>JAREYC010000009.1:5447752-6809690 GCA_030015325.1 Cryptoblepharus egeriae
CATCCCAAATTCCCCCAACCTTTCCTCGTAGAGCTTCCCTTCCATCCCTCTGATCATTCTTGTCAATCTCCTCTGGACTTGCTCCAGTTTGGCTGCATCTTTCTTAAAGTGAGGTGCCCAGAACTGAACACAGTACTCAAAGTGAGTTCTGACCAATGCTGAATAAAGAGGAACTAGAACTTCTTGCAACTTGGAAGCTACAGTCCTCTTAATGCAGCCTAAAATGGCATTTGCTTTCTTTGCAGACACATCACACTGCTGACTCATTTTCAGCTTGTGATCCATGGCAACTCCAAGATCCCGCTCACATGTTGTTTTGCCAAGCCAATTATCCCCCATTTAAACCTGTATTTTTGGTTTTTTTCCCTAAGTGCAGAACCTTGCACTTCTCCCTGTTGAAATTCATTCTCTTTGTTACAGCCCAGGATTCCAGTTTATCCAGATCCTCCTGGAGGTTTCTCCTATCTTCTGATGTGTTTGCTACTCCTCCCAGTTTGGTGTCATCTGCAAATTTGATCAGGCTCCCCTGTATCCCTTCCTCCAAGTCATTGATGAAAATGTTAAAGAGAACCGGTCCCAAGACAGAGCCTTGGGGTACCCCACTAGAAACTGACCTCCAGGTTGACACAGAACCATTTACTAAAACCCTTTGAGTGCGGCCATCGAGCCAGTTGCAGATCCACCTAACAATTAACCTGTCTAGCCCATATTTTTCCAACTTCCTAATTAAAATGTCATGTGGGACTTTGTCAATTGCTTTGCTGAAGTCAAGATAAATGACATCCACAGCATTCCACTGCCCAGTAAGCTCATAACCCAATCAAAAAAGGAGATCAGATTTGTCTGGCAAGATTTATTCTTGGTAAATCCATGCTGGGTTGTTTTGATCACTGGGTACTTGTCTAGATGTGCACAAATTGTATGTTTTATGATTTGCTCTAATATCTTGCCCGGGATTGAAGTCAAACTGACTGGTCTATAATTTCCCGGGTCTTTTTTTTTCCCCTTCTTAAAAATTGGGACTACATTTGCCCTCTTCCAGTCCAGTGGCATTTCTCCACTCCTCAAGGATTTCTCAAAGATGATCGACAGAGGGTCTGCAAGGACATCTGCGAGTTCCTTCAGAACTCTAGGATGCAGCTCATCCGGTCCAAATGACTTGAATTCATTTAGGCCAGTTAAGTTGTTTCGAACCAGTTCTCTGTCAATCTTAATCTGCTCTTCTGCACAATCCATGTTTTCATTACCTCTTAGGGGATGTAAACACATCCCCGAATCAGTCAATGATCCCGCACCCCCATTAGCACAGCCCTCCTTCTGTGAATAGACGGATGCAAAGTAGGAGTTGAGCAGCTCCGCCTTCTGCTGGTTTCCAGACATCTGTTGTCCATCCTTGTCCAAGAGCAGCCCCAGCCCTTCGTCTCTCCTCCTGTTCCTTTGGGCATATCTAAAGAAGCTCTTTTTGTTATCTTTGACTCCCCTGGCCAGCCTCAGCTCATACTGAGCTTTAGCATCCCTGACCCCCTCTCTACAGGACCGGGCTACCTGCCTGTACTCCTCTCTGGTGATCTTTCCAGTCTTCCATACCCTATACTTCTCTTTCTTTAACTTCAGCTGATCCCCAAGTTGCCTGTGGAGCCAACCTGGTTTTTTCAGCATTTTCCCCCCTTTCTTTTTTATTGGAATTGTTTCTGACTGTGCTTGTAGAAGCTGCCTCTTAAGGAGCTCCCACCCATCTTGGGCCCCTTTCCCCATTAGATCAACCCATGGGATCCCACCTATGTCTCCTCTAAGCCTGTTGAAATCAGCTTTCCTGAAATCCAACATATAAGTTTCACTCTGCACTCTTTTTATTTCCTACATTATTCTAAATTCCAGCAGCTCATGATCGCTTTCCCCTAAAGTTCCCACTATGTTGACCTGATCAACCAGTTCTTCACGATTTAAGATCAGGTCAAGGATGGCCCCTCCCCTTGTCATTTCCTCCACTTTCTGGACCATGAAGTTATCTTCCAGGCCCATCAGGAATCTACTGGAGCTTCCATGTTTGGCTGAGTTTGTCTCCCAGCAAATGTCTGGGTAGTTAAAGTCCTCCATTACTACTACCTCTTATTTCCTTGCAATGCCTGCCAGTTGCTCCAAGAAGACATCGTCTACTCCTTCTCCTTGGCCTGGCGGTCTATAGTAGACGCCCACCACAATGTTTTGTTTCTTATTTTCCCCCCTTACTTTTACCCAAACACACTCCACAGGGATATCCGGACCACTCTCCTGGATTTCAGAGCAAGTATATATGTTCTTGACATATAATGCTACTCCACCTCCCCTTTTGCCACTTCTGTTCCTCTGGAACAGCTGATAGCCTTCCAATTGTGTGTTCCAGTCATGGGAATCATCCCACCAAGTTTCAGTTACTCCTATCAAATCAAATTTCCCTTCACTTGCTAAAAGCTCCAGCTCATCTTGTTTATTTCCCAGGCTCTGTGCATTTGTGTAAATGCAACTTAAGCCCTGGAGGTTGCAACTCTATGCATTTCCCTCCTTTTTTGTAAGGCAAGGTCCCTCTAAAGGTTTTTGAGTTACAGCTGTGCCCTGGCAATTTCCATCCAGAGCATTTTCCTTATTCCTAGGTTCCCTTTCGATGTAACCCACCCCCTTCTTATTTAGTTTAAAGCCCTCCTGATAAGGTTGGCCATCTCCCGTCTGAAGACACTCTTCCCCCAACCCGTAAGATCTAGTCCATCCTTTGGTACGAGTCCTTCCTCAAGGAAGTTCATCCTGTGATCCCAGAATCCAAATCCTTCCTGATGACACCATTTTCGAAGCCAGCTATTGACCTGAAAAATCTTGCTATCTCTCTGAGGACCTTTGCCAATTACTGGGAGGATGGATAAGAATACCACCTGGGTATCCCCCAGGTCCTTAATCTTCCTCCCCAGAGCTTCATAATCCCCAACTATCTTTTGGAAAGTTTCCCGAGCAGTATCGTTTGTTCCTATGTGGATGAGTAAGAACGGGTGACAATCAGCAGGTGTGATCATCCTCGGTAGCCTCTCCGTGATATCCTGTATCCTAGCACCAGGGAGGCAGCACACCTCACGGGAAAACGGGTCTGGTCGGCATACAGCTTCCATACCCCTCAGGAGAGAATCTCCAATCACCACCACCCTCCTCCGTGTTCTCCTTCTGTGACTAGCTTCCCCCACACTAACTGGTTGTGGCTGCTGTCTATGAGGGAGATCTGTAGGCATGCCAGTATGGACAATGCCAGGATCCGGTGTAGGTGTGCTAGCAAGAGGAACTTCTGCCAGCATGGTGGAATCTGAGAGACTCTGGAAACGTTTGTATAGCTCCAGTGGTTCTCGACTGCTCCTGCCCCTTTTTCTCCTGATTGTCACATGTCTCCATCAAGAGACATCATTGCTGGGGTCCCCACTGGTGTCTTCCCTCTGGAGAAGTTCCGTGTGTGTTGCATCAAGGAACTCCTCAGATGCCTTAATTTGATGAAGGGTGGAAACTTCATCCTCCAATGCTGCCACCTTCTCCTCCAACAGTGCAACCAGTTTGCACTTGCAGCATCGATAATCCCCGGGGTCCTTGGGCAAGAAGACAAACATGGCACACATGGTGCATGTCACGACAACTGCGCCCTTCCCTTCCATCTCCTGTCAACTTCACAAGTCCTCCTTTCTCACAGGCTCCGGTCCACAGGATCGCGCCTCAGGCCCTAATAAAGTCCTTGAAAGCTCCTCCCGCCAGGCAACCAGCCAATGAACACCTAGCAGTGAGCACTCAGCTAAGCAGCCCCCTCCTCCACTCACCTCAGAATCTGTGTTCCCTCTCACCTCTCCTCAGAAAAGGAGGCTGAACCAGGAACAGGCCCAAAAAAAGCCTTACAAAGCACCTTCCACCAGGCAACCAGCCAATGAACACCTAGCAGCAATTAAGCACTCAGCTAAGCAGCCCCCCTCCTCCACTCACCTGAGACTCTGTGTGCCCTCTCACCTCTCCTCATGTGAGACCTTGTCAAATGCTTTGCTGAAGTCAAGATAAATGACATCCACAGCATTGCCACTGTCCAGTAAGCTCGTAACCCGATCAAAAAAGGAGATCAGATTTGTCTGACAAGATTTATTCTTGGTAAATCCACGCTGGGTTGTTTTGATCATCAAGTACATGTCTAAATGTGCACAAATTGTGTGTTTAATGATTTATTCTAATATCTAATATTTGTTCTATTATAAATGATTATATTTAATATATAATCATTATATGTGTGTGTGTGTGTGTGTGTGTGTGTGTGTGTGTATATATATATATATATATATATATATATATATATATATATATATATATATATATATATATATTGTTCTAATATAAATGATCTGATCTCTTCCCTCCCAAATAACAAAGCCCTGGATCCAGATATGCTTCAAGGTGAACTTTTCAAAGAGAATCCTGATTGGTGGTGTGTAATTCTTTCCAAAATAGTCTCTTTTATAAATCACACCACAGAAATGCCCCAGGGCTGGGGAACAGTGTGGTTGTTCCCAAAAATTATTAATAATATTGTAAAAGAATTGCACGGCCCTGAATTTTTTCCATCAATGATTAAGGATATCAAAATCTCAATTCTTTTATATTCTGACAATATTGTTTTATTTTCTACTATTCTCATCGGTTTGTGCAGACTGTTAACCAAATTGAGTTCCTTTTGTATACAGGAAAGGTTGATTATAAACCACAATAAAACTAATGTTGTTCTCTTCTGGAAGTATAATAAGAAGCATAGCTGGAGGCTTGAAGATAAACAGTAAGAACAACTTAGAATCTTCAGCTATCTTGGAATTTCTTGTAATGTTCAGCTATTGTGGACTCCTCATTTGAACTCGGTAAAGCTGAAAGTAGCTCACTCAGTTCAATCATTATTATATTTCTTGAGAACAAAAGGGGGAAGTCTTCTGGGGCCCCATGGTTGAGGTCTTTGCAAAAAAAAATCCTACAAGTGATTTTCGGTGCAGAAATTTGGGGCTAAACCCCCCCCCCCAATTTTATAACTTTCCCAAAATACCTTTATACATGTGCTACTAAGCATTCCTCACAAAACCCCTATCCTTCTTCTTAGGGCAGAAGTGGGCTAAATACAGATAGAGGCTCACTGCCATACTGCATCGGCCTTGTACTGGTGCAAATTAGCATGTATGGATAACTGCGTCAGCCTAAACTGTGCTTTAAAGACCAACTTGCAAATCCCACTTGTAAATCTTGGGCAACTCTTGTGAAACCCATCTTTGAGAAATACAGAATTGTCATGGATTCTCCGCTTTCATCTAAAAAAAAGTAAAGTATAAAAAAAGTAAAGTCATTGATAAAAGATAAAATTCAACTTTATTATATGAGGTGGGATCTATGTGACATCTTTAACTCACCCTATTTGGTTTGGTTATGTAAATAAAAAATTATCTTTTGTGTCAGAGAATTATCTGACCAATCTAACTGTCCTGTTATTACGCAAGGCGTTTACTGCTTTAAAATTCCAGTTTATGCTGTCTGCTTTCCTTGAAGGTATCCCCTTTAATTTAAGAACCTCTATATGTGGATCAGCAAAGCAGACGACATCTCATATTATCTACTAAGATGTCCCCTTTATGATCTTCCTAGAACATAATATTTGTCTGGTATTATTTGTGCATTACAAGATAGATCTACCACAGCACAGGTTTGCTGGCTTCTAGCAGAGACAGATATCGAGGTCACATATAAACTGGAAAATTTTGCCTTAGCAGCTATGAAAATTCATGCCAAATTTTTGCTGTGTTAATTTTCTAATTGCCTCTCTCTTTTTTAAAATGTTTAGCAATGCAATGTATTTTAGTACATATATATAATCTATCTGTGTTACATTCTGATGACCTATTTTTAATAAAATAAATATAAATATAAAAATCCCTGTTGAAATTTAGTCTGTTTCAGCGCTGTATTCCAGTTTGTCCAGATCCTCCTAAAGGTTTTTTCTGTCTTGTGTTGTTTTTGCTACTCCTCCGATCTTGGTGTCATCTGGAAATTTGATCAGACTCCCCCAAATTCCTTCCTCCAAGTTGTTGATGAAGACATTAAAGAGACAACACCCCCATGCTCAACACCCTCCCATGCGCATCACCACCCCATGTGCAACATACACAACCCCCATGTGCATCAACCCACCCATGCATCAACCCCCCCCCCCATGCACACCATCCCTCCCAGTGCATTAGGCACCAGGCACGAAATCATGTGCTAGCATCTTAAATATGAGACAAAAACTTAACTCTAGCATGTTAAGTATGAGACAAAAGCACATTGCATCCCTTTCGACCACTTTAAGGGTTAAATTTCTCCACATCAGTTCTTAGTGGGTGTTCTTGTGATGGAAGGATCACCCTCCCCAAATTTCACACTCCTAGGCCTGGCGGTTTTGGCTGGACCTTGATGAGTAAGTGAGTGAATCAGTGACTTTTCAGTTTTATATATAAAGATTTATTATGGTGATCATAAACATTATTTTATTATGAATTTTATTTATTTTATTAATAAATTTAATTTATTAATTATTGTTAATTAATTTATTAATTAGTTCTATAAGTTTATAAATATAATTATATTAAAATATTAATTAACTATTTTCTATATAGACATATGCTTGCCTCCCTACTTCAGCATGGGAACAGGAAGACCAATGAGTTGTGCCAGCCTAAGTTAGGAATACACCCTTAGGTCACTCCCACACTGCTTCTGAATACCAAGACTAACACAGAAGGATATTAAAGAGAACCTGGCCCAAGATAGAGCCCTACAGCACCCCACTTGAAACCGACCTCCAGGTTGACACAGAACGATTTAGCAAAACCCTTTGAGTGCAATCGTTGAGCCAACTGCAGATCCACCTAAAGATTGCCTTGTCTAGCCCATATTTTTCCAACTTCTCAATTAAGATGTCATGTGGGACCTTGTCAAACCCTTTGCCAAAGTCAAGATAATTAACATTCGCAGCATTACCACTGTCCAGTAGGCTCATAACCTGCCTAAAATAGGAGATCAGATTTGTCTGGCAAGATTTATTCTTGGTAAATCCATGCTGGGTTGTTTTGATCACCAAGTACTTGCCTAGATGTACACAAATTGTGTATTTTATTATTTGTTTAAATAACTTTGCTGGGATTGAAATCAAACTGACTGGTCTATAATTTCCCAGGTCTTCTTTTTTCCCCTCCTTAAAAATTGGGACTACATTCGCCCTCTTCCAGTCCAGTGGCACTTCTCCACCCCTCAAGGATTTCTCAAAGATGATTGAAGGAGGCTCTGCAAGGACATCTGCAAGTTCCTTAAGAACTGTAGAATGCTGCTCATCCAGTCCAAATGATCTGAATTCATTAGGCCTATTAAGTGGCTTTGAACTAGTTCTCTGTCAATTTTAATCTGTGTTCTGCATCATTCATGTTTCCATTACCTTGGGAGGAGGAGCCAAGATGGCTGCCAGAGCACCAGCATTGTAAACTGGTGTAAACTGCTTGATATATTTTTATTTATTCAGTTCCAGTTACGAGTAAGTCTAATTCTCCTCTGTGGTGTGGTTATCAGACACTAGGAACTGGTGATACGTTTTATTATCCATTTTCCTACCTCTGTTCATGGAAGATTGCTGAGGTTTCTCCACTGATTAACTAATGGAGAAAAGAAGAAGGACAAGACATGCTTCAGACTCTGGCATCTCCCCTGCAAAAGCAGCCAAACAACTTCGCTTGGGAGACTTTCCAGCCTGGGCAAGAGCCATGGGTGAGCCTTTTAATTTTGACTCCTCTGATAAATCTGGTACGTGCCAGGGTCCTGGAGATTTGACTGACTTTTCACCTCCTCTATCTCAGCCTTGTTCTCAGGCAGACGCTTACAACCCCACCCTGCCTAATGTTGAGAACCCTGTTGGGGAGCCTATTTATGAGTATTTGTTTTCTGTTCTGGCCCAGTTCTGTATGGCAGTCGGAGATATGGTTGGCTTTGTTTGTAAACATTTGGATGTTATACATAAACAGCTGAGTGAAGTTTATCAAGCCTTATGCCGGGAGCAGAGAGCTGAAGGAGATCCTCCTGGGACTTTATCAACACAGAAAGGAAATCTTTATGACTCTGCCCCTTTGAAAAGTACCTGCTGTTTGGTCTTGAGCCAGCTGGCCCTGGAAATAGGCCCTGTTTGTTATCAAAATAATTGGTCTGATAAGTACAAAATCCGCAAAACAATCTCTAAGTTGCTGGGACTTAATATTACTACAGCTGATCTAAAGGCTGTCCAATTCCTTCCCTTTTTCCAAGGAGCAACTCGGGTGCTTTTAAAATTCAGCGGCCGAATTCCTAGGCCGAATTCCTAGGCTGCTTCTTGAAAGAAAACAACTTCTGTACAGTCACAATATATTACCGAGACGGATGTTCCAAGACACCATCATTAAGCCTCTGCTGGCAGGGAGATCCTGTGGGCAAGGAAAAGCTGCTTCCCTCCCCACCCCCTAGCTAAGGATTGTCTCCCTCAGCCCAGCCTGCTATCTCACGGCCGTGACTGTGGTAGGAGGGTGGAGGATGCATTATTTTCTTCTTGCTATTATTCAGAGGGGAAGGACGCTATCAACTTGCTTGAAAATTGCCTTCACAAATTGAAGTTGGTCTTCTCTATATTACCTCCCTTGTATAAAGATAACAATGTTCCCACAGTGACTAGGACTAATGCAGAGGTTAGAATCTCCCTCTTTTCAACCCGACTTTGCTTCTAAGTTTGTACATGGGTGTTGCACTTTTCCCAGACCTATTTCCCCACCCATGGATGTCGTAACCTCCAATGGTGAGGTGGGAGAGTGTCCGATGAATGATCAACTTAGCCATTCCATAAATGCCAATAGGATGAATTAAAAGTCTGGTGAAGCCACAGTCCCTTTTGAAGCCCTACTAACAATTACAGACTCAGATGATGAAATGATTAATGGAGCTGTAACTGAGGCCATGTAACTTTCCTATCATGATCAGCAAAAAGTAGTGAAGGCTCTAGAAAAAGTTAGAGATCAATTACTTGAAAAAATCACCCAAGATATGACATCTGGGCAATAATCCCCTAAAGGGCATCAGCTGGACACAAATGATAATCTTCCAACTTTATCCCCCGAATGTGTTGTGACTAGAAGCACTCATGGGTGCACTTTCACTCTGATTGATGCTAAGGCCCAAAGTGTCGTCCCCCCCATGGTGTTTGAGTATACAAACTCTAAGGAGATCCCTCAAGAGAGGAATGTAGCCTTGGCAGGACATCAGGACCCTCTTATTTCTACTAACCAGCTGGCTCTAGGGCATGATACAACAGGTAAGAGCTCTGCTAAGAATGGATGTGTACTCCATGATTCAAATGCATCACATATGGAAATAACAGACTCCCCTGCCCCCCCAGCAGGACTGAGTTCAAAACTGACCAAGAAGGCAGAGGAAGGGGATAGGTATGCCCAGGAGACAACTAGAATCACTCAGGTGGCTCAATGACAGGTACCAGACCAGCACACAAATAATATTGTCCTCATAACATGGAATATAAACGGATGGTCTGGCCTCCTTCAGCACCTTGAATCAAGAGAGTATCTTTCCTCTAAGGACATTGTTCTGATGCAAGAAACTTGGATCCAAGATAAGGTGTCATTTAATGGTTTTCATTCATACTCCATAAGTGTAACCCCAGGGGTAGGTCATGGAAGATGCAAGGGTGGCCTAGGAGTGTTGATTGCCACATCTCTCTATGTGAATTCAAGGCAGCTTCCATCCTTCAAGGAACATTCTATGGCAATTCTTGTTCAATTTGAGCATTGGGATCTGCTTATAATAAATGTGTACCTACCCCAGCAAAAGAGGAAATCACTAACTTTGGCATAATGGACAGAACTTGAAGCTTATGTAGCAGAGCTCCTGCATGCTTATCCCAATTCTTATGTAATTTTAGGTGGGGATTTTAAAGCAAGTACAGGGCCTACGGACCAGGCCTTATATTCTCAACACAAAGCATACCCTCCTATACCCAGTTTGAATGGACCTCTATTAAATAGGCTATCGAAAGATAAGAAAGCAAATTATGCTGGGTTCCTCTTACATCAAATGACTATCAGGCTTAATCTGCATATTTTAAATGGGGCATATGGAAATGACCACCCAGCTGAATTTACCTATTTGGCAGGAACTAAAATGAGCCAAAGAGACTACTTAATCATTTCAGCAAACTTAATTCCACTTTTGGAGAATCTGGAAATAGCTCCAAAATTTCAAAGTGATCATATTCCTGTTTCATTAACTATGAAAGCCCCTTTCTTTCGTTTAAGAAGAAATATTCAACATCCACCCATGATAATCCCTGAGGGTGGAACATACTGTCGGGCCAAATGGTCCCCAAAGTTGGAGTTGGAGCTACAGACCTTACTTGCATCAGATTCTTTGCAAAGTATTAGGACATCTATAGTGCATTCGTGCAATCCAATGGAATTCTGTGAGAAGCTGATTAGCATGTTGAAACAGCTGTTCACTGGTAAGGCAAAAGCAATCCATCAAAGGCACCACCCAACATTGAAGCCATGGTTTGATGAGGAGTGTATATTAGCAAAGCAATCCTTACGGAACACCTATCAGGTCTATAAACTAAGTTCAGATCGGAAGGTGGCCCAAACTCTTCTGAAAGAAAAAAAAATCTTATAAAAAGCTTTTAGTGCAGAAGAAAAAAGAGGCCCAGAAAGAAAATTGGGAAAAATTGATTCAAGCAGCCAAATTTAAGGATACATCTTTGTTTTGGCGGCTGATAAAGATCTCCCCAACTCCTGGGCTGACGCTCCCAGATTGTTACATCCATCCAGAGACATGGGAGAAACATTTTCGAGACTTATATAAAGATGTAGAGGTGATTCAAGTAAGAGGGAACAGCAGCCTTGACGACATACCCTCGTGGGCACCTGTGACAACTACTGAAGTTCATAACTTAATAGCCCAGATGAAAGTGGGAAAAGCACCTGGAGAGGATTCGGTTCCTCCAGAGGTGATTAAAAGTAATTTGGATTTTTGGGTCCCTGTTTTAACATCACTTTTCACATATATTGATGATACTGGCCGAATTCCAGACAACTGGGGCTTCGCTATCAAAGTCCCCCTATTTAAGAAGGGTAATAAAGACGATCCAGGGAACTACAGGCTCATCAGTCTTCTTAATACAATTTGTAAAATCTACACCAGGCACTTGTATTGGAAATTTAGAGACTGGGTAGAGCAGGAAAAAATACTAGCAGAAGAGCAGGCAGGCTTCCGGGAAGGACGATCTGCGATTGATCAGTGTCTTTTGTTACAATTCTTAGTTGAAAAATATGCTTCCAACAAAGCAAACTCTCTTCATGTGGCTTTCATCGATTTGAAGGCAGCCTTTGATTCCATTTCAAGAGTTAAATTATGGAAAAAATTGGAGGCTTCTAATATTGATAGGTGTTTGCTTTATCTTATTCAAGCTCTTTATAGAAATACCTCTCTAAAGGTAAGATGTAGTGCTCGTGGACATCTTACTAAGGCCATTCAAACCCAAAGAGGAGTCAAACAAGGTTGCCTCCTGGCTCCGCTTCTGTTTAATTTTTACATCAATTCCATGGTGGACCAGTTAAGAGATATTGATTTCCATCCTCCCAAAATAGGGGGGAATCAGACAGACAACAACACTATTGTATGCTGATGATGCAGCTATTATTTCCAGGATCGCTATGGGCTTAGAAGAGCATTGAAAAGGCTGTCTTTATATTGTGAACAGGAAGATTTGACAATAAACTTCCAAAAAACTAAAATCATGTCTTTTGCTAAAAAGCCAGTAATGCGCACATGGATGATAAATCAGCATAAAATTGAGCAGATCCACCAATTCAAGTACTTAGGTGTTGTCTTTCAATCTAATGGCTCCAGGCAAGCACATGGCAATTATGTGGCTTTAAATGCCCAGAGAAGCTCTTCTGCAATATTGCAATTTATGAGGACAAAAGGAGGGCATTTTAAACCCTCCACCATTAAGCTGTTTCACGCTAAAGCAATTGCCCAGCTATTTAATGGCACTCAACTGGGCCCCTTCCCAAACATCGTAACCCTTGAAAAGGTACAAAGTAAATTTTTGAGAGCCCTATTGGGAGTCCCTAGAGATGTAGCCAATGTAAAACTGAGATTGGAAACGGGCCAAATTAAAATTGAATCCAGAATATGGATTGCAATTTTGGTGTATTGGCTCAGACTGATTTATCTCGCTAATGGTCTTGTACCTTTGATCTTGCTAGACACTTTTAAGTTGAAATGGGTTCACCAAATTGAACAAAAATTAGCCTCCCTGGGTCTTTCTAGCTCAATTTTGTTAACTATGGGACTGGAACAGGCAAAAAAAATCATCAGGCAGCGTATTGAGGATACCGAGAGACAAATTGACTTAAGCAATGTCTCAGCATTTTACCTAAGGGCGGATAGGTTATATAAAGTTCCAGTAGCACCCTATTTTGCTCAGCTGGAGCAGCCTAGATATAGAAGATCATTTACCCTGGCCCGGCTTAATGCACTACCCTCAGCAGTCCAGGAGGGATAGTATAAAAAGATCCCCTGGACAGAACGTTTTTGCCCATGTGGTATGAAACAAATAGAATCCACCGAACATGTTTTGCTGAGGTGTTCTTATTACAAGGGAGTACATGAGGAGCTTGTTTCCCCTTGGATTAGCCAATTCCCCAGTTGTACAGAGCAACAATGTATGTATGTGTTGTTGTCAGATTACAACCCCAGGATAACATTGAGTGTTGCCAAATTTCTTACAGTCGCAATGGGCATTAGGAAAGAATCTTAAAAGCAGCTGATCCTGGTAGTTAGAGCATAGCCCACTAGTCATTTTGGTAATGATTTAGGGGAGATGCTTTGTTGCTGATGTTTCACTGATGCTGATGGTTATTTTAAAGCTGTTTTTTATGTGGGATCATAATTTTGTTGTATATTCCCTATATCTGTATGTTTTTATACATTTTGATTATTATTTGTGGCTGGTCTGCAGACCGTAATAAAATTTATTATTATTATTCCATTACCTTGTTGGAGATGCATGTATATCTCACCCATCACCAATGATTCTACAACCCTATTTGCACAGCCCTCCTTCCGAGAACAGACAGATGCAAAGTAGAAGTTGAGCAGTTCTGCCTTCTCTTGGTTTCCAGACTCCTGTTATCCATCTTCGTCCAGGAGTAGCCTCAGTCCCTAGAAGCTCTTTTTATTATCCTTGACTTCCCTGGCCAGTTTCAGCTCATACTGAGTGTTAGCATTCCTGACCCCCTCCATAGTTATCTGCCTGTACTCCTCCCTGGTATTCTTTCCAGTCATCCATTGCCTATACATCTTTCTTTAATTTTAGCTGATCCACAAGATGTGAAGCCAACTTGGTTTTTCAGGATTATACCCCCTTTCTTTTTCATAGGATTTGTTTCTGACTGTGCTTTTAGAAGCTGCTTCTTAAGGAGCTTGAACCATTTTGGGCCCCTTTTCCCATTAGTTCATCAACCCATGGGATCCCACCTATGACTCCTCTAAGCCTGCTGCAGTCAGCCTTCCTGAAATCCAATCTAAAGGTTTCACTGTGCACTCTTTATTTCCCACAATATTCTAAATTCCAGCATCTCATGATCGCTTTCCCCTAAAGTTCCCACTACACTGACCAGGTCAATCAGTTCTTCACAATTATTTAAGATCAGGTCAACAATGGCCCCACCTGTCATTGTTCTCTCCACTTTCTGGACCATGAAATTATATTCCTTGCCTATCAGGAATTTTTTGTATCTTTCATGCTTGATGGAGTTTTTTCTCCCAACAAATGTCACTCTTCCCCACCACCTGTAAGATATAGTTCATCATCCACAAGGAGTCCATCTTCTAGGAAGCTCTGTCCATGAACCCAGAAGCTGAATCTTTCTCAACAACACCATTTTCAAAGCCAGTTATTGGCTCAGAAAATTTTGCTGTCTCTCTGAGGACCTTTGCCTATTACCCGGAGGATAGATGAGAATACCACTTTGGTATACCCCAGATCCTTAATCTTCTTTCCAAGAGCTTCATAGTCCTTTGCAATCTATTGGCAAGTTTGCCCAACACTATCTTCCATTCCTATGTGGATGAGTAAAAAGAGGTGGTCATCAGCAGATGTGATCATCCTCCGTAGCATCTCTGTGACGTCCCATATCCTGGCACCAGGCAGGCAGCACACATCACAGGAAAATAGGTCTGGTTGGCATACAGGTTCAATGCCCCTTAGGAGGGAATCTCCAATTACCATCACCTTCCTCCATATTCTCTTCTTATGTTGCGATTCCCCCTCACTGACTGGTTTTGCTAGCTGCTGGTGTTTTTTAGAGGGACCTGCAAGCAAGCCAGTAATGTGAATTTCTGTAGGCCTGCCAGGATCCGGTTCAGGCATGGTAACAAGAGGAAATTCTGCCAGTTGAAATGGTTGTTTAGGTAGAGTCATTCTCAACCCCCTTTTCCCCCTTTCTTCTACTGACTTTAATGTGCCTCCATGAAGTGCCATCATTGATAAAGTAGCAACGGAAATAATTTTATGGTGGGGGGTCCCCACAATATGAGAAACTTATAAAGGGGTCACGGCTTTAGGAAGATTGAGAACCACTGTCTTAAGATTTGGTATTTATTATCCCCAATGTTGAGAGAAGATATTCCTTTTCCTTTTTGTTCCTCCCTTTCCTTTTTTACTCAAGTATTTATTTTCCACCCTGCTGCCATTCTTTTTACAGTGGACAATGTCTAAATGAAGGCATGAATTAGTAGAAATGGCTGCTTAATTCATAATTACAAAAAGCATTGTAGGAAAACATTAAAAGTGTTTTATCTATAGCTGTGAATTACGTGGCATGCTTAAAATACAGCTGTGCTGTATTATAATATTTTAAAACAACTTTATCACTCTTTGCACAGAATGTTGAGTTTCTGCAGGCCTTTGCAGGCCCAAGAACCAAAGAATACAAATTGTGAGCATTCTGTAAATCTAATCAATTGCAACTGAAAAAGGGTGAAGTAATTCTCGTGACCAGACAGCTGAACAGTGTATGCAATTAGCCAGTGATAGGCCGAGACAAGTATAAAAAGGGTTAACCAAAGCATGCAAACTCATGGGTTGATGAGAAGGAGTCGGTGTACTTCGGTGGAAGGAGAAGGAATTGCTGTTGTTGGTGTTATCTGAAATAAACCTGGTGAAAATTTGAGCCGTGCTGAGATTTGTTTTGTGCCAACGTCCTTGATCGGAGAACAGAAGCAGCTGCGTGGAAAGGATAGTCCTTGGGAGACGGGGCAGTCTCCGGATTCCTAAATAAGTGGAATCACAACAGGTTATAAGGCCCAGCTGTATAGCTCCGATTGTGCAGCAATAGTTCACCGTACAGACATACGAGATGTCGGACTCCGAGGAACCAGGTACTTCCCAGCCAGTGATGCTGCCTTTGGCTACGCCATATCCTGTTTGTCGTCTGACGGACAGAAATTATCAGGCATGGGCAATTAAAACGGAAATGGCGCTTAAACGCGAATCTCTCTGGGAATATGTCTGTGATCCCCTGGCTATCCTCAGAGGTGAGCATAAGTGTAGAGACGAGAAGGCACAAGCTCTCATTATCCTCAGCATGGATGATGACTTATTGGTCCATGTGAGGGGATTGGATACGGATAAAGCATGCTGGGATGCTTTGAAGGTCATTTACGTGAGGCAGTCTGTGGCTTCAAAAATCGCCTTATCCAGATGTTTATACAGGGCAAGGTTGGAGCCCCGAGACAACCTCAAAGAACATTTGCGGCATATGCAGCAAAACTTTAAGGATCTGGAGGAGAAAGGGGTCACACTCCCTGAATTCCAGAAGGCCCTGACCGTGCTGAGTTCACTAGACAGCTCTTGGGACACGTTTGCGCTCACATTGGAAACTGTACCAGAGCAGGTGTTAACCCTCTCATACCTCACAGGGCGTCTTCTTGAAGAAGAGAAATGGTGAGAGAACGCTGTTATCAGAGGGAGACAAAGCACAAAAGCTCCGATAACGCCAAGGCCAACACGAGGCCAAGGCCAGGGGCGAGGAGACAACGCAGGTGCACGCCACCAGGAGGTGCTCTTTCAAGTGTGGAATGGACATGCACCTGGCTCGTGAGTGTACAGCGCGTAAACCGGCACGTAAGGGAAAGATGCAGTTTGAGACCAGATACCAGGCTGCCATGGTACATACCCACCCGGTACAAAAGAACACATGGTTGATTGACAGTGGGTCGAATCATACCATTGCCTATGATCCAGGACTGTTCCAGTCAATGCAGCAATCACAACGTGATCATGTGAGTTTTGCAAATGGGTGCAGTGAATCTGTAGTTGGCATATGGAAGGTTTATATCCCTGGACTTGGAATTACAATGCATAATGTACTCTGTGTGCCAACATTGAAACAAAACTTGCTCAGTGTGGCAGACCTAATGAAATTGGGCTACTCAATAAAATTTAAGGACAGAGTATGTGAACTTACTGGCAAGGGCAAAACTGTGCAAGTGCCAGAGAAAGACAATATTTTCATTTTGAATGACGCTCTGGGGGTCAAGGAAGCACAAGTACATTTTGATAATGAGGATGTGCACAAAAACTGTCAGCACCTGTGGCACCGCAGATTAGCCCATGTCAACTTTAGATACATACAATAAACAGCAGAGAATGCAAGAGGCATTTCTGTAAAAGACTGTTAACAATTTGTGGAATGCGACTCATGTGGGCAAACAAAGACCAGAACAGCGTCTGTGAATAAACACAGCTCACAACAGTCCAAGCAAGTATTAGAACTGGTCCATGCAGATTTGACCGGTCCGTTCAGGCCCACAGTGGGCGGGGCGAGATATGTTCTTATCCTTGTGGATTATTATTCCAGATTTTCATATTGTTATCTGCTCAAAGAGAAAAACCAAGTCTTTGAATAGTTCAAACGTTGGATAAACATGGTTGAGCGGAGATTCAACAAGAAAGTTGTTTGCCTGCAGACTGACAGAGGGGGAGAATTCCTAAACTCCATCATGGCAAAGTGGCTGGAGAGGAAAGGAATCCAGCACAGGAAAACAAATCCTTACTCTGCAGCAGAAAATGGGGTTGCAGAGAGAAGGGGAGGCTATTTACAAACAATGAAAGATGTCATGATGGCAGAATCTGGGGTTCACCCCTCCCTGTGGGAGAATGTATCCTAACCTCTAATTTTGTTGGGAACAGACTTTGGAGTGAATCAGTGCAAGCCATACCTTACACCCTGCTTCTTGGAACAAAGCCAGACCTATCATTCCTCCATTGTTTCGGATCGCAAGCTTGGGTTCACATCCCGAAAGAAAGGCATAGAAAGGGTCAATTCAAAGTGAGGAAATTGAGTTTTGTTGGGTATGAGCCATTGACTAAAGGATACAGGTTCTTAGCCCCAGATAAAAGGACTATTATAATTTCAAGATCAGCTAAGTTCTGTGGAAGTGCTCCAGAAAAAGCCAGGCAAAAGTAGATATACTTGCTGATCCCTGGGGAGTATAACAGATTCCAAGAGGCTTTGCTGAGAAAGCTGAGCTCAGAGCCAGAAGAAGGAGGGGCTGAGGAGCAGCAACAGTTAACTCCTTCAAGGCAAGGAACAGAGATCAAGCAAGAAACCACAACGCCTGCTAAGCAAGAAGCTAGTGCTCAGAGGAGGGTATTTGAAAGGTCTACTCATGGAATTCCACCACAACGTCTCGTCGTTGGAGATGTGAGTATGTGTACTGACCTAGATGAACCACAAGCATTCCATGATTTGAGTCAGTTGCCACAAAGTGAGAAACAGAAGTGGCTCAAAGCAATGCAGGAGGAGATGGCTGCTATGGAGAGACTGAGCGTATTTCAGTTGTGTGAATTGCCTGCCGATCAAAAGGCAAATAGGGTGCAAGTGGGTGTACAGAATTAAGCCCGAGGTAGAAGGGCAAACACCTGTGTACAAAGCAAGACTGGTGGCACAGGGATTCTCACAAGAGAAATATAAACATTACACAGAAGTGTTTTCACCAACAGTAGCTGCACCAAGCATTAGAATTTTATTCACCTTAGCAGCGCATAAAAGGTGGAAATTGCACCACTATAATGCAAAGACTGCATACCTGAACGCAGATTTACAAGAAGAAGTGTACATGTGCCAACCACCTGGTTTTGAAAAAGGGGGGGCTTCAAAAGTTTGGAAGCTACAGAAGGCATTGTACGGACTGCATCAGTCAGCAAGGCAATGGAACAAATGCTTTGACAGTGTGGTAAGAAAACTTGGATTTTGTCCGCTTAAGGCAGACTCATGTTTATATTCAAGGGGGTCTGATAACGATAAGATAATTATTTGTAACTATGTAGATGATGTTTTGATTGGATGTTTAGATAAGAAACAAGCACATCAGATTGCGCAACAGCTAGAAAAAGCATTTAAACTCAGGTACCTAGGGGAAGTGACTAACTACCTGGGTATTGCAATACAGAAAGTGGACAATGGGTACAATCTCAGCCAGTCACATAAGATTGCACAGCTCTTAGACAAATGGAGAATGAGTGACTGCAAAGCTGCAAAAACGGCCATGGAAGGGGATGCTAGGGGCACAGCAGAAGACAGCCAGCCCTGTGATGTGGATCATTACAAATCACTGCTGGGCAGTCTATTGCACATTGCATTGTGGACAAGGCCAGACATTAGCAATGCTTGCAAGCCTACACCGCAAGACTGGACTGGACTAAAAAGAGTGCTGAGGTACTTGAAAGGCACAATGGATTACAAACTCAAAATACAGCCTAATGGGCCTCTATGGCTAGAGTGCTATGCAGACAGTGATTGGGCAGGATCAGAAGACAGAAAATCAACTTCTGGAATAGCAGTGTTACTTGGCAAGAGTCTGACTGATTGGAAGGCCAAGAAACAGACGTGCATTGCCATGTCAAGCTGTGAAGCGGAATACGCCTCACTACTGTTGTTAGTAACTGAACTGGTGTGGTACGAACAAATCCTAAAGGACTTACAAATTGACCACCAAGATCCAATCATGGTGCACGAGGACAATGAAGCGTGCATACATCTGGCAGAATCAGAAAGAGTCCACAGCAGAAGCAAGCATGTGAACTTGAGATTTCAGAATGTTAGATCAGCAGTTTTGGAGGGGCAAATTAAACTGGTGTACTGTCCCAGTCAAGACAACATTGCTGACATTCTCACAAAACCTCTTTCGAAAATAAAGCATGAAAAGGGCATTGAGCTGTTGGGTTTAAGTTAAACTGTGTGTAATGTATAAGAAACCGATGAAATGCCTGTATATGTGTATACTGTATATGTATTGATGATAGAGGGGATAGAGGAGATTGCAGATGCTAACAATTTAGAGGTGTGTTGAGTTTCTGCAGGCCTTTGCAGGCCCAAGAACCAAAGAATACAAATTGTGAGCATTCTGTAAATCTAATCAATTGCAGCTGAAAAAGGGCGAAGTAATTCTCGTGACCAGACAGCTGAACAGTGTATGCAATTAGGCCAGTGATAGGCTGAGACAAGTATAAAAAGGGTTAACTCGTGGGTTGATGAGAAGGAGTCGGTGTATGTGGGTGGAAGGAGAAGGAATTGCTGTTGTTGGTGCTATCTGAAATAAACCTGGTGAAAGTTTGAGCCGTGCTGAGGTTTGTTTTGTGCCAACGTCCTTGATCGGAGAACAGAAGCAGCTGCATGGAAAAGATAGTCGCTGGGAGACGGGGCAGTCTCCGGATTCCTAAATAAGTGGAATCACAACAAATCTGTGCCATTTTCTACCAATTATTGCATAACAAAGAGTGAGAAATGTGTTCATGTGTTAGAAAACGTGGTATGCATTGACATTTCAGAGTAATTTGGGACACATATCATTACCCCTACAATACGCTAAATCTAGTTATGTTTTCTGACTATATGTTTGTCTTCCACGTCATCCTGGTGGCTTGTCTTTGGACCGTAATAAAGATTTATCTATCACCTCACCCTGAGCTTGAGTTGGCTTATCTATATACCTATATACTGTATATAAAACTGAAAAGTAACTCACTCACTCATCAATGCCCAGCCAAAATCTCTGTGCCTAGAAGCATGAAATTTATGAAGGTTGTTCCTTCCATGATGTAGGCATCCAAGAAAACCCGGTTTTCAGAAATTTCAACCGCAGTAAGTGGGCACAATGTATTTTCATCCCTTTACTCTCCGTTGAAGGATCCCCGATTGAGAGATGCTGAGCCCCAACCTCTGGACCTAGAAGTGTGAAATTTGGGGAGGGTTCCTTCTTTGACATAAACAGCCACTAAGAACTGATGTTGATAAATTTAACTCTTAAGGGACTGAAAATGGGTACAAAATATTTTTGTCCAATACTTAACAGGGAAGACTGAACAACACCTAGCAAATTTTGTGCTCAGTGCCTGGTGCACTGTTAGGGACGTTCAGAAAATGGAAAAGCTTTCAAAACTGTTTTTCCATGGAAAGCTCTCTCTCTCTCTCTCTCTCTCTCTCTCTCTCTCTCTCTCTCTCTCTCTCTCTCTGTGCCTGCTCTGAAGATTCCGAAAGAATGTTATCAGCTCTAACCTGCTGGACATTTGCCAATTTGCACTTTAAAAGGGGGGGGGCGGAGTGACCCCAGTTTGCCTGAACACTGTTAAACTGAAACCTTGCTGTGGATTTACAAATGCTTGTTTGAAACTGCCTTGCTGCTAAAATGGCTGTAAAAATGTTGCCATGTAACCATGCGCCTCTGGTGAAAAAAATTTCCTACAATGAGGTTCCAAGGATGTCTCCACATCAGGAATCTAAGTCAGCATAAAAGCATGAACTTCAGACTTTGTGAGTACATCTAATAAAAAGCCCAAAAGGGTACTGCCAGTGACTAATTGAACTCTTGCTAAAACCCATTGTCACTGTGCAGAAAGCCCCATTTGCAGGTTGGCTTTGAAGAGTGATCCCAAAGCCCCACTCAGGTGGAATTAGTTCCCTGCATAAGTGCACCTGGTAACGCAGTTAACAGCTGAAGTTTGATCCCAGCTTGTCTGCAAAAGTTGCTTCTCAGAATCCAGCATAGCATTAAAAAAGCACAGGCACTTCAAGCTGTAAAACCCTTGGCCAGCAAGCCACAGTCGAAGCCGAGGTCAACAATCTCACACTAGAGGATTACAAATTGTCTAGCCAAACAAAATGTCTTCCTATACCTGCTGCCCAGCGTTTGCATTTCCCTGTGAGGTCCTATGAAGCCATCCCAGCATCCTTAGGTTGCCAAGCAACAAAACATCTTCAACATGATGCCTGCAAGATCCAAAAGAAGGCACAGCCTCCCACTGTAAGCTACATACCCCAAGCACCATATTCAGCCAATGTGTACCCAGACAGCACAATAACCCTGCATCTCCAGTGATATTTCAACATTGCCGTGTGCCTCTGCCAGACCCCACATGCCAAGCAACAGCCCAAAGTCATCACACATCAAGCAAGCTTCACAACGTGTCCAGCCCAGATGACATCGTCCAGCTCAACCCAGTTGCAACACCATTCCCAAGCAACAAAATCTGCACCAGGAGTGTAAGTATGAACAGCTTAGCGTAACCCAAAGCAGTTTTCCATAAGTCACAGCTGCTGTTCCCCTCTCTCAAAGTTCCACCAGGGCACTCAGAGTGTGTTTAAATAACCCCAAGCAAAGTGAAGTTTGAACGTTGGCTATTCAAAATAGCTGCAGTGACTTTAAACCATGCAAGTGCCTTCTGTCTGTCCACAATACATAGCTATCAAGGCTTGCTATGTCTTCAACTTGCTTTCAGCCTGCTTAAAGGCCAAGCTGCTCCCTCTAAAGTCTGCCAAAGTTTGAGCAAGGCTCTACTAGCCTGCAAGCTCAAACTTTGCCTCCTGCTTAGAAAAAATTCTAGCCTTCAAGACCTCAACAGCTTAAAAAAAAGTCTCTCAGTAAAAAGAAGGAACCAAATGGCTCAGAACCACCATCCCAGGTTTCTGAAGCAAGACCAGCTGCCCAAAGATAAAAGCTTTCCAAAAAGCAACCAGATGCAAGCAAGCCCACAATCCCAACAGATGCAAGCAAGCCCCTGCCTGCTGCCACCTGCCTGCCACTCCCACCTACCTGCTGCCACCCATCAGCACCTAAAATATTTACCAAAATCAGAAGTTGCCAACAGAAGCAAGCACATCTTTCTCGGGGGCCATCTTAGGAGTCAGCTGATTTCTAGTCAAACCAAGCCCAGCCAGAAAGGTCCTTCAAGTGTTTGCTGTTTCCTTGATTCTTGAGAAGTGTTCCTGGTTTCAAATTTTGCTTCCAGTGAGGATTCATCATACCCAAAAGGAGGGAGAAAGTTGTCCCCATTAAGTTTTAGGGGGCTCCAGTTTAAGCTCCATTTGTGATTGCGTTCCAGAATTTTTTTTGGAACCAATACCAATCTTTGTTGATGTAGTCTACAAACCTTTGAACTATCAGAAAAAAACACCTTTGACTCACAGAAACTTTGCCATGTTTGGGAGTGAAGGCCAAAAACCTTGAACACTGTGTTCCTTCAAGATTGTAACTTTTCTAAACCTGTCCATTAAACAATTTGCCTTTCCTAAACTTCACAAGCTGCTTGCTTTCAAACACCATTACTGTATAAAATATGTATAGTGTATAGTGCTTATGTTTCCATAAGCATTTTAAGTACTTAAGTGAATTGCATATATATTAATGTATTGTGTTTTTATTGCTTGCAACAAATTCACAGAACAATTATTTTCTTAAAATAACACTAAACATGTGCAAAGTGATTTCTAAGTTTAGTTGCCAAAAGAAACAGTTGCCAAAGACTTTTTGGAAGCCAAGCCAACTCCTGAGCATATTGCCAAAAGAAGCCTAGTTGCAACAAGTGTTTTTGCACCTTAAAAGAAACATTTCTCATTAAGGACTATAAACAGTACAGTATACAATTTTTAAACAACAGTACAATTGACAGTACAACAATACAGTCTTAATAGATAAGGCAAAGGCTGAGAAATTCCTGGTCCACCCAATAATTCTTAGATAACATTATAAATCAAATAACCAGATATGTTTACCAAACATCAATATAATGCAGAAATATCTTAATTCTAAAATTAGAAAAATATTTTATTAGCAATCTTATTTTAGGAGAAGTACAATCTTAACTTATGCATTAACAACATGTGGTTATGATGTATGTGTACCAGGAACTTAACATATTTTAAGAGTTTATTTATGACACACTGCTTAGGAGATCCAGCCTGCCAGTACCTTCTTTAAGCAATATTGCAAATCAGACAATTAGGCATATTTATTTTTAAGACAAATATAACTTTGATATTTTGGAATATGTGAATATGAATTATGAATGCATGTGCACTGATGCATTAAATTCACACTTCACATAAATGTAAACTGTTGCTTGATTTGAGAGTATGTGATGTTATTTTTTCAGCTTATTTAACAGCATACTTGGAGAAATTATGGCCACTCATTTGTAAGCAATATGTAAGTGCCTTTGCCTTATCTATTAAGACTGTATTGTTGTACTGTCAATTGTATTGTTGTTTAAAAATTGTATTGCTGTTTAACATGTATTGTTGTTTAATTTGTTTTAAAACATTGCAACATCACAAATCCTAAAACAAGTATTTAAGCAAAGCCATCCTAAGTTGTAAGTAAGCAAACAAACCACACCAAATCACAACACTTACTCATGGTATGTAAGTCAAGTAAATGTATATACAACCAAGTAGCATGCCTCATGAAAGCATGCACATTTCATAAAAAAGCAACTACAATAGCAACTAACCCTAACCATTGACCCTCAAATGAAACTCAAAAGCCAATAAAATTGTCTCTGTAAGTTTCATATTAAAAGGGGGGAATAGATGAAACAGATAAGCATTATTAATCTCTAATAATCTATAGTATTGATCCTCAATACACCACTAAGTAGAGAGAGCAATGCTTTAAAGCAACACTCAGGCTAGGCCTCCAGTTCCAAGTTATAAAGCATTATGGGTAAAGTATGAGTCTAAAAGAATTGCAAGTAAGCAAAATAAGTAGAAGCACATAAAAATGTAGCAACATGTTAAATGTTCTAGTCCTTGACTAACAATGGAACAGTATAAAATATGATACATAGCATGCTATGGGTTGCAACAATTGTATGATACATGCGTCAAATGGTGTAGACTAAGATAGCAAATCAAAGATGTCCTAAAAATGAAGTAATGCAGTATGTGATTGAAAAGATAGTTATGAGTTACTATTGGTAAGAACTGGTTTAATAAACAATGTCAAGTGCAAATCAAAATGTATGATTTACTGAACCTTGGTGATGTAAATCTAAATTTTTAAAATCCAGCACATCTGGTGCTCAAGGTTTTAAGCCATTTTCATAAAAGATTCAATAAGAATGAAGCCTAGATCCTATTGTATCTACAATAAAGACATTTGCTATGCTTTAATCCTTGAACTCTAGACTTAGTTATTTCTTAAGGGTTTAAAAGTGTTCCTAAGGTTATAGGTGTAAAAAATACCACTTTAGCTATCCGTGTCAGGAATTCTGTAACAGGTTACACTAGGGTGGATGCTGCACATTGGGGGATGATGCACATGGGGGATGATGCATACCAGGGGGATAGAATTGTAGAATCCTAGAGTTTGAAGGGACCCAGTACGTCATCCAGTCCAACCCCTGCCTGTAGCAGGAAATCCTCCTAGAGCATCTCCGACAGGTGCTCATTGAGCCTCTGCTTGAAGATTCCCCCATGAGGGAGAGTCCACAACCTCCCATGGCAACCTGTTCCATTGCCGATCTGCACGCATCATCAGGAATTTTTCCTGTTGACCAACCGGAATATTCTTTCTTGCAGTTTGTACCCATTGGGAGGTTCTGCTTTCTAGTTCTACTTTCTAGTTCTGCTTTCAGAAGCAGCTAGGAACAAATGAGGTCCTTCCTCCGTATGGCAGCCCTTCATGTATCTGAAGAGTTCAATAAGGTCTCCTCTCAGCCTTATGTTCTCCAGGCTAAACATACCAAGTTCTCCAAAACATTCTTCATAGGACTTCCCTTCCATTCCACTGATCATTCTTATCACTCATGATGCGCATAGGGGAATATGATGCTTATGGGGGATGATGCGCATGGGGGGATGACATATGGGGGAATTTTATTCCTGAAATGTGGGTACATTTTCACTAGTAACTAATAAAATTGAGAGCCGCATGGTATTAAGAACTGGATTTGGGTTGAGAAGGTCTGAATTCTGATCCAGGGAAGCACAACATGTAGCTTTGACCAGTCACTGTTTTACTGTCTAACCTATTTCACAGATTGATGAAAGCGTAACAATGAGGATAAATCCAATAAATTAGCCAGTGTGATGGATTAGGACCAGGCATCTCTGCATTCAAATCCCTGCTTAGGCCAGAAACTCACTGGCGACCTTGGGCTGGTCATTCTTGGTCATTCCCAACTTCAAAGGGTTGTGGTAAAGTGAAGTTCTTTATGTTGAACTGGGGGAAGTTCAGTATACAAAGTGTTAACCCTTAGATTCCCAGGTGGGTTGATCTGCATTTTTACTTTAAGCAAATTAGGCTGTCTTTAAATGTGAATCTCAGGGTCCAAGGCTGCAACCTTGAGGTGCTCTTGGACTTGCCTATCAATTACTGGGAGGACCCAATTCCAAGATTGGTTGTCCCAGTTACACGAGAAAGACGTGGGCTGGCGAAAGTCAACATAGGCTGGCCCAAGACAGAGTAACCTGGGCTGGCCTAGTTCTGCCAGCCTAAGCAATTAGGTTGTATCCAGAGCCTGTTACCAGAACAAACATGTCCCCTCATACTTCCTCAGAGATAGAACACCTAAAGAGCAGGAATAAATCTGAATAGACCCATAAGGTTCCATGATAAGCCAGAGGAAAAATGGAAGTGATGGCAAAAAATTTTGAGTCCTACAGGCCAACCCCTGCCTCTCATCCTCAGGATACAGTACAACTACTTCAGATCACAGAGCATGCTGCTCTTGGGCTGCTGCACCTTCAGCAACAGTTGGTCAGCCAGAAGTTTTCTAGTCCTGTAGATTTGGCCTAACTTGTCAGCTAAAGATATGGCCTACTTAGGCCAGTTTAGCTGGGCCACTTTTCTGGCCTAAAGTCAGGATTGTAGCCTGAGTGTCTCAACGCCTTTTATTAACTTATTATTACCTTTTGTTTTATCATGTTTATTATACCCTTCCTTCCTATTTCCAAAGGAAAAGGAACAATTTTACACATTTTAGGGCACTCAAATTCCACTTGCTTGAGTGGAAACCTGGTGAATTATGCACCAATTAAGCAATTAATAAGGCCACACAACTCCTCCTCCTATACACAGATGCAGTTATATCCATGACCAATGTTGACCCATTCTCTTCCATAGAGCCTGGAATAAAGGATATGGTAGCATCTTAAAGTTGATCAAATTCACTGAAGCAAAAGTGTTTTTTGTCATTATTACTAGTAGCTGTAAATTGTATGATGTACTGAACATTGAAGATTCACAGGTAGTATCTGTTGCTTTTCATGGTCATCTGATCTCAATTTATTTTTTCGCATATATATATATGTTATACATATAGGATTTTATTCCCTTTCAGTTTTAAACAAATGTTTTTCGGAAGATGTTTAATATTGGGACCCATTTAGAGAGCTCTTAGAGAGCAGAGCTTTCTACAAACTGTCAAGATTGGGACCCACTTTCTAGAGCAGTGGTCAGGGAACAGGGGTAAATTACCCCAATGAAGTTGAAAGGATAAAAATGAAGTTCCTGGGGATAATGGACAGTCGTGCTGCCGATACACAGCCGGGCATGCATATGAATCTACATGCATGCCTGGCTGTGTCTTGGTGAAGTGAATTTCATTTCACTTCATATCCAGCTGTGTATGTTACAGTATTGTAGCGTACAAGGACTTGACACAATGCACTATATTAATAATATATGTTTTCCTTCCTTTCAAATCAAGGGGGTAACAACAGCAATTCTAAATATATTTTGGGTAAAAGATTAAAATGTTCCCTGGGGTTCTAGAGGGACAATCTGTCCAGGATCCACTAAAAGTGATGTCAAGGCTGGAATTGAAATCATCAAAGAAATTAAAACAAATAAATTATTGTAAATACTTTAAATTTAATCAAGTAAATAACCTCAAACCCCCATTCAAAAAATAAATTCAGTAAGATTTTCAACACTCCATTCAATTTTTATGTTCACTATATTACTGAATATTACATTTAAATTATGACATATAATTTAATACATATACAGCATAATCACATCTATGCAAAAGTAAGCCGCATTGTGTTCAAAGGGTCTTACTTCCAGGAAAGTGTCTTTAGGATTGTAGCCACAATGTTTAATTTAACCTCTTGAAATATATATATTTCAAAGCATGTCCAAAGCACGTCCTTTACTAACAAGTAAACAATGCAAAGAGGATCTTTTTAGGGAGGAACGTACACCAGGGGTGATTTGTGGGGCTGTAGTTTTTGGATCAGGATCCTTCCAGTGTCTTTGGCTTCCTCTTAGCCTCCCCTTTCTAGCAGACTAAGGCCTGTTCACCTAATCGTGCATAAGTCAACTTGTGTGTAAGCCAATATGCAAAGTTGGGGGGCTTTTATTTATTTTTTGGCCATAGATTTGGCTAGCAAGGTGCTATCTCAAAATGGATTGTTGCCTTGGACTCTGCTCTCTAAGATGAATCCAATGAGATATGGCATAAGGGTATAGCAGGCACCTTCTCCATCTTCATTTTTGGGAATCTCACTGCCTCCACCCAATGCATGTCACCCCCTGGGTGACACCCAATGCAAGCCACACATTTTGCACCCCCTGGTGATGCCACTGTCCATACCATGCATATTTTAATAATCCTTGATTAATGTCCTCCCTCCAATTACAGTGCAATCCTATAAATGTTTACTTTGTTCTGTGGTGCTCAGTGGGGCTTCCTCCATGGAAAAGTGCTTGGCAATGCAGCCTAACAGCCTAATCCTTTCATAAGCCTATGGTGGCTGATCCCAATATCTGCTGCGGTATATATGCTTTGGTGTCTCAAAATCCATGACACTAGTGTGCATTTTGGAGCTGCTGACAAAAACGGCCAGAAGCCTCATGTGTGCAGTAGGCACGTTCAAACATTGTTCTGTAGCATGTAAGGTGGCAGCATGCAGGTTCATGGTGGGAGCAGAGCAGGGAGTAGTTCAAGATCAAATGTATCCATATTTTCCCATCCCAAAATAGCTCCTGAGACTTCTAAATAGCTGGCTTGGGTCCAAAGAGTCTCGAGCATAGTTTTGAAGGGAGGCAATATATTTATTCACTTTCACCAGGCCATCTGATTCTTTCCTCTGTACAACATGCAGAACATGGTAGCAGCATAGCTGCATAATATAGATTGATGGGTGACAAAATTGGGCTATCAGTTACATTTTTTCCTAAACTGATAGCAAGTGCTTAAAGTCCCATTTGTTCAATGGATCTGTCTCCCAGGTATATATTCTCAGGATTGAACCCTTCTATATGAACTTATATGAACTTACCTATATATACATAAAAGAGAAAAGTCACTCACTGACTGACTCATCAATGCCCTGCCAAAACTGCTAGGCCTAGAAGAGTCAAATTTGGGGTGGGTGTTCCTTCTGTGACCAATGGGTGCACGAAGAACTGGTTTTTGGAAATTCCATCTAGAAGGGGGTTAAAAGCCGTGCAACGCATTTTCTCCCTATACTTAGTATTGGAGAATTGATGACTCATCAACATTCTGCCCCAACTGCTGGGCCCAGAAGCTTGTAATTCTGGGAGGGAGTTCTTTCTGACACATGAACTCCCACCAACAACACGTGGAGAAATTTAACCCATAAGGGGCTGGAAAGGGGTGCAAAGTGTTTTTTTCCTATACTTAACATGGAGGACTGACCAACATCCAGCCAAGTTGGTGCTCGGTGCCTGGTGCACTAGGGAGGTGTTGTTCAGAGAAAGCGGTTACACCAGTTAGGATGCTGCGCGTGGGGGAAGTTGCGCATGGGGATGATGTGCATGGGGGAAGTTGCACATGGGGAAGTTGCAAATGGGGGAAGTTGTGCATGGGGGAAATTGCTCATGGGGAGGATGTGCATGGGGGAAGTTGAGCATGGGAAAGGTGTGTATGGGGGATGATGCGCATGGGGGAAGTTGCACATGGGGGAGTTTGCACATGGGGATGATGCGCATGGTGAAAGATGTGCATGGGGAAAGTTGCTCATGGGGAAGTTGCACATGGGGGAAAGTTACACATGGGGGATGATGCGCATGTGGGGATGATACACATGCGGAGATGATGTGCATGTGGAAAGATATGCATGGGTCAAGTTGCGCATGGGGAAATTGCACATGGGGGAAAGTTACACATGGGGAGATGATGCACATGTGGGGATGATACACATGGGGAGATGATGCGCATGGGGAAAGTTGCGCATGGGGGAAAGTTGTGCATGGGGGATGATGTTCATGGGGAAAGTTGTCATGGGGAAGTTGCACATGGGGAAGCTGCACATGGGGATGATGCGCATGGGGGATGATGCACATGGGGAAAGTTGTGGATGGGGAAAAGTTGTGCATGGGGAAGTTGCGCATGCGGGAAGTTGCAAAAGGGGAGATGTTGCACATGGGGAGATGTTGCGCATGGGTGAATGTTGCACATGTGTGAATGTTGCATATGAGGGGATGATGTGCATGGGGTGTTTATGCACATGGGGTGTTTATGTGCATGTGGTGTTTATGCACATGGGGTGTTGATGCACGTGGGGTATTGACTTGCCATGGGGAGATGAATATGGGGAAATGTTGCTTATGCAATGGGGTACACCTTTTACTAGTACTTTTTGAATAACATGGAACTCACTTCTGAGCAGTTGACTTAGGACTGCACTGGAAGGAAAGCTGAGAAATGACACCACCCTTTGATACTTTTAGTATTTTTTTCCTGCACACTTCTCAGTTCTACAATCTTTGACATTTGTTACTTTAAAACCAGTCAGTCCATTTCTGATTATGACAATATCACAAATAAATAAGCACTAAGCTTGGGCAAGAGAAATTCTGCTTTAATACAGATGAATTTAACTAGATATAAACTAGCCAGGAAGCAATGACAGAGCTGGAAGGAGGAAAGAGGGGGGGGGAGGAAAGAGAGAGAGAGAATTTAACTATTATTAAAATGAAAAACCTTGGGATCACTGACTGTAAACCATTTTTGCCACCCAATTAAACAGGCCATTAAATATTTTTTTTTCCATTTGAAATAAATGTTTGGTGGTGGCCAATTGAAAAACTGTTGACTTTGCAATGGTTAAGACTCTGAGCTGATATAGACTTAACTTGCATTTCTCTTATAAAATTCATTACAAATACAACATCAAGCTCCTTCGTGTAATGCCGTTTATTCTGGAAAAATCAGAAATGTACTGGCAATTGCCAACAAAGTGAGAGTTGCATGCCTACTGCTTGGTGGAATCTATTAACAGAAAATCTAGCTAGAGAACAAAATGAGGGCAGGTACAGAGAAAATATTCTCACTCTCTCTCACATACTCACTCATTCTCTTTCTCATGTGCATGTTGAAATAAAACTGATTGTTAGGATGACTATATTTGCATGGGGGTGGGAGGAAAGCACCACATCATTTTAGACTGAAATATCATAATAGATAGGAAAACCAAGAAAATATCAATATAATTGCAAATACATTATTCTGAAAAGCAAAGTGAGATCTGCTAGTGAGATGCAAGTTTGTCAAGGAAGATGAGAGTGCCATATTCTGGTTGCAACCCATTCACTCAAACCCCTCTTCCATTATGACCTCAAACTAGTATCATATGGCCAGGGAACTGTGTGATCAAATGAGGTTGTAGTCTTGCCCACTTGGATTATTTCATTTCAGCCTGTGAGAGGGGAGACTCACATATTGATAGGGGCATTTTGTGCCTACTTCTAGATATGATGCCTTCGGAATAAGAGTGGATTTTTATAAACTCACCAGACAGATCAAGCTTAAAAAGTTTTTCCATATTGAAAAGGGAGAGTCTTTTAATGATGGGGTGATGTTTCATTCTAAATCTTCCTTTGTTCCAGCTATAAATGATCCTTGTATTAATGCTTTTGAAAAACTTGTGATTAAGGATTTGGAGGGTATTGAAGATAAGATGTTTAGGAGATAGGAAAACTTCCCCAAAGATGAGATCATGGCTCTTAGGAACCTGGCTAAAGATCAACAAAACATAATAATGGAAGCAGACAAGGGAGGTGGTATTGTGATCTTGAATCGCTCTGATTTTATTCAGGAGGTACAAAGACAATTATTAGACACCACCACTTATCAACAATTAGAGTGGGATCATTCGGGACACATCATGACTATTATCAAAATAATGGTCAATGAGGCTTGGTTGTTAGGATATATAAATCAAACCACAGCCAAATTTTTGATCAGTACCAAGCCTCATATTCCTGTTTTCTATATGCTTCCTAAGGTGCACAAGCCACAGAGACCCCCTATTGGCAAACCTATAGTGTCTGGTACCAATTCCATCCTACAGCCATTATCTGTCGATATGTCGATGCCTTTTTACAACCTTTTGTTCAGAATATTCCCAGTTACATTAAGGACACACAAGATTTTATTAGACAAGTTGAAGAGATTAAGGGCCGAAGTTCGGCAGTATTATTGACTATGGATGTGGTCTCACTTATACACTAATATACCACATTCAGAATTAAAGGAGGTTGTTGAGACCTTATTATTAACCAGGCCTGATGAACCTCCCATGCATTTTATTCTGTCTTTATCAGATATAATTCTTGAAAAGAATTTTTTTCAGATTTGATTCAGATTTCTATTTATAGAAAAGGGGAGTAGCTATGTTTTGCGCAGCTGCACTCAGCTTAGCCTATTTATATATGGCTTCTTTAGAAGAATACATGTGCCATTCTGGTTGGTCTTTCAACACAGAACCAGGTTGCCCCTATGCCCAATTCAATGGTTTTGAGATCCCGAAAACATCTCTTTCCAGCATCAGATTCCACCTTCAACTTTGCATTGGCTCAGAGACAATGAGGTATGAGCAAGCACTGCCTTTAGGCTCTTTCTTTCTCTGAGCCCCACTTGCTTCTTTCTAGAAGGTTCCTCAGGAATAGGCCTAGCTAAAGGTCCCAGTGAAGAGGCCTCACTCTCTTTCTTGGACTTTTGCAAATCAATTCCTTGTAGCACTTTGGGGAATGCAACCCTCTTGCTGTTACCTTTCAGCAACTGTGTTGGAATATGGTGCACCCTGGGCTCTGCTGAGCCTCCTCCAGTTTCCCTCACAAAAGTATCAATTTTCCAGCTCTCCTGTGGTTGCCTAGAGATGCAGCTTTGCTTTCACGCCTCAACTGGCTTTTGCAAGGATCTTTCCTCTCCAGCAACATGTTCTGCCTTGGGACTAGCACTTCTCCCCTCAGGGTTGCTTTCTCCATATACCAGTACCTCCTTTGACTGGCATGCTGGCTCACATCCAATGCTTTGCTGGGCATCATCAAGTGCTTTTGAGGTAGCCTTTCCCTTGTGCCCCAAAGTAGCATCCTGTCCAGGTGGATTCACCTCTCCTGGTGGAATAGCAAACTCACACAGCGGATTCCTGCAAGCAGCCTCCATTCCCTTGGATGCACAGTGGTGATTCATACAGCCACAGCATACATGACCACCACACTTCATAGTCTGCTCCAAAGCCAGCAACAATTCCAAATTTCTGGCCATAAGCTCAATCATATCCTTTATTAACACTGTCTTTAGGTCCTGGCTCTTCTGGCCATTTTCCAGCCAATATTTGAACTGCAGATCTGAACTCATTCCAGATTGTGGCTCCATACTTTATCTACCTCTTTCTCTGAGAGCCCTAATCCTATTCAATATTGCTTCTGAACGTTAATGTCTGTTTGCTCTGTTCCAATTTGGTATTTTTCAGACTGACCTTTTATCATAAAATACTTTGAAGGCAGGTTGTCACTACTCTGATTTAGCAAAGAAAATCCCACCACTACCACCATGTGCTGTTCTCATTGGTCTTACAACACAGAACTGGGTTGTCCCTATGCCCAATTCAATGGGTTTTGAGGTCCCAAAGACGTCTCTTTTCAGCACCAGAGTTCACCCTCAACTCTGCACTGGCTCAGAGACATTGAGGTATGAGTAAGCACTGCCTTTAGGCTCTCTCTTTCTCTGAGCCCCACTCGGCCAGTCTCTACTCTTCCTCAAGAGTTCTTACCCTGGCATCAGATATAGTGACACTTCCACAAAGCATTCTAAGTTAAGGTCAAACTTTATTTGCAAGACTAATTCATATTCAGTGTAAGCATAAATCTCAAGCACATGGACATTCGGAATATAAAATAATAAAACTACCCTCCTGCACTGTACTTGGTTGCTAAATACATTTTTATGTTACTAATACATGGCCCTAACATCCTAACATTCCCAGTTGAGGTACCAATATCCATGTGCCACCTAGGCCTCTTCTTGTGGAGAGCCCATCATCACACAGCCTCTCACCACAGTATTGAGGTACGTCTCCCTCATTCACCTCACTGCATTTCACTCAAGCCAACTCCTCCCATACCCATCATGCTTTTCAGGACATGCTTTTCAGGACATGCTTTTCTCTTTAACATTTTCATCAATGACTTGGAGGAAGGGATACAGGGAACCTGATCAAATTTGTGGATGACACCAAGCTAGGAGGAGTAGCAAACACAACAGAAGACAGGAGAAACCTCCAGGAGGATCTGGATAAACTGGAATCCTGGACTGTAACAAATAGAATTAACTTCAACAGGGAGAAGTGCAAGGTTCTGCATTTGGGCAATAAAAACCAAAAACACAGGTATAAAAAGGGGGATACTCAGCTTGGCAGCACAACATGTGAGTGGGACCTTGGAGTAGCCGAGGATCACAAGCTGAATATGAGTCAGCAGTGTGATGTGTCTGCAAAGGAGGCAAATGCCCTTTTAGGCTGCATTAAGAGAACTGGAGCTTCCAAGTCACGAGAAGTTCTAGTTCCTCTCTTTCCTGTATTGATTATTCCTCCCCTTCAGTACTGTGTTCAGTTCTGGGCACTTCACTTTAAGACAGATGCAGCCAAACTGGAGCAAGTCCAGAGGAGAACGACAAGAATGATCAGTGGGATGGAAGGGAAACCCTACAAGGAAAGGTTGGGGGAACTTGGAATGTTCAGCCTGGAGAAAAGAGGCAGAGGGGAGACATGATTGCCCTCTTCAGTTACCTGAAGGGCTGTTATAGGGAGAAAGGGGCTCATTTGTTCATAGCTGCTTCTGAAAGCAGAACTAGAACCAATGGGTACAAACTGCAAGAGAAGAGATTCCGGTTGGATATCCGAAAAAAATTGCTTATGGTTTGGGCAGTTTGGCAGTGGAAAAGACTGCCAAGGGAGGTGGTGTACTCTCCCTCACTGGGGGTCTTCAATCATAGGCTTGACAAGTACCTATTAGGAGGTACTTGTCATTAGGAGGATTTCCTGCTGCAGGCAGGGGGTTGGACTAGATGACCTACTAGGTCCCTTTCAACACTGGGATTCTATGATTCTAGGACCCAACTATACCAAGAATGATTTCAGGTTAACACATTAGACACATTCATAGAAGGTTATTCAGGCTCAGGCATGTCTGTACATGACAACACACTATTTTGAATGGCTCTAACAATCCATTCCTTGATTAGATTATTCTTTTCAAAAGATATATTGATGATTGATTTGTGGTGTATGCTCAACAGGAAAACGTAGACGCCTTTTGTAACTGGATGAATGACATTGATCCTAATATTAGGTTTACTTACCAACATAGTCTGGATAGTTTACCTCTTTTAGACACAACAGTATTTAAATCCACTGATAAAAAAGCAGGCCTCCATCAGTCTTGAAAGACTATGGTATCATGCTCAGCACTGAATACGCTGCATGCGAAGCACGAAAGCCGGGGTTGGATTGTTATGAAGGATAGGCTGTTACCCAAGCAGCAAATCCCCCCTCTCCATGCCACTGAATTAGTCCAATGGAAAGGCAGAGCCAATATGATTGGATCCAGCTGGCATCGCAGAGCTGGGCTAAGGACAGGAGCTCACCCTGTCTTGAGGGGCTGACCCAGGTCTTGAACCCTGGCCTGATGGTTAACAGGCACAGCATATTAACCACTTATGCCACCCACAGTCCACAATCCACTGATAACAGTATGGCTATATGTCCATATACAAAGAACACTGACCTTAATACTTATTTGCATTATTCCTCCTTTCTTCCTCCACATCTTAAACAAAGCATTCCTTAAGCCAGCTGTTGTGGATTAGGAGAAATTCCACTCTGGATGAAGATTTTCTTCAAGAACGAGATAATACATTAACCCAATTTCAATATAGGGGCTATCCATTAGAATTATTATCTCAGGCTAGAAGCAGGGTAGATAAAGTGGATAGAAATTCTCTACTATGAGTTCAGTCTAAAACACCTTTAAATAGAGTCATTTGGCCAATAGATTATATGCCTGGCATTAATTCTGTCAGGCAAATTCACAAGTTCCTATATTAGGTTTATGTTCCATCATATTTGTCTTGAGCCCTTTACTAGTAACCAAGTCTCACAGATACACTGCTACCAGCTCTGGACATAAATGGTATGATGCAGAGTGCAAGTCTCTCAAAAAGTACCTCTCATGTCTAGCGAGATGGACACGGAAACATAGAACACCTGTCAACTGTGAGGTTTTAGTTATGACTAGAAACAGGTATAAAGATCTCATCAGACCTTTATCTCTACATGAAGAGATAAAAGGAATCTCTACATGAAGACCAAATGGGAAGAACTTAGTATAGCTTGTAAAAGCAAAGATGAGTGCAAAGTTTGGCTGCTCATCGACTATGCTACACCTCTGATTTCCATCAAAGCTTGGTTTTCATATTTCAGAAACATATTTGACAGCAATAATATTTTGGGAGACTATATCCTTAGTGTTCCTTCTACCTCTATAGATATGCTGCCAAAATGGCCCCTATCTCTGAGTCGATATTGAAGGAGATAATTATAACATTAGCTGCAGAGAAAGTACCAGGAATTAACTTAATACCCCTGAGGACTTTAAGAATAACCCAGATTGGTGGGCCCCAGTATTGGCGAAACTTTTCACTTATATAAACGACACTGGCTTTTCCCCTGACAGATGGAAACGAAGTAAACAAAGTATTATTTTTCTAATTCACAAGAAAGGGGATGCCACCAACCCCCAGAATTATCATACTATTTCACTCTTAGATATCAGCTCTTAAATTTACACTCACTTCTTGCTTGCTAAACTTTCAACCTGGGCCAAGGAAAATAACACCATTGCCCAGGAACAAGCATGTTTTAAGAAAGGGTTCAGTACAATTGATCAAATTTTTATTTTAAACCATCTGATCATAAAATACACCTCTAAACTTAATAAGCGCCTTTATGCAGCCTTCACAGATTTTTCCTCTGCCTTCGACACAGTGTCAAAATCTCATCTTTGGGCAAAGCTGGACAGAACTAATATTGATAAGCGACTTCTATACCTGATCCAGCAGCTTTATATCAACACTTCTTTAAGAGTTAAAGTAAATCCTGAAGGTATGCTAACTAAACAAATTAACACCACTAGAGATGTTTGGCAAGGCTGCTTAGTAGCTCCCCTTCTTTTCAATTTGTATTTTAACAACATCGTTGCGGAGCTTTTGCAGCCTGATTTCTTCCTGCCAGCCATTGAGAACTGGGAAATCATGATTTTATTATACGTCAACAATATCGTACTCCTCTGGCTCAATAGGAAAGGTCTACTGAGAATTCTGGATACTGGACGAATTTACCATACAGGAAGAACTCAACCTTAATTATGAGAAATCCAAAGTGGTTCTTTGGCAAACATCTGCCTATTTCCAACTGCCCATCGGTTCTCATACATTGGAGCAGGTCCCAACCTTTAAGTACTTAGGAGTTATATTTGACGATAGATTAACTTGGAATGCAAAACTCCATCACATAAAATCCACTGCGCAAATATCTATGTTTTCTATTATTAATTTCTTCTACTCAGGAGGTGGTAAACTAGTTACTCCAGCATTGAAGGGAAAAACCATTCCTCAAAGTCTCTATGGTGTGGAGGTTTGGGGTTTGAAGCTTTCAAAGTTAGCTATTTTGCAACCTATCCAAAATAAATTCTTGAGATATATAATCTCCCTTACTCCAGGAACTCCATCTGCACATCTTAGAGCAGAAGCCGATATGGTCTCTGTTGGTACCAGAGCGAAAATCGCTATCTTCTCTTATTATCAACGGCTGTTGATGAAGCCAGATAACCATCTTCCTAAACTATGATTCACAGAGAAATTGAAATGCTGTGGCTGGGCTAAAATGGTGCAAGATTTACTATCTTCAAACTCCCTTTCCACTGATATTTTCATTTTCAGAGACTTCATACCTCTTCTTAGTAAGTACTTGTTTAGCCAGGATAATGTGAAAGACATGGCCCTCCTGAAAGCTTCCAAATTTGATCAAATTTACGGTTTGATCAAAACCTCACATGTGAAACCTCAGTATCTTCACTTACTTGCACACACAAACATAAGGAAGGCATTCACAGAGCTACACTTACAAACTATGCCCACTGCATACTTTGAGGGCAGATATCAGGCCTTACCCAAGAAAAGCAGACTTTGTATCTGCAACACGGGAGCAACTAAGGATGTGATACATTACATTTTATTTTGCCATTTGTATATTCAACCTAAGCAGAGATTTTTAGCTCATATCTTAGCCAAATTCCAGCTTCAGAATCCCTTAGCAATAGGATGTTATCTCCTCTTGGATTCTGACTCTCATGTTTTGTATATGACTGCACTATTTGCTAGAGTGGCTAAGACCATTTGTTTTACAGTGCCCCAAAACTGTAGTTTTAAACGTAAATCCCCTGGAGGCCCAAGGACTCAGAAAATCAGCAGTTACACTGCGGAACCACATTATAATCTTAATCTTAATACTAATGGATAACTCTTATGGATATTGTTAAGGCTAATGGGTAAGCACCAGTTTTTCGGGCTCTGTTTTATTCTGTGTGTGTGTGTGTGTGTGTGTGTGTGTGTGTGTTTAAACTCAAGTGTAATGGCTTTTAGCTACACAGTAAACTTGACTTGTAAGTCTGTCAGGCATAAAATAAATACGCACTGGGACTTATTGTATGATGTGCCAGACTGTGAAGTTCCACCAATCTTTGCCTTCAGAAAAACACAGGATATTAGAAATATAGTCATTAGATCTGATATCAGAATTAAAAACATCAGAGAAGAACCGTCAGTAAGCCACTTCAAGTGTGGCACATGCTCAGCTTGTCCACAAACCCTAGAAGGCAGGCAGATCAATATCCCTGAATTAGATATCCATATCACCTTACATCATTTCAGCACATGTAGGACCTCTTATATAGTCTACTTAATCATATGTACATACCCACGTATTTATGTTGGAAGTTCAAGCAGATTTATATGAACTAGGATCTCAGAACATAAATCACACATCAAACTCCAGATCCTAGAAGCCCCTTTGGTCCAGCACTTTATTCAAAAACATCATTAATTCAAGGATTTTAAATTTTCTGTTATATGTTTCTAGATTTTCAGACCCACATAGAGTACAAAGTGACCTGCACAGGCAAGAATGTAGATGGATTTTCAAACTGAGGTCATTAGAGCCCCAAGGTTTCAACATCTGTAATGATTTTCCCTGTTTCCTGTAATACTAATACCACATCTTTGAAGTCTTTATTATATACAATTAGTAGCTTTGATGTCAACTTGTGATAATATAACCAAATTAGGTGTTTTATTAGTGTGGTGATATATCTTGTAACTTTAATTATTTATTAATGCCCTATCTGGTTCCTTTATATTTTAACAAGCTTGAGAAACTGTTGCCAATCTTTTTTTTGGACTCTGCCTTGGAGGCCAATGAGAAGTTTCATGAGGTTCTAAGTAATTTTAATATTTTAATTCTTCTAACAGTTGTTTAGTTATGGATTTTACTATGGTTATTTATTTATACACTTTTAGATAAATTGCTTCTGCATCTGAAAAAGCTACATGTGAAAACCAGCCTTAGTCAACGCTGTGTCAGCAGACAACTTTCTTCACTTGAACTCACCTTCAGCCTCCTCTAGGATTTAAGGACTGACAATTCTTTTGTATGCACCCATGAAATACAGTGTCTCCAACGTTATGTATGATAGCTGATGTATGATTCAAGGACTCCAGGACCCTTGTTATAAATGGCTATTTTCGTACTTATATCATAGTTTTGTAACAGGTTCTACTTTTGATTGTGCCTTCATGGTTGGTTCTTGTTTGCGTTTGATAACCATGATATTCTTCACCACTTTGTTAACAATGTGAGAGTTGCATGCCTACTGCTTGGTGGAATCTATAAACAGAAAATGTAGCTACATAACAAAATGAGGGCAGGTACAGAGAAAATATTCTCACTCTCTCTCACACACTCACTCATTCTCTTTCTCATGTGCATGTTGAAATAAAACTGATTGTTTAGAATAACTATATGTGCATGGGGGGAAGCACTACATCATTTTAGACTGAAATATCATAATAGACAGGAAAACCAAGAAAATATCAATATAATTGCAAATACATTATTCTGAAAAAGCAAAGTGAGATCTGCTAGTGAGATGCAAGTTTGTCAAGGAAGATGAGAGTGCCATATTCTGGTTGCAACCCATTCACTCAAACCCCTCTTCCATTATGACCTCAAACTAGTATTATATGGCCATGGAACTGTGTGATCAAATGAGGTTCTAGGGTCTTGCCCAACTGGATTATTTCATTTCAGCCTGTGAAAGGGAAAGTCACATATTGAAAATATTAACCTATCAAATTCTTGAGAACAGTAACCAGATGGAATAGAATCTCTGACATGTTAGTTATTTACTAGTTGTTAGCTAGTAAATAACTGTTTATTTATATGCCTTTTTGTGTACCTTAGCAGCACACTGACATGTGGCAAGTTCCAGGCTGTCCAGATGTCCAGAAATGCCTGGATGCCTCCGGAAATGGCGAGTCCGGCACAATAGGGAAACCCCCTGCCGTGTCTTGAAAGCAGCACCCATGGGCTCCGCCTTTATAAGTTCTGTGCACACCTTAGTGCGCACACTCTTCTGCGCTTCAGAGTGTAGGAAAATGGAGGTGGGCGAGGAGGAGTTCCCTCTCCTGCTGCCTCCTGATTGGCCCTGGGTTGAAAGCCCTGCCCATGTTCCAGCCCCTCACTTCCTCTGCAGCCATGCAGAACCTCCCTGGCCAGCCAGGGGGTTGTAATGGCAGCTCTGCAGCTGCAGCATGCCTTCCCCAGTGTGGCTTCATGGCACCTCTCCAGCCTTCCCCCAGCCGGTTGGGGGGCTCTCAGCCACATGCGTGGCTCCAACGCTCCTCTCCAGCCTTTCCCTGACTAGCCAGGGGGGTTAAAGTCACCCGCGCAGCTCCTCCGCATGGATAGTCTCCCCCCGGCTGGGCAGGGGGGCTTAAGAGCACCATTGCGAGTCCTCTTTACAAGGTAAGCCCCCCAGGAAGTGTTTTTTGTAAATGTAGGGCAAAATGTAGGACATCCTACATTTTGTCCTACATTCTAAAAATGTAGGGCATGGTCCTCCAAAAATAATTGAAAATCTTGACGTTTGGGGACCCTTTTCCTTCATTTGGAGGTTTACCATATGGTCACCCTGGCAACCTCCCCATCTCAGTCCAACTTTGTCTCTTCAGGTTTTGGTTGTGTTTAAATCTAGTGCTTAGCTGCTGCTTGTACTCCAAAGGTCCCTGTGGGAAAAGGCAGCTGCAAACTGTAATCATTCAACCGTGCCCTAACATCCATCTCCAGGACAAAATTTAATGCCTACAAAGGCCTTCAAAACTCACTTGATATTCTGGAGATCATTTTCCTTCCTTTGACTTGCAAAAACAAAAATACACTTTGGACTTCTTAATTGAATCAGTATCCCATCCTAAACTTTTGTTTTAAACAGGTAACACTCCCAACCTTGTTTCGCTAGGATTTCCTACCGAGATATTCTGGAGTCTGAAATGGTATCTAGCTTTACAGAAATCAAATCATTCTCCTCATAGAAAGCTACTGGCCAGAAAATCTGGTCTCTGTCTACACACAAATTCCTGGGAAGAGGTGGGAGTTTGATATATAAGTGACTAGGGAAAAGATACCTTTCTTTGGTCAGTATAGACATACTGTATTACTCTGAGTAATCTTGAGGAGAAAGGAGACAGTGTCACACAAGAAAGTGAGTTTCTTCTTATTCACCACATTCCTTCATGTACTCAACCACAGTGGCTTCCAGATGTAGGGAGAGGAGGAGAGGGGAGGGCAATAAATATAGGATACTTTTTAACTTCCTGTGATGTTGTTTACCTTTGCTTGCAATGTGTTTCTTGTAAGGTTTGTACTAAAATAGTGTTTATGTAGATTGGACATAAACTCCACCATCTGAATTAGCAATTTAACCATAGCTGCATAAACCTGGTCTGATGTACTTAATGTCAACACTACTAATGTTGCAGGAGATGAGAAAATATTGCACTGCTTGTTGGTCACAGAATAAGTTTGCCAAATACAATCAGCTTAGAGCTAGAGTCTAAATTAACACATTCATTGGCATCCTTCAGTCTCGAAAGACTATGGTATCGTGCTCAGAAGTAGAGGTCCTAAAACAGCATCTTTTATTACTAAACAGGCCAATTCAAGAGTGGCAATCCCTTCCACACTGAGGGCCGATACAGTCAGTCCCCTGCCCAGCCCCCAGATTTTGCTGTTTCCAGGACTGCCTCTTTGTCTCAGCTTGCCAAATGAGTGTCTCTTCGAATTGAAGAAGGCCATGCTGTGTCTTTGGCCTCCATACTGAATGATTAGGGGTCAGGGTTTCCCAGTTGTTGATGTCCATTCCCATGGCCTTTGGATCCCTCTTGCAGATGTCCTTGTATCGCAGCTGTGGTCTCCCTCTAGGGCGCTTTCCCTGTGCTAGTTCTCCATACATGTTCTTTTGGAATCTGACCATCGACCATTCTCACAGCATGTCCAAGCCAGCGTAGAAGTCGCTGTTTCAGAAGCGTGTACATGCTAGGGATACCAGCACGTTCTAAGACTGCTCCATTTGAAACTTTGTCATGCCAAGTAATGCTAAGAATATTTCAGCACATATGAAATGTATTCAGCTTTCTCTCCTGCCGCGCATGAAGAGGCCAAGACTCACTGCAGTACAAGAGTGTACTCAGGATATAGGCTCTATAGACCTGGATCTTTGTATGTTCTGTCAGCTTCTTATTAAGCCATACTCTCTTTGTAAATCTAGAAAACGTGGTAGCCGCTTTGCCGATACGTTTATTTAGCTCGGTGTCTAAACAGAGAGTGTTGGAGATAGTTAAGCCAAGCTGTACAAAGTCATGAACAACCTCCAGTATGTGTTCAGATATTGTAATACAGGGAGGTGAATTCAAGTCCTGACCCATGACTTGTGTTTTCTTCAAGCTGATCGTTAATCCAAAGTCTTCGCAGCCTTTGCTAAAACGGTTCATAAATTGTTGGAGGTCTTCAGCAGGGTGAGCAGTAACAGCAGCTTCATCAGCGAAGAGGAAATCCTGCAAGCATTTAAGCTGGACTTTATACTTTGCTCTTAGTCAGGAGGGATTGAAGATTTTCCATCTGATCTGGTCCGAAGATAAATTCCCTCTGTTGCATTTCCAAAAGCCTGTTTCAGCATGACAGCAAAAAAGATCCCAAATAAAGTTGGCATGAGGACGCAGCCCTGCTTTACTCCAAATGTCAAAGGAATCTGATGTTAAGCCATCAAAAACTACAGTGCTCTTCATGTTATCTTGAAAGGACCTGAAGATGTTGAGGAGCTTTGGTGGGCATCCAATCTTGGGGCGAATTTTTAAAAGGCCTTCTCTACTAACCAGATCAAAAGCCTTTGTAAGATCTATGAAGGCTACAAAAAGTGGCTGTCTTTGCAAAATGCAAAAAGTGCATTTCTCCTGCAACTGTCTAAGGGAAAATACCATATCAGTGGTGGACCTGTTGGCTCGAAATCCACACTGTGATTCAGGATAGACTGTTTCTGCAAGCACCTGGAGCCTCTTCAGTACAATGCAGGCAAGTAGCTTCCCTACGACACTAAAAAGAGAGATGCCACGACAGTTGTTACATATCACCTTTGTTCTTATACAGTGTGACAATATTGGCATCCTTCATGTCCTGTGGTACTCCACCTTCCCACTAAACAGAGAAAGAAGATTTCATATAGCTCAGTGGGAATGGTCCCCCTACAGCACCTCAGGATTTCGACAGTGATGTTATCTTTCCCAGGTGCCTTGACAGAAGCAAGGGAATCCAGGGCCGCATTTACTGTTGTGGTCTCCACCAAAAAGGAACATGAAGATCACTTAAAAATAGCGTCTTCAGGAAGCCTTTCCTGCTCTGAATCAGCTTTGTATCCCGTCCAGGCCTTTGGTTGGAGATAAGAGGCCATGAGACAAAATTCCATCTAACACAGTTTTATTTTCTCCAACACCACAACACCATCCACCACAACAACCCACACTGTCTGGTCAGCATTAATTGTTTATATACTGTTTTCCCACCAATCACAATCCTAATTGCTGACTCTGTTCAGCTGTCTCGCCATACCACATAGTCCACACCCAGATGACTGCACTTAACAATCAGGAATCTGCAGCTAACTAAATTTCTTTGGTTTAGGCTTTCAGGTGTCTACAAACCTTAACATTAACTTCTCCTAGAGTTGGTTCACCATCAAGTTCCTCCAAGACAGGCAGGCACTCAATGTTGTTTAATGATTCTTCAATTACTAAATTTTCTCTGGAGTATAGCTCAGAGTAGTGCTGCACCCAGCGCACCATCGGCTGTGCCCGGTCCTGGATGACCTTGCCTGTTTCAGACTTCAGGGGGGCAGATTTCCTCACTGTGGGACCAAGGGCCTGCTTGATGCCATCATACATCCCCTTGATTTTGCCTGTGTTGGTAGCTACCTGGATCTGAGAGCATAGTTGCAGCCAATAGTTGTTAGCACATCTCCTGGCGGTCTGTTGGACTTTGCTATGAGCAGCTTGCAGGACGTGTAGGTTGTGCTCACTAGAACAGGCTTTATATGCAGTTAGAGCACCCCTCTTTTCCTTAAGGACTGGCATCAGCTCTTCCGAGTTGGCTTCAAACCAATCTGCTGTCTTTCTAAACTCCTTACCAAAAACTGACAAGGCGGTATTATAAGCAGCATTCTTGAAGTGTTCCCATCGTTCAGAAGCATTTGCCTCAGCTGGACCTGGGAGAGTTACCCTGAGTGCTTGGCCATATTCCTTCACTTTTTCCAGACTTTGGGTCTTGCTGATGTTAATTCTTGGTCTTTCTTCCTTCTTTGAGTGATGCAGCCACTTTGCTTGCAGTTTTACTCTGCTGCACACCAGGGAGTGATCTGTATTGCAATCAGCACCCTGTTAGCTGCGTGTTATCTTAAAGCTGGTAACGCTGGAGCGCCTGATGAGGATCAAGTCAAGCTGGTGCCAATGCTTTGTTCTTGGTTGTCTCCAAGAGACTCTGTGTTGGGGCTTTGTATTAAAGAATGTATTGCTAATGCAAAAACTGTAACAGCAGCAAAACTCCAGCAGGCGTTGGCCGTTTTCATTCATCTTCCCAACGCCAAAATGACAAAGGCAAGTGGGCCAAGAACTATGGTCAGATCCAACTCTTGCATTAAAATCACCAAGAATAAACAATGGTTCTTTCTCAGGGACTTTCCTGATAGTGGCAGCCAGTTCGTCATAGAATTTGTCTTTGGATGATGATAGTGTTGGTGCATATGCACTAATAAGAGTGATCAGTCCAGCTGATGAGTGTAGCTGTAAGGACAGGATACTTTCGCTTCCTCCTGTATGTGGAACAATGAATCCTAGTAGAGTGTTTCTGACCACAAAACCAATCCCATATTCCCTAGTCCTGTTTGATGGTTTTCCATCAGAATGAAAAGCTTCTCTCCCTAATAGATCCTGAGTCTGATAGCCTTGTCTCTTGAAGGGCAACAATGTCCATCTGCAGTCTGCTCAGCTCCATGTCGATGACAGCTGTCTTGCGAACATTGTCTATGAATACGAATACCTTTATTGGCATTACAAGTTACAACAGGCTAAGAACAAGGCAACAAAAAAGACAATATTATGAAAAAAAGGGGTTGGGAAAACAGTGTGGAGAAGGGAAAGAGGGGAGTTAATTCAAAGGAAGTTATGGGATAAGGAGGGAGAGGAACTAAGAGAGGAGAGATAATTTAATGATTTGATTTAAAAAACTGGCAACAGCAATAGTGATTTCAGATGAATTATCACTCAGTAGAACAAAAGTGGGGTCAATGAATGGACCCGAAGGGTCCATTTTGCAGACGGCTGCAAAATGGGGTCCAAATACTGACTACGGAGAGAGCAATGTGTTGGACATCAGATCAGGATATGCACAAGAGTGTCTGATTCAAGTAGGCAAAAAGGGCACAGTCTTAGATTCCAGGGGGTGCGGGAAAACCTGCCACAATGAAGTGAGGAGGGAAAGATGTTAAGGCGCGCGAGCATAAATGCTCTTCTAAGAGAGGGATTTTTCAAAGTGTGAAAATATATAGGGGGCTGATCTTGTGCTGGGCAATGACCAAAAGACAGGGGGGAACATACTGGATTTAAGCTGGCAAAGAGAGTAGTAAATTCAGTTTCCCAGAGTCTGTCTTGAATTAGCTTAAAGGCTTTTCCAAAATTAAGATCCGCAAGTGATTCTAATGGGAGACCTAGAGAATCAAGTTTGGAGTTGATTTTTAGGAACCAGGTGGAGAAAAAGGAATCTCTTAACAAGTCATTCAAGAGAGAGTCAGACGGGAGGTTTAAGTGGAGCCGAAGCCAGAATTTAAATGTTATGGACCACTCTATTGTAGTAGGGAGGTGAATTCCCAACTCTAAAGCTAGAGTTGCGAGACGAATAAGATTGGGCATGCCAAGTATCCTCCTGAAAAAGATGGCTGCCACTTGATCCAGGGATTTATCTGCTGCCATAATCCATGTAGGGACACCATATAATAGCTGGGTGATAATCTTACTCCTAAAGATCTGCAGGGCTGCAGGTAGAAACTGGTTGCCCTTGTTATAATGGAAACAAGCTATCGCTTTTAGATGATGGTGGGAGATAGAGATAGCCAGGTTCCTATGGGCTGACCAATTTAATCGGAAGTGAAAGAGCAGTCCTAGGTATTTAAAAGTAGGGACCTGTTCATACGTAGATTGACCAATCTTCCAGACAGAAGGTGACCAAGATTTGGAAAAAACTAAGATTTTAGTTTTTTTTTAGCATTAATAATCAAATCGTTAGATGAGCAATAATCCTGGAAAATAGAAAGAGAAAGATGAAGGCCAGATTTGGTTAAGGAAAGGAAAGCCGCATCATCTGCGTAGAGTAGGAAAGGAACAGGAGCACCATTGAGGGAAGGGGGGGCAATTGAATGACTAGAATAGTGTAAGGGGAGGTCGGATAAAAAGAGGTTAAATAGCAGGGGGGCAAGGATGCATCCCTGGCGGACACCTTTGTCAATGGGGATGCTTTCAGATAAAAGACCAGAGATATCAAGACGGACTCTGCATGAATTGGCTTGGTGTAATCGGTGTATCAGAAAGAGAAGATGAGGATCAGTGTCTCTGGAGGCTAGTTTGTTCCAGAGATGAGATCTATTAACTGAATTGAATGCGCCTTTAAGATCAACGAATGCGACATAGAGTTTCCTGCTGTGATGGACGAGGTATTTTTCAGAAAGGAATGAAAGTAAAAAGGTATGGTCACATGTAGAGGTGCCAGATCGAAAGCCAATTTGTTCCCTACTGGAGAGAGCCATTGAGTCTGCCCAAGCAGATAATCTTGAGAGAAGGAATTTCGCGTAAAGCTTACCAATAATAGAAAGTAGGCTGATTGGTCTATAATTTTCGGGGGAAGCAGGGTCGCCTTTCTTATAGATAGGAACAATGGTAGCAGTCAGCCATGACGCTGGGATATGGCCTGAATGGTTAATGAGAGTGAACAAATTTGCTAGGGTAGGAGCTAACCATGCAGATTGACTGATGAGTATCTCACTGAGCATACCGTCAGGGCCAGGAGCCTTGCCAGATTTAAGGGAAACAATTAATGATAAGACTTCACTAGAGGAGGCAGAAGGAGAGGGGTGTCGTTCTGGGTGGGAATTGAAAAGATACTTGAAAAGTGAAATACCCAAGAAGAGGGAGAAACTGATGGGGGTACTGAATTGGGAAAATAGAAAGAAGGAGAAACTAGAGACCAGAAGGCTTTTAGATTGTTGGAAGAGATTGCGGAGAGGAGCTGTCTCCATTTATTCTGGGCATAGTTGTGTTGGAGGAGACCTAGCCGACCAGAAGCGAACATTGTCTATTTCTTGCAAGTCATCAAAAAAGCCGGGGGTCATTGTTTGAACATTCCAAGTGCCCAACTTTAGGGCTGAGATTTTCTTGTGTTTGTTGCATGATGCAGAGTTGTTGATCTGCTTGTCGGTTTTCAACTTAGGCCCCACACACATTGTGTGGCTAGCAGAGCACGATGGCCTGGGTAGGTTGATATGGAGGATAGGCTGTTACCCAAGCAGCAAATCCCCCCTCTCCACGCCACTGAAATTGTCCAGTGGAAAGGCAGAACCAATTTGATTGAATCCAGCTGCGTCACAGGAGTTACCAGAATGTGACTTTACATGGCCACAAACTGCTTCCGTGACTCCAATTCTGGATTTTGCCTCGAGGTTGAGCTATCCCTTTTCCTTCAGCCTCATGGTCAGACAGAACTAGCCAATCGCCCACACTCAGAAACCTAGACAAAAGCAATCAGTCTCTTTCAAGGCTAGCATAGCATGGCCAGAGATGCTCTGCCCCCCTGGACCCCCCCTGAGCCCCTACTCACAATGATAGCCAGAATTACACAGTTCACACTCAGAATTAGACAAAGGTATCAGTCTCTCTCAAGGCTGCTAGCAACTTAGCAACATAAGCGACTGCTAGCAACACAAGCAACTCAATGGTAGTTTTTAGCCTGCCACTTGGTGCTTCTGAGGGAAACACTTTGAAAGGGAAACACTTTGAAAATATTACATCTGGCTAAAGCTGCATATTACATGGTCCATTGAGATTCGAATGCAGATGGCTGAACTGAATAACAAACAGCTGGGCAGAGATTAAATAATCAGGGAATCACAAGAAAATTCTTGTGCACTATCTTGGCAGCTTCTAAGCACAATAAATGGTGTATCTGAAGCCATTAGCATTTCAGAGCACAAGCTGAGGAGCCTAGTTCAGCTTCCTTTCCATGTAAATCGGTCATGTTAAAACTGGTAGCACCACCGGGGCTCACAAAACAAACACTTTATGCACATAGCCCATTATCCTGTGGTGCACATGAACACATAAACAGGTACAAAAGGAAAGCTTGCAAGTTCTGTAGCAAGAACACATACCAGCTGGAGAAATCATGGTCATAGGTCACTCAGGTTACAAACTACAGTGGAACTTAATTTTGAGTAGAGATTGCATTGAGATTAATTATATAGCTTCATTAGGATGACACATCTTATTATACACAAAGGTACAAGATTATATGAGAGAGAGAGAGAGAGAGAGAGAGAGAGAGAGAGAAATCCATAAATTTGGAAAGGATGAAGGCAGAACAGAAAGCTTAGATGCAGAAAGCTGTGTCCATTTTAATTGCCTGTAGAAATTTCCCTTGAGATATATTGCATGAAGATTTCAGTTTGTATCCCTTTCCCTTATATTTTTATGAAATTTTCTATTAGGGCTGTGGGTGGTGCAAGTGGTTAAGACACTTTGCCTGTTAACCAGCAGGCCAGGGTTCGAGACCCAGGTCAGTGCCCGCAAGACAGGGTGAGCTCCTGTCCTTAGCCCAGCTCTGCAATGTAGCTGGAACCAATCGTAAAGGCTCTGCCTTTCCATTGGACTATTTCAGTGGCATGCCTAGGGAGGTTTTGCTGTTTGGGTAACAGCCTATCCTCCATATCAGTCTTACCTAGGCCTTTGTGCTTCGCATGCAGTGTATGCAGCGCTGACCACGATACCATAGGATGCCTACTTTATTTTCTATTAAGACCCTGACCTACATCAGTGAAAACTGATCTATAAACACACATCTCATCCTCTTCCTCGTCAGTTTCCAATTTTTGTGCGATGATTTGACAGGGAGGATCCTGGAACAGAAACTCTTTGCCCTCCGCATCCTCTCCACACAGTTACTTTAAGAGATGTGGCTCCTGAGGAAAGGAGGTTTTAGTTCTAGTTCAGCTCTAGTTCTTTTTCTGAGGACTCTTCTGAGCTTGCACAGGAAAATATCATAGAAATGACAAAGCTGGAGGACAAGGCGGTAAAGCCCCACTTTTCTTCCTGTATATTCAGAGAACATACATGGTGACCAGATGTCATAAATACAAAAATTGGAATAGACAAGGCACCTGAAAAATGTTGGACATCCAAGAAAAATACAGGATACAGCATAATAAAAGCTAAAAACTATATGAATAAATATTAACTAAGGGAACAACAGTTCCTTTACACAGAGAAGACCTTTGCAACAACCCCTACACCACAGTACACAGGAGATTCTCTAGGATAATTTTCTGCTACAGGCAGGGGTTGGACTAGTTGACCAACAAGGAACCGTCCAACTCTATGATTCTATGATTCTAAGACACAGTGGTTACCACTTTGGCACTGCTGCATCGGTGAGGCGGGAGGGATTCTTATTGAGGGGGAGTCAGAGGGAAGAACAATACAAATTACTGACATACAGGCACTTGTGCCAGATCCATTCCCCAGGCAGTGCAGAAGAGCCCAATTCTGCTCTGGGCTGTTTGGATATGTACCACTTCCTCAGGTGCTGCAGATCTGAATAAATTTGATGTAGCTACTTCTGCATTACACATTGTGAGTGCAAAAGGAAAAAAAAACAGCAGCACTCTCAGGCTTGTGTTCTATTGACTTGCTTATAGTGTTTCTTAATACCTAACTTTGTCCCTTTTTTGTATGCACTCACATGCCAACAATACACTGTGCAGGAAAGACTTAGGAAACACTGCAGACAAAGAAAAAGGATTGTGGATTTAAGAATCCATTCAAGGAGAAACCAGACTTTGCAGAACCCAGACTGTGTAGAACACTTCTGGAAAAGTCACTGACTGACTGACTGATCATAGCAGGCCTCTGTCAGTCTTGGAAGACTATGGTATCGTGCTTGGCGCTGCATATGCTGCATGTGAAGCACAAAAGCCTGGGTTAGATTCAGTGATGGGCCCAGCCTAGCCCAAGAACCAGTTCCCCGGAAGTGGACGGGGCCAGGCTGGGTCAGGGGGCATGGCCTGGGCCAGGGGGTGGTGCCAGGGAGAATTTAAAAGGAAATTTTTTTAAAATCTAAAAATTTTTAAAAATTTAATTAAAAAAAAAATCTAAGTTTTTGTTAGTGCCCCCAGCAACCTTAACCAAACTTTCCTGGGAGTAAGCCCCATTGACTGTCATGGGACTTACTTCAGAGTAGTCATGCATATTATTGAGCTCTCAGGCTGCAGTGCCAGCCACAGTTTCCTGGGAGTAAGTCCCATTAACTGTTGTGGGACTTACTTCAGAGTAGTCAGCATAGGATTGATCTGTTAGGCTGCAGTGCCAGCCAGTTTCCTGGGAGTAAGGCCCATTGACTGTCATGGGACTTACTTCTGAATAGACCTGCATAGGATGGGGCTCTGAGGCTGCAATCTTAGGATGGGGCTCTGAGGCTGTGGAGTTATCTCTCTACACTGGCCTGGGAGTAAGTCCCATTGACTGTCATGGGACTTACTCCTGAGTAGACATGTATAGGATGGGGCTCTCAGGCTGAAATCATACCCATACTGACCTGGGAGTAAGCCTCATTGACAATCATGGTGCTTACTTCTGAGTAGACACGCATGGTCTGGGACTTTCAGGATGAAAACATACCCACACTGACCGGGGAGTAAGCCCCATTGATGATCATGGTGTTTACTTCTGAGTAGATATTCAGAGGATATGCTGGGAAGCTGTAAAGCCTCACACCCATTGAGCACAATAGGGCTTACTTTTGAGTAGACATGGTTAGGATTGTAGTCACCAGAAATAGGATCTATCCTGAAAAGGAGGAGGGAAACCTAATGATAGTTTCCTGGGAGTAAGACCCATTGAGCACAATAGGGCTTACTTTTGAGTAGTCATGCTTAGGATAGGGTTCTCTCTCAGGCTGCAGTCCCAGCCTCTCTTACCTGGGAGTAAGCTCCATTGCTGCTGGAGCGGCAAAGGCACCTTTAAATTTCCCTCCACAGCCTGGGAAAAGGACGTTCCAGTGCTGGGGCTTGTGGAGCACCTCTCAGGGCTGCCTTGCAAAATTTAAAGGTGCCCTGCTGGCTGCCCCTGCTGCTGCAGCTGCCGAACCAGTACAGATGGTTATCGCTGCCCCCCGCTGCTGCTGGATCGCTAGCGGCAGGGGAATTTCATCAAGCAGTGCCTGGGGACCACCATGATCTGGTATGTGCCCACCTGTGGTTAGATTGTTATGGGGGATAGGCTGTTACCCAAGCAGCAAATCCCCCCTCTCCACGCCACTGAATTAGTCCAAAGGAAAGGCAGAGCCAATACGATTGGATCCAGCTGGCATCGCAGAGCTGGGCTAAGGACAGGAGCTTACCCTGTCCTTTGGGGCCGACCCAGGTCTAAAATCCTGGCCTGCTGGTTAACAGGCACAGTGTCTTAATTGCTTGCGCCACCGACAGCCCATACTGATCAATGCCCTGCCAAAACCGCTGGGCCTAGAAATGTGAAACACTTCTACTTGCACCTGGCAAAGGATACAAATCAGAACCCATTGTCTTCCACTTCCACTTGCACCTGGCAACAGATACAAATCAGAACCAATTGTCTGCATCTCTAATATACCAAAATTGCTACCAAAATAGTAAAAGTTTTTACGTATTCTATTAGTCATGTTTACATTTGGATTATAAACACCAACTCTCAAGTAATCTGAAAGAATTCAAAAACATAGCAAAGACAGTAGTATTGTTCATGAAGGAAGTACAATAGGGGAACATGGAATTATTACTACAGATCAGGGGGCCAAACACGATTAATGTAAGAGCTGTATATTAGACTTCAGATGTTTGAGGCCTGCAATTTTTTAGATGAATTTATATCTATATCTATATCTATATCTCTATATCTCTATAGCTCTATCTCTCTATCTCTCTGTCTATCTATCTATCTACCTATCTATCTATCTGATAGATAGATAGATAGATAGATAGATAGATAGATAGATAGATAGATAGATAGATAGATAGATAGATAGAAGTCACCAACTGATTGTCTCTCCGACTCACTGACTCACTCATCAAAGCCGTGCCGAAACCGCTGAGCCTAAAAGTCATGTAAAATTTGGAGTGGATGTTCCTTCCGTGACCAAGGGGTGCACTGGTTTTTGGAAATTCCAACTGGAAGGGGGTGAAAAGGGGCACAATGTGTTTTCCTCCCTATACCTTGCTTTGGAGAATAGATGACTCATCAACATTCCGCCCCAACTGCTAGGCTGAGAAGCATGAAATTCTGGGAGGGAGTTCCTTCTCTCACATGAACACCCACCAAGAACTGATGTGGAGCAATTTAACCCGTCAGGGGCTGAAAAGGGGTCCAACATCTTTTTGTCCTATACTTACCATAGAAGACTGACCAACATCCAGCCAATTTGGTGCTTGGACCCTTGTGCACTGAGGGGGGATATTGTTCCGAGGAAAAGATTGCACTGGGGAGGAGGCTGCACATGGGTGGTTGTGCATGGGAGATTCGCATGGGGTTGATGTGCAAGGGAGATTGGTATGCATGGGGGATTGGTGTGCATGGGGGAATGATGTGCATGGGGGATGTTGTGCATGGGGGTGCTGTGCATGGGGGATGTTGCGATTGGGGGTTGATGCATATGGGGATTGATATGCATGGGGATGTTGCACATTGGAGGATGTTGCACATGGGCAAAGCTGTGCATGGGAGTTGATATGCATGGGGAATGATGCACATGGTGGTGTGGCTCATGGGCAGTTGATGTGCATGGGAGGATATTGTGCATGGGAGAATGTTAATGTGCATAGGGAATGATGCACATGGGGGATGTGGCGCATGGGGGGTTGATGCTCATGGGGGATTGATGTGCATGGAGAGTTGATGCAAATGATGTATGTTTTGCATGGGAGTTTGATATGCATGGTGGTTTGCTGCGCATGGGGGATGTTGCGCAAGAGAGGTTAATAGCATGGGGGTTGATGTCCATGTGGAGTTGATGTGCATGGGGAGTTAAAGCAGATGACGGATGTTGCGTATGGGGTTTGATGTGCATGGGGGATATTGCGTATGGGGTTAATGTGCATGAAGGGTTGATGCACATGGGATGATATTGTGCATGGGGCTAGGTGTGCATGGGGACATGCACATAGGAGAACGATGCACATTGAGAGATGTTGCACAAGGGGTGTTGATGCACATAGGGGTCATTGCGCATGGGGGTTGAAGCGTATGGGGGACTGATGAGCATGGGGGATTGATGTGCATGGGGATGTTGCAAATGGGAGGATGAACATGGGGAATGACGCAAATGGGGTTGATGCACAAGAGGGACTGATGCACATGGGGGGTTGATGCGCATGGGGGTTGAAGCACATGGGGGTTTGATGCGCATGGGGGTCTGATGCACATGGGGAAATGGCGCACTTGTGGGTTGATGCGCTGGGGGACTGATGCACATGGGGGACTGGTGCGCGTGGGGGGATTTTATGCATGGGGGATGTTATGCATGGGGAATTGATGTGCGTGACGGATTGATGCGCCATGGGTAGATGGCGTGAAGGGGAAATTTACTCCTGCAGCGAGGGAACACTTTTCTCTAGTTGTTATATATTTACTCACCATGGACATTAAACTTATGTATCAATACAGTGGGCTCTCAGTTTATGCCTGGTAGATAGAAAATCTTCTTATATTGATTGTGATACAATAAGGACCCCTGCCAATTTTTGATCATGAATCACAGTTTGGCCATCCCTGCTTTACATATTAGTAGTGATTCTGAAATCCTCCTTTGGTAGCAAAGCTGCTGAAATCCCACTCTCATCAATGAAAATGTCATCAATGTCATCAATGAAAATGTCATCAATGAAAGTGTCATTTATATTTATAAAAGCGAAAAGTCACTGACTGACTCACTGACTCTATGACTCATCAATGCCCTGCCAAAACTGCTGGGCCTAGAAGCATGAAATTTGGGTTGGGTGTTCCTTCTATGACTGAGAGGTGCACTAAGAACCAGTTTTCAGAAACTCCAGCCAGAAGGGAGTGAAATGGGGCACAATATGTTTTCCTCCACAATATGAAGAATTGATGACTTATCAACTTTCTGCCCCAATCCCCGGACCTAGAAAAATGAAATTCAGGGAGGGAGTTCCTTCTGTCAAATGAACACCCACCAAGAACTGATGTGGAGAAATTTAACCCTTAAGGAGCTGAAAAGGGGTACAATGTCTTTTTGTTCTATACTTAACATGGAAGACTGACCAACATGCAGCCAATTTGGTGCTTGGTGCCTGGTGCAGAGGGGCAGATATTGTGAAGAGGTTGCACTTGGGAGGATGCTGCACATTGAGCAGTTGCACATGGTGTGTTGATGCGCATGGGGGGGTTGATGCACATAGGGAATTATATGCATGGGGAATGATGTGCCTGGGGAGATGCAGCACATGGGGAATGTTGTGATTGGGAGACATTACGCATTAGGTTTGATGAGCATGTGGGGATGATCAGTGGTGGTCTCTAGCTTGGGTTTAACACAATGCAGTGACACCACTACAGACTTAGAGTAATTAAGGTCAGCTTTATCGCTAAAACATAACTCAGAAGGCATGTAAGCATCAGTAACAATTACAATTAAATCCCAGAAAGAAAAATAACAAAGCTCACTCCTGAACTTTTACTTAGTTCCCTTATCTAGCATTAGAGCAAAAAAATTATCATTGTGGCCTTACATTCAGTTCAAGCAAGTAGCAGTCAGTTCCAGTAGAAGTCAGTTCCAGTAGCATAGGCTCTTCTTTCTCAGGATCGCAGCCCGTATCTCCTCTAGCTCACACAAAGGAATAGCAGTCACATGGCTTCATCCCCAGGTATTCTTATACTAATTTGAGGCACCTAAAATGCCAATTAAGGTTTGAACCCAATCAAGGTATAGAAGGCTGTGACCTACCCACACAAGTTAATTCAGCTCTTCTGGTCTCCCAGAAGATTCTGAATAGCTCTGCAATCTCCTTTGTTCTTGGAGTAATGCAAAACAGCTGCCCCCAATTTGTGAATGAAGGCACAAAAGGATTGCTATCAACCCTGAGAGATCCGGCAAGTACTTTGATCTCATGTTGTTTCCTAAAAGGTGCCATTCACACTTTGAAATTGCTCAGATAGCTCCCAGAGACTAGAGGGCGCCTCCCTGGATTGTTCTGCTACAAGGGGACACTCTCAAACATAGCGTCACCTTGGTTCAGGACATGCCGGTACACGACAAGGGGTCTCAGGTTCTTACCAGACACTTTATCAGGAAACTGGCACACTATGATGGTTATTCTGTCTCAGTCCTCGGTGGATTTGTAGCCCCGTTCAAATATCTGCAAAATCAGTGGCAGCCTCCTCACAATGATTTACAGCTGGCTTGGGGGAGGAATATAATTGTTTTGTAATGCCCTCTGCCTTTCAAAAAAAGTAGGGCTTGTTACCTGTGAAGATTCTATTCTGGGAGAAGGAAAGGAGAGCACTCGTTCACAGCATATGTTGCCCTTCTGGTGTAGAGGCAGGCTGGATGAAGTTCTGCTTCCTCTCACTAGAGAGGCACTCAGACCTTTCAGTCCGTCCAACCAAAACTGGTGGTCCAGGAACCCCTTCAAAAATTTCAAATACCTACACCCAAACTATATCTGACATAAGTCAAGGTAGGTAGGACAGAAAGTGAGTATAGATACCTGAAAGTATAGACAAAGATAAGTTCAGAATGCCCCAGTCTATGTCTTCCCAAATTGGACCTAAGGTTGTCCAGTCTTAGTGGCGGGCCAAGTGCTTTCCCTTCCTCTTCCCAGAATAGGATCTTTACATGTAAGAAGTCCTACTTTTCTCTGGAGGGAGGAAGGGAGAACGCTCGTTCACAGCATGGGATTTAACAAAGCAAGACCTCTTCTAGGGTGGGGAACAACCTTAGGGCACCACAAATTTATGTAGCACCTGTCTACCAATGGCAACATCAGCAGACGCTGCCTGATCTCTCTTGTAGATATGAGTGAAGGTGGCTGGTGATGTCCAAGTGGCCACCTTACATATCTTTTGAAGGCTAACGTAACCCTCGAATGCTACAGATTGCAGAGCTATCAGCAGGTCCTCTGATAGAGTGAGCAGCTATACCTTCTGGTGGAGCCTTGCCTTGTACCTGATATCCCATAGATAAGGCCAGTTTCAACAACCTGGATAAAGTGCTGATAGATGCTTTCCTTCCCATTACTGGGCCTCTGAACAAAATGAAAAGAAAACCAGTCTTATGCAAAGATTTGGTGTGCTCCAAATAATATTTTAAAGAGCTCCTGACATCCACCCTATGCAACTCCCTTTCTTTAGGATGGGTTGGGTTAGGACAGAGTGATGGAAAGACTATTTCCTGGGCCATATGGAATTGAATATTCACTTTAGGAATGATGGAAGAACCAGGTCTTAAAACTCTATCCCTGTGGAACAGGTAGAGGTTAGCGTTAACCTACAAGACCCCCATTTCTGATACTCATCTGGCTGAAGTAATGGCTATTAAAAAAATTGTCTTCGGAGTAGAATTAGTGAAATGGAAAACAGTGGCTCAAAAGGAGCATGGGTAAAAGCTGAAAGTTCTAATGCAAATCCAAAGAGGGAAAGCAATGAACAACTCAGTTGGTTAGTATGATGAACATCTTAATAAATCTTTTAACGTCTGGTTGTTTAGTGATCCTATTACTCAAACAGACAACCAAGACATTACTCAAAGCCACTAGCTGATGCTTGAGGGTATTTGTAAACCCAAATATAGACCGTCCTGAAGAAACAAGAGTAGTTGGGCAGCTTTTACTCTGAGAGGGGAAATTCCTTTATCTAAACACCAGAGACTAAACCTCTTCCATGCTGAGGCATATAATTTTTCTGTTGATAACTTCTGATATGCTATTAGGGTAGGTATAATCCTGCTAGCATATCCCTTCCTTTCTAATGCCCTCCATCCAAGACCCATCCTGTTAACTGGACAAGATGAGGTTGAGGATGTAGGAAGGGTCCCTGCACTAACAGATCCCTTTGACATGACAACCTGGTCCCTCTTGGAGCCTGATGATCTCCATGAAACATGGCTGACATGGCCAAAACGGTGCTGTTAGAATTACTCATGTTCCCTATTGCCTCACTCTGCAAAGAAATGGAAAGAGATGTTGGACTGGGAGAAAAGCATAGAGCAGGCTCTGTATCCAGGGACATTGCAGCGCATTCACTCCTGCTGCCGCAGGAGTTGGTGTTCTGGAAATGAACCTTGGAAGTTGAGTGGTGGCCTCTGTGGTGAACCGATCCATTTCTCGAAGTCTGCAGCAACTTCCAATTTATTGGAAAATGTTTGGATTTAACTGCCACTTAATGTCACTCAACTATTGTTGACTAAATGAGTCAGCTGCAGTGTTTGCCTCTCCTGCCAGATGCACTGCCCATAAAGAGAGAAGATGTTCCTCTGCCCACTGAAGGAGTATAGCCTCTTTCATGAAAGTCAAGGACCTCATTTCCCTGATCGTTGATGTATGCTTTCACTGTCATGTTTTCTATTCTGACGAGTACATGTGTCCCCAGCAGAAGAGACTGGAAGTGGATCAGTGCCATCTGTACTGCTCTTAGTTCTAGCCAGTTTATGTGGTGTATGGCTTTCTCTTAGAACCACTGGCCTTAGGTTGATGCCCTTCCAAATGTACACCCCAACCCAAAGATTGTGACTACCTTGGAAATTGGGAACCACATACTGACCCCCATTGCTAATTGACCAGGTTGCCTCCACCAATCTAAGGTGTGCCAAACAGAGCCCAAGAGATGCCATTCAAGTGCTGTCATAACTCTTTTTGGTGTTGATAAGAAACCCCTGGAGATCCCTGAGATGTAGGAGCCCTGCGTGTTAGTGGTGAGATTCAGGGCTGTGCCTTGCCAGATCTGCCCCACCTCAGATGGTTGAGCCCCAGGGACTATGCCGCAGTGGGCCACTGCTGCACAAGGCCAGCCTGAGAACTCAACAGACTGACTGAAGAGTAAACTTGGGGAGACTACCTACACCAACACTAGGTATCTGATCAGCAAGGCATCAGATTCTTCTGCTTTCATCCTGACTGGAGAACTGGCTGAAGGATGGACAGCTGGAGGACTCTGGTATGAGGTGATGCAATTTAAATTTACTAAATTTTTAAATGAGATCGTCATAATAGGCCAAACTATAATTTTTGGTCCAAAGTGACTAATGCCAGGGTTAATGTTTCCTACACAGAAAGAAAAATAAACTTTCCCTTTATCCCTGTTATCATCTGACACAGAGTCAAGAACTCTATCTGACACAGAGTCAAGAACTCTACCAGAACATTTGCTGCCCATAAGAGGCAGGACTGGTAGTTTATTAAAGGATTCGGCATCAACATCCCAATTCCTAAGACAGATATTGAAAATGGTTCCTAGGTAAAGGTTAATTCTTTTAAAGTATACTTCTCAGGCTTGGGGAGAAATTAGCCAGGCCAGATTGTGAAGTTGCCAAGGCCTCGAACTACTGAGCTGCAGTGTAGTGGGCTTTTTTTGAATTAAAAGAGAGTGGGGCTGTGCCACGCCACTCACCTTTAAGCCTATGAAATCCCTGCATGCTAGCGTGAGGTTCGGGACTGCGCCATGCCGAACCTGCTCTGCCTCAGACCATTGAGCCCCGGGGACTGTGCTGCACCAGGTCACTGGTGTAAGCAGGGCCAGCAATCATTTCAGCCATCTGGGCCTGGTTGGTAGTCTTGAGGCCTTTGGAGACTGAGGTAAATTTAAAAAGACCCAGACTGAGGTAAATTTAATAGGCCCAGTCTGGGGTAAATTTAAAAGGCCCAGACTGAGGTAAATCCCAAATGGGAGGTACAACTCTCTGCCATGAGTTGGAGCTAAGATGGCACGCAGGGCTGATGCCCTATATGTGGGGAAAGGGATTGAGTGAAAAGCGCTGGCTGGGGCTATGCTGCATGGGCCATGGAGCAGCTCTGTGGTGTGTGAGGTGGCCGCTATTAAGTGGGAGGAGTGGGGCATTGCTGCACTGCTTCTTCCAGCTGCTGCAAAAGCCCACGCATGCTCGGCCGGAAGGCTGGGGATGTGCTGTGCCAGTCCTTCACCACCCCAGAGGGGAACCCTGGGACTCTGCCACACCAACCCTCTCATGCGCACGGGGCCAGTCTGAGTCAGGCACTCATCGCCCGCCCTCAGGCTGCTCTGCGACAGGCACAGCTGCTGGGGAAGAAACCCCCTAAGAAGCCTCTCCTGCTTCCCTGTAGTTGGCCCTGTGGCCAGAGGGATAGGGTTTCTCTCCCAGTAGGGGGGAAGATGGCATCCCAGCCAATCATTATAAAATGGGGGAATGGATCAAGGAGGAAGCTCCCCAAGAAGATGCCCCCCCCCCAAAAGTAAAGTGCAGGGAAAAAGCAGGAAAGCCAGAAAAAGAATTTTAAAAAGAATTGAGGAAGCATGGAGCAACTACTCCAGAACACGTCCGACCACCTGAAGAGGCAGGACTGGACTGAAAGGTCTGGGTACCCCTCTAGTGAGAGGAAGCAGAACTTTGTCTGGCCTGCCTCTACACCGGAAGGGCAACCCATGCTGTGAACGAGTGCTCTCCTTTCCTTCCTCCAGAGAATAAAGATTCTTTAAGAGCTCCTTGGAAGGTCAGATCCTCCTTTGCAAACAGTTTCTACTGCAGTCTTGCATCCCAGAAACCACAACAAAATCAGTCTAGAAGCATTTCCTCAAGTTGTGAAACTCACATCTCTGTACCAGCCGATGAAGAGCAGCAACAAACACAGGGATGGACTCCCTTGCAGCCTTGTCTCTTGTAAAGGGCACGATGAACATGCAGTCTAGGAGGGTTGAGGTGAGAAATGGCTCTTCAAAAGGATCCTAATGTCTTTATAGTATAATGGAAGAAACTAGATATTGGATTTTTATTAGAAATTATTAGGATTTATTAGAATTATTTGAAACTCTTGGAATCATCTTTGTAAATTGCCTGGAGTAAAAATCACACAGCCAGGCAGTTTGCAGACATCACAATGAAAACTAGGAACACACATTGCCCCAGGCAAAGGCTTCAATCAGCTTTCACTAGCTCCTAGGAGAAGAGATTATGATGATACAATACACTACCTTCATTGAGTGCTGTCAGTCAAGCATTGTTGTGGTTAGCAGAAATTAGCTCACTTGAAACTTGTAAACTATGCTTATCAAAAAGGGAATTTCCCTTTCTTTGTTCTCAGCTAACCCTGCAGCAATAGGCAAAGAAGCGCTATTGTAAAACAGAATGGAAACAGCTTCGAGAAAGGAAGGAAAAGCAATGTAATGGAAATATTAATTGTCAGGCAAGACGGAAGGACTTATTTGAAGCCCAAAGATTATAAAATTAAAACAATATTTTAATTCTTTCTCCTTGTGTGAACGGAAGACTGGATGAATCAACAAATGTAAAACCTATACGTGCTAGATAACAGTGCATGTTTTCCATTGTGAATTGTGTAACCATGTATCCTTCCACATTCTGTTCCTTTTCATGAGGCAGGGAGCCTCTAGAAATATATATCCTTCCCCATTCTGTTCCTTTCCAAGCCAGGAAGCTCTGGAGATAAAATCTTTTAATCTGTATGAATTTCTTTTGATACAAAGAAATAATCTCCTTATGTAAAGTTTGCCTACGTGACAGTAAAGATATAAATTGTATGTGCAAAATGTGCTAGGCACTCAGTCTTTTGAGGGACAAAACTCTGTCCGACTGAAGTCTGGAGCTCCAATAAAGAAATCTCTTGCTTGCATAAGCATCTTCTGGGTTCTTCTGGATATTTTCACTCCAATATCCATAACAATAGGAAGTAGTCTTTAATTTATTTGGTGCCACCAAACTTTGTGCAATGTCAAATGTGGCAGCACCACAGACACTGAGCAGGGTAGCTCTTTCAAAGCAGAATCAGAAATCTCTCTTGCTTCTAAAAAAAAATCCAAATGCTCTCCATCCGTATCCTATAGTTCAGGGAATGCAGGGTCAAATGCTTCTATCTATCCTTGAACGGCCATCATTATCACTCCTAAAAAATCCAGTTTCTCAGGCTGAAATCCCACCTTCATTGCCAGTATTATGTCATGGGTTCACTCACAGCAAGGCTTGATTCAATGTAGTAGTTTATTTCACTCTAAAGCACACATTAAAATCAAACACACACCACATGAAAATTATATTCTCTCTATCCTCTATATTTTGTCTCTACCCAGTATAATATATTCTCTTATATCCACAATTATATTCTCTCAACCCAAACCTAAATCTACCTTGATTGGACAACCAATCAACAAACAATCAATGCTTCTTCCAGAGGTGATGTTACATACATAAAAAAGCAGGCCTCCGTCAGTCTTGAAAGACAAAGATGTCATGCTCAGAGCTGAAAACGCTGCATGCGAAGCACGAAAGCCTGGGTTAGATTGATATGGAGGATAGGCTGTTACCCAAGCAGCAAATCCCCCCTCTCTACACCACTGAATTAATCCAATGGAAAGGCAGAGCCAATACGATTGGATCCAGCTGCGTCGCAGAGCTGGGCTAAAGACAGGAGCTCACCCTGTCTTGTGGGGGCAACCTGGTCTCAAACCCTGGCCTGCTGGTTAACAGGCACAGTGTCTTAACCACTTGCGCCATCCACAGCCCATTACATAACAGTGACCATAAAACAAAGGCAGAGCAATGGCACATAAGCACACCCACCAGCCATGTTGTTGCCCCGCCCACTGCATGGGAGTGAGGCACTGGCTTCCCACACTAGGTGACACAAACCCTAGTGATGCCCTTGCCTATTGAATAAATGCAGCTAGAAGGAATTTAGCTATAGAATTTCCAAATGGACTTTCCAGTGAAACTTTTGTTCACATACTGTTTCTTTTCCTTTCTCTCATTTACAGTCAGGTTCTAAGAAGAGTTGTGTTCCTCAAGCCTGGCTCTGTGTCCTAATTCCAGAGCAAAGTCAGTAAACCCAGAACCTGCTGGGCCATAATACAGCTAAAGCTTCTGTTCATTTTTCATGTTCAGCACTGGCCTACTTCAGAGCTCAAAAGAACCAAAATGCATAACAAACACAAGCTCTCAGATAGGGGCTTGCTTCTCTCCAACTGAAAAAAAACTAGTTATGTGTCCCTCCTGTACTTTATACCTCCTTCCAAGTGTCTCTATCTAATAGAGCCACTTTCTTGTTCTCCTTGTACATCTGCACATCTACCTCTACATTCAGAACATACCATCTCTCTAAACAGAATTGGATTTACTTGTGAGCTCTATGTCTTTTGGTTTCTGTGTTATGGCCTGATTTATTCAGGGTCTGGAGAACTTCAGAGTTGCTAATGCTTACTACATTTTTCAACTTAAACACAGAAATTTGAAATATTTGTAACATATTGCATTCTGGTTTATGGAAGGGTGACAAATTTTCAGCTATTTTCAACCCTTTTCATCTCACAACAAACCAGTACGGTGCTAAAATTGTTAAGGCACACCATCAGCTTTTTGACACATAGCCTGGAACCAGTGTTATCTGAGAAATCTCCTTCTTCCATACAGTCTGGTATAATCTCCAAGGTCATCAGAGGTTATCTAACTGTTGGTTATACTGCCACTGAAAGAAGAGACATGGTTGCCAGAAATAGGGCCACTTGGTGTGTGGCACAAGCGCTTAAGACACTGCGCCTGATAACCAGCAGGCCAAGGTTTGAGACCCGGGTCAGCCCCACAAGACAGGGTGAGCTCCTGTCCTTAGCCCAGCTCTGCGACACAAGCTGGATCCAACCGTATTGGCTCTGCCTTTCCATTGGACTAATTCAGTGGCGTGGAGAGGGGGGATTTGCTGCTTGGGTAACAGCCTACCCTCCATAACAATCCAACCCAGGCTTTCGTGCTTCACATGCAGCGTATGCAGCACCGAGCAAAATTCCATAGTCTTTCAAGACTGACAGAGGCCTGGTGGTAGTATAGTAGTCTCTGCCAACTGAACTATGGAAATCCTCTTCACTGTTGTCCTTCTGGCAAGGTTTGGTTTTTTTTTACAGATTTTATATAGTTTTAATGGTATTTTATTATCCTGATGTTTTTACTATTTTATCTAGTTTTGAAGCTGTTTTGAAGCTATTTTTCATTGCTGTTAGCTCCTTTGATTTCCCTCTTGAGAAAAAAGGCAGGGTACAAATCAAATTAAATAAAAAAAAACAAATTAATAAATCAAATCAATAATTGGCAATGCACAGTATGCTGCTGGTGGGAGGGGAGTGCATGTCCTCTGATAGGCCTCTCTCCAGACCCCACAGCATACACAGATTATATGCATCTCACCAGAATGCCATGGTACATTTATTGAAAATGGTTGGTTTTCATGACTTCAGATATTTCAGATAATTGACACTTCAGATAACTTCTTGTCTGAACACTAAATTCATCTCCATCTTCTCTAAAAAACATTAACAGAAGAGACTGTCAGACGGAATGTAGCTTATGAATGACTCCGGCCTAAATTTCAAACATATTTTTTTCCAGATTGCCCGCATCATATTGAGCATAAACATTAATGATTTGCTGTCATCAGACAATTCTGTTCAAAAAGATCTGGTGAAAAAAAGACAGCAGGCCTAGACAGGTGACTCTGTCAGGAAAAGTGTTGGAACCTCAATTTTGCAGATTAATAAATATCATTCAAACTTCACTACAAGTCAATAACTCTCAATTACCTGGTTCTGTTCCAAATGAAGTGCACTTGTCTGGAACCAGACCTCATTGCCTCAGAGCCACTAAAGCAAGCATCAGTGTTCATGAAGCAAATAAACGGTCAGGTAAAGTAAATTCTCCAATCTGTTTTGTGCCTGCAACCAATGGAAAGGAGGAACAAATTGGAAAAAGCCAGCATAGTCAATGAGTTGAAATTCAAAGCTCATTGCGTTGGCCAAAAAATTGAATATGCTGTCGGCAGAAATAAAATAAAAAATTGAACTTCTGCTGGTCTGTGAAGTATGCAAAGAATAATCCAGTAATTTTTAAATTTATATTTTCTGGTAAACCTTTCCATAGAATTTTCACTGCAGAGGATCCTTCACATATTTGGCTCACAATAACTGTGCCAATAACTGCACATTGCACATTGCAGGGATTCTGGAGAGTCTCTCTCAGTTCATCAGGAATTTTGTCCAAGATTTGCACTCTCAGCATCACAAACTGAGAATCTATATATATATAAGAGAAAAGTCACTCACTGACTGACTCACTGACTGACTCACTGACTGACTGACTCATCACCGCCCTGCCAAAGCTGCTGGGCCTAGAAGTGTGAAATTTGGGGTGGGTGTTCCTTCCGTGACGGAGGGGTGCACTAAGAACCGGTTTTCGGAAATTCCAACCTGAAGGGGGTGAAAAGGGGCGCAACGCATTTACCTCTCTATTCTTTGCATTGAGAATTGCTGATTCATCAACATTCCACCCCAACTGCTGGGCCTAGAAGCATGGAATTCTGGGAGGGATTCCTTCTGTCACCTGAACACCCACCAAGAACCATCTGAAGAAATGTAACCTTTCACGGGCTGAAAAGGGGTCAACGTGTTTTTGTCCTATACTTAACATGAGAGACTGAATAACATCCAGACAATTTGGTGCTTGGTGCCCTGTGCACTGGGGTGGAGATGTTCAGAGGAAGAGGTTGCACTGGCGAGGATTCTGCACGTGGGAGGAAGTTGCACATGGGGGATGTTGCGCATGGGCAGAAGTTGCGCATGCGGGAAGTTGCGCATGGGGTAGTTGCGCATGGGGGGACGTTGCGCTGAAGGGAAGTTGCGCTGAGGGGAAGTTGCGCATGGGAGGAAGTTGCGCATGGGAGATGTTGCGCATGGGGGAAGTTGCACTGAGGGAAAGTTGCGCAGGGGAAGAAGTGGTGCATGGGGGAAGTTGTGCATGGGGGAAGTTGCGCATGGGGATGTTGCGCATGGGGAAGTTGCACATGGGGTTGATGTGCATGGGGGAACTTGCACATGGGGAAAGTTGTGCTGGGGGTTGAAGCGCATGGGGGGTTGATGGGCATGAGAGAAGTTGCGCATGGAGGTAGTAGCACATGGGAGAAGTTGCGCATGGGGGAAGTTGCTCATGGGGGAAGTTGCGCATGCGGGAAGTTGCGCATGGAGGTAGATGTGCATGGGGGACGTTGCACTGAGGAGAAGTTGCGCATGAGGAAGATTGCGCACAATAGGAAGTCGCGCATGGGGGAAGTTGCGCATGGGAGTAGTTGCACATGGGGGGAAGTTGTGCATGGGGAAAGTTGCGCATGGGGGAAGTTGCGCATGGGGGAAGTGCATGGGGAAAGTTGCGCATGGGGGTTGATGTGCATGGGGGGTTGATGTGCATGAGGGGTTGATGTGCATTGGGGAAGTTGTGCATCAGGAGAAATTGCGCATGAAGGGAAGTTTCATATGGGGGATGTTGCTCATGGGGAATGTTGCGCATGGGGGAAGTTGCCCATGGGGAAAGCTGCGCATGGGAGAAAGTTTTGCATGGGGGAAGTGTGCTTAGGTGAAATTGCGCATGGGAGGAAGTTGTGCATGGGGGAAATTGCACATGGGGGAAGTTGTGCATGGGGGAAAGTTGCACATGGGGGAAGTTGCGCATGGGGAAGATGCGTATGGGGAAGATGCGCATGGGGGATGATGCACATATGGAGAAGTTGCGCATGGGGATGTTGCACATGGGGAAGTTGTGCATGGGGTGGTTGCGCAGGGGGGGACATTGCGCTGAGGGGAAGTTGCACTGAGGAGAAGTTGCGCATGAGGAAAATTGCACATGGGAGGAAGTTGCTCATAGGGATGTTGCGCATGGGGGAAGTTGCGCATGGGGAAATTCCACAAGGGGTTGATGTGCATGGGGGAACTTGCACATGGGGAAAGTTGTGCATGGGGGGTGAACCGCATGGGGGGTTGATGGGCATGGGGGAAGTTGCGCATGGAGGTACTTGCACATGGGAGATGTTGCGCATGCGGGAAGTTGCGCATGCGGGAAGTTGCACATGGGGTAGATGTGCATGGGGGACGTTGCACTGAGGGGAAGTTGCGCATGAGGAAAATTGCGCACAGTAGGAAGTTGCGCACGGCGGAAGTTGCACATGGGAGAAGTTGCACATGGGGGAAGTTGTGCATGGGGGGTTGATGCACATGGGGGGTTGATGCGCATTGGGGAAGTTGTGCATCGGGAGAAATTGAACATGGAGGGAAGTTGCGTATGGGGGATGTTGCACATGGGGAATGTTGCACATGGGGGAAGTTGCGCTGAGGGGAAGTTGTGCATGGGGTATGATGTGCATGGGGAAAGTTGCCCATGGGGAAAGCTACGCATGGGGGAAAGTTGTGCATGGGGGAAAGTTTTGCATGGGGGAAGTGTGCTTAGGTCAAGTTGCGCATGGGAGGAAGTTGTGCATGGGGAAATTGCACATGGGGGAGGTTGCGCATGGGGGAAAGTTGAGAATGGAGGAAGATGCGTATGGGGAAGATGCGCATGGGGGATGATGCACATATGGAGAAGTTGCGCATGGGGATGTTGCGCATGGGGATGTTGCACATGGGGGGAAGTTGCGCATGGGGGAAGTTGCACATGGGGGGAAGTTGTGCATGGGGGAAGTTGTGCCTGGGGTGTTGATGTGCCGTGGGGGTGAAATATGGGGAAATGTTACTCCCGTAACGCGGGTACTCTTTTCGCTAGTTAGAGAATATATTAGCATCACCATAACAATTTTTTCAAACAACTTTATTTGTGTAACCATTTGGTCATTACAAAACATTACTGCTGATTAAAATAACATACGTAGACAAATTATAAAAGACTATTTTAAAAAAGTAGGGTCGGTACAAAGAGAATTCGTTAAAACTTACATTAAAAAAAAAGCTATACATCATTCAGGGAGCTTCGACCTTATTGTTTTAGCTTCCAAAGCAAATTTTGGAACTTTGAAGACAATGTTGTTATCAGCATCACCCAAAAGCCAGCATAAGTGATCGATAAATGGTCTATTGCTGAAACTGATAATAAAGTCGGCCAGAAATTTTGCTCCGGGAATGTCCAATAGTGGGCATCGCAGAAAATAGTGTGCAGTGTCATCAACCTCTCCTGAACTGCACTTACATAGTCTGAAGTCATAGGGAGTATTGTTGAATCTGCCTTCCAATAGTGCAGACTGCATGGTTTGGAGATGTAGGGCAGAAAAAGCCTTTATCAAAGTAGGAATGGTCAGGTTAATTAAATAATTTTCGAGAACAAAAGTTGTTTTGTAAAATAAAAGCCAATGTGAACAAGGAGAGTTAATGATTGCACCAAGATCCTGCCTCATATAGTAGAGGCGTATAGAATCTCTAAGCAAGCATTTAAATCTAGGGGAAATAAATGAAGGAAAGGTGTCCATAGGCAAATCTAAGGATTCTAAAATAGGCCTGCCTGAAGTCGCCCAAGAGGAGAGAGCTAAGTTGGCAATTTGCTCATCAAAACATAATTTTGGGAGTCATAAAGAATTCATGGAGACCAATCTGTACCAATAAAGAGCAAGAGCAGTGTGACAGTGTGCAGTAATTTGGATAAGTCCCACTTCTGCTCTAACTAAAGAAGACAGTGTTGACCTAGGAACGCCTAAAAGCATATGAATAAAGTTGTTTTGGATTGCTTCAAAACAGGAGGGTTGAGAGTAGCCCCAGATTTGAGCTCCGTATAGCAGCTGGGAAGTTGCGCAGCAGCTGGGGAATGATTTTCTTAGCAAAAACCTTAATCGCTGGGGCCACCAGATTTCCACCCTTAGTTCTCACAAAATGGGCTAGCATCTGGATAGAATGTTCAGCTTTAAGTATCGTGTAGCTATAATGAGGGATCCAAGAAAGATTTGCATTGAATGTGACTCCCAAATATTTAAAAGTATTTACTTGTTCAATTGGAGAGGCATCGATAGACCATTTATGTCTCTTTCTGTTCCCATCAAACACCAAAACCTTGGATTTGCCATAATTAATGAGCTTCTCTTGAGCACAGAAGGTCTGTGCAGTAGCCTACATAGACCAATTGAAGTAATAGAAAATAAGGCTATATCATCGGCATAAAGTAAGACTGATAATTTTCTTGACCGAATAGCTGGGGGAAAAAAATTCAGGACCCTGGAGGGTTTTCACTACATGGTTTATATAAAAGTTAAAAAGAAAAGGAGCAAATAAGCAGCCTTGACGGACCCCTCTGTTAGTAGGAATGCTTTCAGATAGTAATCCCGTTTGGTCAAATCTAACTCTTAAACTGGTTCCAATATGAAGAGTTCGAACGAGAAATAGCAACCTCCTATCTATATTGGTGTCAGCCAGCTTATGCCAGAAAAGTTCTTTGTTCACTAAATCAAAAGCTGAGGTAAGATCAATAAAGGCAGTATATAATTTCCTATTACCAATCTGGATGTGTTTCTGAATTAGATGGTTTATGATAAAACAATGGTCTAATGGAGATTTTCCCTGTTGAAAGCCAGCTTGTTCTTCTGCTATAATGGAATTTTCTTTGGCCCAAGTCTCTAACTTATTAAGTAGATATTTCAGATAAAGCTTAGATATAACACAAAGCAGAAACAGGCCTGAAGTTCTTAGGATCAGATCTAGAACCCTTCTTTTAAATGGGAACTACAATGCTTTCCAGCTCGAAGGGAAACCACCCTTGAAATTAATATAAGAAAATAATTTGGCGCGAATAGGGCATCACCAGTCTGGGTTTCATTTATATAGTTCGTAGGGAATCATATCAGGACCAGGAGCCTTTTTATCTGGGGCTGAAAAGATTAGGGCTTTAATTTCTTCAGATGAAACTGGGTCCCAAACAGGCAAAAGATCCAAAGAAGGAGCAGCAAGTTCATAGTCTAGAATTAGTGATGTAGAACGGTTACCTTCCGAGAAAATGGCCGAAAAATGGTCTTGCCATTTGCTGGCTGCGATTCAGTTTCCTATATTTCCGTATCGAAACTTCATGCCTCTAGATACAATAGACCAGAATTTGGAAGAGTTTTTCACAGACATGGCAGAAGCCAGGGCCTGCCAGGATTTTTGAATAGAAGAGCTCTTTTTAACTTTTAGGATTTTTTTATAGGTTCTTCTCTGTTTAATATATGCTGAGAAGTTGGCAGTTGAATACATGATTACTAATTTCCTAAAGGCTCTGGTCAAAAGTTGCTTGTAATTGAGGCAATCTCGGTCATACCAGTCATTTGCAGAAGAAGGATTAGATAACAAGGGTCTTGAAGTAACTAAGAGAGGTCTCAAATTGGCTGTAAGAACATATAATAACACCATAACAATCCTTAGCACTTTGTGTTACACTTTCAGAATGGTGGTCCATAAACTTCTTGGCATAAAGGACACAAGTTTAATTTCTGGGATCTAAGATAACGCTGAGAAAGATCATTATTTGAAATTCTGGAGAATTTAGATCGCCAGGGTAAGCTTGCTGCATCTATAGTCTGACTCAGGATAAAGCAGATTCATATGAATATTGTTAGTGATTGGCAAGCTAGTCTGTTGGGGAACATCTCTGATCTTTTTCTTCAAGAAACTTTGGTAAGTTTCCAAGAATCTCTGGGGTGCCTGACAAGACTTTGAAAACCACTAAGTAAAGCAATTCACTAATTTTTGGCTTCATTAAAATGACCAAGCAATGAATCTGACCAATATTTCAGATAAACTAAAATAAGTAATAATACTTAGCATTTGTATAACAACCCCTAAGTGTTCAAAGCACTTCATATGAATTAGCTGGATATAGTCTAGGAACAACCCTAGAAGATACAATTAGTAATATTATTATTCTCACAATAATAATATAATTTCCTCTCAGATGGGAGAAAAGACTGAGAGTTGGGGTGTTAGTAAAGGTCATTGACATCCCAATCCTGTTCATGGTTACTTAAAACTAAGTTTTAAGTTCAGTACCTAACCATTTTAGGCCAGCACAACTCACCTGTCTCCTCATTTCCATGATGGTGTGGGGATGCCAGCACATCCCTGTGCAATAGACTAACCCCTCCACCCTGGAGTGGAGCAGAACTGCAAGTGCCAAGAGTGCTGTTGGTATGGGCAAATGGCTATGCCACCAGAGCCTAGGAATTATGGGAAATCTTTGGTTCTTTGGTCTTTCCTTGATGGAAAACCTCGGAAAAGCAGTCCAGACAATCAAAGGTCACATCCCCTAAGTAAAAGCAAACTGGTTGAGACAAGTTAACTTAAGGGACAATCCTTGAACTTAATCAGGGCAAACTGTAGGTTCACCTCGCAAGGTTAAAGTCCAGGTGCACTTATGGCACAGGTTGTGTGCTGTTATAACTGGGGATTAGGACTGCAGTATAAGTTACTCAATCCCTGAACGTGAGCTTCAAAGTGGGGAAACTTTGATCAGCAATTCATAGTGCAATCCTAACATGTACTGGAACAGACATGCTGCCATGCTTGCACTGCATCCAGCACAAGTTTTGGTCTGCTTCTATGCTAGCCTGAGGCAAGGGGAAGCTTTTCTCCTTACATCAGGGAAATCCACATCATCCCAAATTGGTCTATTCAAATGGTGGCACAAACCCAAGAAACCTAGGCTGGTGCATGGTTTCCAGGGACAGGGACCTGGCAAACTTCCAGATACTGGCCCTGCCTCCAATTCCCGTCTTGCCCATCCTTAGGTATGCCCTCACCATGCCTGGAATACCTTTCTCCCACTCCTTCCCATGCCCACAAGAAGTGAGCTTCAAATTGAGGAAACATTTATCAGCAGTTAATAGCGCAATCCTGACTTGTGCTGGAAAAGGCACACTGTCCTATACATAGAATGAATGGAATACATACACACATATGCCCTCACTTCTTCCCCTAGTCTATGGTGGCATAGTGCTGCATGGCAATACGTTTAGCCAGGTACAAGGGAATTGCACTGGCGAAACAGGTGCTCAGGGTTGCACACTCACAGCACAATCCTAATCTGTTTAGGTGAGTACAACTCACCGACCTTTCCCACAGTGTGTGGAGAGGCTGGTGTAGTGCAATGTATGTCTGTATGTCTGTAACCCCTGTAGAAGAGGCAGAGAAATACCTTATGGCACTTTTGTGACACTCTCAGGCCAAGACAGGACTTATGCCAGGTCTTATGCTTGTCTAACTGGGGATTAAGATAGCACTGTTAGGCTGCAGTCCCAAGGACACTTTCCCACTGAACACAAATGGGGCTTGCTTTTGGGTAGACATGGTTAGGATTGTGCCCTCAGTCTTTCAGCCACTATGATATATCAACTTAGATAGACAGAGAGCTGAAGGACCTTTCAATGATCTTTCCTAAGATTCCATGCATGTAACTTATGTGTATCATTACAGTAACTAAGGATGCAAACCTAATGTAGGCTGATACATTGGCTCCTCATACCCATATCTGTGCGTTGGCCTAACCGCCCCCCAAGGATGATGCAGAAGTGCCTTAAGCACTTTTGTGGCTCCCTTAGGCCAGCATGGGACTGATGCCAGTCTAATGCGGGGGCTAGATTTGCAGCATAATCTAAAGTAGATGTAACTGAAAAAGTGGCAGGTTCTTTCCCTGTTCACCCCAACTTTTATTCCTCTCCTGTCCTCTTGCCATCATCTTGCATCTTTCTAGATGAAAGCTCCTCAGGGCAGGGAGCTGGTCTCACACTGTGTGTAAAGCACTATGCACACTGATAGTTTTAATTTTTTTATATACTGGGGGTATAAAAAAACCACATGTATTTCTATCCATATATAAATAATTCTATCCAGACTTTTCAATCCCCAAGGAAATGAACATATAAAAAATACATTCATGCACACAAACTTATTCATGAAGGTAGAACTTGGATAGAAGGGACAGATTCATTCAGCTGCTATTTATTCTCTTACACAGGAAAAATAGTCTAAAAATGAATTAACATCTCAGTTTAGCAGTACTATCTCTCAGCAGACAGACAAGAATTGATCGGAAGTTTCTTTGGACACCAGCAACTAATGAATGCCAGCTAAAGATAGACTGCTGCTATTAATGCAGTGTCAGGGCACATGTTGGGTTTTCATCCTTTGAAATGCTGTCAGCAGGTTATTAGACAGAGTTTTTTAATATCAATTAATTGACAAACTGACACTCTGAGTCATTTTCAACCAGCATGAGTGGAAAACTCTATGGGCAATTATGGTAAAATGGCAGCTGCTGCCACTGTAATACCTAACACACAAAATGGGCTCACTCTTGCTCCATAATTCACAAAGAATCATGTGCCAGCCAGGTACAAGGTCTAAAAAATGTGTCAGCATCCCAATGTGCCAGCATAAAGTTTTGAGGTGACCGAGAGACCAGGTGTCTCTAAATCAGGGTTCATAGAATGTCAGAGTTGGCAGGACATGTCCTGAAACACCACCCCGTGGCAGCCAAACCAGCCTAAAATGGAATCGTCTGGACTTGTGAGGCTCAGGCACTTTTTGTGCCTTTCCCTATAATTCCCCTCTTTAGTTTGCTTTGCCCGCAATGCCTGTACTCACCACTAGGGCCTGTCCTGGCCAGGGAAGGTGGAGTGAGGAAAAAGGGGCAGATCAGGACTAGGAGGACAAGGCCTCCTTGTATGCCTTGAATAAAGCATATAGAGCTCCCTGGGGACATAGCCAGGTGGGAAGTTCAGCACTAAGTCCCACAGTTTCCCTTCCCCTTCCTCAGTGGGGGGACTTCTCCATGACTGGAAAAGATCTGGAGTCTCAATTTTAGGCATTAATTTATTGGAAAAATAGTGCACAATTATTTGGGTGCATACTGGGCAACACTAAGTAGGGGAAATCCTCACCAGGAGGGTTTGGGATGACATGGATCTCTTCAGGAAGAGGAGAATGAAGCAGCAGCAACAACAGGGGAAGGAAGTGCAAGAAGAGCAGGTCCGTACTCTTCCCAGCTCTTTAGAAGTGGGATGGGAAAGTTGGGAGGGAACCAGAGCCAGTGATGAGTTCCCCCTGTAGCTGCAGGGGACTCCAGGGGAACCTCCACATGCTCTGCTTGGCTGGAGGGGCTGCCCAGCAGCATAGCTAACAGGGGCAGAGGAGCAGGGCTGAGGCTCCTCTTCTCCTCTCCTCTCATTTGTCATCAGCTAGGATGGCTGTGCTGAACAATCCTCTCCTATCCTTCCTTTGTGAGCTCTGAGGAGGATTGCAGCAAAGCCATCCCAGACTGGAAAGGAGAGGAGAGTGGAAGAGCATCCTCAGCTGGTGACAGGAGGGTCTGCCCAGTGGCATAGCTAAAGCCTGGTGGAGTATTCAGTCCACCCTGACTCCTCTCATTGAATTTCCTCTCCTCTGTGCTGTGGATGGTTGTGCTGTAATCCTCCTGCAAAGCTTCCAGTAATGGCTGCCCCACTGGCTGGGGCAGCCCTCTTAACCCCAAGCAAGCACCTGCTTCACCCAACTTCTAGCAGCCTCCCCAAACCAGGTAAGGCCTCTCCTCCTATCCATTTCTACTCAGAAGTAAGTCCATTAAATCACTGGAGCTTACTCCTGAGTCAAAGGAAAATATAAGCATGTCCTACATTTTGTCCTATGTTTTAAAACATGTACAGATTTCCAGTTGAAAATCCAGACTTTTCAAGAAACTTGTCCAGCATTTTAGTTTCTAACATCTGGTCACCCTGCTCCAAAACCCACTTTTCTTCAATTGCAGTCTTCTTCTGAGTATTACGATTAAGCATTAATTTTAAGATATATTGTACCACTTGTCCCCATCACACTGTGCATGCATTCTCTCATTAAATCGTTGGGGAGCAACTACTTACTTGGTAGCCAAAAAAAATGATCTGCAGAGATCATAAAAAACATGATCTACAGAGGCATAAGTCTCATGCTCAATTCCTGCCTCTCCAAAGAAAGATTCCTGAGTAAAGGGTTTAAGAAGATTTTGGCTTGAGATTTGCTAAGTGGCTATGATGTATATGAAGCTGGGCTGAATGGAACAATGGTCTTTTTGACAGTGCAATTCTATCCACCAGTTAGGCTGGCACAAATCTCAGTACAGGCGTCCCCCACTTTCTGGTGGTTTGTTTTCTGATGATCCACTCTTTGACACAAGAGCTGGAAAATACCATGTGATCTGCTGACTTGTTAGTGAGAAAGGCTACCTTAGATGGTATGGTGAATGTCTTTGAATTTCGTCTTCAGTGGGAAATGGGTGGAGGCACACAGGCAGAATCTTCACTTGACATTTCTCAGGTCACCAGTTCAAGACAAACTGCAGGCTTGTTATGCCTGAGGATTGGGGAAAGCAAGAACAGCAGATAATTCCAGTGCAAATGGGCTCAACTGGGCATTCATCAGCCTATAATATATTTAGGTGAAGGTAAAAGTATCCCCCACAGGTTAAATGCCAGTTTTGTCCCACTCTAGGTTATGTGTTCATTCCTGTTTCTAAGCCTTTAGAGCCTTCAATGATCATGGGGCTGGCATGACTAGACACCATAGAATCATAGAATCCTAGAGTTGGCACAGAATGCTGTTACCTTTCCCATCAAGTTGGTACCTATTTATCTACTTGCATTTACATGCTTTTGAACTGCAAGGTTGACAGGATCTGGGCTAGGGACAAGAGCTCACCCTGTATTGTGGGGATTTGGGTCTCAAACTCTGGCCTGCTGGTTGTCTTAACCACTTGTGCCACCACAGCCCTCATAGTAAATTTAAGGCTGAACATAATACAGAAGCAGCTTTTGAATGATGCTGTAAATGCCAGACAATCATATTCCCTCTATGTTATAAATTTAAAGTTATTACCTGAAGAGATTGAAGCTGTGAACAAATGGACATGCTGCCCAGGAGCATCACATTTTGCTAATATTACACTCACATGTGAAGTGAAATTGATTGTCAAATAGTATGCTCTGAAGACAAGCATACCTTAGAAAATGCAAAAGTGGAGCCACAAGTGTTGCTACAGGAATAATGGTGTGTGTGCCATGCAACTCATGCAGTTCACCTGCCAATATCATTCATGGGGTGGGTGAATGAAACCCAAAAACCTTTCTGCAAAAGGCCACAATGTTAGAAGACCAACATCTATAGGGAAAGACAGTGCTGTTCCTTCACACAAGAATATTGATCTTGGGAATGTGGGTGAAGGCTGATTATTTTAAAAGGGAATAATTATTCTACAAGTACTTCAGTGTATCAGTTTTATTGCTCTAATTAGTTTTTATTTTCCGATATACTTTCTCATTTCAGCACTTTTTTCACTGTTCAGCAGTCTTTCCCCTCTTATTCCTCCAGAGCTGTTTTTCCCCTCCAAACAATGTAAGAAACTGTATGGAGTCTTACTACAAGTTTTTGACATCTATTCTTTTTCCCAACTCCTCACCATTGAATACCAACAATTATCTCACAAGGTATGCTTTTGCAATGGTAAACCATTTAAATGCAACCATTTCACTAAACCCCCACCCAATAATAAATGAAGGCATGTGTGCTTAAAACAATTCCCCAGGTTAAAACTCAGAAATATCTGCGATATGCATATTCTGCAGCACATCAGTGACTTCTCTTGATCTCTGAATGGTCATTTCTTATTGATATGCATTCCATACATTCAATGAATTTTTAAAGAGCTGAAATATTATTGCATAATTTTCCCCCCTCTATCATTTATGTACAATATTTTTTATAGGAAGCAAAAGAAAGAAAGAGAACAACATTTGGGATTAATTAGAAAACTTGGTTGCCTTAGTAAAAAGGACTATTAAATACCAAACAATGAAGACTACAAAATTTTGAAATATTTAGAACATTTTCTTTAAAAAAAATAATGAAACAAATCAATTCAGGAACAGCTTTGATTTGGACAAAAAAGAAAAAAAGGAAATGCAGAATGTGCAAAAGAGAGAATGTGACATATTCAGTAGGCATAGACTAGCATATTGAAAAATTATATTATTGATAAAATAATATTTCACTTCCATATTGAATGGCACATTTTAAATTAATCTTATATATACCAATTTTTAACTGTTTTCATCCCACTTAAAGACTGGTTCCATTTATTTATAACTTTGTGTAATGAATACATTCATAGGCTCATTTATTATTTTTAATAATAAAATACTTTTATTGTTGTGATTGGTAATAGACATGCAATAATAAAAACCTTTATTGTTGTTTTTATTTTTATTGGAGATGTAAATCTAAGCAAAATTAAAATAAGATATTTTATGATATAACAATAGTTGTAAGAATGTTTAAGAGAGAATAATGCCAACTGTGTCCTGACCCCACATTATAATTATTCTGAACATCACTGAAAAGCCTTAGTCATATTTTAAGGTTTTAATCTCTTTCTTAATTTTTTTCTCTCATGTTCACTGTGGCTACAATCCCAAAGACACTTTCCTGGGAGTAACACCCATTGAACAGAAGGAAGCTTCCTTTTGAGTAGATATGGTTAGGATTGTGCTCTTTTTATTAAAGATTGCAAAGAAATATTAACAGATTTCAACCACAATGAACTATTGATGTGCAACAATTTAACTACGATGCCCAAATTTTTCACGATCACTTTTGTCCGTTTGGATTCAGTGTCCAAATACTAAAGTTTGGCAGATAATAATGAATAAATGTTGCTTCTAGTTTCCGTATAACTTTGTTTTTTATTAGAAAGTGTTGTGGAACAAAGAATTTTGATTTATTACACCTTGCAAAACATTGATTAACCATGTATCTGACATAAAGTTGATAGTTAATAGTTGATAGTTTGCATATTTCATCACAAGTACACAATCACCACAGAACACTTTTAGGTGCTCTAGACAGATTGCATATTACATCCCATATATTTTCAGCCCTTCTCCTGAGTTTTGAGGAAGGGCAGCTGCCAAGGGCTGTAAGGAAATTCTTCCTTTTGTGCACATTACCTGCATTCCACCCTGGATTGTGAGTCAACAGATCAGAAATGCATTCAAAGCACTGACATCAATCATGTTATAGAACACACATACCCTGGCTATTTTCTGAAGTTCCTTAGAGTACACCTCTCTGTTTTGGGGGGGGGGGGGGTGACAAATTCCAAGGGCAGTTCTGACCTGGCTTTCCTAATAGTCCCAAGAACTGTATTTTTTTTCCCAACAATTTCCTGGCTAACTCCAGGCTTGTGAAAAAGTGAGATTTCTCCCGGAATGATATATTCCCTCAGCCAGCTAAATTGCATGGGAAACAGGCATCTTTCCTTTCAGAAACGTAAGAGCTTCCTTTTCACAAAGATAAGGGAATTTAGCAAGTAGTTGTAAAGAAATACAACCTATACCATTTGCATGATGAGAGAAGTTTCCACGGAGCTGCAGGTAGGCCACTGAACCCCCTAGATTGACCCCTAGCATCCCTGGATTGACTGTAATATTAATGGTGGACTAGTAGTCCAGCCGGTCATTTTAAGAAAAAAGTGATTTTACAGAAAAAATACTAATGCACAATATTCATGCTTTTGGATTTATAACAGGTTAGGTAAAAGAAAAAAAAGTCACAAACTCTTATAAAATAGTAAGCATAACTTCCATTAAAAAAACAAGAAAAACAACCAATTTTTGGATCCGCGATCCAGATGGACATCAAAAGTTTTTTAACAGATCAATGCTAGATAGATCAATAGATAGATCAATGCTATCAATTGATTGATAGATCAATGATAGATAGATCAATGCTAGGGTAGGCAGTTCAATGCTAGAACTGTTTGCCAAAATACAAATATCTGATAAGTAAGCCGTAATCAAATAACTGCTGATAAAACGGGACAGGGTTTCTCACTGTTAGCAGGTGACTGGGTACGTGGAAATCAGCAACATCTTTGGTCATTTGTGTTTGGGAATTTATTTTTGAATGCAACTTACCACTTTCTATTTACAGATATACTTTCAAAAACTTAAATGTTCCCTCACACCTCCCACAATAATTTCTAGCAGGACTTTCCCTTCTCCCCAGAAATGCTCTTTAGATAATGAAATCCTTTATTGCTTAATTCTGTAAAACAGCTAATATTTAAAGAGAAAATTTTCCACCTCCTGAAATATATCCTCAGTCACAGAGTAATGAACATCTTGAACAGAGATGTAAACATTTGACTCATTCCAGATATGAGGGAGAAAATTCCAAAGCCTAATTTTTGAGCATAATTCTTTGCACCTTTACTATTGAACCCAATATGTGTCATGTAACTCTTCAATGAAATAACCATTGTAATAACTTCAGTAATTATCTTCTGAGTCCCCAAATCACAAATGCCAAATTCAATTTATTTTTGTGGCACTAAATAATAAATTCTAAAATCTGCCCTCCTAATGCCCTCCTAATCTACCCTCCTTATCATTTGCTATAGAATTCAAAGGATTAAATACAGCTGCCAAAATCCCAAGGCAAGATGTACAATCTCATCACCCAAAGTAGACAGTGGCGATATGACAATGTACAGTTTCATCACCCAAGTAAACCATAAGCTTTTGCTCTAATCCATAAAGAAGCATGGGTTCTGGTATTTGGAACTCTAATCATTTGAAGACAGGAAAATGGGAACTACATGTGTATGCATAAAGAAAAATGTATGTGGACCCGTGAAAAGTCATTGGATCAGGGTGAATGAGTAAAATCCATCAAATACTGTTCTCTATACCAATTTCATTGGAATTCTTGGAAAACTTTGGTTGTTTGCCATGCACTGAGCAGAAAATACATAAACATATTACTGGAAGATAAATATAGTATATGCCTCTCAACTGTTTCCTTGAACTTTCTTGTCATTCAAGAAATCCAGACAAACTTGTTTTCTCCTTTAAGTGTGACAGTAAGGTTGAGCTTTCAGAAAATTCAAAACTAAGTGAAATTAACATGCAAATTAATAATATATTGCAATAAGAGACGCTCTTTTAACTTTTTATTTTCTTTTAAAAAGACAAATACTGATTTGCATTTTAAAAACAATTACAAAAAAGACTCACCCGGATACAGTGATTTGTTGTGGAAGTTCCCATGCATGTACAGAGCACCCCAAAATTCAGGGCAGTCCCATTTACCTCATTACACCCTGCTGTTTCTGTATGCATATATTTTTCCTTGCTCAATTGGTAGGACATGGAGTCAAGCGCTACTGGAACAGGGCAACTGTTTACAGATGCTTTTGAAACTTCACTGCGTATTAGACATATCCAAGACAGTAAAATCACAGTTGAAAGAACAAAGAGGTCAGAATGGGCAGAGTGAGGTAGAATGTGACCCTTAATCTGCAGATAGGAAGCATGCCAATTGCGAAATTTCTCACATCCTTTCTTGTCTTCCTTGACTATGCAAAGTAAGAATGCTGGTGCTATTAGGGAAGGAAGCCATTTGCTAATCTTGGTGCTGACTCTGAACCTCTGGAGCAGGCTCTGACTGCTCTACACCAGTAACTAATACAACCACAAGATAACAAAAATGCAATTAACACAAGATAACAAAACCACAAGATAACAAAACCACAAGATAACAAATTGCATTGTCTCATATCTCAGGATATTGGAAGAAAAATGAGAAAAGTTATGGATAAGACTAGCAACAACTTACATATCTAACTTTCTAATAACATTTTGTCCACTACAGATGACCCTTTGAAAGTTTTCCATTCCATGTTATGTGTTTGGTTATGTTATGTGTTTGGTCATTCCATGTTATGTGTTATGAAGCACTGCAAGAGACACTACAATCGGACTTTCTTGCCTCACTCATTTTGCCCAGTCTACTACGTCAGCAGTCTGACTGAATATGTATACCTTAAGAGTCCAAGAGTGGGAAGCCTGTCAGATAATTGAATCATAAGAACTTTATTTAAAAGATGCTTACTATATAAGAACAGGAATGGAATTTTTTAATTCTGTATTAAGCACAGGAACTCAAATTTTATTAAGCTGGAAAGACCTATAAATTAACTTACATGTAATGAAAAAGAAAATCTGGTAGCTGCTAATTTATATGTACTGTAAATAAGCTTCAAAGCACTCATAGAGAGAAAACGCAAGCATTTTCAATTTATAAAATTTATACATAAAGCAGATTCTGAAAAATTTGCAATGCATTTCATCAGAATTCAAAAATGCAAGTCAATTTTCTTTGAGCAAAGCAAGCAAAATCCTTAAAAGAGAATTAGTGTGAACATTTTCAAGAAATAGGAGCAATTTTTATTAAAAAAAACTTACAACCCTTCCTTTTTCATTAGCATCTTTATCATTCATTCACAAACATTATATTCCTCTGTGCAAAAGATTAAATTGCTTATCCTAGCTCAGAAGACGGGAAAAGACGGGTTTAGGGCATAAGCCACAAGAATTTTTTTTTTTTTGTCAGGGAACATTCATTTCAATGGAGACTTCTGCAGCAAATCTTCTTGGAGGACTGTTCATTTTGTTACAACTCTAATAGTTGACCCAACAGGCTGCCCCAGAAGCATTTAAACTGATTCACATGCTTGTGGTGTTGCTTTGGGCTTCTGGGATGGGCTGCCTAAAAGGGCGATATACTTGAATGACAAATGGCCCTTTGTGTACAATCGAGTTCTACAACTGTTAGCTTCTCAGTATTGATGAGACCAAAGGCTTCCCAGAGAGAATTATACACAAACACATGGTATTGCAATGCTTATGGGAAATGGCTGCTCAAGATAATGATACAATTGCTTTCTGCACTAAAGAGAAAAAAGTATATGATTGTGCATGAATATTGGACATCCTTATGCAACTCCTTGTCCAACTCTTTCCAATCCCTATCCCTTGCCAATCCCAGCAAACACCAACACACCATTCTATGTTGAACATACTTTCCAGTCCTTGTAAGGCATCAATTTTTATAAAGCTACTAAATTGCATTTCAGCTTTGTTATAAGATCTTGTAATATGAGCATGAAGACATATATACATATACAAGTGTAACTGCTGATGTGGCTCATGTTTCTTATGGGAAGATCTACAGTAAATATAAAACTATCTATGCATTTCTAAATATAATTCTGGATCATGCTGCATCAGTTCTGCAAGAAGCAGTGGGACACTTTGGTTATCCAAAATCCCTTTTTTCTTGTTCAGAAAACTAGTGCTGTAGAATAATTGTGTGTAGCTACATGAGATGACAAACTCCCCCTTCAAATTTCAAATCCCCCTAAGTTCTTGACAGGTTTTAAAGAAACAGCTTGGGATGGTTCTCTGAACTGCAATGGCTAAATTGGAGAAGCATTTCCTTGAACTTATTGACAGCATAAGCACTTTTAGAGTCAGCTTATACAATCCCAGTTGTATGATCTGCTTCTTAGCAATATCTTTTTTACTGACTTGAGGGCCAATAGGTCAGTTCTATAAACAAATGTGAAGATGAACACAAGCAATCACTTGTCTGTTGATAGATCACTGCAAGAACCAAATTTTCCAGTTGACTCTTTAATGGGTTAATTTAGGACCAAAAAACTCTATAGTACAGTGTTTCTCAGAGTGGGTGTTGGGACCCCTTTGGGGGTCACCTAGAGCTTTCCTAGGAGTCGCCTAAAGACCCCTGGTGCAGAGGGCCAGGACAGGCTTGCCAGACCTCTGGCTGTTGATACACGCATACTGGGGCTGACTGACAGCCTCAGCGCCCAATCCTATGCATGCCTACTCTGAAATAAAACCCATTATAGTCAGGGGGGCCTTTACTCCCATGTGGAATGTAAATGTGAATTGGAGCGTCATGGCCCAGTCCTATGCATGCCTACTCTGAAATAAATCCCATTATAGTCAGGAGGGCTTTACTCTCATGTAAATGTGGACAGGATTGCAGCCTCAGGGCCCAATCCTATGCATGTCTACTCTGAAATAAATCCCATTGTGTTCAATGTGTGCATAGAACACACATTTCATTTGTAACAATGAAAATACATCTTGCATATCGGATATTTACATTACGATTCATAACAGTAGCAAAATTACAGTTATAAAGTAGCAACGAAAATAATTTTATGGTTGGGGGTCCCCACAACATGAGGAACTTATAAAGGGATCACGGTGTTAGGAAGATTGAGAACCACTGCTATAGTATATATTATTGAGACTCTGTACCAAGGAAAATATCAACAACATAAATACATCATTCTGATGAAGACATTAAATATTCTCCATTTAGGATAATATAAAACTGGGGAGTGGCATGAGTCAATTATACAAGGTTTACCCATATTCTACAACAGAAAATGTCACCCATTTGAAATATGACTCCACACACATACATCTCAGTAATATTTTAATCCTCAGCAGCTGATGCAATAGCTCTTCTCAATCACTCCATGAGCCACAAGACAATCAGGGAGGGGAGAAGGAGAATCTATGATTCTATGATCCTAAGGGGATGCTATAACTTTGAATGAGTTTTATAATGTGAATTACATCAGACTATAGTGGGTTGGTGGGGGAGGAGTGAAGTAAATGATAGCTTGGAAACGACATACAAAGTATTAACACTTAAAACACACTTTGCTTTAAACCAGGCTTGTCCAACAAGGGGGCGCAAGGGCCGCATCTATGAGCTTTCTAAGCCAAATGCGGTCCTTGAGCCTCATGTTGGAGAAGACTTCTTTAAACAGATCATACTGCATGATTAAACATGAAACCTTCTTCATTTTCTTTGTGAAATTCTGCAGATAGCCTGCAATTATTTCAGCTACGATTAAGCATTTTCCTCCACAAGAATAATGTTATGATCTACTTCTATATCTTTTTTATTTTAATTTTTATGAACTCAGATTTCTCCCTCTTTTCTACAGCAATATATACTTTTCTTGATAATGTGGCCTCAGGAAACAAATATATTATAGAAACTTTAAGATCGATATGAATGGCTACAAAATTGACAAAATACATTATCCTTTTTGACTTTCCAGAATGCAGCATTTTCCAATAAAATTTACAAGCTTTTCAGTCATATGTAAAAGACCCATCTTCCCAATGATTGATTCTATATTTACCATGCATTTCATTGGCACTGTCAAAATTTCATGAGTGAATTTCCTTCTCACACTATTACAAAAACTGATGATTTTCATATTTCAATACAGTTTCTCTCCATAGCTAAATTAAATTGTTAAGGAAATTTTTGTCTTCAGCCTGTGCAGGTTATGACTAAGCCCTGACAAAAATGAGATTTCTGTGCAGAAAATAAATAGCTGTACAGGAATTTCCACTGGATGTTAAACAGTGAACATTTTGAATTATGCAATATTATGCCTGCATTTTTCCACATTATCCAACTAGAATACAAACCATATTTTTTTTTCTCTTTTTTCCTTCCAGATACCTTTAGACCAGTTTTAGCTACCTTTAGACCAGTTAGCAAATGCCAGAGATCAAACATAAGGGCTCTGATGGGTAGGGTGGAAGTGGGGGGAGGGCGCAAGAGAAAAAAACCTGAAGACTACAAAAGAATTTGCAAGTGACAAGAGGGGACTAAATCCTAACTCAGCCACAGAGATAATTCCAGCAGCAGAATTGAAATGCTTTTTGTTTAGACCATCAAAAACCTCTAGGAATGAGACAGCTGTCAAGAATCTGGGCCACTAAAGCACAGGAGAACTCAGCATGAGATTGGGATGCCATGAGACATTGAGTGGGTACTTACATTCGGTCAGAAATTAACAAATGGCTATCGACCATCATCTGTGGCAGGAAATCCAGCTTGAATGAAGAAGTCATGTCTTTCCTTTTTTGCACTGCACACTGTTCTGGTCTGGCAAAGAAGAATGTTTCTCTGCTTGTCAGATTCAACAACAGTGCTGGCCAAGGGACAGGCAGAGACAGGTGTGGGAGGCCTCCCCAACGCAGCAGTCAGAGTCAGCAGTTGTCACATTCTCTCCCCCACTTGTTTTCCTCCAATCCCCTCTAAAATCTACTGCTGAAGCAACTGTCTATAAAGCACCAGGTGCTGAAACTGGAGGCGGAGCTCCTTTCCCACTGCAGCTAGAATTTAACCCTTCTAGTCCCATAGATTCTATCAGTAGCTGGACATGATATACATTTCAAAGTGTAGATGAGCTCTTCGAGAGGATAGGCTTCCCAAAATTGATGAATAATAGTTCCTTCTGCATAAAATGCCACACTCAATGTTTTTCCCCCAAAACAATTTGAATTACCAATTTCTTGTAACCAGATGGCATAGATTTGGAGCTGTTCTGAAGCTGTCCCCTGTTGAACACAAGTTCCTTTTATCAGGACCTGATCTGAGTTCTCCTAATGTATTTATCCTTCCCATTCTTTGGAAAACAGATAAATTGCATTAAAATCACCTAGCAAATTAAAGCGGTGCTGCCAGTACAAGGCAGGGAGGCAATCTATCAACAAATTAATAAATTGGGTACAGTATAGTGCTTTGTAGTGTTGGACAAGTCATACTGAATGTCTCCCTCCTTCATGCTTCCTCTGCTCCAGTACATATGGATAATAAACATTCCAACATACAAAAGTAATCAACCACACTGTAGCTATGATATTCTCAGCAATGCTGATAAAACTGTTTAAAATAATTTCCTTTCTGTCATTTGAAAATACTGTATTTATCACAAGGTTTGAAACATTTATAACAAAACCAGATCTTTGCCAGGAGTGTAATGGGTAAAAAGGTCATTTTCCTATAGAAATAAATTGAAGCAGTGGAAACTGGCTATGTGGAAACTGAAGCTGTCAGGTTTATGTGGAGAATAGAAAAATGTATGATTAAAGGTCTTCTCAAAGCTTTATGCTTCTCGAAGTATTTATGCTTCAGTATCCAAGGGTTAAATGCCAATTCATTTATACCGACATCATCAGATACTGACCCTTTTGGAATTGGAAACATGAAGCAATCATATATGCCAGTCATTATAATAAATGAGGCACTTTAACAATCAGACAGCAATCATTGGAAGGCAGATATCTCCCTCATTCACTTCAGCTTAGTAGACCAAATCTTACAAAATAAAAACACATTTCCAGTTGTCATTAAACAAGTTGATTCTGAATGCACAATACTGTGTTGCAAAGACTTAGAAATGCTTGTTAGCTTATATGAGAACTTCAGAAGACACAATTTATCATTACTGTTTCCTTTCATTTAATTAGTTTAAAAAATTACAACACTGAATAATATTGCATTATTTAGAAGTGAGCAATTCAAACTCCACCACTACAATGTAATAGCAACATTGCACATCTATGAAATTAGAAAACAGAATTTGTTATGAGGGATGCATGAAATATTTTCTAATTTTAATACACATGTTGAAGCTAGCATGTTCAGTGTAGAAAACCAAATTAATAAAAAGGCAAATGCACTCCACCATTTACACTGTTTTGCTACAGTACCGAACATTATCAGTTTTAATACAATTCTACCAGCATGATGTCATCCAAAATGCCTAAGTACAAAAACACTTGCATCGCCACATCCAATCAAATTTAATAGCAGTGAGGGCAAATGAAGCTGAGGTGAGTGAAGGCAAAAGAGGTCTTCCTGAAAAGTAGGAGTTTGTGACAGTGTAAAATCATGTTCTGGTAACTCCTGCGATGCAGCTGGAACCAGTAGTATTGCCTCTGCAGTTTCATGGGACTATTTCAATAACATGGAGAAGGGGGAGTTGCTGCTTGCTTGAACTGCGACAGAGGGAGGATGGTTGGAAAACAGGATTGTGGAAAGTTGGGCAGCAGAGATCACCCAGCATTTATGCTGGATCCAAGCCCTGTTTCTAGGACAACCAGTTGCAGACTCTGACTTCTCTCTCCTGCTTGGATTTGTGCCTCAGCAAGAGACAGCACATATCTGAGTAGAACCACTGAGGCTGCTGGAAGAAATCAGCTGAGTAGAGGAACATTTCCCTCTTCCCCACAGTAGTGCAACAGCAGCCTAAAACTTGCACTTGCTCAGGTGAAACCAATCTGCTTTTTCAGTGCAAGTTAGAATTGCTCTGGCTGAAGTTTATCCATTGGGAAGAGTCCTGAAATTTGCTTTCCATTTCACTTTTTAAAAAGGTGTTGACCCTCAAAGTATTTTACTTGCTAATAAAAACCTTGAAGCTTTAGGAAGGCATTGGCCCATGTACAAACAAGAAGGCCATAAAAAACATTTTGTGCCACAGTTGTGCCACAACTGGACCCAAGGACCTTGTCACCCATCCTTTCAACAAAGACCAGTCAAATGTTACCAGATGACATACAAATAGGGCATAATATTCATAAAGAGGAATAAGATACAATGCAGGGTTTCAAATCCTGTACATTACACTGAAAATCTCAGTCACTTTAAGAGACTTTGGAGCTATCAACAGCTGTTGCCTATGTCTTAATTTATTTTTAACAATAAAAAGCAAAAATTTTCAAAAAAATTACACACTATCCAGTGGTTCTCAAACTTTTAGCACTGGGAATGATGGTTCTCACTTTATAGAATGTGAATATGTCAGGACCCACCAGAAGTGATGCCATGACTGAAGCAGACATAAAACAGAATTTTTTAAAAAAAATCTAGGCTGTAATCCTACTCACACCCAGGAGTATGTCCCATTTACTGGCATTATTAAAAGCATATATTGTAATTTGTTAAAAGGACATATCTGTAAAATTTCCCTAAATGCAGTCACATACACAATGTATAAAAACATGTTTATTTTAAAAAATAAAAAATAAAAAATAATTTTAAAAAAATTAAAAAACCAATCTGAATTTGGCCCACAACCCACCACCTAGCAGCCTGGATGCACAGTTTGAGAAACCTTGCCCTGTATTCAGTGGTGGACTTCTGGGGTTCAGAACCCTTTGCTATTGTGCACCTGATTCTGAGAATGGTTACTAATGGGATGTAGAACCTGTTGACACAGACATATTAGACATGTTATTAGGACATAGAACTTGTTTTCATTTATTTGAATCCCACCACTGCCTGTATTATAGTTTGCATTTCTTCATAATCCAATAGGATTGCATTCAATAAACACAGGCCTGCTCATTGTTTCTGATATTTGATCTTCCAAAATGCTTACATTCCTAGCTGTTCCCCTTAGCCTTCCCCATTAGCCTCCTCCTCCTTTCGTCCACAGCATACAGAATATTATCTGTATTCTCAGGTTTCATTTCCATTAGTAATTAAACATTCTGTTGTGGGAATCAGGCCCCAAGGAATATGCAAGACCAAGGACTTCTGTTCCAAATAGTAGAGTTTATTCCATGAGCGTGTGGCCCCCAAGTCAGGCTTGATCAGTAGGAACAAGCCCGATCATCAGTGACCAAAAAGAAAATGTAAGCCTCTAAGAAAGGGGCAGAAGGGTTTTATACCCAACTTCAAAGCATCTTCCAGAACATACTAGAATTTTACAGCAGTTTATAGCAGTTCAGAGTTGAGAATCACTACATCACATTACATCCTGACAACCTGATTTGTCCATCATCAATATCTGTTACTCAAGGATTTTGGATACTTCACAACCCTTTGAGATCCAAAACAGGCCCCCATTGTAACAGAAAGATTGGCCTCACCTTGGTTCCATATCTCTTTGTGTTACCTGCTGCAAGGCCATTTCCCCCAGTCCTGACCATCATTACCCCCATTTGTATCTTTAAAAAGAAGTGTTACAGCCTTTCAGCATTCCAATGTTTAGGGCAATTTGACCCAAGGTCTGGAAGTCATTCTTATCTCTTGTCATGAAGAAGCTCTTTTGTGCTCATCCCAGAGGCCTAGTGATCTTTTGGTTCACAACTTTGGTTCATACTAATCATAAAAGCATAAGGAGTATTAAAGAATATTAGTGGAAATTAGGAATTATTAATTTGCCCCTTACAATTGGGCCTTGTATTATTTTTTTATCTTCTGTACTTTATTTCAGCTATTGTTTTTACAACATAATACTGTGCATGTTTACCTAGAAGTAAGTCCCACTAAATTCAGTGGGATTTGTGCTTGTATTGTTGTGCAAAGGATTGGTGCAAAGGATTAATGGTGAAAGAGCTTAATTCACTGATGGAGTATCCTCAAAGGAAGAATTTCAACTTTGAAAGCCCACCCACAACAACACATACATTTCTTTGCACTCTAGAAAACAGATACATTCTAAAGAAAAAAATAGATAAATATAAAAATTGCAGTGTAAAATATAAATCTAGTTTCCAAATACTACAAAGCCATTTTTTTAAAAAAAATGTGCTGTACACAGTGCAAAGATCACTAGATTTGTTACCAGAATCAGGCAGCTTCCATCTTAACCTCCAGGCTAATCAAGCATGTCAGCAGGACATGCCGTAGTACAGCTGCAGTCAGCTGGGCACATGGCCTCCAACATTTGTCAGATGCAATTAGGGGCACTTGCTTTTCTTTCTTGTGGAAGAACAGTTCCTTGCAGTGTGAGAAGGGGGAACATTTAAAGGAAGGTTTAAAGGAGAGACTTCTTCTATGAGAGACTGGTGCCTGGGTTCCTACTTACAGCTAAGAGTCTTCCCATTTAAAATGCAGTAAAACCAATTGATCAGCAATTAGCCAGAATGTCTCTTCAGCTTAACCACCATGGCACAGATTACTAAGGTGGATTATTGTTGACTGGTGGACTTGTTCAGATGAAACCTATACTGTTTGATTGGCCCACACAACTACCAGCACATGTGATCATTGTGCACATATGTCCTGACCTTGATTCTTTCTTAGTTCTCCCAGTCGGAGGCCACTCTGTCAAAAATAACTCTTCAGTTATTAATGGGTTATTATTTAATGGCTTTAAAAGCACCCATTAAAGCATTGTTCTGTGTGTGACCCTCCCCACATGATTAGGAAAATTCATGTTGATGAGAAAGGAGAGGCCAAGATCTTTATGCATCATAAGCATGGCTGCCTTCAAATGAGTGGTGTTGATTCCAGACTAGTAGCATTATTCAAAGCATTGTAGGCAAACATTTTAGCAGAACAGCCATATCACCCATATCATCATTTTAGCAGAAGAGCCATATCATGTGCCAAGAAAAATTAATTTACATTTCACATTAAAATAAATTTACATAAATGAATATATTAGAGGCAGAACTAATGTGAATGAATTTTACAGAGCTTATTTATGAGACTATAACACAGTCAAACGCAGAGTGAAAACATGCAGACCATGCAAAAGCACATAGAAATGAAAGTTGTTCAGAATCAATGAAAAGTTAAACTATTGCTCAGGAAAAAGCTCTATCTAAGCCCGCAGCTTTTGTCAACACAGTCACAACCAGCAGTTGCAGCCCAGCCTGGGCTCCAAAAGTCTCTGATGGGCCACAGGTTCAATGGAGACCCTGGTCAAATTGGGAATACCTAAGTAATGCTGCCCCAACTAATATGATTAGCAAGAAAATAGCTGACTATTGAAAAACTAACTTAGGCTCCTCCCAATCACTTGCCTTTTGCTCTAAGCTGCTGCCTGAGATGCAGGCCTCCGTCAGTCTTGAGAAACTATGGTATCATGCTCAGCACTGCATACGCTGCATGTGAAGCACGAAAACCTGGATTGGATTGTTATGGAGGAAATGCTGTTACCCAAGCAGCAAATCCACCCTCTCCGCGCCACTGAATTAGTCCAATGGAAAGGCAGAGCTAATACAATTGGATCCAGCTGCCTGAGATGAAGGGCTTAATAAACCTTATGGATGAGCTGGCAAGGCCCAGTAATAAGGCATCTTACTTGAAATCAGCATATGATTGTCCATGCATTTGCTCTTTTACCACACAGCTCCAGAATTGCAAGAAAAATTTTTTAAATGTTCTTTTCAAATTTTTATCTTCCTTTTAATTACATGTGAATTAGCTGGAAGAAGCTGTAGGGAAGTCCTCTTACCAACTTAAGCCATCTGAGCAGTTTGGTAAGTTCTAGCCACAAATCCCTTGAGGGAATAGTGGATTCAAAGGAGCTTTTAATCACACTATAAGAGGGGGTAAAGAAGTATGTAAGTCACTCATAGTGAAAGCATTACAAGTACATAGGATATTGCTTTATTTAACAACTAATGGTGGAGTGCATTCATCAGAGCATGTTTGCTTTCACCATTTCAAAAAGGCAGGGTAAGGAAAATGAGAGGTAGGACTATGCTTGAAAGCAAATGGAGAATTCCATGCACTTACTATAGCATGAAAATCCCCATGGCTGTGATAACTGATGAAGTGCCATACATTGTGCTTTATAGGATACTGGAAAGGCTATAGCAAGGCCCAGTTGCTTTGTTAATTTCAGCTAAAAGAAATAGCTGGCTCCACAATTCAACCTCATAAAGTTCAGTATGTTTATTGCAGTTTTTTGCTTTACTGATCATCATCATCATCATCATCAAATTATCATCATCATCATCATAAATCGTCATACCAGGTGACAGCTGAATTGAAGACAAACAACTGGAAAAGATCTCCCGCTTCCAAGACCTAAGAATCGAATTACAGCATATCTGGTTTAAGCCAGTGCAGATGGTTCCAGTGGTAATTGGCACACTGGGTGCAGTGCCCAAAGACCTTGGCAGGCACCTGAAAACTAGTGGCATTGGCAAAATATTCTACCAACTGCAGAAAGCCGTTCTTCTGGGATCAGCACGAATTATATGCTGCTACATCACACAGTCCTAGACTCTTGGAAAGGGTCCGACTAGTGATGTGAATGAAACCAGCATGATATTGTTCACTGTGTATTTATGGATAATAATAATAATAATAACCTTTATTGGTATTAATAATAATAAAGATTAACAATAACAGACAGTAAGTAAGGAAAAAGAATTAACAAAATTTAAGCCTAAATAGAAGAAGGTTAGGAGTTACAACTGGCATGGGATACTGCTAACAAAAGAACCGCCACATGGTTTGTAATAGAGGAAGAGAATTGGCAAGAGATCGACCAGGAAGTGGGGGAAGGGATGAGAGAAAGGGGGCAAGAACAGTGGATCTGAGAACAAGATGGGAGGGACAGCAGAGTAATATATGGTAAATGGAGTCATGTTCAATTGAGCAGAAGGAACAAAATCTGTTCTGCCATGGTGTATTAGTAAATCTTCCTGAATGATAGGCTGAAGGAAAAATATTTAGCCTAGCAAATGCCCTCCTTTTGTTGGGATCAGTCAAATGTAAGAGATAGTTTGCTGGATGGCCAGATAAGGGAAGTAAACACAAAAGGAGAGGGAACAAGTTGGATTAAGATTAGTGAGTTGAATCCCGGTTTCCTGCTCCCATAATTTAAGCTTGATGGTGTGGTAAGCTTTTGGGAGGTCCATGTTGCCTAATGTTTCTGTCCAGATGGGTACTCCATATAATAATTGGGGGATCGTTTTAAGTTGGAGTGCCTGGATAGAACTGGGCACGAACTGGTTGCTTTTGTTAAAAAAAGGCCTAGCGATTGCAATTTTGCACGGAAGGGCTGAAGAGACAGCAGATTTGTCTGAAGGGTCCAAGTGTGGCGGTGGTGGAAGATAACGCCTAGATACCTAAGCAATTGAAGTTGTTGAAAATTAAGATTATTGGTTTTCCATATGGAGGGGGCCCAGGTTTTAGAAAACACAAGGATTTTGGTTTTTTAGAGTTGGTGGAAAGGTGATTGGTAAGACAGTACTTGTGAAAAGTTGCAAGGATTTTACGGAGGCCATGTTTAAAAAGAGAAAGCAAAATGGCATCATCGGCATATAAAAGAAGTGGTATAGGAGAGGCATTTAGGGAAAGGAAGGGGGAGTCCAGGGAAAGAAGGAAGGGAAGGAAGGGGTAAGGTCGACTAGGTAGAGGTTATATAAGAGGTTATATAAGAGAGGTGCCAGGATGCAACCTTGCCTGATGCCTTTATTAATAGGAATATCTTCGGACAAAGAGCCAGCATGGTTGAAACGGATGCGGCAAGTGTTAAAGAAGTGGAGCTGCTGAATAAGAAAATGGAAGCGGGGGTCGATCTTCCAGTACTCAAGTTTTCTCCATAGAATATTCCTACCTATAGAGTCAAATATTCCTCAAAGATCAATGAATGCCAAGTAGAGTTTAGCGTGGAGAGTTTGAGAATATTTACTAGCAAGAAAGGAAAGAGTGAAAATGTGATCAAGGGTTGATGCTCTCGAGAGAAAGCTGATTTGTTCTCTAGTAGGAAGGCCTATGCTTTCCACCCAGGAGGTGAGTTTCTTGAGTAAAAATCTGGAGTACAGCTTACCAATAAAGGATAGAATACTGATGGGTCTACAATTGCTGGGAAGAGCTTGGTTGCCTTTCTTGTAGATTGGGGCAATTATAGAGGTTAACCAAGAATGAGGGATAACACCTGACTTATTAATTACAGTGAAAAGATTGGCCAAGAGAGTGGACCATGAGGAGTTGTTGATGGGAAACTCAGAGGGAATTGCATCAGGACCTGGAGCTTTCCCGGGCTTAAGGGAGTGGATAAGCTCGATGATTTCACCCGGAGAAACGGGGGGAGGGGCGCCAATCTGGTAAATCAGGGAAGGGGAGAAGATGATTCATAGGAGGTGTTGAAGTGGAGAATACATTAGTATAATAAGGTGACCAGGTGGAAGAAGGAATCAGAATAGATGAAGTTGGGGCTGAGTGAGAAATAGAATGAGAGGCAAGGGATTAGAAAAGTTTATGATTGTTAGAGAGAATTGAAACGTAGAGAAGATTCCAGTTTCATTGAGCATATGAATATCTTTTGTATTCAAACAGAGAGCAACATGGTTTTTTAAGGTTAAAATAGCTTTCTAACAGGTCAGGGGGAGGGTTAGAGGAAACTACATGAAAGAATTGTCTCATGTTTTTCTTAGCCATCCAGCAGTCCATTTCAAACCAGGAAAGGAAGTGGAAGCCGATGGGGAGAGGCTGAGGCGAACCCAAGGACTGAACCAGAGATTTGACTAAGGACTTATAAGCGGAAACAGCTACAGGGGGAGAGTCAGTCTGAGATAATTTCTGAATAAAATAAATAACATCATTTTGCTTTGTCCAAGCACTAAAGGACTCTACAGACACATGGAACCATCTAAGTCTAGGAAATGATGAAGTAGAAATAGAGTTGTCACTCTCAAGTGGGGATAGAAAAGAAAGGTGTATAAGAATGGGGAGGTGGTCACTGTCTGACCAATGGTGAATGTAAAAATTGAGTATTTGGGGAAGAAGTTCTGAAGAAATAAATTGCATTCCTGGGGACATTGAAGTGGCCCTAGGATTGGGGTACCACCCTCACAGGCAAGTGTAGAATCACTAAAATAACTAAAATTGATTGGAATAAGCCCATCAAGTCATATACTGTTGGATACGTATTGTCTAGAAGACCATTTTGAAATATCTCCTTCCTATACATTGTTATAGCCAAAAAAAACCCCAAAAACCTAAAAATGCATAGAGTTAAATGAAAATGAAACTGATATATATTGATCCTGATCCAATGAACACACAACCCCCAGAAGTCAACCTAGAAGGAAGTCCTTGATATTTGCATTGAGTCCTATGGAAAATGAAACTGAGCAATATAGCCATGTTTACTTATGAATAAGCAAAGGTGCCTTGGCTCATGTTCAGATTAGGCATAAAGGAATGCAAGGTCACCAGAATGGTCCCAATACATTGAAAGTGGAGCTCTAGAAGAATCATAGAATCCTATAGTTGGAAGGGACCTAATAGGTTATCTAGTCCAACCATTTGCCTATAACAAGAAGTCCTCTAAAAGCATCTCTGACAGTTTAAGATCCCTGTTGAGGGAGAGTCCACCACCTCCCTTGGCAACCATTTCCACTGCTGAACACCATCAGAAATTTTTTTGCTGATATCCAACCAGAATCTCCTTTCTTGCAGTTTGTACTCATCTTCTTCTATATACATAAAAGAGAAAAGTCACTCACTCACTCACTCACTCATCACCACCCTGCCAAAACCACTGGGCCTAGAAGCGTGAAATTTGGGGTGGGTGTTCATTCCATGACTGAGGGGTGCACTAAGAACTGGTTTTTGGAAATTCCAACCAGAAGGGGGTGAAAAGGGGCGCAACACTTTTTCCTCCCTATACTTTGCATTGGAGAATTGATGACTCATCAACATTCCGCCCCAACTGCTGGGCCTAGAAGCATGGAATTCTGGGAGGAAGTTCCTTCTGTCACCTGAACACCCACCAAGAACCCATGTGGAGAAATTTAACCCTTCAGGAGCTGAAAAGGGGGCAACGTGTTTTTGTCCTATACTTAACATGGGAGACTGACCAACATCCAGCCAATTGGGTGCTCGATGCCAGGTGCACTGGGGGATGTTGTTCGGAGGAAGACTTGCACTGGCGAGGATTCTGCACATGGGGGAAGTTGCAGTTGGGGGAAGTTGTGCTTTGGGGAAGTTGCACATGGTGGGAAGTTGCACATGGAGGGAAGTTGTGCATGGGGGAAGTTGTGCATGGGGAAGTTGCGCAGGGGGGAAGTTACGCATGGGGGAATGTTGCGCATGGGGGAAAGTTACGCACGGCGGAAAGTTGTGCACGAGGGGATGATGCGTATGGGGGACTGATGCGCATGGGGGACTGACGCAGATGGGTGACGTTGCATATGAGGAGTTTAGGCACATGAGGGGATTATGCACATGGGGGAAGTTGCACATGGAGGGAAATTGTGCATGGGAGGAAGTTGCGCATGGGGGAATGTTGTGCAGGGGGGAATGTTGCGCATGGGGGAATGTTGCACATGGGGAATGTTGCGCATGGGGGAAGTCGCGCATGGGGAAGTCGTGCATGGGGGAAGTTGTGCATGGGGGAATGCTGTGCATGGGGGATGTTGCGCATGGGGGGATGTTGTGGATGGGGTGTTGATGCGCATGGGGTGTTGATGCACATGGGGTATTGATGCGCTGTGGGGGGATGTTGTATGGGGAAATGTTACTCCCACAATGCGGGTACTTTTTTGCTAGTTGGTTATAGTTCTGCTTTTAGAGGCAGCTAATGAGCCCCTTTCTCTGTACTACAGCTTCAGAAGGCAGTCTCATCCTTCCCCCAGAAGAATAAAAAATAGGTTTTAATGGTAAGATGATTTCTTAAATATGAAAAATATTAATTAATGTCTAATTAAAAGTATTAATTAATGCTGATAATTAATTAAATAGTTTTGACTCATGGGGTTGTCAAAAAATTTGTGAGTCTCTGGTGCTAAATGTCCTAGGTGTGCCACTGGCTATAGCACTAACATGGGGACAGGGTCAAGCCTCCTCTTCCCTGTGATAGTACAGTAGCAGTCCAAAAACTAGAATTGGGTATAGTGTAGTTATTCCAGCCCACCTAATCCAGCACAAGTTATAACTGTACTGCCAAAACATAATCTGAACATACTCAGCAGGGCAAAAGGGTCAAAACTAACATAGCGTCTATTTTTTTACTTCCCTCTTTAAGGACAGACTTCTTTGGATTTCTTCTATCTTTGTACGATTTGGAATTGTGAAAATTCACTTCAACTATTATTTCCATTTTTTCTAGAAAGGGCGGAAGGGAGGTCAAATGCTGTTGTGGCATTTGCTGGGGATATTGCAGGAGAAAGAGGCAGTAAACTTTGAGACAGCCCTATACAGTTGCAATTTCTTTCTTTAAAAATGAGACTACTAAATTTTTATCTGAATTTAAGAAGACCCATTCTGGCTCGAGCCAGATGGTATGCTGTTCTGTTCTTTGTTCTCTCTAAAAGAACACCTGAGCAATGGTCCATATAAACAGACAGTTAATTCTTTGCCTCTGCTGTGATCCTGATCTGAATTTGAGTCCCTCTTCACCTCATTTTGAATCTGGATTGTACACATACAAACCTATGTTATTTTACCCAAAATGCCCCCGCACACACACATTCCCATGTTATTTTACTCAAAATGCTCCCAGAGTTTTGTAGTCCTACTGTAAAGCAACCTGCTGGTAGTTCATGGTCTTAGTGTGTTGGCTGGCTGCAGTTGCTTATTTTCAATAATGTTTAACACTCGCTCATCTAACTACCAGTTCATATCTTTCGTTATGATTGACAGAAGTAAATGTGGCTAAAAATCTATGCAGTGAAAAGGTGAATTGCATTAAAATTTTCTGCAGGTTTCTCCATCAAAGAAAAACAAAGTTATGGAATCTCAATTGCTGTGGTTTGACTCTTCTCTCTTCCTGTTTTACACCAATGAAAAGATTATTGCATCATAATGTTCTAGAGCTTGCTGAGTAATAATACTGTCTATCCTAAAACAATTAGGCAAGATTCCAGAGATAAAATGTAGACATCTTTTAACGGCTGACAACATTATAAAGAAAATTATCTGGAGGCAGTCTGTTGTTCAGAGACCAATTTTCAACCCTTCTCCTCTATGGAATACATTTCTCTTTGCATGGGGTGAGGGAGATTATGATACATCTTGCTTATTGTGTTTCTTCAACTGAAGTTTCACTGAAATTAGGACAGAATAGAAAGGGGGAACATTTGAGCTTTGCGAAGAATTTCACTAGTGGCACTCCCTCAGCAATTTTTCAGGAAACATTGCAAAACAGCTGAAAATGTTCAGGAAGCATTGTTTTAAATATATTTTGTTTGCCATCCCCTTATTAATTGGCTAGGCTCAGATAGCTAGGGTGGACAGATGACTGGAAATGCCTGGAAACCTCCAAAAAAATGTTGCCCAAAGGGGCAAAGGGTAAAAAATACCTACCCCTCAAGGGTTTCTAGGAATTCCTACTAGCTCTTAAAGTTTGTCAGTCATTTAAAAGTTTGCCAGACTTTTAAAAGTTGTTCTTCCACCACCCCAGGTGTTCTGGTCAGGTCACATCAACACCTGTCAAGGCTCCTACTGGGGTTTCCCCTGTTGCCACAGCACCTGCCAGACCAGGAAGCCTCAGAGGTGTCAGCAGAGTGCTTAGTGTGTGCTGCAGCGAGTGCTGCACCTTCTCCTGTGAAGCAGGTCAGTATGTGTGTATGTGTGTGCATATGAGTGTGTGCTTGTGTTTGTGTGTCTACTTGTGTGCATGCATATGAGTGTGTGCTTGTTTGTGTGTTATGAGTGTTTGCTTGTGTTTCTGTGTGTGCTTGTGGCTGTGTATGAGGGTGTGTTTGTGTTTATGTGTGTATGATTGTGTGCTTGTGTTTGTGTTTGTATGTGAATTAGTGTGTTTGTGTATGTATGAATGTGCTTGTGTGCTTGAGTGTGTGTTTGTCTGGGTCTGAACCACATACATTGGAGTCACTGGCTTGTGTTATGCTACTACAAACTGACTTAAATGAGTTTTTTTAAATGTGTTATGCTTTATTTTAACATGTTTTGCTTTATTTTAATGTCTTGCTTTATTTTAACATGTCCTTCATGTGAACTTCATTTTTTGCTTTTCCTACAATTTTTTAAAGCAGGTAGGAATTTTGGCTTGTGGTGTAGGAACTTCATCCTGGGAGGTAGAATTTTCTTCTATGGTGTTCAGGAATTTTGGTTTTCGCATCTGGTCACCCTCAACATACGAAAGCAACTCAAGAACAATGAACTTCAACAAAGTCAATACATACCAAATTTGATTGGCTGCATAGGATGATGATGACATCACATTCACCTAGTTAATCCCAAGTAAGGTGGATTTATTTAGCGTAGGGCATAAAATACCTAGCCATTCAAGGACAGAGTGGTCTATGTTGAAAAAATCAGATTATTTTTAATTTGCTTGATGATGCTACTTCAAGCCATGTCATCACTTTTAGTGGGTCCAAAAGAAATTGTCAAGTCTAAAACCTGGGTCCCAAGCAAAAAAGTTTGAGAACAAGTGCAATAAGGTGTTAAAAGTTTGCACCCTTGAAACCAGTGACAACACTAATGACAAAAATTGCTAAAATAATGGATTTTTAAAAATGCCATCATGTTATATACCAATGGATGTGTAATTTACAACAGGATGTTAAAACTGGTTATATGAAATTTATTTATATACAAATTTGTCTCAAAGCGAATGAGGTTGGCTCTTGAAATTAAAAGTTAAACGTCCCTTAATTTTCAGTTAATGGCGTAAAGGCATCCTGGTTACATGGCAGGCAAGTAAGCTTGTCTTAGAAAAGTTCAAGAACTTTTAGTTTCATTTTTTTCAGCTGGGAGGCAAGCCTCTCGCTTGTGAATTTCTCTGAGCTGAAACTGCTTGCAAATTGAATGTGCTTGCAAATGGCAGGAGCTCAACTCCTTTCAAGGCAATCAGTAGCCATGGGAACTTGATTCATCTTGATTCATTGCCTGCCTTGTTACCATGGTAACTAATTGATTGTGTATAATGCAAAAATAGTTAAATATAGAATGTTGCAAATGGGGAGGTTCAACCTGTATCTTTATTCTATCACTTTCACTTTTCTTAATTCTACACTTTGAAATACAGTGGTACCTCACTTAACAAGTGCCTCGCTTAACAAGCGTTTCATTTAACAAGCAAAAATTTCCATGAAATCTTGCTTCAAATAAAAGTTCCGCTTCAATTATCAAACAAGCGTGCTATGGGCACGTGTGCTATGCACCCCTGATGCTCCACATGGAGACTTTTTAAAAGGGCTGCTGGCCAGTGCTGCTGCATCTAACTGCCCCAATTTGGGGACAGTTGCTTGGAGATGCCAGAGGCAGCTGCCCCTAACTGCCCCCAAGTGTCCTCATCAACCACCTTGTACCTCCAGCAGCAGCCCTGGTAACCCTCCCAGGAAAGTGTCTTTGCAGTCTCCTAACTATGTCTACTCAGAAGTAAGCCCCATTGAGTTAAATGGGGCTAACTCCCAGGAAAGTGTCTTTGATTGCACCTCTTAACCATGTTTACCCAGAGGTAAGTCCCATTGTGTTAATGGGGTTTAGTCCCAGGAAAGTAGCTAGGATTGCAGCCTAAGTAGACTTCATATGTTCTACATATGTTTTAGGCTGCATTAAGAGGACTGTAGCTTCCAAGTCACAAGAAGTTATAGTTCCTCTTTACTCTGCATTGGTAAGACCTCACCTTGAGTACTGTGTTCAGTTCTGGGCACCTCACTTTAAGAAAGATGCAGCCAAACTGGAACAAGTATAGAGGAGAGCGACAAGCATGATCAGTGGGATGAAAGGAAAGTCTTATGAAGAAAGGTTGGGGGAACTTGGGATGTTCAGCCTGGAGAAGAGGAGGCTGAGAGGAGACATGATGGCCCTCTTCAGATACCTGAAGGGCTGTCATAGGGAGGAAGGGGCTCATTTGTTCATAGCGGCTTCTGAAAGCAGAACTAGAACCAATTGGTACAAACTGCAAGAAAACAGATTCCAGTTGGATATCCAGAAAAAATTCCTGACAGTTCAGGCGGTTCAGCAGTGGAACAGATTGCCAAGGGAGGTGGTGGACTCTCCCTCACTGGGGGTCTTGACGAGCACCTGTCAGGGATGATGTAGGAGGATTTCCTGCTGTAGGCAGGGGGTTGGACTAGATGACCTACTAGGTCCCTTTCAACTCTAGGATTCTATGATTCTATGCACATTGAATGCATGTTTTGAATTCAAGTCCAGTGTTTTGTCATCATTTTTACATCCAGTTAATATTTTTAAATGAATATTTTGTGGTTTGTGGAATCATTTGTCTGAGTTTCCATTATTTCCTATGGAAAAATCTGCTTCACTTAAAGAATGCCTCACTTAAAGAGCATGACTCCGGAATGAATCAAGCTCTTTATGTGAGGAACCACTGTATATTTTATCAAAATGTATGGCCAAGAAACTAGCAGAAGCAAGGAGATAACCACACCGATTATCCATGTTGTTTCTCCAGAGGAGAGGTGAGAAGGAACACAGAGTCCCAGGTGAGTGGAGGAGGGGGGCTGCTTAGCTGAGTGCTTAATTGCTGCTTGGTGTTCATTGGCTGGTTGCCTGGTGGGAGGAGCTTTGTAGGGCTTTATTAGGGCCTGTTCCTGGTTCAGTCTCCTTTTCAGAGGAGAGGTGAGAAGGAACACAGAGTCCCAGGTGAGTGGAGGAGGGGGCTGCTTAGCTGAGTGCTTAATTGCTGCTTGGTGTTCATTGGCTGGTTGCCTGGTGGGAGTAGCTTTGTACGGCTTTATTAGGGCCTGTTCCTGGTTCAGTCTCCTTTTCAGAGGAGAGGTGAGAAGGAACACAGAGTCCCAGGTGAGTGGAGGAGGGGGCTGCTTAGCTGAGTGCTTAATTTCTGCTTGGTGTTCATTGGCTGGTTGCCTGGTGGGAGGAGCTTTGTAGGGCTTTATTAGGGCCTGTTCCTGGTTCAGTCTCCTTTTCAGAGGAGAGGTGAGAAGGAACACAGATTCCCAGGTGAGTGGAGGAGGGGGCTGCTTAGCTGAGTGCTTAATTGCTGCTTGGTGTTCATTGGCTGGTTGCCTGGTGGGAGTAGCTATGTAGGGCTTTATTAGGGCCTGTTCCTGGTTCAGTCTCCTTTTCAGAGGAGAGGTGAGAAGGAACACAGAGTCTCAGGTGAGTGGAGGAGGGGGGCTGCTTAGCTGAGTGCTTAATTGCTGCTTGGTGTTCATTGGCTGGTTGCCTGGTGGGAGTAGCTTTGTAGGGCTTTATTAGGGCCTGTTCCTGGTTCAGCCTCCTTTTCAGAGGAGAGGTGAGAAGGAACACAGATTCCCAGGTGAGTGGAGGAGGGGGGCTGCTTAGCTGAGTGCTTAATTGCTGCTTGGTGTTCATTGGCTGGTTGCCTGGTGGGAGTAGCTTTGTAGGGCTTTATTAGGGCCTGTTCCTGGTTCAGCCTCCTTTTCAGAGGAGAGGTGAGAAGGAACACAGAGTCCCAGGTGAGTGGAGGAGGGGGCTGCTTAGCTGAGTGCTTAATTGCTGCTTGGTGTTCATTGGCTGGTTGCCTGGTGGGAGTAGCTTTGTAGGGCTTTCTTAGGGCCTGTTCCTGGTTCAGCCTCCTTTTCAGAGGAGAGGTGAGAAGGAACACAGATTCCCAGGTGAGTGGAGGAGGGGGCTGCTTAGCTGAGTGCTTAATTGCTGCTTGGTGTTCATTGGCTGGTTGTCTGGTGGGAGGAGCTTTCAAGGGCTTTATTAGGGCCTGAGGCGCGATCCTGTGGACCGGAGCCTGTGAGCAAGGAGGATTTGTGAAGTTGACAGGAGATGGAAGGGAAGGGCGCAGTTGTCGTGACATGCACCACGTGTGCCATGTTTGTCTTCTTGCCCAAGGACCCCGGGGATTATCGATGCTGCAAGTGCAAACTGGTTGCACTGTCGGAGGAGAAGGTGGCAGCATTGGAGGGTGAAGTTTCCACCCTTCGTCAAATTAAGGCATCTGAGGAGTTCCTTGATACAACACACACGGAACTTCTCCAGAGAGATGACACCAGTGGGGACCCCAGCAACGATGTCTCTTCGTGGAGACACGTGACAGTCAGGAGAAAAAAGGGCAGGAGCAGTCGAGAACCACTGGAGCTATACAACCGTTTCCAGAGTCTCTCAGATTCCACCATGCTGGCAGAAGTTCCTCTTGCTAGCACACCTACACCGGATCCTGGCATTGCCCATACTGGCATGCCTACAGATCCCCCTCATAGACAGCAGCCACAACCAGTTAGTGTGGGGGAAGCTAGACACAGAAGGAGAACACGGAGGAGGGTGGTGGTGATTGGAGATTCTCTCCTGAGGGGCATGGAAGCTGTCTGCCGACCAGACCCGTTTTCCCATGAGGTCTGCTGCCTCCCTGGTGCTAGGATACGGGATATCACAGAGAGGCTACCGAGGATGATCACACCTGCTGATCATCACCCGTTCTTACTCATCCACGTAGGAACAAACGATACAGCTCGGGAAACTTTCCAAAAGATAGTTGGGGATTATGAAGCTCTGGGGAGGAAGATTAAGGACCTGGGGGATACCCAGGTGGTATTCTCATCCATCCTCCCAGTAATTGGCAAAGGTCCTCAGAGAGATAGCAAGATCTTTCAGGTCAATAGCTGGCTTCGAAAATGGTGTCATCGGGAAGGATTTGGATTCTGGGATCACAGGATGAACTTCCTTGAGGAAGGACTCCTAGCAAAGGATGGACTACATCTTACGGGTTGGGGGAAGAGTGTCTTCAGACAGGAGATGGCCAACCTTATCAGGAGGGCTTTAAACTAAATAAGAAGGGGGTGGGTTACGTCCAAAGGGAACCTAGGAATAAGGAAAATGCTCTGGATGGAAATTGCCAGGGCACAGCTGTAACTCAAAAATCTTTAGAGGGGCCTGGCCTTACAAAAAAGGAGGGAAATGCATTGAGTTGCAACCTCCAGGGCTTAAGTTGCATTTACACAAATGCACAGAGCCTGGGAAATAAACAAGATGAGCTGGAGCTTTTAGCAAGTGAAGGGAAATTTGATTTGATAGGAATAACTGAAACTTGGTGGGACTCCCATGACTGGAACACACAATTGGAAGGCTATCAGCTGTTCCGGAGGAACAGAAGTGGCAAAAGGGGAGGTGGAGTAGCATTATATGTCAAGAACATATATACTTGCTCTGAAATCCAGGAGAGTGGTCCGGATATCCCTGTAGAGTGTGTTTGGGTAAAAGTAAGGGGGGAAAATAAAAAACAAAACATTGTGGTGGGCGTCTACTATAGACCGCCAGGTCAAGGAGAAGGAGTAGACGATGTCTTCTTGGAGCAACTGGCAGGCGTTGCAAGGAAATATGAGGTAGTAGTAATGGGGGACTTTAACTACCCAGACATTTGCTGGGAGACAAACTCAGCCAAACATGGAAGCTCCAGTAGATTCCTGATGGGCCTGGAAGATAACTTCATGGTCCAGAAAGTGGAGGAAACGACAAGGGGAGGGGCCATCCTTGACCTGATCTTAACAAATCGTGAAGAACTGGTTGATCAGGTCAACATAGTGGGAACTTTAGGGGAAAGCGATCATGAGCTGCTGGAATTTAGAATAATGTGGGAAATAAAAAGAGTGCAGAGTGAAACTTATATGTTGGATTTCAGGAAAGCTGGTTTCAACAGGCTTAGAGGAGTCATAGGTGGGATCCCATGGGTTGATGATCTAATGGGGAAAGGGGCCCAAGATGGGTGGGAGCTCCTTAAGAGGCAGCTTCTACAAGCACAGTCAGAAACAATTCCAATAAAAAAGAAAGGGGGGGAAATGCTGAAAAAACCAGGTTGGCTCCACAGGCAACTTGGGGATCAGCTGAAGTTAAAGAAAGAGAAGTATAGGGAGTGGAAGACTGGAAAGATCACCAGAGAGGAGTACAGGCAGGTAGCCCGGTCATGTAGGGAGGGGGTCAGGGATGCTAAAGCTCAGTATGAGCTGAGGCTGGCCAGGGGAGTCAAAGATAACAAAAAGAGCTTCTTTAGATATGCCCAGAGGAACAGGAGGAGAGACGAGGGGGTGGGGCTGTTCTTGGACAAGGATGGACAACAGGTGTCTGGAAACCAGCAGAAGGCGGAGCTGCTCAACTCCTACTTTGCATCCGTCTATTCACAGAAGGAGGGCTGTGCAAATGGGGGTGCGGGATCATTGACTGATTCGGGGATGTGTTTACATCCCCAAAGAGGTAATGAAAACATGGATGGTGCAGAACAGCAGATTAAGATTGACAGAGAACTGGTTCGAAACCACTTAACTGGCCTAAATGAATTCAAGTCATTTGGACCGGATGAGCTGCATCCTAGAGTTCTTAAGGAACTTGCAGATGTCCTTGCAGAGCCTTTGTCGATCATCTTTGAGAAATCCTTGAGGAGTGGAGAAGTGCCACTGGACTGGAAGAGGGCAAATGTAGTCCCAATCTTTAAGAAGGGGAAAAAAGAAGACCCGGGAAATTATAGACCAGTCAGTTTGACTTCAATCCCGGGCAAGATATTAGAGCAAATCATAAAACACACAATTTGTGCACATCTAGACAAGTACTCCGTGATCAAAACAACCCAGCATGGATTTACCAAGAATAAATCTTTCCAGACAAATCTGATCTCCTTTTTTGATCGGGTTACGAGCTTACTGGACAGTGGCAATGCTGTGGATGTCATTTATCTTGACTTCAGCAAAGCATTTGACAAAGTCCCACATGACATTTTAATTAGGAAGTTGGAAAAATATGGGCTAGACAGGGCAATTGTTAGGTGGATCTGCAACTGGCTCGATGGCCGCACTCAAAGGGTTTTAGTAAATGGTTCTGTGTCCACCTGGAGGTCCGTTTCTAGTGGGGTACCCCAAGGCTCTGTCTTGGGACCGGTTCTCTTTAACATTTTCATCAATGACTTGGAGGAAGGGATACGGGGGAGCCTGATCAAATTTGCAGATGACACCAAACTGGGAGGAGTAGCAAACACATCAGAAGATAGGAGAAACCTCCAGGAGGATCTGGATAAACTGGAATCCTGGGCTGTAACAGAATGAATTTCAACAGGGAAAAGTGCAAGGTTCTGCACTTAGGCAATAAAAACCAAAAACATAGGTATAAAATGGGGGATACTTGGCTTGGCAGCACAACATGTGAGCGGGATCTTGGAGTCGCCGTGGATAACAAGCTGAACATGAGTCAGCAGTGTGATGTGTCTGCAAAGAAGGCCAATTCCATTTTAGGTTACATTAAGAGGACTGTAGCTTCCAAGTCACGAGAAGTTATGGTTCCTCTTTATTCTGCATTGGTGAGACCTCACCTTGAGTACTGTGTTCAGTTCTGGGCACCTCACTTTAAGAAGGATGCAGCCAAATTGGAGCAAGTCCAGAGGAGACCAACAAGAATGATCAGTGGGATGGAAGGGAAGCCCTACGAGGAAAGCTTGGGGGAACTTGGGATGTTCAGCCTGGAGAAGAGGAGGCTGAGGGGAGACATGATTGCCCTCTTCAGATACCTGAAGGGCTGTCATAGGGAGGAAGGGGCCAATTTGTTCATAGCTGCTTCTGAAAGCAGAACTAGAACCAATGGGTACAAACTGCAAGAGAGGAGATTCCGGCTGGAAATCCGGAAAAAATTCCTGACTGTGAGGGCGGTTCGGCAGTGGAACAGATTGCCAAGGGAGGTGGTGGACTCTCCCTCACTGGGGATCTTCAAGCAGAGGCTCGATGAGCACCTGTTGGAGATGCTCTAGGGGGAATTCCTGCTGCAGGCAGGGGGTTGGACTAGATGACCTACTAGGTCCCTTCCAACTCTATGATTCTATGATTCTATGATTCTATGATTCCACATGCTCTGCTCTCCCATGGGTGACTGAAAACCTAGTGATGTAACTGCTTACACCTAGTGCTTATATATATGAGCATGTTCTGGAGCAGTTAGGGGAGCCACGTCTTGCTTATTCTCTGGAGCCAGCTTAACTTTCCTTCTATAATTTTCTTTCAGCGTAACGTAACTTTCTGGATTCAGAATAATTGAGGCAGCACAGCTAGGCCCTCCTCACTACCCTAATACTGAATTGCAACCTTCCTCTACTTATGACACAAATATTACAAATTAATTATCTGAATCCTTGAGAACTAGGTTTTTAAAAATTCCCATCAATACCTCCAAAAACATTAATTTGATTCTCTAAAACAGTAATTTTCATCCATTGGTGTGCATGTGTGCCATGGGGTTGTGGAGGAAGTCTATTTATTGTCAGGACCAGAAGAGGATGAGCTGCACATCAGTGTCTTCACAATTTTAGCACTTTGTCAGTGGGCTCCAAGATGAAAAATGTTGAAAATCACTGCTCTAGAACAATGCTTGAAATATATGCTGTCTGGACACCAGAATAAAAATGTGGTCCAGTGTGATCCAACTTTCCAGTATTGATGCAGCCACTGCTAGCAAGCCAATGAGCTACAGAACCAAGCACTGTGACCTTCACTTGGGGTAGGATTGCCATAATTCTCTTGAATAAAATTGAGTCAGAACCCTCTGTGGCATTTGCCAGTAAGTTAACACTATTCCCAAAAATTGGGATTGTCTCATTTTTGGGACATATTGCAACCCTACATATGGGTGTGGGAGGCAGGAGGAGTCAGGCAGATCTCCTGGTAAGGGAATAAACTTTCCTTTATCTTAGGATATATTTCCACTACATCAGCCATGGAAGACTGGATAGGACTGGCCCAATAGGCAGACATATAAATATCCCTTTATGCTACAAGTAGTATAGGGTTCCAGTGTTAGGTGCTGAAAATGGAGTGAACTTCTGTCCCTTTCCCACCTCCTGCAAATATAGCAGTTTGAAACCATGAAAATGCAAGTGGATTAATACATACCATCTTGGTGGGAAGGTAACAGTATACTATGCATCTTGCATATAGTCATGCCAGCAAAATGGCTATAGAGATGCCTTTGTACAACACTGTCTGGCTTAGAAACAGGGATGAGCAGCAAATCCTACAGTTTGTCATGACTAGGAGAGCCATCTGTGGGGGACACTTTTACCTTTATGGAAGCAAGCACACTACTGGGCTATGCATACCTACATGATTTCAGATACCACAAATAAATGTTTTAATACCTCAGACATTCTCCCCAGAACAATATACATCAGAGAACTTTTAAAATCACAATACCTATGTAGTGAAATGAATAAACAGGTTTATGAGGGAAGGATGTTCCAGCTGACAGACATACTAGATATCTGTTCCAGCAAAATACTTCTGCAGGAGATGACTGGTCTCATCAGACTAACGACCATTTTGGCTATATGTTACCTCCATGTTCATTTGGCTATATGTACCTCCATGACTATTTTCCATATACTGCAATACCTCTGAATACCAATTGGCATGAGACCAAAGCAATTTCCCCCATGCACAACTTCCCCCATTTGCAACTTCCCCATGTGCAACTTCCCCCATGCACATCATCCCCATGCGCAACTTCCCCCACGCGCAGCATCCTAACTGGTGTAACCGCTTTCTCTGAACAACACCTCCCTAGTGCACCAGGCACCGAGCACCAACTTGGCTGGATGTTGGTCAGTCCTCCATGTTAAGTATAGGAAAAAAACACTTTGCACCCCTTTCCAGCCCCTTATGGGTTAAATTTCTCCACGTGTTGTTGGTGGGAGTTCATGTGTCAGAAAGAACTCCCTCCCAGAATTACAAGCTTCTGGGCCCAGCAGTTGGAGCGGAATGTTGATGAGTCATCAATTCTCCAATGCATCAATTTTGTGCAAATTCTCCAATGCAAAGTATAGGGAGGAAAATGTGTTGCACCCCTTTTCACCCCTTCCAGTTGGAATTTCCGAAAACCAGTTCTTAGTGCACCCCTCAGTCACAGAAGGAACACCCACCCCAAATTTCATGCTTCTAGGGCCAGCAGTTTTGGCAGGGCATTGATGAGTCAGTGAGTGAGTGAGTGAGTGAGCGAGTCAGTGAGTCAGTGAGTCAGTCAGACAGTGAGTTTTCTCTTTCATATAAAAAGCAGGCCTCTGTCAGTCTTGAAAGACTATGGTATCATGCTTGGCGCTGCATATGCTGCATGCGAAGCACGAAAGCCTGGATTAGATTGTTATGGAGGATAGGCTGTTACCCAAGCAGCAAATCCACCCTCTCCAAGCCACTGAATTAGTCCAAAGGGAAGGCAGAGCCAATATGATTGGATCCAGCTGGCGTCGCAGAGCTGGGCTAAGGACAGGAGTTCACCCTGTCTTGTGGGGTCGACCCGGGTCTTGAACCCTGGCCTGCTGGTTAAGAGGTACAGATTGAAAACTAATGGAACTCTCTACTCAACTCCTTCCCGGTACGAGATTCTGTGGGGGGAGTGTGTGCATGCAACAATGGCTGGGTGAGGTGGGATAGATAAGGTGTGCCATAGTTAAGAAAGGGGTTGGACAGAGAGACAACTAGCTAGCTAGCTAGCTAGCTAGCTAGACCGACAGACCGACAGACAGACCGACAGACCGACAGATAGATAGATAGAACAGACAGACAGACAGACAGACAGATAGGGCATAGCTAAGTGGCAGGTGGGAAAGGCTCCAAAACTTAACAAGTCAAATCCTTGTTGTTAATTAAATGCCTTTTTGTGCAAGGTATATATTGGTGGATCCATCTTCAAAGGCAAAGGAGCAGGAAAGGTTTGATCGGTTGGCAACCCTGCTTTTAAAAATTTAATTCACCTCCTCTTTCTTTCCAAAGTCAAACTCACTGCAAAGTTTCAAAGCTGCTCAAATTACAAGGCTGCCTCCTTCCCTTGCTCTCTTCTCCTCTTCTCTCCAGCAGCCTCAGCTCAGCTCTCTTCTTTTGCAGCAAGCATTCTTTCCTCCCCAAATATTTTTCTCCGCTGGGTCTGGAGTCACCGATAAGCACAGACAAATGGGAAGGGCTATTTAGAGGCATATGTGGAGTTCTACTATGGCCTCTGTATGAAGTATATTGCAAAATTGTGATCTGGTACGATGCATGCTGGGAAATACATTTTTGGAGACAACATTGCCCTCTTCAGATATCTGAAGGGCTGTCAGAGTGAGGAAAGGACTAAGTTGTTCTTAGCTGCCCCTGAAGGCAGAACTTGAACGCAAGGGTACAAACTGCAAGAAAGGAGATTCCAGTTTTATATCCAGAAAAAATTCCTGATTTTAAGGGCAGGTTGGCAGTGAAACAGATTGCCAAGGGAGGTGGTAGTCTGTCCCACACTGGGGATCTTCAAGTAGAGGCTCAACAAGCACCTGTCAGAGATACTCTAGGATGATTTCCTGCTCCAGGCAGGGGGTTGGACTAGATGATCTACTAGCTACTTTCCAATTCTGTGATTCTATGAGATGTAGATGGATTGGAAAGGGAGGAAGGGAAAAACTCCAATTTGCATCCTTCCCCCTTCCTTCTTTAACTAGCAGCCTGCCTAAATGCCTAAAATGAACACAAACAGGCCAAAAATCTCAGTAAAGGCCTCCAAATTTCCATATTCTAGTTGTTCCTAATTTCCATATTCCAAAGTGTTAGTATTTGAATTTAATAATAAAACATATTTGTTCAGGCAAGTTGATTCCAGGCTGATGCAATACTGAAGAAGGCTGATGCAATCTAGCTGATGCAATCTGAAACTGCTCTTACAGCATGAGTCAGCAGAATTGGAAGTGCTGAGTCACTGATCACCTGACTGTAATATCTATAACTGATTAGTGTTCCACTAAATATAAGTGTGTATGAGATTATTGCAACATGTGGGTTACTGAGGAGGAGTATTTTGCTGTTTTGATACTCTGAAAGACTGAACTGTATCTGAGGACGGACTTGTGGACTGTTTGACTGGATTTACTGAGATTGGAATACCCCTGCATTTTGATGTATGTATATGACCGATCTACTGCTCTGACCTTGGACTGTGTTACTGGGCTTATCTTCTGCCTTTCGTTTAAACAATATAGTTATCTTTAACTATAAACAGCTGTCGCATTTACTCTGTGCTGCTGCTCGATCTCCTCTGCATAACTACTGTGCTAAGCCCTGCACATCAGCAGGGTCTTACACCCCAACACAAAGTTCCTAATTTCCTATTCTAGGCCTCATTTATGGTTCAATCCAGGGCATTTAAGGTCATGTGGTCAGCCTGCCACATGAGTGTTTAGGATTATGTATAGGATTGTATACACTTATGTAGGAGTGTATAAGAATATAGCTTTACAAATTTTTATTCTGGGTTGGGGGAGAGAGAGAGAGAGAGAGAGAGAGAGAGAGAGAGAGCCGCAAAGCCAATCTGTACTCATCCAGAGAAGTTCTTTCTTAGTTAAAGAGATCAGAACAGCCACAAGTATGAACTGCTGCAGATCACCAACTGTGAGCCTTTTGTTATTTTTAAAAGTGTTATGTAACACTCTCATTAAAATTACATGTGGGCTGAAGAGCTGCAGACAAGTTTTGCAACTCAAGAGATACCTTCTGTATAGGGGCATCACTAGGGCTTGTATTACCCAGTAAAGGAGGCCAGAGCATCACCACATTAGGTGGGGCAACAATAAGAATGGTGCCATTCATGGTTATTTGGTTATTTGCCATTGTCCCGCCATCACTGGTGTTTTTAGCCATAGATTTCAGTAGAATAAAGATATTTCAAAGTGGTTTGTTTCACTGAATTCTGCAGTAAATTACAAATTCTAAGGTGTATAACATGATGGAATTATATCTACAAATTTTGATTTTAGCCAGTTAGGTCACAAGGGCTGCACCTTGTTCAAAGGCTCCCCCCCTTTCAAATGCCCTAGTAACATCCCTTATCAGGACCATTTTGGAAGTCTTGTACCCTCTTGTACCCTGGTGTGGCTAACCTTCACACCAGCCCAGGTATACCTGCTTACTCACCCGTAAGCATAGATGTGCAGTTCAAATCCATTTTCAATGAATTTCAATGCCATCACCAGGGACATTCTTCTGGGGTGATTTGTGGAGGCTATGTTCAGAGGAGCAGAAAAATTCTGGTGTCCTTAGATTCCTGTCAGTCTGCCCTTTCTAATGAACAATGTCACATTTGCCTATGCACAAGTAAAGCCACAGTATGGGTCACTTTCATCTTCCATAGAGTGCAATGCAATTTTTTTTTTATTTTTGGCCATAACTTTTGATAGGAAGCTGCTATTTCAAAATGGTCTTTTGGACTAGATTCTGCATTTCAGTATGAATCCAATGGTATGTGACATGATGCGATTTGATGCAGCATCACAAAGTTTCAATGTTTAGGTCCCCCAGTTTGTATCTCCTCCATTGGGCATGTCACCCACCCATCCTCCATCAGGCAGTGCAGAACACACCATCCACACCACCCTGCTGATGCCACTGCTTCTGCATTTTCTGTGGTGGAAAATATTTCTGGAAGGTTTTAAGAAAAGATGAAAACAACATTTAAACAAAAGTCTATGCCTTTTAAATAGGCAATGAAATTTAAAACACTTCATATATTTCTTTATTTATGAAACCTTGTGTACATGTCTCCTGGCTCTGGTCTATGGAATCTCATGAAGAATGAATAATTACAATATTTTTAACTCCGAAATTTGACATTGTTGGAGAAACAATCTTATTGGAGAATTGTGTAGTGTGACTGCATTCTTGCCTGAACTAGGCCATCAATTGGTTCCTGCCAAGGACTAGCATATCATTTGATCTATATTGTCACTATAGGATTATGTCTTGGCTGTCAGCCAGAATCCAGTCCATCTGCAGCTCCTTCTGCCTAAGAAAATTTGAATAAATGGTTTAGAACAGACTGCTAGATATCCCTGATAAAGTAAACTTCTTTCTATGTATTTTGATGGTATGCCAACTGAGGAAACAGGGTAGTCTAGAATAACTAAAACTATAACAAAGGGTCGTCTTTGTGGGTGAGTGGGAGACAGGTAAGGTTACAAATTATTTAGCTGTAAAAAATTTTTTACACTACAAAACTACTCAGAGTGGTTAATATCTCCACAACTTGAATATTAGTACTGAAATAGTGCTGTTACTGAAGCTTTTAAAAAGTGGAATTTGAAGCAGATTCTAAGAAGTCTAATAACTTTTTAGGAAAGCCAGGTGATTTTCTATACAAAAAATTTCCATGAGAAAGGTAATCATACCTTTATTATGCTGCTATTGTTAAATGTTGTATTGATAGTAAGGGTTCAGTTCTAACCAAGTTTGAGCACTGGATTAAAGGCAGTGCAATTCTGAGGTAAATAAAAAAACATTGCCTTAACTTGAAGAGGCTTCAGTGAGGCCCAAATGCAAGATGTATGTTCCCTACTGGAACACCTATGCAAGTGCCAGAAGGTTAGGATCACAGGTGGGCTGAGGCAGGTTCGCACCAGTTCTGTAGAACCTGTTGTTAATTGGGGGCTGACGTTAGTGAACCGGTTGTTAATTGGGGGCCCATAATCTTTGAACTGCATTCAAGTGTGTTTGAATTTCTCTTAAAGGACTTTTGGGTCTGTCTTGCCAGAGGAAGCTCAACTCCCTCCCCTTCTGAGGGGGCTCTCTCTCCCCTTTCCCTTCCCTAAGGGTATTTTTTAAAATACAAACACCTTACATGCAATTCCCTGGTAAGCACACCTCCCCCTCCTAATTACTTTGCTAACCACATGCAAAGAACATCATTCAAATAAGCTCCCATTAAGAGCCTAAATTCTCCCATGCCTAAGTGGTTGTCTAAAACCTACATTCTTGACATTGAGTGTGAGAAACAATTTCTGCTCTGATGGCCTGGAAAGAAGTCCCTCTCTGCTAAACATCTTATTTTGCTTAAAAACCCTATTTCTAGCAAGTTTTGAAGAGGTATTTTCTTGTTTTTGCAAAGGTAGTCCATGCAAATGAGCCCTCTTATTCCTCCAATTGTGTCTGCATTACTAAAAATTCTTGAGGTGGGAGGGAAAGGGGGAGGACCTTTGAGTGGCTGCTCTTCTCTCTCCATTTACTGGAGGCATCCTCCTCAGAAGCAAGTCCCATCCTAGTCAATGGAGCTTACTCCCAGGTAGGGGTGGATAGGATGGCAGCATCAGAGCCCAATCTGCATGCCTACTCAGAAGCAAGTACTGAGTGACCATATGTCCTTTCCCAGAATAGGTCCTCTTTTTACTCTTGTGTCCTGGGAAAAAAATATTCACTCTCCTCCTTTTCCTTATGAGCAGGCAACATGGAGTCTTCTTATTATCCATACTTTTTTCCATGACCACAATAAATCTTCACTGTCCTCCTTTTCCTTATAAGCAGGTAGCATGCAGTTCCCATCCTGCCCCCCCAGGAGCCCAGTCCACTGCCTACTCTGAAGTAAATCCTATTAAAGTCAGTAGGTTTTACTCCCCTGTGAGGATAGGAGTGTAGCCTCAAAGACCAATCATTGTCTACTCAGAAGTAAGTTTCATTATAACAGTGAAGCTTAATCCCTGGAAAGAAGCTGGTTTCTAAGAGCTTGTAATCCTATGCCTGACTACTCAAAAGTTAATCCCATTTCAAGCTATGAAGCTTACTCTCAGGAAAGTGTGCAGAGGAGTGCAGCATTAGAGCCCAATCCTATTCTTGGCTACTCAGAAGTGAGTCCCATTAGAGACTGTGGAGCTTACTCTCAGGACAGTGAATAGGTTTGGAGCCAAAGGCTGGTTACTAAGAGCTCAGTCCTTTGCTTGGCTACTCAGAAGTCCTATTATATTTAATGGAACTTACTCCCAGGTTGGTGTGGATAGGATGGCAGCATCAGAGCCCAATCCTTTTGCATGCCTCCTCAGAAGCAAGTCCCAACCTAGTCAATGGAGCTTACTCCCAGGCAGGATAGATAGTATAGCAGCATCAGATCCCAATCCTTTGCATGAACTCCTCAGAAGCAAGACCCATCCTAGTTAATGGAGCTTACTCCCAGGTAGGGGTGGATAGATGACAGCATCAGAGCCCAATACTCTGCATGCCTGCTCAGAAGCAAGTACTGAGTGACAATATGTCCTCCTTTCCCAGGACAGGTCCTCTTTTTACTCCTACTTTTCCTTATGAGCAGGCAACTTGGAGTCTTCTTATTATGCATACTTTTTTCCAGGACCACAATAAATCTTCATTGTCCTCCTTTTCCTTATAAGCAGGCAGCATGCAGCCTTCTCATAAATTTTATTTTTTTCCAGGACAGGTCCTCTTTTCACTCTTCGGCCTGGGAAAAAATCTTCATTGTCCTCCTGTTCCTTATAAGCAGGCAGCATGCAGTTCCCATCCTGCCTCCCAGGAGCCCAGTCCACTGCCTACTCTGAAGTAAATCCTATTAAAGTCAGTATGTTTTACTCCCCTGTGAGGATAGGAGTGCAGCCTCAAAGCCCTATCATTGTCTGCTTAGAAGTAAGTTCCATTATAACAGTGAAGCTTACTCCCTGGAAAGAAGCTGGTTTCTAAGAGTTTGTAATCCTATGCCTGACTACTCAAAAGTTAATCCCATTTCAATCTATGAAGCTTACTCCCAGGAAAGAGTGCAGAGGAGTGCAGCATTAGAGCCCAGTCCTATTCTTGGCACTCAGAAGTAAGTCCCATTAGAGTCTGTGGAGCTTACTCTCAGGAAAGTGAATAACATTGCAGCCAAAGGATGGTTACTGAGAGCTCAGTCCTTTGCTTGACTACTCAGAAGTCCTATTATATTCAATGGAGCTTACTTACAGGAAAGTGTGGACAGGGTTCAAAGTGTGGAACAGATTGCCAAGGAAGGTGGTGGACTCTCCTTCACTGGGGATCTTCAAGCAGAGGCTTGACGAGCACTTGTCGGGGATGCTCTAGGGGGATTTCCTGCTGCAGGCAGGGTGTTGGACTAGATGACCTACTAGGTCCCTTCCAACTCTATGATTCTAGGATTCTAGGATTGTAGTCTTAAGTGTTGGCTTAGAGGCAAACCTCAACCCGCAGAGGGAACACCACAGTCTCTGGTCCTAAACTGTAGTGTTTCTCAACCAGTGTTATGAGTACCACCTGTGAACTTGAGGTGTGTCTGCTGGTACTGAGGCACCTGGATGCAAGTGTTATATTGCAGCAAGAGGCTGGGATTCTAAGAGCCCAAATCTTATGTATGACCATTCAGAAGTACTGGTAAGTCCCATCACAGTTAATGGAGCTTACTTACAGGAAAGTGTGGACAGGATTGTAGCCTTAAGTAGTGGCTTAGAGGCAAACCTCAGCCTGCAGAGGGGACACCACAGACTCTGGTCCTAAACAGTAGATCAGTGTTTCTCAACCAGTGGTATGAGTACCACCAGTGAAACTTGTGGTCGTGTCTGCTGGTACTTAGGTACCTGGATGCAAGTGTCATATGTGCTCCCTGAGGCAGCTGGTGGGCTGCTGTGTGATTCAGGAAGCTGGACTAGATGGGTCTTTGGTGTGATCCAGTGGAGGCTTTTCTTATCCTTTTATGTTCTTATTTGTGGCACACATTCCCCCTGAAAGCATAACAAAGTGTAATGCATAGGAATAAATTACACTGAACTCAGGGGCTTAATACTGATTGATGCCATCACAAGTAATACATTTTTTTTGTAAACTAAGGGTTAAGGTGGTGTGCCCTCCCCGCCCCACCCCCTGACCCTGGCCCCACCCCCTGACCCACCCTGGCCCCACCCACTTCTGGAGAACCGGTTGTTGGGGCTGGCTGCGCCCACCACTGGTTAGGATTGTACCACAAGTCAATTTGGGTTTATTTTATTAAGGAAAGTTGGGATACAAATCCATTTTATGAGTGAAGGAAGAAAGGGAACTCAGGAAACAATTAGCTTTACTATGCCATTAGCAGCAAAGACATAAAGTGGTGCCTTACATAAAGAGCTTAATTTGTTCTGGAGGCATGCTCTTTAAGTGAAATGGTCTTTAAGTGAAGTGGATTTTCCCATAGGAAATAATGGAAACACAGACGATTGGTTCCAAAAAAAACCCCAAAACTATTTATATAAAAATATGAACTGTGTGTAAAAATGATGACAAAACACTATAACTGAATTCAAAACATGCATTCATTGTGCATGATCCTATGAAGTCTAATTAGGCTGCAACCCTAAAGACACTTTCCTGGGAGTAAGACCCATTTAACACAATGGGGATTACTTCTGTGTAGACATGGTTAATCTGCAATCAAAGACACTCCCCTGGGAACAAGCCCCATTTAACACAATGGGGCTTGCCTCTGAGTAGACATGGTTAGGTTGTTGCAATCAAAGACACTTTCCTGGGAGGCTTACCCGGGCTGCGGCTGTAGTTCAAGGTGGCCGGTGGGGAACTTGGGGGCCATTCGAGGCAGCTGCCTCTGGCACCCACAGGCAACTGCCCCAAATTGGTAACTGCCCCAGGCATCTGTCCCAAGGCAACTGCTGGCCAGCAGCACTTTTAAACATCCTCTGTGCTGAGTGTCAAGGCTGCATAGCATGCGTGCCCAGCGAGCGCTAGCTTGTTAAAGTGAAGTGGAACTTGTTATGTGAAGCAAGATTTCTTGGAAATTTATACTTGTTATGTGAAATGTTTGTTATGTGAGACTCTTGTTATGAGAGGTACTACCATAGATATTTGTTCTTAGATAAATGTCAATTTCTTGATATTTCCACCCAGATAAATATGCAATGATTTATAGCCAAAGTACCAGTGCACAAGAAGGAGCAGAAGGAAATAAAGGGGAAAGGACTGCCTGTGTTGCAAGCTCAACATAACCAGTCTAATGCTTTGAGTTGACTAGCCGCTGTGCTGCATAAGGCCAGGACCACCAAAATTGAGAATGCTGCCATTCCAAAGGCATCTTCTTAAGGCCTTAAGAAGGCATCTTCTGATGGCCTTAAACAACCCCTTTGTCTGGTTTTAGAAAATAAACTGAAATAAATTTAATTTATCAAAAATTAAAAGCCCCTGGAAGTCTCAGAAGTTATATGGAAAAGGCAGAGTCCTTACACACTTCCAACTCCTCAAATGCATAAGGACAATGAAGGTGATAGGGAAGGAAGGCCATTTGCCACCTTCACTCTCCCAGGAATGCTAGTGGATAATACATTTTATAGATTAAAGGCATCAGTCCTAGGGGGGATATAAAAAAATCGATATTGTTACATTTTACTTATACTTAAAACATGTTCAGTTTTCTCTTAATCTTCTTCTTAATGAGGATTCCTGCCAACCTGGCATTTCGAAAACATGTAAATGGAAGTAGATAGATACTATTTCATGAGGAACTTCTGGTTAAAATGGCTGCAGCAGCAAACAATTTACTCCTTCTCCTTGATATTTTGCTTTTATCTACTGGTTTTAATTATTTCTTGGAAGCTGGCTGCAGCTGTTTGTAGTTGAATTGACTTTTTCCACTTTCTCCTATCAAGATTTTTGGTTCAAATGTTTTCAAAGCTTCTAAATAAGTCGGCTTTTTATCTTCTTATTTATGGGTTGTAAATGCCAGCTTTCTGTGAGAACTCTGACCTTGGGTCTTCTCCTCCATCTTCCAAATATCCCAGGCAATCAAAATCGGTGGATTTTTTTGAACAAGTCAGAGATAAATCTCACCCTTCTTTTATTACTCCTGCTGAGGATGTTTCAGATGTCCCAAAAACTATTGACTTTTCTCATCTTTCACCTCTCACCAGATCCCTAATTAGGGATCGGATTGATGACCAAGGTTGAGATTCCTCCTCCAAAGCAGGTGTACTGGACTCTGATTCTGCAGAATCTTTCTCTCAGCCATTTACTCACATATCTGGGACTTTGAAACAAATTCTCCATAATCTTGAGTCTATTGAGCTATTTTTAAAGGAACACAAGGCTAACTGTTCATCATTTCAACATCAGCAATGTAATCTGAATTCTCACTTCAAATCCTTCAAGTCAACTAAATCTCAGGTTTTTTCTCTTTCCTCTGAAGATTTTCTTTCTTTCTTGCCTGGAAATTCTACCTCTGAGCTGATTTTGGACTCTAAAAGTATCGCTCTTACAATTTTTCATCACTCAGGGCATCCACCCGAGTGGGCTCGTCCTTGGAAGGCAAAGAAATACCTGTCCAATATATTGAAAATTAACTCAGCCAGGATTGATCTGTGTAAAGCAGAATTACTGCCTTCACCCTCTCGGCATACTCATGTTCACTGGCATTTTCAATCTGGCTTTGTACCAGGCCTGATTTTTTTCCATGCCCATATATTCAGAGACTTAAGAATTTTCCCCCTGAGGCATTTTGAAAATTTAACTATTGTCCGGCTCCAATGAACTAGAACTGGTTGCTTTCCAAAATTTGCCAAGAAGGACTTTATAGCCTTTATTAATACCAATAATACACTCCATTAATACCCTCCACAGGCAACTAATTTTGATAAACCTTCAGCTATCCTTTTGGATTTATCAACGAACCAACTCAAGGATGCTCCACCTTTTAATTCTCTTTCTACACATTCTCTCCCTTTATCTCCCTTATGCGTGGCCCAAAGGAACAGCTCACTTGGAACCTTTAAATTTGTTTAAATTTGGATGCCTCACTGAAGACCCCCAAGGTTGTTTCCCTGGATAACTCAGCCTCTGTTCAGGATACAAATGACTTGATTGAACTTGACTGAATTGGTCTAATCTTGATTGAATTGGTTCCACATTTGGCTTCTACCAGTGCACCATCCAATGGATGTATTTATAGTGAATCCTTATCATGTACTGAGGTTATAGATCCTCTTGAATGACTAACTTCATCCGACTCTCCTACTCTACAATTGTGGCTTGTATCGACGACCAGACCTCTTCATTTTCATTACGCTCTTGGGCCAGATACTCGAAGAGGACAATCCCACGGACTTAGCAAGTATCTCAAACTTCCTTGTCACACTCCTACATCTGCTTATCTCTGTTTTTTATCCTGGAATATTGCTGGATGGTCCAAGAATATTAACCCTCTCATTCAGGAAAAAAATTAAAAAACACTCCGAATCTAATTTCTAAGCTGGATATTGCTTTATTGCAGGAAACCTGGGCTATAAACCTCATTTCTTTTCCTGGCTTTAAATCATTTTCCCTTTCTTTTCACAAGGAGAAAACTAAAGGCTGTCCAGCCAGAGGGCTTGCTATTTATATAAGCCTTTTCTCAACCCTGTAATTGTCTACATGGCTGATAGCCATCCTTGGATCCAAATTATTTTAATTGTAGCTCTAGGAACTTGCTTACCACAAATTTTTATATACCCCCTGCTTTAATAGTGAAACCAGGCTCAGCTATTGGAATCAGTTACACTCTGTTTTTGGTGAGCTAGAATGCACCCATAAAGAAGCTTGTTTTATTTTGGCCGGAGACTGGAATGCTCGCACAGGTTTCAATTCAGATGTTTTTTTTTCCATTTTGGGAATTTTAATACTCTCCCAGGGCCCTGTAGTTACAACCGTTTTTCTAGAGACGGAGTAATCAATGCCGCAGGCCTTAAGTTAGATGAATTTTGCATCGTATTTGGACTTTTGTGGCTAAATGTACTTTTGGGTCTGGATAATGTTGGTGAATTTACTTTTTTGGCTCCTCAAGGAGCAAGTGTTATAGATTATATCATAGTTTCCTGTTCTTTGGTCTCTTTTATCTCTGGATTTAGAGTAGGGTTCTTCAAGATTGGCTTGTGGAAAACTTTTAATGATTTTAAATGGTACAGGGATCCTCTTATACTTCACCGTTATTTTATACGTTGAATAATCTCAATATTGAACCTAGGCTTCTATTCTTAATTAAAAGTCTTTACTCAAATACTTCTACTCAGGTTAGATTTAATGCCCAGGGAAATTTAACAGAACAGTTCCCCATGAATAAAGGAGTCAAACAGGTATGCATACTTGCCCCGACCTTTATTTGTTCATGATCTATCTATTCACTTGGCTCAAGTTAACTCACATTTTTCTAAGCTTAAACAACGACTGGTACCCATACTCCTGTATGTGCAAGACATGGTCCTGCTGTCCCAAACTTGCATTGGGTTAAAGCAACTAATTTACAGCTGCATCCAACACTAATTATCTTCAACTTAATTATACTAAAACAAAAATCTTGGTGTTTGAGAGTCTTGAAATGCTAGACTTGGATATTTCATAATAGAGAGATTCAACAAGAGCTAGACTATGGACAGGAGCTCTCCTCATTAAAGGAGGAACAAGCATAATGTTTGTGAATTTGATTAAGGGCCCATTCCTCAATCCAACTTCCTAGCAGTGATGGAGCTGTGCCTTAGCATATGTATTACATTATGGAGGGGAGAAGGAGTAAGACTTCTTCAGGGCTTCATTCATGCTGGAAATCTGGGTAAGATTTGGTAATAAATTGTGCCCTTTGAATTTGAGCACTTTGGTGGTATTTAGAGAAAATATGATTGGTTTGGTTTCCTCTGTGAAGAATCCAGAATCTGTCATGAACTTGAGGAACTCTTCACTTTTCGCAGAACATTTTATTCAGCAGGTCAAGCAGAAACGGACTGTCATGCCAGCAGCTCCTGCTGCCCTGATAATCCATGCTATTCCAGGCATGGTGACATGCTCTCTCACCAGCTGCAATTTCCAGTTACCTTTTATACAGCTGACATAATGTGTCAATGTGTTGGAAGCTGTAAAACAGACATATGGATGCAATTGCAAAGGTGCAATAGCAGCCACAGCTCAATAATCTCTAAAAATAATAGAGAGTGGGGAATGGTATGTTTCTATAGAGATTACGTTGTTCTAAAAGCATTGTTTAATTATCATCAAGAATCCAAATAATAATCTACATATTATTTTTGATCTACATTAGTAACTGATGATAGTTGTCAGATACATACACACATATCATTTCTGATCAGCCATTCCTTTGAAAGCTTTTGTATTCCTGTATACTTTTAAATATGCCATTTTTGGAGAAAAATGCCTCCCGATCATACACAAGATCTTTTTCTTCATGAGGACAAGATTACATCATCTAGATTACAGAGCTGTCCAGGGAAGGGCACCTGGATGCAAGTACCATGTGTACCTCCCTAAGCATCTGGTAGAATGGTGTGTGATACAGGAAGCTGGAGCAGTGGAGGCTGTTATGTTCTTAAGTGGTGAAGCCCTGACAAGCTGAGCAGAGCTTTTTTGAGGTCAAAGAATGCAATCCTAGCCAATTTAGGCTGGCATAACTCACCTTGCTATTCATGGGGTGGTGTGGGGAGGCCAGCACATGCCTGAGCACTGGTTAATCCCCCACAGGGTGATGCAGAAGTGTATTATGGCATCCCCAGGCCAGCATGGCATTTGTGCCAGCCTAACTGGGAATTACGAGTACAGCCAAAGGAACAAGCTCTGATGTTCTTGCCTATATGAAAGGAGTCAGAAGCTAGAATGTATCCATACCATGAGAAGATCCAGAGTATTCAGTAGTCACAACCCACCACAGAGAATAGATTTGGTTGTGGCACTGCAAAGTTTTTGGAACTTTTGGTCTGTACTAAGTGACAGTGGCTGTCCAGGCTTAAGGACAGAAATAATTCCCAAGAGATGCTTTCAGGTGTCAAAACAGAACCCTCTGTATGCAAAACATGTGCTCTACCACTAATTTACAGCCTTTCTTTAGTAATCTCTGGTTATTACAGAGGATATGAAAAACTTGGCATCCATTAGTCTTGAAAGACTATGGTATCATGCTCAACGCTGCATGAGAAGCATGAAGGCCTGGACAGATTGATATGGAGGATAGTTGTTACCCAAGCAGCAAATCCCCCTCTCCATGCCACTGAATTAGTCCAATGCAACGGCAGAGCCAATACAATTGGTTCCAGCTGCATTGCAGAGCTGAGCTAAGGGCAGGAGCTCACCCTGTCTTCTGGGGAACTGGGTCTCGAAACCTGGCCTGCACATTTACAGGCACGCTGTCTTAACCTCTTGCACCACCCATAGCCCTAGAGGATATGGAACTATGGAACTTAATGGTCTTTAGTAAACTAAACACACTGCGTTTTTTATAATCAAATAGGCCTAGATAATCACCATCAACACCATCAACTACCAGCACCATCCAGCACTATCAACTACCATGATTTCTGATTTTAAAGAGCAAATTCCCCCTCCAGCAGATCAAAAGTCAAACCTCTCCATTTACACAACTCTCCTTGCCTCCAAGTTTCATCAACTTAGGTGTTTTCAGAGCAATAAAGCAATGAACTTTCCTTCAGCAGTGTTGTCAGCTAATTAGCCCTCCTGATCACACTAATTATTTTGATTCACTCTTCAATAACGTCTTGAGTAGCCAAGTGCAGGTTATGCTTGGAAATAGAAGACCCATGTATGAATATCAATTTTGCTATTTGCTTTTGTTTCTGTTGCTTTTTCCAACTCAGCCATAAGGCATCACTTGCAATCTTTGATGCTTACATTTGATAACAGAGGGAGTATGTATGTCAGGGTGGGGGTAGTTTCACCTCAATGGCATTCTAATCTCACAATAGGAATCTCACAATGATGAGATTGTAAATAAATCCATGAAGAGCAAGCAAACTTTCAGAGCAAATGACAAAATAGTCTTTATACAATTTGATTGTGGAAACTTTTATCAGATAAAGCATGTTGACACATGATTGGATTAAATCTTGCCAGGTAAGAAAGAAAATGGAGAGCCAAGGAGAAATAAGCTGTCTTTTCTGCTGCATCCTGTGTGTGAACAGCAGCCACAATCCATGGGATTAGGGCAGGGTGACTGTATGGTAGAACTCCAAATGTAGGACTAGGGTCCCCAAAGGGTACTGAAGGATGTCCTACATTTTGCCTTAAATTTACAAAAACACTTCCTGGGGGGACTTACCTTGTAAGGAGGACCCACGCTGGTGCTCTTAAGCCCCACTGGCTGGCTGGGGGAGGGTGTAGCCATGCAGAGGAGCTGTGCGGGTCACTTTAGCCCCTCTGGCTGGCTGAGGGAAGGCTGGAGAGGCACAATGGAGCCACAAGAGTGGCTGAGAGCCCCCTGGCCAGCCGGGGGAAGGCTGGAGAGGTGCTGTGAAGCCACACTGGTGCTCTTAAGCCCCCAGGCAAGACGGAGCGAGGCAGCAGTGGCGCAGAGGACCTGCGCTGGTGTTCTTAACGACTCGTGGCCAGCTGGGGAGGCTGGGGAAGGCATGCTGCAGCTGCGCGGCTGCCATTACAACTCCCTGGCTGGCCAGGGAGGTTCTGCATGGCTGCAGAGGAAGTGAGGGGCTGGAACATGGGCAGGGCTTCCAACCGAGGGCCAATCTGGAGGCAGGAAAGAGACCTCCTCCTGGTCTGCCTTCATTTTCTTGCGCTCTGAAGCACAGAGGAGTGTTAGGCGCAGTAAGGTGCACACAGAACTTAAAATGGTGGCACCCATTAAAATGGCAGCACTTTCTGGACATGGCAGGGGGTTTCCCTATCATGCCAGACTCCCCTGCCATTTCCAGAGGCATCCGGGCATTTCCAGATATCTGGACAGCCTGGGTTAGGGCTCCCATATATCCTTTAAAAATAGGGACAGTCCCAGTATGTTCACATAATGGCAAGTGGCGCAGAGGGTCCTGTCCTGATTTTGTGAAGGAGAATTATGGCAAACCTAATTGTAGATTTCAATCAAGTTCTCCACTAATGTAAAATTTTCTTGCATGATGGGGCACCAGTGCATGTAGACAGAGCACTGGATATGCCTTTGGTTAGAGAAGAAGTCTATGCTTTGCATTTTAGAAAAGAAGTCTATGCTTTGCATAAACAGTAAGAAGAATTGTGATGGCTGAGCTGTAAAAAATAAATTAAACCCTCAAAACCCTAAATAGCCTCCACTAGTAAGAGCAGACAACAATATGCTAGAGTACTGGTTCACAAACTTTTTCATACAATGCTGTCTGATTAATAAATCCTAGGGTTGTGTTTATAATGGTTACATGGCAAAAGTGATCCCTCTCAAAAACTAACAAATATTGACAGTTTTGTCAGGCACCAAAAGTTGAGTCATGACCTTTGGGTTTGTCCCAGACCCACAGTGAGAAAACTGCTGGGTTTTCAGGGGTCTCCAAACTTTTTGGGATGTGGGCCGCATTGATTTTCTGGTACTGTCAGGGGTGGGAAGAAAAAATTTACATTTCAAATTTGAATAAATGTACATAAATGAATGTCAGTGACAGAACTGAGAGGGTGATCTTCATAAGCATTTTTATACACAGAAATAGATGTGTGCAGCCTTCCCACCCTAAAATACCTTTTTAAGGTGTAGAGAGCTGAGCTCACCTTGCTTTGGGAGAATAGCAGGTCTTGCCGAAGACAAGAGGGAGGCTTGCATTTAGCCCCAGGGCTGGGCTATGGAGACTACTGGCAGATCAGCCAATAATGCACGCTAGTTTCAAGCAACTTTTGCAGACCAGGGTGAGAGAAGTATATGGAAATGGTTAGGGCACAAAGGAATTCAGATACAGTGGCACCTCTTCTAACAAATTTAATTCAGTCTAGAGGCATGTTTGTTATGTGAAATGTTCTTTATTATTTCCCATTGGAAATAATTGAAACTCAGACTATTGGTTCCAATGTGCCCCCCCCCCCAAAAAAAAACATATAAAAATATTAACTGGATGTAAAAATGATGACAAAACACTGGAATTGAATTCAAAACGTATTCAGTGTGCATGATCCTATGAAGTCCACTTAGGCTGCAATCCTAAAAACATTTTCCTGGGAGTAAGACCCATTTAACACAATAGGGCTTACCTCTGTGTTGACATGGTTAGGAGACTGCAATCAAAGACACTTTCTTCTGCAATCCAAGACACTTTCAAAGCTCCCAATTTTTTTTCTCTACTTCCTGAGCCTCTCTCTCCCCTGCTCCCTTCTGGCTGCCCTTGAGCTTCTTCCCTCTTGTCCACTGTTGTTCTCTCCCTCTGCTGAGTGGATGCCTGGCCACAGGAGGAACAGCATGGAAGTGTTGCTTTCGCTATGGGCAGGCATGATAGGTAGCCTTGATATTTTAAAAGGCTGCCGGCCATTGCGTCTCCTTCAACTTCCATCAACTGTGTTATGTGAAGCACAGTTTGTTATGTGAAGCAGAATTCTAAAGAAACTTTTTTTGTTATGTGGAACATACTTTATGTGAGTTGCTTGTTGCATGAAGTGCCACTGTAGTTGGTGTTCACCTTAATGGGGAAGTCTGCAAGAGTTCCGAAATCAGGTGACATTTAGAGCTACATAAGGAAGAGCCTTACTCTCGCAACTTTCTTTTAAATTCAGCATTCAGTGTCCCCGAGGGAAGGCTCTGGGAAGTACACATAAGCAGACCGGCGGTAATAGGGATCTCTCATTTTTGTTTCCTACTTACTAAATGATCTTTAAATAGAAGAATTACCTCATACAAGAACAAAAATAATGCCAGGCTGAATCAAGCCAAGCATCTTGTTTCCAGCACCAACTAAAGGGAAAGCTGTGTTAACTTGCCAACAATTAAGATAGTGGCTTAACTCGAAAATCTATTTCCTGCCTTTCCAATAGTAGCTCAAGGTAACTCACGAAAATTATTATAATAAATGTAATATAAAATCAACAATAGATTTAAAAATATTCAAATTATAAAGCAAATAATATTCCATGGTCCATAAATCATGACACCATAAATCAAAATCATCCCACAAGAGCAGCCCACAAGAGCACTCAGCCCTCCTTCATACATGGATATCCCATCTTTGAACCTACAGCAGTTCAGAGATTCATAATTGTAAGCAGCACATGTTGAATAAAAAAGAGCCAATAAAAGAAGCAGAAATAAAAAACATAAATCAGTTAATCAATATCCCCACCCAATTTAAACTTAAAAAGCTCATCTAAATAAAATATATATAACCCATACCACAATATTTCTAAGGAAGGTTAGTTCTTAAATCATAACGAAGAGACATGCTGCAGAGACACCATAGGAAAGGACCTACTTTCTCCTAAAATAATGCTGGAGAAGACACTTGAAGCAAGACCATCATAGACTATCTTAAAGAGAGGTGGGCTTTAATATATGGAAGCATATATTTAATGACAGTGAACATTTTTTAAATGATCATGGAAATTTAGGAGCACAGGTATCATTCTGAAAACTCTTGATATGTTTGGCACAGCAACATCAACAATTTATGGTGCAAACAAGAATCTTAACATGTATGAGCACAATCTAAGTTTCCTCTCAGCAGACATGCATGAAAAGAAAAATCTGTGTCAGCACAGATTCACACAGATGGCCGCAAAATATCCTAGCAGTTCAGCAGAAATGCATTTTTCAGCAATAAATTTAGGGAACATTTAAAGCTCTATAGTTTCATCACCAAGAAAAGCTGGACTGGATTGTTTGAATAAGTGATAGATTAGCTCTGGCAACATCTAACCAGAGAAAGCTGCTTTGTTTCTTTATTTGTCTCCATTTTACCCCACATTTCACAAGTTGTTCAAACATGGCTTTCATTAAATTGTTTTTATAGACAGAATAGGGTTATTAACTCCTCCTAGAACCATAAGGGAATATATAAATAACATTTGCTAGAGTAGTATTTCTTAATCAGTAGTATGGGTACATGAACTTGACATGAGGTGCTGTCTGGTGGTATTCATGGAACCTGTGGACAGCTGCCATTTAGCAGTAAGACAAGGAACATCACACAACAGACAGTAGTAGGAGGCTTGTCATGGTATGTGGAACACCAAAGCATGCTTTTCTACTCTTGAGACAGTCCTTAGGTCTATCCTAAGCCTCTTAATGATGCTTATCAAGTTGGATGTGTGACATCTGGTAATTATGTTGTCTCCAGTTACTTCCAATTATACTTTGAGTAGGTTAGGGTTGCCATAATTCTCTTCTACAAAACTGGGATAGGACCTCCCGTCAAAATTGCCAATATGTGAACACAATCTCCCCAAACAGGGACATTCCCAGTTTTCTGGGGATATGGCAATCCTAAATAGGCTGACCATGTGAAGTGATATGGTGGAGGACAAACACTGAGAAACACTGTGCAAGAGTGAATCCTCAATGGAAATGTAGCTGTTTAGGGACTGCAAAATGCAAACCCACCATCCTCCAAAGCTGGTATAAAAATGTTCATTATGGCTGCAAACTAGCATAAAGTAGTTCCAACTAACAGATCAACCCTAACCATCCCAAATGCTTCTGGTGCAGCTGCACCAAAAACCAAGTTTGTTGTAACAAGGAGGGGTTTTGAAGGAGGGGGTTTGTTGTATCAAGGAGGGAGCATAATCCTTGCATTAGATCCCTAGAATGGAAAGTGTAATTTCGAAAGAAAGAAAGAAAGAAAGAAAGAAAGAAAGAAAGAAAGAAAGAAAGAAAGAAAGAAAGAAAGAAAGAAAGAAAGGCTATTGCAAGAGTGAATAAGATCAAGTGTGTACTATTGCTTCCTTCAGCTTTCATGCCCTGGCCCTGCCTGCCTTCATTCTACCGTTCTCTGGCTTTCCTGCCTCTCCCCACCATCTCACCTTCTTTGGTGGGCAGTTGTCATTCCAGCCATACTCTGGCTTTCTTTCCATTGCCATGGCGGGGCATTATTCAGTTCATTAACAGAAGGTGCTTTATAGTTACTTTTCAGCAGCTGCCATCAGAGGAACACACACTCTGCTGCCACCTTAACTGCATAGGATTGGCTTGTTAGATTAACTTATCAGAATGATTTTAGTGAGACGTAATCCATGATGATCTTTAATTGAATTGGGTTCACTGATTCCTAAGTGTGATGTCCTCACATTTCAATATTACGTTTGCTTGGTTTGTTTTTTAAACTAGAGTTTGGAGCAGAAGATATAAACAGCAGCATCAGTATGTTGCTTCTATTATTTTTAAGTCACATACTAACCATCAGACTTTATCTGATGGTTTATCTTTATATTTATCTTTATATACATGCTTTCAGAGGTTTCACAAAATAATTCTGCCCCATTTTTACTATACCTAAAATGAATATAATTGACTCCTATTCATTCAAGGTAGTGATCTTGATTTTCTAACTTCAAGAGAATTCACTTGATGTATTTACTTGACAAGAGAATACATCCCATGGTCAACAGAAAAGACTTTTTATTTTCAAATAAGTGTATGTGAGATTTGGCAATGCTGTTTTCAAAAACTACCACATAGAATTTCCTGCTACAATTGACAGAAACATGAAGTCCAACTTAGTACAAACACAGATCACCATTTATTGTGAACATAAACCTTTGCAAGATTATCTTTATCATATAAATTCAAAAATAACAGTTCTTCCTATAGTCATTAAATTAACTTAATTTTATATAATTTGGAATTCCCACCATTAAAACATGGGTAAAGGAAGCACCACTTAATCCCATTTCACAGACATAAAAAAAAATTCCAAGATTTTGAAATGCTTGAAAATATGATTTATCTATATTTTGCAAGGCATTGTTATAACAGCTGGAACACTAATGGTCTTCAATATCATAACCCTACCAAAAATCTTACCAGATAAGTATTTCAGAAAGTGGAATATTTAGTTTGTTATGTCTTCAGAGATCATACAGGGACAGTTAAGCTTCTTAAATATCCTGACATATGTTAAACAGCTGGATTTTTTAATCCCCAAGACCAAAATCTAAGACACCTCTCTACAAAACAACAGAGAAAGCTGAAAAGAGCCAAAATCAGAAAGGCTAACAATGAAAGGCTAACTTGTCCAACAAAATGTTTCACAGCAAACATTCAGAATCTCTAAGTTTCCTTCAGAAATTTAGGAAACAGTCTGAATACAGATCCACAACTTTGTACTGGAGAAAATCATCAGGTGCAAAAGAATCAGTCTAACAGTTAAGGGCAGATTCCAATTTTTCCCTCCAAAAGCGGTAGATAATAGAAACACAGTTTATATCACAGTATATATAAACAAGATTACAGGAAATTTAATGGGTTGGGAATTTTTTTTAATCAGGAGATACTAAAGATATGATCATGGCCCCAGCAACACATTACGCTAGCTTGATATTTCTATTGTTTCCTCATCCCATCACTGGCCATAGAGATGTATTCACATGGTAGAATGTTTGCTTGAAAATAGACAAAAGGTACTTTTTGAAACGCAGGGTATCCATTTGAGTAGAATCCTGGTGCTCTTGCTCTCCCCTTTTTCCCACCCCCTTCCTCACTCTGAAAAGCTTCTTTAAATGCCTGGCTCTTCACAACATCTTGGAACGTTGAGCATAAATTGATCTCTGTAATGTATGTTTCTTCCAATTATGAATATTCATTCCCTTTGCTCCCCAAAGATGTTATGTAGGCTCATGGAGCATCCATGAGAATATTTATATAGCCTATGTAGAAATTAAAGTGGCATTTAGGTCACAAGCTGTAATATGGAGTCTCTCTTGGCTCTTTCCTTATGCTTATCATCTTTCCAATGCATAAAGGAGGCAATACTAAAGGCAATACATAAATGATCTTTTAGGTTTCGGGAATCCCTCCACCCAAAAGGAATTGTTTTCTATAGTTGGATTGTCTGTTGCCTGTTGCTTTTAATCAAGATTAGTGATTTGTAAATGCTACTCAATAAAAAGCAAGATGCCTATTATCTAAAAATCACACAACCTCCCCCGAAAATGATAATGACATAGGAGAATGTGACCTGCTAACAAGTGCATCTGCTAGTCACAACGGGGCCTTAGCAACTGGAAAGCACTCATTAAACAAAGGAGGCTTCAACCTACCTTAAAAGCAGCTCCTCATTCCTCATAGAAACAGCAGATTTAGGACAGCGCATGCTTTCTATAACGATATTTGCAACAAAAGCTGGTTCAGAATTGTGCTCGAACATCAGTGCCAGTGTAGCGACTCACTAATGGCTACTCTTTCTTTCTTACTCTCTCTCTCTGTCTGTCTCTTGCCAGATGCTGGTGGCAGCGGAAGGGGCCCCAGCAGTTACTGAACAGAAATAATCCTCTCTAACAAGTTATGTTGTCTGGGCATATTTTACATTAATGCACTAGGCTGCCTATCAGGGTCTTGTTAGCATTCACTCTTCCTTGGCTGGTGTGACATTCTTCTAATCATTGTTTTAAAAATAAACTGAGTAACCCTCATGTCCCCCCCCCCCAAAAGTAGAAATACAGAGGAGGAAATCAATACAATGTGCATCTTCATAATACAAAAGAGAACAAGTGAAAAGTCTAATTTGCATAACAAAACAATCCATCAATGTCACAGGATGGATGAGGTTGGATAGAACTTTTGCACACTGGAAGTTACTAAGTGGTTGAACTTAGATACATGGAATTCATAGCATGAGAACTTGTTTCCTTGCTCTCAGAAATCAAGGCTGAGAGGATTACCGAGACCAATTACCCAACGTCAGAGGTCAGTAAACTGTGGATCTAGAACCACATGTGGCTCTTTGGACCCCTGAGTGTGGCAATCCCATTGGAGGAGGAGACCAGCTCAGGCTGCCCTCCTAGTCACACTTTCTTGTGAGTATTTTTGTTATGAATATAAAATTTGTAATTATTTTGTGTTTTCTTTCACTTTCATAGGAGTAAGCCCATTGACAGTAATGGGACTTACATATAAAGTAGACCTGCCCAAGAGGGAGCCAAGCACCCAGGAAGGACTAATTCTTTTCTTATAGGAACCCTGCTCTTTGTGGATGATGGAGGACTGAAGAGGCTGTTTAGCCAGGCAGACTAAGGAGGAGATAGGCTGGGTTGTGGAACTTCCTGCCACTGTAGGAGGAGAACAAACCATGCTACCCTCCCAGCCAAATTCTCATGGGAGTATTTTTTTCAATTTAAGAATTGTAATTATTTTATGTTGATGGCTTTATTATTATAAAATGAATCATTTTTAGGTGCCCTCTTTGACATGGCCAGCTTAGAATCAAAGAATCAAAGAGTTGGAAGGGACCTAGTAGATGATCTAGTTCAACCCCCTGCCTGCAGCAGGAAATCCTCCTACAGCATCCCCGACAAGTGCTCATCAAGCCTCTGCTTGAAGATCCCCAGTGAGGGAGAGTCCACAACCTCCATTGGCAATCTAGTCGACTGCCAAACATCCCTCACTATGAGGAATTTTTTTTTTTCCGGAAATCCAACTGGAATTTCCTTTCTTGCAATTTGTACCAATTGCTTCTCATTCTGGTTTCAGAGGCAGCTATGAACAAATGAGCTACTTCCTCCACGTGACAGCTCTTCAAATATCTGAAGAGGGCAATCATGTCTCCTCTAAGCCTTCTCTTCTCCAGGCTGAATATCACAAGTTCCCCCAACCTTTGCTTTAAGGGCTTCCATTCGATTCCACTGATCATTCTTGTCATTCTCCTCTGGACTGGCTCCAGTTTGGCTGCCTCTTTCATACAGGGAAGTGCCCAGAACGGAATACAGTACTTAAGGTGATGTCTAACCAATGCAGAATGAAGAGGAACTATAACCTCGTGACTTGGAACCTACAGTCCTTTCAGTGCAACCTAAAATGGCATTTGCCTTCTTCAAAGACACATCACACTGCTGACTCATGTTCAGCTTGTGATCAATGGTGACTCAAAGGTCATGCATACGTGTTGCGCTGCCAAGTCAAGTGTCCCCCATTTTATACCTGTGTTTTTGGTTTTTAGTGCCTTAGTGCAGAGCATTGCACTTCTCCCTGTTGAAATTCATTCTATTTCTTACAGCCCAGTATTCTAGTTTATCCAGATCCTCCTGAAGGTTTCTTTTGTCTTCTGTTGTGTTTGCTACTCCTCCCAGCATGGTGTCATCCATAAATTTGATTAGTCTCCCCATATCCATTCATCCAAGTTATTGATAAAAATGTTAAAGAGCACTGGGCCCAAGACAGACCCCTGAGGCACCCCACTTGAAAACGACCTCCAGGTTGATGAAGAACCATTTACTAAAACCCTTTGAGTGCTGCGATTGAGCCAATTGCAGATCCACCTAATCATTGCCTCATGTAGCCCATATTTTTCCAACTTCCCAGTTAAGATCTGATATGTGACCTTGTCAAATGCTTTGCTGAAGTCAAGCTAAATGACATCAACAGCATTGCCACTGTCTCACAGTTAGCTCATAACCCAATCAAAAAAGATCAGATTTGTCTGTCAAGATTTATTCTTGGTAAATCCACACTGGGTTATTTTGATCAGAGTACTTGTTGAGATGTGCACAAATTCAGTGTTTTATGATTTGTTCTAATATCTTCCCTGAGATTGAAGACAAACTATCTGGTCTATAACTTCTTGGGTCCTCTTTTTTCCGCTTCTTAAAGATTGAGACTACATTTGCCCTCTTCTATTCCAGTGGAACTTTTCCACACCGCAAGGATTTCTCAAAGATGATTGACAGAGGCTCTGCAAGGACATCTGCGAGTTCCTTAAGAACACAAGGATGCTGCTTATCCAGTCCAAATAACCCAATTTCATTTAGGCCAGTTAAGTGGTTTCAAACCTGTCCTTCTTCAATCTTAATCTGCTGTTTTGCACCATTCATGTTTTCATTACCTCTTTGGGGATGCAAGCACATCCCTGCCTTAGCCAATGATCCCAAACCCCCATTTGCACAGCCGTCCTTCCGAGAAAAGATGGATGCAAAGTAGATGTTTATCAGCTCAGCCATCTCCTGGTATCCAGACACCGGTTATCCATCTTTGTCCAGGAGCAGACCCATCCCCTCATTCTCCCCCTCTTCCTTTGGGTATATCTAAAGAAGCACTTTTTCTTATCCTTGACTCCCTTGACCAGCCTCAGCTCATACTGAGTTTTAGCATTCATAAACCTTCTCCCTATAGGACCAAGCTATAAAATTGAACTCCTCCCTTGTGATGTTTCCTATCTTCCATTGCCTACAGCTCAATTTCTTTACCTACAGAAGATACCCAAGTTGCTTGTGGAGTCAAATTTTGTTTTTATTTTCAGGTTTTTTCCCCATTTCTTTTCCATAGGAAATGTTTCTGACTGTGCTTGCAGAACCTGCCTCTTAAGGAGCTCCCACCCATCTTGGGCCCCTTGGGCCACCCATTTTGGGCCCTTTTTCCTGTTAGTTCATCAAGCCATGGGATCCCACTTATGACTCTTCTAAACCTGTTGAAATCAGCCTTCCTGAAATCCAACACAGTGGTGCCTCACATAACAGAATTAATTCGTTCTGGAGGCAGTTTCTTTACATGAAACTTTCTTTACGTGAAGTGGGATTTTCCCATAGAAAATAATGGAAATGCAGACGATTGGTTCCACATCCCCAAAAATATTCATATAAAAATATTAACTGGATGTAAAAATGATGACAGAACACTGGGATTGAATTCAAAACATGCATTCAGTGTGCATGAGCTTATGAAGTCTACTTAGGCTGCAGTCCTAAAGACACTTTCCTGAGAGTAAGACCCATTTTACACAATGGGTCTTATTTCTGGGTAGACATGCTTAGGAGGCTGCAATCCAAGACACCTTCAAAGTATCTCCCCACTTTCTCCTTCTCTCCATCCTGAGCCTCTCTCTCCCCTGCTTCCTTCTGCCTGGCCCTGAGCTGCTTCCCTCTCCTCCACTGCTCTTCTCTCCCTATGCGCAGTGGACATCCAGCATGGAAGTGTTGCTTTCACTATGGGCAGGTGACATTTTTTAAACAGGTTGTCTGTCCCAACTGCCAACGAATGTTTTCATTACGTGAAGCACTTTCTTTACATGAAGCAGAATCCTAGAGAAATTTTTGTTTGCTACGTGAAACTTTCTTTATGTGATTCATTCTTTACGTGAGACACCACTGTATAAAGTTTTCACTTTGGACTCTTTTTATTTCTCATAATATTCTATATTTGAGCATTTCATGATCACTTTCCTGTAAAGTTCCCGGTACGTTGACCTGCTCATTCAGTTCTTCACAATTAGTTAAGATCTGGTCAAGGATTGTCCCTCTACTCATTTCCTCTATGTTCTGGGCCATTAATTTATCTTCCAGATTCATCAGGAATTTATTTGAGTTTAAATGTTTGGATGAGTTTGTGTCCCAGCAAATGTCTGGATAGTTAAATTTTCCCATTACTACTCCATCATATTTCCTTGCAATGCATGTCAGTTGTTCCAAGAAGAAATCATCTTATCCTTCTCATTGGCTTGGTGGTGTATAATAGATGCCAACCACAATGTATATTTTTTCTTATTTTTACTTTATCCTTTACCCAAATGCACTCCACAGGGATATAGGTACCAGTTTCCTGGATTTCAGTATATATGTTCTTTACATATAATGCTGCTCTGCCTTCTCTTTTGCTACTTCTCTACTTCCTGAACAGCTGATAGCCATCCATTTGCACATTCCAATCATGGGTGTCATCCTACAAAGTTTCAGTTATTCCTTTCAAATCAAATTTCCCTTCACTTGCTAAAAGTTCTAGCTCATCTTGTTTATTTCCCAGGCTCTGTGCATTTGTGTAAATGCAACATATGCCCTGGAGGTTTCAACTCAGTGCATTACCCCCCCCCCTCCCTTTTTTTAAGGCCTGGCCCTTTGGAAGATTTTTGAGCTACAGCTGTTCCCTTGCAATTTACATCCAGAGTGTTTTCCTTATTCCTTGGTTCCCTTTGGACATCACCCACCCTCTTCTTATTTAGATTAAAGCCCTCCTGATCAAGTTGTCAATATCCTGTCTGAAGATACTCTTCCCCCAACCCATAAGATGTAGTCCATCCTTTGCTAGGAGTCCCTCCTTGAGGAAGATCAGCCCATTATCTCAGAATCCAAATCTTTCTTGATGACACCATTTTCGAAGCCATCTATTGACCTTGAAAATTTTGCTGTCTCTCTGAGGACTTTTGCTGATTACTGGGAGGATAGATGAGAATACCACTTGGGTATTATCCTAAATATTCCTCCCCAGAGTTTCATAGTCCACAACTATCTTTTGAAAAGTTTGCCAATCATTATCATTCGTTTCTACTTGGATGAGTAAGAATGGGTGATTAAGAGCAGGCATGATCATCCTCAGAAGCCTCTTTCACACCCCATATCATGGCTCCAGGGAGGCATTATACCTTTTGGGGAAAATGGATCTGGTTGGCATACAGGTATTATGTCGCGCAGGAGAGAACCACCAATCATCACCATCCTCCACTGTGCTGTCCTTTTGTGCTGAAATTCCAATACACTGGTTTTGGCAGCTGTTGGTTTCTTTGAGGGGGATCTGCAGGCATGCAAGTAATGGGAATTATTGCAGGCCTCCCATGATCTGGTGCAGGTGTGCTAGCATGAGGAACTTCTTCTGGCATGCTGGGATCTCAGAGACACTGGAAACAGTTGTATTGCTCCATTATTTCTGGACATTCTCTGCCTTTTTTTCTCCTGACTGTCATGTGCCTCCATGAAGAGACATCATTGCTGGGATTCCCAGTATTGTCATTCCCACTAGTGAAATCATCTGAAAATTCCCTCTAGAGAGGTTGTGTGCGCATTGCATTGAGGAATGACTCAGATGCCTTAAATTGATGAAGGGTGGATACTTCACCCTCCAGTGCCCCCACCTTCGTCTCCTACAGTGCAACCAGTCTGCACTTGCAACACTGATAATCTCCGGGGTCCTTGGGCAGGTGGAAAAACATGGCACACAAGGTGATTGTCTCAACAACTATGTCCTTCCCTTCCATTTCCTGTTAACTTGGCAAGTCCTTCTTGTCCACAGGCTCTGATTCAAAATCTACAAACCACAGGAGAAGAGCCCTTTGTCTTTTGCATTTTGGCTCACACCAAAGGCTCATGCCTCAGGATCTGATGCTGCCCTTGAAACCTCCTCTCACAAGGCAATCAGTAAATGAGCAGCTAGCAGCAATTAACCACATAGATAACCCACCCCTCTTCCTCCTCTAACCTAGGACCATGGGCTCTCTCTCAGCTGTTCCACAGAAATGTAGGTTTTACTAGCACCTGGCCCTCATGATGCCCTTGAAACCTCCTACCACCATGCAACTAGCCAATGAGCAGCTAGCAGCACCCTGCAGATAACCAGTCCATTCTCTTCCTTTCAAATGAGACAGGTGAGTACTCTACTTAGGTTAATAAGAACAATGTTCCTACCCATATACCATATTTCCCGGTCTATGAGATGCACTTTTTTCCTCCCTGTAAGGGAGGGTGGTCCAGCACTGCCCCCTTCAAAGAGGCTTGTCTGCTTTGAAAGAGGCAGCACTGTTCCTTTTCAGGGTGGCCAATCCCCTCATGAGATTGGCTGCCCTGAGAGGGAGGGCCATCTGGTGCTGCCCCCTTCAAAATGGCTTTTCACTTTGAAAGGGGAAGTGCTGTTCCTTCTGAGGGCAGCCAGTCCCCTCAGGAGATTTGCCACCCTGCAAAGGAGGGCAGTCTAGTGCTGCACTTCGCTCTCCCTGTTAGAGCAGTCCACCCATTCAGGAGGCTGGCTGCTCTGGCAGGGAGGGCGGACCAGCGCCACCTCCTTCAAAGTGACCAGCTCCCTCAGGGAGTTGTCCACTTTGAAGGTGGCAGCTCTGATCCCTTGCAGAGTGGCCAACCCCCTGAGAGGGCTGGTTGCTCTGGGAGGGAGAGCTCTGGTCATTCAAGGCTCCCAAGCCTCATGCAGTCAGAGCCCCCCTTGAGAGCACTCCAGCCTCAGAGAAGCTGGGATGCTCTGGAGAGGGTGGTGCTCTCTGTCCCTGTGGGGCTGGCTGAGATCACTCTCCCAGACCCACAGGGCAAGAGAGCCATCCTCCAGCGTGCTCAATCCTCGGAGAGGCTTGGGTGTGCTGGAGGAGGCGATGCTGAGGCCCAGTCGTACTGGACCATAAGATGCAACATTAACACAAGATGCACCTTACAGTCCGATGCATCTCTTTGTCTGGGAAATACAGTAGTTTAATTTTTAAAAATTTGGCTCTCCAAAGGAACTTCATTTATTGTACTGTTGATATTTGGCTCTGTTTGATTACCACTGCCCTAGATCAAGAACAGTTTTTATTTAGATTTTGGGATCTTGTGTTTTTTGGGTTTTTTTTAAGGCTTGGGAATTCTTCTATTTTTTAGCCCCTCATGTAGTAAACTCCATTTCATACTCAACCCTATGATAACAAGTTCAGCTCAACCTAACTCTGTGCAGTGTATGTATTTTTATTTATTTAGACACTTCTTGTGCTGCAGGTTTTGTGTGTTGAAAAATAAAGTATAGTAGCTTACAACAAAAAATGTATACAATTGAAAGGAGATATAAAATTCTATATTTAAGCCACCATTAGAGCAAAGATGGTAAAAATGTAAACCAATTTTACATCTGGAGACAAAAATAAAATCCCAAACAAGAAGTCAACCTCCAGATGGGGGAAAGTTCCAGAGAAAGGGCTTTAAACCATAGAAATCCTGTCCCCAGTTACCACTCACTGGGTAACCAGCAACTCAGGAATCATAAGAATGATGGCAAAACATGGATATGTTCATGTGGAAGAAGGCAGTGCATAAAGTAAATAAGTCATTGTAGATATATCTACAATATAGATATAGTCATTGTAGACATATCTAGTAGAGAAGTGATACTTTTTTTCTTAAAGAGATTGTTCTGAAGGACTACCGTATATACTCACATATAAGCCAAGTTTTTTAAACTCTTTTTTGGAGCTTAAAAAGCTCCCTCAGCTTATATGCGGGTCAAGCAGCCAGCTAGTCCAGCAGGAGTTCCCAGGAGGAGCAGATCTCTTTATATTCCTCCTCCTCCCTCTCCCTGGAGGCTGCTCCGTCCCACCCCCTCCTTTCCTATGAAGCTTAAACAAGTCGGTGTCCAAATAAGTAGGTATGCTTTACAGTCAGGGTGAGAAGAATTTTCTGCCCTGAATTCTTGGAGGGGGCTATTAAGGATGTGTCTCTCTTCTAAACATCTTATTTTGGTTAAAAATTTTATTTTTGAGGAGGTATTTTCTTGTTTGTTTGCAAAGGAGGAGGGTCTATGCAAATGAGACGCTCCTTCCTCCTCCATTGTGTAGGCTGGGCCAGGCTCTTTCATAGAAGCCCTACTAAGAATTCCTGAGGTGGGAGGGAATTGCTGAGGTGAGAGGGAGAGGGAGGACCTTTGCGCAAAGGCAAATAAAGGAAAGGAAACAATCCTCTGGAAAACAAATGCATTCATCTTGGCAATTTGGAGTTTGGTGCCTCTTTTCCAGGAAGTTGGGGAAAGAAGGGAAGACTAACCCAGAAACTGGGCAACAGTCTGGTGTATGCTCCCTCAAAGAGGAGGTTGCGGCAGTCAAACCTGATGTGGAAGGAGCTTGGGTAAGGGATCCTCGGGTTTGGCCTGGGAAAAGGGGCCTAAATTCCACCAGGTGGGAGCTTTAATGGGATATTAAGACCTCTGCTGTTTGGGTATTATTCAGCCTTTTGAAGTGAATTTTTCCTGGAATGGAGCATTGGTAAACTAAGGATATACAACACAGTAAAGTCTTGGATGATAGTGTGATAGAGAGGGCATTTAGTGAGGCCAAAGTAGTTATGGAGTTGTTAGATCCATGGACCACTGTGCGAGAGGAAGAATGGGAGTTGCCCACTTCGAAATACTGGAAAAAGATTTTGGGGAGGCAAATGGAACCTCCGGTTGAGAATGAATGGTTGCTATGGGAGATGGAATCTCAATAATGTATCCGGCAGCCTGCTGAATCACAGATTGCTGTAGCTTAGCAACATCAATTAGCCTGGGATATTGAGGAAGAATTGTGGCAAGATGGTTTTCCCCAGGCATGATGCACAAACAGATGTCTTTGACTATTTGAAAATTTTTGAAGCAGTATGTAGGGATTGGAAGGTCCCTGAACGGGGGTGGGGGGAATTCTGTGCAAAGCTGCATGTTTTGGCAAATGGAGGAGTTCTTAGAGATGTATGTTGCCACAAGCTGAATGCAATAACTATGGGATGCTGAAATCTTTATTACGAACAATCCTTTGGCTGGGAAAAGAGCAGGCTAGGCTGCTGTTGATTAAAACTTGGAGAGGAGCTACTGAATCCTTCCTCAATGTGCATAGAATTCATAAACAATTTAAAATATGGATGGAGGAGACAGAAGTTACTACACTGACTCAATTGGAAGAATTGATATTGCAAGAACAGTTGTTTGAATTTGTACCTGATGAATACAGGCCCTATACTATGAAATGTAGAGAAAAGACTACAGTATCTGAATGTGCCAGAGCTTTGGATGATGTTCATGCAATGGTTTTTAGGGGTCAGGGGCCGCAGCAAAATCAAAGTTTGACCAAGGTTGGGCTTTTTCAAAGTAAACCACAGAATGGTAATCGGATACCCCGAAAGGGGCAATGTGTGAAGCCTCAGAGGTGGGGTGTTCCAAGCCCCAGGAAATCTGCATCTAAAGTTGTTGGCAAGGCATGGTCTTTTAATAGACCAAGGGGGCCCTCTTGTGGCCACATGAGAAATGTCAAGATAGAGCAAAGAACTGTTAAGAAGCCTGCAGCAGGCAATGGGAAGTTTTCTATACCAGTGATTGAGGTATTTTCACCGGAGTCAGTGGATTGCTGCATTAAGAAAAGTGGCTGTTTTACTGAGTCCACAGCAACAGCATTATGAAGCAGTTTTGTACTTGGGTGCTGATCTTTCCACTATAAGAAAAGACTTGGTGCCAGAAGGGTTATCTAAGTTTATGTTTCCAATTAAAACGTATGACTCACAAATTCAACAGAAAGAGATGGTGTGCTACAGTATGAGGCTGAACATTTGTTTCTGGTGCATTTGCATGATGAGGCGGCTGTTCTTGTTGGAGCTGATTTGTTTTATGAAGCAGCTCGTTGTGCTGGAGACCGGAAGGAGCCTAGTCAGATTTTTTCCAGATTTTTGCCAGGATTAACAAGGGCTGAAGCCCAACGTTTACCCATAAGTCAGAAGAAAAATCAGTTGGAAAGTGTAAAAGATGCATGTTCAGATGAGTGTGTACATTTGTCTGATACTCTAAAGGTGGATAGGAAAGAATTCGTGAATGAAGTACGAAATAATCCATCTCTAAGTCGTTGTTGGCAATTGGTAGATCAACCTGGGAAAGGCAGGGATGAGTATTTCATTAAGTAAGACTTGCTCTATGGGAGGTATATACCTAAGAGTTGTTCACCACATTGGAAAGAGTGTATTCAATTGATTCTTCCTACAGGCCATCAAAAGGCGGTTTGGAGTTTTGCGCATGAGAATTTGATGGCGGGGCATGTAAGGAAGGAACGAGCTTTGGAAAAGATTTCTGCCTTGTTTTTCTGGCCTAAGATGAGAAAGCATATTGCCGGCTGGACCAGCCAGTGCTCAGTGTGCCAAGCGGTGGGCCATAGAACTGATAACACCAAATGGAACACCAAATGGAGACCATACCAGTAGTCCTTGAGTTATTTTCAACAGTTGAAATGGACATTTTGGGACCTTTGGTGCGTAGTAAATCTGGTAGAGAATATATCTTGGTTATTTGTGATAGAGCCAATCAATATTTACATGCAGTTCCCCTCCATACTATCACCATACCTGCTGTGACCAAAGAATTGATGGCCTATTTTTGTTGTGTAGGCCTCCCGCGAGAGATAGTGTCAGACCAAGGCAGACAATTTGTATCTAAATTGATGACTCAATTGATGAAAGCCAATGGAGTTCAAATAAGAGTATATGCCAGTTACCATGTGCAATCACATGGTCTTGTGGAACGTAAGAATTCTTCTATTTTGGACATATTGTGCACATATGTACAAGAACAAGGGAATACGTGGGATCCGTTTCTTCCTTTGGCTGTTGGATTACTAAATAATCATGTTACTGCTTCTTTAGGGGTAGCTCCAAATCAGTTGGTCTTTGGACGTTATGTAAGAACTATATTGGATGTATATTGGGAAAGTTTGGAAGGGGCTACCAAGGAATCGGCAGCAATGCCTGGACTTCATTATTTGGCTCAGTTGCAGAATACTGTAAATATTTTGAAAAATTTGCAGATGAAAATTTAAAGAAACATCAGCAGAAAAGGAAGGAGAGGCTTGATAGTCATAGTCAACCTCGTATGTTCAAAGTTGGAGAAGCTGTTGGTAACTTAAAACCTAGTAGGGAGCATAAGTTGGCTCCAAAGTGGCAACCTGAATTTCATGTAGCTGAACAATTGAATGATAATAATTATTGAATTCAAGATGATAAGGAGAGAATTCCTGTGGTGATTCAAGCTAATAGGTTAAAATCATGGAAAAAGGATGGCCAAGTAGCTTAAGTTTTGGCTGTCCAAGCAGAGCTTTCTGGAATGGATTTTCCTCCAGAAAGATCCAAGAAGGATGATACAGTTCAAGATGTGGTTTTGGCCCCTGAATTGTCTGAGGTACAGAACGTAGATCTTAAACAAATTTTATTTGAATTTCAGGATATCTCAACTAACAAATCAGGATGTACTCCTTTGATTAAGCATCCTATTGAATTGGAGGCAGGAGCTAAACCTGTAGCTTTTTTGCCTAGGCCTTTGGGACATTTAGAGCCTGTTGTGGATGCTTGATGCTTTGTTGGAGCAAGGGTTAATTGAAGTTTCTAGTAGTGCCTTTTCTTCACCTATAGTTATGGTTCCAAAAAAGGGTGCATCCAGAGGATCCACCTGAGTATTGAATGTGTCAGGATTTTAGAGCTTTGAATCAATGAACCATTTTGGATAAATATCCCCTCCATCATTTGGACTCACTAATTCAAAAATGTGGGAGTGCTAAGTTTTTGATTTCTTTGGATTTATCTCAGGGATATTATCAACTGGAACTTTCTAAGGAGAGTAAACCCTTAACTGCTTTCTCTACTCATCATGTGTTGTTTCAGTATACCTGAATGCCATTTGGGTTTAACCAAGTTGGTTAATGCTCCAAGTTCGTTTCAGAGGATGGCTGATGCCTTGTTAAGAACCAACTCCAAATATGCAATAGCCTTTTTAGATGATATTTGTATTTTTTCTTCCACTTGGGCTGAACATGTACATTTATGAGCAGTTTTGGAGACTATTTGTCAAGCAGGATTGACAGTGCAACCTTCTAAATGTCAGCTAGGGCGTGCTTTTATTGAATATTTGGGACACATTATTGGCAGTGGAGAGATTAAATCTGTACCAGCCAAAGTGCAAAGTGTGTTGGATTGGCCTGTGCCGAAGACTAAGAACCAAGTTCAGAGTTTTTTTGGTGTTGTAAATTGGTTAAGGAAATATATTCCCCATGCTGCTACTTTGATGGTTCTCTTAACCAGATTGATTGAAAAGAAAAGGCCTGTACGTGTTCAGTGGACAGAAGAATGTCAATGTGCTTTTGATCAATTGAAGCAAGCTATTGCTAGCACTCCTGTATCGAAGAGTCCTGATTTCAGTAAAAAGTTTGTGGTACAAACTGATGCTAGTCGGACTGGGATTGCTGCTGTTCTGTTGCAGAAAAATGACAAAGGAGATCTACAACGTTGTGTATCGGAGTACAAAATTGTAACCCAGAGAGCAGCCTTATGGTGATTCTGAATTACACTGGCTGTAGTTTGGGGATTAAATAAGCTGAGGCCTTTTTTGTTGAGTGCAGAATTTTTATTGCAAACTGACCGTTTTCCCTTAGTCTTTCTGTCCAGGATGAAGCATAACCAGTGAATACAGCGTTGGGTTTCTGATTACTGTCTCATTACCCAACATCTTGCTGGAAAAAAGAACTTTTTAGCAGATGCCTTCAGTAAAATGTATGGTGTTGATGAAGAAGATTGTGTTTAATATTATAATGTAAATTTTTCAATGTATTCAATTTTATTAAGTTGGTATAAAAATATTGCAATTTAATACCAACTTTAAGGAGGGGCATGTAAAAATAATACAGTAGAATTCTAGGATGCTAGTTATCTTGTTAGAACATTCTGGGAGGATGAGATCATGGTAATTAGTAAGAATGAGGATAGCTGAAGTTGGGAGGGGTGAAGAGCTGGATGGAGTGAAAAATCGCGGGAAGCGTCTCAAGTTTCAGAGGCATTTTTAGAAGACAAAGAAAGAAGATGGAGCCATGCTACCAAAGGACTTTTTTGCTGTCTGGTTGGAGTGCTGTTGGCGGTCATGAGTTTGCAGGATGCCTATTAGCATATTTAGAGAAGGGAGTTAAGAGTTAGGTGTTAGCTTTGTTTTTTTAAGTACCTAAGAAATTGCTGTGTTGTGATTCTGTATTATGCATGTGCATGGAAAGAAGGGAAGACTGACACAGAAAGGTGGGCAACAGTCTGGTATATGCTCCCTTAAAGTGGGGGTTGCGGCAGGCAAACCAGGTGGGGAAGGACCTTGGGTAAGGGATCCTCAGGTTTGGCTTGGGAAAGGGGGGCGTGACACCCCCCCTTTCACTACCACACCAAACATCATGAATAGCGGCATTTATTCTTTGAGACAGACCCATGGTTGCCATGCAGGCCATGAAATCCTGCACTGCAGATGTTTGGGATGCCTCAGCATGGACCTTGAAGTCCCCCAGCACCAAGAAGAGAGGGCACTCCAATGGCACACTCAATATCACCCTGGTCAGCTAAGGTAGAGACTGTTGGGCAGCATGGTGGATGGTACACCAGCAGTATCCCTATTGGGTCCTACCCTCCAGCATGACACAAAGGCACTCAAACCCTATGAACTGCTGGACAAGGGACCTGGTGAGAGAGATGGAATAATTATAGACTATTGCAACCCCACACCCCCACCCCCAAGTCTTGGCTGCTGCAGCACCCAGAAACCTTGTGGACATTTATGGGAAAGGCCCACAGCTCCATCCTCATCCAGCCAGGTCTCTGTAAAGGAAGCCAAGTCAGCTTTCTGGTCTAGGATCAGGTCCTGGACCAAGCAGGTTTTATTGTTTACTGACCTGGCATTGAGAAGCAGCAGGTTCAGACTCAGGGGGCTATTTCTCAGGCTCCCTAAGGTCACAGGATTGAGGGGAGGGCCAGAAAGAGGGACAGTCTGTCTATGACTGACCCTTTGTGGTGCGGACTGGGAAGCCTACCAGCGTTATAATATGGAGTCCATGGGGGTCTACATAGGTGAAAGTCTTAGAATCTGGAACAGACCCGAATACCCCCCCCCCCGGATATACAACAGTTCCCCGATGCCGTAGAAGTGTGGAGGATGTGTTGGAACTTTGGTGGATGGGAGGGAAGGGGGGACCGAAGACCAGAGAAATAACAGTGAGGCCATCGACTAGATGATATGCACGAGGAGGAGTCCTGTCATTGGCAGGAGTTTGGCGGGAAGAGATGGGGGAGGGGTACAGGATATAAGAGGGAGAGAAGGGAAGGAGCAGGAGGTTCTTTGGAGGGAAGAACTCCCGTGGATGGAACCCAGGACTTACAAGGCTTACTGGAAGAACCCCAGAAATAAGCCCACGGAGACCCCCCCCCCCGGAGAAGGAGGAAGGAAAGACACGGAGGAAGTGTCATAGACTCTTGGAACCCTGACCCTGGAAAAGAGAGTCTGGAGAAAAGGTTGGAGGAGGCGAGGATCCTGGCGAAGAAAGGAAAACCTAGAAAGAGAAGGAAAAGCAATAAGCAAAGAGACTATTCCCAAAGAGACTTTGGTTAGAGTTATTAAAAGGACTTACCTGTTGTTGGTGGGGTTCTGTTGAAGAGTTCCTGTGACCTGTAAAACAAAAGAGTGTTGTTACATGAAACCAAAGAGAGTGCTAAAGTAAACTTGTTCTGGTATACTCACCTGGTCCTGTGTCTTGACATGTATCACCGGGGGGGGGGGGGGGGGAGAGAGGAAGCCAATGACAAGACCCAAATCTCTGTCATCCTGGAGGAACAGACCCCTCTACCGGAGGGGCCAGAGGCAAAGATAGACATACCCATGACACCATCCTTCTCTTGTTACGGCGTGCATGACCCTTCCCCTGTTACAGCTATAAATGTAAATAGAGAAATAATGATGTATTCGTGGGAATATTTATGGAAGAAAGATTTGAAGATTTCAGTATGTAATAATATTAATGTAAATTGCTAGAAAATGATGTACAGATGGTACTTAACTTGTAAAGTTATCAAAAAAAGTTATCAAATATGAATAATGAGTTAACAAACAAATATTGAAAATTCAAAGAACAGGAAGGTTCTTTTAATCATTTGTGGTGGGCATGTAAGAAAGCAGAAACCTTCTGTGCAGAGATGCAAGAGGAAATGCAGAACATATTAGGCTATACTATAGATTAAACCCAGAAACATTTTTAATAGGATTAAAATTAGAAATAATGAAGGTTAATGATAGACCATTGATATGGTAAATGGTACTAGCAGCAAGGATAGTATATGTGAGATATTGGAAGCAAAGAAGAATGGGTACAAAAAAAGGTTTACATGATGGAAATGTCCAAATTGACAAAAAGCATAATGGAAGAAATAGTAAATTTCAAAAGGCTTGGCAAAAGTTTAAAATTTATTTAGCGAAACAGAAGGATACAACGAGTTTAGTTTTGTTGTATGAGAACTAGAAGGGAATATGGTAATGTTGTGGCAAAAAGAGAGTTGCTGGAGGAAGTTGCAAAAAATGAGGATTTAGAATTTGGACAGGAAAGGTAAATTAAGGCATTGAAGAAATAAGAATTAAGGGATGTAAGAAATATGATGATGAAATATTATGTACTTGACTTCTTTGTCTTAAAATTTTGTGTTAAATTTTGAAAATTTTGAATAAAATTTTTATAAACCTAAATACTTAAGTTTTGGGTGGAAGTGTGAGAGAGTGCGGAAGGAAGTGGCAAGACAGGAGAAGGTCACAAGCTGTAACCAGTCTCACCAGCATGACCCAAATCTTGGCAACCTTACTCAGAAGTATTCCCACTACAGCCAAGCACCCAATTGTTCCACCCACCAGCCATGCAGTGAAAAGGACGACTGCAGCTTTCCCTGCCTCCCTTGGCTGGAAAAACACAGAATAACTGTTCCCTGTTATAAACACCCTGCTGCTTGCCTCATTTAAATGATGTAAATGAGGGGTGTCCAACTGCTCATCAAGGCTCTTTGATCTTTCAGCAGGTGCAACTTCTCGTGTAATAAATCACAAGCTATACCTGCTGAAATTCCCTCCTCTACACACTTATTAAAGGTCCAGTAGCCATGAAATTAAAAGTTTGGAACCCCTGATGTTAACAATAAGCATGCAGTCCTTGGTCTCAGGCCTGACTTGAGTATGATACTTCAATCAGTTGAGCCCAGATGCAAATGTTTTTTTGCAGAGTTCTCCATGCATGTGACTTGGATGGAAAAACATAAATTTTACAATTGATCCAAGCTTTGTTCCAAAGTCCAACAATGAACTAGGCAGGAAAAAGCAGCAAAAAAAAACAACACCTTGGTATCTGCAAAGACTGGTCCTTTGATCAAGTTGATCCAGACCATCATTGATGAAGATTGAAAGTGTTGGGCTGGAGCTCCGTGCAATGGAATCAGCTAGTCAACAAAAAAAAATCTCAATCTCCTTCAGCTAAACAACAGAGGGATGAATTGAGATGGTACAAGTCTTAGAATCATAGAATCATAGAGTTGGAAGGGACCTAGTAGGTCATCTAATCCAACCCCCTGCCTGCAGCAGGAAATCCCCCTAGAGCATCCCCGACAGGTACTCGTCGCGCCTCTGCTTAAAGATCCCTAGTGAGGGAGAGTCCACCACCTCCCTTGGCAATCTGTTCCACTGCCGAACCGCCCTCACCGTCAGGAATTTTTTTTCAGATATCCAACCGGAATCTCCTCTCTTGCAGTTTGTACCCACTGGTTCTAGTTCTGCTTTCAGAAGCAGCTATGAACAAATGAGCCCCTTCCTCCCTATGACAGCCCTTCAGGTATCTGAAGAGGGCAATCATGTCTCCTCTCAGTCTCCCTTTTTCCAGGCTGAATATCCCAAGTTCCCCCATCCTTTCTTCATAGGGCTTCCCTTCCATCACACTGATCATTCTTGTTGCTATTCTCTGGACTTGCTCCAGTTTGGCTGCATCTTTCTTAAAGTGAGGTGCCCAGAACTGAACACAGTACTCAAGGTGAGGTCTGACCAATGCTGAATAAAGAGGAACTAGAACTTCTTGCGACTTGGAAGCTACAGTCCTCTTAGTGCAGCCTAAAATGGCATTTGCTTTCTTTGCAGACACATCACACTGCTGATTCATGTTCACCTTGTGATCCATGGCTACTCCAAGATCTTGCTCACATGTTGTGCTGCCAAGCCAAGTCTTATTCCAAAACTGCCATATATTCTTATATATTGCTGTCATGTTTCTTCAAACCATTTAGGCCAACAAGGAAACCAAACACCTCCAGTTGCAGTCCTATATGCAATTCCTTGAAAGAAAATCCAGTGAGCAAAATAGGCACACATAGGATTGAATTGTACATCTAGATTTTCGTTGTACATCTAGGTTTTCAACCACTGTGGTACGGCATACTGGTATGCTATGAAGGATTCCCAAAAGCTGTGATTCCCATGAGCTGGAGAGACTCTGTAGAGCTGAGCATGGAAGGAGCAGCTCCTTAGCCCGAAAAGGGGGAGAGAAGCAGATAACACTGAGTTCTTAACTCTCTGTCAGGCAAAGCTATGTGACTCTCCCGGTTGGGTGAAGTGCGCAAAAAAATGCCACTGTTAGAAAACTGTCATAAGTACATATTTAACTCAATTGTAACACTCCTAAAGTGTTAAGTGACATTCATTAGGATGTACAAAGAGACAATAATCAAAATCTGATTCAAAAATCCTTATTTATTCCAAAAATAATTCATTCCAAAAGTCAGCTTAGGAGGGGCGAAGGTGGTAAAAATTTGCCATGGGGGTCAGTACTGCTCCCCACACAAGAAGCTGGAAAAAATGACTGGGAGTTTCAAAAAGTGCCTTAAACTAGGAAGGTACCAGGAGGGGCAGGCCTCTTAGCCATGATGGTGCAGAGAGGGAGCAAAAACAAAATCAGGTGGAAGTCAAATCCCAGCTTCACCTAATCTAGAGGCAGGAGCTCCTAGAAAGTGCCTGCTGCTGATGGAGAGCACAGCAATGGCCAGGTCTACCCAGATGCAAGCCCCATTATGGTCAATAGGCTAACTCCTGGATCAGTGAGGATCAGGTTGCAGCCTGAGCCTGCCTGGAAAGCTGATCGGCAACAGAAGCCCTGAGGAGTTCCCAATAGGAGGGAGCTTCTTTGTGGCTGAGACCAGGTCCTAGGAGGCAGGCAGGGTAAGAGGAAAGCAGAGAGGGAATGAGCTTCTGCCAACCATGGAAGACTGGCTGCTGGAAAAGGAGGTGAGATCCCCTTTGCTTTCCTCTGCAGCACCCCATGGCAAAGCCCCATGCCAACACAGCACTTGCACAGCTAAAGCCTGCAGTGCAAAGCAAGGGAATCCATGCATAAACACAATCTCAGACAGGCCTACTTAGAAGTTAGCCTCATTATAGTCAATAGGGTGTGAAGAATTGCAGTCTTAGGCAGCACTTTCTCTCCACCACCACCCCACTCCCTGTCATAGAATATGCTCTCTCTGAAACTGCCTTCTCTCCATTTCATGTCATAACCAGAAAGGAGGACAAGGCATTCCCAAAAATAGGACACCTAATAAAAATGTGGGACATGACAAAATTAAAGCTATGTTTGTGTGTGTAATAAATTTTATGCAAAAGCATTAATAGTAAGTAATAAACTGGTGCTTAACTTAGTATTTACTTATTATTGAATTTTAAACAGTTGCATGAAAGTTATTACACATAGGCTGTAATATATCTAATTATACATATAGGACAGTCATGATATATCCCCCTCGTGGGTGCTGGGTGTGTGTTATCCTCAATCTCAGGTCCTCTACCAGAGGCTTGGGATTTTGAGGGTTCTTTGCAGTATCTTAGCTGTTCCTAGCATTGAGCTTTTCTGGATTGAGTGTTCTAGGGTGCTTCCTGGAAACTCTTGGAACCATTCTTCCAGCTCGGGTGTCAAGCCCTCAGTGCTCCAATTACTACTGGGATCAAATTCACCTTTCTTTCTACATCCTGTCTAACTCCTCCAGCAAACCATGATACTTTTTCATTTTTTCATGCTCTTTTTTCCTGATGTTGCTGTCATTTGGTATCACTATGTCTATCACCATGGCTTATCTGAGCCTTATCTACCACCACAGTGTCTTGTTGGTTGGCCAGTATTTTCTTATCTGTCTGGATATGGAAGTCTTAAAGGAACTTAAAGCTGTAGTTTTTCACAACCTTCTGAGAAGTCTCCCATCTGGTCCCGGGAGGGGTTAATCCATAGGCTGATCAGATATTTCTGTACAAAATGCAAACTGCTTGAGTTTGTAGTTCAGTGTATGCTGTTCTTCCTTAAACCTTACACCCAACCACTACGTGTTGGACTGTCTCTGAAGTGTCTCTATACCGCCTGCACATTGGGTCTTATCTCGAATGGTAAACCCCTGCTTGCTTCTATAGATCTGGTACATAGTGCCTGTTCTTGTGCTGCCATGATTAGGGCTTCAGTGATATCTTTGAAGCCAGCTCTTTCTAGGCACTGATAGGATTTCCCAATATCAGTGACTTCAGTTATTTGGCGATGGTACATCCCATACAGGGTCTCATCTTACCAGAACACTTCCTCAGTTTGATCTTCCTTCCATATTTGCTGTTGCTGTTGTTACTGGAGACATTCTTTCATCAGCTCATCTTTGGGTGCCATCTTACTGATGTCTTCCTGCATATTCTGAGCATACTCCAGGATAGTAGTTTTAACATTCATCAGACCCCAGCTGCCCTCTTTCTGACTAGTGTATGGTCTCTGGATGTTAGACTTGGGGTGGAAGCCCCCATACATTGTGAGGAGCTTCTGAGTTTTCATATTGGCCACCTCCATTTATTTCTGTGGCCAACTAAATATACCAGCAGGGTATCTGATGACTGGCAGCACATATGTATTGATGGCATGTATCTTATTTTTCCCATTGAACTGGCTTTTCAGGATCTGTCATATTGTTTGATGGTACTTGGATATTTCTGTCTTCCTTGTCTCTTCTTCATGGGATTATGGGATACCTAAGTATAAGGGCTGTGGGTGGCGCAAGCGGTTAAGACGCTGTGCCTGTTAACCAGCAGGCGAGGGTTCAAGACCCAGGTCGGCCCCACAAGACAGCATGAGCTCTTGTCCTTAGTCCAGCTCTGCAGCGCCAGCTGGATCCAATCGAATAGGCTCTGCCTTCCCATTGGACTAATTCAGTGGCATGGAGAGGGGGGATTTGCTGCTTGGGTAACAGCCTATCCTCCATAACAATCCAACTCAGGCTTTCGAGCTTCGCATGAAGCATATGCAGTGCTAAGCACGATACCATAGTCTTTCAAGATTGACAGAGGCCTGCTTAGGTACATGTAGCTGGTCTCTATGTATGTTATTTATTTATTTATTTTAAAAATTTATATTCCGCCTTTCTCAGGCTATTTAGCCCGACTCAAGGCGGGTGACATAAAACATAATTAAAACATAAATAGTACAATATAATAGAAAACAATTAAAACATACAGGATAAAAGCATTAATGTTAAAAATAATAAAACAACCTCTGACCCATTAAAAAGATTTTTTGAAATAAAATGTTTTAATGCTCTGCCTGCAGCTCTGTATTCAGGGAGTTTTCCTCAGTTCTAAGGGAAACGAGTTTCAAAGCCAGAGTGCCACCACTGAGAAGGCCCTAACTCTCGCCATCATACCTTTTACATCTCTTAGCAGTGGCACAGTCAGTAGGGCCCCCTCAGAGACCTTAGGTGATGTCAGATTATACAGAAGAAGGCGGTCCCTCAGATACCCTGGAATCGAGCCATTTAGGGCTGGCACTTTGAATTCAGCCCAGAAACAAATGGGCAGCCAGTGTAGTCGCTGTAGTAGTGGCCAGAAAGAGTTGAACCGATGAGCCCCAGCAATCACATGTGCTGCTGCATTCTTGACTAGTTGAAGCTTCCAGACTGTCTTCAGAGGCAGCCCTATGTAGAGCGCATTACAGTCATCCAGTCTCGATGTCACTAGGGCATGGGTCATGGTCACAGTGATGGGCCCAGCCTAGCCCAAGAACTGGTTCCCCAGAAGTGGGCGGGGCCAGGCTGTGACAGGGGGGCATAGCCAGGATCAGGGGGCATGGCTGGGGAAAGAGGGTTGGGTCAGGGAGAATTTAAAGGGAAATTTTTTAAAAAAATCTAAAAATTTATAAAAATCTGTTTTTATTAGTGCCCCCCAGCAACCTTAACCACACTTTCCTGGGAGTAAGTCCCGTTGACTGTCATGGGACTTACTTCAGAGTAGTCAGCATAGGATTGATCTCTCAGGCTGCAGTCCTCTCCACACTGGCCTGGGAGTAAGCTCCATTGACGATCATGATGCTTCCTTCTGAGTAGACACACATAGGATGGGGCTCTCAGGCTGAAATTATACCCACACTGACCTGGGAGTAAGCTCCATTGATGATCATGGTGCTTACTTCTGCTTACTGTGTAGACATGCAGAGGATGCACTGTGAGACTGTAAAGCCTCACACCCATTGAGCACAATAGGGCTTACTTTTGAGTAGACATGGTTAGGATTGTAGTCACCAGAAATAGGATCTATCCTGGGAAGGAGGAGGGAATCCTATCAACAGTTTCCTGGGAGTAAGACCCATTGAGCACAATAGGGCTTACTTTTGAGTAGTCATGCTTACGATAGAGTTCTCTCTCAGGCTGCAGTCCCAGCCACTCTTACCTGAGAGTAAGCTCCATTGCTGCTGGAGCAGCAGGGGCAGCCAGCTGGGCACCTTTAAATTTCCCTTCACAGCCTGGGAAAAGGACACTCCAGCGCTGTGGCTTGTGGAGCACCTCTCAGAGCTGCCTTGGGAAATTTAAAGGTGCCCTGCAGGCTGCCCCTGCCACTGCAGCAGCCGAACCGGTACAGCTGGTTATCGCCACCTCCCGCTGCTACTGGCTCGCCATCGGCAGGGGAATTTTAACAACCAGTCCCTGGGGACCACCGCGATCCGGCTTCTGCCCACGGTGGACAGATCTGAGCAACACAGGGATGGATGCAGCTGGCAAATCAGCAGAAGCTGAGCAAAGGCTCCCCTGGCCACAGCCGCCACCTGGGACTCCAGGAGCAGCTGCGAATCCAGGAAAACCCCCAAGCTGTGAACCTGCTCTTTCAGAGGGAGTGCAACCCCATCCAGAACAGGATAATATTCCAATATCCGAGTCAAGGACTTCCGGAGCAGGAGAACCTCTGTCTTATCAGGATTTAATCTCAGCTTGTTTACCCTCATCCAGTCCTCCACTGCCTCCAGACAATCATTCAGGACTTCAACTGCCTCCTTGGACTCAGGAGGAAAGGAGAGATAGAGTAGGGTATCACTCCAAACTACCAGATGAACTCTCCCAGCGGCTTCATGTAGATGTTAAATAGCAGGGGGGATAGAATGGAACCTTGTGGCACCTTGCACCAAAGAGACCAGGATGCATAGCAAGCAACCTCCAGTACCACCTTCTGGGACCTGTCATCCAGGAAGGAGCAGAACCACTTTAAAAAAGTGCCTCCATTCCCCAACCCAGCCAACTGACCCAAAAGGACACCATGGTCAATGGTGTCAAAGGCCACCGAGAGGTCCAGCAGGACCAACAGGAATGCACACCCCCTGCCCTTTCCCCAGCATAGGTGGTGACCAAGGTGACTAAGGCAGTCTCTGTCCCAAACCCTGGCCTGAAACCAGATTGGAAGGGATCCAGATAATTAGCTTCTGACCCTCTGAAGCTGGGCCACTACCACCTGCTTAACCACTTTGCCCAGAAATGGGATGTTTGAGACTTGCCAATAGTTGTTTAAATGAATAGGGTCTAGTGAGGGTTTCTCCAGGAGGCTGTGAACCACCACCTGCTTTAATGCAGAAGGCAACACCCCCTCCCTCAGAGAGGAATTCACCATCCTCCCTGTTCATTTGGTCAGTCTATCCTGGGCTGATCTAATTAGCCAGGCTGGGCAAAGGTCCAGCAGGCAAGTAGACTGTCTCACACTACAGACAATCCTGTCCACATCCTGAGGTTCAACAAGCTGAAAAGAATCCTCTGAAAATATGGACAGGACAGGTGCCCAAGGGACATCATTGGATGTTGTTAAAGTGGCGTCCAAGTCATGCCGCATTTGTTCGACATTGTCCACAAAGTGTTGAGTGAACTCATCACCACGAGGCTCCTTGTGCTCTACCACATCAGTGGGAGGGGCCAGATGGAGTAGATGCCGGACAACACAGAAAAGCTCTGCTGAACTGTTCTCTGCAGAAGCGATAATGGCAGAGAAATGTACATTTTTAGCTGCCACCACCGCCACAGAGTAAGCTTGCAGGGACTTCCGGACAAGAGATTCCAAGCCACACGCTTGTACTTGGAGCTCTGTTACCTTATCTTTTATTTTCAAAGTCAAGACTCCCTTTTCTCTTTATCTAATACGGTTGGCATCCTCCTGCCTCCTATTTCCCTGTGTCTTCTCTCCTTGTTGACCAGACTCTTTGAAACCAGCTCCAGGTGCTTTCATCTGGACTCTGACAGAACTGCATCCCTCGGAACAGTTGCCCATTGCTGTTGTCCTTGCTGTCAGTAATTAATTTGCTAATTATTCCCCCCTCCACTGAACATATGGGGAAGAAAAATGTCCTTTCTCCATGACTCATTGAAGATGACAATCCAGGATTCAAGCAAACAAGGCTTGAAAGGTTCTTCCCTTCTCCTCACTCTCCTGATGTTGAGGCTGCTTTCCTGGGCAATCCATACTTTCTCCTGCAGAATCCCTTCTTGGAGCCGTCTGCTTCCTCTACAATTCCTCCTGGAATTTGTCAACAACAGCTTCCTGCACCTCCTTCTGCTCCTCAGCTGCTCAGTGACATTGGTCACCAGGCTCTATAGCATTCACTCCTGGTTTCTTCTACTGTCAATCTAGTTTTTTCTCATGTAGAGAAAATTGTAAGCCTTCTGAGAGAACTTTTAAAGAGGCCCCGCTCTGTTTCTTCTCTGTTCCACCCAAAGTCTGCATTCATAAAACTTCCAGGTCTTGCAAACTTCAAAAAATTCATCTCTACCTCCTCATTCCAACTGTTCATTCTCCAATTCCTACCTTGGTTTATGACCCTAATTCTATTGCCATCACACTACCAAATTGGAACTGGAATTGCCGCGACTGGAGTAAAATGTCTCTAGCCAAAGGTCATCTAGCTGTGATATTAAAAATTCATAGACCTTGTCAAGACTACGAGGCTGACTTCATCCCCCATACAAATAGACTGTTGCTTTCTTTTCATTCAAGCTGGATTCCAAGAATGTTACATTAGTGCTCTAGCGCTCCAGGTCACGATGGAATTTCTATACAAAGAAATTGTATAGAACACTTCAACACTCAAATTTTGTTCTTTTGAACAAAAGAACAAAGAGTGTTCTTCAACACTCAAATTTTGAACCTCCAGCCCTATGCACCTAGGACTCAGAAACCAACTTGCTCGTCTCCTTCTACTCTGACTAACCACCTGAAAACCTTTACACTTCTCTCAATCCCCTATGAACCATGGATAACACTGCAGTTTTAGTTCCATACCCTTCTGTGTCAAAATTTTTGCACCTCATCCTATCAGTTTTCCAAAAGCTTCTTATTGTTTTCCCAAACCCTCTTTACCTGCTGCACTTTCTCCCAAACCCTCTTTACCTGCTGCACCCCCTGATAACTTTCTGGACACTACAGCTACTTATAATATCCTTCAACACCCCTCCCCTCCAAGATTCCTCTCTCCATGATACCCCTGATTTTGCCACTGTCTCATGTCCAAACACCTAAATCTGTCCTAAACTCCAAAACTCCATCTTATCCTACCTGCATAGCAACTCAGTCACCTAACCCGGATTCCCTTTTATCAGTCAATATGGCATCTCAACTCACCTCATCTGTAGGTCCTTTACCCACTAACCCCAATTCCACTCTTCTGCTTTCCCAGGACCCCTTCCCTTCTGACTGCCCCCTCCCTCTAGCTTTCTCCCTAATCTCTTTCCTATCTCCTCCTCCTCCTCCTGATGTTCCCCCAATTATCTCCCAAATTTGCCTCCTCCGATTGACTATCCGTTCCACCCTACATTCCAGCTAGACACTTTTCTTAAGTTAGTCTCTTGGCATATAACCAGATGGAGTAACAAGCAATGGAATAAGGACATTTTAACTTACCTCTTCATTCAACCTGATTTTTCTCCAAGAAACTTGGCTTCTAAACCCTCCCCACATTCCAGGATACATCTCTTACTTTCTCCTAGCCTTTAAAATCCAATCCAAAGGTCGGCACCATGAAGGCCTATGCTGCCTATTAAAACAATCATTTAGTCCTTTATTATCTCCTCAACCTACTCAATCTTCCTGTTATCAAGCTTTTCTTCCTTCAATCATTAACTCTCAAATACTAATACTTAACATTTACATCCCTCCCCCCACTCAAGAAGCCCTTCCACACTGGGACCAATTAAAAATTTTCATAACTGACTTTTTCAAATCTAACCCCTGTGTTTCCCTGCTCCTCTTAGGGGAATTTAATACCAGTCTTGGCCAAGATAATTTAGCTCTAGCCCAACACTAGGCTAGGGACCATGATCAATTTATTCCTCTTGAAATCCAGAGACCTAGATCTTAATCAGATAATCTTTTCAACGTATACACCCTTAATTTGGTTGATTTGCTTCTGGAATTCAACCTGTTTATACCCAATGGTTCCCTAATCAGTGACTTTCCTGGTAAATTTACCCACTTTTCCTATAAAGGAGCCAGCATCCTCAACTATGCTCTGACCTCTTCAGAACTTCTCCTTGAATACTCAATTTTTATGTTGACCATTGATCAGACAGTGACCACCTCCCCATTGTCATATACCTTTCTTTTCTATGTCCCCTTGAGAGTGACAGCTCTACTTCCACTTCATCATTTCCTAGTCTTAGATGTTCTCCTGGGTCCTCAGAGTCCTTTAGTGCTTGAACCAAACAAAATGATATGATTGATTTTATTCAGAAACTATCTCAAACTGACTCTCCCCCTGTAAATGTCTCCGCATATGAGTCCTTGGTCATCTTTACTCCAGTCCTTGGGTTTGTCTTGGCCTCTCCCCAAGCAAGAAGCCTCTGCTCTGTTTCCTGGTTTGATATTGACTGCTGGATGGCTAAGAAATAAATCAGAAAATTCTTTTATATAGTTTCCTCTAACCCTTTCCCTGATCTGCTTGAAACCTATTTTAACCTTAAAAAAATCATGTCTCTCCCTGTTTGAATACAAAAAACTGAAATCTTCTCCACATCTTCATCCTATCTAACAGTCATAAACTTTTTTGGTCCCTAGCCTCCCATTTTATTTTTCACTCAGCCTCAACTTCATCTATTCAGATCCCTTCTTCCACCTGGTCATGTTATTACACTAATGTGTTCTCCACTCCAACACCCCCTATGAATCATCTTCTACCTTCCCCTGATTTACCAGATTGGCCCCCAGTTTCTCCAGACAAAATCACCGAGCTTATATACTTCCTTAAGCCCGGGAAAGCTCCTGGTCCTGATGCAATTCCATCTGAGTTTTTCATCAATCTCCTCACGGTGGTCCACTCTCTTGGCCAATCTTTTCACTGTAATTCCTGATTCTTGGTTAACCTGATTCTTGGTTAACCTCTATAGTTGCCCCAATCTACAGGAAAGGCAACCCAGCTCTTCCCAGCAATTATAGACACATCAGTCTTTTATCCTTTATTGTTAAGCTTTACTCCAGATTTTTACTCAAGAAACTCTCCTCCTGGGCAGAAAGCATAGGCCTTCCTAGGAGAGAACAAATCAGATTCTGCCCAGGAGCATCAACCTTGGAAGAAGGGATATGGGGAGCCTGATCAAATTTACAGATGACACCAAGCTGGGAGGAGTAGCAAACACAATAGAAGACATGAGAAACCTCCAGGAGGATCTGGATAAACTAGAATACTGGCCTGTAACAAATAGAATGAATTTCAACAGGAAGAAGTGCAAGGTTCTGCACTTAGGCAATAAAAACCAAAAACACAGGTATAAAATGAGCGATACTTGGGTTGGCAGCACAACATGTGAGCCAGACCTTGGAGTAGCTATGGATCACAAGCTGAACATGAGTCAGCAGTGTGATGTGTCTGCAAAGAAAGCAAATGCCATTTTAGGCTGCATTAAGAGGACTGTAGCTTCCAAGTCGCGAGAAGTTACAGTTCCTCTTTATTCAGCATAGGTCAGACCTCACCTTGAGTACTGTGTTCAGTTCGGGGCACCTCACTTGTAGAAAGATGCAGCCAAACTGGAGCAAGTCCAGAGGAGAGCGACAAGAATGATCTGTGGGATGGAAGGGAAGCCCTACGAGGAAAGGTTGAGGGAACTTGGGATGTTCAGCCCAGAGAAGAGGAGGCTGAGAGGAGACATGATTGCCCTCTTTAGATACCTGAAGGACTGTCATTGGGAGGAAGGGGCTCATTTGTTCATAACTGCTACTGAAAGCAGAACTAGAACCAATGGGTACAAACTGCAAGAAAGGAGATTCCGTTTGGATATCCGGGAAAAATTCCTGACGGTGAGGGCGGTTCGGCAGTGGAACAGATTGCCAAGGGAGATTGTGGACTCTCCCTCACTGGGGATGTTCAAGCAGAGGCTCAACGAGCACCTGTCAGGGATGCTCTAGGAGGATTTCCTACTGCAGGCAGGTGTTTGGACTAGATGTCCTACTAGGTCCCTTCCAACTCTCGGATTCTGTGATTCTAACCCTTGATCACATTTTCACTCTTTTCTTGCTAGTAAATATTCTCAAACTCATAGCGCGAAACTCTATTCAGTGTTCTTCAATCTTAGAGGTTCCTTCGACTCCTTATATAGGAATATTCTATGGAGATAACTAGAGGACTGGAAGTTCGACCCCCGCCTCTTTTTCCTTATTCAGCAGCTCCCCTCCTCTAACACCATATCCATATAGATCATGCTGGCTCCCTGTCCGAAGTTATTCCTCTTAACAATGGCACCTCTCATATTCAATATCTATCTAGCTGACCTTCCTCCTTTCCTTCCATCCCTGGACTCCCCTTCCCTTCCATAAATGCCTCTCCTACACCACTTCTTTTATAAGCCAATGATGCTGTTCTGCTTTCTCTTTCTAAACGTGGCCTCCGTAAACTTCTTGCAACTTTTCCTGAGTACTGCTTTACCAATCAGCTTTTGATCAACTCTGAAAAAACCAAAATCCTTGTGTTTTCTAAATCTTTGGCCCCCTCCATATGGAAAATCCAAAATCTTAATTTTCAACAAGTTCAACTGTTTTGGTATCTAGGCATTATCTTCCACCACCGCCACACTTGGACCCTTCAAGCAAATCTGCTGTCTCTTCAGCCCTCCTGTGCAAAATTGCAATTGCTAGGCCTTTTTTTAACAAAAGCAACCAGTTCGTGCCCAATTCTATCCAGGCATTCCAACTTAAAACGATCCCCCAATTATTGTATGGAGTACCCATCTGGACAGAAGCTCTTAATGCTTTCCTAATCTAGTCAATTTCAATTTTTTAGAAGGATTCTTGGGATTTCACAACTAATTAGGCTGTCCACAATTGTATTAGAACTTGGTATACACCTTCCTTCCACTTCTGCTTGGGCCTCCACATTCTAGTTTTGGTTAATGCTCCATCTTTACTCTCACCCAAGCTCCATCTTACAGGACCTCATTAACAATTGACACCTAACCAACTGCTTCAAAATAATTGATGCCAAGCTCCTAGACCTTGGTCTTTCCTCGGAAACATTAGCTGACATGTGCCTCCCAAAAACTTACCACACCATTAAGCTTAAATCATGGGAGCAGGAAACTGGGATTCTACTTGCCAATCTCAACCCAACTTGTTCCCCCTCTCTTTTTGGTTTACTTCCTGTATTTGGTTGTCCAGCGAACTGTTTCTTCCACTTGACTGATCCGAAGAAAAGGAGGGCATTTCTACTTGTGAGGCTAAATATTTTTCCTTCAGCCTACCATTCAGGAAGATTTACTAACATCCTGTGGCAGAATAGATTTGTTTGTTCTGCGCAATTGAATCTGACTCCACCAATCATATCTTACTCTGCTGTCCTTCCCACCTTGTTCTTAGATCTACTTTTCTTGCCCCCTTTCTATCACCCCTTCCTCCTTCCCTGGTTGAGCCCTTGCCAATTCTTCTGAGTGATTTCTCCTCCTCTATTAAAAACCTTGTGGCAGATTTTTTGTTAGCAGTCTCCTATGCCGGTTTTAACTCTCAACCTTCTCCAACTTAAGCATCTACTTTGTTAATCTTTATTCCTTCCTTACTGTCTGCTATTATTAATTCTTACTATTATTAATGTCAATAAAGATTGTAACATCTGAAGGAGTAAGCACGCCAGTGATCCCTGGCTTCTGCGTGATCAGAAACAGTCTTTCGCCGAAACTCTAAATATCAACATTGCTGTTTCAAAGCCTGCAGCTCCCCAGAAAACCAAATGAGCTTCTTTTGCTCTATAGAAGGGCCAAGGTCGCTCAGGAGCTATCTCATCCAGGGCATCCAGCTATCTCATCCAGGTCATCTCCGTGTTCCAGAGACTGACCAAGGTGCCAGGTGAGTCGCCAGCTCTGGCAACAGGTAAATCCCCCAGAGCCCTCAGGAAACCACCTGGATCCATCAGTCTCCGGGGTGGGACCATAGAATGCGGTCCCCTGCCTGTGCACAGGCAACCAGCTATGATAAGCCTAAATGCCACTAGGTAGTGATTTGTCCATGGCAACATAGTGATTGAGATGTCCTTCACATGTAGATCACCATCAACCTGCATAGCAGTGAACACAAGGTTCAGTGTGTGTCTCGCATCTTGATTAGGGGCAGATATTCTTTGAGACAGACGCATGGTTGCTATGGTTGCCATGAAATCCTGAGCTGCATGTGTTTGGGTGCCTTGGCATGGGCATTGAATTCCCCCAGCTCTAAGAGGTGAGGACATTCCAATGCCATGCTCGAGATCACCCCGGTCAGCTCAGGCAGGGTGACTGTTGGACAGCACAGCAGGTGGTACACCATCCAAATCCCTATTCTTACTTGCCCCTCCAGCACAACACGGAGGCACTCTGAGCTGCTGGTCAGGGGACTTGGTGAGAGAGATAGACTGACGATATCGTCTATCGTCTTCAGGACTTCTGCTCCTGAAGTTGTGGCTGCTGCAGCACCTGGAAACCTGGTGGACAGATCTGAGAGAGGCCCACACTTCCAGCCTAATCCTGCCAGGTCTCTGTAGTGCAGGCCAGGTCAGCTTTCTGGTCCAGGATCAGGTCCTGGACTAGGCAGGTCTTATTGTTTACTGACCTGGGATTGAGTAGCAGCATATACAGACTCACGGGGCTATTGCTCAGGCTGCCTGAGGTCAGAGGGTTGACAGAAGGGCCTGAAAGAGGGACAGTCTGTCTGTGAGTGACCCTCCTCCTATTATGGCCTGCACGACCCTTCCCACCATATCTTCCATGACCTGTCAACCTTCTTATAGTGGCAGCACCCATGGACAACTTTCCCTTCCCTGAGCTCCTCTCAGATAGTAAACACATCATGACAGCAACAGGCAGAGCCAAGTAGCTAGAGGCAGGTTTCTGTTAATTTTTTCCATAGTAGATTGTCACAAAAGTTTCAATGGCAATGGCATGAGTCCTCAGAGAAGATGCAGGGCCAGTCAGGAGATGAAGTTCAGCTGTTTCTCACCCTAGGGAACATCTCCAAACTCCAGGCTGAGAACCAGACTCCCACAGAACACTCAGGGGTTTTTTGTACCTGAGAGAAGGGTGAGGCTGGTCAGGGAGGTGAGGTGCAGCTGTTACTCCACCAGGGAACATCTTCAAACCCCAGGCCAAGCACCAGACTCCCTCAGAACACCCAGGGGCTTTTTGTACCTGAGAGAAGGATGAGGCTAGTCAGGAAGATGAAGTGCAGCTGTTGATGTTGAAGATGAAGTGCAGCTGTTGATGGAGTTCAGTCAGGAATATGAAGTGCAGCTCCCCCAGGGAACGTCTCCAAACTCCAGGCCGAGCTCCATCAGGGTGTTATGTACCCTATTGGTAATTCTACCCCACTGGTCTTAATCACTTTTCCTCTCTATAGTCCTTTTCGTTGACAATCATTTGTCTGCTCTTTTCCAGGCCAAATGACATCCCAATATCTTCACTGTAGATCTTTGTCAGATGTATCAGTGAGTCAATGTCTCATTCATTCTTGGCATACAGCTTGATGTCATCCATATAGAGTAGGTGGCAGAGGGTAGATGGTATATATATATATATATATATATATATATATATATATATATATATATATATATATATATATATATATATATATATATATCCACCATATCTATATATATAAAAGTGAAAAGTCACTCACTGACAGTGACTGACTGACTCATTGACTGACTGACTCATTGACTGACTGACTCATCAGCGCCCTGCCAAAACCGCTGGGCCTAGAAGTGTGAAGTTTGGGGTGGGTGTTCCTTCCGTGAGGGAGGGGTGCACTAAGAACCGGTTTTCGGAAATTCCAACCAGAAGGGGGTAAAAAGGGGCGCAACATGTTTTCCTCCCTATACTTTGCATTGAGAATTGCTGACTTATCAACATTCTGCCCCAACTGCTGGGTCTGGAAGCATGGAATTCTGAGAGGGATTCCTTCTGTCACCTGAACACCCACCAAGAACCCAAGTGGAGAAATTTAACCCTTCAGGTATTAAAAAGGGGGCAACGTGTTTTTGTCCTCTACTTAACATGGGAAACTGACCAATAACCAGCCAATTTGGTGTTCAGACCCTGGTGCACTGGGGGATGGTGTTCGGAGGAAGAGGTTGCACTGGCGAGGATGCTGTGCATGGGGAAAGTTGCACTTTGGGGGAAGTTGTGCATGAGGGGAAGTTGAACATGGGGGACATTGCACATGGAGGGAAGTTGCACATGGGGGAAGTTGAGCATGGGGAAGTTGCACATGGGGGAAGTTGCGCATGGGGGAGTTGCGCATGGGGGGTTGATGCGCATGGGGATGATGCACATGAGGGATGATGCGCATGGGGAAGATGCACATGGGGAAGTTGCGCATATGGGGAAATTGCACACGGGAGGTTGATTCGCATGGAAGGTTGATGCGCATGAGGGAAGTTGTGCATATGGGGAAATCGCACATGGGGAAAGTTGTGCATGGGGAAAGTTGCACATGGAAGGTTGATGCACATGGGGGAAGTTGCGCATGAGGGTTGATGCACATGGGGGAAGTTGCGCATGGGGGTTGAGGCACATGGGGGATGATGCGCATGGGGGAATGATGTGCATGGGGGAAGTTACACATGGGGGGTTGATGCGCATGGGGGAAGTTGTGCATGGGGGAAGTTGCGCATATGGGGAAGTTGTGCATACGGGGAAATGGCGCATGGGGAAAGTTGCTCATGGGGAAAGTTGCACATGGGGGGTTGATGCACATGGGGGTTGATGCGCATGGGGGAATTTGCGCATGGGGGGTTGAGGCACATGGGGGATGCTGCGCATGGGGGGATGATGTGCGGGGGGGGCTGATGCGCATGGGGGAAGTTGCACATGGGGAAGTTGCGCATGGGGGAAGTTGCGCATGGGGGAAGTTGCGCATGGGTGGTTGATGTGCATGGGGGAAATTGCGCATGGGGGATTGATGTGCATGGGGGAATGTTGTGCATGGGGGGTTGATGCATATGGGGGGGATGGCATACAGGGGAAATTTACTCCCGTAACGCAGATACGCCTTTCACTAGTATATATATATACTGTATATACTGTATATACTGTATATACTCTACTATAAGCCTACTTTTTCAGCACATTTTTTTATGCTGAAAAAGCCCCCCTCGGCTTATATTCAGGTTGGCTTACACTTGGTCATAAGATGGTCAAAGAAGTGGATTTCTGCACAAACAGCTCAGCTTATGTCAGACTTTTCAAAAAGTAGGAAAGGCTGCTTTGCTTCCATCTTTAAAAAGTCCAACAACAGCAAAGTCAGCAGTTTGATCTCTCTTCTCCCTGCATGTAGGAGCTTGATAGCTCACCACATTGGATATTTTCTCCTCATTAAAACTGCAGTAGCTGCCACAATTCCTACCCTAGACTTATATTTGAGTCAAAAAGTTTTCCCAGTTTCTTGTTGTAAAATTAGGTGCTTCAGCTTATACTTGGGATGGCTTATATTCGAGTATATACTGTGTGTAAAATATACATATGTGCAGAAATATGTGACAGTATGTGTTAATGCTGTCACATAATTGTAGAGAGCAGTGTTTGGTGTTTACATCTTTTCCTGTTGTCTAGAAATAAATAAATATATGCTTTAAAAAAAAAAAGCGATCAGATAGTTTCTACAAGTAAGGTGTATTCATTTGCATATTCAAAAATGTGGATTCATTTGAAGTGTTCTTTTCTAAGTGTCCTCAGTCTCAATCTCTCTCAGCTAACCTACTTTGTAGAATCATAACCAGTGATCTACCCCGTGATCTTGAATTACTGTGATGTAGTTAATCAATTGTTTCTAATCATTAACTCACTACATCATCAAAACCATTAATGATATAGACAGAGAGAAGGTAAGTTAACCTTCCCAATGACATAAATGGAAACAAAGTCAGGGTCTCAGTTTTACTGTTTTTTCTTTTCACTAGTTCATTGTCAGCCATTCCCGCCCCATGTCAATATTTGGACAACCTACAAAGATGATTCTTTCAGTATCTCCTCATGAATCAGCCATCCAAGCACAATTATTTTAGTAGCTCTTTTCAAAATTCCCCTTTCAGCATATTGAAAACAGCTTTCCTTGTACGAAACACCATATTCTAGGTGTCCTGTTCACCAGTGTTCCATTACAATACAACTGTAAAAATGATATAGGATGGCATGTTGTTTTATATTTGGACAATCATAACACAATGAAAGCTCAGGCACTTTAACCATCCAATCTAAACTTGATGCAACATTTATTTTCTTCTATATATGTAAAAGTGAAAAGTCACAGACTGATTCACTCACAGACTCATCAGCACCCAGCCAAAACTGCTGCACCTAGAAGTCTGAAATTTGGGGTGGGTTTTCCTTCCATGATGGAGGCAGTCAGTAGGAACCGGTTTTTGAAAATTCCAATTCAAATGGGGTGAAATGGGTTACAATGTTTTCTTTCCTATACTTTACATTAAAGAATCCCTGACTCAGAAATGCTGTGTAACAAACCAAGACCAATCAAACTATGATTTTATCCATTTAGGTCACAAGGAATGCCATCTCCTTCATGAGTCCCCCTTTTCAAATGTCCCAGTAACATCCCTGATAAGGACAGTTTTGGAATCTTGTCCTCTGACCCTCACACCAGCCAAGGCATGCTTGCTTACTTGCCATTAAATACAGCTGTGCAATTCACATCCACTTTCATTGAATTTCAATGCAGACATCAGGGACCTCTTTCGGGGGTGATTTGTGGAGGCTGTGTTCATTGGAACAGGACAATTCTGCTGTCCATAGATTCCTCTCAGCCTTCCCTTTCCAATGAACTGTAGCATGTTTGCCTAATCATGAGTAAAGCCACGATATGGGTCACTTTCACTTTTCTTAGAGATCAATGCATATTTTAGGTACTTTTTTAGTTTTTTTGCAATAACATTTCATAGGAAGGGGCTATTTCAAAACTAATTGTTGCATTGGATTCTGCTCTTCATTATGAATCCAACAGTGTATGAAATGATGGGGTTGGATGCACCACAACAAAGTTATGTGTATTTTATATTTTTAAGTCTCCCAGTGCAGGTCAACCCCCTTGGGCAAGTCACCCGGTGCAAATTGCATCATCTGCACCACCCTTTTGATACCACTGCTCCTCACAGTTGTGTGGTGTCCTCCGCTCTCTCCTCGCAGTCCCTCATCTGCTCCAGCCTGCTGAGTCATTTGGGGGCACAACCCTTCTGCACCCAGTCACAGGGGGATGGTAGCTGTGTACCACCTCCTGCACAGTAGGACATATCTGCCTGCCAGTCTCCCAGTCAGCAACTGTTGATTCTGAGCAGGTGCTGCTCATTCCACTCAATCCCTGGTGGCCAGTGCTACCTCTGGATATGTGCGTCCCATTCCTCATCTAGGCTTCTCAGCTCAGCCATGCCTTTGCACACCTACTCCCAAATAGGCCTTATGCATCTGTAATTTTGAAGGGTCCTGCATAGGATAAGAGTGCAACCATCCAATCTAAATGGATGGTGGCCCTCCCTTTCACTGTTTGCAGGCTGCTATCCCACAAGTAAGGAGATTACCAGGCACATGATCGCTCTCTCCCTTCTCTCATTTCAGGCTGCCATTCCACTGGGAAGGAGACTTAGAACACAATCCTAATCATGTCTACTCAAAAGTAAGCCCCATTGTGTTCAATGGGTCTTTCTCCAAGGAAAGTGGCTTTATGATTGCAGCCACAGGGGCTGGGCTGAGAGGACCATGTGAAGAATCCTCCTGCAGACATGTTGCACAAGCACCCTCCCAGAACATAATCCTCACCATCCCAATATACATGAATTGCAAAAACACAACCCACCTCCATACAATTCATCCCTAATAAATTTGGAGCCATATGATCACTCAGCCCCTGTGCTGTCATCCCTGTGTCATAATTATTTTTATGTCACAGTTTCACATTGTCGTTATTTCAAATTGTCATAATAGCGACATCACAGCGACTGCTAAAATAACAATGACGTTAAACCATGTCATAAAAATAATAATGACGCAATGATTAATGACATTATCACTAGGCACCCTGGGAAGCCTTATGGGAGCTGAAGGAGAGAAGAAAATGGTAGTCATCTGGAAGCAATGGAATATGGAGGCCACGAGTACCCTTATCAGGGTAGTGCAGAGGAACACCCACATTGCAATCTCCATGGCCAGCACTACTGCTCCCAATGTGGATGCCTGGAGGTGTGTGCTTCAGGCCATGGGAGAGCAGGGTGTTACCAAGAGAGCAGTAAAAATAGGGAAATTAGCTTGTGCTTCTCTTTGGTTACTACAGGATCTAGGCAGGACTCGAAAACAGCATCATGCAGAGAAGATACCTTTATTAGAAAAGGGAACCACTAAGAAAAACTTATCACAAAGATGCAGATTTTATTGTCATAAAGCATAAACAAATATTACATACATTCAGTAGCATGAGAGTGAAGTGTACCTGTTTCTTACATAGTGTGTACCAAGGAGAAGGGAGACAAGGGAAGGGGAAAAGAGGGAGATAGGAAAATGGAGGGAGCAATATCTACCTTCTTCAAGCCATGCCAGGATCCAGGAGGAAGAGGGTCCAAGCGAAAAAGAGATGATCCAAAGGGGAAGAGGGTCCAATCAGAAAGAGGGAGAACAATAGGGTGCAGGGCTCTTTTATAACCTAGGTCCAGGAAGGCTGTTTACCTCACAGGAAGGGGAAGGCTGGAAGACTACCACCTGAGGGCCATCACCCAATCAGAAAATAAAGAAAAACACATCCAGCTAAGTGTGGTCAAGATTTGAAAAGATAAAGAATGGGGAAGTGACCATGTGACTGGCTTAACCTTTGCAAAGGAAAACAATAGAAGACCATGCTTCACATTAGCATATAAATGACAGTAGCAGAGTAGTTAACAAAGAAAGGATTAATTGCTTGTAGGCCAAACAAATTGCTAAACACCCAAAGGTGTGTTTAGAAATGTAAGAGGGGGAAGGGAAATGGGACTTTGAGCCAACATATTTATAATATTGAATTAATAAAATGTATTAATATAATAAGGGAGCAATTCTTGTAACAAGGGCAGGTGCTGGACAGTGCAGCAGCTCCACTCCACGTGGAAGGACTTGAAGGTCCTTTTTTCACTTGGAAAGGGTTCACCAAACAGCCACTGTCTGTCCAAACTACAAGACTCCTGTGCGTTTCAGGAATCTGCTGCGGATGTGGACTGCATCTGAGTGGCCAGCTCATTGGGATTAGCACTACATGGGTAAGTGAGGGCCTACCTCTTATTGGGCAGGATTGAAAAGTGTTGTCCATCTTCAGGGCATTTGCTGAAGCAAAGGATGGTCACACATGGTGTCTAGACATGGCCCTCTGTTCCTGGGGAGGGGGCTGCATGTGGATACAATGAAGAGCCATAGTTAGAGCTGTGTCTTCCTGGCTGCATTATTGCTATGGTGGGATGTGGGTGGCGCAACCGGTTAAGACGCTGTGCCTGTTAACCAGCAGGCCAGGGTTCGAGACCCAGGTCGGCCCCACAAGACAGGGTGAGCCTCACATAACAAATTTAATTCATTCTGGAGGCATGTCTGTTATGTGATATGTTCTTTACATGAATCGGATTTTTCCATAGGAAATAATGGAAACTCAGACGACTGGTTCCACAACCCCCAAAATATTCATATAAAAATATGAAAAAACTCAGCTCATACTGAGTTTTAGCATTCATAAACCTTCTCCCTACAGGAACAAGCTATAAAATTGAACTCTTCCCTGGTGATGTTTCCTGTCTTCCATTGCCTACAACTCAATTTCTTTACCTACAGAAGATACCCAAGTTGCTTGTGGAGTCAAATTTTGTTTTTATTTTCAGGTTTTTCCCCCATTTCTTTTCCATAGGAATTGTTTCTGATTGTGCTTGCCTCTTAAGGAGCTCCCACCCATCTTGGGCCCCTTTTCCTGTTAGTTCATCAAGCCATGGGATCCCACTTATGCCTCTTCTAAATCTGTTGAAATCAGCCTTCCTGAAATCCAATACAGTGGTGCCTTACGTAACAGAATTAATTCATACCAGAGGCAGTTTCTTTAAGTGAAACTTTCTTTACATGAAGCGGATTTTCCAATAGGAAATAATGGAAATGCAGACAATTGATTCCACAACCCCCAAAATATTCATATAAAAATATTAACTAGATGTAAAAATGATGACAGAACACTGGGATTGAAATCAAAACATGCATTCAATGTGCATGATCTTATGAAGTCTATTTAGGCTGCAGTCCTAAAGACACTTTCCTGGGAGTAAGACCCATTTAATACAATGGTTAGGAGGCTTCAATCCAAGACACCTTCATGGTTGTCTTGGTTTGGTAGACATGGTTAGGAGGCTTCAATCCAAGACACCTTCAAAGTATCTCCCCACTTTCTCCTTCTCTCCATCCTGAGCCTCTCTCTCTCTCCTGCTCCCTTCTGGCTAGCCCTGATCTGCTTCCCTCTTCTCCACTGCTCCTCTCTCCCTCTGCCCAGCAGAAGCCCAGCTACGGGAAGAACAGCATGGAAGTGTTGCTTTCACTATGGGCAGGTGCACTAGGTAGACCTCATGCTATTTAAACAGGCTGCCGGCCAGCACATCTGCCCCAACTGCCAAAGAGTGTGTTCTTTAAGTGAAGCACAGTTGATTATGTGAAGCAGAATACTAGAGGAATTTTTCTTTCTTATATGAAACATAGCTAACATGAGGAGTTGTTTACGTGAAGCGCCACTGTATTCTAAATTCTAGCATCTCATGATTGCTTTCCCCGAAAGTTCCTGCCACGCTGACCCGGTCAATCAGTTCATCACAATTAGTTAAGATCAGGTCAAGGATGGCCCCTCCCCTTGTTGTTTCCTCCACCTTCTGGACCATGAAATTATCTTCCAGGCCCATCAGGAATTTATTGGAGTTTCCATGTTTGGCTGAGTGTGTCTCCCAGCAAATGTCTGGATAGTTAGAGTCCCCCATTACTACTACCTCACATTTCCTTGCAACGCCTGCCAGTTGCTCCATGAAGACATCGTCTACTCCTTCTCCTTGGCTTGGCGGTCTATAGTAGACATCCACCACAATGTTTTGTTTCTTGTTTTTCCCCCTAACCTTTACCCAAATGCACTCCACAGGGATATCCGGACGAGCTTCCTGGATATTAAGAACAGGTATGTATTTTCTTGACATATAGTGCTACTCCACCTCCTCTTTTGCCACTACCATTCCTCCTGAACTGCTGATAGCCTTCCATTTGTGCGTTCCAGTCATGGGAGTCATCCCACCAAGTTTCAGTTATTCCTATCAAATCAAATTTCCCTTCCCTTGCTAAAAGTTCTAGCTCATCTTGTTTATTTGCCAGGCTCTGTGCATTTTTGTAAATGAAACATAAGCCTGGGAGGTTGCAACTCCATGCATTTCCCACCTGGGGTTTTTTTAAGGCCAAGCTCCTCAAAAGTTTTTTGATTTACAGCTGTGCCCTGGCAATTTCCATCCAGAGCATTTTCTTCATTTCTAGGTTCTCTTTGGATGTCATACACCCCCTTCTTATTTAGTTTAAAGCCCTCCTGATCAGGTTGGCCATCTCCTGTCTGAAGAACACTCTTCCCGCAACCCGTAAGATGTAGTCCATCCTTTGCTAGGAGTCCCTCCTTGAGGAAGCTCAGCCTGTGATCCCAGAATCCAAATCTTTCTGAATGACATGATTTTCAAAACCAGCTATTGACCTGGAAAATTTTGCCATCTCCCTGAGGACCTTTGCCGATTACTGGGAGGATGGATGAGAATACCACTTCGGTCTTCCCCAAATCCTTAATCTTCCTCCCCGAAAAAGTCCCCAAAAATCTTTTGGAAAGTTTACCAAGCAGTATTGTTCGTTCCTGCATGGATTAGTAAGAACGGGTGGCAACCATCAGGCGTGATAATCCTTGGTAGCTTCTCCTTGATATCCCATAGCCTGGCACTAGGAAGGCAGCACACCTCACAGGAAAATGGGTCTGTTCGGCATATAGGTTCCATGCCCCTCAGGAGAGAATCTCTAATCAACACCACCCTCCTTTGTGTTCTGTTTTTTTGTTGAGATTCCCCCACACTTATTGATTTTGGCAGCTGTTGGGGTTTTTGAGGGGGATCTGCCAGCATGCCAGTAAGGGGAATTTTCACAGGCCTCCCAGGATCCAGTGTAGGTGTGCAACCAAGAGGAACTTCTGCCAGCATTGTGGAATCTGAGAGACTCTGGAAACGGTTGTATAGCTCCAGTGGTTCTGGACCTCTCCATGATTCTCACATGCCTCCATGAAGAGACATCATGGCTGGGGTTCCCAATGGTGTGGTTTCCACTCGGGAAGTTATCTGAAATTTCCCTCTGGAGAAGTTCCATGTGCGTTGCATTGAGGAACTCCTCAGATTCCTTAATTTGACGAACTGTGGATACTTCACCCTCCAATGCTGCCACCATCTCCTTCAACAGTGCAACCAGTTTGCACTTGCAGCATTGATAATCCCCAGAGTTCTTGGGCAAGAAGACAAACATGGCACAAATATATGTCACAACAACTGCGTCCTTCCCTTCTATGTCCTGTTGACTTGAGAAGTCCTCTCTGATCACAGTCTCTGATCCAAAGGCTAAGAGCCACAGGACAAGAGCCCTTTGGCTCATGCCAAAGCCTCACGCCTCAGGCCCTGATGCTGTCCTTGAAACTTCCTCCGACCAGGCAACCAGCCAATGAACCTCTAGCAGCAATTAACTAGAGGTTAATTAACCAGCCTCTCCTCCTCTACTCACCTGGGACTCTGTAGTCTCCCTTTCAGCTGCAACACAGAAAATGGAGTCTGAACTAGCACCAGTTCCTGATGCTGCCCTTGAAATCTACTCCCACCAGGCAACAAACCAATGAGCCTCTAGTAGCAATTAACTACAAAGCAATTAACCAGCCCCCTCCTCCAATCATCACCTGGGACTCTGTGCTCTAGCTTTCAGCTTCTCCACAGAAAATACACTTTATTCCAACCCCAAACATGCTGCAAGGAATGTATAGCCGGACCAAAACATTTTAGCCCTGCCTATAAGCCGACTCAATGTAATTAATACCTGCTAAAGAGGTATAATCTCAGAGTACCTCCACTATCACATGGCAAGGCAGATTGGTAGCGAGGACAGGATAGAACCTTCTGCATTTTCCTGAATTTTCTGCAAGAATGACACACCTCTTCCATGTCAGCTTTCCATCGTTTATTATTGAAGTGACTAAGACACTCTGCCTGTTAACCAGCAGGCCAGGGTTTGAGACCCAGGGTCGGCCCCAAAAGACAGGGTGAGCTCCTGTCCTTAGCCCAGCTCTGCAACTCAGCTGGATCCAATCGTATTGGCTCTGCCTTTCCATTGGACTAATTCAGTGGCATGCAGAGGGGGATTTGCTGTTTGGGTAACAGCCTATCCTCCATACCAATCCAACCGGTTTTTTTAACACATTGTACTGCAGGGTCCATTGGACCCGATTGGAAGTTTGTGTTCTGTTTTTTACTGGAATTTATTATTATTACTTGATAAGACTTTCTGAGTTTTTTACTGCTAATGAGAAGTTACAAATCCAAAAGCAGAAAAGTGTTTGAATTTACAGTTTTTCTGAAAATTCCAATTTATACATCTCATCCCAACCAGGTCCACTTGAAGTTTGTGTTGTGTTTCTTACTGAAATTCATTATTTTTACTTGACAAGACTTTCTGAGTTTTTTACTGCTAATGAGACAGTTACAAATCCAAAAGCAGAAAAGTGTTTGAATTTTCAGTTTTTTCTGTAAATTCCAATTTACACATATCGTCCCACGTTGGGTCCATTGGACCCATTTTGCATGGATGATATGTATAAATTGGAATTTACAGAAAAACTGTAAATTCAAAAACTTTTCTGCTTTTGCATTTGTAACTGTCTTGTGAGCAGTAAAAAAACTCAGAAAGTCTTGTCAAGTAATAATAATGAATTCCAGTAAAAAAACACAACACAAACTTCCAATTGGGTCCAATGGAGCCCTAAGGGTTAAAAGGTTCATATTGCCTTCCAGTACAAAAGGCCTAAGCTGTTTACCCCAGTCCCTTCTGTGTCTAAAGAGTGTTGCCCAGAAATGCACAATCCACAACAAATGGCAATGATTCTTACTGGTACAAGACCAACTAAGAACAAATGAGCCCCTTCCTCCATATGACAGTCCTTCAGGTATCTGAATAGAGCAATCATGATTCTCTCAGCCTTCTCTTCTCCAGGCTGAACATCCCAAGTTCCCCCAACTTAAATTTTAGGGCTTCCCTTCCATCCCACTGATCATTCTTGTCGCTCTCCTCTGGAATTGCTCCAGTTTGGCTGCAACTTTTATAAACTGAAGTGCCCAGAACTGAACACTATACCTAAGGTGAGATCTAATCAATGCAGAATAAAGAGGAAAAATAACTTCTTGCGACTTGCAAGCTACAGTACCCTTAATGCATCATAAAATTACATTTTCCTTCTTTGCAGACACATCACACTGCAGACTCATGTTCAGCTTGTGATCCACGGTGACTCCAAGATCTCACTGATGTTTGATGTTGCCAAATGCTATGCTTTTGGTTTTTATTTTTTAAGTGCAGAACCTAGCACATCTACCTGTTGAAATTTATTCTATTTGTTATAGCCCAGTATTCCAGTTTATCCAGATCTTCCTGAAGGTCATCTGTCATCCATTTGCTATTCCTTCCAGCTTAATGTCATTCTCAAATTTGATCATGCTTCCCCATATCCCTTCCTCCAAGTAATTGATGAAGATATTAAAGAGAACCGGGCCCATGATAGGGCCAGTGATGGGATTCAAAGAAATTAAGAACTGGTTCTCTGCCCATCTAGCAGCCACTTTTAAATGGTTATTTTTAAACTTTTTATGTCCTATCTTTCATTAACAACTGGTTCTACAGAGTAGGTGCAAACCTACTGGAGCCCACCACTGGATAGAGCCGTGAGGCACCACATATGAAACCAACCTCAAGGTTGATGCAAAGCCATTTACTAAAAACCTTTGTGAGTGGCAGTCGAGCCAGTTGGAGATCCACCTAATAATTGCCTGGTCTATCCTATATTCCTCCAATTTCCTTCTCTATTGCTTTGCTGAAGTCAAGATAAATGATATCCACAGCATTGCCACTGTCTAGTAAGCTCATAAACCAATCAAAAAAGGAGATCAGATTTTTTCTGGCAAGATTTATTCTTGGCTAATCCATGCTGGACTCTTTTGATCAACAAGTACTTGTCTTGATCTCCACAAGTTGTGTTTTATATGATTTGTTCTAATATCTTTCCTGAGAGTGAAGTCAAACTGACTAGTGTATACTTTCCTGGGTTCTCTTTTTTCCCTTTCATAAAGATTGGGATTACATTATCCCTCTTCAGTCCAGCAGCACTTCTCCAGTCCTCAAGGATTTCTCTAAGATGATTGATAGATGCTCTACAAAGGTACAGCTAATGCAGTCCAAATGTCTTGAATTTATTTAGGCCAGTTAAGTGGTTTTCAACCACTTCTCTGTCAGTTTTAATTTGCTGTTTTACACCATCAATGTTTTCTTTACCTCTTTGGGGATACAAGCACATCCATGCATATGCCAATGATCCCTCACTCCCTTTTGCACAGCCCTCTTTCCGAGAATAGATGGACGCAAAGTAAGAGTTGAGCAGCTCTTCTTTCTCTTGGTTTCCAGACACCTGTTGTCCATCTTTGTCCAGGAGTAGACCCACCCCATCCTTTCAACAACAACAGCCAATAACAACAAGTTTATTTGTTTGACTAAAAGCCATGACAATTACAAAAGAGTTAAAATGGAAAATTACAAAGGAACAATAAACTTCTAAAACAACAGATGAAACAATAGTACGTTTGTATCATTAAAACTTACAAAACCAGGCTTAAAGGTGTTAATTCTTTTACACCTTTTTTAGGTGTTAATTCTTTCTTTAAGAATTAAGGTCTTTTAAAGGTGTTAATTCTTTCTTTCCAGTTAATTCTTCCATATTTAGGATTCAGACTGCATTGCCAGAATTTACAAAATTGTAACAGATAACCTTAGCAACTGTAGGAGGTCATATATGTGATGTGAGGATCAAGATCAGAAAAAAGAAAGCAAACAATCAAAAGATGATTTTCCAACTGGGTGGAAGCCAAAATTTGTCATAAAAATCTGCCTGAGATAATGATAGATATGGCAAAAAAGAGTACAATGCACAACCTCCTCTATCTCTCCAGATCTGCAAATACAGTATCTAGAGTGTTTAGGTGTTGCCTGGAATATGCCTTCAAGCAGGGTTACCAGATGCCAAACTGGAAATTCCTGCACAGCAACCCCAAAATTCCTGATTTAAGGCCAAAATTCCTCTCAGTCCAGCCAAAATTCCTGAGAAAATTCCTGTAATTAAAAAAATTGTCCAAAAATGTAGGACAAAATGTAGGACATGTTAAAATAAGCTTAAAATACTGGTATTACTTTCCTGTACTTAATTCCAACACTATATTACCTTTTTAAGGTAATGGACTCACACACCCTGAGGGGGAGGAGCAGTGGGTGTATTCAGGGGTGGCTGGTGGAGAGTTTCTCTGGGGTGGGGAATGTAGGTGAGTGGGAGGTTTCTGGGGGGAGGGGGTGAATGTAGGGCTGGTGGGGGTTTTCGTTGGGGTACTGGGCACAGGCAGGGCCAGGGGAGTTGGTGGGGGTGACTACAGGATAGTGGGTGCTACAGGCAGCAGGGGAGGCTGGTGGGGGCTTACTTTTGAGTAGGAATGGTCAGGGTTGTTTTCTAAGGCTGCCAGTATGAAGATCCCTCCCTGGGAGTAAGACATATTATCTGCAGAGGGGCTTACTTTTGAGTAGACATGGTCAAGAGTGTTTTCTAAGGCTGCAATCCTGAAGATCCCTCCCTGGGAGTAAGACCCATTAACTGCAGAGGGGCTTACTTTTGAGTAGACATGGTCAGGAGTGTTTTTTAGGGCTGCAATCCTGAAGATCGCTCTCTGGGAGTAAGACCCATTAACAGCAGAGGGGCTTACTTTTGAGTAGACATGGTCAGGAGTGTTTTCTAAGGCTGGAATCAGTAGGGAGGATGCAGAGTGGCAGCATCCAGGAGGCAGTGAGGACTGGAGAGGGCTGATCCAGAGGGAGGCAGTGAGGGGGAGGAGCGTCCTTCTCCCGCTCGCTCTTTCTCCGGATCAGCACCAGACACAGCTGAGGCTGCAGGCACAATGAAGAGAAGCAGCCACAGCTGCAGCGCGCCAAATTTAAATGGCCGCTGGCAGCAGGAGCCTCTTTTTCAGGAGCCCAGAGGTGAAGCTTGCTGGTCTGGAGGCGGAGCTTGTTTTCAGGAGGGCTCCTGGGAATTCCGGGGATATGGCAACCCCGACTTCAAGAGACGCATTTGACATGGTTTGAAGGCATAATTCTATAGAGTTCTTCCTTAGCTTGACGTAAGTAAGCAAATAGAAATATTGTGGTTTAGAGTGGGAAGTCTTAAAAAACTGTAAATCTGGGAGATTTTCAGGATCCTGTTCTTGTCTTGCTTAAAAGAGCACTTCCTCAGCAAAGATTTGAAATCCACAAAAACAAAAATATCTGTAGAAAAACAATTGGTAGATAACAACGAATGAGCCAAGGTGACCTAACCACCGCACCTCAATTGTTCCTCCGAGCATAATTTAAGAAGACAGTTGTCTGGTATGTCCAGCACCCTATGATCTATATATATAAAAGAGAAAAGTCAATGACTGACTGACTCACTCACTCATCAACACCCTGCCAAAACCGGTGGGTCTAGAAGCGTGAAATTTGGGGAGGGTGTTTCTTCCATGAGGGAGGGGTGCACTAAGAACCCGTTTTCAGAAATTCCAACTGGAAGGGGGTGAAAAGGGGCGCAACGCGTTTTCCTCCCTATACTTTGCATTGAGAATTGCTGACTCAGCAACATTCCACCCCAACTTCTGGGCCTAGAAGCATGGAATTCGGGGAGGGATCCTTCTGTCACCTGAACACCCACCAAGAACCAAGTGGAGAAATTTAACCCTTCAGGGGCTGGAAAGGGGGCAACTTTTTTCTGTCCTATACTTAACATGGGAGACTAAATAACATCCAGCCTATTCGGTGCTCGGTGCCTGGTGCAGTGGGAATGTTGTTCAGAGGAAGATGTTGCACTGGCGAGGATGCTACGCATGGGGGGGAGTTACGCATGGGGGGAAGTTGCGCATGGGGGAAGTTGCGCATGGGGAAAGTTGCACATGGGGAAAGTTGCACAGGGGGGGATGGTGCGCATGGGGGGATGGTGCACATGGGAGGATGGTGCGCATGGGGGGAAGTTGCGCATGGGGGGGAAGGTGCACATGGGGGAAGTTGCGCATGGGGGATGGTGCACATGGGAGAATGGTGCACATGGGGGGAAGTTGCGTATGGGGAAGTTGCACATGGGGGGATGATGCACATGGGGGGATGATGCGCATGGGGGAAGTTGCACATGGGGGGATGATGCACATGAGGGATGATGCGCATGGAGGAAGTTGTGCATGGGGGATGGTGCACATGGGAGGAAGGTGTGCATGGGGGGAATTTGAGCATGGGGGGAAGTTGTGCATGGGGGGAAGGTGCACATGGGGGGATGGTGAGCATGGGGAAAGTTGCACATGGGGGATGGTGCGCATGGAGGATGATGCGCATGGGGGATGATGTGCATGGGGGAAGTTGTGCATGAGGGATGGTGCACATGGGAGGATGGTGCGCATGGGGGGAAGTTGCGCATGGGGAAAGTTGCACATGGGGGGATGATGCGCATGGGGAAGTTGCACATGGGGGATGATGCACATGGGGGGATGATGCGCATGGAGGAAGTTGTGCATGGGGGATGGTGCACATGGGAGGAAGGTGTGCATGGGGGGAATTTGAGCATGGGGGGAAGTTGTGCATGGGGGAAGGTGCGCATGGGGGATGGTGAGCATGGGGAAAGTTGCACATGGGGGATGATGAGCATGGGGGATGATGTGCATGGGGGATGATGCACATGGGGGAAGTTGCGCATGGGGATGATGCGCATGGGGATGATGCGCATGGAGGATGATGTGCATGGGGGAAGTTGTGCACGGGGGGAATTTGCGCATGGGGGAAAGGTATACATGGGGGAAGATGCGCATGGGGGATGATGCGCATGGGGGATGTTGCACTTGGGGGGATGATGCGCATGGGGGATGATGTGCATGGGGGGATGGTGCACATGGGGAAAGTTGCTCATGGGGATGATGAGCATGGAGGGATGATGTGCATGGGGGAGTTGTCCATGGGGGAAGTTGCGCATAGGAAAAGTTGTGCATGGGGGGATGATGTGGATGGGGGATCAAGCGGATGGGGGATCATGTGGATGGGGGAAGTTGCGCATGGGGAAAGTTGTGCCGTGGGGTGATGTCGTATGGGGACATGTTACTCTCGCAATGCGGGTACGCTTTTTGCTAGTAATATGATAAAATAGAAAGCCTTTGCTCTGGCCCTAATGGAGACTAGACTTTGGCTCTGAGGAAGGCTGCAGGGGTGCTGGGGGGCAGGGAGAGTGAAAATACATCTCAGAAATTTATTCTGTATAATTTCAAATATGTGTAGCTTATGCTGGTTTTCCCCCTTATCTAAATGCCATATAAAATCTGGGCAATAACCTCCAAAGAAAAACCTTAAGAACTGGGGCCACTAAATTTCCTCCCCCAGTATGGAAAAAATTAATTATTGAAAATGTTGGTCTCTTAGCTAAGGTTTTGACAAATTGGAAATGAGAGTTCCAGTTAATTCTTTTATCAAATACAACACCTAGGTATTTAAATACTTGAACCTATACTATTTTATGGGTGCCAATAAATTAATTATGAACAGGAGAACAATGTCCAGAAACAACTTCTTTAGACTTATTATAATTTACTTTCAGTATTTCCTGGGTGCTAAACTCATCTAGTTTCCTCAGAATTCTAGAGACACAGTTCCTATTTTGTGAAAGCAAAACAATATCGTATGCATATAATAAGGCAGCGATTTTTCGATTACCAATTGAAGGAGAAAAATTATCAGAATGTGAAAACTCAGAAACGATATTATTTCAATATAAGTTAAAAAGAAGTGGGGCGAGTAGACATCCTTGTCGAACTTCTCTGGTGGTACGGACTGGTTTCATCAAACTTCCTTCTGGATTTAGCCAAACCCTCAAGGAGGTATTATAATATAGCTGCTGTATTTGAAATAAAAGTCTTTGATCAATATTTCTCAGGGCTAATTTTTCCAGAAGTGGGTTCTGGAAACTTGTGTTGAAAGCAGAAGAGAAGTCAATGAAAGCCACAAAAATTTGTTTCTGTGGTCTGGTAGTGTATTGGAAAATTAAATGATTTAAGACAAAAATTTGATCTATGGTGCTATGCCCTTTCCTGAAACCTGCCTGTTCTTGGGCAAGGACATTATTATCCTCTACCCACTTAGACAATTTTAACAGCAGAATGTGGGTATAGATTTTGGAACTGATGTCCAAAAGAGAGATAGGACGATAATTCTGGGGGTTATTATTATCCCCTTTTATAAAGATTGGAGAAATTATGTTCTTTTTCCAGCCTTCCGGAAAATGCCAGTGTCATTAATATATGTAAAAGGTTTGGCTAAAACTGATGCATATCAATCAGAATTGTTTTCAAAAACCTCAAGCAGTAACATATCCATACCAGGGGCATTATTAGCAGCAAGGGAGCTAATAAGCTTGGACACTTCCAGTTCTGTGACTGGGGCCACTTTGGCAAAGATGTGAAATAGGAGGAAAACTGGACAATTGATCCTCTAAAATTCAGTGATGGGATTCAAAGAAATTAACAATTGGTTCTATGTCCATCTGGCAGCCACTTTTAAATGGCTATTTTTAAACTTTATATGTCCTATCTCTCATTAACAACCAGTTCTGTAGAGTAGCTGCAAACCTGCTGGAGCCTACCACTGATTACATTACTACCAAAGATGTACCTGTTAACCAGCAGGCCAGGGTTTGATTCCCAGGTCGGCCCCACAAGACAGGGTGAGCTTTTGTTCTTAGTCCAGTTCTGCGACGCCAGCTGGATCCAATCATATTGGCTCTGCCTTTCCATTGGACTAATTCAGTGGCGTGGAGAGGGGGGATTTTCTGCTTGAGTAACAGCCTATCCTCCATAACAATCCAACCCAGGCTTTCGTGCTTTGCATGCAGTGAATGCAGCACCAAGCATGATACCATACTCTTTCAAGACTGACAGAGGCCTGCTTTTTTATCAACAGAAATAGAGTGATTAATATAACAATTATGGTCAGGATTTTGAAGGGAATCGAAAGACCAAAACTTATCCTCATCTTTTATCATTGCAGGCCTTGCTGACCTCTTTCCACTGGGTATACATCAGTGGTGGGCACTTACCGGTACGGGCCTACATCGGCGCTCACGCAGAGCCTGCCTAGAAGCGGCCTGCCAGGCCAGCTTCCAGGCAGGCTCTGCGTGAGCGCCGGTGTCGGCGCTTGCGCAGAGCCTGCTTGGAAGCCGGCCTGCCAGCCTGGCAGGCCGGCTTCTAAGCAGGCACTGCGCAGGTGCCAATGTCGCCCCTCCCCTTGCCCCTCCCCAGTCCCGCCCCTCGCCCCACCTACACTCCCTGACCCCGGCTGGCCCCTCCCACTTCCGGCATACCGGATCTTGGGATGGGGCCAGCCCATCTCTGGTATACATATACGAATTCTTTTAAGGTTTAATTTGATTTTTGTGCCTGGAATGGGCCTTAGTTAGAGCATCAGTGATAGCAGAGGTTCTATGCAATCTTGTCCATCTTGCCAGTCAGGAGAGATTCTTTTTAGTTTGTCTACATTCAGCATCATACCATTTGCTCCAAGATCTAATTTGTTGTGAGTTTGGGGATTTGATTACTAACAGGGGTTTTAGAGATGTGGTGATAAGATTAAACCCAACTAGGTGATTTTGGATAGCCTGCACAATATACTTACACAGATCAGTCAAACGGGTGCTCTCTAACAGCTCTTTAATTGCTGTATACACTAATGTGGTCAATTTAGTACGTTTTCCCAGTATCATGGTATTTTCATCCTGATCAGAAAAAAGTAGGGAAGGGATGAAGGGGGTCAATAGACAATTAGGCAAACAGGAAGATGGTCTAGAATATAATAATGCAGCTTTTAAGATAACAAACTGTCTGAACAGAATATATAATCAATAATGGAGACGCTCTGCTATTTTTAGGAAGGTAAAAATAGAGTTACAAGAGTTACCATGAGTTACCAAGAGTTACCATGTCACAAGAGTTACCATGTAAACATGTAAGTTGCAAAGACATCATTATTTCTACCTGTCTGTTGCCTTGTGTATTTGCCACCTTATCCAAAGAGAACTGATTGGACAAGAAGGCTTCATTATGGTTAAAATCAGCCACATTTGCATCTGACCCAACTCTAGCATTAAAATCCCCACATGCAACATAGGCAGCCTGGACAAAACTGATCTCACAGAATAAAAGGGCATCTTCCAGGTAAGTTCCAAAAAGACATCACGCTCAGGGATGATCCAGAAGGACAATATGCATTTATACAAATCAAATGATCTAAATCAGGACTTCAGTTTCCATTTATCAAGACCAGTAAAATAAAATTATACTTGTCCTTTAATAGTATTTCTGAAGTGACATTTAATTTATCTGAAACAAAGGTCACCAGGCCACCAGTCACTCTGCCAATAGAGTGAAGCTTTAAGGCTGGGTATGCAAAAGACTTGTATCATTGAAGTGAGCAGACTGGAAAGTCCATGTCCTGCAACCATATTTCTTGTAGACAAATGATAGAAAAATCTGAAAGAAAGTCCAGAAAATCGAGGTAAAATCTTTATTTTTTCAGCCTGCAATATTCCCAAATATAATGGTAAAAGGACAACGCAGATTGGCAATAGAATGTCATGAAGAAGGGGAATGATGCTCATTAGTAGTTATCAAATTTAGTTTGACTACATCTGGGGACTCTTGAATGTCTGGGGGAAAAAAGTTGGTGACCTTGTCAAAATGCAGATCATTAAGAAACCAAAGCAAGGAAAACTATCATGAAAAGAAGAGTTTCAAGTCCTACTAAGTCATCAGCAGAGAGAAAGCCAAAACAGTTGAAAATGGAAACGTTTCTTTTATCAACTAAAAATGCTAAGAATTTCAAAGATGCCGCAAGAAGAAACAACTCCCCCTTAACAGTATCAGTTCAGATGGAGTTGACATCTATTCCTGTTGCTTCTTTGTCTTTCACTCTAAATGATAAATACAGGCAGTGTTCCACCTCTCAGAATTCTGTTAATCTGAGTAAGCCTGCTTCTATTGATTTTTCTGAGCTCAACAAGGAGGGGAAGGTACCTCTTCATCGCACAGTAAATGCTTGATGGCTAAACATCTCTCACAGATTTGTCTTATCTATGTAGAAACTCTTATATTACTTTTAGGACATCTGAACAATATTAAATCCCCATCTTTTCTCCTCTTGTACCTTTGGGCATATTTCTACCTAAAGAAGCTCTTTTTGTTACCCTTGACTTCCCTGGCCAGCCTCAGCTCAGACTGAGCTTTAGCATTACTGACCTCCTCCCAACAGAACCAGGCTATCTCTCTGTACTCATCCTTGATAATCTTTCTAGTCTTCCATTGCCTATACATCTCTTTCTATAATTTCAGCTGATCCCCAGGAGCCAGCCTGGGTTTCTGAGGATTTTACCCCCTTTTTTTCAGAGGAATTGTTTCTGACTGTGCTTGTAGAAGTTGCCTCTTAAGGAGATCCCACCATTCTTGGGCCACTTTCCCCATTAGTTCATCATCCCAAGGGAATCTGCCTATGACTACTCTAAACTGTTGAAATCAGCCTTCTTGAAATCCAATATAAAGGTTTGAATCTGTACTCTTTTTATTTCCCACAATATTCTAAATTCTAGCAGTTCATGATCTCTTTCTCCTAACATTCCTGCTATGTTTTCCCAGTGAAAAACATATTGTTCTTCACGTATTGTTCATAATTGTTCTTCACAATTAGTTAATATCAGGTCAAGGATGGCCCATCTGCTGGTTGCTTCCTCCACTTGCTGGACCATGAAGATCTCTTCCAACCCGTTAGGAATTTACTGGAGCTTCTGTGCTTAACCCTCTGTCACTCGAAGCTCTGTTACTCCCAGTTGGCTCAAAGTGCACTTTTTAGAACACTGTTAGAAAACTGTCATGAGACCCTAATTAACTCAATTGTAACACTCTTAAAGTGTTAAGTGACATTCATTAGGATGTACAAAGAGACAATATTCGAAATCTGATTCAAAAAAGTCCTCATTTATTCATCATACAGCAAGTAAAACCAAAATCAGTGAAAATTAATACCCGCCTCCACATTGTCTTATGTTTTCATGAAAAAAGAAAGACATATGAGCATTAATTGTGAGCTGAACTGGAAATATAGGCACAGTAGAGTCACTCTGAGTTGCTGTTGGGAAGTTCAGCAGTTCAGTTCTGAAACTGAAAAGCTTGTCCAACAAGAGGCTTGGGGGCTGCATTTGGCTTAGAAAACCCATAGATGCGGCCCTTGTTGGATTAGCCTGCATGTGTTCATATGTATAATATTATGAACAAAATATCCACAATCTTTGTAATTTCCATTCTTAAAAAGAGCTAAATGAACAATTATGATGAATATAAAAGGAAATAAGAAACTTCTCAGGAGGGTTGGAGTTGTAATTTTTGTCCAGGGGCTCCCAGGGGCTCCCCACACAAGAAGCTGGAAAAATGACTAGGGGGGTCTCAAATAGCACCTAGAAATAGGAAGGCACTAGGAGGGGCAGGCCTCTTGGTCATCATGGGGCAGAGAGGGAGAAAAAACAAAAACTCATGTAATAATTATTGCAGCTTCGAGCGTCCTGGGGTTAACTGAGTTTGTATCCCAACAAATGTCTGGATAGTTAAAATTCCCCATTACAACTACTACATATTTTCTTGCAACATCTGCCAGTTGCTTCAAAACCACATCATCCACTGCTTCTCCTTGGCCTGGCAGCCTATGGTAGATCCAACCACAATTTTTATTTCTCCCCCCCCCCCGCCCCTTAAACTTTACCCAAATGCAGTCCATGGCGATATCCAGATCAGCTTCTTGGATTTCAGAGCAAGCATATATTTTCTTGACATATAATGCTACTCCGCTTCCTATTTTCCACTTCTGTTTTTCCTTCCCTTTGTGTGTACATTCATGGGAGACATCCCACCAAGTTTCAGTTATTCCTATTAGGTAAAATTTGCCTTTTCTTTCTTCACGTTCCAGCTCCTGTTGTTAATTTCCCAGGCTCTGTGCATTTGTGTAAATGCAACGTAAGCCCTGGAGGTTGCAACTCAGTGTGTGTTCCCCCCTTTTTAAAATGGCTGGACCCCTCAAAAGATTTTCAAATTACAGCTGTGCCCTTATGATTCCTGTCCAGAGCATTTTCTTGAGTCCTAGGTTTCCTTCTTTATGGCTATTCTATATATCCCATTCTTTATGTGCTAATCTAATCATATGAAAGACTGCACTCTGCTACTCCCTGACATCAGCCAGAATATTAAGTAGGTTCCTTCCATGTTTCTCAAACTTAACAGAGAAGCAGAGCTAGCAGGGCTTAATCACTGCAACCAAATAGATAAAACAAAGAATTGTTTTATCTTGTTATAATTCGGAAGCCAAGTCTGGCGGGAAGTCAAGTTTTAAAAAATCACACTTGAGACACTATATCAGCATCATGCACTCCATTAAGTCAAAACTTCAATCATCAGGTCTGACTATAATGGCTCACCGGGGCTCTGTAAGGCAATTAGTTTTATATCAAAGGGAATGGCAGGCATTGATCAGCCTTCTAGGAGCCTCTGGAGTTGATGACAATTGAAGTGAAATGCAGTCTGCATTGAAACTTGGCAATTAGAATTGAGTGAGGGAGGGAAAGTTATGCTAAAATTATGAGTTGCTACAGTACTATATAACCTATTGACCCTGTTCACAGCAAATGGTCTTTGACCCTATTCACATCTAGCATTGCTTTTCATCCCAAATGGCAACACGTGATCCATTTCAACACAGGATCTATTTCAACACAACCACATAAACAGAACTGTCAAAGTTTGCATCAAGTATCTTGATTTGGTACAAATTGCCAAAGCATTCACTGAGCATAGCCTCAATGACTATGAGGTTTATTTATAGGCTGTAAAACATGCACACTCTTTTTGTCATGTTCTCTTCACCATAAATACACAATGTACGAAATACTGTCTTCAACAAATGAGACAACTTAAATAAACCTGGAGCAGTGGTGTTTCTGGGTCATGTTGAACTATTATTTTATGTTAAGAAGACACATGCTCTTTTCCTACCCAGTGATCCTGGATCTTTGTCTTCTTCATGTTGCCACAAAAGCTGTTCAGCAAGGAAATCATTGTGCTAAGGGATAAACCTGTAGCCAGGCAGACAGAAAGGATGCACTAGTTGTCATGTAAACAGAGAAGAATCTAGATCTAATGATTCACAATTATTCCTCATACCTAGAGCTTTGAAGCAGAACTTCAGATGGAAGTACTTATGCTTCAAAACATGCACTACATTTCTGGTCAGGTTGATTGTTTAGGACTAGATCTGGTGTTTGTTGTATTATTAGAATATAACTCCCCCAACTCTGCAGATGCTATAACTGGGCAATATCTAGGGATGATCGTCAAGATATGTGTCAGAATACAATAACTCTCCATTATCTCAGTGGTCACTTATAGGGTCCTACTCTCAGTTCTTTTCTAGTTTAGGATCTGACTGTGAATTGATCACAATATCATCACTGGCATCCTTCAGTCTCGAAAGACTATGGTATCGTGCTCTGATTGGACATCCTGAAACAACATCCAGTGTGGCCAAAAAGGCCAATTCGAGAGAGGCAATCCCTTCCATACTGAGGACAAATAAATTCTGTCTCCTGCACAGGCCCCAGGTTTTGCTGCTTTTGGGTCTGTCTCTGCTTTAGCCTACCGAACAAGTGTTTCTTCCAGTTGGAGGAGGCCATGCTGGGTCTTTTGCCTCCACACTGAATGATTGAAGGTCCAGGTTTCCCAGCTGTTGATTTCCATTCCCAAGGCCTTTAGATGCCTCCTGCAGATGTCTTTGTATCGCAGCTGTGGTCTCCCTCTAGGGCGCTTTCCCTGCACTAATTCTCCAGATAGGAGATCTTTTGGAATCTGACCATCAGCCACTCTCATGACAAAGATTCTAGCATGTTCCAAGACTGGGTTGTTTGAAACTTTGTCATGCCAGGTGATGCCAAGAATATGTCAGAGACAGCGCATATGAAAGGTGTTCAGCTTTCTCTCCTGCCATGCATAAAGGGTCCAAGACTTGCTGCACTACAAGAGTGTGCTCAGGACACAAGCTCTATAGACCTGGATCTTTGTATGTTCCTTCAGCTTCTTATTAAGCCATACTCTCTTTGTAAGCTTGGAGAATGTGGTAGCCACTTTACCAATACGTTTATTCAGCTCAGTCTCTAAGGAGAGAGTGTCAGAGATAGTTGAGCCAAGGTACACAAAGTCATGGACAACCTCCAGTTCATGTTCAGAGATTGTGATGCAGGAAGGTGGATCCACACCCTGACCCATGACGTGTTTTCTTCAAGCTGATTGTTAGTGCAAAGTCTCGGCAGGCTTTGCTAAAATAGTCCATAAGTTGTTGAAGGTCTTTGGCAGAGTGAGCAGTAACAGCAGCGTCATCGGCGAAGAGGAACATCCCAAGTTTCCTCGTAGGGCTTCCCTTCCATCCCACTGATCATTCTTGTCGCTCTCCTCTGGTTTGCTCCAGTTTGGCTGCATCTTTCTTAAAGTCAGGTGCCCAGAACTCAACACAGTACTCAAGGTGAGGTCTGACCAATGCAGAATAAAGAGGAACTATAACTTCTCGTGACTTGGAAGCTACAGTCCTCTTAATGCAACCTAAAATGGCATTTGCCTTCTTTGCAGACACATCACACTGCTGACTCATGTTCAGCTTGTTATCCACGACGACTCCAAGATCCCACTCACATGTTGTGCTACCAAGCCAAGTATCCCCCATTTTATACCTATGTTTTTAGTTTTTATTGCCTAAGTGCAGAACCTTGCACTTTTCCCTGTTGAAATTCATTCTGTTACAGCCCAGGATTCCAGTTTATCCAGATCCTCCTGGAGGTTTCTCCGATCTTCTGATGTGTTTGCTACTCCTCCCAGTTTGGTGTCATCTGCAAATTTGATCAGGCTCCCCTGTATCCCTTCCTCCAAGTCATTGATGAAAATGTTAAAGAGAACCGGTCCCAAGACAGAGCCTTGGGGTACCCCACTAGAAACTGACCTCCAGGTGGACACAGAACCATTTACTAAAACCCTTTGAGTGCGGCCATCGAGCCAGTTGCAGATCCACCTAACAATTGCCCTGTCTAGCCCATATTTTTCCAACTTCCTAATTAAAATGTCATGTGGGACTTTGTCAAATGCTTTGCTGAAGTCAAGATAAATGACATCCACAGCATTGACAGTGTCCTGTAAGCTCGTAACCTGATCAAAAAGGAAATCAGATTTGTCTGGCAAGATTTATTCTTGGTAAATCCATGCTGGGTTGTTTTGATCACCGAGTACTTGTCTAGATGTGCACAAATTGTGTGTTTTATGATTTGCTCTAATATCTTGCCCGGGATTGAAGTCAAACTGACTGGTCTATAATTTCCTGGGTCTTCTTTTTTCCCCTTCTTAAAAACTGGGACTACATTTGCCCTCTTCCAGTCCAGTGGCACTTCTCCACTCCTCAAGGATTTCTCAAAGATGATCGACAGAGGGTCTGCAAGGACATCTGCGAGTTCCTTCAGAACTCTAGGATGCAGCTCATCTGGTCCAAATGACTTGAATTCATTTAGGCCAGTTAAGTGGTTTTGAACCAGTTCTCTGTCAATCTTAATCTGCTGTTCTGCACCATCCATGTTTTCATTACCTCTTAGGGGATGTAAACACATCCCTGAATCAGTCAATGATCCCGCACCCCCATTAGCACAGCCCTCCTTCTGTGAATAGACGGATGCAAAGTAGGAGTTGAGCAGCTCCACCTTCTGCTGGTTTCCAGACACCTGTTGTCCATCCTTGTCGAAGAGCAGCCCCACCCCCTCGTCTCTCCTCCTGTTCCTTTGGACATATCTAAAGAAGCTCTTTTTGTTATCTTTGACTCCCCTGTTCAGCCTCAGCTCATACTGAGCTTTAGCATCCCTGACCCCCTCCCTACAAGACCGGGCTACCTGCCTGTACTCCTCTCTGGTGATCTTTCCAGTCTTCCACTCCCTATGCTTCTCTTTCTTTAACTTCAGCTGATCCCCAAGTTGCCTGTGGAGCCAACCTGGTTTTTTCAGCATTTTCCCCCCTTTCTTTTTTATTGGAATTGTTTCTGACTGTGCTTGTAGAAGCTGCCTCTTAAGGAGCTCCCACCCATCTTGGGCCCCTTTCCCCATTAGATCATCAATCCATGGGATCCCACCTATGACTCCTCTAAGCCTGTTGAAATCAGCTTTCCTGAAATCCAACATATAAGTTTCACTCTGCACTCTTTTTATTTCCCACATTATTCTAAATTCCAGCAGCTCATGATCGCTTTCCCCTAAAGTTCCCACTATGTTGACCTGATCAACCAGTTCTTCACAATTTGTTAAGATCAGGTCAAGGATTGCCCCTCCCCTTGTCGTTTCCTCCACTTTCTGGACCATCACGTTATCTTCCAGGCCCATCAGGAATCTACTGGAGCTTCCATGTTTGGCTGAGTTTGTCTCCCAGCAAATGTCTGGGTAGTTAAAGTCCCCCATTACTACTACCTCATATTTCCTTGCAATGCCTGCCAGTTGCTCCAAGAAGACATCGTCTATTCCTTCTCCTTGGCCTGGCGGTCTATAGTAGATGCCCACCACGTTTTGTTTCTTATTTTCCCCCCTTACTTTTACCCAAACACACTCCACATGGATATCTGGATCACTCTCCTGGATTTCAGAGCAAGTATATATGTTCTTGACATATAATGCTACTCCACCTCCCCTTTTGCCACTTCCTTTCCTCCGGAACAGCTGATAGCCTTCCAATTGTGTGTTCCAGTCATGGGAGTCATCCCACCAAGTTTCAGTTATTCCTATCAAATCAAATTTCCCTTCACTTGCTAAAAGCTCCAGCTCATCTTGTTTATTTCCCAGGCTCTGTGCATTTGTGTAAATGCAACTTAAGCCCTGGAGGTTGCAATTCAATGCATTTCCCTCCTTTTTTGTAAGGCCAGGTCACTCTAAAGATTTTTGAGTTACAGCTGTGCCCTGGCAATTTCCATCCAGAGCATTTTCCTCATTCCTAGGTTCCCTTTGGACGTAACCCACCCCCTTCTTATTTAGTTTAAAGCCCTCCTGATAAGGTTGGCCATCTCCCGTCTGAAGACACTCTTCCCGCAACCTGTAAGATGTAGTCCATCCTTTGCTAGGAGTCCTTCCACAAGGAAGTTCATCCTGTGATCCCAGAATCCAAATCCTTCCCAATGACACCATTAGGCTTGTAGGTTGCACTCGCTGGAACAGGCTTTATATGCAATTAGAGTTCTCCTCTTTTCCTCAAGGGCTGGTGTCAGCTCCTCCGAGTGAGCTTCAAACCAATCTGCTGTCTTTCTAACCTGCTTACCAAAAACTGACAAGGTGGTAGTATAAACAGCATTCTTGAAATGTTCCCATCGTTCAGAAGCATTTGCGTCAGCCCACCCGGGAGAATTTCCTCAAGTGCTTGGTCAAATTCCATCGTGATGGTGATGGTCACAATATATGAGCTGTTTAATTAATGGATAGTTTGACAAATGAAGCACTAAGCTTAGAAAATCCACAGGCTACAATCCTAATCTCCATTTAGGCTGGCCTAAGTCTGAGCATAAGTCCTGTGCAAACCTGGGGGTGTCATAAAAATGTCGACAGGCACTTTTGCTCAGTCCTTAAGGGGTTAGGCCATTACACAGGCATAAGCTGACCTCCTCCCACTACCATGGAAAGATAAGCCATGTGAGTTTGGCCTAAATTTGATATGATTGTGCCCTAAGTAATAACAACCACATTCAGGAGATTTGACTGCAAGACAGTGTGCCTTATCTGTGAGATAACTTTCATTTTAAGTAATCTACATTGTTCAGAAACCAGTAAACAAAGTTTTACAGAAATACGTGAGTTACAATTATGACTTGTGCACATTACCAGACCACCTTATAGAAACAACAGCTAGACATGGTATTAATGTAAGAACCACCAAGCTTTTCATGGTTTTTCAAGGGCTCTGTTAGGTTAGACTGAAATTAAAATCCAAAATGTAGAAGTGCTGTATAAGCCTAAGCATACAAAAATGTAGGGCCTTCAATTGAGCAAATGTGCTTTTGTGTGATTAAAGTGTTCACATGCACAACTGTGTGCACAACCAGCCTGATAAATTCTTGATCCTTTTACTCCAGACAAGGTTCCAGACAAACTGGTATCAGGCAAACAGTGCATCTGTTTTATCACTGTCACATATGATGGCAAGAATGGGGTGGAATGGGAAGGCATCTTCCAAACCTAAGCATTCAAATTCCCATCATGTATATGTTATTTATTGCAAGGCTGAATGTTTCAAGGAGCTCCAAAGAAAGCTCAAGGAATCCAGCAGTTTTCAAGCTTTTTATTTTGCTAGCATTTCTGCGTTACAATAAGGCAGAGTCTAAGGATCAGCATCCTGTAGAGAGAAGAAGGTTAAATTTTTGACTGGATGATTCTGAGAGAGCAATCAGAACCAATTTAGGCAGCCCAACTCACCCATTTCCCCATTCCCACAGTGGCTTGGAGAGACCAGTTCACAGACATGTTCCAGTCTCACCTCTCAGTGGCACATGACACTTTTGTGATACCCCCAGGGAAGCATGTCCAGGGAAGGGACTTATATCCACCTAACTTGGGGTTTAGGATTGTTTTGTTATTCGAATCCCAACTCCATTGGCTTGGTTTGCCAAGGAAATATGTTCTGGGGACAAATCAGTAGTGTTGTGGCCTTAAGACTGCCATGTATGTCGAATAAGACAGACCTTCTTCTCCAGCTGATATTCCCTCCTCCTGAACCTCCTCCTGAAGCAGAAATTCTCATGTCATCCTCAGTTAGAATTGACTGTTATTAGAATTATTCCATCGAGGAGATTACTCAGCAACTGCCAACTTCATTTAAAATCTTTCTTTGGACTTCATGGTGATGCTCATTCACACTGAACAAACAAACACACACAGCCTTTGTGCTTGAGAACAAAGGGAGTTTTTCCTCACTTTAGTTTGATATCAGTCACACTCAAGATTAAATCTGCTATTTTATGTACTCATAGATTCCTTCCCCCATCCAGTCCCCATCCCTGAACTGCTTTTTCTAAAGTTTGCTGTATATTTTAGAAAGTGTATATTTGGGCGAGAGAACTTGGATGTCCTCCATTTTAGTGGTCCTTGTCCATGAACTATGTTGACAATAAACTGCCTCATATGACATGATTTGAGACATTTGCGTATGTTTATTGCAATTATTCACATTTTTAAATCTTTGTTGCTGTATCCTGAAGGTGCCACATTTAAAAGTAGCACCATATCCCCCAGATTTAGTTGTACCCCATAGTATTCTGTAAATGTGTCACATTTAAAAATAACATGGATGGTTGGAGATACAAAACAAGGAAGGCTCTTGGAAAGCGCCCTCACTATGTTCAGAACTTATGTACTTTTCTTTCCCAGCTCTGGGGTGTGGTGCACGGGAAATCCCCTCACAAGGGAAACTTGTTCTTAGTGGTATTCATTAGCCAGCAGCAGTGAAGTAGCATTGGGCCTGCTTGGATGATATGTTCAGTACCAAACCAATCCCACATGGTTATGAGCATGCACACCTTGGTAATTCCCTCTAGAAATGCTCAGTGTACCTTTTCTAGCCTGAACCATTCCTATGGAGATAAACCGACAGGACTAGAGAAAATGCCCAGAATTATTCCAGATGTGAGGTGTATGTGTGTGTCATGAGTGAGTGCAATGCTTGCCATGTTTGTCCAGTCACATCTTTAAAATAACATACTAACTGACCCAGTGATCATTCTGAGCAATGGTGTTGCACAGGGGAGGAAAGGGGACAAATGTTCCAGATCACTACACTTCCAAGGCCAGTGCTACCTTTCTCCCCCACCATATGGGAAGTCTTCAGAGAGCCAAGGAGGCTATATGCTGCATCCTTGTTCCTCCTAAGGCCCTCAGATGCTTCCAGAGGCTGAAAAGCACTACTTTCAGCTTTTGGTCAAAATCTAGAAATGATTTTCAGCTTTCCAATGATTCCTGGATGGTGGTGGGGTCCTGGTCCTGGGCAGCACAGGAGCCAGGATTACCAGTGCTTCTGAGATAGTTCTCAGTACTTCTCCCTACACACAGAGACACTCAAGTAATTTTCCAACTGTTTATAAAATACTTCTATTTCTTTTTTAACTATGACAATTGATAGATACATTAGTGGATAAATATACATTTACTGCTTTAAATGTTAAAAATTATTTTTTTAAATGTGGAAAATAGTTTTTCATCTGACAGTCCTGACAAGATTATTTCAAATATTGAAGCAGCCCTTGTAAAAGTTATGTAAATCTTATCTGTATAAGCAATATGTAATGTACAAAGTTGACTATTGAAACTCCTTGTTGGAATGGCAAAAAGGATTGTGGGAACTTGTTAAAGGGTTTTTTCCTATGGGATCCAAAAAGGAGGTCCATCTCAAGTTTTATTATAGCAGCTTTAAATTCATGGTATTTATGGCTTTAAGAAGAACTATTTGCTTATATGGTTTTCAAAAGATTGCATGCTAATGGCAACCCTGTGACAACTGGTTTTAAAAGAGGAAACACAGAGGCATCTATGTTGCAACTGTAGAACATCAAAGTATTCTTTGAAAATAGTGGGACAGATAAAGAAAATCTCAAATAACTTGGTTGGGAGGGGTAAGCAAATCCATATAAGTAGGTCAGAACATCTAAAGAGACCACTCAGATATGATAGGATAATTCATAAGGACAAACTTCATTCCCAGAAGATTTTAAGCCCGCCTTAAAACCAGCTAGGGGAAAAAAGGATTTTTGAGCTAACACCAGCTACAGGACTGTGTTGTTGGAGCAATTAATGGATGAGGATTGAAAGTACTTGACCAACAACTTATCATGCTACAAATAAAGTTAATTAGCACAGCTTAAGTCAGCTTTTTTAATTTCAGTGTTGAAACTGAATCTTGTATGGATGTAAACAGTTCTTAAACTGCTTAGGCATTATTGTGTGGAGGTAGTAGAGAAGAAGAAGGGTTTTGACACAGGGCACAATCCTAAAATTTAGGTTAGCCTAACTCACTTGCCATATGTTCCCATGTTAGTGTGAGGAGGTTGGCATATGCATGTGCACTGGCCTAACAACCCCCCTCAGGAGTAGGGCAGAAGTGCCTTACACACTTATTACACCCCCAGATTAGCTCAGGATTTGTGCCAGGTTTTATTGCAGACTACATGGAGGTTAGAATTGCAGCCATACGTATTGTTCGATAATCCAATGATTTGGGATTATCAAATATTTCAAATGTAGGCCTTCCAAAGGCACAAAAGGAAGGAGGAAGCTCCAAAGCCAGAATGCCCCCCACAGCAGAAAGAACCCTGCTCTTCACATCTGACATAACGATGAAAATTATTCCAGTTATGAAGCAACAGTGTAACCACTTCTTCCCTCAGCTCTAAATCATTGTATATTACACTTTAGCCTTGAATCTCATGATCTTTAGCTAACTATACACTTTACACTTTAACTTACTATATATCCTTAAATATCATGATCTTTCCAAAAAGAGTTTAATTTTTAATTTTATTTTTTGCTGTTTGCTTGTTTGATCTCTACCACTACAACTAATTCTGCTATTCTCTATGACAGAGGTATGACAGATACTCTTAGAAGATCTTCTGTCTCAATGCAAAACAAGTAAATGACATTACTTCTATTAAGTCTTCTAGGCTCAAAGAATAGTGATCAAAGAACTAACCAGCAACAGTTTCTTTCTGGTAAATTTGTTTTACTCTAATGATCTCCTAATTAACAACTCTAATTCGTGGGCAGACCCCATGGCCAATCTCTTTACTTTGATTGATCAGTTTGGAATCATACCAGATGATTGGCTAACTTCAATTTTGTTGCCCATTTTTAAAAAAGGCGACCCGTCTTTACCGGGGAATTATAGGCCAATTAGCTTGCTCTCCTCTATCGGAAAGCTATACGCTAAACATCTGCTAACCCACCTTACCACCTGGGCTTCGTCCAAGGGTCTTCCCGGCTATGAGCAAATTGGCTTCCGCCTGGGCTCCTTAACATTAGATCACAAGCTTATTCTCTCCTTTTTAGCCGAGAAATATTCGTGCCATTTTAAGGGGAATCTTTTTGTGGCCTTTATTGACCTGAGAGCTGCATTCGATTCAGTTAACAGGGACATTTTGTGGAGGAAATTAGCATTCTGGGGAATTCCCCCTCGCTTACTTTTCCTCATTTGCGATCTGCATTCCTCTAATTCCTGCCAGGTGCGCTTTGATCAATGTGGTTCTCTATCTTAAAAGATCCCAGTTACTAATCCTAGCTCCCTTTTTATTTAACCTTTTTTTAGCAGATCTATGTCCCCCGCTGTCTTTAGGTGATAAGACTGCCCCTCTTTTGGATAAAGTTCTGGTGCCTATTCTGCTGTACGCAGACAATGGCGCACTGCTATCTATATCCAGCTCTGGACTCAGGAAACTACTTACCCTTTTTTCAAGCCTATTGTTTATGCAATGATCTCTCCATTAAATGATCTCTCCATGGAAGCCCCTGACCTGGAAAATCAACAACCAACCTATTGAGCAGGTAAAATCCTTTAAATACCTGGGCATCACTTTTCATTACCAACTTAAGTGGATCCCTCATAGGAAACTCGCAGTGTCTTCGACATCACATTGTCTCAATGTGATTGCTAGATTTCACTACACCACCGGGAACCAATATGTTCCAGCTGCGCTTCAAATTTTTCAGGCCAAGCTAGTTAACCGTCTTCTCTATGGAGTCCCAATCTGGATCGAGATCACTCTTAGAGATGTGGATCAGTTAGCTGCAACCTTTCTAAGGCGAATTCTAGGGGTACCTAACTCAATTAAACTGTTAACTTTGATTCTGGAGCTTGGCATCCACCTGCCCTCAACTGTGTCCTGGGCCCTGACCTTTAAATTCTGGCTCCGTCTTTTTTTTTAATACTGCCTCCGATTCTTTACTTTCTGAACTATTGAAAGACCACTACCATTTTTCTTGGTTCTCTCTCTGCAAAACGAAACTTTCTGATATCGGCCTCTCCTTAGAATTTTTTTCAAATTGTAATTTTAAGCAGTCGTTGTCCTCTATTAAGGAGAGTTTATGGGAGGCTGAATCTATATGGCTTATTTCCAACATGAACCCAGTGTGTTTCCCTCGTTTCTTTGGTATTTCCCCTTATCTGGGTTATGGGTCTTATTATTTTGCACAATTGGTCAATCCCCTTAAGAGAAGAGCATTTATGCTTGCTCGTTTAAACATCTTTCCCTCCGCTGTCTTAAAAGGGCGATATGATCAAATTCCATTTGAGCTAAGGATTTGCCAGTTCTGTGGTGTTGAGCCTGCTTCAGTCCCCCATATTCTTTGTTCCTGCCCGGCTCATAATATGATTCGCACCCTGCCCTTGAGCTTATTTTATCCAGTTTCATCGGATCTCTCCAAAATCTTGTAGGTTTCCTCCTCGAGGACTCCTCCAGTACTACAATGGATCTTGTAGCGAGTTTTCTGCTGGAGGTCCTAACTAAATCTTTTCTGTAGGTTGCTTTTAATGATCTTTATGATGTCTTATTATTTTATGATTTTATGATGTCTACTATTTATTATATATGTATGTTTTGATTGATGCCATTAAAGGTTTTTGATTGATTGATTTTGCTAATTTTGCAAATAAGACTCATAATTGTTTTACAAGCATTCAATACATTACATTTACCTAGGACATTCATACTCAATCATGTTCTTTAAATGAGTTTGTTTTTCTTTTTTGCAGGAATTAGTGTCTTTAGTAATCAGAACTAAAACACTGAATGAGTGAATGGTCAACTTTACTTGGAAATGAACAACTACTAGTACTTTAATGGTAAAGTTAAACAAAAAACAAGATAAGCTCTCAGGAAAATACCAGATTTCCTTGGATGAATGGATAATAAAAAGTCCTGACGTTTATCCAAACAAACAAATAAAAAACAATTATTTCCCAACCATCAGTGCAGGGAATAAAACTTAACTCTAACACTGGTTTCATAGCATGGCAATTGGACTTCCCAGTAAGCACATTCAAGGCTTTTCTGGCTCCCCAAATTGCCAAAAGCAGTGAGCATGTAAAAAATAAATCACTTTTTATGTGTTGTTTCAGTTTTCTTTAAAATGGGACTGGAAGGATTGCTCTATCTGTAATGACAGTTGAAAGGAACATTAATGTGCAAAGACCCAAATGCTGAGAATCAAAGATGAAAAGGGTTCTCACTTTCAAGAACTGCTTGTGGGCTTCCCAAAAGCATCCAAATGGATGTCAGGCAAGATAGATGCTTGCTCAAAAAATTTAGCTGGGTCCTACCTGTATTTTGCCACTGATGCATATTGGATTTATTTCCACCGAACTTGTTCCAAAGGCATGGAACGGGTAGTATAACTCCCATTGACTTATGGCCATGATTTAGCACAGTGCTTCTCAAAATATTTAGCAAGGGAACCCATTTTAAAAATGACAATCTATTGTGACCCACTCCAAAAATTCATTTAGGAAGAAATATGGGAAGAAATAATATTGTCAAATTAATACACAATTAATAATAATAGGGATCCTGAACTCCTGAGGATGCTAGATACTGTTCATAGAAGATAAAAGTACAGGAAAAGATGAGGGGAGTGACCATCCTTGATGTGATTTTAACGAATCCTGAAGAACTGATTGACTGGGTAAACTTAGCGGGAACTTTAAGGGAAAGTAGATAGATAGATAGATAGATAGATAGATAGATAGATAGATAGATAGATAGATAGATAGATAGATAGATAGATAGATAGATAGATAGATTGATTGATTGATTGATTGATTGATTGATTGATTGATTGATTGGCCAAGTATGAACTCCATACCCGGAATTTGGCTTCGGCAATGGCTGCAGACATACAAACACCAACTCACAAATAAACAATACATACAGAGCATACAATCAGATAAGAACACTATTCAGTATTTTCCAATAGTCCCTCAGCATAGTTGATGGTTCAGCAATTTAATGGCACAAGGAAAAAAACTGTCCTTGTGCCTAGTTGTCTTAGTGTACAGAGTCCTATATCGGCGTCCAGAGGGAAGAAGCTCTAACAAAATGTGTCCAGGGAGAAGAGGGTCTGCAGCAAAACTCATGGCTCTCTTCTTGACCCGAGCGATATATAGATCCTCCATAGTGGGCAGACTGACTCCAATTATTTTCTCTGCTATACTTATAGTTCTTTGTAGTTTTTTCTTGTCCAGTTTGGATGCTGTGCCAAACCAGACAGTGATGGAACTGCAGAGAACAGATTCAATAATTCCCCTATAAAACAGGGTCATCAGCTCTTGAGGCAGATTGAATTTCCTCAGTTGGCGCAAGAAGAACATCCTCTGATGAGCCTTTTTAATGATGCTGCTGATGTTAGTTGACCATTTCAGGTCTTGGGAGACTACAGAGCCCAAGAACTTGAAGGATTCCACCACTGAAACCACATTACCACAGATGGAAACTGGAAGTAGCATAGGGGGTGCTTCCTAAAATCTACCATCATTTCCACAGTTTTTTTCTGAATTAACCTCCAGGTGGTTCCTACTGCACCACAGAACCAGTTGTTCAACCTCCCGTCTGTATGCAGATTCATCACCATCACGGATAAGGCCAATGACTGTTGTGTCATCTGCAAACTTCAAAATGTTAACAGAGGGGTCCGAAGAGGTGCAGTCGTTTGTATAAAGGGAGAAAAGCAACGGGGAGAGCACACATCCTTGAGGAGCTCCTGTGCTGATAGTTCGAGTACTAGATGTAATTTTCCACAACCTAACCTGCTGCTTCCTGTCTGTCAGAAAGCTAAGTATCCACTGACAGATAGGAGCAGATACATTAAGGTGGATCAGTTTAGAATAGAGGATTGATGGAACAATAGTGTTGAACGCTGAGCTGAAGTCCACAAAAAGAACCCGTACATATGTCCCCAAAGAATCCAGATGTTGCAGGATATAATATAATGCCATATTTACAGTGTCATCCACTGACCTGTTAGTACTGTAGGCAAACTGAAGAGGGTCTAGCAACGGGTCTGTGATGTCCTTCTAGTGGGCCAACACCAGCCTCTCAAAGACCTTCATTACAACAGATGTTAAAGCAACAGGTCTATAATCATTCAGCTAACTGATGGAAGGTTTCTTAGGAACTGGAATGATGATAGAGTCTTTAAAGCATGAAGGGACCTTGCACAGCTCTAGTGAAATATTAAAAATCTGTGTAAGGATGGGGGCCAGTTGTATTGCACACACATTCAAGCAGAGAGGAGTTACCCCATCTGCGCCTGGGGATTTTTTAGCCATCTGCCTTTGAAGAAAGCCCTGCACATCTTTTTCGCAGATTGTCAGAGGAGTAGATTCAGGAGTAGAGATAGTTGTGGAGGAAACAATGCTTGGTACATCTGAACCCAAATGAGTAACAGTAGATGGGGATAGTTGTTTTTCAAACCTACAATAAAACTCATTCAAGTCCTCAGCCAATTTATGGCTCTCCAGAACAGAGGGGGATGCTTTCTTGTAGCCTGTGATAGTTTGTAAATTCCTCCAAATCGTAGCAGAATCATGATTTAAAATTTGTTTTTCCAATTTTTCACTATAAGTTCTTTTCGCCACTCTGATCTCCTTATTCAGTACATTCCTGGCATGGTTATACAGAAATCTATCCCCTTTTCTATAAGCTTCCTCTTTAGCATGTTGGAGTTGCTAGACCCTTACTGTAAACTAAGGTTTATTATTATTATATATATGGGAAGTCTTGGTGGGAACACATAGGTCTTCACAAAAACTAATATAAGATGTCACAGCATCAGCGCTCATCCAAGTTGTCAGAAGCAGTTTCAAAAATACTCCAATCAGTGCTATCAAAGCAAGCCTGCAACTTTAACTTTGCCTCCTCAGTCCAACACTTTACTATTCTGACCACAGGCTTTGCAGCTTTCAGTCTCTGCTTATAGGTTGGAATAAGAAAGATCATGCAGTGATCAGAAAGACCAAGGGCAGCACAAGGGACAGAGCGATAAGCACCCTTAACAGTGGTTTGCAATGGACCAGGGTGTTTTTGTCCCTGGTAGGACAGCTAACATGCTGTTTATATCTGGGCAGCTCTTGTGTTAGATTTGCTTTATTGAAATCCCCTAATAAATAGGTAGGGAGTCTGGATGATTCCTCTCGATTTGAATAATCATCAAGATCCTGTAGAGCACGACTATTACAGGCTTAAGGTAGAATATAAATCCCTCCCAGGATCACTGAGGAAAACTCCTGTGGGGAATAGAACAGTTTACAGTTGATAAATAAAGCCTCTAGATCCTCACTGCAAGTTTTCGCTAACAATGTAACATCTTTACACCAACTACCATTTATATAAAAACAAATTCCACCTCCCCTTGTTTTGCCAGATGATTCCATCACTCGATCTTCTCTATAAATCTGGAACCCCTGCAGTTCAATTGCACTGTCTTGAACAGACTCATTGAGCCAAGTTTCCGTAAAGCAAAGAGCAGCTGAACAAGAGAAGTCAAAGTTAACCTGGTTAATAAGGTGCAATTCGTCCATTTTGTTGACCACGAGTGGAGGTTTGAAAGATGGAAAGATGGTAGTGCAGATTTTGTACCTCGATGCCATAACTTGATCAGTGCACCAGCACGCCGCCCTCTCTGATGCTTCCTCCAAGTCTTGCAAGGAGCCTCACCACCTCCTCTGACCAAAGAGGAGACTTTACAGCTCACTTCATCACCAAAAACAGGAGGATAAAAACATGAATGAGCTCTTCTAATATTTAAAATCTCCTCCTGGTAATTGTAATACGAGAAGAATTGCAGGGAGCCATAAAAGAAATTTAAAACAACAGATAAAATTTGAAACAACAGATAGCCCTCAAGGACATACAATTACTCAAAAGAAACTCTGACCAAAACAAGATTAACTCAGAAGAATAAAGCAATAAAGCAATAAAGCTGAGGAGCAGTCCTCATCTACAACGCCATCTAATGCATTATCATGAGATACTGGAATTTGGAATATTATAGGAAAACCTTATATTGGATTGTGAAACCTTTATACTGGATTTCAGGAAGGCTGATTTCAACAATCTTAGAGAAGTCATAGGCTGGAAACAATGGACTGATAAACTAACAGGAAAAGAGACCCAAGATGAGTGGGAGCTCCTTAAGAGGCAGCTTCTACAAGCACAGTCAGAAACAATTCATATGAAAGAGAGAGAGAGAGAGAGAGAGAAAAGCTTAGGAAAACAACATGGGGATAAGCTAAAGAAAGAGATGTATAGGCAATGGAAGACTGGAAAGATCACCACAGAGGAGTGTATGCAGATAGCCCAGTCCTGTAGGGAGGGGTTCAGGAATGCTAAAGCTCAGTATTAGCTGAGGTTGGCCAGGGGAATAAAGGATAACAAAAAGAGCTTCTTTAGATATGTCCAAAGGAACAGGAGGAGAGACGAGGGGGTGGGGCTGCTCTTTTATTCCCTTCAGTGCTGCTGCTGCTCATGCCTCTGTTCGTCCGATCTGCCTGGGTTGCAGCAGGGGGTGCAGACCAGGCTGTCCTGGGCAGAAGTGATGGGGGAAACCCCCCCTGGGGTTCATCCTCTCCTCCTAAGTGTGGTGGTGCATCCTCCACTGCCTTTCATACATAAATGGGTCCTACTCCTAGGAAAGTCCCGGGAAATATAGACCAGTCAGTTTGACTTCCGGGCAAGATATTAGAACAAATCATAAAACACACAATTTGTGCACATCTAGACAAGTACTCAGTGATCAAAACAACCCAGCATGGATATACCACAAATAAATCTTGCCAGACAAATCTGATCTCCTTATTTCATCGGGTTATGAGCTTACTGGACAGTGGCAATGCTGTGGATGTCATTTATCTTGACTTCAGCAAAGCATTTGACAAGGTCCCACATGACATTTTAATTGGGATGTTGGAAAAATAAGGGCTAGACAAGGCAATATTGAGGTGGATCTGGAACTGGCTCAACGACCGCACAGAAGGGATTTAGTAAATGGTTCTGTGTCAACCTAGAGGTCAGTTTCAAGTGGGGTACCCCAAAGCTCTGTCTTGGGACTGGTTCTCTTTAACATTTTCATGAATGACGTGCACAAAGGGATAAATGGGATCCTGATTATAGCAAGATGCCGGGAGCATTTGCTGGGAGCAAGAGCTGGGGGTGTTCCAAGCGAGTGGAGCCTGGCTGCAGCAAGAAACTCAGACACAAGCATTTGCTATCTGAGGCGGGAGGCTCTCCGAGGGGAGAAAACTGCCCAACTTTTATTGGGATACAATCGTCATAAGATAAATGAGGTGCAACTTAAGAGGGAAAGTAAATAACATTGTATACATGACAGATTAATCAATTAAAGAGAAAGCTAGCATTTGATCTTAAAGCAGGAAGGCGTGGTGTATGAAGTGGTACGTTCTGTATTTGTTTCTGATGTATTTGTTTCACTCCTTTTATCAGCCAGTACAGTACCAGCCTCAGTACAAGATCTTGCGTGAATTCCAATTCCAATTGGAATTCCAAGAATTCCAATTCTTGCTAACTAAGAAGCATGGAGTCTGTTAACCTCTCAATCCCCATGGTATTTGAGTGGGACGTTTCCACACACTCACCTGGGTTTTTAAGAATGGATTCTTCACAAGCTCAATCCCGTTGGGGTGCGGACTTTTCACGCAGACCCCAATTTTCCTATATTGATCAAGTTTGCGAATGACACCAAGTTGGGAGGAGAAGCAAACACAAGAGAAGATGGGAGAAACCTCCAGGAGGATCTGGATAAACTAGAATACTGGGCTGTAAGAGAATGAATTTCAACAGGGAGAAGTTCAAGGTTCTGCTCTTAGGAAATAAAAACCAAAAATACAGGTATAAAATGAGTGTTATTTGGCTTGGCGGCACAACATGTGAGTGAGATCTTGGAGTCGCCGTGGATCACAAGCTGAACATAAGTCAGCAGTGTGATGTGACTCAAAGAAGGCAAATGCCATTTTAGGTTGCATTAAGAGGTCTGTAGCTTCCAAGTCGCAAGAAGTTCTAGTTCATCTTTATTCAGCATTGGTCAGACCTCACCTTGAGTACTGTGTTCAGTTCTGGGCACCTCAATTTAAGAAAGATGCAGCCAACCTGGAGCAAGTCCAGAGGAGAGTGACAAGAATGATCAGTGGGATGGAAGGGAAGCCCTACGAGGAAAGGATGGGGGAACTTGGAACGTTCAGCCTAGAGAAGAGGAGGCTAAGAGGAGACATGATTACTCTTTTCAGATACCTGAAGGGCTGTCATAGTGAGGAAGGGGTTCATTTGTTCATAGTTGCTACTGTTTAGCAGAACGAGAACCAATGGGTACAAACTGCAAGAAAGGAGATTCCGGTTGGATATCCGGAAAAAATTCCTGATGGTTTGGGCAGTTTGGCGGTGGAACAAATTGCCAAGAGAGGTGGTGGACTCTCCGTCACTGGGGATCTTCAAGCAGAGGTTCGATGCATACCTGTTGGGGATGCTCTAGGGGTATTTCCTGCTGCAGGCAGGGGGTTGGACTAGATGACCTACTAGGTCCCTTCCAACTCTATTATTCTATGATTCTATGTTTCTACCTCTTCTATGGAGGGGCTTTGACTCTGAGAGCACAATTCTAAGCATGTCTACTCAGAAGTAAGACGCACTGTGTTAAATGGGTCCTACTCCTAGGAAACTGTGTTTAGGATTGAGCCCAAGTATACTTTATAGGATCAGCCACATCACCGCTCTTGTAGGGAGGAGGTCAGGAATCCTAAGCATGTCTACTCAGAAGTAATCCCCATTGTGTTAAATGGATCCTACTCCTAGGAAAATGTCTTTTGGATTGGAGCCTAAGTAGACTTCATAGGATCATGCATATCACCGTCTTATATGCAAGAGATCCACAGTCTAAAGGGCATAAATTGGGATTTGACTCTGAGAGCACAATTCTAAGCATTTCTACTCAGAAGTAAGCCCCATTGTGTTAAAGTAAGCATTGTATTAAGTAAGCCTCTGGACTCCCCTGATGGAAACTCCTTCACCTCCTGGAGTTTAAGGGAGCTTGTAGGCAATGGGATCCAGTGGAGCAGAGGAGCCAGGTGTATGTGGGATCTGAGTGAATGGTGAACATTATCATTGGTAGAAGAACTGTGCCTTGAACATTTTAGCACCTTGTCAGTGTGTCTTGAGTTGAAAAGACTGACAATCACAGGGCTAAGGGCAGTCGTTTGGTTTTCTATACAGTACTGTCTGTGAAAGAGTAATCTTAGGAATGCTTTGCTTCATGCTAAGTCAGCTACAGAAAAAGACACCAGTGACTCATTAGTTGAAAATTAGTCATCCTTTTATTTTCTCTTCTATTGTACATACAGTAAATAATAGTGATTTATCACAGTTAATTGTGTTATATTACAGTGTTTTGAATTCAATTCCATAGTTTTGTCATCATTTCTACATAGTTAATATTTTTATATGAATATTTTTTGGATTGTGGAATTAATCCTGTGAGTTTCCATTATTTCCTATGGGAAAATCCGCTTCATGTAAAGGATGTTTCACGTTAGGAACATGCCTCAAGAACGAGTTAAATTTGTTACATGAGGTGCCACTGTATGACCCTTTAAAAGGGAAAAGAAATATGCAAAAGTATCCAGCAGCTTCAGGATGGGTCAATTACTACAAGACTATGTTTTGCCCTCTTCTTTTGCTCTGTGCCCCTCTGCAAGAATTTAGCCACCAGTCCCAATTTGCTCCCTACAAATGCAGCAATGAAGTGGGCATTATTTGTTTCAATGCTACAGATATATTATTGTTGTTTGTAGCTATAGTTTCCCATTTTTTTTTACACATGTACCTGCCCCTGAAGAACTTATAATCTTGAACACAAACCCTTAGCAAGCCCCCACCATCTGGTCTTTGGGAAAGCCTGAAATAGGCGGTGAGGGAATGTCTGCTCTCCACATATTGGGAGGGTATTTAGAGGCCTGGGAAGCTTGTCCCATCTTCTCTATATATAAGAAGTGTCCATTTTTTTATTTTGCAAGGACAGCGGTGCCCACATTGCTTCTAAAAGGCATTGACAGTGAGAGGTCAGTTCCCATTGGCTGCCCTAGAATGGAGGGGGAATGCTATCATTGTCATCGTTTATCATCGTTTATATCAGACTGGCAGGCTGGTATTCACTGGTCAGCACTGAAAATGAGTTGTGGAGAGAGGGAAGAGAGAGACAGAATCACTCAGGCAGGCTTAAATTTTTAACTCTTTATATGCCTTTCAAAAAGAGGTTAACACTTCAGTATTACTGCTATATTTTATTACAATCCTGAGACGGAGAAAAAATGCTGTAATGGAATGTTCCCTCCCAATGTTCTCATTTCAAGTGGTATATTTAGAATACTTATCATGCCTGAAATACTCAATCTACATATGCTTGAGAGCTTCAAGAGTGCTTCAAAATTCATTTTGAAATTTCCCCTACTTTCCCCTATTTTATAAAAGAGTGGATGTTGTAGCCTTCTTCAGGAAACATAACAACTGGTCTTTTGACACTTGGACGATGGAGAAACAACTCATGCTGCCACAAGCCTCCTACCCTTTCCTATGCATCAGTTACCTCAGTTGCCAGACATGTTGCCTTTTTCTGGAACCTATCCCTGGGAAATATCTGTCCTTAAGTTTTCGTTTCTCAAGCATGATTTGTTGAATTTTTTGTGTGTCAAAACTGCCGTTCTCTCAGCTTCAACTCAGTCCTTGTGGTAAATCTTTGAGTGAAGAGGGGCGTAGGTAGTTGCTTTGTCCAAAGTGGACATGCAAAACACATGAAAGTACAACTGACCATTGCCCTTGTTGAAGCCTATTCTGTTGTATATATTCTGTTGACAGTATAGTATATGTGTGTGTGTGTGTATGTGTGTGTGTGTGTGTGTATATATATATGTATATGTATATGTATATATGTATACATATATGTATATACGTATATATGTATATATATATATATATATATATATATATATATATATATATATATATATGTATATGTATATGTATATATATATATATGTATATGTATATATATATATAGTATATGTTGTATATATTCTGTTGACTATTTTGTTGACAGTATAGGCCAATTATTTTTTTCTTGTTATACATTTAATACAAAAAACACCTGATGAAATTTGCAGATGACAGCAAGCAGGGAGGAGTTGAAAACACAACAGAAGACAGGAGAAACCTCCAAGAAGATCTGGATAAACTAGAATACTGGGTTGTAACAAATAGAATGAATTTCAACAGGGAGAAGTGCAAGGTTCTGCACTTAGAAATAAAAACCAAAAATACAGGTATAAAATGGGGGATACTTGCTCCAGTTTGGCTGCATCTTTCTTAAAGTGAGGTGCCCAGAACTGAACACAGTACTCAAGGTGAGGTCTGACCAATGCTGACTAAAGACCAGTGCTGACTAAAGAGGTTCAGCAAAGCATTTGACAAGGTCTCACATGACATTTTAATTGGGAAGCTGGAAAAATATGGGCTAGATGGGGCAAATATAAGGTGGATCTGCAACTGGCTCAACAACCGCACACAAAGGGTTTTAGTAAATGGTTCTGTGTCAACCTGGAGGTTGGTTTCAAGTGGGGTACCCCAAGGCTCTGTCTTGGGACCGGTTCTCTTTAACATTTTCATTAATGACTTGGAGGAAGGGATATGGGGGAGCCTGATCAAATTTGCAGATGACACCAAGCTGGGAGGAGTAGCAAATACATCAGAAGACAGGAGAAACCGCCAGGAGAATCTGGATAAACTAGAATTCTGGGCTGTAACAAATAGAATTAATTTCAAAAGGGAGAAGTGCAAGGTTCTGCACGTAGGAAATAAAAACCAAAAATGCAGGTATAAAATGGGGGATACTGGCTTGGCAGCAAAACATGTGACCAGGATCTCGGAGTCGCCGTGGATCACAAACTGAACATGAGTCAGCAGTGTGATGTGTCTGCAAAGAAAGCAAATGCCATTTTAGGCTGCATTAAGAGGATTGTAGCTTCCAAGTCACGAGAAGTTATAGTTCCTCTTTATTCAGCATTGGTCAGACCTCACCCTGAGTACTGTGTTCAGTTCTGGGCACCATATTTTAAGAAAGATGCAGCCAAACTGGAGCAAGTCCAGAGGAGAGCGACAAGAATGATCAGTGGAATGGAAGGGAAGCCGTACGAGGAAAGGTTGGGGGAACTTGGGATGTTCAGCCCAGAGAAGAGGAGGCTGAGGGGAGACAGATACCTGAAGTGCTGTTATAGGGAGGAAGGGGCTCAGTTGTTCATAGCGGCTACTGAAAGTAGAACTAGAACCAATGGGTACAAACTGCAAGAAAGGAGATTCCGTTTGGATATCTGGAAAAAATTCCAGACGGTTTGGGCAGTTCGGCAAAGGAACAGATTGCCAAGAGAGGTGGTGGACTCTCCCTCACTGGGGATCTTCAAGCAGTGGCTCGAAGAGCACCTGTTGGGGATGCTCTAGGGGTATTTCCTGCTGCAGGCAGGGGGTTAGACTAGATGACCTACTAGATCCCTTCCAACTCTAAGATTCTATGATTCTATTATTCTAATCACCATTTAGGAAAGTGCTGTAACTCATGTTGCAGAGAAAAATCACCTAGGCTGTAATCCTAACTTCTAGTTAGGCCAGCGTAAGGCCTGGCATATGTCTTGCACTAACCTGGATATGTTAGAAAAATGCTGTAAGAAAGCTCTGCACCAATCCTGGGGGAGGGTTAAAGTAGTGCACAGAAATGTGCTTGCCTCCCTACATCAACACAGGAATGGAAATACCAATGAGTTGTGCTAGCTTAGGTTAAAATTGCATCTACAGTTTTTTCCAAGGATATATAATACAGTATTTTATGTACTTCAATGTACGTATAAGATAGTCTTCTTTGAAAAAAAAAAACACATTGTCTTACTTTGATGAGATCTCTGTGACTGCCCACAACTGCAGTATGCAGTCCAAGCCCCACTGGTACAGTTATGCCAAAGTTGGAAAGTTGATTAGGACTGTGCACCAAAACTTAGGATAAGATAGGAGTGTTACTAGCCTGACTGTAAAATGTTGGAGAGTATGTTTTTTAACATACCACTTCAGGTGCCACATCAGTTTTACAGAATGTGGCAAGAATCCTAATATCCAATTAGGCTGTAAAACGACATTGCACAAGTCCCCTGCTGGTCTGGGGATGTTTCAAAAATACCATCAGGCACTTCTGTGCCATGCCAGCCAGGATCTGTCTGGATTTTTAGCCTTCTGTCCAGCTGTCCTACATTTTGGCATCATTGTCCTACATTTGGGCTTCATTTTGAAACTTCGTGATAGTGCATAGTACCCCATCATGCCATATGTCGTTGGATTCGAATTGAAGAGCAGAATCCAATTCAAAAATCATTTTTAGATATCTCCTTCCTATTAAAAGCTATGGTCAAAAACCGAAAAACAAAAACAAAAAAATACATTTTTGGCAATTTTTTTCAGCAGGTATGAATTTTGGACTGGGATTAGGAATTTTGGCCGTGGGGTTCAGAAATTTTGGGTTTGGCATCTGGTTACCCTGATGCCAGCAGAGGGGGAGAGAATAAAGAAATTGCATAGACATGAACCAGTTTCTCCACAACTGGCACTGTGAATGGGTGAGTTATGCCAGCCTAAATTGGTTGGGATTGTGCCGTAAATTAACTAACCAAACTTAAAAACTCTAGGCTAATTTTGGTGTTATTTTATAGGGCATTTATGAATAATAGGACATAACTTTTTAAAATAAATGAAATAATCATAATGTGATTGAGGTTGTCTTCACGATCTTTATCCAAAACATGATAGCTTTTCCCACACCAGAACAGAATGTCTAATAAGCATCAAATTAGGATTGTCAAGATGTGATACTAAAAAGTGTGAACATTACGAACAAGAAAATGTAGTAGGCCCTCCGCAAAGGCCATCCACAATGCACTGCTTTGTGTTCTCTTTTCTTCCCTTCGAGAAGATTTGACAAACTCATCATGAGAAAATGCTATGATAAAGTAATTTCATGCTGAGTTAATTGTCAATTCGAAGTTACATAAGTGTAGTTTAATGGTATGTGCAGGCATTTATCTTAAACTCTAATAGTAATTAATGGATAGAACTGAAAAACCAAAACAATTTAAGGTGGATCTTCGTTGGAGTAACTATTGTATTTTTCAGGGTATAAAATGCAATATTTTTACCCCCCAAATGGTAAAAATATCACTGCATCCTATACCCTGGAGTCCAGGTCAGGAGAAGACATTGTGCAGCCTCTCCCAGAGCATCCAGTTCTCGCGTGTCCATACCATTCTGTGATCTCCATGTGAGACATGGATGCTCTAGGTGCAACCAGAATGCATTGGGGATGGATCCCCAATACCTGAGGGATGATTCGCATGGGGATAAATCCACAGTGCATGGGGGATAATGTGCATGGGGCAGGGGATCACTAGGGTTCATGTCACCCAGTCTGGGAGACCAGCACATCACCCTTATACATTGGGCTGGGCAACAATGTAAAAGGTGGGCATGGTTATGTGCCATTGCCCTCCCTGCACTAGTTTTTTAGCCACACATTTCAATCATAGAATTATAGAATCATATCATTGGAAGCAACCTAGTAGGTCATCAGGTGCAACATTTGCTGTAGCAGGAAATCCTCCTAGAGCATAGGTAAATTACCCCAATTTTGGTAATAATGCAAATCCTGGTGGTAATGGACCACCTGGGTTTGCATATGAATGATACAGCCAGATATTCATGATGAGCACAGAGCAGGGCAGGCATTGCAACAGTGTGCCTGCCATTCTGCAGCCTTGATGAATTACTCTTAGCACATAATCAGTTCCAGCATCCAAAGATTAAAACAAACAAAAGGTGTAAAGCTCTGAAGGGTCGTAATAAATTCAGACTATTTGGGGGAGATTGGGGGGTAGAGACGTCAATAGTGTCTCAGCTACAGTCTGGGGTTTCTCATAGCTCATGCTTCTACTTGCTTTCTCAGATGCTAGGGTCATTATTTTCCTTTGGGCTTATTCTTAGGAAAGTGTGCATTGCATTGCACCGAAAGTTATGGACCTAAATGCAAGAAACAACTTGATCTGCCTGATAACAACTGCTGCTTTGTTTCAATTCCTGCTGCAAAGAGAGATCTGAGCCTGAGAGCAGAGTTGCTTCTTGCTGTCATGATCCAAACTGTTTCTAAGTCAGCAGAGAGAGAGAGAGAGAGAGAGAGAGAGAGAGAATTACTGCTAAGTCTGGAGACAGGACAGGAGTGAGACCTGCAGCCATCTGCCTTGTGTATCTGAACAAAGCACTGTACAGAAGTTCCCAGGTAGAGACCAAAGCCTCCTGATTTCCATCTTGTTCTGCTGTCCAAAGCAATGAAGCAGGTGAGCAGGGGGACCAAGCAGGATTTTGAGCCATGCAGACAGAAATTAAAAGAAAAAGCATCCTCCTTTGGGATATGTTGAGGTCTGCCTGTATTCCAAACAGGCCTCTTCCATCCAGCTCCCTCTGGTAAGACCATTTCATTGCTCCTATATCAGGGTAATCATATGTCATAATCATAAAAAAGAATCCTAAAATGTAGCTCAAGAAAAGTGTAGGATATGACAAAATTAAAGCTAAAAACACTGACTTTTGCTTTCATGTGAAAAATTAAAACACTGAGAGTATGGTCCTAACCATGACTACTCAAAAATAAGCCCCATTATATTAAAGGGGTCTTATTCTGAGGAAAGTGTCTTTAGGATTGCAGTCTATATTTACTTATTACATTTACAACTATTACATATAATTTTTTAATTACAAGAAGGCTATATGCCATCATACTTTTCTGGAAGGAACCCCCTCCCCAACTATAAAGGGCATTAATTCTGAGGAGAAATGCCTAGGCTGCATCCTATCCACACTTTCCTGGAAGGAAACCCCACTGATCATAAAGGGCATTACATCTGTGGAGACATGACTTGGATTGGGATCTGTGGCTGCATCTTCTCCACACTTTCTTAGAAGGAAACCCCACTGACTGTAATGGTCCTCTGCTCAATAGAAGGCACAGGATTGGACTCTGAGACTACAATCCTATTCACATTTTCCTGGGAGTAAGCCCAATAACTGTAATAGGTCTTACTTCAGAGTAAACTGGACTAGATTGGGCTCTCTTCCCCACTCCAGTTGAATCCTGAACTTGTTTCAATCATTTGCAGGATCTTGTCATTTTTTATAATAGCATATGGTCTCCTTGACCCCCACATTTCTCCAATATTAGTGACCGTATGTCAAAACCACCAAAAGAGGACTAGACCCCCAAAATATAAGACATCCAAGAAAAATGGAGGACATTTTTAAAAGCTAAAAACACATATACATTGTTTATATGTGGTTAATTTAAACACCATATTACGTATTAGTACTGTCTGTTTAAAACTATTTACATATTACATATTGTCTATTTAAAACTATTACTGTCTATACTGTACTGTCTGTACTGTACTGTCTATACAGTAAGTACTGTACTGCAAGTACTGTACTGCCTGTACTGTCTATACTGTAAGTACTGTCTGTTTAGAACTATTACATATTACATAGAGGGGTGGGCCCAGCCTAGCCCAAGAACCGGTTCTCCGGAAGTGGGTCTGGCCAGGAAGGGTCAGGGGGCATAGGCAGGGTCAGGGTGTTGAGCCAGGGAGAATTTAAAGGGGGAATTTTTTTAAAAAATTAAAAATTTAATTTAAAAAAATCTAAGTTTTTGTAAGTGGGACTTACTGTCATGGGACTTACTTCAGAGTAGGCATGCATAGGATAGGGTTCTCAGGTTGCAGTTCTAGCCACACTTGCCTGGGAGTAAGCCCCATTGACTGTCATGGGACTTACCTCTTAGTCATGCATAGTATTGGGCTCTCAGGCTGCACCCTGTCCACACTTTCCTAGGAGTAAGACCCACTGACTGTAATGGGACCTACTTCTAAGTAGACCTGCCTAGCCTTGCTCCCTGAGGATGCACCCTGTCCACACTTTCCTGGGATTAAGACCCATTGAGCACAATAGGGCTAACTTTTGAGTAGACATGGTTAGGATTGTAAGCACCAGGCTGAGAAAAGAAGATCTATCCTGGAAAGAAGGGAGGAATGCTAGAGACAATTTCCTGGGAGTAAGACCCATTGAGCACAACAGGGCTGACTTTTGAGTAGACATGGTTAGGATTGTAGTCACCAGGCTAAGGAAAGAAGATCTTTCGTGGAAAGGAGGCAGGCAAGAGTTAAAAAGAAAAAGGGGCCGGGGAGGTTGTGTTCTCCTCCAAAAGAGGAAAGACCTCCGTGCTGGAGCCTTTAACTGCTGCTCCAGCTGGGAACCAGTCCCCTTGTTATGGCCTCCAGCTTCTGCTACCGGCTCCCCAGCAGCTGGAGATTTCCAAGATCCGGTTCCCAGGGACCCGACCGAATAGGTTTCTGCCCACCTGTGATTACATATAATATACGAATTCCAAGAAAGCTACATGATGCCTGCTCACAAGGAAAAAGAGGACAATGAAGATTTTTTTCTAGAACACAAGGCTAAAACAGAGGAACTGTCCTGGGTAAACAGACCATATATTCATCCTGTCCAATCCAACACTATTTTATCACCTACTTCAAACTTTTCTTCTAGCTCTCCAGATGCCACATATTTAAATTCAAATAATTAATAATATATTTTTTCCTTCCTTTCAAATCAAGGAGTAATGTCCACATACCTAAATATATTTTGTGGTAAGAGGTAAGAAAGTTCCCCGACACCTGTCCTATAGCATCCCTGATAGATGCTCTTCAAGATTCTGCTTCAAGATCCCCAGTGAGATCCACAACCTCCCTTGGCTTTCTGTTCCATAGCCAAACTGCCCCCACCATCAGGAATTTTTTCTGGATATCCAGCTGGAATCTCCATTCTTGTAGTTTACACCGATTGGTCCTAGTTCTGCTTTCCGAGGCAGCTAAGAACAAATGAAACCCTTTCTCCATATGACAGCCCTTCAGGTATTTGAAGAGGACAATCATGACTCTGCTCAGCCTTCTCTTCTCCAGGCTGAAAATCCCAAGTTCCCCAGATCTTTCCTCGTAGGGCTTGCATTCCATCCTACTGATCATTCTTGTCACTCTCCTCTGGACTTGCTCCAGTTTATACTCAAGGTAAGGTCTAACCAATGCAGAATAAAGAGGAACTATAACTTCTTGTGACTTGGAAGCCACAGTCCTTTTCATGCAGCCAAAAATGGCATTTGGCTTCTTTGCAGACACATCACACTACTGACTCATGTTCAGCTTGTTATTCAAACCGACTCCAAAGTCACGCTAACATGTTGTGCTGCCAAGCCAAGTATCATTCATTTTATACATGTTTTTGATTTTTATTACCTAAGTGCAGAACCCTGCACTTCTCCCGGTTGTTCATTCTATTTATTACAGCCCATTATTCCAGTTTGTCCAGATCCTCCTGGACGTTTCTATCATAGAATCATAGAATCATAGAGTTGGAAGGGACCTAGTAGGTCATCTAGTCCAACCCCCTGCCTGCAGCAGGAAATGCCCCTAGAGTATCCCCAACCGGTGCTCGACGAGCCTCTGCTTGAAGATACCCAATGAGGGAGAGTCCACCGCCTCCCTTGGCAATCTGTTCCACTGCCGAACCGCCCTCACTGTCAGGAATTTTTTCCGGATTTCCAGCCGGAATCTCCTTTCTTGCAGTTTGTACCCATTGGTTCTAGTTCTGCTTTCAGAAGCAGCTATGAACGAATTGGCCCCTTCCACCATATGACAGCCCTTCAGGTATCTGAAGAGGGCAATCATGTCTCCCCTCAGCCTCCTCTTCTCCAGGCTGAACATCCCAAGTTCCCCCAACCTTTCCTCGTAGGGCTTCCCTTCCATCCCACTGATCATTCTTGTCGCTCTCCTCTGGACTTGCTCCAGTTTGGCTGCATCTTTCTACAAGTGAGGTGCCCAGAACTGCACACAGTACTCAAGGTGAGGTCTGACCAGTGCTGAATAAAGAGGAACTAGAACTTCTCGCGACTTGGAAGCTACAGACCTCTTAATGCAACCTAAAATGGCATTTGCCTTCTTTGCAGACACATCACACTGCTGACTCATGTTCAGCTTGTGATCCACGGCGACTCCAAGAACTCAATCACATGTTGTGCTGCCAAGCCAAGTATCCCCCATTTTATACCTGTATTTTTGGTTTTTATTGCCCAAGTGCGGAACTTTGCACTTCTCCCTGTTGAAATTCATTCTGTTACAGCCCAGTATTCTAGTTTATCCAGATCCTCCTGGAGGTTTCTCCTATCTTCTCTTGTTTTTGCTACTCCTCCCAGCTTGGTGTCATCCGCAAATTTGATCAGGCTCCCCTGTATCCCTTTCTCCAAGTCATTAATGAAAATGTTAAAGAGAACCAGGCCCAAGACAGAGCCTTGGGGTACCCCACTTGAAACCAACCTCCAGGTTGACACAGAATCATTTACTAAAACTCTTTGAGTGCGGCCATCGAGCCAGTTGCAGATCCACCTAACAATTGCCCTGTCTGGCCCATATTTTTCCAACTTCCTAATTAAAATGTCATGTGTGACTTTGTCAAATGCTTTGCTGAAGTCAAGATAAATGACATCCACAGCATTGCCACTGTCCAGTAAGCTCGTAACCCAATCAAAAAAGGAGATCAGGTTTGTCTGGCAAGATTTATTCTTGGTAAATCCATGCTGGGTTGTTTTGATCACCGAGTACTTGTCTAGATGTGCACAAATTGTGTGCTTTATGATTTGCTCTAATATCTTGCCCGGGATTGAAGTTAAACTGACTGGTCTATAATTTCCCGGGTCTTCTTTTTTCCCATTCTTAAAGATTGGGACTACATTTGCCCTCTTCCAGCCAAGTGGCATTTCTCCACTCCTGAAGGATTTCTCAAAGATGATCGACAGAGGCTCTGCAAGGACATCTGCGAGTTCCTTCAGAACTCTAGGATGCTGCTCATCTGGTCCAAATGACTTGAATTCATTTAGGCCAGTTAAGTGGTTTCGAACCAGTTCTCTGTCAGTCTTAATCTGCTGTTCTGCAACATCCATGTTTTCATTACCTCTTAGGGGATGCAAGCACATCCCTGCATCAGCCAATGAACCCGTACCCCCATTTGCACAGCCCTCCTTCCGAGAATAGACAGACACAAAGTAGGAGTTGAGCAGCTCTGCCTTCTCCTGGTTTCCAGACACCTGCTGTCCATCTTTGTCCAGGAGCAGCCCCACCCCCTCCTCCTGCTTTTCTTTTGGGCATATCTAAAGAAGCTCTTTTTGTTATCCTTGACTCCCCTGGCCAGCCTCAGCTCATACTGAGCTTTAGCATTCCTGACCCCCGCCCTACAAACCAGGCTATCTGCCTGTACTCCTCCCTGGTGATCTTTCTAGACTTCCATTCCCTATACTCTTTCTTTAACTTCAGCTGATCCCCAAGTTGCTTGTGCAGCCAACCTGTTTTTTTCAGGTTTTTTTCCCCCTTTCTTTTTCATGGGAATTGTTTCTGACTGTGCTTGTAGAAGCTGCCTCTTAAGGAGCTCCCACCCATCTTGGGCCCCTTTCCCCATTAGATCATCAACCCATGGGATTCCACCTATGACTCCTCTAAGCCTGTTGAAATCAGCTTTCCTGAAATCCAACATATAAGTTTCATTCTGCACTCTTTTTATTTCCCACATTATTCTAAGTTCCAGCAGCTCATGATCGCTTTCCCCTAAAGTTCCCGCCATGTTGACCCAGTCAATCAGTTCATCACAATTAGTTAAGATCAGGTCAAGGATTGTTGTTTCCTCCACCTTTTGGACCATGAAGTTATCTTCCAGGCCCCTCAGGAATCAAACATGGAGCTCCCATGTTTGGCTGAGTTTGTCTCCTAGCAAATGTCTGGATACTTAAAGCCCCCCATTACTACTACCTCATATTTCCTTTCCACACCTGCCAGTTGCTCCAAGAAGACATCATCTACTCCTTTTCCTTGGCCTGGCGGTCTATAGTACACCCCCACCACAATGCTTTGTTTCTTGTTCTTCCCCCTAACCTTTACCCAAACACACTCCACAGGGATATCCAGACCACTTTCCTGGATTTCAGAGCAGGTATATACGTTCTTGACATATAATGCTACTCCACCTCCCCTTTTGCCATTTCTGTTCCTCCGGAACAGCTGATAGCCTTCCAATTGTGCGTTCCAGTCATGGGAATCATCCCACCAAGTTTCAGTTATTCCTATCAAATCAAATTTCCCTTCACTTGCTAAAAGTTCCAGCTCATCTTGTTTATTTCCCAGGCTCTGTGCATGTGTGTAAATGGAAAGTAAGCCCTGGAGGTTGCAACTCAATGCATTTCCCTCCTTTTTTGTAAGGCCAGGCCTCTCTAAAGATTTTTGACTTACAGCCATGTCCTGGCAATTTCCATCCAGAGCATTTTCCTTATTTCTACGTTCCGACGCAACCCACCCCCTTCTTATTTAGTTTAAAGCCCTCCTGATCAGGTTGGCCATCTCCTGTCTGAAGACACTCTTCCCCCAACCCGTAAGATGTAGTCCATCCTTTGCTAGGAGTCCTTCCTCAAGGAAGTTCATCCTGTGATCCCAGAATCCAAATCCTTCCCGATGACACCATTTTCGAAGCCAGCTATTGACCTGAAAAATCTTGCTATCTCTCTGAGGACCTTTGCCGATTACTGGGAGGATGGATGAGAATACCACTTGGGTATCTCCCAGGTCCTTAATCTTCCTCCCCAGAGCTTCATAATCTCCAACTATCTTTTGGAAAGTTTCCCGAGCAGTATCGTTTGTTCCTACGTGGATGAGTAAGAACAGGTGGCAATCAGCAGGCATGATCATCCTCAGTAGCCTCTCCATGATAACCCGTATCCTGGCACCAGAGAGGCAGCACATCTCACGAGAAACCAGGTCTGGTCGGCATACAGCTTCCATGCCCCTCAGGAGAGAATCTTCAATCACCACCACCCTCCTTTGTGTCCTCCTTCTGTGTTGAGCTTCCCCCACACTAACTGTTTGTTGCTGCTGTCTATGAGGGGGATCTGTAGGCATGCTAGTATGGGCAATGCCAGGATCTGGTGTTGGTGTGCTAGCAAGAGGAACTTCTGCCAGCATGTTGGAATCTGAGAGATGCTGGAAATGGTTGTATAGCTCCAGTGGTTCTCGACTGCTTCTGCCCTTTTTTCTCCTGACTGTCACATGTCTCCACGAACAGACATCATTGCTGGGGTTCCCACTGTCTTCTGTCTTCTGTCTTCTGTTGTGTTTGCTACTTCTCCCAGCTTAGTGTCATCCGCAAATTTTATCAAACTCATCCATTCACTTCCTCCAAGTTACTGATGAAAATATTAACATAGCTCTCATTAATGATTGAACAAAATCTCCTCTCCTCTTGCATATACCATTTTCTTGAGGCATTTGTACGTTGATTAATCTTTGCTCAGTTCCTATACTCCTGAGCCACGAGGTGAGCATTATTACAAAATTCTGTCCCTCTTTCAGTCTGTAATGCTGAGACCTTTTGAGTATATTTCCTTTCAACAAAATGTACCCATTCTTTAAATTTCTCAAATGTCTCATCTTTGGATTTTAACGGATAACTAAATGCATACCAGGAATAATGATCAACAATGAGTAATACATATTTCACATGTCCATAAGATAAAGGAATGGATCCTATCAGATTGGCGAATGTTAGTTGGAATTGCCTCAGTGTAACTCTGTCACTTTTCCTTTTGTCTGGACTGAGTTTGGACTTAACTTCAGCACATAGGCTGCAGTTTAACTGCCACAATTATCAATCTACATATTGCTGGCATTTACTAATGTTTTAAGCACAGTGTTGAACCCACAATGACCTTGATGTCTATGTATTTAATGTACACATTTATCATGCTCAGGCTAATTACTAAACACATTTTTCACATGTACAGTATTTGAATTGTCTAAGACATATAGTCCTTCATTGTGGCACGAGCACACCAATGTTTGCCGTTGAAAATGTCACAGTATGTATTGGCAAATGAAAGCTTGTATTTGGCTTCTGCAGATGCAGCTACAGATAACAAATTGTGCTGGAGTGAGGGCACATACAACACATCGTTCACATACTTTCCAAGCCCTGAAATGTACATGAATCCTTGACCCTCAATATTTATGCAAGAGTCATTTGCCAAATGCACTGCAGATACAGTAGCTGAGGATAGCTTATGAAACATAGAAGCATCCATGGCCACATGATTGCGTGCTCCACTATCAATAGCCCAGCAACATTGCTGATAGTCTTTTGCCGTGGGTAGCATATTGAACTATACATGACCAAGCTCTCCTGGCTGCCATTCTTGGGTCCTTGAAAGGGCAAGACCTCACAAGGTGTTTATCAGAATTGCATTTGAAACAACGCTTCACGGCTAAAACAGTTGATCTGGATTCTGCAAAAGCAGGAACATCTGATACAGGGGGAGAAACCATATGGCTTCTTGTTGCTTTACTATCTGCTTTCCTCTGTTCCTCGTCCAGCAGACAATGTAACTAATCTATATATATAAAAGAGAAAAGTCACTCACTGACTGACTGACTGTGACTCACTAACTGACTGACTCATCACCGCCCTGCCAAAACCGCTGGGCCTAGAAGCGTGAAAATTGGGGTGGGTATTCCTTCCGTGATGGAGGGGTGCACTAAGGGGTGATATATAGATATCACTTTTCTCTCTCTCTTTCTCTCTCTCTCTATATATATGCTCAGTGATTCAGGACCCACCAAATCAATATCCACTAGATCTTCCAGGTTGAAAATGAACCTTTATATATATATGAATATATATAAAGAGAAAAGTGACTGACTGACTCATCAATGCCCAGCCAAAACCACTGGGGCTAGAAGAGTGAACTTTGGGAAGGATTTTCCTTTCATTACTGAGGCACCCACTAAGAACTGGTTTTTGGAAATTCCGACTGGAAGGGTGTGAAAAGGGTCACAATGCATTTTCCTCCCTATACTTTGCATTGAAGAATCTGTGACTGAGGGATTCTCTGCCCCAATGCCTGGATTTAGAAGCTTGAAATTCACAGGAACACCCAATGTGGAGAAATTTAACCATTAAGGGGCTGAAAAGGGGTCCAAAGTGTTTTTGTCCTATACTTAACATGGAAGACTGACCAACTTCCAGCCAATTTGATGCACATGGGGGGGTTGATGTGCATGGGGGTTGATGCGCATGAGGGGATGTTGCGCATGGGGTGTTGATGCGCATGGGGGAGTTGTTGTGTATAAGGGATGTTGCATATGGAGGGATGTTGCACATGGAGGGTTGATGCACATGGAAGGTTCTTGTGCATGGGGGGATGATACGCAAGGTGGTTGTTGTGCATGGGGGGTTGATGCACATGGGGGATGATGCACATGGGGACATGTTGTGCATGGGGGTTGATGCACATGGGGGGTTGATGTGCATGGGGGGTTGATGCACATGGGGGGATGTTGTGCATGGGGGGATGTTGTGCATGGGTGGATGATGTGCATGGGGGATGATGCGCATGGGGGATTGATGCACATGGGGGGTTGATGTGCCATGGGAGGATGGCATATGGGAGAATTTTACTCCTGCAACATGGGTACACTTTTTGCTATATTTTAAAAAAGGGGATTAGGATTAAAGGAACCCTATTCACCATAATTTTCTGACTCTTAACTGGAATTCTACAGCATGGAGCAACAATGAGGACTCATCAATTTCTCCAGTATCTGATGCACCAAATGTGTTGGATGTTCTTTGATACATTGAAGATTGTGGCAAAAGTGATTTCTTCATGCTGGCTTTGCCTCAATTGTTGAATGTTGCTGGCCAACAATGGAGAGGGTTGCTTCAATTCTTCTCCTCCCCTGAGTATTCCCAGATAACTGGAAATGACTGGATATGTCCAGCTTTTGCATATTGGACGAGACCATCCAGTCCATTAATGAAATGTTTGGGAAAGAAGGGGTGGGATGCTGCGTGGGGCTCATTACTGGCTGGCCGAGCAAGGCAAGGCTTGGTTTTGGCTGGCCTAGCAACCATTATGGACAGCATGACATTGTGTATTCACATGCAGCATCAGCAGCTACAGAGCGCACATGTGCATGTTGCGTCTCCTATGGAAGTAAAACTTCCTACAGTGGGAGTTGGTATCTGGGGAGCTCGACGTGGCTGTGTGTGCCTCCACTCTCACTCTCACAAGTGGCTATGTTTCAGGAGAAGCAAGAGTGGAGAAATGAACGGCCAGAGCAAGGTCCCCAGGGCAGATGCTCCACCCATGATTTCATTAAAACCATTCCATTAAAAAAACTCAGAAGGCTGTTATAAACCAGCATGTTTTTAGGCCATGCAGAAAAAGTTTCTAGGGAGGGAGCCATCTTTAAAACAAGAGGGAGGGAATTCCAGAGTGTTCGTGTCACAAAACAGAAGGCCCTATTTCTTGCTGCCACCCCATGAACATCCCTCAGCAGTGGCACTTGAAGCAGCAGCACTGCATCATTTCCAATGACCATTGCTGACTTCATTCCCAATTACCCCTGCTTCTTTCCCCATTCGCAATAATCTGAGGGAACAGACTGGAGTGTATGGAAGTAGACAGTTTTTCAAATGCTCTGGGCACAAACTGTTTAGGGCTTTGTAAGTTATGACAAGCACCTTGAATTGCACCAAACATAGCCAGCCAGCATGAATGGGCATCCAGTGTAGTCACTGGAGGAGCGGCCCAACAGAGTCGAATCTGGCTCTAGGAACCACATGGGCCACAGATTTTTAATTAATTGAAGTTTCCTAACGATTTTAAAGAGCAACCCCACAATGAGCATGTTGAAGTAATCCAGTCTTGATGTCACTGTGCCGTGGACCACTGTGGCCAGATCTGCATAATCCAGGAACAGCCATAGCTCATGCATCAAACATAGTTGTGCAAATGCATCTCTGGCCTCAGCTGACACTTGAGAGGCCAGAGGCAGCTGCATGTCCAGAAGAACCCCAGGACTGCAGACCTGCTCCTTCAGGGTGACTGCAATCTCGTTCAGAGTAAGTTGATGGTCCAGCACCTGCTTTGAGGCTGACTGACCAAGAGGACCTCTGTCTTGTCTAGATTTAATCTCAGTGTTCACCCTCATCCCAAGATGGCCCAAGATGGGTGGGAGCTCCTTAAGCAGCAGCTTCTACAAGCACAGTCAGAAACAGTTCAATGAAAAAGAAAGGGGGAAAAACATGAAAAAAAAACCAGGTTGGCTCCACTAGCAACTTGGGGATCACCTGAAGTTAAAGAAAGAGAAGTTTAGGAAGACTGGAAAGCTCATGAGGGAGGAATACAGGAAGATAGCCTGATCTTGTAGGGAAAGGGTCAGGAATGCTAAAGCTCAGTGTGAGCTGAGGCTGGTCAGGGGAGTCAAGGATAACAAAAAGAGCTTCTTTAGATATGCCCAAAGGAACAGGAGGAGAGACGAGGGGGTGGGGCTGCTCCTGGACAAAAATGGACAACAGCCATCTGGAAACCAGGAGAAGGCAGATCTGCTCGTTTCCTATTTTGCGTCCGTCTATTCTCGGAAGGAGGCTGTGCAAATGGGGGTCTGGGATCATTGGCTGATGTGGGTATGTGTTTGCATCCCCAAAGTGGTAATGAAAACATGGATGGTGCAGAATAGCAGATTAAGATTGATAGAGAACTTGTTCAAAACCACTTAACTGGCCTAAATGAATTCAAGTCATTTGGACGAAATAAGCTCCATCCTCGAGTTCTTAAGGAACTCGCAGATGTCCTTGCAGAGCCTCTGTCAATCACCTTTGAAAAATCCTTGAGGAGTGGAGAGGTACCACTGGACTGGAAGAGGGCGAATGTAGTCCCAATCTTTAAGAAGGGAAAAAAAAAGAAGACCTGGGAAATTATAGACTAGTCAGTTTGACTTCAATCCCGGGGAAGATATTAGAACAAATCATAAAACACACAATGTGTGCACATCTAGACCAGTGGTGGGCCCAGCATGGCCCAAGAACCGGTTCCCCAGAATCGGGGCCAGGCAGGGTCAGGGGGCATGGCCAGGGTCAGGGGGCGGGGCCAGGGAGAATTTAAAGAGGGAATTTTTTTAAAAAAATTAAAAATTTAATTTTTTAAAAAAAATCTAAGTTTTTATTAGTGGGACTTATGTCATGGGACTCACTTCAGAGTAGGCATGCATAGGATAGGGTTCTCAGGTTGCAGTTCTAGCCACACTTGCCTGGGAGTAAGCCCTATTGACTGCCATGGGACTTACTTCAGAGTATGCATGCTTAGGATAGGGTTCTTAGGCTGCAGTTCCAGCCACACTTGCCTGGGAATAAGCCCCATTGACTGTCATGGAACTTATTTCTGAATAGTCATGCATAGGATTGGGCTCTCAGGCTGCACCCTGTCCACACTTTCCTGGGAGTAAGACCCACTGACTGTAATGGGACCTACTTCTGAGTAGACCTGCCTAGCCTAGCTCCCTGAGGATGCACCCAGGATGCATCCCTGAGGATGCACTTTCCTGGGAGTAAGACCCATTGAGCACAATAGGGCTTACTTTTGAGTAGACATGGTTAGTATTGTAGTCACCAGGCTAAGGAAAGAGGCTCTATCATGGAAAGGAGGCAGGCAAGAGTTAAAAAGAAAAAGGGGCCGGGGAGGCTGTGTTCTCCTCCGGCCAACTGCTGCTCCGTGCTGGAGGAAAGACTCTCTGTGCTGGAGCCTTTAACTGCTGGCATACAAGTCCCCTTGGTTGAGCCCCCTGCCGCTGCTTAAGGCTCTCCAGCGGCTGGGGATTTGGAAGATCCTATTCCCTGGGACTGGAGCAAATAGGCCTCTGCCCACCTGTGATCTAGACAAGTATGAGATCAAAACAACCCAGCATGGATTTAACAAAAATAAATCTTGCCGGACAAATCCATTCTTTTCTTTTTATTAGCTTACGAGCCTACTGGACTGTGGCAATATTGTGGATGTTATTTATCTTGACTTCAGCAAAGCATTTGACAAGGTCCCACATGACATTTTAATTGGGAAGTTGGAAAAATATGGGCTAGACGGGGCAATTGTTAGGTGGATCCACAACTGGCTTGATGGCCGCACACAAAGGGTTTTAGTAAATGATTCTGTGTCAACCTGGAGGTTGGTTTCAAGTGGGGTACCCCAAGGCTCTGTCTTGGGACCGGTTCTCTTTACCATTTTCATTAATGACTTAGAGGAAGGGATACAGGGGAGCCTGATCAAATATGCGGATGACACCAAGCTGGGAGGAATAGCAAAAACAACAGAAGACAGGAAAAACCTCTAGGAGGATCTGGATAGACTAGAATACTGGGCTGTAACAGATAGAATTAATTTCAAAAGGGAGAAGTGCAAAGTTCTGCACTTGGGCAATAAAAACCAAAAATACAGGTATAAAATGGGGGATACTTGGCTTGGTAGCACAACATGTGGGGATACTTGGATCTTGGAGTCACTGTGGATCACAAGCAGAACATGAGTCAGCAGTGTGATGTGTCTGCAAAGAAAGCAAATGCCATTTTAGGCTGCATTAAGAGGACTGTAACTTCCAAGACACAAGAAGTTGTTCCTCTTTATTCTGCATTGGTCAGGCCTCACCTTGAGTACTGTGTTCAGTTCTGGGCACCTCACTTTAAGAGAGATGCAGCCAAATTGGAGCAAGTCCAGAGGAGAGCAACAAGATTGATCAGTAGGATGGAAGGGAAGCCCTACGAGGAAAGGTTGGGGAAACTTGGGATGTTCAGCCTGTAGAAGAGAAGGCTGAGAGGAGACATGATTGCCCTAATCAGATAACTGAAGGGCTGTCATAGGGAGGAAGGGACTCATTTGTTCATAGCTCCTACTGAAAGCAGGACTAGAAGCAATGGGTAGAAAATGCTAGAGAGGAGATTTCGGTTGGATATCCGGAAAAAATTCCTGATGGTTCGGATGGTTTGGCAGTGGAACAGATTGCCAAGGGAGGTGGTGGACTTTCCCTCACTAGGGATCTTCAAGCAGAGGCTTGACGAGCAGCTGTCGGGGATGCTGTAGGGGGATTTCCTGCTGCAGGCAGGGGGTTGGACTAGATGACCTATTAGGTCCCTTCCAACTCTATGAATCTTTGAATCTATGATTCTATTATTCATCCAGTTCCCAATCACCACCTGCCAGCACTCTAAGGCCTCACCTTGGACTGAGGTACAAAGGAGAGATAGAGCTGGGTGTCATCAGCAAACTGGTGGCACCTTACTCCAAATCCCCAGATGACCTCTCCCAGTTGTTTCAAGTAAATGTTCAATAGCATGGTGGACAGAATGGAGGCCTGAGGCATCCCACAACTAAGAGGTCTGGGAGCCAAAATGGCATCCCCCGCGCCACCATCTGGATATATCTTCCAAGTAGGAGCAGAACCACTGCAAAACAATGCCCTCAACTCCCAACCCAGCTCACCAACCCAGGGGGACATCTTGGTCAATGGTATAGAATTCTACTGAGAGTACAAGCCAGACTAATAAGGACGCAATCCCCCTGTCCAGTCGTTGGTGCAGATCATCTAGCAAGGTAACCAAAGCTCTTTCACTCCCAAAGCCCAACTTAAAGCTTGATTGAAAAGAATCAAGATAATCTGTTTCATCCGGAATGCTCTGGAGTTGTGACACCACTACCCATTCAATCACCTTGCCCAAAAACAGAAGGTAAGAGTCTGGCCAGTAATTACCCAACAAACTTCGGTCCATGGAGAACTTCTTCAGGAGGGAATGTACCACTGCCTGCTTCTTTGTCAGCAGTAGGGCCCCCTCTGTCAGTGAAGAGGTAACTAACCTCCCTATCCACTCAGCCAGCTCCCTTGACATATCAAACAACCCAAAATGGGCAAGGAACGAGCTGGCAAGTTGATGGCCACATGCTCAATAGATGTCTGTCCACATTCTTGGGCTGCACAAGCTGGAAGGTATCCCACAAAAACAGACATGCAGTTGCCCCAAGTTTTGTTCAATACTTCATCATATTAGTAAATTCTCAAACTACATTTTTTCACCACGCTTTTCAAAATGAACATAAGTAATTTGATAAATAGGTTCATGGTTATTTTGGTATGTATATTTTGCTTTAATGTAGGTGTCTTCTTAGAAAATGTATTGTTGTAATAAGTCACTATGGTTGATGGAAGTATCTCTCTTTGGCCTCTCTCGAGGCTGTCCTTTTATTAGGTTTCCACATAATCATAGTTAATTATTCAGAGTAAATACGGAGACATGGAAACAGACAGTCCTTCTCCAAGTTGTGGATTCAGAGCTTCTTTAACAAGGCTACTAACAATGGCTACTCTCTAGGTGTTAAGAGTCACAGATTAGACTTCCTGGGCAATCATCCTGGGCAATCACACATCCTGGGAAACATCCTGAGCAAGCATAAGCAAGTCATGTTCTGTGGATTCCAAGTGAGCTCCATTGTACCAAAGTACAAGGGTTCCTGGCTAACCTTTAATTCATTTAGGCCAGTTAAGTGGTTTTGAACCAGTTCTCTGTCAATCTTAATCTGCTATTTTGCACCATCCATGTTTTCATTACCTCTTAGGGGATGTAAACACATCCCCGAATCTATTACTGGGCATGCACCTGTGTATGTACAGTAAAAGTGACAAAAAAGCTTTTTATCCTTTATCCTAGGAACATCATTTGATATTGTTAATCTGCATCCAAGTCATGACAATTTTATCTCTGCATTGTTTCAAAAACTCATCACAGCAGGTGACTGTGTCTTCTTCCTGATGTGTTGAGGGGGCCAGATGTGAAAGGCCCCACACCACATGGAATAAACACACGGTTCTCTGTAGATTCAATAGTAGCAGAAAAGAAAGACCTTCTTGCTGCTTCCATTGTTGCAGAGTAGGCTCTATAATGAGATCTACACTGTGTTCGACTGCATTTGTCATGAGATTTCTGGTACCATTCCTCTGGACAATGACATTGTCACTTCATCGTTTGCCGCTTTTATTAAACAAAGGAACTGCTCTCTGTTGGTGACATGGTAGAAATCGCTCAAAAGAGATCTGATCCAGAGCCTGGGTTGTTTCCCCATTCCAGAGTTCAGCTAGGGCCTCAGATGAGAGCGCAACCCTGACAGGTGGAAAATCCCCCAGAGCTCTTAGGAAACCTTTATGTTCCATCAGTCTTCGGGGGTGGACTGAATTTTTTAGTCCACCTCTGCAGAGGTATGAAGCCACAACCAGCCTTCATAACTCTTCCTTCCGCTTTCAGAGGGCTATTGAATCTCCTCTTGCAATATCTGTCAACCCCACGTGCCTCCTGCAACATCTGTCAAACCCACGCCAAATGTTTGCTTATAATTATGATTATTGTTATGAGTATTATCATGATTATGATTATATACTATTTCACATACACCAGGTGTTTGGCTGGAATTGACGCTATTGTGATTTGGTTCCTATCCAAAGAACCAGGAATCACAAAGGTATCATCTAAATATTTGTGAAGTTCCTAGGAGTGCTGCATTTTATAGCTGGGCAGGTGTTATCTTCTACAGGCCCTTAAGTTTAGACGGTCCTGGAGACTAAATGGAATTGCTCCATGAGCAAATATCATGATTGGAATGACAGTGGCTTTCTTTGCCCACAGATTCTCTGAATTTCTACTTGTAGGTCCTGCATGATTTTCTATTGATCTTTTCTTGAATCCAATGAGCTTTGGGTTTTATAATTATTATTTTATTCAAAATCCACAGTAATACACAGTGAAAAACTCCATGTTGGTTTCTATGACATCACCAGTTGGACCCTTCCCAAATGTCTAGGACGGTGTGACGTAGAGGGGTATAATACGTGCTGAGCCTGGAAGAGCGGGTTTTTGCAGTTGTTAGATTGATATTTTGTCAATGCCAATAGTTTTCAAGTGTGTGACAAGGTTTATTGCCACTGCACCTAGTGTGCCAATTTCACTGGAACCACCTGCACTGGATTATATCAGATTCACTACAATTCAATTTTTAGATCTTGATAGCGGGAAATTTTTTCCAGTTGTTTCTCTGCAATTCTGTTGTCACCTGTATGGCAATGTCAATGAGCCACACATTAATCTTTTCAGTAATCATTACATCTGGAGTATTGTGTTCCAAGATCATGTCAGTCTGTATCCTAACGTACCACAGAAGCTTGATGTATGCATTTGTGTCCACTTTTTCAGGCTTGTTGTCCCACCAACGTTTGCAACAAGAAGATGATAGTTTTGACATAAATTCCAGTGGTTCCTCTGAGCAACAGAGTTTTGCCTCTGTATATACTCAGTCTGTGCAATCTTCTTGTAGCCAATTAGAATGTGGTCAATGAATTAATCCACTTCTTTGCAGAGCCGGCATTTTGTGTCATCGGCTGATTTTTACTTCTGACCTTGACTGCATTTTTCCTGATTGCCTTTTCTGTCTCCTTCTGTTTTCTGACAGAAGTGGAACTTCTGAAGTGTTCCACTAGTGACCCATAACCAGGTCTTATCGTTATCAACTTTTCCTTCAATCTTGGTGAGGAATTGGCCATGCAATACTTTATTTTGCCAACTGGCATGTAATGGTTTGACCATTTGGCATTTCAATGCCATCACTTTCTGTGATCCTCCCTTTCTTTAGTGCCACTGTGGCACATTTGTCCAGGCCAAAAACCATGTTGATGTCAGAAATGAAGACTGTATTGGTACTATATTGGTGAATGACTGGATTTCTATTTCTGACTTTCTGTACAACTTCAAATCATCCATTTGCAATAAGTATGAAATTTTCTGTAAATTTTGCAGTTTGATAACCCAGATTTGTTTCTATAGTGTAAAAGAAATCTATAGTATTGATCTCTATTACTACTAACAAGTAAGGAGAGCAATTATTTTAGAGAACTCTGGCTAGGCCTTCAGTTCTAACTCATTATGGGTAAAGTATCAGCATGTGAGAAAGGAATTTGCCAGTGAGCATACTGTACAGAAGTGCATTGAGTATCTAGTAACATGTTATGCAACTGTTAGCAGGTCCTAGTCCTTGAACAAACAATAGGAGCATAGATTGTATGATACTAAAGTTGCAATAAACAGTATGCGGTAACCACGTCAATGATAAGAACTGAGTGAACAAATCAGAACTAATTTGTGTAAAGTGAGGTAATGTCTGTTTTGGTTGGTTGATGAACATATGTGAACTATTGGTGTATAACAGTAATGGACATTGTCAGAAGCAAATGAAATGTGTGAATCCTTGTTATTCCTAATGTCATTTAGATATAATCTTGAAGCCTTCTGGGGTTCTGGGTTCTTAGGCCAGTTTGAAAGATTCCACCAAAGGTTGGCCTAGCTCCAAGTTTGCTAGCAAATAAAGTTCTTGCTTAACTCTTTAATCCCTGGACTCCAGACTTTGTTATTTCTTGGGAAGTTTGAAAGTGTTCCTAAAGTTGAAGGTGTAGGTAAACCACTTGGCGACCCGTGTCAGGATTTTTGCAACATCCTGGTTTCTGCAACAATAGGATCATTGACAAAGGGCTTATCGTGGTTTCAAACAGCAATGGGGACAATGAAGTCACCTGGAAGATTCCCTGTCTAACATTGACAAGTCCATAACTGTCATTGGCTACACTGAATTCCGTCTTCCAGAGTTTCATTGCATTTTCAAAGAAATTTGTTACATTTTTGCTGATCTCATAGAATCATAGAGTTGTAAGGGACTTAGTGGGTCATTTAGTCCAACCCCTTGCATGCAGCAGGAAATCCTCCTAGAGCAGTGGTTCTCAAACTTGGGGTCGCGGTCCCCTTGAGGGTTGCCATCCCCTTGGCATTGTGATGCCCTTGAGCATCGCGATCCCCTTGGGGTCGTGATCCCCTTGGTGGTCGCTCCTGTCTTTCAGAAGGGTCACTTGTGTCCCCCACCTGTGTCCCCCACCTGCACCTCCTACAGCCCGCTCACTGGGAGGCAACTGTGGAGCTGGGGAAGCTCGTGGCAGCAGGGAGCTGCTCCACTAGCCTACTCCTCAGCTGGGCTGAGCTCCACCTCGAGGGTTCCCCCTCCTGCCTCTCCGTTAGTTCCCAAGGCCTCCTGGGGTATTCTTCCTTCCCCCTCCATCTCCCATCCCCCAGCACTGCTGCTCTGTAGGGCCTGCAATAATGAGGGGTGGAGCTATGCAAACCTGGATAGAGCCCTTCCTCAGCAGCAGCAGCGGCTCATGTGCCCCAGAGGCAGGGCATGTGTGTGAGTGGGGGGGGGGGTAATAAAAGGCAGGCTGAGAGGATGCAAGGACACCAGAAGGGTCCTGTGCCAATGAAGGCAGCCCCATAGTCACCCCAGAGGAAGTTCTCTCCTCTAAGCTTGCACTGACCCCATCATGAGTAAGCAAACATTTAGGCTGGTGTGCAGGGGTGCAAGCCTTCCAGATTGGCCCTGATCCCAGGCACCTGGACCTTGAAAGTGCTCCTGAAGGAAGCCCCAGCAGATATTCAAAAATAAAATTTATTTCTAAAGCTGGTGATAGTCCTGACTTCTCTTGCCTCTCACTCAAGCCCCATTTCCTGTCCCAGTCCCTCTGTGGGTTGAGCCTGTTTTTTATTCTTTTTTTATACAGACATCCATACTTCCGGCCAAGATGGCTCCTGAGCTGGTTAAGCATTTAGACTGCTCCAGCCATTAGTTCTTTTTTAAGATTTTATCTTAATTCATTTTATTTTACCCTTTTAGCTGTGTTTTTCATGCCCAGCTATCCTTTGATATATTATTGTCCTTTGAAGTTGGAGCAGAGCAGAAGCAGAGGGTTGGCGGCTGCATATTTTCCTACTTAAGGATATAAATATCAACCGAGAGATAAAATGCAATCCTCAAAGAAAAGGAGAAGGAGGGTGAATATAAATCTTGCTGCATCAAACAAGAAAGAGAAGTCATCCAGATTGGAAAAGTCCAGGGGGAACACCCCAATCAGACTTTGATTGATTGCTATCTGCCGCCATTAATGCAGAGCAAGGCTGCAGCTCAAAAGGAGACATTAAAGGGGGTGAGTTATACTCTCTCTATCTCCTCTCCCTCCCCTCCCCCTCCCCTTTCTCCCAACTCCTCTATGCCAGATCTACCTCAGAATACATGGAAAGACAACAGAGACTCTGTACAGATGCAACAATCAGAGAATCTGGAGTAATTTGAGATTTCTGAGGAAAATACGCTCTCTGCCTCTTCCTCCATTCCTATTAACACAAGGGAGGACACTTCCTCAACTGATAAAACTTTGTGTTCCTTTATGGCTAAAGCAGGGGATGCATGCCTTATCTGCGCTCACACTCTACTACTAATTTTAGAAAGAATAAATTCCTTTGGTGAATCTCTGCAAAAGACCCTTCAGAGTGTTACTTGGCTTATAGAAAAGAATGCAAGCATTAAAGCTCTAGGAATTTAGTAGAGCTTTAATGCTTGCATAGGCCATCCTCTATTGTCCTTGATTCCTCTTCAAGAATAATCATGGAGAACTTAATCAGTCTAGCTGAACGACCACTATCCAGAGACTTTCAGATGATATCTAATTCTCTGGCCATTGTTCTTTCTTTCCCATGTGAAGATTCATGTTGGTGGGTGAGCAAGTACTTAATTGCCCAGTCGTTATCTAATATTCTGAACAAAGCTGTACATAAGACCAATATCAAAGAGTTCTACTATCTACCTATGATAAATGGCTTTAAAAGACTTTATGTACTCTTTGAATTTAAGAAATTCCCACGGTTAATATTAAGCCCCAGAACAAAATGTGAAGCACTGTATATTAGAATCCAGAGGGTATTTACACAAAGAAATATGTTACAGATCTGCAGGGAAAGGAATTTATCTGATAGTAGCCGTTTACAATCATGTCCTGTCCCTACAAATAAGGGTAAAGTAGCTGCACAATCTGTGGGGGTTACAAACAATTTAAATTTTGGTCAATCTACTCCTGCTGGTGAACCTAAAATTGGTCTAACTGATCAGAATTGCACAATAGAGGGAAACATTGTGTCAATGGTCGAAAAATATCTATAAGAAATAGTACATCATCTATTGTAAAATCTGCAGTGCGAGACCGTCCCTCTGATTTATCGGACTCTGGTATAGAAGATTGCCATTTAGTGTGGCCCATTCAAGATCTGAATGATTTAGTGGACAAAGTTAGGGACTCTTGGGAAGAGGTAAATCAAGCATCTGTAGCTGATGACTTTAACTTAGTTAACTCTACTTCCAGAATGTCCACTCTAACAGAACAAACTCCTAGTTTGTGCAGACTGCTGAATGGGATATATCCTTTTGCGAACTATGGAACTGACAAGCTGATGTGGGAAAGATTCACGTCATTCTCTGGTGAGCATAATCCTCAGATCGCCAATGTCTCTAAGGAATCCCTAGTAACGAGGCTGGGTGCACTTCCTTCCAATGGCCCAAATTTTGCTAACTCCTCTAAGCTGATCTGTCTGGAGCTCCTGATGACTACAGAGCCTAAGGAATCTCTATTGCTCCGGGATAAACGATGTCAAACTGACACTGCCTCCCCTTTGCCAACAAAACAAGTTAAAATTATATCCTGGAATATAGCGGGTTGGAAAAAAGGGAGACAAGACCAGGAGTTCTTGAGCTCTCTTAAAAATATGAAATTGTCATTCTATATGAAACCTGGTGCCAGTCTCCTATTCAACTGGCTGGGTTCCACACTTTCCAGTTGCCAGCTTGTAAACAAAAAAGCAAGGTTCATCTGCTAGCAGGGCTTGCCATTTTGGTGGCTAAGCATGTCAAGTTCGGCTTTATTAACAAGTTAGACGATTGTAGTAGTGCAAGTAACTTTGGACATTCCCCTTATCCTGGTTAATGTTTACTTTCCACCTGGGTATAGTTGCTTGAAACAGAAATGGGATAGTTTTGCCTCATTTTTAGAGAAGATTGAGAGGGCCCATCCTACTGTTAAGTCTATTATTTCTGGAGATTTTAACTCTAGGGTGGGAAATTGTTCTTCTATTTTCTCCAGGGCTTTTGGTACTGATCTGGAGGCCCATGCACACTCTCCATTTGTGATGCAGAGATTTTCTAAAGATGATCAAACTAACTCTGCTGGTGTATACTTAGCCAGGTTCTGCATTCAAAAAATTAGAATCTGGCTAAATGGTCTGTTAACTTTTCCTAGGTCCAGTGAGCTTACTTTTATGTCTCCCAGAGCTTCTAGTGTAATAGATTACGTTCTAATTTCACCTTCCATCTTACAATTTATTCCTGACTTTTACATTGGGGATCTAATTGAAAGTGATCATTGTCCCCTCATCCTTACTTTACAAATAAAAGTTTCCCCTAAAATTGTATCTACTCGACCTAGTACGTCGAAAAGAATTTTTTTGGAACTCTGATGATAAAATGAGAATTCCACATATCTTTAGATCTTGCGAATGCATGTCCCTTAGGACATCAGTTAAGAGGGCTACCAACCCCATAACCCTCATCAGTCTATATGAAGGGCTGCTGAGTCATATGACATCCACGCTTCCATCAATTCTTAGGCCTAGGGCTCAAAGCATGTCATGGCCAAATAATTTTGGGGTGGATAGAGCCAGTATAATTCTTTAAAAAAAGCTTTGCTCTATCTTTTGTAAATTTAAAGATTCACATGACAAAATTCTTTTGTCATCTTATTTTGAGCTTCAAAAACAAGTTAAACTCAAAATTAAAGAAAATAGTCAGCGTCAAATAGACTTCATATGGGAACAACTTCTACAAGCAGTTCAAACTAAAAATGCCAAACAGTTTTGGTCGCTAGATACCTGTTCCCTCTCAGCAGAAAGTCCGGATATGGCTGCCATTTCACCAAAGGACTGGATTGGCCATTTTCAAGCAGCATTTTATGATGCAGAACTGCCTGTTTAGATGCCTACCAGCAGAATGTGTCCAAGCAAAAGATTAAAGAGCATATTAATCCGATTAAATCAGCTAAAGCACCTGGGCCCGATGATTTTCAGGCTGATATTATCAAAATAGACCTGGACTGGTGGGCTTCTCCTTTGGCAGCCCTGTTCACAATAGTGGACAAACCAGGCTTAATGCCTGAAGCTTGGACTAATACTATTGTGGTTCCGGTCTTCAAAAAAGGTGACCCTAGCATTCCCTCTAATTTTTGTCCAATCAGCCTGCTTTCTACCATAGGGAAATTGTATGCAAGACGCATTTTGGATAAAATTCTAAACTGGATTTCTAAGCACAAAATAATTGATCTTGAACAGGCTGGTGTCCAGAAAGGGAGATCTACCAATGATAACTGTCTATTTCTCCTTCATCTCATACAGAAATACTCAATAGACAAGAAGGGTAAACTTTATGTATCTTTTTTAGATTTTAAAGGGGCTTTTGAAATAGTAGGTAAATAGAAACCTACTTTGGCATAAGCTGGATCAACTACAACTTGATCCAGACTCCAAACCCTAATTAAGATCTTGCATTGTGATACATCATGCCAGATCAAATGTACTCAAGATGGAGATCTATGTCCGAAATTGTCCACAAACAGAGGTGTGAAACAGGGCTGCCTATTATTTCCAACTTTATTTAATTTGTTTGTAAATTATCTTGCCCCCACTCTGACCCTGGTTGATGGAATTAGCCCAAATTTAGGATTGAAAGCAGTACCTCTTCTGTTATATGCAGATGCTGCTGCTGTTATATCCCGCACAAAAATAGGCCTTAATCATCTACTTGCTAAATTTTTCGAAAATCTGAAGTTAAATGATCTGCGGCTAAATTTTGGGAAAACTAAAATTATAGTTTTTTGTAGGAGATGGAATCACACTAAATGGCTACTAGATGGCCAACAGATAGAACAAGTGAAATCCTTTAAATATTTGGGAGTTCATTTCAGTTATAATGGTTGATGGGTCTTACATTGCCAAATGGCCATTAAGGGAGCAAGTGTATCGGCCCAGGCAATTTCTAATTTTTTCTATTCTAAAGAGAACCAATATATCCCCGCAGCATTAAAGCTCTTTAATGCCAATATATATCCGCAATTATTGTATGCCATACCAGTTTGGATGGCAAAAACAATTACTCTTTTAGAACGCCTGCAGAATTTATTTTTCTGTAAGATACTGGCTCTCCCTCGATGTGTCCCTTATGCAATCTTGTGTTTGGAAACTGGTCAAGGATAAATTGAAGCTAGAGCATGGCAGATTATTTCCAAATTTTGGATTCATGTTCTTTATAATTGTGAGATCGAAATTTTATTTCAATTTTTTCTTTCAGACTATCGTCGCCTTGCAGCCTTAACTTTATGGGAGAATAATCTTCAGTCGATAGGTTTACCTGTTGAGACACTTAGTATACGATCACAATTGGAGGCCTTGAAATGTATCCAACTCAGGATCTCCAATATCGAAAGACAAAACCTACTCAGTGCTGCAAATAAGTCTTGTTCACCTTTGAATTTATCCTTACCTATGTCTTATGGCCACATAGCCCCCTACCCTGAATTTGTTTACCACAGATCGAAGATTTTTCTTTAGCACATTTTAATGTCATCCCTTCAGCTGTTATACCATATAAGGACAGGATCTGTTCATGTCATATTAACTGTCTGGAGTCTATTTCGCACATTTGTTTATATTGTCCATTTTATGCTGCTCTTCATTTTCAAATTTTGGACCCATTAATAGCAAATTTAATTTCCAGATGAGGATATAATCTGCTTCCTTTTTGCTCCAAAAGCCCTGTCATAGTCAGGGAGGTAATACGTTTTTTAAAAAAGGTATTTTCTTTTAGGGGTGAAATAATGGGCCCTAGTTGACTTCAAAAGGTATGAATGCCTTTTGGTTAGTGTGGCAATCCAGGACTTTTGGACAATTTTATTTTTTATTCAATTTATGTCAGTATGGATGACATGAATAGTTTTAATGCCCTAACTATTAATGCAATTGTCGAGTGTTAATATTTTATTTGTATAAGGTACTGTAATGTTTCTTTGGTTGTTCTGCCAATAAAGGTGACTCTGACTCTGACTACAGGCATCCTGTAGCCAGGGATGTAATATAGGCTATATGACATTTTGGCTGCAACCCTAAAGACACTTTCCTGGAAGTACCCCCACTGGATCTAATGGGGCTTGCTTTTGAGTAGAGAGGCAGAAAGGATTGGGCCCCAGGAGAACCATTAATACTCAAATGAGTTAAATATGAAATGAGTTAAACACCCCTGCCCTACTCCCAGGTAAAAGTGAATAAGACATCATACTGCCCAGCCTTCCACATCTCTTCTCACAAGAAGCCCCTTTGTAGTCAATAGCTCTACTCCCAGATAAAGGTTAATGTGTGTAGATGTATAACTCCTAGGTATACCAATCGGGTCAATTTTGACCTGCCAGGTCAAAATGTTGTGTTTTTTCTGGAATTTACTATTATTACCTGGCAAGACTTTCTGACTTTTTCGTGCTATTCAGACAGTTACAATTCCAAAAGCATGAAACTTTTGAATATAAAATTTTTCTGCAAATTCCGATTTATACATAGGATATCAATTGGTCAAATTTGACCCATGTTGCCTTTCACTGGTTATTCAATATTTTACTAGCTAAAACTGTACTAAAAATCATTATACTAATTATTATAATCATAATATAATTATTAATCATAATTATAATTATTATAATCATAATTATACTAAAACTTGACATAACATTTATTCATTATATGAACATTGTATGTTCCTGGCTATAATTCAGGGTCGCATCATGGGTCTAAATTGACCCGTGCAATCTCTTAGGTGATAAAAATTGTACTAAAAATCATTATTTCACAATAAAAATAATTTTGCCAAAACTTCACACATTTATTCATTATAAGTACATTATATGTACATCATATGTATGGGGTTGTATTGGACTCATGTTGCCTTTTATTGGTTATTCAATATTTTGCTAGCTAAAATTATACTAAAAATCATTATACTAATTATAATCACGATTATACTAAAACATGACACAACATTTATTCATTACATGTACATTATATGAACATTTTACGTACCTAACTATAGTCTTTGGTGACTGACTGACTCACTGACTCACTGACTCATCACCGCCCTGCCAAAACCACTGGGCCTAGAAGCGTGAAGTTTGGGGTGGGTGTTCCTTCCGTAATGGAGGGGTGCACTAAGAAACGGTTTTCGGAAATTCCAACCAGAAGGGGGTGAAAAGGGGCGCAACGCCTATACTTTGCATTGAGAATTGCTGACTCATCAACATTCTGCCCCAACTGCTGGGCCTAGAAGCATGGAATTCTGGGAGGGATCCTTCTGTCACCTGAACACCCACCAAGAACCCAAGTGGAGAAATTTAACCCTTCAGGGCCTGAAAAGGGGTCAATGTGTTTTTGTCCTATACTTAACATGGGAGACTGAACAACACCCAGCCAATTTGGTGCTCAGACCCTGGTGCACTGGGGGATGGTGTTCAGAGGGAGGGGTTGCACTGTGGAGGATGCTGTGCATGGGGGGTTGGTGCACATGGGGGGAAGTTGCACATGGGGGACATTGCACGTGGAGGGAAGTTGCACATGGGGGACATTGCACTTGGGGGGAAGTTGCGCATGGGGGAAGTTAAGCATGGGGGAAGTTGCGCATGAGGGGTTGATGCGCATGGGGGATGGTGCGCATGGGGGGAAGTTGCAAATGGGGGAAAGTTGCAAATGGGGAAAGTTGCAAATGGGGGGTTGATGGCATGGGGGTTGATGCGCATGGGGGAAGATGCGCATGGTGGAAGATGCGCATGGGGGATGATGCGCATGGGGGATGATGCACATTTGGAAGTTGTGTATGGGAGGTTGATGCTCATGGGGATGATACGCATGGGGGTTGATGCACATGGGGAAAAGTGCGCATAGGGGGTTGATGTGCATGGGGAAAGTTGCGCATGGGTGAAGTTGCACATAGGGGGTTGATGCCCATGGGTGAAGTTGTGCAGAGGGGTTCATGTGCATGTCGGAAGTTGCGCATGGGGGACTGATGCTCATGGGGGAAAGTTGTGCATGGGGGGTTGATGCATATAGGGGGATGGCATACAGGGGAATTTTACTCCCACAACGCGGGTACGCCTTTCGCTAGTTTCACAATAAAAATAATTATACCAAAACATGACCCAACATTTATTCATTATATGTACATTATATGTACATCATATGTACATTATATGTACCTAACTATAGTACAGGGTCACATGGGTCTAAATTGACACATGCAGTCTCTTACGTGATAAAAATTGTACTAAAAATCATTATCTATATATATAAAAGAGAAAAGTCACTCACTGACTCACTGACTGACTCTCTGACTGACTCTCTGACTGACTCATCACTGCCCTGCCAAAACTGCTGGGCCTAGAAGTGTGAAGTTTGTGGTGGGTGTTCCTTCCATGAGGGAAGGGTGCAGTAAGAACCGGTTTTCGGAAATTCCAACTGGAAGGGAGTGAAAAGGGGCGCAACACATTTTCCTCCCTATACATTACATTGAGAATTGCTGACTCATCAACATTCCGCCCCAACTGCTGGGCCTGGAAGCATGGAATTCTGGGAGGGATTCCTTCTCTCACCTGAACACCCACCAAGAACCCAAGTGGAGAAATTTAACCCTTCAGGGGCTGAAAAGGGGGCAACGTATTTTTGTCCTATACTTAACGTGGAGACTGACCAACATTCAGCCAATTTGGTGCTCAGACCCTGGTGCACTAGCGAGGATGCTGCACATAGGGGGAAGTTGCACTTGGGGGGAAGTTGCACTTGGGGGGAAGTTGCACATGGGGGAAGTTGCACATGGGGGACATTGCACATGGAGGGAAGTTGCACTTGGGGGTTGATGCGCATGGGGGAAGTTGCGCATGGGGGGTTGGTGCGCATGGGGGATGGTGCGCATGTGGGGAAGTTGCGCATGTGGGGAAGTTGCGCATGGGGGAAAGTTGTGCATGGGGATGATGCGTATGGGAGATGATGCGAATGTGGGGAAATTGCACATGGGGGTTGATGCGCATGGGGAAGTTGTGCATGAGCGGAAGTTGTACATGTGGGGAAAATGCGCATACGAGGAAATGGCGCATGGGGAAAGTTGTGCGTGGGGATGATGCGCATGGGGGAAGTTGCACATGAGCGGAAGTTGTGCATGTGGGGAATTTGCGCATACGGGGAAATGGCGCATGGGGAATGTTGCACATGGGGGAAGTTGCACATGGGAGTTGATGCACATGGGGAAGTTACGCATAGGGGTTGAGTCACATGGGGATGATGCACATGGGGGTTGATGCATATGGGAGAAGTTGCACAGGGGGGAATTTGCCCATGGGGGTTGATGCATATGGGGGAAGTTTCGCAGGGGGGTTGATGTGCATGGGGGAAGTTGCACATGGGTTGATGCGCATGGGTGGAAGTTGCACATGGGGGGTTGATGCGCATGGGGGATGATGCGCACAGGGGAAGTTGCGCATGAGCGGAAGTTGTGCATGTGGGGAATTAGCGCATGTGGGAAAGTTGCATATGGGGGAAAGTTGCACATGTGGGAAAGTTGCGCATAGGGGGTAGTTGCGCATGGGGGAAAGTTGCACATTGGGGTTGATGTGCATGGGGGATGATGCGCATGGGGAAGTTGTGCATGGGGGAAGTTGCGCATGGGGGATGATGCACATGGGGGAAGTTGCACATGTGGGTTGATGCACATGTGGGGAAGTTGCGCATGGGGGTTGATGCATATGGGGAAAGTTGCGCACGGGGGGTTGAGGCACCTGGGAGATGATGCGCATGGAGGGATGATGTGCATGGGAGAAGTTGCACATGTGGGTTGATGCACATGTGGGGAAGTTGCGCATGGGGGTAGATGTACATGGGGGAAGTTGTGCATGGGAGATTGATGCGCATGGGGGAAAGTTGCACATGGAGGTTGATGCCCATGGGTGAAGTTGTACATGGGGGGTTGATGTGCATGGGGGAAATTGTGCATGGAGGATTGATGTGTATGGGGGACTTGTAGGGCCTCTCCTTGAAGATCTCCAGTAAGAGAGAGTCCACCTCCTCCTTTGGCAGTCCGTTCCACAGCTGAATTGACCTCTCAGTAATTTTTTCTGCATATCCAACCAGAACCTCTTTTCTTACTGTTTGTACCCACTGGTTCTAGTTCAGCTTTCAGAAGCAGCTAAAATAAAATGAGTACCTTCCTCCATATGACTACCCTTCAGGTATCTGAAGAGAGCAATCATGTCTCCTCCCAGCCTTCTCTTCCCCAGGCTGAACATCCCCAGTTCCATCTATATGGACTTGTTTGTTTTCTGAACTTTCAATGATGATGATGATGATGATGATGATGATGTACTATTTCACAGTAGCCAGGTGTTTGATTGGAATTAGCTGTATTGTAATTCAGTTCCTATCCAAAAAACTAGAAATCACAGAGGTATTGCCTCAGTATTTGTCAAGTTCTCAGGACTCGAAATAAGTAGTTGAAACTAGGGAGATGTTACCTACTGGACACATTAATAAGTACCTGGAAGCTTGATGGAAGCACTCCAAAGGTATTGATTACTTTTTTATTGAAATCACCATGGCCTTCTTTAACTAAACTCCTTGTATTTCTATTTTTAAGTATTTATATAGCATTAGCAAAAAGCGTAAATGTGTTATGGTAATAAAATAGCCCATAAGACATCCTCCCACTACGCTTCAATCCCCCATGTACAAAACCCCCAATGTACATCCGGTCCTATGAGCAAAATCCCACGTTCATCCACCCATGTGCATCATACCCCTATGCACATCAATCCCACCATGCTCATCATGCCGATGCACAAATCCCCAATGTGCAAAAAAGCCCACTGTGCAGCATCCCCCATGTGCAACATTTCCCATGTTTATCAACCCAAGATGTAACCCATCAGTCCCCAATGCACATCATCTCCCCATGCGCATCATCTACCCATTTGCATCATACCCCATGCACATCAACCACCATGAGCATCAATACCATGTGCACATCATTCCCCAATGTGCATCATTACCCCATGCTCATTATTCCCCCATAGCATCATTCCCCATGTGCAACTTCCCCACATGCAAAAAACCCCATGTGCGTCAACACCCCATGTGCAACATCCTCCATGCACAAAATCCCATTGCAGAAAATCCCCCATGCGCAACATCCAAATGTGCATCAAACCCCCACGCGCTTCAACACCCCAAGCACATCAACACCTCATGCATATTGTCCCCATTTGCAACATAACCCCATGCACATCATTCCCCCATTCACATCAATCCCCCATGCACAAAATCCCCAATGCGCATCAATCCACCTTGCATATCAAACTGCAATGCAAAGCAACATGCCATGCACACCAACACCCCATGCACATCAACAACCCATGTGCAACATCCCTCATTTGCATTATCTCCCCATGCCCTTCTATCCCTGTACACATCAACCCCCAATCGCAACATCCTCCCATGCGTTTCATCTCCCCATATGCATCAACCCCCATGCACATAAACCCACATGCGCTTCACTTCCATGAGCATCTTTCCTCAAGGAGCATGATTTCTCATGTGCATAATTCCCATATGCACATAAACCCCCATTCTCCCAACCGTCCATGTGCATCAACCCTCCATGCGCATCAACCCTCCCATGGACTGGTTCATGGTGTGTGCTCATGTGAAATAAAGAACACCTTCCCCAAATTATAGGGAGAAATGTGTTGCACACCATTTCACCGCCTTCTGGTTGGAATTTCCAAAAACTTGTTGTTAGTGACTGCCTCCATCACAGAAGGAACACCTACTCCAAATTTCACGCTTCTTGGCCCTCTGGTTTTGGCTGGGCCTGAGTGCCTCCATTAACAAGTGATCCAAGTAAGAAGCAAAAATTTCTATACAGTTCTGCCTCACATAACAAGTATTGCTTCAATTAGAAAGCACACTTGTTGGCAGTTGGAACAGATGCGCTGTTCAGCAGCCCTTTTAAAAAAACATCATGGCTACCTAGTGCACATACCCATAGCGAAAGCAACACTTCCACCATATTTCTCCTGTGTACAGTCATCCACTGGGAACAGCACTGCAGAACAGCAATGGAGAAGAGGGAGCCATGTGGGAGCATGGGAGAGAGGCTCAGGATGAAGAGAAGGAAAAAGTGGGGAGACACTTTCAAAGTGTCTTTGATTGAAGCCTACTAATCATGTTTACCCAGAAGAAAGCCCCATTGTATTAAATGGGTCTTACTCCCTGGAAAGTGTCTTTAGACTTAATTAGTCTTAATTAGTTAGTCTTAATTAGACTTCATACGAGCATGCACATTGAATGCATGTTTTGATTTCAATCCCAGTGTTCTGTCATCATTTTTACATCCAGTTAATATTTCTATATGAATATTTTGGGGGTTGTGGAACCAGTCGTCTGAGTTTCCATTATTTCCTATGGGAAAATCTTCTTCAAGTAAAGAACGTTTCATATAACAAACATGCCTCCAGAATGAATTAAATTTGTTACGTGAGGCATCATTGTATGGTGGGAAATAAAAAGAGTGTACAGTGAGACCTCTATATTGGATTTCAGGAAGGCTGATTTCAACAGGTTTAGACGAGTCATAGGTGTGATCCCATTGGTTGGTGAACTAACAGGAAAAGGGCTCCAAGATGGGTGGGAGCTCCCTAAGAGGCATCTTCTGCAAGCACAGTCAGAAAAATTCCAATGAAAAAGAAAGGGGGGAACCTGAAAAAAAAGTTTGCTCCACAAGCAAAAAAAGTTTGCTCCTCAGCTGAAGTTAAAGAAAGAGAAGTATAGGCAATGGAAGACAGGAAAGATCACCAGGGAGGAGTACAGGCAGATAGGCCCATCCTGTAGCAAGTTCCCCAACTTTTCCTCATAAGGCCATCTTTCTGAGCACAGGTTCTATCTATCAATGTACTATCTACTGAGCATAGGCTCCCCTCAGGGCTGTGATTTATTTCCTTTAAAGTTCACACTCCTTACCCATCATTGCTGTGCTAGATATCCCACCAATTATATTGTGAAAAATGTGGATGATAGAACAATGGTGGGCCTTATACAGGATGATAATTAGGGTGCTTTTTGGGAGGAGGGAATTGCGATTAGGAAAACAGCCGTGTTTTAAATTTTGGGAAGACCAAAGGGATTGTTACTGGCTTTAGAAAGGGGAAATTAAGTTACTCACTACCACTTATTGACAATTTACCTGTTGAAATGTTCAGTAGTATCAAGTTTTTGGGAGTGCAAATAATGAACAGGTTGGCCTGGTTGTTAAATTTCAGGTCTCTGCTGAAATGTCAGGTCTCAGCGGCATTTCTACTTTCTTTGCCATATATTCCTGTTCTGTCCTCCCATAGAGGGACCATTGACAGCATCCTGTCATATCGCATCACAGTCTTGTTTGGGAATATTAATGTTTCCAATTAAAAAGAGGTTCAGAGTGGTGAGGAAGATAGAAAAAGTCAGTGTTAATCCAATCTCTTCTATCTCAGACATTGCCCAAAAACAGTGCTTGAGAAGGCTTTTTAGTATTGTGTCTCAGATTGCAGCCTAAGTAGACTTCATAGAATTGTACACATTGAATATTTGTGAACATCGTGCATGTTCTGAATTCAATTCCAGTTTTTTGTCATCATTTTTACATACAATTAATTTTTATATGAATATTTTTTGTGTTGTGGAACCAACCATCTGAGTTCCATTTTGCTATTCTGTTTGGAACTTGAAAAGTGAGAGCCTGTAAGCAGAGCTGGCATTTGGGCATTTGTGCCAATTCAATGAAATTTGAGGGGTCCCCAAGCTTTAGAGGAGTCCCACCATGTTATGCAGCTTGAAAATGCATGCTGAATGAAACATAGATTTGGGCCTCCCACCCATTCTAATTTCTAATGGCCTGGAAATGGTGGGTGCACATCTGGTCAGCCCTGCATTCAAAATAAAGATAATCCAAAAATGAAAGGATGCTATCCCACATCAATAATTCTATTAAGGGCTGACTTGTCCATTCAGAACAATGGTGTTTACCTCAATTGTAGGAACTGTAGTTTTGGGGATTTAAGAATATAGCAGAGACCTATTGTAGCTAAACAGAGGCTGATCTGACTGTAATGTGGCCAGTAGGCCACCAGGTGTTTCAGGGAAATTACAAGCAAAGCAGGAAGGAAGACATAGATAATAGAATCATAGAGTTGGATGGGACCCAGTTGATCCTCTAGTCCAATTCCCTGCATGTACCAGGAAATCCTCATCTTGTGGGGACCTGGGTCTCAAACCCTGGCCTCCTGATTAACAGGCACAGTGTCTTAATCAGTTGCACCACCAGAGGACTTTTAATCCCCTATACTATGTAACATGAATCTTGTATCCAGAAATCAGCAGCCTCTATGGGTGAAAGGCAAGGGGGTTGGACTAGATGACCTACTAGGTCCTACCCAACTCTATGATTCTATGATTCTAGGTCCCTGATGCTGCATGTCTTTGCATCCCTCCCAGGGTGGAAGCTTTAGTTCAGCAGTGTAACTGAACAGTGTATCTGAAGATATATTTTATCCTTCAGCAGTTGCACAGCAATCCCATCAATCTAAAATCCTCTAAAATCTGCCAGCATTTCCAAGATCAACTGGATTTTGCTCTAGTTTGACCCTGATGCATCATTCTTCAACAACTGAGACTCAGCAGCTTGTTTTATCCTACTGATTAATTAGTATACATACCTTCCATCAAAAGCTTTATATCCCATGAAATCAAGTTTTGACAGCTCTAAGCCCCTCCCCTTTTTAATTGGCCTCCTCCCCCTTTTCCGACTTTGGGTTCTTTTTGAGGTGGTAGTGGGAAGTTATGTGAGTTTTTGATATGGACTTGATATAATTGGATTAAAGAATGGTTTTAGGTTTTTAGGGATGGTTTGAAGTGTTATAGAAGAGAGGAGTATTTAAGAGAATAGTTTTATTGAATTTTATAGAAATAAAAAGAAATTAAAAATAGATTTAATTTAAGAATGGTTTTAAGTTTTTTTCTTTAGACCAATTAAAGACGTTAGGGTTTAACCCTCAGTCAGTCAAAGCTGTTTGACTGTCCCGGGTGGTCGAAGTGGGAACCAAATTCCCCTGTTAAAAAACTGTCATAAGCACCTAATTAACTCAGTTGTAACACTCTTAAAGTATTAAATGACATTCGTTAGGATGTACAAAGAGACAATAATCAAATCTGATTCAAAAATCCTCATTTATTAATCATTCAGCAAGTAAAACTAAAATTCAGCAAGGCCAACTGAAAATTAATACCCGCCTCCACATTGCCTTATGTTTTCATGGAAAAGAAAGACATATGAGCATTAATTATGAGCTGAACTGGAAATATAGGCAATATAAATGGAAATATAGAGTCTTCTCACTCTGTTGGGAAGTTCAGCAGTAGAAATGGTTTGGCACAGTAAGGTGCAAGGTTGCCAGATCATATTCGCATATGCATCAACAGGGTCAGGAACCCATGAACAAGGGGAAAATCCTACCTGAAATGGTTATATGAAATGAGACTAAAGAGGTAATTAAAGAAATGGTTTAAGAATGGTTTTATAGAGTTTGATATGAAAGAAATAAAAATTTTGCACACAAGTACTATCTGCTTCTTTAAATCCTTCCATCCACTCAGAACTTCTGATTTCTCTTCGCAACCTCTTATATTAATCAAAAGACTATTCTAAGTCTATGGACACAAGTACAATCTCTAGTACAAGTACTCTAATTCATTCAAAGTTCAGAAAAAAAACATGTCTGGACATCTTTTCCCTAAACTCCTCACCCTTTTACCCATCATAGCTACTTCATAGGGGGTGGGAAACTGAGATAACTCCTCTCCTTTTACATTTCATAGCTACGTCATAGAGGGCAGGAAAACCAAGGTAGGAGGTTCTGGAAACCTGGGTGACCAGTTCCAGTCTGGCGGAGATCTCGGAAAAGCAACATAGGGTCAGTATTTTTTAATTTCTTTTTATTTTTTCATATCAGACTCTTTAAGACCATTCTTAAACCATTTCTTTAATTACCTCTTTAGTCTCATTTCATATAACTATTTCTTTCTAAAGAAAAAATATACAAAACTATTTTTTAATTTCTTTTTCTTAACTATCAAACTATTCTTAAACCCTAAAATCATTTCTTTAATTGGTCTAAAGGAAAAAAAACTTAGAACCATTCTTAACACTAAAAAACTATTTCTAATTTCTTTTTATTTCTTAACTATAAAATTCAATAAAACTATTCCCTTAAACACTCCTCTCTATAACACCTCAGACCATCCCTAAAAACCTAAAACCATTCTTTATTCCAATTTTATCAAGTACATCTCAAAAACTCACATAACTTCCCACTTCCCCCTCTGATAGAATCCAAAGTCAGAAAGGGGGAGGGGCAAATTAAAAAGGGGAGGGGCTTAGAGCTGTCAAAACTTGTTATCAAGGGATATCAAGATTTTGATGGAAGGTATGTTAACTAACTACTTTCCTGCCTACTTTTTATTTGAATTTGGCAACTTAATTAAGCAAGACTAATCAGTTTTCTCACCTCTAATTCTTTTCCTGTTCTGCTTCTCACGTTTCCTTCTGCCAGATGGTTTCAGTGTAGGGTAGGGGAGATGCCCAGCTTTTTTAAAAAAAGTTTAATAACAGAGACCATTTGAGGAACCCAAAATCCTGAGCAATGGCACCTCAATACACTGAAGCCCAGAGGCAACTTTTATTGCCCAGAGAGCACTGGTAGGGATCTTACTGGCAGATGCCACTTAATAAGCAAGCTTCTAAATTCCAGCCTACATTCTGATTTTAAATGGGCACCGGATAATATATGAAGTACTCCTCAACCCATAGCCTGAGCAAAATACTGACAAGAACTTACAATGTAAACCAAGCACAGGTGGGAGGAAGAGACATGTTTTGGCATCTCCTACAAATTATTGCAGGAGCGGGTGATAAAATATGACCCTCTTACTACAACACCATTCGATGTCCAGGCAGTTGGGATATTGAAAATCCAAACAAGCTTTTACAATGTCAGATTTACCTGTGAATCAAATACCTACATAGCAATAGCTGACCAACTATATATTTAGCATTAGCGTCCACCTCAGGGGACTCAAGCGGTGTTATGAGAAGTGCTCTCTTACAATATTACATTTTATTAATTTAATATTATAAATGTGTTGGCAGAGTCTCTCCTTCCCCTTCCCCCTCTCTCATTTCACAAACAACCATTCCTGTAATTCTTTATCCTTTGTTAGTTAACTACTCTGGCTGCTGTCATTTATATGCTAATGTGAAGCATGGTCTTCTATTGTTCTCCTTTGCAAAGGTTAAGCCAGTCACATGGTCACTTCCCCATTCTTTCTCTTTTCAAATCTTGACCACACCTAGCTGGATGTGTTCTTCTTTGTTTTAGTCCTGATTGGGTGATGGTCCTCAGGTGGTAGTCTTCCAGCCTTCCCCTTCCTATAAGGAAAACTGCCTCTCCCCAGGCTTGCCTTTTTCCTAGGTGGGCGTGTCCTTCCCGGACCTAGGGTATAAAGAACCCTGCACTCTATTGTTCCTCCCTCTGTTTCGCTTGGACTCTTCCCCTTGGATCCTGGCATGGATTGCAGAAGGTAGATATTGCTCCCTTCATTTTCTTTCCTACCTCCCTCTCTTCCCCTTCCCTTGTCTCCCTTCTCCTTGGTACACACTATGTAAGAAACAGGTACACTTCATTCTCATGCTACTGAATGTATGTAATATTTGTTTATGCTTTATGACAATAAAATCTGCATCTTTGTGATAAGTTTTCCTTAGTGCTTCACTTTATAACAAGGGTATCCCCTCCATGACGCTGTTTTGAGTCCTGCCTAGATCCTGTATTGAACCAACGAGAAGCACAAGCTGATTCCCCTATTTTTACTGCTCTCTTGGTAACACCGGTAGTTCCCAAATTTTGCATGAGAGACAGCACCTCCCAAGCATTTGTGGAGGGGGAATTGACAGTGGCAATGGTGCTTCTGGGATCACACAGCTGCCACAAAATGGGTAGGGGTTCTCAATTACCAGTGATTGTGCCAACCTATTGTTGGGGACCCACAGCCTATTGTTGGGGACCTTCTATAGCTCTCAACTATACTTCAGAACAGCTTCCTAATGATTTCCTAGTGATCTACATGAAGTTTCTGTGTCTCAGAAGCACTGATATTAGTGCTGCAATGTTGCCACCCCACTTAAGGGAGTCGCAAACTTATCCTTTGCTGGAGGAAATTCAGGGACAAAAATTTGGGAATAACTAGAAATTTTCATCACACTTCTCTAAAATGGCAACAATTTTAATGACATTAAAGTCACTCCAAACAAAGTTATCTGCACAGAGTCATCTCTCCATGAATGTCTTAGCAGCAGTTGGTCAAGGGAGGGAGACAGATCGCAGTGTTTAATCAAATAATTTTTTTGTTTTGGTTTAAAGGAGCAATATTGTTTTGGAGAAAATGCAATGTTCCAATGGCACAATTTGATTTGAGAATGAACCCCACAAAAATTGAGCTGAACCTATTATCAAGCAGTGACAGTAATTCTCTTTCAAAAAGCAGCCAGAATAGAAAGTCTCAGTGGAGACTATTGTGTGAACTGCCACCAACTAAGCTCCTTGAAATCCTATTCATTTTTTCAGAATTTCCCACGGATACTTCATCTGAGCAGTTTTTTTTCCCAATTCCCCAGGAAACTGATTTTAACCTAAATGAATTTTCACTCCTGGTAATGAATGGTGGTAGTTTTGTGGCAGTAATTTTAACATAAAAGAAGACATGAAGGCAAGGAGAGTTCAACCCTTCTCACCTTTCCTCTCCATGTCTCCCTGAAAGTTATACATGCCTGAAACTGATAATTTATTTCATTTCTCAAAGAGTCCCAAACAAAGTAGACTTCAATTTTCCTTTGGAGTAAGAACTTGTTCCAAAAAGAGGTTCTGGAACTGAAAACTTTACTTACAATGAAATCCTTTATGAGCCTATTGAAAATTTTTAGACAAGGCAGTAAAACACTGAATTGTTTCTCTGGGATTGCTTCCTCTTAAACTGATTTAGAGCTAGCAGAATTCAAGAAAAGAAATGGTTTATATTCTTTAAGCACATATTGGGACATCACTCCTTCCTTGTAAAGGAAGCCATGCGAGTGTTTCAGTTCCTTCTTCTGTAGAATAATTAAGATATAAATTGCTTCAAGATGTTTGATGTTGAAGCTGCAAATTATCATCTCCAAAATATAATACTGGGAATAGGAATAATACTGGGAACAGGAAGAATACTAGCTAATTTTCATTTGCATTTTGACCGTATTTTCATTAGGCTGTCAGGACAAGCCTTCAGTCAAATAAGCCCAATCAGCATCCATGCTAGAGTGGTGAGTACATCATTGTCACCTGCAGCTAATACCTTGGTTTTTTTAGCAAGGCTCCAGCATGTAATCCTCCATGATAATATGTTGTAAGACTAGCATGGCAAGCAGAACTTCACTGCTAGGAGACTCCCTCTCTCTTTGATTGGGTTGAAGTTGGAGCCCAAGAATGGGCTCCATTCTATGGCTGGGTGTCACACTGTTAACAGGCACCATTGGTCCCAGGTCCATAACTGCCATTCACCCTGAAAGGCAGGGAGGTGGGTAAAGCATGGGAGGCTCACAAAAATATCTGGCATTGGACAGCAAATAAGGCCAGCTCTGATTGCTGATGACCAAGCTAGCTTAGTATGTAATTTATGTAAAGTATGTAAAAGTACCTACCCTAGTATGTAATTTTTCCAACTTTCAATCTTCAGCATAATTATGAATCTAATGCCTGTAAATGGGCAGCAATTAATAAATTAAATGTAATAAATTATATGAAATAATTTTAATAACATTTGACACAATGTTCAAATTAACCACATGAAAACAATATATCTGAACATTTTTACTTTTAAATTTTGGCATTTCCTACATGTTTTTCCTTGTCCTACATTTTGGACAATCTATTGGTTATTTTGTATAGTCACTCTGATTAGTGCTTCTTTGCATGATATTAGAGCTGGGTTTACCCCAATTATGCTTACAAAAAACACTGCCAAGGGAAGCTGATACTTTAAACTTCCCCAATACAGACATTCTTCAGTCAGGTTCTGTGCAAAAATAAATTGAAATTAAATTGGCACGCCAACCTGAAGGTTGGCAGGTTGGCTGTTTGAGACCAGAGTACCACATAACAGATCAAGCTCCCATTAATTGTCCAGCTCCTGCCTAGCAGTTTGAAAGCATGTAAATATAAGTAGGTAAACTGGTTCCACTTCAGTGGGAAGGAATCAGCATTGCATGTGCATTTGGACTTTAGTCATGCCAGCCACATGGTCAAAGAGGCATCTTGTATAATGAGTGAGCACTGCACTAAGAGGCAGTCATGACAAGCAGGACAACCTGTGGGGAACACTGATATATTTACTTCCACTAGTCTTTGCTTGCAGATTGACAGTATAATTACTTTTTTGGTCTTCTTGCCAAGACTTCTTGGGGGAAAATAAAAGTGTGCTCTGTTCCAAAAGGAAATTTGAATAAAATAGGGAACTGAGTCTTGAATTTTTCTGCAAAGTTATCAAACACTTTTGCTTTTGTCCACATTGTAAAATGAAATTTGCCTGTTGTTTGCCCCCGTTCCCTTCCTGAGACAAAGCTATCTGAAGGTAATTCCTTTTTGAGTGTCTCCATACTCAAAGACAGAAGCAATTTTTAAACTTTTTTCTTTTCAATTTTTTTTAATTGTCACTTGTTTGCAGTTTAAAGAGAATTACAGCTTTTGGGAAAACCAATTAGAGATAATTACAACCTGACTGATATGCTTTAGCATGAGAATGGCTCTACAAATTATTTTCCCCATTTTCTCTTTCCCCTTCAGTGCACATGCTTCTTATTCATCAGTTTCCCTTCTGTGCATCCTCAAGCTAGGGCAGTGTTTCTCAAACTGGGGGTAGGAACCCCTTTGGGGGTTGCCTGACCCTTTCATGGGGGTTGCCTAAAGACCCCTGGTATTTTGCAAGGTATTTTGCATCTTTTTTATTTGTAATAAGAAATAAATATTTCACTATATATATATAATTAAATATTATTTTGTGATTAATCACTATGCTTTAATTATGTTCAATTTGTAACAATGAATATGCATCCTGCATATCAGATATTTAAATTACGATTCATAACAGTGGCAAAATCACAGTTATGAAGTAGCAACAAAAATAATTTTATGGCTTGGGGTCCCCACAACATGAGGAACTGTATTAAAGGGTCACGGCATTAGGAAGGTTGAGAACCACTGATCTAGGGTCACTACTAGTGTCTGATAAAAAAGGATGTGTAGAAAAATTTTCTGTGCAGTTGTTGCCAATATGTCATTGAAAGCCACATTTGCAGTTTCCTCCTTAGGAACCACATTTGAATTTTTTTTAAAAAAGAATAACTGGATGAGTTTCATTGGTTATGAATTGTTCTGAGATGTCAATTCTCCAGGGGCAGAATTCTTTTCAATCTGGAGACACATGTCTCATTTTAGGAGAAAGGATCCCCACACTACTTGAATTTAAGGGAACTACATATCCACACTCAACATTCTCTCCAGAGAATGTGGCTCTATCCCTTTCCTCCAATTCAGAGGACTTGTATTGGGCCCTTGAATGAGCTCTATATTGTCCAAATGTAATTTTGGTTCATCTGAATCTAATTCCAGCTTCCTTAAAAGGTCTAGCAGAATTTTTCATAGGGATTCTATGTCTTCTGGACGTGTCATTTGGTTTTGACAAAAATGTTTAGAATTAGGAGATCCTGAGGATTCTGAGGCATGCTTATATGTATGAAACTACACACCCATACTTCTTAAAATGAAATCCTTATTTCATCTATTGGTAGGTGTGGTGCGAGGCGGCAGACACCTGAGGAAGAGCTTGCCGCAGATATGATGTGGCTGGACTTTTCTCGGAAAGAAGGGGATCCCAAAAGCCACTGTGGAGCTGCCACCTGGACCACCAACCCTTGCACCCCTCCATGGGAGAGAGAGAGAGAGAGAGACGGGAGCGAGAGGCTGGGTGGAGCAAAGTCCCACCCCCTCCCTGCAAGGAGGGATGGAAGCTTCCAAGGGGGGGAACCTTGGATTGAGGGGAAGGAAAAAGAGTGGGAAAACGGGAGGCAGACTCTGACAGGAAAAGAGCGGGAAAGGGGGAGGCAGACGCTGACAGGAGGAAAGCATGGAAGGGCGTTTTGTGAGGAGATCCAGTTGAGAGGGAACTTACCTGGACAAAAGGGAGGGTAACTCAGTTAAAGGAGGATCTCATATGTTGGTGTTTAAGAGTTCCTGTTATTGAGGTGTTTGGGCATGTTGCCTGTAACTGCAAGTTGTATACTTATCTATAACTGCATGCTGAATACCTACCTGTAACCGCCAAGCATTGAACATCCTTCATGGAATAAAGTAAAAGTATTATTTTAGATATTCCTCCTGGGTCTCTGTGGGATTATTTTAGTGGAGGTGCCATGGCAGGAGCATATGGGCCTGGATGGGGGCAGCCATGTCTACACACCTCACCCCTCCATACACCCGCATGACAGTAGGACTGATGCCCCAGTAGGAAAGAAACCAGCGATAAATGCAATACAAAGAGTCCAAACCTACCTAAATGCTTTGACAATAATGCAGGGAACTGTGTATGCATCCTATGGGGAAGGACAGTCACAAGATTCACCTCAAGGAAAGGGAAGATGCATTCCCTTGTATTGGAGCAAACCTCCAACTATGGTTCTTTTCAGATCCTGCACACTTCTTTTCCTGGTGCAAACCCTAGGAAAGGAAGGGAAAAGGAAGGGGCTAAGGAACAGGGAACAAGGAAGAGAAATGTGACCTACTTGTTGAGTTTTCATATAGCAATCATTAAAAAGGCAACTTCATCAGAGTTCATACCATGTGTTGATAGTGTCCGCCTGTTTAGACTGGAGTGTCCTCCAACCCATGTGACATGTGGGTACCTGACTGGCCTGTCACAGGGAACTATTGCCAGAATGTTGCCTTTTCCACTGAAATGGTAACTATTTATCTACTTGCATTTGCTAGATTTGCAGGAGCTCGGTAAAGGTGGTAGCTCACCCCATCTGGCAGCACTCAAGTCTTGAACTGCTGAGCATTTTCCATATACAGTGCTACCTCTCATAACAAGCGCCTCAAATAACAAGCGTTTAACATAACAAGCACAAATTTTCAAGAAACCTTGCTTCACATAAAAGGTTCCACTTGACTTTAAAAGCATGTGCTCTATGGACGCGCATGCTGTGCAGCCCTGATGCACTGTGCAGAGGCTCTTTAAAAGGGCTATTGGCCAGCGCTGCTGCATCTAACTGCCCCCAACTTGGGGGCAGTTGCCTATGGGTGCCAGAGGCAGCTGCCCCTAACTGTCCACTGTGCACTGTGCACATTGAACCTCCAGCAGTAGATTAGGTAATTAGGTAATCCTCCCAGGTAATCCTTTGATTGCAGCCTCCTTACTGTATCTACCCAGAAGTAAGCACCATTGTGTTTAGGATTGCAAGAAAGTGTCTTTAGGATTACAACCTAAGTAGACATCATAGGATCATGCACACTGAGTGCATGTTTTGAATTCAGTTCCAGTGTTTTGTCATCATTTTTACATACAGTTAATATTTTTATATGAATATTTTTGGAGTTGTGGAACCAATCATCTGAGTTTCCATTGTTTCCTAAGTTTTTATCGTTTCCAATGGGAAAATCCGCTTCACTTAAAGAGCATGCCTCTGCACTTAAAGAGCTTTTCACTTAAAGAGCATGCCTCCAGAATGAATTAGGCTGTTTATCTGAGGCACCACTGTGGTCTCCAATTTGCCATACAAATCATAGAATCAGAATCCTAGAGCTGGAAGGGACTCACTAGGTAATTTCGTCCAACCCCCGGCCTCTAGCAGCAGATTCTCCTAGAGCATCTCCAACAGAGGGTTGATGAGCCCCACCTTGAAGATCCCCAGTAAGGGAGAGTCTACCACCTCCCTTGGCAAACTGTCCCACTATTGAACCGCCCGAACTATCAAGAATTTTTTCCTAATATCCATCCGGAATCTCCTTTCTTGCAGTTTGTACCCATTGGTTCTAGTTCTGCTTTCAGAGGCAGCTAAGAACAAATGAGGCCCTTCCTCCCTATAACAACCCTTCAGTTATCAGGTCTCAGTTATAAGGTCTCATCTCTGCCTTCTCTTCTTCAGGCTGAACAGACCAAATTCCCCCAAGCCTACCTCATAGGCTTTAACCTCCACCGCACTGATCCTTCTTGTCACTCTCCTCTGGACTTGCTCCAGTTTGGCTGCATAATTTTTAAAGTGAACTGAACACTGTACTCAAGGTGAGGTTTTACCAGTGCAGAATAAAGAGGAACTATAACTACTTGGAACTTGGAATCTACAGATTAAAATGGCATTTGCCTTCTTTGCAGACACATCACACTGCTGACTTATGTTCAGCTTGTGATCCATGGTGACTCCAAGATCCTGCTCGCATGTTGTGCTGCCAAGCAAAGTATCCTCCATTTTATACCTGTGTTTTTGCTGTTTAGTTGCCTAAGTACAGAACTTTGCACTTTTCCCTGTTGAAATTCATGCTATTTGATACACACCAGTATTCCAGTTTATTAAGATCCAACTGTCTTCTGTTGTGTTTGACACTCCTATTGGTGTCATCCACAAATTTGTTCAGGCTCTCCCATATTCCTTCATCCAAGTCATTGAAGAAAATGTTAAAGAGACCCAGGCCCAAGACAGAGCCCTGGGACATACAAGTTGAAACTGACGTCCAGGTTGACAATTTAGTATAACTCTTTCAGTGAAGCAATCAAGCCAATTGCAGATCCACCTAAAAATTGCCTCATCTAGCCCATATTTTTCCAACTTTCCAGTTTTGCTGTCAGGCTGGACATTGTCAAATGCTTTCCTGAAATCAAGATAAATGGCATTGATAGAATTGCCACTCTCTAGTAAGCTTTCAACCTGATAAAAACAGGAGAACAGATGTGTCTGGCAATATTTATTCTTTGTAAATTCTTGCTGGGTTCTCTTGATCACTGAGTACTTGTCTAGATATGCACAAATTCTGTTTTATGATTTGTTCTAATATATTCCCTGGGATTTAAGTCAAACTGACTGGTCTGTAATTTCCTGGGTCTTCTTTTTTCCCCTTCTTGAAGATTTAGACTACATTAGCCCACTTCCAGTCCAATGGCTCTACTCCACTCCTCAAGGATTTCACAAAGATGATCAAGAGAGATTTTACAAGTACATTTGGAAGTTCCTTAACAACTCTAGGATGCAGTTCATCTTGTCCAAATGACTTGAATTCATTTAGGCCAGTTAAGTGGTTTCAAAACAGTTCTGTGTCGGTCTTAATCTGCTGCCCTGCACCATCCATGTTTCCAAAACCTCTTTGGGGTTGCAGTCCCATCCCCCCATCAGCGAACTGCTACTGCATTTGCATAGCCCTCCTTCTGATAATAGATGGACACAAAGTAGGAATTGAGCAGCTCCACTTTATCTTGATTTCCAGAAAACTGTTGTCCATCTTTGTCCAGAAGTAGCCCTACACCCTTATTTCTCCTCCTGTTCCTTTGGGCATATCTAAAGAAGCTCTTTTTTGTCCTTGACTCCCCTGTCCAGCCTCAGCTCATACTGAGCTTTAGCATTCCTGACTCCCTGCCTACAGGACCACACGATCTGTCTGTACTCCTCCTTGGTAATCTTTCAGGCTTCAATTGCTTATACTTCTCTTTCTTTAATTTCAGCTGATCCCTGAGTGGCTTGTGGAGCCATCCTGGTTTCTGAGATTTTTTCCCCCTTCTGTTTCATAGGAATTGTTTCTGACTTGCAGAAGCTACCTCTTATGGAGCTCCCACCCATCTTGGGCCCCTTTTCCTGTTCTTCCATCAACCCCTGGGATCCCGCCTATGACTCCTCTAAACCTGTTGAAATCTGCATTGCTGAAATCTGATATAAATTTTTCACTCTGCACTCTTTATATTTCCCACAATATTCTAAATTCCAGCAGATCATGATCGCTTTCCCCTGAAGTTCCAATTACACTTACCTGGTCATTCAGTTCTTCACAATTAATTCAGATCAGTTCAAGGATCGCCCCTCCCCTCATCGTTTCCTCCACTTTCTGGACCATGAAGTTATCTTCCAGGCCTATCAGGAATTTATTGGAATGTCTATGCTTGGCTATGTTTTCCTCCAAGCAAATGTCTGCATTATTACAGTCCCCCATTACATATATTTCCTTGCAACATCTTGCCTCATATTTCCTTGCAACATCTGCCAGTTACTTTAAGAAGACATCATCTAGTCCTTCTCCTTAGCCTGGCGGTGTGTCGGAGATTCCCACAACAATGTTTTCTTCCTTGTTTTTTCCCATAACATTTACCCAAATGCATTCCTCAGGGATATCCTCACCAGTTTCTTGCATTTCAGAGCAGGTGTATACATTTTTGACATATAATGCTATTTTGCCTCCTCTTATGCCACTTTTATTCCTCTTGAACTGCTGATAGCCTTCCATTTCTTCATTCCAGTCATGGGAGTCATCCCACCAAGTTTCAGTTATTCCGATCAAGTCAAATTTTCCTTCATTTGCTGAAAGTTCTAGCTCAACTTTTTTATTTCCCAAGATCTGTGCATTTGTGTAAATGCAAGATAAGCCCTGGATGTTGCAACTTAATGCATTTTTCCCCGTTTTCTTAAGGCTAGGCTCCTCAAAAGGTTTTTGAGTTACAGTTGTGCACTGATAATTTCCATCCAGAGCATTTTCTTTAATCCTAGGTTCACATAGGACGTAACCCACCTCTTCTTACTTAATTTATGGCCTCCTGATCATATTGACCTTCTCCCATCTGAAGACTCTCTTCCCCCAACCCATAAAATTTAGTCTATCCTTCACCAGAAGTCCCACCTCATGGAGGCATAGCCCATAATCCTAGAATGCAAATCTTTCTTGATGACACCATTTTCAAAGCCTGCTGTTTAGTTTGAAAATTTTGCTGGGAGGATGGATAAGAATAACATTTTGGGTATTCCCCAGATCCTTAATGTTCTTCCCCAGAGCTTCATGATCCTTGATAATCATTTGGTAAGTTTGCCGAGCAGTATTGTTCATTCCTACGTGGATGAATATGAGTGCGTTGTGATCATCCTCAGCAGCCTCTCCTGGCTACTGTATCCTCTCAGTAGCCTCTCCTGCTACATCCAGTATTCCAGCACCAGGGAGGCAGCACCTTTCATGTGAAAATAGGTCTGGTCAGCATACAGGTTCCATTTCCTTAGGGAGAGATTCTCCAATTATCACAACCCTCCTCTGTGTTCTCTTTTTGTGTCAAGATTCCCCCACACTTACTAGTTTTGGCAGCTGTTGGGGTCTTTGAGGGGGAACTGCAGGCATGCCTGTAAGTGGAGTTATTGCTGGCCTCCCAGGATCAGGTGCAGGCATGCTAGCAGGAGAAACTTCTGCCGGCATGCTGGGATCTAAGAGACTTTGGAAACGGTTGTATAGCTCCAGTGGTTCTGGACATGTTCTGCCCTTTTATTACTTACTGCCATGTGCCTCCACAAAGAGACATCGTTGCTGAGTTTCCCACTGGTGTCATACCCGCTCAGAAAGTCATTTGAAATTTCGCTCTGGAGAAGTTCAGTGTATGTTGCATCAAGGAACTCCTCAGATGTCTTAATTTGATAACAAACAATACTGCTCGGCAAACAAACTGCTCAGAATGAACAATACTGCTCAGCAAACTTGCCAAATGATTGTCAAGGGAAGCTCCGGGGAAGAACATTAAGGATCTGGGGAATACCCAATAACCAGTGCAACCAGTTTGCATTTGCAGCATTGATAATTTCTGGGGTCTTTGGGCAAAAAGACAAACAGGGCACACATGGTGCATGTCATGAGAACTGTGTCCTTACCTTCCATTTCCTGTTGACATGACAATTCCTCCTTGTTCACAGGCTCCGATTCACAGGCTATGAGTCACAGGACAAGACCCTTTGTCTCTTGCTCTTCAGGTCATGCCAAAGGCTAATGCCTCAGGCCGTGATGCTGCCCTTGAATCCTCCTCCCAACAGGCAACCAGCCAATGATCAGCTACCAACAATTAGCTACCACCCATTAACCAGCCTCTCCTCTTCCTGTCACCTGGGACCGTATGCTTCCTCTTAGCTGCTCTACAGAAAATGTCCATTACATTCCAAGCTATATGCAATCAGCAGAGAAAAGTGAAAGAATCATGGCTGGTGGATTTGAATCTCTTGTCCCCCTTTCTTGGTAGGTTATGATTAAGATCTTACCTAAAATTCCATGTTCAACTTTATTTCTTAGGTGGGAATATCCCACAAATGAGTTTACATAGGGGATGCTGTGGCGGTGATTTTCTTTTATGGGGAGGGGAAAAATAAAGCTCTAATTTCTTGCCCAAAGAGCTAAGCAATTATCTATAATGGTGCAGCGTTTTTTTATAATTCACATGCACCCAGTGGCATTGCTGAGTTGGTGTGACTGGTGTAAAGCGCACCAGGGTGACGTGCCTCAGGGGTGACATGCTGGGGGAGTTTGACTACCCCTCAGGGCATCACCCCCACCAACGACACGCTGCACCACTGGAGCACACCAGAAAGAAGCAGCCAGCTCCTCCCTCAGAAAAGTGCTTCAGATGCCAGTGTGCATGGGGGAACTCTGTTCCAGAGTGCTCTGGGGAAGGAGGAGCTGATCACCCCACCCTCCTCAGAGTGCTCCAATGTCACTGAGCATTGGTGATGCGCTCAGCCCCTGTACCAGTTGATGCACAAACTTGCATTGCTGCTGCCTGCACCCCATTCCTGTTGTTGTGTGAGAAGAGTTCTGCATATCTGTGCACCTGCATAACCTTGCCAGGAGTGGCAGAGAAGTGCCTTGTGGCAGTTTTGTGACCACCCCAGGCCAGCATAGGACTTATGCCTGGACCAGGGTTCCCAGACGTTGAGCTTTCCCCAGACTTGTCTGGTTTTTCTACCCTGTCTGGGATTCAGCCGGGCCCTGGCCGCAATTTTTTAACCTTGCGCGCAATTGCACACCACTCTGGGCATCCCCCAGAGCATTAACAAGGGAATCGTGACCTCACCCTTGTGGCAGCCTGGGAAGAAATGCCTCTTACTGGGACCTCCAAGGCTCTGCCGCACCAGCTTCCTCAGCGCCGCACTCACTGGCTATGCCCCCCTCCTTCAGTGAGCACAAGGCATGGGAGGTGCAAGGAGACTGCTGTGTGTCTCCTCCTCCAAAGGCTGGTGCTTCAGAGGCACAGAGACCCAGGCTGCATTGGTCAGGACAGCCTGACCGAGTGCCTCCAACAGAGGAGTGGGAGGGGTCAGCGGTGACCCTGGGTCTCTGCAGCAGTTGGAGGGAGGAGGAAAGGTGGCACAGAGACCCTTTAAACAGCAAAGCTTCACTGGCCAGGCTGCTGCACTGCTAAGTGCTTGCTCCTCCTCCAACCAGCATGGAGATGCAGAGACTCAGGATGTGCATGATGGGAGAACCAGCAGCCTATGTGCACCCAAGAGAGGAGCAGGAGGGAATTGCCAGCAAGCGCAGCAATGACCTCTTGTCCTCCAGGCCGCTTCCCTCTCCCCAGCCAGTTCATACTTCTATCTTCTCTCTAGACAAGGTGAATATGTTTGTATGTGTGTGTTTGCATGTGTGCGTGTATTCGCATATGTGTGTGTTTGCATGACTGTGTATGTGTTTGCAGTTCTGTGTGTATTTGTATGAGTTTGTGTATGCCTGATTGTGTGTATATGCATCTGTGTGTGTGTTTGCATGACTGTGAGTGTGTATGCATGTACGTGTGTATATGCATGTGTGTGTGTTTGTCTGGATCTGAACCGCATAACTTGGAGTCATTGGCTAATGTTATGCTACTACAAACTGCTTCTTAAATGTGTTATACATGTGTTATGTTTGCTTATATTACATAATTACATTATGTATACATTATGTATACATTATAATACATTACATTAGGTAATATGCATTACATTACTACAAACTGTGTCTTAAATGCCTGGTTCTGATTCAAGCATGTTACAAGGTTTTCAATTTTAAAAGTGTTGAAATTAAGTATTGAATAGCAATATGAGTATTTTTGCTTTATTTTAATATGTACTACATGTGTCCTACATTTTTGGGCTGTCCTACATTTTTTTAAGCCAGTAGGAATTTTGGCTTGGAGAGGTAGGAATTCTGGCCTAGGGGGTAGGAATTTTAGCCTTGCATTTCTAGAATTTTGCACTTGAAATCTGGTCACCATGGCCTAGACTTATGGCCTAGACACCAAGGTCATCCTAAGTGAGGGATCAGATTACATCCTCAGCTTTTGAAGAAGTAGAGAAGGGGACAGGAAAGCAATCCCCAAATATACACTTTTTGCTAGTGATTTCCATGGGAAATGTGTATGGGAAATGCCCAACCCCCCTGACCAAGAAGCATGAAATTTGGGGAGGATGTTCATTCTGTGACATGAACACCCACCAAGGATTGATGATGAGAAATTTAACCCCTGAGGGGGTAAAAAGGGGTGAAACTTGTTTTTGTCGGATACTTCACATGGAAGACAGACTGATTGACATCCAGCCAATTTGGTGCATGGTATTGGGGGGGATGTATTCTATTGTATTGGGAGGGATGCTGCACATGGGAGGTTTTATACAAATGGGAGCATTGTGCATAGGGTATTGATGTTCATGTGGTATTGTGCATTGGGGATGTTGTATAGGGGTGTTGTGCATGGTGGAGGTGATTACATGAGAGATATTGCACAGGGGGGTTTATTGCACATGGACAATTTGATGTGCATGAGGGTTTGATGTGCACGAGGGTTTGATGCGCATGAGATATTGATGTGGATGGGGGTGTTGATGCGCATGGGTGATGTTGATGTGCAAGGGAGCTATTGTGCATGGGGGGCATTGCGCTTGGGGGGTCATGCGCAACGGTGGACAGCATATAAGTATTTTATTCCCAAAATGCAAATACATTTCACTAGTGTGTAAATAAAATAATTGTGTTAGATCACAATTTCCTTAGACTGCAAATTTTCACACTTGAGACATGGCCACATGTCCTCTGATGCATCAAACATGGATTTAAATCCATGGATACATGCAATTCCACAACACAGTTGCACTTTAATGTATCCACAAAATCTTGTTTTGAATTTCTTCTAAGGTGTAATTCAGCAGGAAATATTCAGCTCTTTGTTACACAGCTTCAAAAATTTGGATCCATTCTATTTGAGACATAAAATGCTGGAAATGGCTACTCATTTCCAAGAGATTCTATTTGCATAAATATTTATCTTTAAAGAAGGATTTCACACCAAAACCTACTGACATACAAATGCACACATAAGCACAAGAATCGCATTCTTCCCTGAAGACTCTATTTTTTCCCTCTGAAGCCAAACTACTGATTATTGTCCGCCTTCCTTCTTTCCTTCACATGTATTGATTCAGCAACATGCAGTGTTATGAACAAGAGTGGTTTTTTGGTTTTTATGATAAAAAATAGGTTTATTTTTTTACACATGCTGATGGAAAGTGGGGTTCCCACTTTTCATAAAGGTTTCAATTCATACAGGAATGTGTTCCAGAATCCTTAATCCTCCTGCCTTTACTAGGCCATAACAGACTGTTACATACCTTTTGTACTTCACAGGGGGATGCATTGCAGAAGGTGGTAAAAAGGGCAAAATTAGGCCGAAATATTGCTTTTATGTTAAAATGCATATTCTGGCAAAATAGTTAAATCAAAGTGTATAGGTGTATAAGAATGAGATGCCCTGTAATTTACTCCATAGTAGGTCATGTTTTCTTAAAGCTTTAAGAGCCATTTCACATTGTTATTAAATAAAAGTTTTTATTTTTTTAGTGGGGGAAGAGTTACTATGGCAACTGCTAGACCAAAGGATACTGATACTTTTGTGCTGAGATATTAGCAAATCAAACTTTGAAAAAAGAGACTGAAAAGTAACCAGAGTAAACCAGTGCAATTTTATCAATTATACTCTTCAATGCAGTATGTTCAATCTTAAGGTAGAAGTAAAAATTGCTATACTATATTATCACTGATCTTCTTGTTCACTCTAATACAATATTTTTAGTTCCTGACATACCTACTTTTTAACTTGTTTCAGTCTATGAGCTGTTCATGCAATCAAAGAATGGAATCATAGTTGGACGGAAACTGAATGTGAAGAAAAGAGGCCCTTGATAATTAGTGATTCTGGAGCAGGTACTTTTTCACTGCATCTTTCCCAAGATGGGTCCAAGACTCACTGCAGTACAAGTTTGTGCTCAGGACAAAGCTCTATAGACCTGGATCTTTGTATGTTTCATTAGCTTCTTATTAAGCCATACTCTCTTTGTAAGTCTGGAAAACATGGTAGCTGCTTTACCAATATGTTTATTCAGCTCAGTTTCTAAAGACAGAGTGTCAGAGATAGTTGAGCCAAGGCTTAAAAGATGTTGGTGAAAAAAACATCTTTTATGGTAAAAATGGTAAAACCTCGTAATGGGTACAAACTCACAAGAGTATATTAGGCATGCACAGAAATAATAATTACTAAACAATAGAATAAGGTTTATATTAATGTTGACGTATAAATAATTAATTATTATTTATATAAATTATATACATTTATATAATTAATTATATAAATATATATAATTAATATTATATTATTAGTTATATAAATTATATTATATAAATATATATAATTTATATATGTATAAATTATATATATAGATATAGATATAGATATATATAAATAATTAATGGCCCAGATTACAAAATTTAATCTGGGCCAAGAGGGGGAAATGATGGGAAGAAATGTAAAATTATGTAATTATTGATATACAGTGGCGCCTCACGTAAAGAACGCCAACAAACAAAACAATTTCACGTAACAAACAAAAATTTCTCCAGGATTCTGCTTCACGTAAAGAAAGTGCTTCACATAAAGAAAACATTTGTTGGCAGTTGGGGCAGACGCGCTGGCCGGCAGCCTACTTAAAAAGCGTCAGGGCTACCTAGCGCACCTGCCCATAGTGAAAGCAACACTTCTGCACTGTTTCTCCTGTGGCCAGGCATCTGCTAGGCAGAGGGAGAGAAGAGCACTGGAGAAGAGGGAAGCAGCTCAGGGCTAGCCAGAAGGGAGCAGAGGAGAGAGAGGCTCAGGATGGAGAGAAGGAGAAAGTGGGGAGAAACTTTGAAGGTGTCTTGGATTGCAGCCTCCTAACCATGTCTACCCAGAAGTAAGCCCCATTGTGTTAAATGGGTCTTACTCCCAGGAAAGTGTCTTTAGGACTGCAGCCTAAGTAGACTTGATAAGATCATGCACATTGAATGCATGTTTTGAATTCAATTCCATTGTTTTGTCATCATTGTTACATCCAGTTAATATTTTTATATGAATATTTTTGGGGATGTGGAACCAATTGTCTGAGTTTCCATTATTTCCTATGGGAAAATCCGCTTCATGTAAAGAAAGTTTCACGTAAAGAAACTGCATCTGGAACGAATTAATTCTGTTACGTGAAGCGCCACTGTATAAGTAAATTGATATTAGAAGGCCCAGTTAGCAAGAATAAGCTTTCTGTATACGTGGCAAGCAGAAGACTGGAAAAACCCAGCCAGGGAAGCACCCTTTTAGGCTGGAAAGTACCCCTGAAGTCATGTTGACTTTTTGGCAGAAGAACCCAGGGAGTTGGGAGAAGAGCCAGAAATTATGCTTATTTTCTTCTATATTAAGCTATGTTAGACCAGTGGTTCTCAATCTTCCTAACACCGTGACCCCTTTATAATTTCCTCATGTTGTGGGGACCCCCAATCATAAAATTATTTTTGTTGCAACTTTATAAGTGTAATTTTGCTACTGTTATGAATCGTAATGTAAATATCTGATATGCAGGATGTATTTTCATTGTTACAAATGAAATGTGTGTTCTATGCAGACATTGAACACAATGGGATTTATTTCAGAGTAGACATGCATAGGACTGGGCCCTGAGGCTGCAATCCTATCCACATTTGCATGGGAGTAAAGGCCCCGCCAATAATGGGATTTATTTCAGAGTAGGCATTCATAGGATTGGGCCCTGAGGCTGTCAGTCAGCCCCAGTGCGCACGCACCTACAGACAAGCCTGACCTGGCCTCCTGCACCATGCGTCTTTAGTTGACCCCCAGGAAACCACTAGGCGACCCCCAATGGGGTCCCGACACCCACTTTGAGAAACGCTGTGTTAGACAATGGTGTATTAATATTTAACCAGGGTTAAGAGTAGAAAGTTACGATGAGTACATATCAGCAGGATGTAGATCCTGGATGGACAGTAATTGGTCCATCCATAACAATAAGTTGTAAAGTGCCTATAAGGTGGTCATGAGCTGGTCATGGTCATGGTCATGAACATGAGGTGATCACGATCAGACCATGAAGCTCAAGAACCAGTGGGATATCAGGAATATGATGGTTGGTTCAGAGCAAATGTGAATATAAGCTGAGCAAAAAGATGGGAAGGTAGGACTTGATCCTCAAAGCTGTATTGGGCTGGTTTGCTGACTGATACAGCTTTGAGGATCATCTACAGCTGTGTCTCTTCTTGCAAAAAACTGCCTGCCAGCTGAGACGAACCCAAAGGATAGGTAACTAAAATATTGCCATCAAATTGGCACCTCCAGAATGGGACAGATGTGCAGATGATTGTGGTGTGACTTGTCGAACTGTGATAAGGCTCGTGCGCACCCTCTCCATTTGAGGAGGAGCCGAAAGCAGTCTCGGCGGGCTACATCAGGGTCAGCTGCAGGAGATAAACTCAAGGACAGCTACGGTCCATATTTGACCCTAAATTATTAAGCTGCTCAAAAGAAAATCCCTCCCTTATACCCCTTGTACTCTCTGTGCTTTCTGGTTGCTTTTTCTCTGTTGCTCTATTGCTTTTTGAAAGCTCTGTCTATTGTTTAGCAACGTATATGATAAAATCTTGGGACTTCTCCAGATCATCTAAAAGCCACAGGGCAGGTCTCACCACTTCACTCAAGGGGAAGAAAGGGAGAAGGAAAGGGTTGCTTTATCTGGGACTTCTCCAGACCACCTAAAAGCCACAGGGCAGGTCTGACCATTTCCCTTAGGGGAAGAAAGAGAGAAGGAAAGGATCACTCACTTGTTTGCTACTCGCTTGCTTGCTGCTTCTGTATGTGATGTGTGTGAAAGAAGGAAGATTGTTTGCACTTGAAAGTCTGCTTGCATGAATGAAAGGAAGTCTGCTCAGAGCAGTGAACCCTAGCTGGTAAAAGTACTCCGGTGAAGCTGTCCTGGCAGACAGGAACGGTGCAAGGAGGCACCGAAGGGTCCCTGCTGGAAAGGGTCCCGGGATTAAAGGGCTGGTCTCTTGGAAAGGAGTAAGCTGAGAGTATAATAAGAGGGATAGAACAGGTCCTAGGCTCCCCTTCTATGCAGGTTTTTTTATTTTTCTGAAAAATTAGGGATTTTGTATATGACATTTAAAATGCCATATGCAGAGAATGTGTGATTGCTAGTGAATGAGTCTTGAACTGAAGCAGGAATGGAGTGTTTGACTCTTAAGACTGTTGACTTATAGAAACTAATTACATGTGGCAGAAGTGTCTTGCCAGTTTTTCTGGATAGGCCTGGCAAAAATCCCAGACTATCTGGCAGATTTCCCAGACCACTTTGGCAAAACACCCAGACATAGTGACCAATTGCCTAGCTATTGTTTGGTTGATTATTAACTTGCTGCTTCCTGCTGCTTAGCTCTTCTTTTACAGTTAATAAAAAGACACTGTGCATTGTTTGAAATTCTTTGGGGAAAAATAAAAATACAATAAAAATTAAAAAAAAAAACCACAATGGTACAGTCTATATCATGCCCTTCAGATGCACCACTGTCCCTGATCCTGAGGGATTGGAAAGAAATTCAGGGGACAGCAGGTCTGTCAAAAACTAGAATGAAAACACTATGTCAGACTGTTTGGCCTGCTTTTACAAGTTATTTGACACCACGTAATCTTGATTGGCCTTTCTGTGGATCATTTTCACTTGAACGTATGAATGCATTATGTGATGTATTGATAGATTAAAGGCCGGCATAAGTAGATTATTTGTTCATCTGGTATAATTATCACTCACAAGAAAGAGAAAAAGCAATGCAAGCTGTGTGTCAGAGTAACCCCCCTCCATAAAAGGTTGCCTTTGAGGAAGATGACAATGATTACCATCCTTCTTTATACCCAGCTCATTTGCTGGCACCAAATAGAAATGATAGTGGAGTTGCAGCTTCAGCTTCAACCCCAGATCCACCTGAGGGGCAAGGGAGTGGAGGTATAGCAATGGACGGTACTCAGGCTGTAAGGAGAAGTTCATTTCCTCATTTTAGTTTGGCTAGTCCAGTGCTAAGGGGACAACAAAAGGAAGCAGGGCAAGGTTCTCCTCAACAATCTTGGAGTGCATCTCCTAACCACACTATAAATGCACTGGATCTAGCCACACCAGGTATGACTGGATCTAGCCATGTTTTCCTTTTATGCCCTCCAGATACTACAATGCTGGAGACAAGCCCTATTAATGACACTGATTTAGCTGTTGCTAAAAGTATGGGTAAAATGGCTAAGATGTATTCCAAGGCTCAGATTCATGGAAGAGTTCCTGAGCTAGCGGAATGGACAATTGCAACACCCTCTCACAGAAACAAGAGGTTTAGTAAGTTTAACCCCACATTATCCACTCCTGGACAGAATCTATTAGGTCCTTTAAGAGCATACCCTGTGCCAACACAGGATGGTCATACCATGGTATACACACACACCTTTTTCCACATCTGATTTAACCCTACATTAGGTGTAGCTAGGATTTGAATTCCATGTGATTTTTGTTTTTGCTCCCTCTCTGCTCTATAATGGCCAAGAGGTCTGCCCCTCTGAGTACCCCTCTAGTCATTTTTTCAGCTTATTTTCTGGGGAGCAGTAGTGACCCCCCCCCTGGCAAATTTTTACTACCATCGTCCCTCCTAAGCTGACTTTTGGAAGTTTCTTATTTCCTTTTATATTCATCATAACTGTTTATTTAGTTCTTTTTATGAATGGAAATTACAAAGATTGTGGATATTATGATTTTGTTCATAATATTGTACATATTTTGTACATAAATATATATTTTAGCCTAGGGTTGCCAATTAGATTCAGTTCAAGCATGTACTCCTGTTTGCTTTTTCTCTTGTTGAAAAAGCCTTTAAAAAAAAAAAAAAAGCCATTCCAGCCTGCATTTTACTGACCATTTGCTCATGTTGTCTTCACACCTTTGATTGCTTTCTATGCACATGGTAATGAACAAGTCCTCTTTGCCTTGATGTAGGACTCTCCCATTGTTCATGGGGTTCCTGACCCTGTTGATGATATGGATGTTTCTCCTTTCCAAGGCTCTTTTCCCCATTCTCCCCTACTTTGGTGAGGTGTTGGTTTCACCTTCCAGCTTCCTGTCCTGCCTCTCCTGAATTTTATTGTTCGCTTTCTTGTTGATTTCAACAGTAACAGAGAACACATGCAGAGAAGTTTGGCTTGTCCAACAAGGGCTGCATCTATGGGTTTTCTAAGCCAAAGCGGCCCTCTAGGCTCTTGTTGGACAAGCCTTTCAGTCACAGATCAACTGCTGAACTTCCCAACAGCGATTCAGAGTGACTTAGAGTGACTTTACAGTGCCTATATTTCCAGTTCAGCTCATTATTAATGCTCATATGTCTTTCTTTTTCATGAAAATATAAGGCAATGTGGAGGCAAGTATTAATTTTCAGTGATTTTGGTTTTACTTACTGTATGATTAATAAATGAGGATTTTTGAATCAGATTTTGAATATTGTCTCTTTGTACAACCTAATGAATGTGACTTAACACTTTTATAGTGTTACAACTGATTTAATTAGGTGCTTATGACAATTTTCTAACAGTGGAATTTTGTGCTCAACTACACCCAACGGTTGAGTCAAACAGGCTATGCCTGATGAAGGGTTAAAGCCCTAAATGGCTCAGGTCCAGGGTATCTGAGGGACCTCCTTATTCTGTACAATCCAGTCCGTCACCTAGGTCATCATACTTGCTGTGCCACCACGAACATATGTGAAAAATGTGGCGGCCAGAGATAGGGCCTTCTTAGTGGTGGGACCCCAACTTTGGAACTCCTTCCCCTTAGAAAGGGGAAAGCTCCCTCAATATAGGGAGGGAAAGCTCCCTCAATATAGGAAAGCTTTAGGCAGAGTCTTAAAATCTTTTATTTCACGAAAGCTTTTTAATGGGACAGAGGTTGGGGGCTGTTGTTTTATTGTTTTTAATGTATATACTTTTAACCTGTATGATTTAATTTTTTATTGTATTATATTATTTATGGTTTTTTAATTATGTTTTATGTCAACTGCCTTGAGGGGGGCTAAATAGCCTAAGAAAGGTGGGATATAAATGTTTAAAATAAATTAATAAATAAATAATAGCTGAGGTTAATAGTTAAATAGTCCACTGTTGAGGACTTCATGAGGACTTCCCAATTTTCTTTTCTTACTGCTGCATCACTCACCAGCAAGTTTTGGCAAGCAAGTGATTCAATACAGAGACTGTCATGGACATCACTTTCAAAATTGTAAATTCAGTTCATGGAAGATCACTTCAAAGACAGCTTTTCCAATTTCTCTAGTTGAATGGGAAGCAGAAATAAATTGGCATACAGATAAAAAGTGGCTAAATACGTACAAATTTATGCAAAGATTTCATGACTTGCTAAATGAAATATAAAGTTTTTTGAAGGACAGGTGAGATGAAAATCAGAGTTAGAGGATGAGGATTTCAACAGGAAGAAGTGCAAGGTTCTGCACTTAGGCAATAAAAACCAAAAACATAGGTATAAAATGGGGGATACTTGGCTTGGCAGCACAACATGTGAGAGGGATCTTGGAGTCACCGTGGATAACAAGCTGAACATCAGTCAGCAGTGTGATGTGTCTGCAAAGAAGGCAAATGCCATTTTAGGTTGCATTAAGAGGACTGTAGCTTCCAAGTCACGAGAAGTTATAGTTCCTCTTTATTCTGCATTGGTCAGACCTCACCTTGAGAACTGTGTTTAGTTCTGGGCACCTCACTTTAAGAAAGATGCAGCCAAACTGGAGCAAGTCCAGAGGAGAGCAACAAGAATGATCAGTGGGATGGAAGGGAAGCCCTACGAGGAAAGGTTGGGGGAACTTGGGATGTTCAGCCTGGAGAAGAGGAGGCTGAGGGGAGACATGATTGCCCTCTTCAGATACCTGAAGGGCTGTCATATGGAGGAAGGGGCCAATTTGTTCATAGCTGCTTCTGAAAGCAGAACTAGAACCAATGGGTACAAACTGCAAGAAAGGAGATTCCGGCTGGAAATCCGGAAAAAATTCCTGACAGTGAGGGCGGTTTGGCAGTGGAACAGATTGCCAAGGGAGGTGGTGGACTCTCCCTCACTGGGGATCTTCAAGCAGAGGCTCGATGAGCACCTATTGGAGATGCTCTAGGGGGAATTCCTGCTGCAGGCAGGGGGTTGGACTAGATGACCTACTAGGTCCCTTCCAACTCTAAGATTCTATGATTCTATGATTCTATGAATAGACGGATGCAAAGTAGTAGTTGAGTACTGCTCTAATGCTATTAGAGTTCTACTACGGAACCCTCATGGTTCCATCCCCCTTGGGTACCATTACAGGGTAACTTCTCCACTTGCTTCGAGAGGGCTCGATTACCCATAATTTGACCATCTCCTTCACCTCCTTCGTGAGGGGTTCCTCCTCATGCTTAGGCTATCTTCTAGGAGCTAGCCGTACCATGGCTCCTTCCTTTATCTGTATCTGGTGCTCTTCCCAAGAGATGACTCCAGGTCTTTTAGAGAAGACCTTGGCCATCTTTTGTTGTAGACCTATCACCTGCTCTACTTGTTGGGAGGTTAATTCCTCACCAACTTCCAAGTGACCTGCTGGGGAGAGTACATCCTGAACCAATGGTCCCAACTCCTCTACCTCTCCCTCTGCTATCTCTCTCTCTTTCCATTCTTTTAAGAGGTTCACATGATACAACTTACTCTCATGTCTCTTCCCTTGTGGCTTTATCCTGTAATTAATGTCCCCTACCCTTTCGACCACTTCAAAGGGTCCTTACCACTTAGCTAAGAACTTTGACTCATTAGTAGACAGGAGTAGGAGAATTTGTCTCCTGGCTCGAATGATCTTACTCTGACCCTCCAGTCATATCTTTCCTTCTGTCCTTTCTGTGCCTCTTCTAGCCTGGCCTTGGCCCACCCGGCTATTTTTCCTAGTCTTTCTTTCAGCCTCCCAAGATCCAGCGGCCCTTGTCCAGTTCCCTGTGGGTCTTCCCCTCCCCATTGTGCTCAGGCCAAATCCAATACCCCTTGAGGCTTCCTCCCAAACATCATCTCAAAGCATGAAAAACCAAGCGAGGCCTGAGGCACCTCTTTAACAGCAAATAAGAGTGGCTCCATCATCTGTGGCCACCCCTTGGTGTCCAAGTAAGCAAACTTGGCAATCAGTCGTTTTAAAGTCTGATTGAACCTTTTGACCAGTCCGTTCCCTTGGGGGTGATACATGCTTGTCTGTAGGGGGTGGATTCCCAATTGTTCCCACACTTACTTCATTACTTTTCCCACAAAGTTTTGTCCGTGATCCATCAGGATATCCTGTGGAAATCCCAGGTGCGAAAAAACCTTGACCAACTCCCGAACCAATGTGCGTGCTTGCCTGTTCCTCAAGGGGATGGCTTCCGAATAGCAGGTGGCATAATCAATTATGACTAGGGCGTACTCAAACTCGCCTCTTCCCTTGGGCAGAGGTCCAATCAGATCCATTGCTATACTCTTAAAGGGGGTTTCTATAACAGGCATTGGTCTTAGTTCCCCCCTGGGGCTCCTTTAGGCCTAGACCTTTGGCAAACCTGGCATGTTTCACAAAAGTCCTTCATTTTTTTGGTATATTCCTGGCCAAAAGAAATGGGGAAGGAGCCTCTCCAAGGAGGCTTTGGCCCCCATATATCCCCCAGGAGGGTTTGATGGGTCAGCGCCAGAGCCATGCCTCCCACTTCCTTAGGCAACACAAGTTGGTCTACCTCCTCTTGCCTTCCCCAGCTTCTTTGCCCCTCCAGTAAAGGAGGCCTCCCTTCGTCTCAAAATGTACCCCTTGGTGCCCCTCCGTGTAACCCATCTGGGCCTGTTCCCAGGCCCCCCGTAAGGTGGGGTCGTCCCCCGATTTCTTCTCCCCCCAGGGTTCATTATGCTCATTTGGACTTTCCAAGGTCTCCTCCCCAAGGTCGACTTCCCTATGGCTTGCTTCAGAAGGGAGAATAAACCCGGAAAGTCTTGTCGCAGAATTGCCAGATATCTCAACCGGGGAGCCAGTCCAGCGCACACTGACTCCACCCTCCCTCCTTCTTCTATCTGCACTTTGGCTCTCCTGTATGAGTGCACGTCCCCATGGACGCAGCGTATCTGCATCTGGTCAGCAGTTGGCTTGATCTTGCTCAGCATCCTAACTATGGTTTGAGCACCCCGAGTATATCAGTGCCTCTCCCTCTTGTCCTTCCACTTTGGCCCAGAGGGTAGGAGCCTTCTGGGCCTTTACCTGTTGTCCTCCGCAAGCCACAGTCTTTGGGGCCTTGCACCTAGAGCAATCTCAGCGAATATGTCCGTGCCAGCCACAGCCAAAACAGACAGTCTGGTACCTCCTTCCGGTATCCACCTTGGGTGTTCTGCCCACGTTGGGGTGCACTCCTCCCATGCCCTTCACTCCTGTTGGTTTGGGGTTCTCTGCCATCCCTGTTTTCAGTGCCTCTATTCTGACTCGCTCCGCAACTTTCTGCGTTCGACTGTTTGGGGTGGTGCCTTGTCCCTCCATTGCGCCTTTCTCCCTTGGGCTGGGACTGATGCTTTCTCTGCCAAATATATTTCTAGATATCGGACTGCCTCCTCCAGGTCTTTAGGGTCTTGGCACATAATCCACTCACAGACGTGTGGCGGGAGTGCATGTAGGAACTGTTCCGTAAGCACTAACTCCACCAATTCTTCCTTGGTTCTCTCCTGCGGTCTCATCCACCGCAACTCATTGGCTTTGACGTTATTAGCCAAGGTCCTGGGGCTCATCCCTGAATTCCACTGGACTTCTCTGAGCCGGGCTCTGTCTCTCCAGAGATGCTGCAGGTTCCTAGCACTGTCTGCTTTATTTTCTCACAATCTGCTGCCTCCTCAGGAGTCATTGTCTCCACTGCCTGCTGGGCAATCCCTACAAGGTGGGGGGTGAATATAGCTGCCCATTTCTTGCAAGGCCACCCCACCACTTGGGCTATGCGTTTGAAAGTCTGAAGATAAGCCTCTGGGTCAACTTCGGGAGTCATCTTGATGATCTTCAGGCGAGGCCCCTCCTAACTCCCTTATATCTCTACAATCATTTCGAGCAAGGCTGTCTACTCTCTCACCAATGCTGCAAACAACTTCCCTTGCTTCTCCATCCACCACATCATCCACCCCGGGGGCTGGCTGTTGTCAGTTGCTGCGCTGCCCCGGTCCCCATACAGGCCACCACTGTGATGAAGCTCCCTTGCTCCAAGCTCTGTGATAGGGGTTGAAGAGGACAGATTTCCTGATAGGTATGACCAGGGAGACACTGGAGGGATCTCAATCACATCTTTATTGACATCCATTTAGGAGGCACAGTCTTTCCCGTTTCAACCACAGCAATAACAAGGTAAGTACTCCTTCAGGTAAGTTCTCCTTCAGAGCTGCAGCCGCCAACTCTGTTATGTCCGGGGCCTCTTTCATCTGTGCATAGAACGCAGCGCGCATCAAGAAGCTTCCTCGTTCCATCAGAGCAATCTTCAAGAGGATCACTCTTGCCTCTGCCTTTGCCGCAGATGCTTCACTAGATTCTATGCATCTCTCAGCTAGGGCCATGGCCTCCAGTGTTGCAGCCAGATGGGCTCTCAAGCTCATCAACCTACCCTTTGAGGGGACCCAACTCCAGAAAAGCATCTGCAGAAGCTTCAAGGTATAGAATATCTGCTTACCATCAAGGCCATAGAGCCAGTATCTGCCTCTCATCGGGGAACAGGAGTGTACTCCATCTTCTTCCTGGTCCTGAAGAAGAACGGAGACTGGCGCACCATCTTGGACTTAAGCTGGCTCAACAGTTTTCTCATCTTCAGGAAGTTCAAGATGGAAACCTGGTGGACTATTGTGGCTGCTCTCGAATGAAGAGATTTCCTGGCTTCTATAGACCTCTCTGAGGCTTACATGCACATGCCCATTCTCTGGAGTCACCGCAAGTTCCTCAGCTTCTTTTACGGCAATGACCACTATCAATATTGGGCCCTGCCTTTCAGGCTCTCTGCCGCCCCGAGGGTATTTACCAAGGTTCTGGTGGTGCTCATAGCGAACCTCCAGAATTGGGGTATTCGAGCATTCCCCTACCTGGATGACATCCTGGTTACAGGTTCTTCCAGCGAGCTAGTCTCCAAGGATCTCCAGACTATCATGGATTACCTGTCGAGTCATGGCTTAATCATCAATCTCGCCAAGAGTAGCCTTATTCCCTCTCAGCGGATCACTCATCTGGGTCTGCAGATAGACACGAGGGTCTTTTAGGTGTCCCTATCATGGGGAAGGTGAACGAAGTTGACTCACTTACTGCATCAAATCCAGTCTTCACAAAGACATCTCTCCACTCTCTGGCTACTCTACTGAGACTTATGGTATCTTGCCAGGATGTGGTACCATGGTCCCGGTATCACCTGAGGCTTCTTCAGGCATTTCTGAGGCCTTATGCTCGGCACATCAAGAGAAAAACTTCCATTGCCCTTCAGTTACCCACTTCAGTGCGGCCTCCCTCGCGTGGTGGATGATCGACCAGCATTTGTCTCAGGGAACAAGTCTGGAGTTGCCAAACAGGATGACCCTGACCACGGATGCAAATCTACATGGCAGGGGGGGGCCATCTGGCAGATCAGTGGACTCAGAGCACGGAAGGCACAAGAAATGCAGTTTTCTATCAACCATCTGGAACTGAGGGCGATTTGTCTAGCCCTCTTACACTTTCAGGACTTGACGAATGGGGCACACCTGGTTCAAACGGACAATGTCTCAGCCAAGGCCTTCATAAACAGGCAAGGAGGGCCAATTCCCGATGCCTCATGAGGGAGACTGCTCTCCTGTTCGATTCTGCAGAGAATCATCTCTCATCCATAAAGGCTGAACATCTGCCGGGCACATCAAAGAGGCCGACTGGCTGAGCAGACAACGTCCAGGATGGAGAATGGGCTCTTTACCCCAAAGTCTTCATTCAGATCGTTACAAGATTTGGCATGCCAGCACTGGATCTGTTCGCAAGCTGAGACAGCGCCCAGGTTCTGGCCTTTCTGTCCCGCACACCAGACGCCCAGTCAGCTGGCACAAATGCACTGTCCTCTCAGTGATCGAAAGCCCTGTTGTATGCCTTTCCTCTGTTTCCCCTCATACAGGCTGTCCTTCAAAGAGTGCACGTATTCAAAGCAAACCTAATCCTAGTGGCTCCGGATTGGCCAGGTTGCCCGTGGTATCTGGGGATAGTCAATCTGGCTCAGGGGCCACCATTTCAGCTGCCAGACAGACCGGATCTGTTGTCTCAGGGACCAGTACTTCACCTTGATCCGAGCAAGTTCTGACTGACAGCTTGGGGTTTGAATGGAGGAACCTAACCCACAAAGGCTACTCCCACCAAGTAATTTCTACCCTTTTATCTTCCAGACGGGAATAGACTAATAAGATCTACTCACATACCTGGCACAAGTTTCTCCTGTGGTGCAATGGGCTCGAGCTTTGGGCAGACAAGGCTAGGCATAAGCATGTGTTGCAGTTCCTGCAGGATGGGGTGGACAAGGGCCTCAACACTAACACTTTAAAGAGACAGTTATCCACCTTGAGTTCTCTTTTGAGTCCAACCAAGTCGGGTCCCTTGTCCTTACACCCTGATTGCAAGAGGTTTATTCAGGTCTTGAAACTTCTCAATCTATCAACGATACATCGCTTCCCAAATTGGGATTTGCATTTGGTGCTGAAGGCGCTGATGGGCCCTCCCTTTGAGCCTCTTGCCACGGTGCCCATCAGGTTTGTAAACCTAAAGGTTATTTTACTGGTGGCCATCACCTCTGCCAGAAGAATTTCTGAGATAGGTGCTCTCTCTACACATCCCAATCTATGTCATTTCCAAAACGATAGAGTCCTGCTCAGGTTGGATCCTTCATTCATGCCTAAAGTTAATTCTATATTTCATAGATCGCAAGACGTAGTCCTGCCCATATTGTGTCCTCATCCTTCCTCTTCCAGGAAAAGGGCCTGCATTCTCTTGATGTCAAGAGGCCTTAGTTTCTACCTAGACAGAACCAGGGACTTTAGAAGGTCTGAAGCATTATTTGTTCTTTTCGGGGGACCCTCTAATTGCCCTCTAAGGGCAAGAGGGCTTCACTAGCTGCTCTGGCGAGTTGGGTTCGCTGAGTGATTCAGGAAGCCTGTAAGGCAGTGGGTAAGGAACCTCCTAAATGGATCAAGCCACATTCCACCCATAATGCAGCTGCGTCGGCAGCCTATGAGGGCGTGCCGTTGTTAGAATAGATTTGTAGGGTGGCCACCTGGGTTACCCCTAATACCTTTATTAGACACTATAAGGTAGATCGCGTGGCCTCGGCTGAGGCTGCGTTTGGCAGGAAGGACTGCAATCTGTTGTATGCCCATAGTGCAATCTGTGTCTCTCCCACCCTGAGCTTGCGGCTCTGGTAAATCCCAGACATTTCCTGAATGTACCCTGTCCCACTCCAGGGAAGGACAGAATTTCCTTACCGTAAATGTCCTTTTCTTGGAGTTGAGGATGGTACATTCAGGCCCACCTCATTAGAGACACAGATGCTCCACACTGGGAGTCAAGTTCGATCCTTCCCTGTCTTGGAGTGGGTGGGGCATAGCCCAGACATTTCCTAAATGTACCCTTTCTTCAACTCCAAGAAAAGGACATTTACAGTAAGGAATTTCCATCCTTTATGAATTCCAAGCTGGCTAGAGACAGATTGACCTCCAAAATACCAGGGGCATTACAAGGGTTCATTCATTCATTCATTCATTCATTCATTCATTCATTCATTCATTCATTCATTCATTCCTTCCTCTATCTATCTATCTATCTATCTATCTATCTATCTATCTATCTATCTATCTGTCTGTCTGTCTGTCTGTCTGTCTGTCTGTCTGTCTGTCTGTCCGTACAAACAAACAAACAAACAAACAAATATACATACATACATACATACATACATACATACATACATACAAACAAATATGCATACATAAAGCAGTACTCCAACAGTCTTGAAAGACTATGGTACTCTCTCTGTGCTGCATACGGTGCATGCGAAGCATGAAAGCCTGGGTTGGATTGTTAAGGAAGATAGGCTGTTACCCAAGCAGCAAATCCCCCCTCTCCACACCACTGAATTAGTCCAAAGGAAAGGCAGAGCCAATACAATTGGATCCAGCTGGCATTGCAGAGCTGGGCTAAGGACAGGAGCTCACCCTGTCTTGTGGGGCTGACTTGGGTCTCGAACTCTGGCCTGCTGGTTAACAAGCACAGTGTCTTTCAGTAAAATACTAGTTAAAATTTTTCCCCAAAAGGAATTATATTTTCATACAGTGTTTTTTGAACATGATGACTGTGTATACATGTAATACAAAGGCTGGTTTGTCGTATTTCTTTTTCAGTGTGTGCTCATTGCTTGTTTCATGCAAGAAAATTTACAGCATGAAAGGAAAAGAACTGGGTGAAATCTGTAATTACACTTAAAAATTAGATTGCAAGTAAATGTTATATTGAAATATCTTCCCCCTACCCACAAACTGTGAAAAATCTATGTTTGTTTTCACTATTCTGTTTGAAGATACTTCATAATTTTGTGATATTTGTAAGCTAAATGTACCTGCAGAAATTTATACCAAAGCATTCCTAGATGCTTTCATCTCTCCTCCTACCTGTTTGATTTCTGAGTAAATGAAGTTTAATGTGTCCTTATCCAATCTCGGTGATGCTCCTCCAATTTATTAATATTTTCCTTTTGGGGGTGTGTGGTGAGATAGCCTGGGAGGACTACGAGAGATATAACATGGAGCCTATGGGGGTATATATGGGCGAGAGTCTTTACGTCCACAGACGCCCTCATTACCCTCCGTTAGATATTGATTTGTTTCCTGATGCAGTGGAAGTGTGGTCCATAAAGGATTTTGTGGAATTGCAGAACCGAGGGAGGGGTGGAAACAGGCGAAGGAGGGGAATCACCGTGGGTCCCTCTCCTCGATGGTATGCAAGGGGAAGAGTAAAGTTTCTCCCACGCTCTACGCCTAGGTATTGGGGGAGGGTGGACAAGGCAGGAGATTTGAAGGAGAGAGAGAGACGCCGGAGGAGCAATTAGAGACCCTGCCATGGAAGAGGGAGGATGCAGGATAGAGTCAGCGGAGGAAGACGAAGCCCAGAGGCTGGAAGGGCAGTCGTTGGCCATGGAGGACTTTGAAAGAGAACAAGAGACTGATTAGAATGACCTGCTAATCCCTACCTCCTGAGGGTTAGGAAGAAAAGACTTTAAGTATCTGTTTTACTTACCTGTTGAGTGTTATCCTTAGTTGGCAGAGAGAAAGGGGTCTGCGAACCCTGAATTGTAGTTGGATCTGTAACAAAGAAGTGCCTTTAAGAAACCAAAATGCTTTCATACCGCAACTTTGCAGTAAAGAGAACCTTGTGTTAGACTTACCTGTGCAAGCCTATTCCTTTGAAGTATCCATGATGAGTGATTTTGAGGGTGATGATACAGAAATTTCTTTTCCCCATGAGATCCCTCGGGGGAAGGATGGAACGAGACCACCCCCCCTCCGAGATAATGGGAAGTGAGACACTGGCTGCCCGTATGAAGATGAGGAGGAAGAGGAACAACCCCCACCGAGATGGATGAAGTGGTGGGTAGAAGAACAGAGGAAGACGGTAGAGATGGTGGCGAAAGAACAGAGAGAGACTGTAAAAATAATGGGAGACCAGCTGGGGATAGATAGGAGAGAAAAGGAAAAAAATACGGTCAGAAATGCACCATTTTAAGATGACTAAGATGACACCAAATGACGACCATGAAGCATTCATCAACGCCTTTGAGAGAATGGCTACAGTAGCAAGATGGCCCGTAAACCAATGGACAGCAATACTGACTCCATACCTTACAGGAGAGGCACAAATGGCCGTGGAAACACTGCCATTAAATGAAGCTAGAGATATGGAAATGTGAGACAAACTATCCTCAGCACCCTCAATGTAACTGAAGAGACTTACAGAGTGCGTATGCGAAATACAGAGTGAAATACAATGTAGGAAAAGGAAGCAGATCAGCAGCCAACCTTATCAGGACTAATGGGATGAGGTGGCTCAAACCAATGGAGAGATCGACAGAGGAACTTATGGAATTGCTGTGGATAGAACAGTTCCTGGAAATCTTACCCCAAAGGGCAAGGAATTGGACAATGTCACATGATCCTAGGACTCTAGAACAAGCTGTGAAGATCATGGAGATGTACGAGATGTCTGAAAGGACGGGGATACCTGGCAATCAAGGAGGAGGTTGGACTGTGCATCAGGGAGGGACACGCACCAGCATGCAGATCTCCCCGACCGGGCGTGGCAGGCCGATCGAGGCAGGAGGCGCCAACAGGATGGAGAGCCAAAGCACGAGGCCCAAAGTCACTATGGAGCGGACCCAGGAGAAAGGCCAAGAAGGAAAGCAGAGGGGGAAGAAGGAGACCCCGTGGTACCAGCCATTGGGGCTTGTCTGCTTTCACTGCAACCGGAGGGGACATTTTCAATGGGAGTGCCCGGATCGGGACAAGCCAAAGGAGGCCGCATGGACACAACCCCAGGTATCCCACCCCCAACCGCTCATGCAAGAGGTCTGCGTGAATGGAAAACCAAGGACTGTGCTCATTGACTCAGGGTGTACCCAGACTATGGTAAAAGAGGGATGGGTGCAACCTGGTGGGAAAGGGATGGAAGTCATGATCCGATGTGTGGATGGGGATGTTAAAAGATATCCCATAGGTGCAGTGGAAATAGAAGCAGGCTGAGAAAAGCACCATGTGTATGTTGGGGTAGCGAGGAAACTGCCCCATGATGTTAGCCCCATGATATATGAAGAGACTGGCCGGGGTTCCAAAGAATGGTGAGCATAAAAAGGGGTCTACAAGAGTGTTTGCAAGGAGAAGAAAAAGAAACCTCAGAGATCTGGCCCAAGAACAAAAGGAAGACCCTTTCCTCAGTAGGCGTGACAGGGTGGTGGTAAGTCTTTGAAATATAATGGATCTGTTTGTGAACATTTATGTGCCAGGTGGATAATGAGCAGTACAGCCATTTTGGGTTGAGGAGAAATAAAGAAATTGTATTGCCCTAAATTCAACTAGAAGAAAAGGAAGTTTCTCAGGACAGAGTGAAATGTTGAAGGGAGTAAAAGTGTGGTGCCTTAGAAGACTCGGAGAACAGAGTGGTATTTCTCTTATCTCCATGTCTTGGACAGCTGTCCTAACCTCAAGGTTGTGTGATTGTTAGCACCTGTTAGAAGAAGTCAAAATTTATTACAGATGGACATGATTTAGGATAAGTAAAGGAAGGGTGGTTTGTAAATTATGAGTCTTTGAAATTGGTGAACTAACTAATAAAATCTTGGAGCTTTCTAGCCTGGGTGTGCTCATTTGAAAGGAGTAGATGTCTGGGGTACCTGCCAAATAGATATTTGCTGTACTTTTCAGCTTGTAGAATCTGAGGACAAGGACAGGATTCTCTGTAATGTGAGACAATCCTCTTGCCTGCTGGACCCTTGCCCAGCTTGGCTAATTAGATCTTTCTGGGATGGACAAACCAAATGGACAGCGAGGGTGGTGAATTCATCTCTGAGGGAGAAGGTATTTCCTCCTGCACTAAAGAAGGTGGTGGTTCACTCCCTCCAGAAAAAAACTCTCTCTGGGCTCTATCTAAACAACTATTGGCCTGTCTCAAACACTCTGTTTCTGGGCAAGGTTGTTGAGCGCTTGGTGGCCTCCCAGCTTTAGAGGGTGCTGGATGAAGCTAATTATCTGGATCCTTTCCAATCTGGTTTCAGGCTAGGTTTTGGGATGAAGACTGCGTTGCTCACTTTGGTGGATGACCTACACCAGGAAACGGACAGGGAGAGTGCAACCCTGTTTGTCCTGCTGGACATCTCAGTAGCCTTCAACACCATCAACCGTGATATCTTTCTGAGTCAGTTGGTTGGTTTAGGGATTGGAGGTACCGTTCTGCAGTGGCTCCTTCCTGTCTGATTGATCCCAGAAAGTGGTGCTGCGAGATGCTTGTTCAGCACCTTAGCCTCTTTGGTGTCAGGTGCCACAAGGTTTCATTCTAACCCCAATGCTATTTAAATGAAGACACTGAAAGAGGTTATCTGGAGTATTGGAGTGAGGTGTCATCAGTACATTGATGACACCCAGCTCTATCCCTCCTTCCCTCCTGAGTCCAAGAAGACAGTGGAAGTCCCAAATTGCTGTCTGGAGGCAGTGGGGGACTGGATGAGTGTGAACAAACTGAAATTAATTCCTGATAAGAATGATGTTCTCCTGGTCCGGAAGTCATCGACTTACGTGTGGAAATATCGTCCACTTCTGGATGGGGTTGCATGCCTTCTGAAGCAGCAGGTCTGTAGCTTGGGGATTCACCTGGATTCACAGCTGCTCCTGGAGACCCATGTGGCAGCTATGGCCAGGGGAGACTTTGCTTAGCTTTGGCTGATTCACCAGCTGCAACCGTATCTGAGTCACTTGGATCTGGCTTTGGTGACTCACACCCTAGTGACATCAAGACTGGATCATTATATCATGCTCTATGTGGGGCTGCCTCTGAAGATGGTCCAGAAGTTATGACTTATCCAGAATGCAGTGCCCCATGTGGTTGCTGGGGCTCTTCTGTTTGACATTGTCGGGCCTCTGCTTCAGCAGTTACACTGGTTGCCCATTCGTTTCTGGATTGAATTCAAAGTGCTGGTTCTGACCTTTAAATATGGTTTGGTTCCAAGAAGGGACCACCTTCTTCCGTACAATCCAATCCATCACCTAAGGTCATCAGAGGGGACCTTGTTGACTGTGCACCACTAATCGATGTGAGAGGTATGGCGGCCAGAAATAGGGCCTTCTCGGTGGTGGCACCCCGGCTTTGGAACTTCCTCCCCTTAGAATTTATTAAAGCTCTCTCAATAAAAAACTTCAGGCTGAGCCTAAAAATGTTTTATTTAAAAAAACATTTCAATGAGGCAGAGGTTGGGAGAGGGCTATAGTTTTCACTTTTTTGTATTTTTAGTTTCTATGTTTTGATTGTATGTTTTGATTTAATGTTTAAATTAAGTTTTACTGGGGCTGTGGGTGTCGCAAGTGACTAAGACACTGTGCCTGTTAACCAGCAGGCCCCACAAAGACAGGGTGAGCTCCTGTCCTTAGCCCAGCTCTGCGATGCAGCTGGATCCAATTGTATTGGCTCTGCCTTTCCATTGGACTAATTCAATGGCGTGGAGAGGGGGGATTTGCTGCTTGGGTAACAGCCTATCCTCCATAATAATCCAACCCAGGCTTTCGTGCTTCGCATGCAACGTATGCAGTGCAGAGCATGATACCATAGTCTTCCAAAACTGACGGAGGCCTGCTTTTTTTATGTTTTACTGTAAGCTGTTTTGAGTTGGGCGAATGGCCTGAGAAAGGCAGGATATAAATTTTTTAAGTAAAATAAATAAATAAGATCTTGGCAAAGGGAACTTTCAGCTTGGAGCATCCTGAACTGCTCTCCCTACCAGAATGACTGATCTTTGGCTTGGAAGCCTGGAGGTGACATCAGCCTGGTATTGTATTCTCTCCTCTTGGAATTCAAAAATCTCTGTTACCAAATGCAAATTGTGAATGCTCAACTCCTACATTACCAACTACTGAACACAACTTAAGTTTCATTGTATGAGAACATATTGGTGACCTTTGTTGTTTTATCAGTATTGGAGACTCACTTGCATTTTGGTTTTGTATTCTAAATAAAATATCTTTTATGTTTGTAACTAAATTCTATTTGCAGAATGCCTTATTTTTAAAGGGCAAGTTTGTGCGCCACCTCAAAAGTACTGCGTGGCAGTTTATGCTTTCTAAAGGTTAGCGGCTGTGCCATGCTGTGGGGATTCATAAAGATGCAGGCAAACTGCAGCAAGTCCAGAGGAGAGCAACAAGAATGATCAGTGGGATGGAAGGGAAGCCCTACAAGCAAAAGTTGGGGGACTTGGGATGTTCAGCCTGGAGAAAAGGAAGCTGAAGGGAGACATGATTTCTCTCTTCAGATACTGAATGGCTGTCATATGGTGGAAGGGGCTCCTTTGTTCTTTGCTGCTTCTGAAAGCAGAACTAGAACTAATGGGTACAAACTACAAGAAAGGAGATTCCGGTTGGATATCAGGAAAAAATTCCTGACAGTAAGGGTGGATCGGCAGTGGAACAAATTGCCAAGGAAGGTGGTGGACTCTTTCTCACTGGGGATCTTCAAGCTTGACTAGCACCTGTCAGAGATGCTCTAGGGCAGGGGTCCTCAATCTGGCCCACCAGCATGATGGCGGCGGCTCAAGCTGGAGACAAGGAAGGCGGCCCAGCATTTTAGTTTGTGTGTGCACCTCAGTGAACACACTCCTCTGCGCTTTACAGTGCAGGAAAATGGAGGCGGGGCAGGAGGAAGTCCCTCCCCTGCCTCATGATTGGCCCTGGGCTGGAAGCCCAGTCTGAGCCCCAACCCCTTGCAGCCTCTGCGGTGGTGGCTGTGCTGCTTCAGCCTCTCCCCGGCCGGTCAGGGGCGGGGGCTCAGAAGCTCCAAACAAGGTAAGCCCAATGTTTTTTAAATGTTGGGCAAAATGCAGGGTGTTCTACATTTTGTCCTACATTTTTAAAAAATTAAAAAATGTATTGGCTCCCATTAGTGTCTGAGGGACAGTGAACCAGCCCCTGGTTTTTAAAGTTTGAGGACCCCTGCTCTAGGGGGATTTCCTGCTACAGGAAGGGGGTGGACTAGGTCACCTACTAGATCCCTTCCAACTCCAGGTTTCTATGATTCTATGGTTCTTAAGTAGAAGGGTCTGGGCACTGGCTCTTACAAAAGAGAAGGTATGAAAACCCCATCTGAGATTTATAAAATCCAGGGTAGTGAGGGAGGGAAATGTGCAGCCTGAACCTGCAATCATACACACTCTTACTAGTTAGTAAACCCCATTGACCAAAACCAGTGGTGGGTTCCAGGGAGTTCTCACAGTTTCTATAGAACACTTTACTAATTATCACCAGGTTCTGAGAACCAGTTACCAACTGGTTACCAACTGGTTAACATAAAATCTGTTGTTCTATGGACATAGAACCTATTGTTAATTTAAGTTATTAGGATATAGAAACTGTTGTTAATTTATTTGAATCTCATCACTGACTATAACGGGGCTTACCTCTGAATAGACCTGCCCAGGATTGGGCTTATGCAAGTACTTCCTGATTTGCACTGCAGAATTTAGCTCTGCAAATGCCCTGTTGGCGAGGGAGAGCAGAGGGCTTTACCTTACCACTGAGCACAATGGAACATAGTTGTTTCTTGCTGTACCTACAGTGATATAAAGGGATGGTACTTCCACCCATCTCTAAGCAGGAAGAGAATAAAATTCCTGATGAAAGACGGCTCCATTAGATGTTTATTCCCTCACACTAACCCAAACAGATTCAGGATGAGCAAAAAAAACCTTTTTTCCTGCTATCTCTCCCACTTGCTAGAAGCAAGGAAAACAAGCTGAAAACAAGAAGCTATTGGGCTGTGACAAAGGAGAGCTTTGTTGGGAGTCTGTTTTAGGTATTTTCTCCCCTTAAGTCAGTGGTGGGCTCCAGCAGATCTGCACCTACTCTGTAGAACCGGTTGTTAACAAGAGATAGAACATATAAGGTTTAAAAATAGCCATTTAAAAGTGGCTGCCAGATGGGCATAGAACCAGTTGTTAATTTCTTTGAATCCCATCACTGCTTTTAACTCAATACTTATGGACAGTAAGAAACACAGGGATTTAGCAGCTCGTGGGAATGAATTACCAGTATTTGGTTATTCAGTGATGAAGAAACTACTGTATAAAGGTATCATGGATAAGGAAACCCATATATTCTTTCCAAATGTAAACTGTGGAAAATGCTTATTTATGCATGTTCTATTTTGGCTTCAGATCTGGCTCAGTATTGCTCCATTTCATTGGAGAATTCTTGAAAATATCTCGTCTGTTAGTACAGTCCTCTCCTAGCTTGTTGACGCAGTAACCTGATTAGTTGTGCAATCCAGTTCATTTCTACATGAAAGTAAGTTCCATTGACTTCAATGGGACTTATTCCTAAGAAAATGCTCTTAGAATTGCAGCCTAGCTTGTGAAATTTCATATTATCATGTTACTCCTAGAAATGTACAATTTTGGCCTTCATTCATATGGCCAAAAGTCATGCAGAAATTCAACTATCTTGCACTTTAGTTTCCCAAAGAAACAATCCCTTTGGAAAGGGGGCAACCAGCACATACTACATTTGTAAGAAACAACTGAAATACTTGTTCCTAATAAGAAAAATTCTCCCAAAACAAAAGACTGCATTGTCTTCAGAAAATTTATTTAGACCATTTCATGTTACAAAAAGTGGTGGTCTTCAAGGGATTTTCACAGGTTCTATAATACCCTTTGCTAATGAGCAGCTGGTTCTGAGAACAAGTTACTAATGGGATATAGAACCTCTTTTGCTATGGACACAGAACCTGTTGTTAATTTAGGTTATAAGGCCATGGAACCTGTTGTTAATTTATTTGATTCCCACCACTGATCACCACCCAGTTAGGCTATGTTGCAATTCAAGAACTTGTGATGACCACAGATGGACCACATTTGTTTAGTCTCAGAGAAGAAGCATTCTCAGAGAAGAAACAAATGTAGATACAGGGAAATGGAAATTGGAGGAGAAAACAGACTCCCAATACCTAAAACAGTTCTCCAATTTTGTTTGGAGGCTTATTTCTTATACAGGGAATAACTGTCAGAGCAGGAGAACAGGTGGTTTCCAGAAAACATGAACAGATGTTGAAAATGCATAGCATGTGAAACTGGATTTCATTTAATCATAGAATTAAATAATCCTAGAGTTAGAAGGGAACTAGTAGGTCAGTTAGTCCATGCCTGTAGCAGGAAATTCTCTTACATCATCACTGACAGGTGCTCATTGAGCCTCTGCTTGGAGATCCCTAGTGAGGGAGAGTCCACCACCTCCCTTGGCAATCTGTTCCATTGCTGAACCACCCTCAGAAATTTTTTCCTGATATCCAATCGGAATCTCCTTTCTTGTACCTTGTTCCCACTGATTCTGACTCTGCTTTCAGAGGCAGCTAAGAACAAAAAAGCCCCTTCCTCCATATGACAGCCCTTCAGGTATCTGAAGAGGGCAATTTTGTCTCTTCTGTGCCTTCTTTTCTCCTGGCTGAACATCCCAAGTTCTCCCTCTGTTGGATTTCTGAATCCTAGAAAAGAGAGCTTTATATTTCAAAAGAGAGTTGATGATTCAAAAAGAAGGAAAAATTAATGGTAATATTAATGAAAATAAATACACATTTTATTGGTAAAGGTGTGATATAAAACACATGTGAACCATCAGAAATATCTTAATACTAGCGAAAAGCATACCCACATTGCAGGAGTAAAATTCCTCCATGCAACATCCCCCCATGTGCAAATTCCCCTCATGCGCAACTTCTCCCCATGTGCATCAACCCCCATGCGCATCAACACCCCATGCGCATTAACTCCCCATGTGCATCAATCCCCATGCACAACTTCCCCCACGCGCATCATCCCCACATACACATCAGTCTCCCATGCACATCAGTCCCCCATGCGCAACTTTCCCATGCTCATCAATCCCCAGGCGGAACATCCCCAAGCACATCAACCCCCATGCTCATCAACCCCCATGCTCATCAACCCCCATGCTCATCAACCGCCCAAGCGCATCAACCCCCATGTGCATCAACCCCCATGCGCAACTTCCCCTATGCATATCAACCCCACATGTGCAACTTCCTCCGATGTAAATTAACCCCGCATGTGCAACTTCCCCATGTGCATCAATCCCCATATGCAACATTCCCCCATGCACAACATTCCCCCATGCACATCAGTCCCCCATGCTCATTAATCCCCCATGCACATCCGTCCCCCATGCTCATTAATCCCCCATGTGCAACTTCCCCCATGCGCATCAGTCCCCATGCACAACTTCCCCCATGCACAACATTCCCCTGTGCATCTTCTCCACATGTGCAACATCCCCCCTGCGCAACATCCTGCCAGTGCAACATCCCCATCTGCATCATCCCCATGTGCATAATTCCCCCATGTGCATAATCCCATGCGCATAAACCCCCATGCGTAACATCCCACCACACACAACATTCCCCCATGCAAAACATCCCCCATACGTAACATTCCCCATGCGCATCAACCCCCAATACACATCAACCCCCCCATGCGCATCTGTGCAGAATACTTCCCAGTGCAACCTTGTCCTCTGAACAACATCCCCCCAGTGCACCCGGCACCGAGCACCAAATTGGCTGGATTTTATTCAGTCTCCCTTGTTAAGTATAGGACAAAAACATGTTGCCCTTTTCAGCCCCTTAAGGGTTAAATTTCTCCACATGGGATCTCGGTAGGAGAAGGAGAAGAGTTCTCATGTGAGAGAAGTAACTCCTTCCCCGATTTTCATTCTTCTAGGTCTGGGGGTTGGGGTGGAATGCTGATGAGTCAACAATTTTCCAGTGCAAAGTATAGGGAGGAAAACACGTTGCACCCCTTTTCACCACCTTGTGGTTGTAATTTCAGAAAACCAGTTCTTATTGCACCCCTCAGTCATGGAGGGAACACCCACCCTCAAATTTCATGCTTCTAAGCCCGGTGGTTTTGGCAGGGCAGTGATGAGTCAGTCAGTGAGACAGTGAGTGAGTCTGTCAGTGACTTTTCTCTTTTATATACAGTGGTGCCTCACATAAAGAGTTGAATTCGTTCTTTAAGTGAAGTGCCTGCTCTTTAAGTGAAGTGGATTTTTCCATAGGAAATAATGTAACTCAGATGATTGGTTCCACAACCCCCCAAATATTCATATAAAAATATTAACTGGCTGTAAAAATGATGTCAAAACACTGGAATTGAATTCAAAACATGCATTCAATGTGCATGATCCTATGAAGTCTACATTGGCTATAATCCTAAAGACACTTTCTTGAGAGTAGGGGCTTACTAGGTAGACATGGTTATGAGGCTGCAACCAAAGACACTTTCCTGGGAGGCTTACTTGGGGTGCTGCTGGAGGTTCAAGGTGGTTGGTGGGGGCAATTAGGGGAAGCTGCCTCTGGTACTTCCAGGCAAGTGTCCCCAAGTTGGGGGCAGTTAAAGGCAGCAGCACTTGCCAGCAGCCCTTTTCAGCCCAGTCTCCATGAGGAGTGTCAGGGCTGCATAGCACGCCTGACATAGGGCGCTGGCTTGTTAAGTGAAGCAGAACTTGTTATGCAAAGCAAGATCTCTTGGAAATTTTTGCTTGTTATGTGAAATGCTTATTAAGTGAGGCGCTTGTTAAGCGAGGTACCACTGTATTTAGACAGTGGTTCGTAAAGGTTTTAGCATCAGGACCCACTTTTTGACTGAAAATTGACCAGGATACTTTGGAAGTTGCATCATGAACCTGGCAATAGTATCTTGGACATAAGTGAAATCATCCAGCAGAAAATTTTTACACATCAAACATTATATGCATAATGTTATGATATAATCAAACCAGAAATTGATTTTTCTCAACTTTGAGCTCGACATGACTCAGGGGGTTGTTTAAACATTTCAGGTGTAAGTTCTTAGATCTATCTTGATGGCAAATACAAGCAATTGAAGATGCTGTATACAGCTTGTATGTATATAGTGTGATCAAATTTGTGTTAGTGTGATTAAATTTGGTCATCCCTTGAAACAAATCTTTCTTTAGTCATCTGCAATGAGATATTTTTCATTTGGAACTATTTTAATTGTGAAACAAGCCTCCTTAGTTGTGTCATCTTCTAACATTACCTGGACAAGCAAATTTTTTTGCTTTCCTAAGCCTAAACTTGTTTCCCTGCTGTTTGCCAATGACCATCTACAATATTCTTGTTTTTCTGTTCTACCCTTTTCTTCCAAAGTGTCACAGTACCTAGACTTACTTGTGAGACTTTATTTTGGTCAAGCTGCTTCTCACAGTTTACTGCCTTGATATTCAACATTTTTAAACTAACCCTTCTCTTTCTGCTATACCATCATTACAGCTCAGTCTGTGATTAGTGCAGTATGTTCATAAGTAAGATTTTATACAAACATAGATTGGCTGCATGAAGATTATAGAATCCTAGAGTTGGGACCTTGTAGGTCATCAAGTCCAACCCCCTGCCTGTAGCAGGAAATTCTCCTAGAGCATCTGCTTGAAGGTGCCCAATGAAGAAGAGACCAAAAACCCCCTTGGCAATCTGTTCCACTGCTGAACCGCCCTCATAGTCAGGAATTTTTTCCGGATATCCAACCGGAATCACCTTTCTTGCAGTTTGTACCCATTGGTTCTAGTTCTCCCTTCAGAGGCAGCCATGAAAAAATGAGCCCCTTCCTCCATATGATAGCCCTTCAGGTATCTGAAGAGGGCAGTCACTCAGCATTCTCTTCTCCAGGCTAAACATTCCAAGTCCCCCAACCTTTCCTCCTACAAAACATGCCCATATACAGACTTTACAAGTTATAAAATGGAATGAGCTGTCTTGCATTTGTTGCCTCTGAGCTAATAAATTCAAAACTCTTACCATGCTCCTAATGTGTTGCGGTGAAATCAGTATTATAGAAACTTCTGTTGTCCTTTTAAATGAAACCCAGTTTCACAAACTTCCAAATTTCATATTGGAACACTTTAAGGAGGTGAATGATCTGGTTTTTACTTGAGCAAAACCAGATTGCCGAGGTTTACAGTAGCAGTTGTTTGGTAGAATGCAGTGGTTAGCAGCAGACTCAAGATGAGAGGCACCCTGAATTCTTTGCCCTTCTTGGACTTCTTGCAATCTGTCTCTTGCAAATTGTCACACATGCATATTGTATAATAGAATCATAGAGTTGGAAGGATCATGTAGTCCAACCCCCTGCCTCTAGCAAGAAATCCTCCTCTTGTGGGGACTCATGTCTCGAACCCTGGCCAGCTGGTGGCCATCATGGCTGTTGGCAGTGTCTATCAACCAAATGACATATTTCTACATCAGTATTTGATCAGTATTGGACTGCTATTTTTTTTGTTCTATATACCACATTTATATACACGATTACCTCTTACCTGCTGATTTACAAAGTAAAATAACAATTTCATTTAGTAGCAGCTCTAACATCATTGCTACTATGCATTAAGTGTCACAGTGCTGAAAATTATAGTCTTTAGCACCTGGATTCATTCAGAGGAGGCAGAATATATAGTTATAAGATGCCTGGTCTCATGAATTTTTCCCCATTCAGTGAAGTTGTTTTTGAACTGACTTTAACAGTGTGTGTCATGCATGAAGTACCATATATACTTGTGTATAAGCCGACCCGCGTATAAGCCGAGGCACCTAATTTTACCACAAAAAAACTGGGAAAACTTATTTACTCATGTATACGCCTAGGGTGGAAAATGCAGCAGCTACTGGTACATTTCAAAATACCTTAAAAATAGTTACAAAAAATAACATTTACTGAGGCATCAGTAGATTACTGGTTAATGTAAAGATTTTTTCCCCAGGACACAAGAGTGAAAAGAGGACATGTCCTGGGGAAAATGTGCTCCGGGGAAAAAATAAAATTTATGAGAAGGCTGCATGCTGCCTGTTCATAAGGAAAAGGAGGAGAGTGAAGATATTTTCCCAGGACACAAGAGTAAAAAGGGGACCTGTCCTGGGAAAGGAGGACATATGGTCACTCAGTACTAGCTTCTGAGCAGGCATGCAGAGGATTGGGGTCTGATGCTCCAGTCTTATCCACACCCATCTGGGAGTAAGCTCCATTGACTAGGATGGGACTTGCTTCTGAGTAGGTAGGGTTTGATCAGATGTTCTCTGTATTTGAATACATTTGTTTTCCAGAGGATTGTTTCCTTTTGTTTATTGCCTTAGCATAAAGGTCCTCCCTCCTCCCTTTCCCTCTTCCCTTCCTCCTCAGGAATTCTTAGTGAGGCTTCTATGAAAAAGCCTAGCCCAATGGAGGAGGAAGAAGTGTCTCATTTGCATAGACCCTCCTTTGCAAACAAACAAGAAAATACCTCCTCAAAACTTGCTAGAAATAAGGTTTTTAAGCAAAATAAGATGTTTAGCAGAAAGAGGCTTCCTTAATAGCCTCCTGAGCAGAAATTGTTTCTCACCCTCACTAGATAGTTTACAGCTGTTTTAGTCACCTACTTATTTAGATTTCAGGGAATTTAGAATTTAGGGGAATTTAGGGAGCCTGTTTGAATGATGGCCTTTGCACATGGTTAGCAAAGTGATTAGTAGGAAAGGAGGGGGAGGGATGGAGAAGCCACCCTGGAGGGGGAGAGGAGGAGGAATGCAAAGAGACCTGTCCTTGCCAGGGAATTCCTGGAGGACTAGCTGGCTGCTTGACCCACGTATAAGCCGAGGGAGCTTTTTAGTTCCGAAAAAGAGTTTAAAAATCTCGGCTTATACACGAGTATATATGGTATAAATTTCCTTCTCTGTGAAGAGTTGGTCTCCTTGAGGAAGTGAAGCCATATGTAGAAATAAATTTGAAGGCCGCAGAGCATTTCAATATAGAAAGAAGGCTATATCTGAAAGAAAAGCTTTGAGTCAGAACATGGCCAGAGTAGTAATGAAACTGTTCATCTTGTTTAAGGGGTACTTTTTTTAGTGATGCTGCTCTTATATTTAGGAATGGGATGCCAACTGCACCAATTCATTCCAGCATTGTGGCTATTTCCTGGAGACTGTTCGGGTTCTTTTTAAAATGGGTCCCTTTGGGACTAGGCTCATTTCTTCATAAATTAGCACCCTTTGCAAATTGTTTTGAAAACTTCTTTTGTTAAAAAGTGCATTTCTAAATATTACTAACTTGAGAAAATGTATCCAAATTGCAGGAATAAAATTCACCAGAACACAAATCCTCACTGCACATCAATTCCCCATGCACAACAACCCCCAATGAGCATCCACACCCATGAGCAACATCCCCCATGTTTATCCATAAAATATGCATCATCCCACCTATGCACACCAACAAACAAGCTCATCAACACACCACTGCGGAAAATCCCCAACTCACAACAACCCCCATACGCAACGTCTTCCATGCACAAAATCCTCCATATTCACCCACCCTATTCACATATCCTCCTATGCATATAGTACACCATGTGCAGCATACCCCATGCACAGCAACCCCCATGCACGTCAACACCCAATGCGGATCAAACTCCCATGTGCAAAATCCCCCATGCACAACATTCCACATGTTCATCCACCCCATGCGCATCATCCCACTATGTACATCATCCCCCCATGTGCAACATCCACCCATACTCATCAATCACCCATGTGCATTAGTCTCCAATACCCATCACTCCACCATGAGCATTGGACCCTAATGTGCATCAGTCCCCCATGTGCACCTGTCCTTACTGTTCATCCTTCCAATGTGCATCAACGCCCCATGCACATCAACCCCATATGTGAATCAGTCAAAGTAACATGGTAGGTCATCTAGTCCAATCCCCTGCCTGTAGATGGAAATCTACCTAGTGCATCTCCAACAAGTGCTCATTGAGCCTCTGTTCGAAGATGCCCAGTGAGGGAGGGTCCACGATTACCCATGGCAATCTGTTCCACTGCTGATCCAACCTCAACATCAGGAATTTTTTTCCTAATATTAAAACAGAATCTTCTTTCTTGTAATTTGAATGCAATGGTTCTAGTTAGAATCATAGAATCATAGAGTTGGAAGGGACCTAGTAGGTCATCTAGTCCAACCCCTGCCTGCAGCAGGAATTCCCCTAGAGCATCCCCGACAGGTGCTCATCGAGCCTCTGCTTGAAGATCCCCCGTGAGGGAGAGTCCACCACCTCCCTTGGCAATTTGTTCCACTGCCAAACCGCCCTCACTGTCAGGAATTTTTTCCGGATTTCCAGCCATAATCTCCTTTTTTGCAGTTTGTACCCATTGGTTCTAGTTCTGCTTTCAGAAGCAGATATGAACAAATTGGCCCCTTCCTCCATATGACAGCCCTTCAGGTATCTGAAGAGGGCAATCATGTCTCCCCTCAGCCTCCTCTTCTCCAGGCTGAACATCCCAAGTTCCCCCAACCTTTCCTTGTAGGGCTTCCCTTCCATCCCACTGATCATTCTTGTTGGTCTCCTCTGGACTTGCTCCAGTTTGGCTGCATCTTTCTTAAAGTGAGGTGTCCAGAACTGAACACAGTACTCAAGGTGAGGTCTCACCAATGCTGAATAAAGAGGAACTATAACTTCTCGTGACTTGGAAGCTACAGTCCTCTTAATGCAACCTAAAATGGCATTTGCCTTCTTTGCAGACACATCACACTGCTGACTGATGTTCAGCTTGTGATCCACGGCGACTCCAAGATCCCGCTCACATGTTGTGCTGCCAAGTCAAGTATCCCCCATTTTATACCTATGATTTGGTTTTTATTGCCTAAGTGCAGAACCTTGCACTTCTTCCTGTTGAAATTCATTCTGTTTGTTACAGCCCAAGATTCCAGTTTATCCAGATCTTCCTGGAGGTTTCTCCTATCTTCTGATGTGTTTGCTACTCCTCCCAGCTTGGTGTCATCTGCAAATTTGATCAGGCTCCCCCGTATTCCTCCCTCCAAGTCATTTTGAAAATGTTAAAGAGAACCGGTCCCAAGACAGTGCCTTGGGGGACCCCACTCGAAACTGACCTCCAGTTTGACACAGAACCATTTACTAAAACCTTTGTGTGCGGCCATCGAGCCAATTGCAGATCCACCTAACAATTGCCTCGTCGAGCCCATATTTTTCCAACTTCCCAATTAAAATGTCATGTGGGATCTTGTCAAATGCTTTCCTGAAGTCAAGATAAATGACATCCACAGCATTGCCACTGTCCAGTAAGCTCGTAACCCAATCAAAAAAGGAGATCAGATTTGTCTGGCAAGATTTATTCTTGGTAAATCCATGCTGGGTTCTTTTGATCACCGAGTACTTGTCTAGTTGTGCACAAATTGTGTGTTTTATGATTTGTTCTAATATCTTGCCAGGGATTGAAGTTAAACTGACTGGTCTATAATTTCCCGGGTCTTCTTTTTTCCCCTTCTTAAAGATTGGGACTACATTTGCCCTCTTCCAGCCAAGTGGCACTTCTCCACTCCTCAAGGATTTCTCAAAGATGATCGACAGAGGCTCTGCAAGAACATCTGCGAGTTCCTTAAGAACTCGAGGATGGAGCTCATCTGCTCCATATGACTTGAATTCATTTAGGCCAGTTAAGTGGTTTTGAACCAGTTCTCTGTCAATCTTAATCTGCTGTTCTGAACCATCCATGTTTTCATTACCTCTTAGGGGATGCAAGCACATCCCCGAATCAGTCAATGATCCTGCACCCTCATTTGCACAGCCCTCCTTCCGTGAATAGATGGATGCAAAGTAGGAGTTGAGCAGCTCCGCCTTCTGCTGGTTTCCAGACACCTGTTGTCCATCCTTGTCCAAGAGCAGCCCCACCCCCTCGTCTCTCCTTCTGTTCCTTTGGGCATATCTAAAGAAGCTCTTTTTGTTATCTTTGACTCCCCTGGCCAGCCTCAGCTCATACTGAACTCAGTTCTGCCTTCAGAGGTAGCTGAGAACAAACGGGCCCCTTCCTTCATATGACAGTCCTTCAGGTCTCTGAAGAGGACAATCATGTCTCCTCTTAGTCTTCTCTTCTCCAGGCTGAACAACACAAGTCTTACCCAACCTTTCCTCGAAGGGCTTCCCATCAATCCCACTGATCATTCTTGGCGCTGTCCTCTGGACTTGCTCCAGTTTGGCTGCATCTTTCTTAAAGGTGCCCAGAACTGAACATAGTACTCAAGGTGAGGTCTAACCATTGCAGAATAAACAGGAACTCGAATTTCTTGCAATTTGGAAGCTACAGTCCTCTTAATGCAGCCTAAAATGGCATTTGCCTTCTTCGCAGACACATCACACTGCTGACTCACATTCAGATTGTGATCAATGGCAAATCCAAGCTCCCGCTCACATGTTGTGCTGCCAAGCCAAATATCGCCCATTTTATACCTGTGTTTTTTGTTTGTTTTTTGTATGTGCAGAACCTTGCACTTCTCCCTGTTGAAATTAATTCTGTTACAGCCCAATATTCGTTTGTCCAGATTCTCCTGGAGGTTTATTCTGTCATCACTGGTGTTTGCTACTCCTTCCAGCTTCTCCTCCTCCATCCGCAGATTTGATCAGACAACCCTTTATCTCTTCCTCAAAGTCACTGATGAAGAAATTACAGAGATCCAAGCCCACAAAAGAGACTTAGGAAACTTCACTCAAAACCGATCATTAGGTTGAACCAGAAATATTTACTAAAACCCTTTAAGTTTACCCGATAAGTCAAGCCAGTTGTGAATCCACCTAATGATTACCTCATCTAGACGAAAAACTTCCTGATTAAGATATCATGTGGGTCCTTGTCAAATATTTTGCTGAACTCAAGATAATTGACATCCTCAGCATTTCCACTGTTCAGTATGCTCATAACCCAATCAAAAATGGAAATCAGTTTTGTCTGGCAAGATTTATTCTTTGTAAATCCATTTTGGGTACATTTGATCACCAGGTGCTTTTCTAGATCTGCTCATATTGTGTTTTATGATTTGTTTTAATATCTTCCCTGGGTTTGAAGTCAAACTGACTGCTATATAATTTCCTGTGTCTTCTTTTTTTCCTCTTCTTATGTCCCTCATGCACGTTAGTCCCCACTGCACTTCAGTCCCCTATGTGCATCATTCCCCATGTTCATCCTCACCAAGCGCGTCAGCCCCCAAAGTGAATGAACTCCCATGCACATCAAACCATCATGTGCATAAACCCCCACATGTGCATCAACTCCCATGTGCAAGATCCCCCCATGCACATCATTCCCCCATGTGCATCAGTTCCCCAAGTGAACCATTCCCCCATGTGCAACATCCCACATGAACTACACTCCTCATGTGCAATATCCGCCCATGTGCATCAACCTGCCATGTGCATCAACACAGCTTGCACATTATTCCCCATGTGCATCATACCCCCATGCTCATAAATCGCCCATGCACATCAGTCCCCCATGCACATCAGTCTCCATTGTTCATTCACCCCATGTGCATCAACCCCACATGCCCATCAACCCCCATGTACATCAATCCACCCATGGGCATCAGTGCCCTATGCTCATCAGTACCCCATGCGCAGCATTCTTTATGTGCAAAATCCCACATACACACTAACACCCCATGTGTATCAACCTCCCAATGTGCACCACCCCTATTCACATATCACTTAATGTGTTACACCCCACATGTGCAAGACCCCTGTACGATCAGCCCCCATGTGCAATTCTCCATGTGCAGCATCCACCCCAGTGCAACCCCTCCCTCCAAACAACATCCCTCCCAGTACACCAGCCCCAAGCACCAAACTGGTGGGATGTTGGTCAGTCTTTCATGTTAAGTATCAATCTTCTATGCTGCACTCCTTTTTCAGCCCCTTAAGGGTTAAATTTCTCAACATTGATTCTTGGTGGGTATTGATGTGACAGAAGGAACACCCTCCCCATATATCACACTTCTAGGTCAAGGGGTTGGGCAGAACAACCCTCAGTCACTGATTCTTCCGTGCATAGTATAGTGTGGAAAACTCATTGCACCCCACTTCTCCCATTTCCAGTTGGAATTTACAAAAACAGTTCTTAATGATTCCCTCCATACATCCCCAAATTTCACACTTCTAGGCCCAGCATTTTTGGGTGGGCATTGATGAGTCAGTGAGTCAATGAGTGAGTGATTCCGTGAGCAAGTCAGTGTCTTTTCTCTTTTATATTTATAAAAGATAATGCAGACCAATATGCATTTTCCTGTATTAAAAGTTCAATCTATTCATGGCTATGTTTGTGGTGCTTATTCCAGAAATAACATGCATTTTTATGTCTAGTTTCAGATACAGTGGTACTTCACTTAACAAGTGCTCCACTTAATCAGTGCTTCATTTAGCAAGCACTCGATTATGGAGGGCACCTGCCTCGCTTAGAAAGGCAGGTTCACAGAACGAGCACTTGCCAGCTGCCCATTAAACTTTAAAAGGCAGCCGGCAAGTGCTCATTAGCCCCATAGGCTCCCTGGGTCAGGAGGCCCATGGATAAGGCAAGGAGGAGATGGTGGGGACTCCCCTCTGCCTCTTTCCCACTTATCCACAGGATCCTTGGGTCAGGGGACCCACGGAGAAGCCAAAGAGGAGGTGTAGGGGACTCCCCTCCACCTCTTCCCTGCTTCTCTGCAGGCTCCCTTGGTGCAATGGGGCTTACTCCTAGGCAAGTGTCCAGCCTCCTAACCATGTCTACTCAGTCTTTGATTGCAGCCTCCTAACTATTTCTACTCAGAAGTAAACCCCATCGTGTTCAACAGGGTTACTCCCAGGAAAGTGTCTTTGATTGCAGTTTCCTGACTATGTCTACTCAGAAGTAAGCCGCATTGTTGTCAATGTGGATTTCTTCCAGGAAAGTGTCTTTGATTGCAGCCTCCTAACCTTGTTTACTCAGAAGTAAGCCCCATTGTGTTCAATGGGGCTTACTGCCAGAAAACTATCTTTCATTCCAGCCTCAAAATTAGTCAAAAGCAAGTACAATTAGACAGGTTCCTTGTTCCAGCTGTTAAGAAAGTCACCAGTGACTCTTTAGTTGAAAATTAGTTATCCTTTTATTTTCTGTTTAGTTGTACATACAGTTAATAACAGTGTTTTATTACAGTGAATTGTGTTATATGACAGTGTTTTGAATTCAATTTCAGTGTTTTGTCAACATTTTTACATAGTTAATATTTTTATATGAATATTTTTCGGGTTGTGTAACCAATCATTTGAGTTCCCATTGTTTCCTATTGGAAAATCAATTTCATTTAAAGAGTGTTTCACTTAAAAAACATGCCTCCAGAACGAAGTAAGCGCCATTGTACTCTGATTTGCAGGAGTAAAATTCCCCTGTAAGCTAAACCCCCACTGTGTATTATTCCCTCATGCACATCAATACCCGTGTGCATCCACCCCCATGCTCAACGTCCCCATGTTCATCCACACCATTCACATCATACCCCTATGCACTTCACCACCCATGCTCATCAACCATCATGCGCATCAACCCCCATGGGCATCAACATCCCCAATGTTCATCAACCATCCACACACATCCCCCATGGGCATCATTCCCCCTTGCGCATCAGTCCCCGATGAACATCAGTTCTCTTGTGCATAGTCTTCCCATGCACATCAATCCCTGATTCACATCAACCTCCCATGAGCACATATGCATCAACCCTCATGCGCATCATCCCCCTGCTAATCATCTCTCATTTGCATCATCCCCAATTGCACATCAATCCCCCATTCACATCAACCCCAATGTGCATCAACACTCTATGTGTAACATCCCCATGTTCATCCACCCCATGCGCATCAATCCCCCATGTGGATCAACTCCCATGTGCATCATCTCCCACTGCACATCATCCCCCATGCACATCACCACCATTTGCCTCACCTCTCTAATGTTTATCACCCTCATTTGCATCACCTCCCCATGTGCACATCTCCCCACATCTCAGTTCTGGCAGTTCCACTAGTCACAGTAAAATCAATGTTTTATTTGATCATTCAAGATCTCAGAGCAGTTTTCCACTAGTGGTGGAAATGGCTTCCTTTGGTTTATGCTTAGAATTCCTACATGCAACTGCATGTAATTAATTCCATTAAATATCTCTGGTTAAATGTAGTTGCATGACTCTTGATTCAAGAGTACAATACAAGTATTGTATAGGGCTTAATTGTTAAAAAATCTGATCATTTACTTTGTTTAATGGAATTTTAAAAAAATGATTACGTTGTTATGGTGGAAAATGGAAAATAGTTTCCATACGCTAAAAGTTGAAGTAAATAGGATTTGGTCACTGGACTTTCTGGCACACTCATAGGGGTAGATGGGTCCTGGAGAAACCAATCTTTGCACTTGTGCCGGATCCTAACCCTGTTCAGATAGGCCGCTCCCACTCTGCTCTGATTTGTGTCGAATTTGAGATGGCAGAGATCTTAGTAAGCCCAAGATATAGTGGGAGCTGGACTAAAATCTTGAAGATTTACCCCCTCAGCCACAGATGTTCCTGGGTGACAATGGACCAGTCATTCATTTTTTGCCTCACCTACCTCACAGGGTTATTGTGAAGACAGAAGTAGAGGAGGATCTTAGGCTTTGTAAGCCGCATTGTATACTGTGTTGGCATGGGAAAGTGACTGTATAAATCCCATAATTACAAAATTCTGTCAATTTGTTGCCTGGAAGCTTACTACCTTTGCTGCTACTGTCTGTATATAGAATGCATTTTCAAATCTTTCTGGCATCAAAGTGATAAAGAAATAACAAACCTGAGCTTTTCATCTATATACCTTTTACCACTTTGACACCTTTTAAGCTGCACTTCTGAGCTTGATTATAATGTCCAAATTTATTACTGTGCTAATATTTAAATGAGAATTTGATCACACAAAGTTGTGCAGTTTTGATTTGATAGCAGTTATAACACATGAACGACCTGTTGCTGAAGTAGCTGAGTTACTAGCATACTTTATCAATAGTGGAAGGATTGAAACATAACCATTTTCAATAAAGTTTCAGGCTCAGTAAAACATGTTAAGGTTCAGCATGCAAAACAAGATACAGTGAAATAATGAAATAATAATTCATTGTCATTGTATAGACATACAATGAAATTCATAAGACATCCAGAGACCAGCCCCGACAAACCCCCCCCAAAAACACCCCTACCCAAGACCCTCTTTAAACACACAATGACTGCACAGCACACCAAGTAATAGCATTCAACTGTTCACTCATGATAGTCCTTAAAATTGCTATTGAGTGCAGATATGGCTTTAGGATAAAAGCTATTCATGTAGCGTGTAGTCCAAGATTTATAGGTTCTATATCTTCTCCCAGAAAGCAACACTTCAAAAAAATTGTGAGCAGGATGGGAAGAATCATGGAGAATGTTTTGTAGCTTCTTCAAACAACGAGATTCAAAAATGTCATCAAGGGTTGGTGGCTGAAGCCCAATAATGTTCTGGGCAGTTTTGATGACCCTCTGTAGAGTTTTTTTGTCTGTAACAGAGCTGCTCCTGTACCATACCAAAATCCTGTATGTAAGGACACTCTCAATGGTGCTGCAGTAATAGGACAGAAGTAGATGCTGAGAGAAGTTCAGCTTCCCAAGCATCCTCAGGAAGAACAGCCTCTTTTGTGCTTTCTTTACCAGCATGTTCGTATTTATATTCCATGTGAGGTCTGCTGAAATATAGTTGATCAGAAATTTGAAACTACCAATCCTCTCCACCTCCTTGCCACTTATGTGCAATGATAGGTGTTCTTCTCTTTTCATCCTAAAGTCAATTATAAGTTCTTTAGTTTTTTTAGCATTGAGCGTAAGATCATTATCTTTACACCACAATGTCAGCCTTTGTACCTCACTCCTGTATCCAGACTCATCTTTCTTATTGATGCGCCCCACTACTGTGGTATCATCCGCAAATTTGACAATTGCATTGTTGTTATATAGTGGGGTGCAGTCGTATGTATACAAAGAATAGAGAAAAGGGCTTAGCACACAACCTTGAGAAGCTCCTGTGCTTAGTGTCAAAGCAGAAGAGTACTGAGATCCCATCCTCACTGACTGTGGCCTACCTGTCAGAAAATCTTTTACCCACAGACAGATCTTTTGGTCAATACCCAAATTGCACATTTTAAAAAACAACCTGCTGGGTAAAATGGTGTTAAAAGCAGAGCTGTAGTCCACAAACAACAGCCTTACATATGTTCCCTGCTGTTCCAAATGACTCAGTATCGTGTGGATAACGATAGCCACAGCATCATCAGTCGATCTATTATTTCTGTAAGCAAATTGATAGGGGTCCAAAGTTGTTGGAAGACCAGCCAGTCTCTCAGAACATTTCATGACAACAGATGTTAAGGCTACAGATCTATAATAGATGTCTTGAGGCAGGTGGGGACAGAGAACTGCAGCAAAGTTAGATTGAAAATATCCGTGAAAACTCCAGCTAACTCTGCAGCGCTGTCCCTTATAACACGCCCCGAAATACCGTCTGGTCCAGCTGCTTTCCGGATATTAACAGCCTGGAAAGCCCGTCTCACATCAGAAGACTGCAGTAGAAGTGGTTGGCTATTGATGCTATCTTTTAAAGCATTGTCAGTAGTAGGTGCTGGAATGATGTTTGTAGCTATTCCCACATCGAAACGACTGAAGAATTGACTTAACTGCTTGGCCAAAGTATCACTACTGCTCAACGGACTATTCTTGCTGCTCTGCTCTGTAATTTGCCGCAAACCTTGCCATACCCGACGAGAGTCCAAGCTCTCAAGATGTTGTTTGATCCTCCTTTTGTATACAGCTTTAGTGTCTCTGATGCCCCTTTTCAATCTAGCTCTAGCCTCATCGTACGGTAGCGCATCACCAGAATGGAAAGCAGCATTCCTAGCTTTTAATAAGAGACACACTTCTCCATTAACCCTGGCCTTATTATTAGAAAACTCCCGTACTTGTCTGGTAGTAGTGACAACATCAGTACAGCTTTTTATATAAAATAGTACCACTGAAGTATAAGTATCCATGTTATCCTCCTCAAACAGTGCCCAATCAGTGCTCCTGAAACAATCTTGAAGTTGCTCAGATGCACCTGCAAGCCACACTTTTAATTCTCTAGTTGTTGGTCTGTTTCTGTTTACAAGAGGTCTGTATGATGGAATCAAAAACAGAGATATATGATCTGGTTGTCCCAGGTGGGGCAAAGGAATAGTCTTGTATCCATGCATGTATTGTATCCATGTTACTATATACCTGATCTAAGATATTTTTCCCTCTTGTAGGGCAGTCAACATACTGATGAAACTTCGGGAGTACAGTCTTTAAATTGGCTTGATTGAAATCACCTGCCACCTCCAGTGCTCCATCTGGGTAAACCTGTTGCTGTTTGCTAATTAAAAAAAAAAGTGAAGTGGCACCTTCACGTAACAAATGCCTCATATAATGTATGTTTCATGAATTAAACAAAATTTTTCTCAAATTCTGCTTCACGTAACAAACGAACTCATTGGCAGCTGGGGCAGATGTGCTGGCCGGCAGCCCTTTTCATATGCGTCAGGGCTGCCTTGGTCACCTGCCCATGGCAAAAGCAACACTTCCGTGCAGTTCCTCCTGTGGCTGGGCATCCGCTGGGAAGGGGGAGAGAATTGCAGTGAAGAAGAGGGAAGCATCTTAGGGCTAGCCAGAAAGGAACAGGGGCGAGAGAGGCTCAGGAAGAAGAGAATGAGAAAGTGGGGTGCTTTAAAAGTGTCTTGGATTGCAGAAGAAAGTGTCTTTGATTGCAGCCTCCTAATCATGTCTACCCAGAAGTAAGCCCCATTGTGTTAAATGGGTCTTACTCCCAGGAAAGTGTCTTTAGGACAGCAGCCTAAGTAGATTTCATAGGATCATGCAGATTGAATACATGTTTTGAATTAAATTCCAGTGTTTTGTCATCATTTTTACATCTATTTTTTTTGGTTGTAGAACCAATCATCTGAGTTTTCAATATTTCCTATGGTAAAATCTGTTTCACATAACAAACATGCCTCTGGAATGAATTAAATTTGTTATGTGAGATGCCACTGTATATCACTTCGGTGTGAAAAAGAAGAAAAGCCTTGCTAGATCAAATGCAAAGTCTGTGTCAGTCAGCATACTTTCCCCAAGTATGGCTGGACTATTGTCTACTGCAACAATTTGTTTGTCAATGTCTTTACCCCGCCCGCCCACACAGCGAGAATGAAGAGCTGGAGACAGATGCTGGATTAAAGGGCCATTTTTTTAACTAGCTAAACAGTAGTTAAAACAGGGGACTGCTAACAAAGTCGTGCTGGTAGCTACAAAAATAGGGATGGGTGAAAGCATGACTCAGGTCACAACCCTGCACTGGGGATGCCTGTCAATGCCAACACGAAGGTTGAGACAGCTGGACACTCAGTTAACCAGTTACCCAGCTGACCTTTCCTAAATTCCAGGTACAGGGCTAGCTGCCTACGCCTATATTTGGACAGGGCATCAATAGGCCTGCTATGCATCGCCCTGACCCTTGCTGTCTCAGGCAATCACCAAGGGCCTATCCTGCTTACTCCAGGATGATACCTGCCACATGGGGAACCTATCTAGAACATGGTTCCACCACCCCATTAAAGACAGTAAAGCAGTCCCCTGACTAAATCCCCCAAAACTCATCTAAGGCCAAATCGGAAAGATGCACCCTATCAGAACGAAAAACATGGGGCAGCTGCCACATAACATGATGGTGGGGAATCACCAGCCCACCCCAATTATAAACAAAATTCGCCATGTAGGTGTTGACCCTCTTATGGGCCAAATCAACCTCGCAGATATCCCTGGCTCTCCTCTACACCTCCAAGGGAGAAAAGAGGGCCAGAGAAACCAAATATCTAGGCACCACCATTTAATCAGGGAGAGATCCTGTCTGATCTGCATCCGAAGAGACACAGCCTTGGTCCGGGTCAGATCATTATCTCCCAGGTGCACCAACAAAATGTCAGGGGGTGGGTTGTCCCTCAAAAACTCACTAACTATGGGAAGCAGCTGCCCTCACCCCATACCCCTCTTGACAGCACCAAAAATACACACGTCAGGGCTGAGGCAGAGGCAGGAGACAGCGCAGGTATGTTCAGCCCTCTTCTGAGCGCAGAAGAGGATGGAGTGGCCAACCACAAGGACATGCAGAGGTCAGGGCATGGGTGTAACTACAATAAAAACAAAGACAGATTCAGTACATAACTGTAGCCGAAAATTGCAAAACAGCAAAGAGGGCAACCAAACCTGGCAACAAATCCCAAGCAAATTATGCTCCAAAGAGCCTCATTTGTGCACATAATATTTAAAGGCACTCAAGCGCCATCTTCCATATGTGCCAGATAACCTCTTCAGGAAGTCCCATGTTGGCAGCCAGAGTGATAGCACCAATCCGAAGGGAATGAACACTGTAAAATTGAGGGGAGAGCCCGAGAATGGTTACAGCCCATGAAAAAACTGCCCGAAATTGGAAAAAGGTAAGTGGCGTCCCATCAGCATGCTGAAATAAAGGGCCCACAAAATGCAGCACCCTGTTTCGGTAGAGCGTAAGAGCCCTAACCGGGCATAAGGGCTGTCGTGGAATAGCTCACAGTCAAATGACTGCCCCTTTGGCCCCCTGGTCAGTCTTGGACCTGGGCAAGCTCAAGATACAGCCCGAGCTGTCGAGGGTCAAGTCTGACCACCACAAGACCCAGGGAGGGTCAGCTGAATGAGACCTCACCAAAAGCTCGCTGTTCCTAAAGGCCTCAAAGAACATGACCAGAGCCACAGCTCGAAAGAGGTCTCTCTCAAAATCTGAAATGCAGCATCAGCCAAAGGCCTTCATTAATCCCTGCAAAATTTGGACTGTCACTGACTTACGCCTATCTGGAACAGGGGGCCTGTCACGGTGCATGCCCTCCAACATGCACTGGACCTTAAAACCCTGAGTACTGTCACTCACCCCTTTGAAGCCAGCCGTAAATGCCAGAGCAAACAAATAAATTGCAATCGATCTAGGATGAAGGCCAGATTCATACAAGAAAAGCATGAATCTGAGGATAGCATCCTCAGGGAGCGGCCACACCACGTCAGGTCCTTGGCCTGACAAAAGGTCATGAACTCTCCCACCTTCTGCTCATAGCTGGACCTAGTGGAGGGATCCAGCAAACCAAGAATCAGTGTCTGAGCCCTCACAGTCCAAGACTCCAAAGCCACTCGGGCATGGAATCCGAATCCAGGCAGGCAGCTGGGGTGAGTTGCCGGAAGCGCTCCTCTTGAAAATGAGACAAATCATCGGCAACCCCATTCTCAAGCCCCAGCACATGACTAATCGAGACGACTGAGTTGATGCGCAGGCACTGCAAAAGAAAAGCACATACCAAGCCCATGACTCTTGGTGACTGAGAAGTCTGCTTGTTAATGATGTGGACTATAGGCTGGTTGTCACACCAAAACTGGACATTAGAGTTCCGAGATTGGTCTGCCCAGATATGCACTGCCACCACCAAAGGGAAAAGCTCCAAAAATGTAAGATTGTATACCACATCACTAGCCTTCCAATTGTCAGGCCAAGGATGAGCACACCACCTTCCCCTGAAATAAACCCCCAAAACATGGCCACCTGCAGCAAATGAATGGACAAATCCTGGAGGATCTGAAGTTCCCTCCAAAAAGAAGTGCCATTGAAGTCAGAAAGGAAGGTCAACCAAATCTTCATGTCAGCCTTTATGGCAGTAGAAACCTGCACCCTGTGGTGATGGGGTCTCAGGCCAACCATGGCATTACAGAGATATCAAAGGAAGGCCCTACCAGGGGCCACCACCCAGCAGGCAAAATTCAAATGATCCACCAAATCCTGAGCAATAACTTTCTTGCCTGCAGGCCCTGCTCCAAGAGGTTATGTAAAGTGACCATCTTGGCCTCAGGCAACCTGGAACACTGGGATAAAGTGTCCAACTCAATCCTCAAAAAAGTTAGGGAGGTGGTGGGCCCTTCAATCCTATCCTTGGCTAAAGGGACACTCAACTCCAAACAAAGACTCTGGAAAGACGCAAGCAGCCTGTCACAATAATCAGTGCCAGCTGCGCCCATAAAAAGACAGTTGTCCAAATAGTGGACCACTTTCCCAGAAGTGGAGTTAAAATGCAGAGCCCACTCCAAAAATGTACTGAACGCCTCAAAGGCGGAACACAAAACCGAACAACCCATCGATAGAGCCCTATTAACATAATAGCCCCCCTCGAACCACATACCCAGCAGGCAAAAGTCACTCAGATGAATGGGGAGCAGTCTAAAGGCTGACTCCACATCTGTCTTAGCCATGAAGGCCCTGGGCCCACAGGCTCGCAGAAGGTGAACTGCATCATCCAAGGACGTGTACCTGACCGAGCACAGGTGCGAGAGAATACCATCATTGACAGAGTCCACTTTGGGTAACAACAAATGATGTAATAATCTAAACTGACCCGTGGCCTTCTTGGGAACTACACCGAATGGGGAAACCCTCAAATTTGAGAAGGGAGGGGATGCAAAAGGACCAAGCACCCTGCCAGTGGCAACCTCCTTGACCAGCTTTTGCCAAACAACACCTTCTATGCCCTTCACCAATTTAAGGTTTGTAGCCCAAAAGGCTTGCTCTGAGTAAGGGGCAGGGATCTGAAAACCCTCCAAAAAGCCCTTCAACAAGTAACTAGCCACCTGCCGGTTCAGTTAACTGGCCAGCAGTGCAGCTAAAATGGGCAACTTAATCAGGGATGGCCCCTTTTCCTGAAGCTGGGGGAGGGGGTTGAGTCCCCCACCCTTATTACCACTCTTGGTTCTAGCTCCCCTAAACCCTTTCCCTCGGGGACATGTGCTGGCAGGGTGCTTTCCACCAAACACTGCACAGTGGTGACTGAATGGGCAGCCATTCTTGGTACAGGCCCTAGTCGAGCTAAACTCATAGCAAGCCCACTGCCCTTGAACTCCCAAGGCTCCCAAAGATGCCTTGGGTTGTGACACAGCATTTCAAGTAATGAGGTGACCGCTGTCAGAACGGTTACCCTGGATGGGCTTGGCAGTAGCCACCACCTGCATCCAGAGCTGATGGACCAAAGCCCAGAGGGGGCCAAGAAAAACAAGGACCTCCCCACCCGGGAACCCACCAAGGGAATAATGTATAAATCATTATTAACAAAAATAGGATATAGCAGGTGTAGCTACACTGGAAAGCTGATGATCCCACATAGGCCACAGGAACCAAGAGAAGGAGACGCCCAAACAGCAGCACTGAAACCTACAGCAGCACTGAAGAATCCCACGAAGCCAGGCAATGTGAGCCAAGAATCAGGGGGAGGGCATAAGGTCCAATCCCCCCTGTCATGCGGGTGTATGGGGGAGGGGTGAGGTGTGTAAACATGGCTGCCCCCCGTCCAGGCCCATATGCTCCTGCCATGGCATCTCCACTAAAATAATCCCACGGAGACACATGAGGAATATCTAAAATAATACTTTTACTTTCTTCCATGACGGATGTTCAACGCTTGGCAGTTACAGGTAAGTATTCAGCATGCGGTTACAGATAAGTATATAACTTGCAGTTACAGGCAACGTGCCCAAACACCTCAATAACAGGAACTCTTAAACACCAACATATGGGATCCTCCTTTAACTGAGTTACCCTCCCTTTTGTCCAAAGTAAGTTCCCTCTTAAGTGGATCTCCTCACAAAACACCCTTCCACGCTCTCCTCCTGTCAGCGTCTGCCTCCCTTTTTCCCGCTCTTTTCCTGTCAGTCTGCCTCCCGTTTTCCCTCTCTTTTCCTGTCAGAGTCTGCCTCCCTTTTCCCCTCTCTTTTTCCTTCTATTCAATCCCAGGTCCCCCGCCCCCTTGGAAGCTTCCATCCCTCCTTGCAGGGAGGGGGTTTGACTTTGCTCCACCTGGCCTCTCGCTCCTGTCTCTCTCCCATGGAGGGGTGCGAGGGTTTGGTTGTCCGAGTGGCGGCTCCACAGTGGCATTCGGGATCACCCTCTTCCCGAGAAAAGTCCAACCACATCCTATCTGAAGCAAGCTCTTCCTCTGGTGTCTGCCACCTCGCACCACACTCCCCCCCCCCAGTAAGACGGGAGCGACCTCTCCTGGTTTCCATGGTGCTTCCTTCACCTGTCGGGACAGGAAGTCGGCATTAGCGTGTAATGTCCCTTTTCTGTGTTCCACGGTAAAGGCATACGGCTGGAGGCTTCGGTACCATCAACTCAATCTTGCGTTAGAGTCCTTCATCCTCTGCAACCAAACTAGAGGAGCGTGATCAGTCACTAATTTAAATGGAGCTCCCAACAGATAATATCTTAGCGTTGTGATGGCCCACTTTACTGCCAGGGTCTCCCTTTCTATAGTCGAATACAGTTGCTCCGCTCCATTTAGCTTTCTGCTTAGGAAAAGCACTGGTCTCTCTTGTCCCTTAAAGTCTTGTGATAACACAGTCCCTATACCTCTGCCTGAGGCATCAGCATGGACTCTAAATGGTTTGGTAAAGTCCGGGGCCATTAATACTGGAGGGTTGCTTAACGCTCTTTTCAGCTTTCTAAGGGCCTCTTCACACTCACTGGTCCACACTATCTTATGTCCCCTTTTTCCCCAAGTTGGGCTGGTCAATGGGGCCGCAATTTGTGGGAACTGGGGCACGAACACCCGATAATATCTGATCATCCCCAGTAATCTTTGTACTTCCCTTTTGTTCTCTGGGGGTTTAATGCATTGTATGGCCTCCACTTTACCCCGGACTGGCCAAATTTCACCTCCTCCCACTTGGAAATCTAAGAACTGGGTTTGCCTCATCCCGATTTTGCACTTGGCCGGGTTGGCCGTTAGTCCTGCTTTCTTTAGGACCCCAAAAATCTTTTCAAGGTGACTCAGGTGTTGCTCCCAGGTATTGCTAAAGATGATAATGTCATTGATGTAGGCGGTGGCATACACTTCATGACTCCTTAAGATCTTATCAACTAGTCGCTGGAACGTTGCTGCCACCCCGTGTGGGCCAAAGGGCATCCTAACAAATTGATACAATCCTTGAGGAGTAGCGAAAGCGGTATACTGCCTTGACTCCTTTTGCAACGGGATTTGCCAGTACCCCTTTGTTAAATCAATGGTCGAAAGGTACTGGGCCTTTCCTAGTCTTTCGAGTAAGTCTAACACTCGGGGCATGGGATAGGTGTCAAACTTGGACACCTCGTTTACTTTTCGAAAATCAACACATACCCGTATGGTCCCATCTCCCTTCGGGACCATCACTGGGTAGCTGCGCCAATCACTTTGTGACGGCTCGATGACTCTGAGCTCTAGCATGGCTTCTACCTCGCTTCGGAGTTGTTCTTCTAGTCTCTTGGGCCATTTTCGTGGAGCTAACCACACCACGGTCCCCGTCTTTACCTCAATCTTATGCTCTACTAGGGTTGTACACCCTGGTATTTTAGAGAATACTCCAGGCAGGCTCATCTGTAACTGGTTTACCTGCCTCACCTGTTCATTACTAAGCTCTTCCCCTACAGTTAGCTGTCCACATGGACCCACCATCTCTCTTGCTGTGGGGCCTAATTCTTCCTCTTCCTCTTTTTCCATCACTTCTTTCTCCCTCTCGACCCATCCTTTTAACAAATTTACATGGAACATTCTTTTTAACTCCTTCCCAGCCTCTTCCTTAAGCCTGTAGTTGATGGCCCCCACCTTCTCCGCAACTATAAAGGGCCCTTGCCACCTAGCAATTAGCTTCTTCTCGCTGGTGGGTAGTAAAAAGTAATACTTTCTCTCCTGTGGAGAACTCCCTCTACCCTCTGGTCAAAATGTTTCTTCTGTTCCCTTTGGGCTTCCTTTAGCCTCTCCCGGGCCTATACCACTATGCGCCTTAGCCTTTCCCTTAGTTGGTGAACGCTAATTGGTCCCTGGCCTGCCCCCACGGGGTCCTCACTTCCCCACTGACTTCTGACCAGGTCAAGTATCCCTCATGGCTTCCGCCCAAACAGGAGCTCGAAAGGGGACATCCCAGTAGATGCCTGTGGCACTTCTCTTACAGTGAGCAACAGTGGCTCCACCATCTGGGGCCACCCATTTGGATCTAGGCTCGCGAACTTGGCTATCATCCTTTTTAAGGTCTGGTTGAAGCGTTCCACAAGCCCATTGGCTTGGGGGTGGTAAACGCTAGTCTTTAAGGGCTTCACCCCTAACTGGGCCCACATTTCTTTCATCACCTTCCCAATGAAGTTCTGCCCTTGATCGGTCAGGACTTCATCTGGGAAACCTACTCTCGAGAAAATTTTTTCTAACTCCTTCGCCAGGGTGTCTGCTCGGGTATTCCTCAAAGGTACCGCCTCCGGGTAACTAGTGGCGTAGTCCACTATTACCAGCGCATACTTGAACCCCCGCTTCCCTTCGGTAGGGGCCCTATTAGTATTATAGAATCATAGAATCATAGAGTTGGAAGGGACCTAGTAGGTCATCTAGTCCAACCCCGTGCCTGCAGCAGGAATTTCCCCTAGAGCATCTCCAACAGGTGCTCATCGAGCCTCTGCTCGATTAAATCCATGGCCACCCTCTTAAAGGGGACCTCGATTATGGGCATGGGACTCAGCAGCCCCCCTGGTTCTCCTTTTGGCTGGGTGAACTGGCAAGGTTCGCAAGACTCACAGAATCTCCTCACGTCTTCCTGCACCCCAGGCCAATAGAACCTGGTAGTGATCTGGCTGAGAGTGGCCTTTATCTCCATATGCCTTCCCAATAAGGTATCATGGGCTGACGCCAGGGCCTCCCCCCTCATTGGCCGGGGTAACACCAGCTGGTCCACCTTTTCCCCATTGGGATCTTCCCCGCTCCGGTATAGTTGTCCATTCTCTATCTCAAAAAATGTTCCTTTATACCCTTCAGGGTATCCTCGTCTTGCGTGCTCCCAAGCCTCTTTTAATGTGGGGTCCTTCTCCGGGGCCTGTTGGGTGTCCTCCCCTTCCCAGGGTTCTCCTACCTCACTCCCGCCCTCGGTAGCCAACACCTCCGTTTCTTTCTTTTGAGCTGCCTGGGCTCTCTCCAGCATCCTGGGAAAATCTGGAAAGTCCCACCCCAAGATGGCCAAGTATTTCAGCCTTGGGGCCATCCCAATGTTCACTCGACTCTGTTTTCCCCCCACCTCAGGTCCATGTCCACCTTGTGGTACTGTCGGACTTCCCCGTGGACGCACCTTATCCAAGTCACATTGTTTCAGGTTCCCCGCAAGGAGTCAGCTCGGACCAGTATCTGAGTGCACCCAGAGTCCATCAAGGCTTCCCCCTTGGTCCCGGCCACCTTGATCTTAATCACTGGCGCTTTCTGGGCCTTTACCTGGGGTGTCCCGTAGGCCACAGTACGTGATCCCCGTTTTCCCGGACAGTCTCGGCGGAGGTGTCTGGCCTCTCCACATGCGAAGCAACGATGACCATCTCCACAGGGTCCCCCTCCGCTTGTGGAGCTCTCCCGTCCTCATGCTCCTCGCCCCGCTGCCAATCCCTTCTCTCCCCCGCTGGTCACGGTGCTGAGCATGTGCTTGTTACGTCCTGGTGCTCTCCACGGCCGCTCAGCATGCTCTGCGGCTCCTCCCTGAGTGGGTCTCCGACTCACGCGCGTTCCGTCCTTCACTCCTCCTCCTACGGCATCCAGACTTTCCTTTTCTGCAGCTAGGAATATCTCCAATGCTCGTGCTGCCCCCTCCAGGTCAGCGGGTTCCTGGCACATTACCCAGGTACGTGCCCGAGAAGGTAACGCTCGTAGGAACTGTTCCACGAGGACCAGCTTCATGATCTCTTCCTTGGTCCGTTCTTTGGGCTTTAACCACCTGAGCCCATTAGTTCTTATCTGATTAGGTAAGGTTCTGGACGTAATTTGGGACTCCCACTTCATCTCCCTTAGCTTTCATGTTTAAATAATTTTATTCAAAATTTCTACATAAACATCTAAAACAGCAATAAGCCAATATTACATCTATATTACAATCCAACAATCTATTCACAATTCAATTCTCTGTTTCCAATTTATGACTTCCCGTTTCCCTTAGCTTTCTGCGGTAAAGCTCCCCGGAGACATTGAGGGTCCCCAGTATAGTCCGTTTTATCTCGGCGTAGTCTGTGGCCGCCTTGGGTGTCAAAGCATCTACGGGTTGCTGAGCTGCTCCGGTAAAGTGGGGCCTTAGTATATTAGCCCATTTCTCTCTCGGCCATCCTGCCACCTCAGCCACTCTTTCAAAAGTCCGAAGATAAGCCTCAGGATCGTCTTCGGCCGTCATTTTTGTTATTTTCATCTTTGGCATGTCTCCTCCTCTCATCCCTGCCATCCTCTCCAACACCGCCGTCTGTTGCCCCATCATGGCAGCCACCATCCTCGACTGTTCTTCAGCCCACCAACGCATCCAGCCCGGGGGTTGCCCTTCCACCTGATTCCAACCACCTCTTTCCCCATGCGGGCCACCATTGTCATGCGAGTGTATGGGGGAGGGGTGAGGTGTGTAAACATGGCTGCCCCCCGTCCAGGCCCATATGCTCCTGCCATGGCATCTCCACTAAAATAATCCCACGGAGACACAGGAGGAATATCTAAAATAATACTTTTACTTTCTTCCATGACGGATGTTTAACACTTGGCGGTTACAGGTAAGTATTCAGCATGCAGTTACAGATAAGTATATAACTTACAGTTATAGGCAGCGTGCCCAAACACCTCAATAACAGGAACTCTTAAACACCAACATATGAGATCCTCCTTTAACTGAGTTACCCTCCCTTTTGTCCAGGTAAGTTCCCTCTCAACTGGATCTCCTCACAAAATGCCCTTTCACGCTCTCCTCCTGTCAGCCTCCCCTTTTCCCGCTCTTTTCCTGTCAGAGTCTGCCTCCCGTTTTTCCGCTCTTTTTCCTTCTATTCAATCCAAGGTCCCCTGCCCCCTTGGAAGCTTCCATCCCTCCTTGCAGGGAGGGGGTGGGACTTTGCTCCACCCAACCTCTCGCTTCCATCTCTCTCTCTCCCATGGAGGGGTGCGAGGGTTGGTGGTCCAGGCCTCGGCTCCACAGTGGCATATGGGATCCCCTTCTTCCCGAGAAAAGTCCAGCCACATCATATCTGCAGCAAGCTCTTCCTCAGGTGTCTGCCACCTCGCACCACACCCCCAAACAAGCAAGAGGCAGTAGGGCAAGAGCCCACCACAGGCCTTAAGGGCCAAAGGCAAATGGCCACCGCCTCAAAGTGGCAGCCGCAACCACGAAGCACTGAGAAACCAGATCAATGGGCACTCAAAATGGCGGCCATGACCTAAAATGGCAGCCAGGAACATGAGGCACAGAGGGAGAGGGCCAGTGAATCTTAAAATGGTCGCCGCGGTGAACTATCAGCCCTGCGACCCAGCAGAAGGGGCGCCTCGACCGGCGACTGCTCACGCTGTGCACTCTAGGCGAACACGGGGTCGTGCACAAGGACGATGCCATCTCCCCACGCCGCAGCCAGTACAAGGGGATAAGCCTGAAGATAGAGCTGGAGAGCTCCTTCTTCAATGACTCACTTGCACCAACTGAGGTTCCAGCAGGCATACATGCCTGCTGAGTCCTCAGTTGCCTCCCCCTGGCACAAGCAGCCAATCAGCTGCTAACATCTCTCCCCACCGAACCATTCCACCAGGTGAGGGGGCAAAGTGGGCCAGCACATTACTGGGCTAACCTCATTCCCAATACAGAAGGATTCGGCTCCTCAGTTCATAGTTATTAGGGCTTAGACAGCACATGGTAATAAATACATAGAATATCAGGTGTCGGGGACACTAATGTTCTCCAGCCATTTTGAAGTCCTTATGATAATCCCCTCAACTGTTACTTGCCATGGGGCAGAAGGTGTTGTAGGTTTAGATGTCACAGCTGAGCAGTGTACTTGCTGTGCTGTCTATTTATCTGTTCTTTATTTCTAAATTTTGGAGAATTCATAATGTGTTGGTTCCACATTAGAAACTAGGCCAGTTAACATAGCCCTACAAAATGTGCAGAGACTGTGAATGACAGGAACGTTGGAAGCATCCCTAAATCCCTTTGTCAGTCGAAGCTCTGCAACTCCTCCATTAATTCAAACTTAAGCTGACTGGCCATTGTTGGAAAACTGTTGTTAGCACCTTTTCTACTGCTCTTAAAGCGACCAGTGATGTTCATTGGGATGTGCAAAGAGAGAATATTTGAAATCTGATTCAAAAACCTCATTTATTTATCTGTAAGCAAATAAAACCAAAAATACTGATATTTTTCTGACGCAGTAAGTCGAAGCTGGCAGCAGAACAAACCCTAGTGCAGGCGAAGATGGCATGAAAAGATCACCACTGAACCCCACACGTGAAGCTGAAAAAATGACTAGGTGGGTTTTAAACAGCACCTAGACATAGGACGATACTAGGAAGCCTCTTGACCACCTTGGTGCAGAGAGGGATCAAACAAAATTTCATGACAGTGTTGTCAAGTTTCAACTGACTGAGGGATAATTAAAACTGGCTGTTTTAATTCATGTCTTACTTTCTTGTTACCCTTCCCAAAGTCATTAGGATTAGGTTCTTTTAAATACTAATGAAGTTTCCCTTCTGTTTCTCCTTTTGCAGGGAGACTGCCACAGAGCTTTTGGAATATTACCAAGGTAAGCAAGCTGTTCTGCTAAACCAAATCTGTGTGTTGCCTTTGAGAAGCTGCTTATAGGAAGTGCAAACTCTAAAGTACTGTCAGGAAAGGAAAAGAGAACATTTGTATAAGAAACAATAATTACAAAATATCCATTTTGAGAGAGAAAGAGATTGTTAGTGGCGAGCACAATCCTAACCATGTCTACTCAGAAGTAAGCCCCACTTTGTTCAATGGGTCTTACTCCCAGGAAAGTATGTTTAGGATTGCAGACTATGGCTACAATCCAGTATAACTATGGGACCTTTTACATAGTTATGGTGCCACCTATGGGCAACCTATGGTAAATGCATAGAGCAATCCAGAGTAAATTGCTCTTATGTCTTCCCATTCTTACTCTGGATTATAGGGTATGTTATATAGAAACATATGCAGGGTAGATCCTTTGAGTGGTTAATTTAATTTAATTTGAGTGGTTCTGCCTAAATTATGGCTGACTGCCTAAGGGAGAACATCTCTCTTGACCCTCTGCCAGGTTTGAATCCAAAAGTTGGAAGAGATCCTCAAGGCCATCTAGTCCAACCCCAACCAGAAGCAGGAAAATCCTCTTTTAGGCATTTCTAATTGGTGTCGTAGCTTAGAGATCTTAAGCAAGAAGAAACCATGTATTATCTTGGTAATTGATCCCATTGTTTAAAATCTGATTCCCCCCCCAAACAAGTATTTATTAACCTTAAGCAAATAAACAAAAAATACTGAAATTAGTAATAAGGAGGGTCAAAGATGTAAAAAAAGAGGCAATCCTATTATATTGGAAAACGCTTATATTGGATTTCAGAAAGGTTGATTTCAACAGGTTTAGAGGAGTAATAGGCTGGATCCCACGCATTGATGAACTAACAGGAAAAGGGACCCAAGATTGGTGGGAGCTCCTTAACAGGCAGCTATTGCAAGCTTATTCATAAATAATTCCTATGACAAAGAAAGTGAGGGGAACCAGAAAAAAATCAGGTTGGCTCCACAAACAATTTGGGGATCAGGTGAAATTAAGGAAATTGAAGTATATGGAATGGAAGACTCAAAAAATCACCAGACAATGTGATTTTATGATACACAAAAAATGTACAAACAGATAGCCCAATGCTGTAGGGAGGGAGTCAGAAATGCTAAAGCTCAGTATGAGCTGAGGCTGGTCAGGGGAGTCAAGGATAACAAAAAGAGAATCTTTAGATATGCCAAAAGGAATAGGAGGGGAAATGAGGGGGTGGGGCTGCTCTTGGACAAAGATGGACAACAGGTGTCTGGAAATCAGGAGAAGGCAGAGCTGCTCAACTCCTACTTTGCGTCCGTCTATTGTTGGACAGAGGGCTGTGGAAATAGAGGTGTGGGATCATTCGCTGATGCGGGGATGTGCTTGCATCCCCAAAAAGGTAATGGTAACATGGATTGTGCAGAACAGCAGATTATGATTGAAAGAGAACTGGTTCGTAACCACTTAACTGGCCTAAATGAATTCAGGTCATTTGGACCGGATGAGCTGCATCCTCGAGTTCGTAAGGAACTGGCAGATGTCCTTGCAGAGCCTCTGTCGATCATCTTTGAGAAATCCTTGAGGAGTGGAGAAGTGCCACAGGACTGGAAGAGGGCAAATGAAGTCCCAAAAATGAAAACCTGGGAAATTATAGGCCAGTCAGTTTAACTTCAATCCTGGGCAAAATATTAGAACAAATAATAAAACACACAATTTGTGCACATCTAGACAAGTACTTGGTGATCAAAATTACCCAGCATGGATTTACCAAGAATAAATCTTGCCAGACAAATCTGATCTCCGTTTTTTGACTGGGTTACGAGCTTACAGGACACTGTCAATGCTGTGGATATAATTTAACTTGACTTCAGCAAAGCATTTGATAAGGTCCAACATGACATCTTAATTGGGAAGATGGAACAATATGGGCTAGACAAGGCAATTGTTAGGTGAATCAGCAACTGGCTTGATGGCTGCAATCACATGGTTTCAGTAAATGGTTTTGTGTCAACCTAGAGGTCGGTTTCAAGTGTAGTGCTTCAAGGCTTCTTCTTGGGCCTGGTTCTCTTTAACATTTTCATCATTGACTTGGAGAAAGGGATGTGGGGGAATCTGTTCAAATTTGCAGATGACACCAAGCTGGGAGGAGTAGCAAACACAATAGAAGACAGGAGAAACCTCCAGGAGCATTTAGATAAATTGCCTTGATTTACATAAATTTAAAGTTGCTGTGGATCAGAATCTGAACCTTTATCCACAACAACCTGGATCAACCTACAGAGGAATGGTTATACTGTTTCAGCTGGGTTTATGTGTGTATGAGCGGAGAAGATTCAGAACTGTAGCAGTCTCTTACTTGTATTGCAGGATTTTTATAGCACCATTTCATAATCACTTACTGGATCACAGGTTGATCCAGGTTGTTGTGGATAAAGGTTTTGAGATATCAATATGAGTAGGTGATGATTCTTAATTACACCAGATATTGTTATTCTAACTTTGGATGGCAATAAACTGGCAAAAGCTGTAGTGAAAGTAAAGTCTTTTTTCCATTAGCCATCAATTTAGAAGTAATTTTTATGAGCTGCCTTGAAGGATTTTTTTTAAAAGGATCTTCTGGAATCCTCAACATGTATATTCCCTTCATTGTGATGGCCTTAAATACATTCTCAAGAATGGGAAGAAGGGGAAAGGAGGTAAGACATACCTTTGAGTTATCAGGGCGAATCTGAAATTGGGGGGCAGCAGCTCCAGATGACAGGTGATCTAGCAATGCCCCAGTTGAAATTAAAATTTAGTGACATGTCACAGGACGGGGAATTAGATTCAATGGGGCTAAATAAGATGAAATCCAAGCTTAGACCCTGGTAGATTTTGTGCATTTTGACAGACTATAGTAAGTCTTCTAAAATTCTTTATTGCTGTGACCTGCTCCTTCCCCTCCCATGATCATATTTACTGACATTTTTTAGATAGAATGATGTAATCTATGCAGATGCTTCCCTGCTATAACTTTTGTATCCTAAGCCTGTCCAGCACAATGGGGGAAGGGAAACATTAGAGGCCGGGCAACACGAATCTGGCACAAGCTCCAGAATGTCCCCAGCATCCATAACAACATCAAACAGTGTTATAGTCAGGGTGACATCAAGAAGCCATTTACTGAATCCACCCAGTCCCAATGCTAAAATCCAGGGAAGCACAGAAAGGGTGAACAGCCACTACTGGACGATGTTAGGAATGAGCAACACAGTAACAAGCAACATAGCAACAATTGCCAAAGCCAGCCATGGAGAGTTGCTCCAAAGACCCCCACAGGCACATGACACAAAAATGCCACAGGACCCTCCGCCTCCTACAGTAGTTTTGACTGTTGTGGGTGCACAGGCAGAGAACTCCTAGGACTCCCAGTGCCAAGTGTTCAGTTCACCGTGACACTCTCACAAACACCCCCATTTCTGATCATAGCAGAATCATCTCAGAAGAAGGCAGCCATGTTAACACAAAAGTTGCATCATGACAAGGGAATGGGACAAGTCACAGTAGCTGTCAGACAAAGCAGGTTGTTGATAATGCACTGCACAATGGTGCAGGCAAAAAGAGTTTTTACCCAGTTTGGGAGCTGACCAGATAACACTAACAAGGCTTACTGTATGACAAGCAAAAAATTTCTTATATGCAGAGACAAAAAGATAGTTTAAGGCAGATAATAGAACTTCCATTAGCCACTCTTCAAAAATACTTTCTTCCTACCCAGCCATGGTAGGAGATGGGCAAAGAGTTCTCCATGTACCTTTGCTTCTAGTCACAACAAACACAAACATCTGGCAGGAAGACTGTGAGTCAACTGTCATTGCACCATGGTTCCTATTATCAAGATTCCCTTTACTGTGCTCCAAATGTGACCATTGTGAACCCAGAAATGTATATGCCATACTGTTTGCCTTATTGTGTGAGTTGCAGTCTGCCTGGTGAGCTGATTATTGGGGTTGGTGATGTGATTGGCTGCTAAATGAAATCTGTATATCCTATGCTTTGTCATAGAAAAGTGAAAAAGCTATGTCTGTCATCTTAAGGAAGTTTAAAATATGAAATATGTTGACTATTCCTCATTCCTCCCTTGTCAATTCCCCAATTTCCCTGTTTTGATCCTCCAGTGGTAGAATTGTGCTAGCATCCATGCTTACAATTTGGCAACATTATGCTGGGGTCTGTTAGGTGACTTTTGTGTTGGTGGGACCATCACTATGCTGACATTTGTGGATATATGGTCACAAAACCTGAGGATTAGAATGAGATTAACCGGGCTGAATAAATGATCTTTCTTTAGTGGTGCCATAACCCTTTCAAGGGAGGTTTGCCTTGTGCCTTCCATCACCCGTCCTGTCCATTTGTTTACCATTAAACACATGGGCTGTATTTGTGGGCTGTGGGTGGTGCAAGTGGCTAAGACACTATGCCTATTAACCAGCAGGCCAGGGTTCAAGACCCGGGTTGGCCCCACAAGACAGAGTGAGCTCCTGTCCTTAGCCCAGCACTGTGACGCAGCTGGATCCAATCGTATTGGCTCTGCCTTTCCATTGGACTAATTCAGTGGCATGGAGAGGGGGGATTTGCTGCTTCGGTAACAGCCTATCCTCCATAACAATCTAACCCAGGCTTTTGTGCTTCACGTGTAGCGTATGCAGCACCAAGCACAATACCATAGTTTCTCAAGACTGATGGAGGCCTGCTTTATGTATTTGTGGTATTATGCTACTGTGATCCTGTAAAAATGATTTTCCCCTTATTGGCATAATTGTGTTATATATGTAGTTTCTTTTGGTTGTATGTTGTGATTTTAATTTTTATGTAAGCTACTTTGAGGACTCTTATATTCTACAACTAGCGAAAAGTGTACCCTCGTTGCGGGAGTAAAATTCCCACATATGCATCCCTACATTGCATCAACCCCCTAAGAGCATCAATTCCCCATGTGCAACATCCCCCCATGAGCAACATCCCTCCATGCATAATATTCCCCCTGTACACATCATTCCCCCAGGTGCATCATTCCCCTGTGTGCATCATTCCCCTGTGCGCGTAAGTCTCCCATGTGCAGCAGTCCCAATGCACGTCAATCCCCCATGCAGATGAACCCACCATGCACAACAAGCCTCCATGCGCATCATTCCTCCATGCACATCATTCTCCCATGCACATCAAGCCCCATGCGCAACATCCCCCATATGCAAAATACCCCCATGCACAACATCACCCATGCGACATCTCCCCATGCACATCAACACCCAAAAATGCATCAGCCAAATGTACATCATCTCTCCATGAGCAACACCCCGCTATGCACAGCATCCTCCCCAGTGCAACCTCTTCCTCCTAAAAACATTCCCTCCAGTGCACCAGGCACTGAGCACCAAATTGGTTGCATGTTGGTCACTCTTTTATGTTAAGTATAGAACAAAAGCACGTTGCACCCCTTTTCAGCCCCTTAAGGGTTAAATTTCTTCACATCGGTTCTTGGTGGGTATTCATGTAACAGAAGAAACACCCTTCCCAAATTTCATGCTTCTAGGTTCGGCGGTTGGGGTGGAATGTTGATGAGTCAATTCTTCAATGCAAAGTATAGAGAGGAAAAAACGTTGTGCCCCTTTTCACCCCTTTCCGGTTGGAATTTTGGAAAACTGGTTCTTAGTGCACCCCTCGGTCATGGAAGGAACACCCACCCCAAATTTCATGCTTCTAGGCATACCAGTTTTGGCAGGGCATTGATAAGTCAATCAGTCAGTCAGTCTTGAGTCAGTCAGTCAGTCAGTCAGTCAGTGACTTTTCCTTTTTATATACAGTGGAGCCTTACGTAACAAACACCTCACATAAGGTATGATCCATGTAACAAACAAAAATTTCTCTAGGATTCTGCTTCAAATAACAAACTGTGCTTCACGTAACAAACAAACTTGTTGGCAGTTGAGGCAGACGCTCTGGCCAGCATCCCTTTTAAAAAGCGTCAGGGCTGCCTAGTGCACCTGCCCATAGCGGACAACACTTGTGCACTGTTCCTCCAGTGGTCGGGTGTCTGCTGGGCAGAGGGAGAGAACAGCAGTGGAGAAGAGGGAAGCAGCTGAGGACTAGCCAGAAGGGAGCAGGGAAGAGAGAAGCTCAGGATCAAGAGAAGGAGAAAGGGAGGAGACACTTGGAAAGTGCCTTGGATTACAGAAGAAAGTGTCTTTGATTGCAGCCTTCTAACCATGTCTACCAAGAAGTAAGCCCCATTGTGTTAAATGAGTCTGACTCCCAGGAAAGTGTCTTTGATTGCAGCCTCCTAACCATGTCTACACAGAAGTAAACCACATTGTGGGTCTTACTCCCAGGAAAGTGTCTTTGATTGCAGTCTCCTAACCATGTCTACACCGAAATAAACCTCATTGTGTTAAATGGGCCTTACTTCCAGGAACGTGTCTTTAGGATTGCAGCCTAAGTAGACTTCATAAGATCACGCGCATTGAATGCATGTTTTGAACTAAATTCCAGTGTTTTGTCATCATTTTTACATTCAGTTAATATTTTTATATGAATATTTTTAGGGTTTTGGAACCAATCATCTGAGTTTCACACTACAGAGGATCGACTTGCACTACAGAGAATCCTGCCCACATCCTCAGGTTCTACAAGCTGAAAAGAATCACAAAAGATGGACAAGGGAGGTGCCCCACAGACATCATTGGATGTTGTTAAAGTGGCATCCAAGTCATGCCAGATCTGATCGACCTTGTCCGCAAAGTGTTGGGCGAACTCGCCACAGCGAGTCTCCGTGTGCTCTACCACGTCAGTGTGGGGGGCCAGATGGAGTAGGCCCGGGACCACAGGAACAGCTCTGTTGGATGGTTCCCTGCGAATGCGATGGTGGTAGTGAAGTACACCTTTTAGCTGCCACCTCTGCTGCAGAGTCGGCATGCCAGTGAGCCAATGGCCTCTGCTTGATCAGAAACAGCACATGTTTTATGCCATCATCGCTTTAAACATCGACGTTGCTGTTTGAAAGCCTGCGGCTCCCCAGAAAATCAAGGAGCTGCGTTTGATCTACAGCAAGGTTGAGGTCGCTCAGGAGTGATCTCATCCAGGGCCCTGGTCATCTCCGTGTTCCAGAGATTGACCAAGGAGCTGGGTGAGTTGCCAGCTCTGGCAGCAGGAAAGTCCCCCAGAGCCCTCAGGAAACCATCTGGATCCATCAGTCTCTGGGGGCAGACCATGGAATGCGGTCTCCTGCCTGTGCAGAGGCTACTAGCCACAATAAGCCTAAATCCCACCAGGTAGTGATCTGTCCATGGCATTGGAGTGATGGAGATGTCCTTCACATCTAGATCACCATCAACCTGCCCAGCAATGAACACAAGGTCCAGCGTGTGCTCCGCGTCATTAGTGGGGCAGATATTCTTTGAGACAGACCCATGGTTGCCATATTTGCCATGAAATCATGAGCTGCAGATGTTTGGGGTGCCTTGGCATGGACATTAAAGTCCCCCAGCCACCAAAAGGCGAGGGCACTTCAATGCTACACTTGAGATCACACCGGTCAGCTCAGGCAGGGAGACTGTTGGGCAGCACAGCGGGTGGTACACCAACAGAATCCCTATTCTGTCTCGCCCCTCCAGCACAACATGGTGTCACTCAGACTCTGTGAACTGCTGGACAGGGGACCTGATGAGAGAGATGGAATCACAATGGACTATCGCAACCCCACTTCCCTCCCCCTGAAGTCTTGGCTGCTGCAGACCCGGAAACCTGGTGGACCAATCTGGGAGAGGCCCACACCTCTGGCCTCACCCAGCCAGTTCTCCATAATGCAAGCCAGGTCAGCTTTCTGGTCTAGGATCCTGGACCAGGCAGGTCTTATTGTTTATTGACCTGGCATTGAGAAGCAGCAGGTTCAGACTCAGGGGGCTGCTTCTCAGGCTGCCTAAAATCGGAGGGTTGAGGGGAGGGCCAAAAAGAGGGACAGTCTGTCTATGACTGAACCTCCTTCTCCTATTACGGCCTGCACAACCCCTCCCACCATATCTTCCATGACCCATCACTCTACTAATAGTGACAGCACTCCCAGCTGACTTTCCCTCCTCTGACCTCCCCCCAGATGTTAAACACATTATGACAGAGCAACAGGCAGAGCCAAGCAGCTAGAGGCAGGTTTTGCTGAATTTTTCCTTCAGTAGGGAGGCACACAGTTCAATGGCAATGGCAGAAGTCCTCAAACTGGTCCACTGGGCCAGTCAGGGAGTGAAGAGTAGCTGTTTTTCTCCCAGGGGTGTCTTCAGTCTGCAGGCCTAGCTCCTCTCCCCTCAGAATGCCCACGGGTTTTTATTCCAGAAGAGAAGTTTTACCTTCGGCATTAAAGCAGGAGGTGATTTGCCCCCTCCTGAAGAAACCCTTCCTGGACCCTTGTCCTGCCCCTCACTACCTCCTGCCAAGAACACCTTAATCTTGGACTCACTAACCCTCTTGTCTTCCATTTTGAGCAGACTCCCGAGCGCCAGGATGAGTCCAGACAGGTAAGTAACACAAGTTCTTTTTTATATGAGAAATAGGGGACAGATCTTTGAACAGTCACACAACAGGGAACACAGGATGCACGTGCTTAGTTACAAGATGGGGTGGGGAAGGCCCACTCTCTCCTCCCTTTGCATACCAAAGTCTGTTTTTTCCCCCTCAGATAGGTAGATTCACCACCTTTTTGGGTCCAGTTCTCTCCCTCTTTAGTAACTTTTGCTTTTCTCTCCACAGGTGATCCCTTCTTCTCTTTCCCTCTCAGGATTTCCAGGTTAGTTTATACTTTCTATCCTGCAACAAGAACAGGTAAGTCCAACCATCAACATTAACTGCTAGCTAACTTCTCTCTTTTCTTTTGGAGGTCTGGAGGCAACTCTCCTTATCCTCTGGACAGTGCCCGCGCTGGCTTGTCCTCCGTCCTCCTTCTCCTCTCCAGCAACTGCCGCCTCTCCTTCCCGCCAGTCTTTATATACATCTGCCACCTCCCCGCCCCCGAGGTCCTCCCCTGATCCACCTCAGGGCCCCCAACGAGCGGGAAGTCCCTGGATTGGGTTGATCCGTTATGGGGCATCCCGGATAGACTCCCGTTCGCCCCGCACAAAATAAACGTAACAAGTCCCAATAAGAATCCGACCAGTACACTCTGTCCTCCTTGGTAGACTCCAACACACTGTCCCAAGGAGGTCTAGGCCTCACTTCCTGGGCCCACATGCTGTCTCCACCTCCTTCATCTCCACCACAACTCTAAAAACCTAAACAACTATCGGCCAGTCTCAAAACATCCCATTTCTGGGCAATGTGGTCGAGCAGGTGGTGGCGTCCCAGCTTCAGAGGTTCCTGGATGAAGCTGATTATCTAGATCCCTTCCAATCTGGTTTCAGGCCAGGGTTTGGGACAGAGACTGCCTTGGTTGCCCTGGTGGATGACTCACGCCAGGGAACTGACAGGGGGAGTGTGTCCCTGTTGGTCCTGCTGGACCTCTCAGCAGCCTTTGACACCATCGACCATGGTGTCCTTCTGAGTTGGTGGGGTTCGAGATAGGAGGCACTGTTTTGCAGTGGTTCTGCTACTTCCTGGTTCACCAGTCCCAGAATGTGGTGCTGGGGGATGCTTGCTTGGCACCCTCGCCTCTTCAGTGCGGGGTGGTACAAGGTTCCATTCTATCCCTCTTGCTATTTAACATCTACATGAAGCCACTGGGAGAGGTCATCTGGAGGTTTGGAGTGAGGTGTCATCGGTTCGCTGATGACACCCAGCTCTCTCTCTCCTTTCCTCCTGAGTCTAAGGAGGCGGTTGATGTCCTGAATAGTTGTCTTGAGGCAGTGGAGGACTGGATGAGGGTGAACAAGCTGAGATTAAATCCTGATAAGAAAGAGGTTCTCCTGGTCCAGAAGTCCTTGACTTGGGTATTGGAATATCATCCTGTTTTGGATGGGGTTGCACTCCCTCTGAAGGAACAAGTTCGCAGCTTGGGGGTTCTCCTGGATTCGCAGCTGCTCCTGGAGTCTCAGGCAGCGGCTGTGGCCAGGGGAGCCTTTGATCAGCTTCAGCTGATCTGCCAGCTGCAACCATACCTGAATTGCTGGGATCTGGCCCTGGTGACTCATGCTCTAGTGACATGGAGACTAGATTATTGTAATGCGCTCTATGTGGGGCTGCCTCTGAAGACACTCCGGAAGCTTCAACTAGTCCAGAATGTGGCGGCCCATGTGGTTGCTGGGGCTCGTCAGTTCGACTCTGTCGGGCCACTGCTTCAGCAACTGCACTGGCTGCCCATTCGTTTCTATCCTCACCTTTAAAGCCCTAAATGGCTCGGGTCCAGGGTATCTGAGGGACCGCCTTCTTCTGTATAATCTGACCCATCACCTAAGGTAATCTGAGGGGGCCCTACTGACTGTGCCGCCACTAAGAGATGTGAGCGTTGTGGTGGCCAGAGATAGGACCTTCTTGGTGGTGGCACCCCAGCTTTGGAACTCCCTCCCCTTAGAACTGAGGAAAGCTCCCTCAATACAGAGCTTCAGGCAGAGCATTTAAATCTTTTTTTTTTAAAAAAAAAAAGCTTTTTAAATGAGGCAGAGGTGGGGGGACAGTTGTTTTATAGTTTTATTGTTTTTATCAAATGTTTTTAGTTGGCATGATTTTATTCAATCTAATTGTATTTTAATTATATTTTAAGGGTGTTTAAATCTTTATTTATGGTCTATTTCCCTGATGTTTTGATTTATTTCCCTGATGTTAGATGCCTTGAGCTCCCTCTTGCCGGGGAGGAAAGACGGGATACAAATTAAATCAATCAATCAATCAATCAAAGAAAGTTTCCATTATTTCCTGTGGGAAAACCCACTTCACGTAAAGAATGTTTCATGTAACAAACATGTCTCCAGAACAAATTAAATTTGTTACATAAGGTGCCACTGTATATAGATTTTTATGTAAGCTGCTTTTATGTCTTTTATATCGTGGACAGACAAGATAGTTTTTTTAAAAAAATTATTTTGTTTTCTTTCATCAAAAGCAACAGTGTTGACAACTTGGAAAAAAAATTTGGTATATGAGATGGGAAAAAGTGTTTGTGTACCTAAGGGAGGTGCAGGGGGTGCAATTGCAACAGGTAGCAATCTTGACACTAGTGGCTTGTGGTGAACTTGGAAAATAATCTGGTACATGAGATGGGAAAGTGTGTTTGCGTAGCCAAGAGGAGTACAAGGTGTGCAATTGTACCAGGTAGCAAACTTGACACTCGTGAGCTTGAAAATAGCAGGTAAAAGTGTGAAAAATGGGGAATATATGAATGATGATGCTATCATGTTATATATCATAAGAAAGGTAATTTTATGCAGAATGCAATGAATCAAACTGCTTTGGAATACAGTAGTGGCTCACATAAAGAGCTTAATTCATTCCGGAAGCATGCTCTTTAAGTGAAATGCTCTTTAAGTGAAGCAGATTTTTCCATAGGAAATAATGAAAACTCAGATGGTTCCACAGCCCCCAAAATATTCATATAAAATATGAAGTGGATGTAAAAATGATGACAAAACACTGTAATTGAATTCAAAACATGCATTAAATGTGCATGATCCTATGAAGTCAACTTAGGCTGCAATCCTAAAGACACTGTCCCAGGAGTAAGCTCCATTTAAAACAATGGGGCTTACTTCGGGTAGACATATAGCGTGCTTGCTTGTTAAGTGAAGTGGAACTTGTTATGTGAAGCAAGATTTCTTGGAAATTTTGCTTTTTATGTGAAACGCTTGTTGAGAGAGGTACCACTGTATCTAGATTCTGTAAAATATTATGACCCAAAAGATGGAAACAGAAAAGCCTATGAAGCAAAAGTGGATTTTCTTAACTCAAACCTCCCCATGTTACTGATGGCTCTGAAAGCTAATGAGATATAACTCTGATACTGTATAGAGTTAATAAGATTTTAATATGAATTAGCTCTCAGTACATATATCACATACAGTACATATATTATAAAACCGTTACCCCATACCTAACGGTATGCAAGCACTTCTAAGTGGTGCACCTCTTCTATTTAGCAGGAAAAGAATAACCATTGCTCTTTGCTCCAAACCAGTTTCTCTAATGAATAAGGGTCACAATTTTCTTTTTTTAACTTCATTAAATTTGATTTTGTTGTTGTGGGGTGGGGAGCATTAAAATCTTCTTCAACTCCAGATTGCTAAACATACTTTACCTATGCCACTGGTAGAGTAAATAATGGTGAACTGCTGAAGAGGAGGAGTAAGGTTTTACCTTAATTTTCTTTTTAAAAATATGTCACTTCCAATTGGGTCATCACTTCTGGGGCAACATTTTGAGCTTTGCCTCAACCTACATGATCATTAGCTATGCCACTGTATTTGGATGATATGGTGGAGAGCGCAGGCCATTTTAGGTAACAGCAGCAAATCATGTGTATCATGTTGTTCCCCCTACCCATGAAACTTGCATATTTGCTGATAATGTGGGTTTTGAAGAAAAGAGGGGTTGTTAATAAAAGGAAATAATTAATTTTTTTTACATCTGTGTTGGAGAAAATAGAGTTGACAATTTCTTTCTCTCCCCACACAAATCCCAAACAAGGTTTTCTGCACATCACAGAAAAGATCTTCACATAGCAAACCTTTTTTATAATGCAGTACTGTGAAGATGTTAATTGCCTGACCTAGAGTACCCAGATTGTTCTTGTTGCAGATTACATAATTAAATTTTAAATGGAACATGATAAAGAAATTAGTTGGTGATCTCTAGAGATCTGTATACCCTATTTGACTATTTGTGTGAATATAACAAAGGCATAGTTTAAAATTTCAAAATGGTCTCCCCAATTTCTGTCTTCCTCCTGCGATTTCTGCAGCTGCTGCTTATTAGAGGTTTTGTGCCAATTTTTAGTTGCAATTTGGAGTTATCAATAAACCTAATTAACAGGTCAAAATAGAAATAAACCTGTCCTATTGCTAGACATGTGATTACAATTGCATATCAGGGGAAAAAATTCCCGGTAGAGAAGTAGTTCAGACATGAAATAGATTTTCAAGGGAGGTTGTGGACTCTTCCTCAGTGGAGATCTTCAAACAAAGGCTTAACAAGAACCTATTAGAGAAGCTCTAGGAGGATTTCATACAACAGGCATGGGGTTGGAATAGATGAGCGATTGGTATGAACTCAGTAATTCTATAATCTTGTTACCTGCATTGTAGATTAGAATTGTGGTGTCAAATCATAAATGGTGTTCATTCCATTCTGTTGTGGTTCAAGTTCTGGTGTCTTACATACTGTAGCTTACATACTGAATCAAATTGTTACCATTGGACATCCTTGTGCGCTTGTCAGGGATCTGTGTGTCTCCCAGCCTCTGGCAGCTGCCTGTGTCCCGCTGAGCTGTTCCCTTAAGAAGTGTAAAAGTTGGATTCAGGGTGACAATATGACCGGTAAAATCCGGTCTGGATTTTTAGTCTCCTGTCCGGGTGTCCTATATTTTGGATTCATTGTCCTATATTTTGGCTTAATTTTTGAATTTCGCAATGGTGCACAGTACATATATTGTTGGACTCATATTGAAGAGCAGAATTCAATGCAAAAGTTGGTTTTGATATAACTCCTTCCTATGAAAAGTTATGGCCAAAAAACCAAAAAACCAAAAATATGAAAACAAAAAAATACATTTTTGGCAATTTTTATAAGTGGGTAGGAATTTTGGCCTTTGGGTTAAGGAATTTTGGGTTACTGGTCATCTGGTCACACTGGATTAAAATCAAAGGCCTTAATCACTACACTTGTTTAATAGCATGGGAGGAACGGTATCCACTTCAGAACACCAGCCTATGTTTATTTTTCATTTGTATTAATTTAGCTGGACGTTAATGATGGAAGCAGCATATCCTGACATCAGCCTTGCCACTACCCTTGCACATTTCTTGATAAGTTGTCCCTAATAGAATACCTAGAATACACATTAGAATACACATTTACATAAAAAGTATAATTTGCTGTCAACTAGTCTATTTCTTACTAATTAGCAATGACTGATCAAAAAGTGAGCATCTAGCATCTAGAGTAGAGTTGTCATTAAGCCTGAAGATAAGAATTGAAGTTTTCCTGTTGGAGAGCACTGGAAGGTGGAAGTGAGACATTGAAACTGCAGAACTGAACCAAGTGAGAGATAAGGACTGAACAGGCAGTTGTGACTCAGTATCAAGGTGAAACAAGCCCATGAAAATGACCAAGGCAAAAAGGATCCATCCAGCCTGTCGCAAGTTCTTGAGAGATATAACATCTCTGTTTATTACAAAACCCTTTTGAGGGTTAGAGAATCCTTCTCATTAAGATGCCTTGAATAAAGTGAAAGGAGAAATCCAATGGCCAAAATTCAGTAAGTTAATGCCTGTATGATTATTATTAATATTCAGTAATTTGCCTTCTGAAATTTCTCCACTCTTTAAGTACTAAATAGTGAGAGAGATGCCCATTGGATATCTCCAGATGTTTTTTAATTCTAACTCTATCTTTAGTATTCAAGCTTTCTTCAGAACTCTCCTGTCAAAGAGCCTCTCATTTTAGTAAGCTTTCGGACTCCCGGTTGAGAGATTCCAAGCCACATGCTTCGAGTTGGAGCTCCATTACTTATCTTTTATCTTCAAGGCCAGGACTCCCTTTTTTCCTTGTTTAGGACATTCGGCATCCTCCTGCCTGCTGTTTCCCTGTGTCTTCTCAACTTGTCGACTAGACTGTTTGAAACCAACTCTAGGAGTTTTTATCTGGACTTTGACGGAATTGCTTCTCTAGGAACAGTCGCCCATTGCTGCTCCCCTGACTGTGAGTAATTAATTTCCTTAATTAATTCCCACCCCACCCCTCCCCCCCACACACACACTGAATATATGGGGAAGAAAAGAATTCTTTCTCCAGGACTCATTGAAGCTGATAGTCCGAGATGCAAACAATTAAGGATTATAGAGTTGTTCGAGGAGAAGAAATCCCCTCATCCTCCTGACGCTGTGGCTGCCTTCCTGGGCACCCCATCCTTTCTCCCACAGGATTCCTTCTCAGAGCCATCTGCTTCCTCTACAAGTCCTCCTGGAATTTGTCAACAACAGCCTCCTGCATTTCCTCCTGCTCCTCAGCAGCTCAGTGACATTGATAACTTGGCTCTTCAGCATTCACTTTTGGTTTCTTCTACAGTCAGTTTTTTCTCATTTAGAGAAAATTGTGATCCTACTGAGAGAACTTTTAAAGGGACCCCGCTCTGTTTCTTCTCTCCTCCACCCAAAGACTGCTCTTCATTCTCAGAACTCCTAAGCCTCGCAAACTTCAAACAATCCATCTCAACCTGCTCATCCCAATTGTTCCTTTCCCACGGGACCAATGAATGGGAAGTCCACTTTGATTTATGATTCTAATTCCATTGCCATTACAATAACAAATCGGAACTGGAACTATCGCGACTGGAGTAAACTGTCTCTAGCCAAAGCTCATCTAGCTGTGCTATTAAAAATTAAGCCATGTCTCGTGGACCTTGTCAAGACTATGAGGCTGACTTCACCTCCCCATACAAATAGACTGTTGCTTCCTTTCCATTCAAGCCGGATTCCAAGAATGTTATATCGATGCCCCAGCGCTCCAGGTTGTGATGGAATTTCCGTACAAAATCATTTCTTTAATACTCAAATTTTGAATCTGCGGCTTCCTGCACCTATGACTCAGAAATCAACTCGCTCTCTGACTAACCACCTGAAATCCTTTAAGCCTCCCCCGATCCCCCGTCCTGTTGATAACCCTGCAGTTTTAGTTCCATAACCTTCTGTGCCAAAATTTTTTGCACCTCACCCCTTAAGTTTTCCAAAGACTTCTTATGACTCCCTCAAACCCTCTTTACCCGCTGCATCCCCTAATAACTTTATGGACACTATGGCTACTTCTAATACCTTTCATCCCAATTCCCCTCCCCTCCAAGATACCTCTCCCCATGATACCCTTGATCCTGCCATTGAATCTCCTGTCCAAACTCCTAAAACTGTTACTCCATTTAATCCTACCTGCTTAGCAATTCAGTCACTAACCCGGCTACCCTTTTACCAGTCAGCATAACTCCTCAACCCATTTCATCTCTTAGTCCTGTACCCATTAACCCCAATTCCTCTCTTCTCCTTTCCCAGGACCCCTTACCTTCTGTCCAGCCCCCCTCCCTCTAGCTTCCCCCAATCCCTCTCTCCTATCCCCTACTCACCCCCCACTTCTTCCTGATGTTCCCTACCCTGGTTATCTCCCAAACTTGGCCTCCTCCAACTGACTATCCTCTCCCTCCCACCTTGTTAGGGTTTGAATCTAATAATGAAACATGTTTGGTCAGACAAGTTTATTCAAGGCTGATGCAATACTGCAGAAGGCTGATGCAATCTAGCTGATGCAATCTGTAACTGCTCTTACAGCATGATTCAGCAGAATTGGAAGTGCTGAGTCACTGGTCACATGACTGCAATATCTCTAACTGATTGGTGTTTCACTATATTTAAGTGTGTATGAGATTATTGCACAGTGTGGGTTGCTGAGGAGGAGTATTATTACTGTTTGATACTCTGAAAGACTGGACTGTATCTGTGGACTGACTTGTGGACTGTTTAACTGGATTACTGAGATTGGAATAACTGGATATATGTATATGACTGATCTACTGCTTTGACCTTTGGACTGTGTTACTTGACTTATCTTCTGCCTGTCGTTTTGAACAAAATAGTTATCTTGAACTATAAACAGCTGTGTGTGTATTTTGTGCTGCTGCCCTCTCATCCTCTGCACAACTACTCTGCTTAGCCCTGCTAATCCTGCAGGGACTCACATTCCTAACACCCTATTCCCCAGCCAGACACTTTTCTTAATTTAGTCTCTTGGAATATAGCCAGTTGTAGTAACAAGCAATGGGATTGGGATTTTTTAACTTCTCTTTTCATTCAACATGATTTTTCTCTAGGAAATCTGGCTTCTAAATCCTCCCCACATTCCAGGATACATTTCTTACTTTCTCCCAGCCTTCAAAACTCAAACCAAAGGTCGGCCCCATGCATGGCTACGTTGCTTACTAAAACAATCACTTAGTCATCTATTATCTCCTCAATCCACTCAATCCTATCTCCAAGCTTTTCTCCTTTCAACCACTAACTCTCAAATACTAATACTTAACATTTACATCCCTCCTCCCTTTTAAGCAGCCCTTCTGCACTGGGACCAATTAAAAATTTTTATAACTGACTTCCTTAAATCTAACCCCTCTGCTTCCCTTCTTCTCCTAGGGGACCTTAATGCTAGACCTGGCCAAGATAATTTAGCCCTAGCCCAACATTTGGCTTGGGACCCTGTTCAATTTACCCTCTTGAACTTCAGAGACCTAGATCTTTGTCAGATCATCTTTTCAATGCATACACCCCTAATTTGGTTGACTTGCTCCTGGAATTCAACTTGTTTGTACTCAATGGCTCCCTAATTAGTGACTTTCCTTGTAAATTTACCCACTATTCCTATAAAGAGGCCAGTGTCCTCGACCATGCCCTCATTTCTTCAGAACTTCTTCCCCAAATACTCAATTTTTATGTTGACCACTGGTCAGACAGTGACCATGTCCCCATTCTTATACACCTTTCTTTTCTATCACCCCGTGAGAGTGATAACTCTATTTCTACTTCATCATTTCCCAGACTTACATGGTCCCATAGGTCTGCAGAGTCCGTTAGTGCTTGGACCAAGTAAAATGATGTGATTGATTTTATCCAGAAATTATCTCAGACTGACTCTCTCCCTGTAGTTGTTTCCGCTTATGAGTCCTTAGCCAAATCTCTGGTTCAGTCATTGCATTTGCCTCAGCCTCTCCCCCGGGCTGCCGCTCTCTTTCCTGGTTTGATATGGATTGCTGGATGGCTAAGAAATACATTAGACAATTCTTTTATGTAGTTTCCACTAACCCCTCCCCTGACCTGCTTGAAACCTATTTTAACTTAAAAAATCATGTCGCTCTCTGTTTGAATACAAAAGACATTCATATGCTGAACGAAACTGAAATCTTCTCTACATTTCGATTCTCTTTAACCATCATAAACTTTTCTGGTCCCTTGCCTCCTGTTCTATTTCTCACTTAGTCCCAACCTCATCTATTCCGATCCCTTCTTCCACCTGGTCATCTTATTATACTAATGTGTTCTCCAACACCCCCTATGAATGATCTTCTCCTTTCTCCTGATTTACCAGATTGGCCCCCCATTTCTCTGGATGAAATCATCAAGCTTCTCCATTCTCCTAAGCCCAGGAAAGCTCCTGGTCCTGATGCAATTCCCTCTGAGTTTCTCATCAACAACTCCTCAAGCTGTACTGTCTTGGCCAACCTCTTCACTGTAATTAATAATTCAGGTGTTATCCCTGATTCTTGGTTAACCTCTATAATTGCCCCAATCTACAAGAAAGGTGACCCAGCTCTTCCCAGCAATTATAGACCCATCAGTCTATCATCCTTTATTGGTAAGCTGTACTCCAGATTTTTACTCAAAAAATTCTCTTCCTGGGCAGAAAGCATAGGCCTCGCTACTAGAGGACAAATTGGCTTCCATTCAGGAGCATCAACCTTTGACCACATTTTCACTCTTTCCTTTCTTGCTAGTAAATATTCTCAAACTCACCGCACTAAACTCTACTCGGCATTCATTGATCTTAGAGGTGCCTTCAACTCCATAGATAGGAATATTCTATGGAGAAAACTTGAAGACTGGAAGATCGACCCTCGCCTCCTCTTTCTTATTCAGCAGTTCCACTTCTCTAATACCTGCCACATCCATTTAGATGATGCTGGCACTTTGTCCAAAGAAATTCCTATTAATAAAGGTGTCAGGCAAGGGTGCATTGTAGCACCTCTCTTATTTAACCTCTACCTAGCTGACCTTCCCCCTTCCTTCTCCCCCTGGACTCTCCCTTCCCTTCCCCAAATACTTCTCCAATATCGCTTCTTTTATATGCCGGCAATGCCGTTTTGTTCTCTCTCTAAACGTGGCCTATGCAAACTCCTTACAACCTTCCATGAGTGCTGCCTTACCAATCATCTCTCCATTAACTCTGAAAAAACCAAAATCCTTCTGTTTTCTAAAACCTGGGCCCCCTCTGTATGGAAAATCCATAACCTTAATTTTCAGCAAGTTCAATCGTTTAGGAAACCTAGGTGTTTTCCATCACCACCACACTTGGACCTTTCAGTGCAAATCCGACGTTTCTTCAGCCCTTCTGTCCCAAAATGCAATTGCTAGATTCTTTTTCAACAAAGGTAACCAGTATGTGCCCGCTGCTATCCAGGCATTCCAACTTAAAACCATCCCCCAGTTATTGTACGCAGTACAATTCTGGATAGAAGCTGTTAACATTGATCTAGACAAGTCAATTGCTAAATATTTGATCTAGACAAGTCAATCTTGTCAATATTTGCTCAATCTTTTTTAGAAAGATTATTGGGATTCCACAACTAATTAGGCTTTCCACATTTGTGGTAGAACTTGGCATACATCTTCCTTCCACCTCCGCTTGGGCTTCGACATTTAAGTTTTAGTTAAAGCTCCATCTTAGCTCCCACCCAGGCTCCATCTTAGAGGACCTCATCAAGGACTCACACCTAACGGTTTAAAATTGTTGATGCCAAGCTCCTAGACCTTGGTCTTTTCCTGGAAATATTAGCCGACATGGACCTCCTAAGGCTTACCACACATCAAGCCTAAATTATGGGAGCAGGACACCAGGACTCTACTCACCAATCTTAACTCAACTTGTTCCCCCTCCTTTTTTGGTTTACTTCCCTTATTTGACTGTCCAGCAAACTATCTCTTCCATTTGACTGATCCCAACAAAAGGAGGGCATTTCTACTTGCTAGGCTAAATATTTTTCCTTCAGTCTACCATTCAGGAAGATTTACTAATACACTGCAGCAGAACAGAATTTGTTCCTTCTGCTCAATCGAAACTGACTCTATCGACCACATCTTACTCTGCTGTCCCTCCCACCTTGTTCTCAGATCCACTTTTCCTGCCCCCTTTCTCTCATCCATCCCTCCCTCCCTCGTTGATCCCTTGTCAATTCTTCTGAGCGACTTCTCTTTCTTTATTACAAACCTTATGGCAGATTTTTTGTTAGCAGTCTCCCATGCCAGTTGTAACTCCTAACCTCTCCTGCTCAGGCATAATTCTTGTTAATTCTTGTTCCTTCTATATTGTCTGTTATTGTTTATCATTATTATTACTAATGCCAATAAAGGTTATGATGATAAAGCTGTATAATTATCATATCAAATTACAATGCATTCAAATTTGCAACCATTTTACCACCTGCTGATGACTTTAAAATACTTTACAAACACCGGTGAGTTTAGCCTCATGTCATCTGTACAAAGCCAGGACATTTTTGTTGTATTATTAGTTGGAGATTCAGAAGGAGGTTTCTGTAACATCCCCAAACTTGAACTTCTTAATGATAGTCTTAAAGAAGGCCAAGCATCCAGAGCAACCAAGAATCTGCTGCCATCTATCTGCCATTTCTCTGGTTTACATTTTTATCTACTTTTTACTCACTTTGGGCACAAACCTCACCATTTTAGGCCAGCAAAATTCAACCTATGTACCCATTCCTATGGTGGCATGGGGAATCTGGTGCATATGTATGCATTGGCCTAACATTCCCCCACCCCCCACTCAGAAGAAGTGTAGAAATACTTTACAGCACTTTTGTGACATCCCCAGGCCAGCACAAGACTTGCTCCAACCTAATCATGGGTTAAGATCACACTGTCCTTCATTTTGTGGTTAACCCTTCGTCAGGTGTAGCCTGTCTGACTAAACCGTTGGGCGTAGTTGAGCTCAAAATTCCACTGTTAGAAACCTTTCAAAAACACCTAATTAACTCAGTTTTAACACTCTTAAAAGTGACATTCATTAGGATGTACAAAGAGACAATATTCGAAATCTCATTCAAAAATCCTCATTTATTAATCATACAGCAAGTAAAACCAAAATCACTGAAAATTAATACTCGCCTCCACATTGCCTTATGTTTTCATGAAAAAGAAAGACATATTTGCATTAATTATGAGCTGAACAGGAAATATAGGCACTGTAAAGTCACTTGAGTTGCTGTTGGGAAGTTCAGCAGTTCAGTTCTGTGACTGAAAGGCTTGTCCAACAAGAGCTTGAGGGCCGCATTTGGCTTAGAAAACCCATAGATGCGGCAGTTGTTGGACAAGCCAAACTTCTTTGCATGTGTTCTCTGTTCCTGTTGAAATCAACAGGAAAGCGAACAATAGAAAACCCTTAGAAAACCCATAGATGCGGCAGTTGTTGGACAAGCCAAACTTCTTTGCATGTGTTCTCTGTTCCTGTTGAAATCAACAGGAAAGCGAACAATAAAATTCAGGAGATGCAGCTATCCCTGGAAGGTGAAACCAACACCTCACCAAAGTAGGGGGGAAAGAGCCTTGGAAAGGAGAAACATCCATATCGTCAACAGAGTCAGGAACCCTATGAACCATGGGAGAGTCCTACCTCAAGGCAAAGAGGACTTGTTCATTAGCATGTGCATAGATAGCAGTCAAAGGTGTGAAGACAACATGAGCAAAGGGTCAGTAAAATGCAGGCTGGAATGGCTTTTTTCAAAGACAAGAGAAAAAGCAAACAGGAGTACATGCTTGAACTGTACCTAATTGGCAACCGTAGGCTAAAATACATATTTATGTACAAAATATGTACAATATTATGAACAAAATCATAATATCCACAATCTTTGTAATTTCCATTCATAAAAAGAGCTAAATAAACAGTTATGATGAATATAAAAGGAAATAAGAAACTTCCAAAAGTCAGCTTAGGAGGAGCGATGTTGGTAAAAATTTGCCAGGGGGGTCACTACTGCACCCCAGAAAAGAAGCTGGAAAAATGACTAGGGCGGTTTTCAAACAGCACCTAGAACTAGGAGGGTACTAGGTGGGACAGGCCTCTTGGCCATCATGGTACAGAGAGGGAGCAAAAACCAAAATCACATGGAATTCAAATCCTAGCTATGCCTAACGTAGGGTTAAAAGCAGCAATGCAAATACACAAGACCAAAGAAGTGGCAAAACTAAGGGGGTACAGTTGCACCGCACTACATGCTTTAGGGGAGTTACAACTTGAGCTTGATACCACTTGCTAAAATTGTGAAAAGTAGGTATGTATGAATGATAGTACCATCATGTTAACATTGGTAAGGAAATCTAATGCAGAATGCAATGAAACAAGCATCGGATTATCTTTATTCTATCAATGGTTATGTGTGTGGTTATTGCTGCTTAACCAGAAAAGGAAAACACAAAAGCAAAATTGGATATTCTTGACTCAACTTTGGATAACAAAATTGGATATTCTTAACTCAACTTTCCCATGAGACTGACTGCTTTGAGAGCCAATGGAATGTAATTCTGATACTATATGTATCTAATAAAGTGTTAAGATGAACCAGCCATCAGTTCAATATAGAGTGGTGCCTCACAGAAACAACTTAATACTGGAAGCATGCTCTTTAGCTGTCATAGATGAATTGAAGCATAGAATTTATATCCTTTTTGCATAGCGTCTACAACTGAGGACAGCTATATTTAAAATAAAATTTTTGACAGCTCTGGTTTATTGCCTAACAATTTTCCCATATAAAGAAAATCTGAGTACCTTCTCAGAACAGGCAGCAGATGGCAGTATTGCCTAAGCTATTTTTTAAACACAGTTTGAAGCCCTGAAATAGCCAGTGGTTGGAAAATAATTCATGCAGCTACTATGACGGCCCACCAATTCTGGAAGTTTCTGGAAGTATGATTTTTTTCGATATATGGAGGGTGTTGCCCTCTACTTGAACAGTAAACAAGCAGTTTGCAGCTACTCTTTTCAGGGTCCATACAATCTGCTTGAGAACACCTGTCCCCAACTGTGGCTCACCTGCAAGTGTGGAAAGGTCATTTTTTAAATGACCAGTACAAAGGACAGCTCCAGCAGATATCTAGTTCTTGCTAATGTGATAGGTTTTACCCTAGAGCAAACTGAAGTCCAAGACTAGGGCAAGGCTGTGCATGTCCAAGCATGTTCCTATGTGTCCATGTGTCTAGGAATCACATTGCTGTCTTGTTTATCACTTAACCTGCTCCACTCCCACCCTCATGAACACCAGGTGGCATTCCTTCCAGGAAACTGTAGAACTCCTGAGCAAGGACAGGGTCCCTTTTCTCCCTTGAGCAACTCCTGCCCACCAAGAACCATGTGCTTGTCTTCCATCAGGGAACGCTTCCATGCTCCCTGTCCATGTGCAAGGATGTGTATGTCCAAGCATGTTCCTCCTGGCCACACTGGCTCTGGCGTCAGTGAGTATACATATGCTCTGGGGTAATGTTGTTTGGAGAAAGAGGTTGCACCAGGGAGGATTCTGCGCATGGGAAGATGCGCATGGAGGGAAGATGCACATGGGGGACAGATGCACATGGGGAACAGATGCACATGGGGGACAGATGCACATGGCGGATGTTGCAAATTGGGGAATATTGCACATGGGAGTTGATGCACATGGGGGGATGTTACACATGGGGGACTGATGCGCATGGGAGTCACTAAATTCTCACTTAAAGAGTCACTGGTGTCTCTTGGAGCATCTTTAACAAGAAACTTCTCTCTGTGTGTGAGATCTATCTGTTCAAACTAGATAGGCAGTCTGCAATAGCACAGGGGCCAGATCCTATGCTGTCTACTTAGAATCATATCCATTGTTACTGTAAATATGATTGTTTTTCATATTGAGTTTGGAAACACAAAAGAATTTAATTTTAATACCTCCAAGGCTATCGTGTGAAGAGTCAGTGGTTTTTTATTTTATAAATTTCTTTATTATATTACTAGCGAAAAGCATACCCGTGTTGCGGGAGTAACATTTCCACATAAGCCAGCCCCCATTGGCAAAACTTCTCCCCATGCGAAACTTTTCCTCATGCGCAACTTCCCCAAATGCACATCAACCGCCCATGCGCAACCTCCCCCATAAACATCAACCACCTATGCGCAACTTCCCCCATGTGCAACTTCTCCACGCGCATCAGATCCCAACGCACATCAGCCCTCCATGCGTATCAACTCATGCGCAACTTCCCCCATGTGCAACATACCCATGCGCAAATTCCCCCCATGCAAAACTTCCCCCATGCGCATCAACCCCTATGCGCAACTTCGCCCATGCACATCAACCCCATGAGCAACTTCCCCATATGCAACTTACCCCCACATGCAACTTCCCCATGCAGATCAGATTGCCATGCGCATCAGCCCACCATGCGTATCAAACCATGCGCAACTTCCGCCCGTCCGCAACGTCCCCCCATGCGCAATTTCCCCCATACGCAACATCCCCATTGGCATCATTGCCCAATGTGCAACTTCCCCCATGCGCAACTCCCCCCATGCGCATCAGGTCCCCATGCGCATCAACCCCCATGCGCAAACTTGCCCCATGCGCAACTACCCCATGCACAATGTCCCCATGCGCATCAACCCCCAGGTGCAACTACCCGCATATGAAAATTTCCCATGTGCTTCAACCCCCATGCGCAACATCCAGCCATGCGCAACTTTCCCAATACAAATCAACTTCCATGAGCAACTTCCCCCATCCGCAACTTCCCCATGCGCATCAACCCATGTGCAAATTCCCCCCATGCGCATCAACCCCCATGTGCAACTTCCCCCATGCGCATCTGCCCCATACGCATCTCATCCCATACGCAACTGCCCCTATGCGCATCAACCCCCCTTGTGCAACTCCCCCATGCGCATCAGTTCCTCATGCGCATCAACACCCCATGAGCATCAACCCCCATGAGCAAATTGCACCATGCGCATCTGTCCCCATGCAGAACTGTCCCCATGCACAATTACCCCCATGCACAACTTGCCCCATGTCCATCAACCCCCAGGTGCAAATACCTGCATACGCAACTTCCCCATGCGCATCAACCCCCATACGCAATGTCCCCAATGTGCAACTTCCCCAATGCACATAAACCCGATGAGCAACTTTCCCCATGTGCAACTTCCCCCATGTGCAACTTCCCCATACGCATCAGATCTCCACACGCATCAATCACCACCCCTTGAGAATCTGCCCCATTTGCATCTGCCCCATGTGCAACTGCCCCCATGCGCAACTTCCCCCATGCGCATAAACCCCCATGTGCAACTTTCCCCATATGCAACTTCCCAATGAGCATCAACCCCCATTCACAACCTCCTCCACATGCAACTTCCCCATGCGCATCAACCCCCAATGTGCAACTTCCCCCATGCGCAACGTCCCCCCATGCGCATTAACTCCACATGCGCAACTTCCCCATGCGCATCAGCTCACCACATGCATCAATCTCCATGCCCAACTACCCCATGGGAATCTGCCCCATGCGCATCTGCCCCCATGTGCATCTGCCCCCATGTGCATCTGCCTCCATGCGCAACTGCCCCATGCGCAACTTCCCCATGTGCATCAATCCCCATGTGCAACTTCCCCCATTTACATCAACCCTCATTAGCAACTTGCACCCATCCGCAACTTCCACATGCGCATCAACGCAAGTGCAACTTCCCCCTTGCGCATCAACCCCCCATGCGGAACTTCCCCATGCGCATCAGCTCCACACGTGCATCAGCCCTCCATGCGCATCAAACCCCATGAGCAACTTCCAGGATCTGCAACTTCCTGGATGCGCAACATCCCCCATGTGAATCAACCCCATGCACAACTTTCCCCATGCACAACTTCCCCCCAGCGCAACTTCGCCGATGCGCATCAACCACCCATTCGCAACTTCCCCCATGCACATCAACCTCATGCGCATCTGCCCATTTGCAACTGCCCCATGCATATCTGCCCCATGCACAACTTCTCCCATGCAAAACTTCCCCCAATACGCATCAACCCCCATGCGCAACTTCCCTCATGTGCATCTGCCCCATATGCATCTCACCCCATGTGCAACTGACCCTATGCGCATCAACTCCCATGCACAACTTCTCCCATGCACAACATCTCCCCATGAGCATCAGCTCCCCATGCGCATCAACCCCCATGCGGAACTTCCCTGATGCACAACATCTCCCCATGCACATGTGTCCCCATGCAGAACTGCCTCCATGCACAATTACCCCCATGCACAATTTCCCCCATGCGCATCAACCCCCCAGGTGCAACTACCCACATATGCAACTTCCCCATGCGCATCAACACCCATGTGCAACATCCCCAATGCGCAACTTCAACAATGCACATAAACTTCCCCCATGAGCAACTTCCCCATGCGCATCAACCCCAATGTGCAACTTCCCACATGCGCAACTTCCCCATGAGCATCTGCCCCCATACGCATCTCACCCCATGCGCAACTGCCCCTATGCGCATCAACTCCCATGCGCAACTTCCCCCATGCACATCTGTCCCCATGCAGAACTGCCCCCATGCACAATTACCCCATGCACAACTCCCCCATGCACATCAACCCCCATGCGCAACTTCCTGTATGCACAACATCCCCTTGCACAACTTCCCCCTTGCGGATCAACCTCCATGCGCAACTTCCCCCATTCACATCAACCCCCATGCGCAACTTCCCCTATGCGAAAACTCCCCCACGCGTATCTTTCCCCCATGCGCAACTTCCACCATATGCATCAACCCCCATGCGCAACATCCCCCATACGCAAGTTTCCCCCATGCGCAACTTTCACCATGTGCAAGTTCCCCTCATGCACAACTTCCCCATGCGCAAAAAACCCCCATGCACAACTTCACGCATGTGGAAATTCCCCCACGCACAACTTCCCGATGCGCATCAACCCCCAATGTGCAACTTCCCGCCATGCAAAACTTTCACCATGCGCAACTTCCCCATGCGCCTCTGCCCCATGCACATCTGCCCCCGTGCAAAACTTCCCATTATGCAATTTTCCCATGTGCATCAAGCCCCAATGTGCAACTTCCCCCATATGCAACTTCCCCCATTCGTAACTTCCCCCATGCGCATCAACCCCATGCGCAACTTCCCCCATGCAAAACTTTACCCATGCGCATCTGCCCCATGCGCACCTGCCTCCATGTGCAACTTCCCCGTATGCAACTTTCTCATGTGCATTAACCCCCAATGTGCAACTTCCCCATGCGAAACTTCCTGCATGTGCATCTGCCCCATGTGAATCTACCCCCATGCGTAACTGCCCCATGCGCATCAACCCCCCTGTGCAACTTCCCCCATATGCAACTTTCCCCGTGTAAAACTTCCCCATGCGCATCAACCCCCATGCGCAATTTTCCATATGTAACTTCCCCCTACGCATCAACCCCCAAAGTGTAACTTCCCTCATGTGAAACTTCTCCGATGCACTTCTGACCCCATGAACATCTGCCCCCTGTGCATCTGCCCCCATGCGTAACTTCCCCTTATGCAACTTCCCCATGCGCATCAACCCCAATGTTTAACTTCCCGCCATGCAAAACTTCCCCCATGCGCAACTTCCCCCATGCGCCTCTGCCCCATGCTCATCTACCCCATGCGCAACTTCCCCATATGCAACTTTGCCATGCGCATCAACCCCCAGTGTGCATCTTCCCCATAATCATCTTCCCCTATTTGTAACTTCCCCCATGCGCATCAACCCCCATGTGCAACTTCCCCCATGTAAAACTTTACCCGTGCACATCAACCCCATGTGAAACTTCCCCATGTACAACTTCCCCCATACACAACTTCCCCATGCGCAGCAACCCCCAATGTGAAACTTCCCCTATGTGCATATGTCCCATGCACATTTGCCCGTGCGCATCTGCCCCATGCGCAACTTCCCCGTATGCAGCTTCGCCATGCACATCAACCACCCATTCGCAATTTCCCCCATATGCAACATCCCCTTAATCGAAACTTCCCCCATGTGCAACTTCCCCCATGCACATCAACCCTCTTGCGCAACATCCCCCATTCGAAACTTCCCCATGTGCATCTGCCCCATGTGAATCTATCCCCATGCGCAACTGCCCCATGCACATCAACCCCCCTGTGCAACTTCCCCTCATACGCAACTTCCCCCAATGTGCAAATTCCCTCATTCGCAACAACACCAATGCGCAACTTCCCCCATGCAAAACTTACACCACGCGCATCACCCCAATGTGCAACTTCCCACATGCGAAACTTCCCCATGCGCATCAACCCCCATGCGTAACTTCCCCCATGCGTAACTTCCCCCATGCGAAACGTTACCCATGCTCATTAACCCCCAATGTGCAACTTCTCCCATGCGCCTCAATCCCCATGTGCAACTTCCCCCATGCGCCTCAATCCCCATGCGCAACTTCCCCCATGCGAAATTTCCCCCATGCGCATCAACCACATGTGCAACTTCCCCATGTGCAACTTCCCCCATACACAACTTCCCCATGCACATCAACCCCCAATGTGCAACATCCCCCATGCGAAAATTCCCCCATGCGCAACTTCCTTCATGCACATCTGCCCCATGCACATCTGCCCCATGTGCAACTGCCCCATGCGGAAAATTCCCAATGCGCATCAACCCCCATGCGAAACATCCCTCACTCGCAACTTCCCCATGTGCATCAACCCCCATGCACAACTTCCCCTATGCACAACATCTTCCATGCGCAACATCCCCCATGCGAAACTTCTCCATGCGCTTCTGCCCACATGAACATCTGCCCCATGCGCATCTACCTCCATGCACTACTTCCCCGTATGCAACTTTCCCATGCGCATCAACCCCCAATGTGCAACTTCACCATGCGAAACCTCGCCCATGCGCATCAACCCCATGTGCAACTTCCCAAGTGCAACTTCTCCCATACGCATCAACCCCCATGCACAACTTCCCCTTATGCAACTTCCCCATGCACATCATCTGCCAATCTGGAAATTCCTCCATGCACACCTTCTCTCATGAGCAACTTCCCACATGCGCATCAAACCCCTTGCACAACTTCCCCCATGCGCAACTTTCCGCATGCGCATCTGCCCCATGTGAATCAACCCCATGTGCAACTTCCCCCAATGTGCAAATTTCCCCATGCACACCTTCCCCATGCGCATCACCCCATGTGAATCTTTCCCATGCGCATCTTCCCCATGCACAACAGCCCCATGCGCATCTGCCTCCATGCGCAACTTCCCCGTATGCAACTTTCCCATGCGCATCAACCCCCAATGCTCAACATCCGCCATGCGCATCTTTCCTCCATGTGCATTCTTCCTGCATTCGCATCTGCCCCATGTGAATCTACCCCATGCGCATCAACCCCCCTTTGCAACTTCCCCCATATGCAACTTCCCCAATGTGCAAATTCCCCCATGCGCATCAACCCCAATGCGCAACCTCCGCCATGCAAAACTTCCCCCATGCGCATCTTCCCCTATTCGCATCAACCCCCATGCGCAACTCTCCCCCTGCGAAACTTCCCTGTATGCAACTTCCCCATATGCATCAACCCCCAAAGTGCAACTTCCCTCATGCAAAACTTCCGCCATATGCAACTTTCCCCCATTCGTAACTACCCCCATGCGCCTCTGCCCCATGCGCATCTACCCCATGCACATCTGCCCCATGCGCATCTGTCCCCATGCGCAACTTCCCCTTATGCAACTTCCCCTTATGCAACTTTCCCATGCGCATCAACCCCCAATATGCAACTTCCCCATACGCAACTTCCCTCCATTCGTAACTTCCCCATGCGCATCAACCCCATGAACAACTTCCCCCTGTGAAAATTTACCCATGCACAACTTTCCCCATGCGCATCAACCCCCATGCGAAACTTCCCCCATGCGCTACTTCCTCCATATGCATCAACCCCCATGCGCAACTTCCCCCATGCAAAACTTCCCCGTATGCAACTTCCCTCATAAGTATCAACCCCCAAAGTGCAACTTCCCTCATATGAAACTTCCCCATGCTCCTCTGCCCCATGCGCATTTGCCCCATGTGCATCTGCCCCATGCACAACTTCGCCTTATGCAACTTCCCCATGCGCATCAACCCCCAATGTGCAACTTCCCACCATGCGAAACTTCCCACATGCGCCTCTGCCCCATGCGCATCTACCCCATGCACATCTGCCCCATGCGCATCTGCTCCCATGCGCAACTTCCCTTTATGCAACTTTCCCATGTGCATCAACCCCCAATGTGGAACTTCCCCCATACGAAACTCTCTCCATTAGTAACTTCCCCCATGCGCATCAACCCCCATGTGAAACTTTACCCATGCACATCAACCCCCATGCGCAACTTCCCCCATATAAACTTCCTCCATAAGTAACTTTCCCATGCGAATCAACCCCCAAAGTGCCACCTCTCTCATGTGAAACTTCTCCCATGCGCATATGCCGAATGCGCATCTGTCCTAATGCGCAACTTCCCTATATGCAACTTTGCCATGCACATCAACCCCAATGTGCAACTTCCCGCCATGCGAAACTTCCCCATGCACAACTTCCCCATGCGCATCAACCCCCAATCTGCAAATTCCTCCATGAACACCTTCCCCCATGCGCAACTTCCCCCATACGCAACTTCCCCCAATGTGCAAATTCCCCCATGTGCATCAACCCCAATGCGCAACTTCCCCATGTGAAACTTCCCCCATGTGCATCACCCCCAATGTGCATCTTCCCCCATGCAAAACTTCCCCCATGCGCATCAACCCCCATGCGCACCTCCCCCTTGCATATCTGCCCCATTCGAAAATTCTCCCAGGTGCAACTTCCCACATGCGCATCAACCCCCATGCGCAACTTCCCCTATGCACAACATCCCCCATGTGCAACATTCCCATGCACAACTTCCCCCATGCGCATCAACCCCATGCGCAACTTCCCCGTATGCAATGCACATCAACCCCCATGCGCAACTCCCCAGATGTACAACATCCCCCATGCGCTACATCCCCCATGCGGATCAACCCCTATGCGCAACTTCCCCCAAGCACATCAACCCCCATGCGCAACTTCCCGTATGCGCAACATCCCCCATGCGGATCAACCCCTCTGCGCAACTTCTCCCATTCACATCAACCCCCATGCGCAACTTCCCCTATGCGAAAATTCCCCCACGCGCATCTTTCCCCCATGTGCAACTTCCACCATGCGCATCAACCCCCATGCGCATCTTCCCCCATACACAAGTTTCCCCCATGCGCAACTTCCACCATGCGCAAGTTCCCCTCAAGCGCAACTTCCCCGTGCACATCAACCCCCATGCACAACTTCATGCATGCGAAACTTCCCCCATCCGCAACTTCCCCATGCGCATCTGCCTCATGCGCATCTGATCCATGCGCAACTGTCCCCATCTGCAACTTTCCCCATACGCAACTTCCCCATACGCACCTTTCTCATGCGCATCAACAGCCAATGTGCAACTTCCCACCATGCGAAACTTTCCCCATGCGCTTCTACTCCATGCGCATCTACCTCATGCACATCTGCCCCATGTGCATCTGCCCCTATTAGCAACTTCCCCATATGCAACTTCCGCATGCTCATCAACCCCCAATGTGGAACTTCTCTCATACGCATCTTCCCCCCATTCGCAACTTCCCCCATTCGCATAAACGTCCATGTGCAACTTCCCCCATGCACAACATCCCCCATGAGCAACTTCCCCACATGTGCAATTTCCCCTATGTGCATCAACACCAATGCACAACTTCTTTCCCCCATGTGCAACTGCCCCATGTGCATCAACTTCCCCCATACGCATCTTCCCCATGTGCATCAACCTCCATGTGCAACTTCCTCCATGCGCATCTACCCCATGTGCAACTTCCCCCATACGCAACTTCCCCCTTGCGCATTAACCCCCATGCTCATCAGCCCTCCATGCAGAACATCACCCATGCGCATCAACCCCCATGCGCAACTTCCACCATGCGAAATTTCCCCATGCACATCAACCCAATGTCAACTTCCCCATGTGCAACTTCCCCCATACGCAACTTCCTCATGTGCATCAACCCCAATGTGCAACGTCCCCCCATGCAAAACTTCCGCCATGCGCAACTTCCTTCATGCACATCTGCTCTATGCGCATCTGCCCCATGCACATCTGCCCCATGCGCAACTGCCCCCATGCGGAAATTTCCCCATGCGCATCAACCCCTATGAGCAACTTCCCCTATGCACAACATCCCCCATGCGCATTAACCCCCCATGCACAACGGCCCCCATGCACAACGGCCCCCATGCGCCTCTGCTCCATGCGCAACTTCCCCATGCACAACTTCCTCACATGGGCATCAAACCCCCATGTGCAACTTCCTCCCATGCGCATCAACCCCCAATGTGCAACTTCCACCATGCAAAATTTCCCCATGCGCATCTGCCCCATGCACATCTGCCCCATGCGCATCTGCCCCCTTGCGCAACTTCCCCATATGCAACTTTCCCATGCGCATCAATCCCCAATGTGCAACTTCCCCCATAAGCAACTTCCCCCCATTCGCAACTTCCCCCATGCGCATCAACCCCCATGAGCAACTTCCCCCATGCATAACTTCCCCATGCCCTCAACCCATGTGCAACTTCCCTCCTTGCTCATCAACCTCCACCATGCACATTTTTCCCCCATGCACATCAACTCTTCTTGCGCAACTTCCCCCATGTGCATCAGCTCCTCATGCGCATCAACTCCCATGCGCAATTTTCTCCCATGCTCATCAACCCCCATGCGCAACTTCCGCCATGCGCATCTTTCCTCCATGTGCATCAAGCCGCCCATGTGCAGCTTTCCCCCATGCGTGCCAACCCCCCATGCACAGCATCCTCCACAGTGCAAATTGGCTGGATGTTATTCAGTCTCCCATGTTAAGTATAGGACAAAAACACGTTACCCCCTTTTCAGCCCCTGAAGGGTTAAATTTCTCCAGATGGGTTCTTGATGGGAGTTCATGTGACAGAAGGAACTCCCTCCCAGAATTCCATGCTTCCAGGCCCAGCAGTTGGGGCGGAATGTTGATGAGTCATCAATTCTCCTATGCAAAGTATAGGGAAGAAAACGCGTTGTGCCCCTTTTCACCCCCTTCCGGTTGGAATTCCTGAAAACCGGTTCTTAGTGCACCCCTCCACCACGGAAGGAAGATCCACCCCAAATTTCACGCTTCTAGGGCTGACAGTTTTGGCAGGGTGGTGATGAGTCAGTCAGTCAGTCAGTCAAGTCAGTCAGTGACTTTTCTCTTTTATATATAGATATAAACATAAACATATAATACATAAACATGTAATACATAAATAAATAAATAAATATACAAGTTGACTTTGCTTCCCACCACCATTAAGGGGACTTCTTACTGTAATTTTCCTCCATCTCTATTGTTCTTATTCTTTTTTCTATTGTCTTCTTTTCCAGAATTGCATTGATTCTTGATTTGGAGCTTTCCCTTTTCCTCTTGTTAGTACATATTCCAAAAATCTGCCCCATATTTCATAAAAATTCTCGTTTTTCAACTCTCTCACCTAATTACAAGTTAATTTATCATTTATAGCTCTGTTCCATATTTCCTTATAACATTCTCCATTTTGAATTCAGTTTTTAATTTTCATTGCCCAGCTATTATAATTCTAGCTGCTATTAATAAATTAGTTATCAATTCTTTAATCATCTTATCATCTTCCACATTCCCAAATACTGATAACAAGGGAATCTCAGAATTGAATTCTATCTTTTTCACATATATAATTCAATTCCTTAAAAATTTGTTTCTGAAATCTTTGTACTTTTTCACAATCCCACCATATATGAAAGTATGTACCAATTTCTTTTCCATATTTCCAACAGATATTCAAATAACTAGCATTGATTTAATTTAATTTTATTGGTGTTAGGTACCATCACAAATCAAGTTTAGAAAATTTTTGCTTTATTCTCACTGGCATAGATCTTAGAACCCTCATTTTCCATAGATTCCTCCATTTTCATCATTTATTCTTTTTCCAATATCTTGTTCCCACCCTATTTTCAATCCTTCTTTCCTACTTTCTTTTTCCTCTAAATTAAGAAGTAAATATACTTTACTCATGGTACCTCTTACTGAATCAGTCATCTGAATGTATTCATATGATAATAAAAATTGTTCATACTTTGCGCATTCTCTACCTTTATTATATTTCTTTAACCATTCATTAGTCCATCTTTCTAATTGTATATAGTTCAACCATGAAATATTCTTATTCTGAAGGATTTGTTTCTTTTATCATAGAATCCTAGAGTTGGAAGGGACCTAGTAGGTCATCTAGTCCAACCCCCTGCCTGCAGCAGGAATTCCCCCTAGAGCATCCTCAACAGGTGCTCATCGAACCTCTGCTTGAAGGCCCCCAGTGAGGGAGAGTCCACCACCTCCCTTGGCAATTTGTTCCGCTGCCGAACTGCCCTCACCGTCAGGAATTTTTTCCTGATTTCCAGCCGGAATCTCCTTTCTTGCAGTTTGTACCCATTGGTTCTAGTTCTGCTTTCAGAAGCAGCTATGAACAAATTGACCCCTTCCTCCCTATGACAGCCCTTCAGGTATCTGAAGAGGGCAATCATGTCTCCCCTCAGCCTCCTCGTCTCCAGGCTCCCCCAAGTTCCCCCAACCTTTCCTTGTAAGAACATCCCAAGTTCCCCCAACCTTTCCTTGTAAGACTTCCCTTCCATCCTACTGAACATTCTTGTCGCTCTCCTCTGGACTTGCTCCAGTTTGGCTGCATCTTTCTTAAAGTGAGGTGCCCGGAACTGAACACAGTACTCAAGGTGAGGTCTGACCAATGCTGAAAAAAGAGGAACTATAACTTCTCGTGACTTGGAAGCTATAGTCCTCTTAATGCAACCTAAAATGGCATTTGCCTTCTTTGCAGACACATCACACTGCTGACTGATGTTCAGCTTGTGATCCACGGCGACTCCAAGATCCCGCTCACATGATGTGCTGCCAAGCCAAGTATCTCCCATTTTATACCTATATTTTTGGTTTTTATTGCCTAAGTGCAGAACCTTGCACTTCTCCCTGTTGAAATTCATTCTGTTTGTTACAGCCCAGGATTCTAGTTTATCCAGATCCTCCTGGAGGCTTCTCCTGTCTTCTGATGTGTTTGCTACTCCTCCCAGCTTGGTGTCATCTGCAAATTTGATCAGGCTCCCCCGTATCCCGTCCTCCAAGTCATTGATGAAAATGTTAAAGAGAACCTGTCACAAGACAGCCTTGGGGGACCCCACTAGAAACTGACCTCCAGGCTGACACAGAATCATTTACTAAAACACTTTCGAGTGCGGCCATCGAGCCAGTTGCAGATCCACCTAACAATTGCCTTGTCTAGCCCATATTTTTCCAACTTCCTAATTAAACCGTCATGTGGGACTTTGTCAAATGCTTTCCTGAAGTCAAGATAAATGACATCCACAGCATTGCCACTGTCCAGTAAGCTCGTAACCCAATCAAAAAAGGCGATCAGATTTGTCTGGCAAGATTTATTCTTGGTAAATCCATGCTGGGTTGTTTCATTACCTCTTAGAGGATTTAAACACATCCCCTCATCAGCCAATGATCCCGCACCCCCATTTGCATAACCCTCCTTCTGTGAATAGACGGATGCAAAGTAGGAGTTGAGCAGCTCCGCCTTCTGCTGGTTTCCAGACACCTGTTGTCCATCCTTGTCCAAGAGCAGCCCCACCCCCTGTCTCTCCTCCTGTTCCTTTGGGCATATCTAAAGAAGCTCTTGCCTGTACGCCTCCCTGGTGATCTTCCAGTCTTCCACTCCCTATACTTCTCTTTCTTTAACTTTAGCTGTGGAGCCAACCTGGTTTTTTCAGCATTTTCCCCCCTTTCTTTTTTATTGGAATTGTTTCTGACTGTGCTTGTAGAAGCTGCCTCTTAAGGAGCTCCCACCCATCTTGGGCCCCTTTCCCCATTAGATCATCAACCCATGGGATCCCACCTATGACTCCTCTAAGCCTGTTGAAATCAGCTCTCCTGAAATCCAACATATTGGATTTTCACTCATATATGCAGAGTTTCACTCTGCACTCTTTTTATTTCCCACATTATTCTAAATTCCAGCAGCTCATGATCGCTTTACTCTAAAGTTCCCACTATGTTGACCTGATCAGCCAGTTCTTCACGATTTGTTAAGATCAGGTCAAGGATGGCTCCTCCCCTTGTCATTTCCTCCACTTTCTGGACCATGAAGTTATCTTCCAGGCCCCTCAGGAATCTACTGGAGCTTCCATGTTTGGCTGAGTTTGTCTCCCAGCAAATGTCTGGGTAAAGTCCCCCATTACTACTACCTCATATTTCCTTGCAATGCCTGCCAGTTGCTCCAAGAAGACATCGTCTACTCCTTCTCCTTGGCCTGGTGGCCTATAGTAGATGCCCACCACAATGCTTTGTTTCTTATTTTCTCCCCTTACTTTTACCCAAACACACTCCACAGGGATATCCGGACCACCCTCCTGGATTTCAGAGGAAGTATATATGTTCTTGACATATAATGCTACTCCACCTCCCCTTTTGCCACTTCTATTCCTCTGGAATTGCTGATAGCCTTCCAATTGTGTGTTCCAGTCATGGGAGTCGTCCCACCAAGTTTCAGTTATTCCTATCAAATCAAATTACTCTTGACTTGTTAAAAGCTCCAGCTCATCTTGTTTATTTCCCAGGCTCTGTGCATTTGTGTAAATGAAACTTAAGCCCTGGAGGTTGCAACTCAATGCATTTCCCTCCTTTTTTGTAAGGCCAGGCCCCTCTAAAGTTTTTTGAGTTACCGCTGTGCCCTGGCAATTTCCATCCAGAGCACTTTCCTTATGCCTAGGTTCCTTTGGACGTAACCCACTCCCTTCTTATTTAGTTTAAAGCCCTCCTGATAAGGTTGGCCATCTCTCGTCTGAAGACACTCTTCCCCCAACCCGTAAGATGTAGTCCATCCTTTGCTAGGAGTCCTTCCTTGAGGAAGTTCATCCTGTGGTCCCAGAATCCAAATCCTTCTCGATGACACCATTTTCGAAGCCAGCTATTGACCTGAAAAATCTTGCTATCTCTCTGAGGACCTTTGCCAATTACTGGGAGGATGGATGAGAATACCACCTGGGTATCTCCCAGATCCTTAATCTTCCTCCCCAGAGCTTCATAATCTCCAACTATCTTTTGGAAAGTTTCCCGAGCAGTATCGTTTGTTCCTATGTGGATGAGTAAGAATGGGTGACGATCAGCAGGTGTGATCATCCTCAGTAGCCTCTCTGTGATATCCCGTATCCTGGCACCAGGGAGGCAGCACACCTCACAGGAAAACGGGTCTGGTCGGCATACAGCTTCCATGCCCCTCAGGAGAGAATCTCCAATCACCACCACCCTCCTCCGTGTTCTCCTTCTGTGACTAGCTTCCCCCACACTAACTGGTTGTGGCTGCTGTCTATGAGGGGGATCTGTAGGCATGCCAGTATGGGCAATGCCAGGATCCGGTGTAGGTGTGCTAGCAAGAGGAACTTCTGCCAGCATGGTGGAATCTGAGAGACTCTGGAAATGGTTGTATAGCTCCAGTGGTTCTCGAGTGCTCCTGCCACGTGTCTCCACGAAGAGACATCATTGCTGGGGTCCCCACTGGTGTCATCCCTCTGGAGAAGTGTGTTGCATCAAGGAACTCCTCAGATGCCTTAATTTGACGAAGGGTGGAAACTTCACCCTCCAATGCCGACACCTTCTCCTCCAACAGTGCAACCAGTTTGCACTTGCAGCATCGATAATCCCCGGGGTCCCTGGGCAAGAAGACAAACATGGCACACGTGGTGCATGTCACGACAACTGCGCCCTTCCCTTCCATCTCCTGTCAACTTCACAAGTCCTCCTTGCTCACAGGCTCCGGTCCACAGGATCGCGCCTCATGCCCTGATGCTGCCCTTGAAAGCTCCTCCCACCAGGCATCCAGCCAATGAACAGCTAGCAGCAACTAAGCACTCGGCTATGGAGCCCCCTCCTCCACTCACCTGAGACTCTGTGTTCCCTCTCACCTCTCCTCCGAAAAGGAGGCTGAATCAGGAACAGGCCCTAATAAAGCCCTACAAAGCTCCTTCCACCAGGCAACCAGCCAATGAACACCTAGCAGCAACTAAGCACTCAGCTATGCAGCCCCCTCTTCCACTCTCCTGAGACTCTGTGTTCCCTCTCACCTCTCCTCCGAAAAGGAGGCTGAATCAGGAACAGGCCCTAATAAAGCCCTACAAAGCTCCTTCCACCAGGCAACCAGCCAATGAACACCTAGCAGCAACTAAGCACTCAGCTATGCAGCCCCCTCTTCCACTCACCTGAGACTCTGTGTTCCCTCTCACCTCTCCTCAGAAAAGGAGGCTGAACCAGGAACAGGCCCTAATAAAGCCCTACAAAGCTCCTTCCACCAGGCAACCAGCCAATGAACACCTAGCAGCAACTAAGCACTCAGCTATGCAGCCCCCTCCTCCACTCACCTGAGACTCTGTGTTCCCTCTCACCTCTCCTCAGAAAAGGAGGCTGAAGCAGGAACAGGCCCTAATAAAGCCCTACAAAGCTCCTCCCACCAGGCAACCAGCCAATGAACAGCTAGCAGCAACCAAGCACTCAGCTATGCTGCCCCCTCCTCCAATCACCTGAGATTCTGTGCTCCTCTCACCTCTCTTTTGCTCCATAGATCTCATTTTATGCATCCAGTCTTTCAGTCTAATCACTTTTTTTCCCTATATAAATCAGCATACACTTTCATATTAGTAGAAAAGTTCTCTATTCCCATTACTGGTCCAAGTGGAGAGTAAGATGGACATAAATTCTTCCTAATTTATTACATATGTTTAACATTGTCTTTAAGAATGGGTTATTAATTTCACTTATCTTATATTTCTTAACCACACCAAATAAATCTTTTTTCAATATCTACCTGTAATTCTGATGATTCCATTTTCCACCAAATTAACATTACTGGTTTGTATATAATTTCTCCAATAAACCTAAACTGGTTAGCCAAATAATAGTTTTTTTTTTCTTTTTGGTATAACTATTCCACCTCTTTTTGCTATTTTATACCAACTTTTATAACTACTTTTTATTTAGTCTAGATCTCCTTCTATTAATACAATACTTATTAATCATTCCTTGCCAAAATTTCAAACTATCATCTGTTAACTGTATTGGTAACAGTCTAAATAAAAAATTGATTTTTGGTAAAAATTTTCCTTTTTATCATTGCAATCCTTCCAAACCAGGAAAGTTTAACACTACTATATTCCTGTAATTTCTTTTTAATTGCTTTCTTTAATATATTATAATTATAATTATTCCTCCTCCAGGGCAGTAAAGACGCTGTGCTTGTTAACCAGCAGGCCAGGGTTCGATTCTCAGGTTGGCCCCTGTCACTCACAAGACAGGGTGAGCTCCTGTCCTTAGCCCAGCTCTGCAACGCCAGCTGGATCCAATCGTATTGGCCTTTCCATTGGACTAATTCAGTGGCGTGGAGGGATGGGGAATAGCTGCTTGGGTAACAGCCTATCCTCCATAACAATCCAACCCAGGCTTTCATGCTTTGCATGCAGCGTATGCAGCGCCAAGCACGATACCATAGTCTTTCAAGACGGAAGCCTGCTTTAATTATTCCTCCATTTTGGGGTTTTTTTTTACTATATACCTAAATATTTAACTGATTTACATAACTTAATATCATGTTTCTCAACAAACCCTTCCTGTTCTGTTATATTATGGTTAAACATTATTTCAGATTTTTCTCAGTTTTCAAACAATCCAGTTATTTTTCCATATTCTTCCAAATGGACTTTAATTTTATCTATACTTTCTAATGGTTTTTTCATTGTCAATAAGGAATCATCAGCAAATAAACTGATCTTTATTTTATTGTTTTCCCCCTCCCTTCAATAGAATCATCATTCCTTATTACAATCCTCAATAACGAAGCATAACAAGACTGAAGAAAGAGGGCAAACTTGTCTGGTGCTTCTAGTTCTGCTTTCAGTAGCAGCTATGAACAAATGAGCGCCTTCCTCCCTATGACAGCCCTTCAGCTATCTGAACAGGGCAATCATGTCTCCTTCTCTGCCTCCCGTTCTCCAGGCTGAACATCCCAAGTTCCCCCAACCTTTCCTCATAGGGCTTCCCTTCCATCCCACTGATCATTCTTGTCGTTCTCCTCTGGACTTGCTCCAGTTTGACTGCATCTTTCTTAAAGTGAGGTGCCCAGAACTGAACACAGTACTCAAGGTGAGGTCTGATCAATGCTGAATAAAGAGGAACTAGAACTTCTCGTGACTTGGAAGCTACAGACCTCTTAATGTAGCCTAAAATGGCATTTGCTTTCTTTGCAGACACATCACACTGCTGACTCATGTTCAGCTTGTGATCCATAGTGACTCCAAGATCCCGCTCACGTGCTGCCAAGACTAATATACCCATTTTTATATCTGTATTTTTGGTTTTTATTTCCTAAGTGCAGAACCTTGCACTTTTCAACTTCCCAATTAAAATGTCATGTGGGACCTTGATAAATGCTTTGCTAAAGTCAAGATAAATGACATCCACAGCATTTCCACTGTTCAGTAAGCTGCTTTTTCTTTCTTTCTCATTTTCAAGGGTATTACAACATACGTAAGGGCTCCAAATGCATGAAGGAAATTAAGAGTTGGCTTTCTCCCTGTCTATGTCTGATATGGAGAACAACCAAGCTTTGTATGGTAAATTGAATTAAGGGTGTAACAAGAATATAGTGCACATTCTCCCCACTACCTTGGAGATAGCTTACTGTCCAGCATTAATGATTCAATCATATTTTGTAAACTTTGCTGTTTTCATTCTATATAGGCATTTTGAGTTGGACAGTAGGGGGCAGAAAAATGATGCTTAATTCTATATTTCTTAACCATGTTCTGGAAAGGGGCTCTTTTAAATTCCACAGCATTTTCTGATTGTATTGTTTTCACCTTCTCCCCTGTCTTGCACTCAACAAACTTAAGCCATGATTCAAATTCTATTGCAGTTTGAGTCTTATCTTTCAATAGGTAAGAAATCCAAATCTTGAATGTTGGTCTTGTATGGAAAATATGTACTTAGCTCCCCCAAAGGATTCAGACTTCATAGGACTGACAGGATCCATTTAGACTAACTCTAGTATTTTACTAGTCTGCAAATTTCCAGTTTGCCAAATATTGCATTGTTTGCTTTTCCCCTTAATGCAAGGTTCAAACCATATATTTGTCACATTTCTTTACTTTTACCGGCATTGCACCTTCAATGGTTTTTCTTACAGATTTATAATTAGCATGGCCAAGCCTCCTGTGCCACACATGTATATATTCATTATGCAGTTCAGTATCAAAGTAAACATTATCAGTTAGTGCCTTTTTACTTTCCTTCAGCACATATAAATTCTGCTTCTGTTCTATTTTTACTGTATCTCCATCATCACATTTTATCATACATTTTTCTCCCTTGATAGTAATTTTATATCTTTGTTTAGTCATATTGCTCACAGTCAACAAATTATTCTTTAGAGAAGGCACATATAGCATTTTCAAATTCTTCAGTGAGGGTTTTTCATCCTTTACTTCTGCACAAACCTGATCCACTAATGTTACATGGTTATTGTTTATATTCCTTAGTTTGATAAACATATTTCTCACGTGACAAATGTTCACAGAAGATTCCGAATCCACAATCCAGTAAGACTGAGAATCTCAGTCGGGTTTCTCGGACATGGTGAGAGGCACATAGTCTTTAAATATTCTTTTCGGTTAAGCAGCCTTCCCTTTCTTTTCTCTGCAATGTTTTATCACATGTTTTGTGGAACTGCAGCTAAAACATCTCCGAGTTACAAAGACATTATCACCCACGGTACAGAATAAGTACACGGAGGCAGATGTGGAAGTAAAGGGCCACTTTATTAACTATTTTAACATCAATAAAAAACAGGGGTAACTACAAAGTCGTGCTGGTAACTACAAAAATAGGGATGGGCAAAAACCTGGCTCAGGTAACACCCCACTCAGGAGGAGCCCTCCTACGCCAACTCCAGGGTCGAGATGGCTGGGCGCTCGGTCAACCAGTTGCCCTGTTGACCAAGCCTATATTAATTCCTAGGTACAGGGCTAGCCACATAGGCCTATATCCGGTCTGGTAGCACTAGGCCCACTATGCATCACCCTGATCCTTGCCATCTCAGGCAGTCACCAATAGCCTATTCTGCCTATCCCAGCACGACACCTGCCATAAAGTGACCGGTTAGTTTAACCCAACCCCTCCAGTACAGTTTAGTGTAGGCGAAAAAAGGTCCTGGCAAGAGCCAATCAGCAGGGACCCCAAAAATTCCTACCCAGCCCAGAGTGCGACCAGCTAATCTTAAACTGCACAGGGAGAGAGGGAGGGGACGACGCTCTGAAGCCGAATGCGGCTTCGCTGGGAGGGGGCTCGTCTCCCCAGCTCCACAAGCTCGCAAACTGTGAACAGCCTCATCCAGGGAAGTGTACCTAACTGAAGACAGGTAAGCAGGGATCCCATCGTTGACCGACTCTCCTTGGGGAAAAGAAAGATGATGTATAAGACGAAATTGACCAAGGGCCTTCTTAGGCACCACACCAAGGGGTGACACACTAAATTGGGAAAAGGCGGGGTTTCAAAAGAGCCAAGCACTCTGCCAGCCGCAACTTCTTTGGCTAGCTTCTTCCTGACCACTTCCTCCATGCCTTTTACTGACCTAAGGTTAGCACCCCAAGAAGCGCGATCCGATGTAGGCGAGGGAATCCTAAAACCCTCAGAAAAACCTCAAAACAAGTACTGAGCAGCCTGCCGATCAGGGTAATACCTCACAGACTCTCTAAAACACCCAAATTAATCGGACTGGGGCCTTTTACTAGGAGCTGGGAGAACCTGGCCCCCAAAGTCCCTGAAGGTCCGGTGGACAATGTCCAGATATTTGATCAACACCAGAGCCCTCTTTGGACGCAACTGCACTACTACTGCCATATATATGCAGTAACCATAGAGCCAGTTGGTCCAATTATGATCAACCTTTCTCTTCATAGTGGTCTCAGCATCCCGCTCAGGAACCTTAGGAACCTTTTCTGGCTCAGACTGAAGAAGACTGAAGAGGTCCACATAATCCCCTCTCCAGATCTTCTCTTTTACTGAGATGGCCAAATGGCCACCCAAAAGCAGATCAATGCTGCCATAAGGGCGGTCCTCAGGACCATCATCCTCATCACGATACCTGGCCAACCATTGGATCTCTTCCAAGGAAGACCAACCCCTAAGCTTCTCCCCATCATCAGCATCACGCTGTCGTGCTAAACGCCCAAAACCAGACCATGGGTTAGCTGTTGGGCTAACACCCATGTGTGGCCAAGGAAAGTAAGGAGGACCCCAACCAGGTACTCCCCAACCAGGTACCCACCAAGGTGCCATCATAGCTTGTTGTTTAGTTGGGGGAGGGGAAGAAACCTCAGGCGCCCCCCCCCCAACATCCTACAATCTCTGGCAAATCATTCTCCTCTCCTTCTGCTGGAGCAGCCCCACTTATAGGGAAGGAAGGACCCTCCTGAACTGGCATATCTGCAAGCCCATAATCCTTTAAAATCTTTTTCTTTTCAATCTTTGCATTCTTTTTAAAGCTTTACAACTATTTGGTAGGCCACTTGGTCCCTATATTTTTGTAACCATGGTGGGGATATATTACTGATTGGGCCCCAAAATCAATATAATAAAATTTACTTAGGTAGGAAGGATTTTCGGTGGCGACCCTCTATATTGCATTGACAATGTGGGAGGTTCAAGGACCCCTCAATGGTCCAAGAACCATTACATTAAAGTGAGGCCATTCTAGTTCACAAAGGAAACGTAGGGTATGAGGGGTTATTGGGTCAACATAACCATAATCCCCAGAAAATCCTTTCCCCAAATGATAAAGCATACATTGGAGTGGAGAAAATGGAGTCTCTCCACCACCCATTTCCCTCCCTCAATAGTAGCAGGCAGGACAGACGCAGAAGGGAAAGCGATATTGGGGTGACACAAGGGGGTTTTACTGTGCTATTAAAGATAGCCATGCAGGCGCGTTTTCTGGCCTAGCCAGCCGAATACCAGGGTCTGGACATAGGAACTGCAGAAACACAGTCATGGAAGTCACAACCAGCAGCCCTCCCCTCCCGTACATTCAACATGCAAAAACCCACAAGTTTCCTGGTTGAATCTCAGCACAGTCAGAGAAATTTATTGACAGTTTCCTGTCATTGGATTCCCTTTGAGGGGTGTCTAGCCCCTCCCTCCCCCTCCCTTGAAACTGGGGGCTTTCCTGAGGCAAAAGGCTACGCCACTATTCTGCCTGGCTATAAAAGACCTATGCAGGCAACCAGTAAGACAGATTTAAATGGAGTTGTTCCTACTCCAGCTCCCCTTGCTATCAACCTGGCTCTGTTGACTTGGGGGGACTTCCTATTGGACCAAGACCCTCCTGTCTTGTCCCCTTAGTATAGCACCATACTTGTCTTTTTCCTGTGTTCCCCGTTTTCTTGGTTCCTTCAGCAAGATTAGTTCTGTGACGCGATCCTGGGTCTGCCCACCGAGCAGGGCCAGAGTTCCTCCTCCATCTGGCAAATAGGGCCGGGTGGGACCTGGAAGATGGCTTGTCTGGCTCCACTGGGGCAGCACCCCACAGGAATCTGTTGAAGCAGGCCAAGTTCCACCACTGGCTTTGAATGCCTGGAAATCTCACTGGGGCCTCGAAAAATGTAGCAGATTTTGCAGAACTTCAAAAAACCAGAGACCCAGAAGCTGATTGGAAGCAAGCTGTTTATTTGTCTGTAGAGAAAGACACCTCTCTGTTGGATCACTCCAAAAAGCAGAAAGACTCCTGAACAAATGCAAAGTTCCTTATTTTATAGTTTCAATACAGTCACAAGCTTTCTGATACAATTTCTTGATATTACGATTTCTTGATATTATGATAAACATTAGCATAGCAAAGTTTAGTAAAGATTAGTTTCGATCTAGGAAGATTAGATTTCTTGCTTTCTTTTGGGATTTATCATGCATATCTGTTTTTTGATGCATTAACTTGTATGTCTTAAATGAGTAATAAATTTTTCTCTTCATTTTATACATCATCTCATGGACTCTAGGGGAAAAACACACAACTGAATAGAAGCCAGGCACACAGTTGACGTCAAGAAAGTACGCTCAAGAATTATCTTTAGAAAAAGGCCAGATCTTTATGTGCCTGATGATCCCATATATTGCCATGCTTCAGCAGATGCAAACAACAGTTTTGTCCTACCTGGAAACTGCCAGAATTGTGGATGCTGAAGTATTTTAAATCTGTACTAAATTTATTGGTTTTGTGTAGTGTGACAAATGGTTGGGTTGGGGCAATATAAAATTAGGAACCAGCTTTTATCCCTGTGGATTATCTTGCAAGAATAATTTCTCCCTGCATATGTATGCATTTAAAAAAGTAGCTCAAACTATTGCTTCCTTATAATTTTCAGGCCTTATTAATATGTGACAGGACTTGATTTATTGCATCAAACCTGCTTTGCTTCCTCCATTGTTTTACGACCTGATGTCTAAATCCTTTCCTTTGAATGGGTGCTTTTAATTTTTTTTCTTTCTAAATGGAGGGAGTTTATGGAGCCGTTACTGGTTATTAGGGACCTTTGTGCTTGTATTTCTTGTACATCACATTTCTCAGACTGTCGGATGTTTATAATATTGTGGACTGTGTTGCCATGGCAAGGGATGTTAGCGAGAAGAAAATGAACCCCCAGTACACAAGTTCTGTGATGTAAGTATGGTAGAAAAATTGAACAGTAATATCTTCAGAGCTACTTAGGAACAATTTCACCTGTATTTTGTACAATACAAAATACCTTTCCCACAATATTATACATACAAAATTACATTGGCTTCAATATGGTTTTAGTCTTCACAGAAAACATGACTTAAGGAAGTGAGTTCATTCAGCACCACACAAAATACTTGTCTGACAACATAGACATTGATTTCTGTTGCACCAACTTAAAATGTAGCAGATGCCAAGGTTCTGAAAGTGGGAGAAGGTGAGATTTGCATTGCTAGATTGGGCCATTTGTACACTATGTGCACAATCCTAACTGATTTTGGCCAGCTAACTCACACTAACTTCAGGTCAGCACAAGACTTATGCTTTCAGCCCTAGGCTGCAATCAAGAAGTGCACTTGGACTGCCCTATTTATCGCTGGGGTGGCTCAAGTCCAAGATGGACCCAGTTATGCCAGAGAAGAATTGGGGCAGCCTAAGGCAACATAGGGTGCTTTAAGACAGGTGGGTATAGAATGTCCTAGTTGAGGCAGCCTGGACAGTTCAGGTGGGGCATGTTAAAGGTATGTTAAACATGTTAAAGGCATGTTTAGCATTGCCAAGGGCAGAGCAGTTACTCTGTATCCAGAGCCTGTTTCCAGGGCAGAAATTCCCCCTTCCAGCCCCTCAGAGTTATACCACCTCAGGAGCAGGTATAAACAATGAATAGACCCATAGGGGCTGTGGTGGGTTTCAGGGGGTTCTCACAGGTTCTATAGAACACTTTGGTAATGAAAACCAATTTCTAATGGGACATAGAACCTGTTGTTTTATGGGCATAAAACCTGTTTTTAATTTACGTTATTTGGACATAGAACCTGTTGTTAATTTATTTGAATCCCACCACCGGTGGAAGGGAGAAAAGTTTCAGGCCCATGAGGGTGATAAGGATGTTGCTGAATGATTTCAGTGGCTCAGAACATGTATGCAACTGGCAGTTATGTTATCACGTTATTGCCAATTACCGTATTTCCCGGCTTATGACACGCACCAGACCATGAGACGCACCAAAGTTTAGAGGAGCAAAACAAGAAAAAAATTTTAATCTTTAAATTTTAACTTTAATCTTCTAGCACTCTTTTAATTTTCTGGTATCCCCAAAAACTCATCATCTCTAGTGTCAGTGATTTGTGACTTTTGCACAAATCTCATTGCAAATGATCAGAACAACAACATTTTGCACAAATCTCATTACAAATAGTCCAAAAAGTTGGGGGGTTCTTTTGGGGAGTAGGTAGGGAAATGTGAGGTTGATCTAGATAGATAGGGAAGAGTGAGGGAGGCACAGGCAAGGAGCAGGAGGGACCATGTCTTGTGCATGTCTACTTTGGAGCAAGTCTCCAAGCCAGGGAAGGCTGGTTAGGATTGCAACTGTGCCAGAGTGACCAGATGCCAAACCCAAAATTCCTGAGCCCCAAAGCCTAAATTTCTATCCCCAGGGCAAAATTCCTACCCGCTTAAAAAATTGCCTAAAATGTATTTTTTTTGTTTTTATATTTTTGATTTTTACTTTTTTGGCCATAACTTTTGATAGGAAGGAGATATCTCATAACCAGACATGGGCTAACACCGGTTCGGACCGGATCTGCCGAACCTGTTGTTAACGGCAGCCCGACGGTGCCGATCCGGTTGTTAGCCAGTCTCACCATTATAGGCCGAACTGGTTCGGAGGCTTTGAAAAATTTCTGGCCGCCGCGGCCGCCATTTTGTTTCTGCGCGTGGAGGTGCACGTGCAGCTCATCAGAGGTGGGTGAGAAAGTCCCTCCTCCCTGCCTTGTGTGCAGCAGAGCCGGCCAGCAAAGCAGCAAGTGAGTGCGCAAGCAGCCATTGCTACCGCACACTCTTCAGCAAGCGGCAGCACAGACCGCTGCTTCCGTGTTCTCACTGTCCCTGCCTGACCTGACCTCATCTGACCTGACCTGCCTTAGTGCCTTTGCCTTGCCAGCACCACCACCTCTTGAATAAGTCCTTACTTCTGAGTAGACCGCCTCGCCTGCGCTAAGCACTGAGTGTGTTTGTGTGTGTGTGTTACTTCTGAGTAGATCACCTCGCATGGGCACAGCACTGGCTTTCTTGTGTTACTTCTGAGTAGACCGCCTCGCCTGCGCTAAGCACTGAGTGTGTTTGTGTGTGTGTGTTACTTCTGAGTAGACCACCTTGCATGGGCACAGCACTGGCTTTCTTGTGTTACTTCTGAGTAGACCGCCAGGGCACATAGCTATTCAGGTGTGTAGCGCACTGTGGCTGGATACTGGGGGCACTGGGACTGCAATGTGAGTCCGGCCTGGGCATTTTCAAAATCAAATTTTGAACAACACAAAATCAATTTTTCAGAAAACCTGTAAATTCAAAATATGATTATATCATTAGCAGAGGAAAAGTCACACAATCTTGTTCAGAAATATGCAGGATTTCCATTAAAAATTTAACATGACTGATGGTTAGGACTAATCCAGGATTGGGCATATCCTGCAGGTTGTAGCTGTAGCAGGATGTCTGATGCCGATGATTCTTGCATCTTGTGATTTAGGCAGCCAAATGAGTAGTAAAAGCAAGGAACCATTGTTTATATTTATATTAGATTTGAGCTATTATTATTGAACCAGTGACTCATTTTCCACTCATGATAATTTTCTTTGTTGCCTAGGCTTTGGAAAGCTGTGAACATACCAGACAGACCCAAGCCAAGGAGACTGATCCAATTTACTGGAATCTGATCACCAGAAAGTTGCAGGTGGGTCTCCTTAGTTAATCATTGCCATTGTTAACCATTGTGTATCAATATATCTGATCCAGTATTATACAATATATACTGTATCTGATGTATTGTACACCACTCCACAACAACACTTGTGTACAGGTTTTATTTTCTCACATTTAAAGAAGTAATTGCAAATTATAGAAAAGAGAGGGCTTGGTCATGCATGTTTTTATGTAAACAAGACTGAGGAAAAAAAAATTCTCTCTGGTGTTTTTTTAAAGGATGAAAAGGCAACAAAGTTTGAAAGATTATTTCAGCAAAAAACCACGACCAGTTAGTACAATACAGGGTACTACTAGTACAGCAACTACAACAACACAGTCACAAGCAAAACCAACCAGAAGTGTCTCTAGTACTGAACAAATGCAGCCAATTCTTGACCTTGAAATAGATTTAGTAGAGTCAGAAGCAGAATCCAGCGTAATCACTACTGAAGACAGCAGCATTCCAATTTTTGAATGAGAAGAAGTAGTTTCAACAATGCCACAACAGCCCAGTACCAGTACGTCCATTATTGAAATTGAGAGTGAGCAGTCCAGTATTAAAGAGAATCTCCCTGACTGCTGGACAGTGCAACAGTATGACAATTTTAAAGAAAAATATGATGGACTGGGAATTTCACAGAAAAAGTTAGGTTGTCAGTATTGTGCAAAATATATCTTTGTAAAAGAGAAAAGTGTTCATGTTTCCAGAGAGTAGAGAAATTTTCAGATAGAGCCATCAGTGAAGGACAAAGTGGTACAACAAGCTTCTCTCAGGAAAAAAATGAGAGAACATTTTCAGTCTAAGGCTCATCAAATATTTAAAGATAATTTCAAACAATGTGAGCAGGATTCTTTAAAAAAGGCAGTAGATACAATGACAACAAAATATTTAAAGACTACTTGTAGAGTGCTTAATTCAGTTTACTGCCTGGCAAAAAGAAATAAGCCATTTTCAGACATAGAATTCGCGGTTGAAATGCAAATAAAAAATGGATTGGATATGGGAAAGGGATTACATTCATGTAGAACTGCTGGGAGAATGATGGATTATATTGCAGAGGACATCAAATGAAAAATATTTAGTAGAATTACTGAAAAGAATCTGAAAATTTGTTTGATTATTGATGAAGCTTTAACAATGGCTTGCACACCAGTTCTTATACTTTATGTAAAAGTTGAGGGTTCAGCAGCAATTTTTGTTGAGTTAGTGGAACTGGAAAAGCAAGATGCAGAGACAATATTTTTATCAGTAATGGGAAGTTTAAGTAAAGCAGGGCTCACTAAGAACTACCTGAAAAAACATCTAATTGGATTTTGCTATGATGGTGCAAGTGTTATGCTTGGGAGAAAATCTGGAGTGAGCACCAGGATAGCAGAAGAGTTTCCAAATATCATCATATGGCACTGTTTAAACCATCGCCTCCAACTTGGTTTAGATGATTCAATAAAGGAAGTAAAGCAAGTGAATCATTTCAAAATATTCATTGATAAAATATATAGTATTTTCCATAAGTCCAGTAAGAGCCAAGCTGAACTTAAAAAAAATCTGAAGAACTTGAACTTGAAACTGTCAAGATTGGAAGAGTTCTGGGACCAAGATGGGCTGCCTGTAGCTTAAATTCAGCCCAAGCTGTGTGGCGTGCCTATCCTGCACTACATCAGTATTTTTCTTCCAAACCCAAGTACTTGGGTATGGCTGCCTGTCTAGAAAATATATTTTTTTTAAAGGATTTGGCCTTGATGATTGACATTTTGAGTGAAATTTCTCTGCTTTCAAACGCTCTGCAAGCAAGAAATGCTGACATCATAAAGGCCGAAAAACTTGTGCTACGCTCTATCAAAGCTTTTCAAATGCTTCAAAAAGGAAAGGGTACACAAGAAAAGAAAGTTACTGAATTAATGACTTCAGAAAGCTGCAAAAATATTACATTTGTAGAAAATCATCGATTTGTAGGGCTTCCTCGAGAAGGACTTCTGGAAAACATAATAACAAACTTGAGGAAAAGATTGACAGATTGTGGCCATTTAAGAGCTACTTGTAACCAATTTGAGGACAGCAATAAATTGCAGTTCCTGACTTATTTGGAGCCAGAGTACTGGAAAATTGAAGACGTTGTAGTTCCGTGGACAGAAGCAGAGGAGCAATTGGCTGCATTTAAAGACATTTTTAATTATGAAATTGACATGAATGACTACAGAGATTTTGTGGAAAATGTCTTACGAGATTCAGAGAAATATTCAATTCCTGAAAGCATTAAGAAAGCTCAAAATATTGTCAAGACACTTGTGATCAGTTCAGCAGAAGCGGAAAGGGGTTTCTCAAAGATGAAAGTAATATGTTCAGAGAAGAGAAGTCGCCTGACAGTCTCCAATATATCAACCCTTATGACTGTCAATCTACTCGGCCTACCAGTGGTGGAATGGGATCCTACTCCTACAGCGAAAAGATGGCTGAAGGAACATTGCACAGCTGATGATACTCGAATAAGAACAAAGACAGTGACTGAAAGTGAGCAGGATGAGGACGTCATTCAAAATTCTATTTGGCAGTTCCTTTGCTAACAGTTTGGTATGTAATATTTTTATATTAATATCTTAAAACAATTTCTTAAAACATAATCTTGTTTTGCATACCTCTTTTATTGCTCTTATTTGAGTATTTAATGCATGAATTATTAAACTACCATTTGGTGCATCCTTTATATAGAGGAGAGGAAAAGACAAGGGAGGTGGTATGTATGGAGAAATGTTCCTTGAAAACAGGTATAAGGAAACCTTTTATATAGTGTTTTCTATAGTGTTTATATGAAAACACATATAAGGTATATGTGGCAAGGAGTTCTGAGGCAGCATTATCCCCATTCTGGTAACCATCATGGGGGCTGGTGCTGGGCTGAAATTGTTAGAAGTATATTTGTTGAACCATTTTAATTATTTCTCAGCAGGAACGTGTGTTTCCAGATGCTGCTGAACTACAGATGCTGCTCTACTCCAGAAGTTCCACATACGTGTAGTAACCATCATGGGGGCTGGTGCTGGGCTGAAATTGTTAGGAATATATTTGTTGAACCATTTTAATTATTTCTCAACAGGTACGTGTGTTTCCAGATGCTGCTCTACTCCAGATGCTGTCCTACAGATGCTGCTCTACTCCAGATGCTGTCCTACAGATGCTGCTCCACTCCAGATGTTGTCCTACAGATGCAGCCCAGAAGTTCCACGTACATGTAGTAACCATCATGGGGGCTGGTGCTGGGCTGAAATTGTTAGGAATATATTTGTTGAACCATTTTAATTATTTCTCAACAGGAACGTGTGTTTCCAGATGCTGCTGTCCTACAGATGCTGTCCTACAGATGCTGCTGTCCTACAGATGTCCTAGGAGCGTGTGGTAACCGTCATGGGGCTGCTGCTGGGCTGAAATTGTTAGGAATATATTTGTTGAACCATTTTAATTTTTTCTTAACAGGAACATTTGTTTCCAGAAGTTCCAAGCCTCTGCAAAATGAATTCCACTGCCTCTTCATCAAGAGTGAGACTGAAAAGACATCTTTGAAGTGATCTTCCCCAGGGTGAGCACCCAAAAAGGAGGAACAGGGTCCTCTTAAAATAAGTTTAATTTGATTTTAAATCACTGAGGGGTCAGAGGTAGATCACCAGCACACTTGGTTCCATCTCTCCAGTGTTTTTTCCCTACCTGCAGGAATCTTGCCTGCAGATGTAGTGGGGTTGCTTGTTGTTTTTGTGCCAATAGTTTGTCAGTACCCCAGGGGGCCACCGCCTGCACCCACACATCACAGGCCCGGCGACATACCTGGTCTCCTGCTTTTCAGGATCACCCATTCCTGCCCCTGCCCTAAGGCCCCCAGTCTCCCTAGATGTGTGTTATATATAGGGCAAGATTTGCCCAGGCTTTACCCAAATACACGTACTTTATTAGTTTTGTTGTGTCATGTGCTGGAACTTTATAGTTCGCTTTCACTAAATGTTTTCAGGCAGACACAACAAAGTGTCAAGAATTTGGTGATTTTGGCAGGGGGGAATTCTCCAACTTTATTGGGTTTAAATTTTATTTGAAACTAAATTGAAACTACTAAAGTAGTTCAAACTTTGCTGAATGTATAACTGAAAAATTTACTAAACTGAAGTGGTAGTTCAGTTTGAAATTAAAGTAGATCATGAAGTTGGACATGCCTGGTACAGAGGGTTGTGGTATTTACAGGGATTCTACTATTTCCCTCACAGTCTCTCCTAGTGCTCTGGGTGCTCAGGAGGACTTGGTGATCACTGGCTGGAGGAATGGGCAGAATAGCAGATGTAGAATAGCAAGCACGCTCTCTCTCTCTCTCTCTCTCTCTCTCTCTCTCTCTCTCTCACACACACACACACACACACATGCATAGGCAGAGTCTTTCTGGAATTAACCCCTTCCTCCTATGATTTATTAAGTACCAGGCCACCTCTCAGGCCACCCTACCTCTACTCCTCTTTCCAAAGCATGTTCACTTTAAAGCTGTGTCCTCAGCAGGTACAGGGAGGAAGCCAGAGCCAAGTACTTCTGCATTGTCTTACCTTCACTCCTTCCCTTTCGCATTTTGCTGAAACATCCTGCTTCCCACCCACCCCCCAAGTGGGAATGTTCTCAGATCCTCAGCACTGTCAAATACCTTTTTGTGCAGTTGATCATTTAACAGCTGTACAATGTGCTGGGTTGTACAATAAGCAGTTTGAAGTCTGGAGTGCAATTTGTAGCAAACCTATCAGTTCTTGAACAACTTTGTTCTAGCTGGCAGTGTTGCACTGATCACCAGATCCAGTAGATATTGACAACCTCCTTTATAGAGTGAAGAAGTTAGCCAGAGAGGTGGTGTGATGAAAATAACTGAAAATGGCCATGATTTTCAAGTGCCTAACAAGGCACTCATCTTTTTCCCATCTCACTTTTCCTTTCAAAGGTTCTCTGAAGGCTCGGGCCAACTAGAAGCCTACATTGATGCAGAGGAAGAAGTAGCTTTTCAGATGGACAACAGACTGCTCTGGCTGGGGATCTTTGGGCATAACTTCAGCGGGGGCCATTTTTGGTTCGCCTAAAAAGGAGGAGTCAAGCAAGTTCATGGACACTTTTCTCCCTTCAGGAAAGGTTATGCTGAGAGATTCCTTGTTTAGTAATCCTTTTTGCACTTTAGATTGTGAGCCCTTTTGGGACAGGCACCGATTAGCTATTAATTAGCTATTAATTTTTTCATTTTCTTGTAAACCGCTTTGTGAAATTTTCAGTTGAAAGGCGGTATATAAATATTGCAGATAGATTGTTGTATTTTCAGCAGCTGCAGTATTACACTTTAATAAAATGTTGGTTTTCTGAAAACAGCTACTGTGGTCTGCTTTCCATCTTGTAACTGTCACAAGCCACATCCGGCTTGCAGTTGTGAAACTGGAATGTCTTTCTGATAGATTGTTAGACTACTAACAATCACTCTGAGCACTGCAGTGAACTTTTAAGACTCACTACTTCTGGATCTTGCAGCAGCAAGGTTTTTCCCTCTGGGGAAAATTTCTCCTGTTACTGACACAGTTCTAGGAATCTTGTCTTTTTTTTTCTCTGGGATTACATGGCTGGGGCTGAGGATTGAGAGTTGGATTTTGTCATGCCCCAGATTAACCATAGTTGGTTGGTTTATTATTCATGCCCCAGATTAACCATAGTTGGTTTATTTACGATCCAAGATCAAATAACATATAACTTTCTTAAGAGAACATCAGATTTATTGACAAAGATTTACATGTGAAGCATTTTACATTAAAAGGATTATTACCAACTCCTGCTGTTGGTAGAAGGGGAATGCAAATTTAGGGCCCGGCCAATCCTATCTTCTCCACTATATGCGTACCTCTCATGCTTTCTGTTATTCTCATAATCTGCAGCAAAGTGTTTATACGCAGAATCATATTTAAGGCATCACTTGTGGCAAATAATGCTTCTAAGTGGTGATCACTGGTGGTGTAGTTTTCAGGATGGGAGGGAGACATTCCAGAGAGAGAGGGTAGGAGCCTCACAGGAGGAGGCAGGATTGACAAAGTCTTCTTCCTCTGGACTCCATCCTTTGCATTGGACTGCAAAGGTTAAAAAGGTAAAGGCTCCCTGCAGGTTAACTGCTAGTTGTGTCTGACTCTAGGGTGCGGCTGTGCTCATCCCTGTTTCCAATACTTGAGAGCCAGCGTTGTCTGAAGACACCTCCATGGGCATGACTGGACCTGGATGCTGAGACACATGGAACCAAACACTGTTCCCACTGAAGTGACACCTATTTATCTACTTGCATTTATGCTTTCAAAATGCTGGGTTGGCAGGAGCTGGGCTAAGGACGAATGAGCACTCACTCACTCCACCTCACTTCGCTCCGTCACTCAATCATTCGCTCACACAGTCATTCACTCCACCTCACTCATGCAGACAGTCATTCAGTCCACCTCACCTAACTCACTCAGTCACTCACACATGCAGTCACTCACCTCACCTGTCAGGGCAGATCACAGTGGCCATTTCCCCAGGGTGACCAGATGTTGGCAGTGGCACCCAAAAAAGGAGGACAGGGTCCTCCAAAAGAACCCTTAAAATTTTTTTTAAATCATGTTAAATCCTTTTTGGGTGCCTGCATTCTGGTCACCATACAAGGGAGCACACTGTTGTACAAATTTCAGAAGTGTAGTCTCATGATAGATAATATGATAACTATCTCTTGATAGCCTGAGAGCCCAATCCTAGCATGACTACTCAGAAGTTAGTCCCATGACAGTCAATGGGACTTACTCCCAGGAAAGTGTGGTCAGGGTAAGGGCAGCATCTATTGCACGACAGTGTGCAGGTCTACTCAGAAGTAAGTCCCATGACAGTCAATGGGACTTACTCCTAGGAAAGTGTGGATGGGACTGCCGCAGAGTCCAAGGAAGGAGCCGTGACTTAGCAGGGCTCCTTCCTTTTTAAATTGTCCACACTGCCTAGCAGTGCGGACGTCTTTAATAAGGGAGGCATGGGCGGGAGTTCCGGGGGGGCCTCGGAGTTCAGGGGGCTTTCCCTGTCTGCAGTCGGAGGTCAGGCAAGGACAGGGTAAGCCCCCTAAACTACGCATGCGCCAACCTTCGTTGGTTGGCACATGCGTAGTGCGCTTGTTTTAGCACAAGCGCTGTGCGTTGAAAACAAAAAGCGCACTGTGCACGCGCTTTGTTTTCAGCGCATGCACAGTGCGCTTTTTGTTTTTGGTGCAGCAGCGGTGGCAGGTGGACCTGCAATAGCACAGAGGTGGGTGGCATCAGTATGCAGGCCCCGCCCAGGCCCCGCCCCTGACCCACCCAGGCCCCGCCCCCCACCCTGCCCCCTGACCCCGGCCCTGCCCCCTGACCCGTCCTGGCCCCTCCCACTTCCGGCAAACCAGTAGCTGGGGCTAGGTCTGCCCACCACTGCTCATAACTGATTGTTGCATTGGATTCCGCTCTTCAATATGAACCCAATGACATATGACATGATGGGGTAAGGTGCTCCAGGATTGGCCCTATCACTCTATCAGACGCACAGACATTTCCCCCCTCCCCTCTGGAAAGAAAAAATGTGTGTCTTATAAACCGGGAAATACAGTACTTCCACATCAAACCAAATTTGTACTGCTCTGCTTTAGAATGTGTTGTGCTTAGACAGTGAAATTATCTCTGAACTATGCATGTGCCAGCTTTGGATGAGAGGAGTACTTTTTAAATGGATTGACCTTGAGAATGGGAGAAAGAGCCAATGAGAAACTCACAAAGAGAAAGATAGGAAGAAAAGTATACATCAAAAAAGGCAGCATGAAGTGGGGGAATGGTATGCATATGCAAGAGATATGCATATGCATATGTTAGTCTAACAGGTCAGCATGACAAACATATAAAGCAAAAAAAATATAGAGGAAAGAGAGAGAGAGAAAGAAAGAAAGAAAGACAAGGGCATTACTAACAATGCGATCCTAAGTATGTCCACTCAGAAGTAATCCTACAATCCAGAGTAACTATGGGAAGATGTAAGAGGCACTTACTCTGGATTGTTCTATGTATTTCCCATAGATTTCCCATAGGTGGCACCATAAGTATATCAATATAAAAGGTCCCGTAATTACTCTGGATTGTAGCTTGAGTCCCACTGTAGGATCAATAGTTCTTAGTCATAGGAACACAAAGTCACAATTGAACCCTAAGAACGTAAATCATTGTACCCTGTGAATATCCTGTCAATTTCTTGTGACTTTTTTCCCAGTTATTGCTTTTTAGCAGTTGGAAAAATGAACATTAATGTACAGAGCAGTTATGCCATGGTCCGCATCACCTGGGGTGGGATGCTGGTGCATCAACCCCTCCCCTGCGCATATGCAACCTTATTGTTCAAGTGGCTAAACGAGTTAAGTATATAATTGCTGTATTTTACATGAAAAGTTATTGGCTGAGAATAAAATGGTGCAAAACCAATCTGAGAACTTTCACTCTGGTTATCACCATTCCTTTTGAGTGAGAATGAAATGGAACCATCCTTAGAACTATTGAAATGTAACCAGTGAATTAAGGCAGAAGTGACAGCAAAATGCTATCACCAGGGGATATGATGATGTCCTTCTCCCTCACCTCACTCTCCCATGACTGTGCTGTCCCTCCTCTGTAAAGGCACAGCCCTGAACCCAAAATTGCTTCATTTGCATCCAAACAGGGATAAGCGGGGGGAGGGGGGGTCAGAGGAATGGGAGTGGGCATGAGGACGAGAGAGTGGTAATAAACTAACAAATAAACAAATAAATAGTGTGCATTTCCATTAAGTCCTGTTACCGCCAGTGGAGATGGATAATTGGAATCTAATCAGTTTTGTCATTGGAGAAAACAATGTGTACACCTGGCCTGGACTTTAGCTGCACCACTGTATGCAGGAAGACCACTGGGATCTTCAACTCAAAGAATCAGGTAGATATAATTATGTAGATTTAAATAGATTTAAATAAAGAATCAGATAGATTTTCAGTGAGAGCAGTGACACTCCTGATCATCATTACCACCAAAGTAGACAACATAGGGCTAGAACCTGACCAACATAGTGCTTAACCTGATTATATTCCAGTTTATTCCAGTGCTCCTGCATCTATTCCTTTCATTTTAAAGGGAGTGACATCAGAAGAGACACTTGCTGACTACATAAAGCTTTCATTTATGGCATATTGAAATATTTTAACAAACCAATGGCTTGTGAATGAGCAAGCACATGCTGTTGAATGATTTCTGCTATGTGTTAGTAAGGGTTGAGTAGGGAAACTGGACTTTGAGCCAATTGAATCAATTATGCCACCACTGTGTTTGAGAGTATTCAGTAAGCTTTTGTAAATGAAGCCTTATCAAGAAGCCTTTTACCCAAACTATGCAAGAGTCCAAGGTGGATATTCTGAGGTCAACTAAGTCAACTTCTAAGTTGGATTCAGTAGCCTTCTCAGAGGTGGGGGGGAGCACAGTACTAATTTTTGCATGCATCTAAACACACTATGAGGCTTTCCAATGTGACCAATACAGAATATTTTCCTCAATGAAAGGATGGACTTTTTGCTGTCTGGCACCATTGGGGCCAGTACTGGCAGCATTGGGGCCAGTACCACCACTTGCTTTTAGATTAGTGGTGTTCAAAGTGTGAGTCAGGACCCTTAGGGGATCACAACCACAGATCAGGGGGCTCATTGGAGCATGGGATACATCATCTTGGTATCTGGCACAGGGCTTAGCTGTGAGTAAGGATCATTGAGCATGATAGGACTTAATTCCAAGAAGACAAAGAGGAGCATCCAAGTAACTTTGACACAGAGTCCCAGACTGATTTTTTTCAGTGTGAAAGGGGGTCCCATACTGAAATGTCTAAATACCACTGTTATAAGATGGTGCCACTCTTCATGACTGCTTCCCTATGATGAAAATTTATGCAAATGAATACCTTGCATAATTATCCTGCAAAAATCACTTTGTTTCACCGAGGGTGCTAATGTGACTTCTTTTTTTTCACATGATTTGAATGATTACCCTCCCAGCCTGCCTTCCCTCCTATCATTTTCACTCCCCACTTTTCTTTCACCCAACCATGATGCTCTCCTTCTCCAAATCCAGCATCAAGGACATTTCTTTTTATTTGATAAATTGACTTGCTTTAGCATTCAGCTCTTCAGACACACTGTGAGAAGCACTGCAATCAAGCTAACAACACAGCTAATCATGGGCTGTGTTGCCTAGGCAACCCATGCTGCATCCACACAAACAGACTCTAAGAAAACATATGAGGAATTTGTGTGTTTTTTAATGCAGCATTTCAAGATTTGTTTTTCTCCTGTACTTTTATGATGAGAGAGCGAGGGGTGAGGGTTCAGAGTTCTAGAACACCAGTTAAATAATATACTTCCTAAATGCTACTTGATAGTTTTCTGTGGCGTGTCAAACAGTGATGGGCTTTTTACTGTTTTATCACTGTTTGACACCCCTTAATGTAGATCTCTGGAAGAAATGGCAAAGTATTCAGATGTCCAATCACAGTTTTCTGTGGCCAATTAGCATAAAAATGTTGTGATTGGACATGTTTGAAATGTTTGGAAAACTACCCACCCAGCAACCACCAATTATCTATAAACAAGCAGATAAGAAAGCTTTAATACTAGGAATACTTTAATACTTTAATACTTTGTACACCATTACAAAGATAAATCCTATTATTATGTTGTAAAGATCTGATATATTCCACTGAAATTTCATTTCAAAATAAACTTATAACAGTTATCAATTATTTGTTATATATTATAACTGACATATACATATATTAGTTATATATTATAAATTAATTTGCAGCAAAATTAAATATTACCACATACTTTTGTGATCATTTTATTGCTTTTATAGACTTCAATATTTTAATGGTTTCCAAGTAACAATAGGAAAAATTTCTTGCCATTCAAGCCTTCCTATCAGTACCAGCTAACTTGATCTTCAGCCTCTTCCTATGAAATAAGCCTTTAAAATAAAGGGGACAATTAGTTTACAAGAACATACTCCTTAGCGTGAGCAACATTGTTTCATTAGTTATTTGATATTTGTGGGAGGATCACCAAATAAAGATGCAGGCATGTTTCATTACCAATCTGTTTCAAACAAGATATTGTTCAACAGGGAAAGGACAAGCAAAATGGTTTGGGAGCAGTATGATTTAGACTGTACTCAAGGTGAGGTCTGACCAATGCTGAATAAAGAGGAACTAGAACTTCTCGCGAGTTGGAAGCTACAGACCTCTTAATGCAGCCTAAAATGGCATTTGCTTTCTTTGCAGACACATCAAATGCCATTTTAGGCTGCATTAAGAGGTCTGTAGTTTCCAAGTCATTATGGGTAAAGTAAATTATGGGTAAAGTATCAGCATGTAAGAAAGGAATTTGCCAGTGAGCATACTGTACAGAAGTGCATTGAGTATCTAGTAACATGGTATGCAACAGTTAGGTTCTAGTCCTTGAACAAACAATAAAAGCATGGATGGTATGATACTATAGTTGCAACAAACAGTATGTGGTGACCACATCAATGGTAAGAACTGAGTGAACAAATCAGAGCTAACGTGTAAAGTGAAGTAATGTCTGCTTTGATTTGTTAACGAACATATGTGGTGTATAACAGACAATGTCAGAAGCAAATGAAATGTATGAATCCTTAATTATTCCTGATGTCATTTAGAGGTACATAATGTTGAACCCTTCTAGGGTTCTGGGTTCTTAGGCCATTTTGAAAGATTCCACCAAAAGTCGGCCTAGCTCCAAGTTTAGCTCCTAGCTAGCGAATAAAGCTATTGCTTAACTCTTTAATCCCTGGACTCTAGACTTTGTTATTTCTTGGGAGTTTGAAAGAGATCCTAAGGTTAGAGATGTAGGTAACCCACTTGGCGACCTTTATCAGGATTTTCTGCAACAATACTACCCATGGAGAGTGAGAAAATGATTTATATATATCGTATGTATGTATGTATATGTGTGTGTGTGTGTGTGTGTGTGTGTGTGTGTGTGTGTGTTATACACACATACAAACACACATACATAAACGCACACACTACTGAAATGTGCCTAGGTTGTAGAAGTAAAATATTACTGTATGCCATCCCCCCAAGCAAATCACCCCCATGCACAACCCCAAGTTCATAGTGATAACTCCACATAAGTGATAACTCCACATGTGCATCAACCCTACATGTACATCAACCCCAAATTTCGCATCAATCTCCTTGTACATCAATACCCCTGCACATCCACCTCCCGATGCAAAATTTACCTCATGCACATCAACAGCCCTATGCACAACATCCCTCAATGTGCATTAACCTATCATGCATGTTAATCCCCCATGCACATAATCCCTTATATGTATCAACCTGTTAATCCTTAATTCTGTTAATCCTTTTAAAATGCAGAAAATCTTAAAATGCAGGATAGATCCTGCATCAGATCTAGTTTGTTTCTTATTTGCTCTGTTCTCTTGAGATTTTGTGGACATTGAACAAATCACAAATCATGCTATTAAATTCCCTTCTGAGGTATTGGCAGAGACTGTGCCTGGCTGTGACTGTGCCAGTAGCCACAACGATTTACTTTGATCTGTAAATTCAGAGGTGAGGTTGCCAAATATCCTCAGACTCTCAGCAGCAAGTTGCCACTAGCTGCTGCTAGCCATTAGCTGCCAGTAACCACTGCAATTTACTTTGATCTGTAAATTCAGGGGTGAGGTTCAGCCATGAGTCTGCTAAATATCCTCAGAGGCTCTCAGCAACAATTCAAAGTAAGGTAATAAATGATGCTCTTCATTTTCTGTCTATCTGGGTGAATAAGATCACTTTGTCCAAATGTGGAAAGGATGGGGCTCATTAGTAAAGCTCCCCATATTTTCTTTCCCTCTTCCAGGATAGAATCCTTCATTCTGTTGCTACACATTGCCAGCACTCCTGAGATATCTATCACTTTCCTGTATTCCCCTTTTAACCTCCGTCACTGGAAGCTCTGTTTTGCCACTTTTAGTCGAAGTGCGCCTTTCAGAACACTGTCATAAACACCTAATTAACTCAATTGTAACACTCTTAAAATATTAAGTGACATTCATTAGGATGTACAAAGAGACAATATTCGAAATCTGATTCAAAAATCACTTGAAGCTCCAAAGCTCTGTTACTCCACTTTTAGTCGAAGTGTGCCTTTTAGAACACTTGTGTAGTTCTGGACATTTATGTATAAAATATGTACAATATTATGAACAAAATATCCACAATCTTTGTAATTTCCTTCATAAAAAGAGCTAAATGAACGGTTATGATTAATACAAAAGGAAATAAGAAACTTCCAAAAGTCAGCTTAGGAGGGTCGAAGTTGGCATTTTTTGTTCAGGGGCTCCCAGGGGCTCCCCACACAAGAAGCTGGAAAAATGACCAGGGGGGTCTCAGATGGCACCTAGAAATAGGAAGGTACTAGGAGGGGCAGGCCTCTTGGTCATCATGGGGCAGAGAGGGAGAAAAAACAAAATCACATGCAATAATTATTGCAGCCTCGAGCCCCCTAGGGTTAAATTATCAAGATGCATGGAGACTTTTTTAAAATCTCATTCTTTCTGTGGATTTCTGTAGTCTTATAGGAGGTTTTTCTTTTCTCTATTTTCCCCCTTTTGCTTTTTTAATAGTTCTTTTGAAATTCCTCATCACTCTAGCACCAGTAAGTGTTGGGAAACATTATCAGTCACGTAGGCAAGACAAAAAAATAATAACTGTCAGAGCAGCTTCATGTTTCTGGAAAGCTTTCAGACATGCCTGGAAACAATGGTGGGCATCCACTGGCAGTTTGATAAGCCCTGTCCTTTAAGATATGAGTAAATAATCAGAAGATCAATAGAAGGGTCAAGGCAGCTTGAACTGGACTGCATTGCAATGACATTTTCATGTCAATCAGTTGGTGGCTGGAAGTGTTGTTTTGCTGGAGAATTTTCACAGCTGCCAATTTCTTGGTCTCTTCATTTGTCCAGGTAAATAAAGTGGTGAGAGAGGAAAAGGCAAAGACTTCAGACCACATGAAATCCTGCTCCTGAAATTGAGATTAATTAAACTGCTGCTGAAAGTTCACCAAAATAAAACGGAGAGAAAGGTTTGAATATTTCTCTCTTGGGAAAACTTCTGAAGAATTTTGTAAGTCAAAAGAGTTAAATGTGGCAGGGTAAGGTGAAGGTCTTACATGAAGAAAGGGAAAAAAAACACCTAAAATGCTGTCCTTCTGCAGCAAACTCCTAAAATTATGTGTTTTATGTGAAAACATGCATTCTTGCTTATCTGAAATTCGTTTAGTGGAGAACTGATTCTCTAGCCCAGGGGTCTCAGGACTTCAGGCAGACAGTCCAATCAAATATTTGATTTTTGCCATCAAATATCTGATACAGTGTTGAAGGATGGAAAAACAAACAAACAAAGAAATATACAAATAAATAAATAAATAAATAAACAGAGACAGAACGAGTCTTTTTTTACATTCAAGTTCCAGGATTTCTCTAAGGACCAACGCAAACCACAGAATTGAAGCAAATAATTAAATGGACATTCCTCCACCACACAACCATCTAACAAAAGATACAGGGAAATAAGTAGTAGGAGAACATACCTTCCATCAAACAGGGGATATCTCTTTATATAAAGATGTGACAGGTCCCCCTCTTCCCTTTAATCTCCCTCTCTCACCTTCCTGGTGCCCCCTGCTGGTGATTTGGTGTTCTTGCTTAAGGCTAATTTTAATTTAATATTTTTTATATATTTCTGTGGGGTTTAAGAGTGTTAAGAGTGTTAAGAATGGTTTTTTATATATAAAATACATTTTTATAGAAGAGAGATTAAAGGAAATAAAGGAGAAATAAAAGATATATATATAAGCACACACACACATACAGGAAAGATATGTTTAGGGTTAAGAATAGTTTGAAAGAGAGGTGGGTTAAGGATAGTTTTTCTAAACTATATAAAAGTATATAAAACCTAGTTTTATATCATTTTATATAAAAGAAAGAAAATGAAAACAAAAAGAAATTTTAAAAATACAGAGCATGATGTTGCTCCTTCAAGCTCCAGGAGTAGACTGGAAGTGGGGGGCTAGGTTTTCTGAACTTCCTGCCTCTTAGCCAAATCAAAGATATCATTGGAAGGGGCGGGCCTTAGTGAAAACACACCCCAGAAATCATGGGGAGGGACTGTTTATTAAAGGCATTCTTGAATTAGCTCAGCACATCATCTAAAGGGAAAGTGGAGGCATCTCAGGACTCTGTGGTAGCATTTCAGCAGTTGGATACATCCCAGGATATGAAAACTGACCTGATTTCTGAGGATGAGTTATTTGACCATCATTCCCCTCCTATGGCACCTCCAAAAAAGAGTGATACAGTTTCTAGGTTAAACAAAGATGTGGAACAGGGGAAACCTTGATGGAAAACGTATTTGTGAGGGATAAGCCTATGATGGAGGAAAAAAAGTTATCTGTGGAATCACCAAGAGAAAAGAAGCAAAAAGGGGTGAAGCTAAACGAAGATATGGAAGGAATTTCATGTCCCTCGTTTATGGCATTATACTAGTTTGCTATTATAGCCGAATATGAACCTAGTGCTGTAAGTTTTTTAAAAATATTGTTATATCTTTACATTTGTGCTTTTGTCTTGTACAAATTCTTAAAAAGATTTTTATCTTTCTTATGAAAAAAAACAGGGACAAGACTTTCTAATTTTGCCCAGCCACACTACGGTGAAACTGAAAAGAAAGGGGGAAAAAAACTTAAAAAACCAGTTTGGCTCCAAAGCAACTTGGGGATAGCTGAAGTTAAAGAAACAGAAGTATAGGGAGTGGAAGACTGGAAAGATCACCAGGGAGGAGTACAGGCAGATAGCCAGGTCCTGTAGGGAGGGGTCAGAGATGCTAAAGCATCTCTGAGGAGAGACAAGGGGGTGGGGCTGCTCCTGGACAAAGATGGACAGCAGGTGTCTGGAAACCAGGAGAAGGCAGAGCTGCTCTACTTTGCATCCAGCTATTCTCGGAAAGAGGGCTGTGCAAATGGAGGTGCGGGATCATTGGCTGATGAGGGGATGTGCTTGCATCCCCAAAGAGGTAATGAAAACATGGATTGTGCAGAAAAGCAGATTAAGATTGACAGAGAACTGGTTCGAAACCACTTAACTGGCCTAAATGAATTCAAGTCATTTGGACCAGATGAGCTGCATCCTTGAGTTCTTAAGGAACTCGCAGATGTCCTTGCAGAGCCTCTGTCGATCATCTTTGAGAAATCCTTGAGGAGTGGAGAAGTCCCATTGGACTGGAAGAGGGCAAATGTAGTCCCAATCTTTAAGAAGGGGAAAAAAGAAGGCCCAGGAAATTATAGACCAGTCAATTTGACTTCAATCCCAGGCAAGATATTAGAGCAAATAATAAAACACACAATTTGTGCACATCTAGACAAGTACTCGGTGATCAAAAGAACCCATCATGGATTTACCAAGAATAAATCTTGCCAGACAAATCTGATCTTTTTTGATTGGGTTATGAACTTTCTGGACAGTGGCAATGCTGTGGATGTCATTTATCTTGACTTCAGCAAAGCATTTGACATGGTTCCACATGACATTTGAATTGGGAAGTTGGAAAAATATGGGCTAGATGGGGCAATCATTAGGTGGATCCACAACTGGCTTGACGACCCTTTGTTTTATTAAATGGTTCTGTGTCAACCTGGAGGTCGGTTTCAAGTGGGTTACCCCAAGGCTCTGTCTTGGGCCTGGTTCTCTTTAACATTTTCATTAATGACTTAGAGGAAGGGATACAGGAGAGCCTGATCAAATTTGCGGATGACACCAAGCTGGGAGGAGTAGCAAACACATCAAAAGACAGGAGAAACCTCCAGGAGGATCTGGATAAACTAGAATTCTGGGCTGTAACAAATAGAATGAATTTCAATAGGGAGAAGTGCAAGGTTCTGCACTTAGGAAATAAAAACCAAAAATACAGGTATAAAATGGGGGATACTTGGCTTGGCAGCACAACATGTGAGCGGGATCTTGGCGTCGCCGTGGATCACAAGCTGAACATCAGTCAGCAGTGTGATGTGTCTGCAAAGAAAGCAAATGCCATTTTAGGCTGCATTAAGAGGTCTGTAGCTTCCATGTTGCGAGAAGTTCTAGTTCCTCTTTATTCAGCATTGGTCAGACCTCACCTTGAATACTGTGTTCAGTTCTGGGCACCTCACTTTAAGAAAGATGCAGCCAAACTGGAGCAAGTCCAGAGGAGAGCGACAAGAATGATCAGTGGGATGGAAGGGAAACCCTACGATGAAAGGTTGGGGGAACTTGGGATGTTCAGCCTGGAGAAGAGGAGGCTGAGAGGAGACATGATTGCCCTCTTCAAAGACCTGAAGGGCTCTCATAGGAAGTTTGGTGGACTCTCCCTCACGGGGGATCTTCAAGCAGAGGTTCGACGAGCACCTGTCGGGGATGCACTAGGGGAATTTCCTGCTGCAGGCAGGGGGTTGGACTAGATGACCTACTAGGTCCCTTCTAACTCTATGATTCTATGATTCTATGATTCATCATCTCGATGGATCCTTACCTTGCAGAAATTTACACCATTGAAAGCATGCAGGCCAGACAGACTGCTACATGCGCTATTCTACGTGTGGTTTTTATACCATCATGCAGTGTTGTACAAACAAGCATTTTGAGTACCTGTACGAGGGATGTTCTGTGCATTTGCCTTCGCAGGAAAACCATGTGTATCTCCAGTGGTCCCATTTCTTTATAAACAAGCAAACTAGAAGCAGTATTTTAGAAGCAGTGAATTTATCAAACATGATTCATATCATGTTGTGTGAAGGGTTTTGCAATAAAAGTTCTGTACATTAAGCATAATTTGTAGATTACGTATTGCCTTTGCTTTCTAAACTTCAGAAAAGTGGGGAACCCAGGTAGATTGAAAAAATGCTCATGTCATTTTTTGCTGAAATTGTTTCAGCATTTGCTGAAATTGATACAGAGGTATATCTCTATCCCACAATAACTTTTTAATGTTTAAGTTGGGCAATGTAACTATGTAATCTTTTAAAAACATTTGTGTGTGTAATCCTTATAACAAGATTTAAGAATAAAGAAAATGTAATATTAAACCATGTAATCCATATAACATTGTAACCATGTAATCCTTATAACATTGTAACCATGTAATCGTTTTAATAACGTTTGTTATATCAAAGTTAAAGAATAAAGAAATTTTTGAAACAACCAATAGGAATGTGTATATGTTTGAAATAACTAGTAGGAAACTGTATGTTTGAAACAACCAATATGAATGGGAGGCGTGGGTTTTGAATGGGGATATGTATTTAAGGCACGTTTTTGAATAAAATATATACTTCACCATATGAACTATGGAGTTCACAGAGAGGTGGTGTTTAGGCACCACTGTTAATTTTTATAATAGCGGTAATAAGCTATGTATGTGTTGTACATGCAATGCTAAATTACTGGAAACCAGCGAGGAAGATCCCCAAGAAATTGAATTAGAGTCTAAGCCTTGCAGTCGACAAGCTCTGGTAAAAATTAAAAAGTAGTGGGCTTTTACATGTGAAATGGGGTGATATATATTAATTTTATTGTTTTAATATACTGATGAAGGATATGGGGGTATCGCCTATCAAATGGAGGGAGCCTGAAAGATTAGCAGATGATGATAAGGAGTTGGAAAAATACAACACAATTCTCAGTAACCTGGTAACTAGAGATTATTTAATGGTTATGTAATGGATTGATTGGGTCCTAATATATATTTTCATGTTTTAAATATTTAGACATGTGTTAAATCGATAGAAAGTGATGATGATCTGGAAACAGACAACTGGTGTATCGAAAAACTGGTAACTTTCTAGAGATTATTTATACTTTATTTGCTAGGTAATGGAATGGTTGAGATCCTAATATATATTTTCATGTTTTAAAGCTTTAGAAGGATCACAAATGGAGGGAGACTGCGTGTAAGAAATGGAGGAAGATTAGTGAATTACCAGATATGGTGGAAGATTACTGCTGCTGCAACAGTTTGCTGGTAAAATATTTTGAGATTATTTAAACTTTAATTGTTATGTAATGGGTGGGTTGGGATCCTAGTATATATTTTCATGCTTTATTTAGTGGCTTAAAAAATGGAGGGTGACTGCTTAATTACCAAATTCTCTGGAAGCAGATTGTGGCTGCCTTACCAGGCCAGTAAATACTTTGAGATTTTTAATGTTTAGAAGATGTGTTAGGGGATTTAGGAAATGTTTATAATAATAACAAAATGTGTTTTAAAATAACTAGATGGTGGAGAATTACTATCCGAACCCTGGCCTGTGTGTTGGATAATTGCTAACGAAGACATCTATGATGAAGCTGAGACAACATAGTATTAAGACAACAACAAGTTTTTCTGTTTGTTATTTCTGCACAGGGAATTGGTGATCTTATTAAGGTTTTGAAACCCTGGCAATTGGAGAGCCACTTCCTGAAAAATGACCAGTGGAATAATCTTCAGAAATAAATAAAATGTATTACTTTGAAAACACTTGTTTATATGTGTATTTATTTACTAAGAAAAAGATTATACAGAGATAAAACCAGAGTACAAACATTACAACTCTATATAATGATACATAAAATAATGTCTGCAGCATTATAGGCCTTCCCCTACCCCACTTAATAACCATACAGTACTGTCTTAAAGTTTTTTCCCACAACACACTTATCATATACGATGCGCAAATTTTTCTTAATCTCATGCAGGTTTTTCCCCCTGATAACTTTTACCCATAGCTCTTAAAGTCCCCTGAAACCATGATGTGTTCGCCGGGGGGTATCTCACTGGTACGTTCCCTCAGATAATCACTGAGAGGAGGGCACCATTCCCCAGGACTATCCATAAAGATCAAAGAATCTTTATCATGGTAGAAGCATCTGTCTTCTAACTTTTATAAGAGCTTGTAAAGCTATAATTGGGCATAACATGTTGTAAAAGCTGCTATCACAACATTGGTTCTACCTGGCTGGACATATTGGTCTTTAGTCTCCAGGCCACTAATCTCCTTGTAAAGAACTTCAAAACCTGAAATGGGCAAAAGCATACTCCAGAAGTGCAGCGGGATCCGATACAATGGAGTTGTTCATCAGGTTTGAACGTTGCCCCATAAGGAGTTTAAGAACAGCTTAGTGATCTGCCATTTTGTTGGGTTCACTTTGATCTGGCTGAGTTGTAATCGGATTTTCTCTATCTTGAAAAAATCATTAACATAATGATGCTTTTTCTTTGCATCTGTACTCCAGAAGGGGTGTCCTTCCTCCTCTTGTTTTTGGTGGACCCAGGTCAGTAGAGCGCCAAGAAAGGGGTGTGGGAGGCTGGGGACCTGGGTCCTTCAAAGCCCTCATCTGGTGAACCTGGGAGGGATGTGCTGGATTCCAAACTCATTATAATGAAGTAACTTTTATTGAGCCTAGGGGCACCTTATTGATATCTCCAGTCATGAAGATATTTTGAGGAAAATTGGAAAGGATGGCTCCCCTGGGGAGGACAGTAATGATCTCAATGACCCTTTTAGAGGAGACCATGGACCCAGTTTGGCTAGATTAGCTATGGGCCCTTATTCATGCATATCTCCTAGTAAGGAAGTAAACTCTTTGTCACAAACCCCACATTTGGGATCCTGGTCTTCTTTGACTAACAACGAAGCCCTGGATCTTTGCCCGGAAGCAAAAGTCTGATACAAGCATTTAAACTTAAGGACACTTCCTTATTTTGGTGCCTCATTTGTTTATCCCTTAAGGGAGAGCTCCCTATCCCAGACTGTCACATCACTCCACAACACTGGGAAGAACACTTCAAATTGCTATATCAACCTGTGGACATTACTAAAGCAGCACCGTCTATTGATTTGACAAACATCCTGCCTTGGGCCCCAGTAACTGAGCTGGAAATCCATAATCTTGATGGCCAACTAAAATGTGACAAAGCTCCAGAAAGAGATTTAATACACCCAGAAGCTGTTAAATCCAATTCGAAATTGTGGGCACCTATCCTTACATCCCTGTTTATTCAAATTGACCAGACTAGCCAAATTCCTGAGGATTGGAACATTGCTAACATAGTACCAATTTATAAAAAGGGCCCTAAAGATGATCCATCCTGTTATAGCCAATCAACCTTCTTAGTATCATTAGTAAAATCTACGCAAGACACCTATATGACAAATTGAAAGAATGGATGGAGCAGGAGCAGGTTTTAGCAGATGAGCAAGCTGGCTTTCCTCACAGCCATTCAACCATCAATCAGTGTCGACCTCAAGGCTGCTTTTGACTCAGTACCCAGAGCTAAACTCTGGGAGAAGCTTATGGACTCAAATATTGATAAGATTCTGCTTGCTCTTATCACATAAAAACACCTTCATAAAAACACCTCATTGCAAGTGAGATGTATTCCACAAGGCCACCTTTCAAACTTAATTCCAGCTCAGAGAGGAGTCAGACAGGGATGCATCCTGGCACCTCTTCTCTTTAACTTTTATATTAACCCTTTAGTAGAGCATCTGGCTAGACCAGAATTCCATCCTCCTAAGTTTGCTCACAGACATGTTTCGCTTCTGTTATATGTGGATGTTGCAGCCCTTGTCTCCAGTTCTCCAGTGGGTCTGCGGAGAGCCCTACAGGCCCTGGCAATTTGTTGCCAAGAGAATCGGCTAGAAATCAATTATGACAAAACCAAAGTAATGGCTTTTGAGGAAAGAACTAATACCCATGTCTGGAGAATATATGAGCAGAGGATAGAACAATTTGATCAGTTTAAATATTTGGGGGTGGTATTCCAAAATAATTAGAAATGCCCTTGGAGCTTACCTTGTCCTAAATGCCCCCAAAAGTGCAACAGCCTTAATTCAATTTATCAAAACGAAAGGCAATGCTCTTAAATTATTCCATGCTAAAGTTCTAGCTCAGCTACTGTATGGCTCAAAGCTTGGCCCTTTAGCTAGCATAAAAGTGCTGGAATCCATCCAGTTTCTGAGGGTGATTTTATGCTATCTTTTATACTATTTCTGAGGGCGATTTTAAGATATCTCCAATGCTAAGTTCTGTTTGGAGATAGAGCAGATCAAGGTGAAGCCATGATATGGACAAAATTCTTTTATTTGCTTAGGTTGTTATTCAACTCAGAAGGTATTGTCACTCTAATCTTAAGGGATGGGCAACATCATGCTGGTTAAAGAACATACAAAAGAAACTAGCCCAGTTGGGGCTTTCACTGTGAACTGCCTCTTCTGGGTCTCAAGCAGGCAAGGTCAGTCCTCAAACAACATATTTGAGATACTGCATGGCAGAATGACATGGCAAGTGTTAAATTTGCCATGGCCTTTTGTGAAATTTGAGCTTAGACCACAGGCCATAGCGCTATACCTCACCCAGCCGGAAATATATAGCTATAGGAGAGCCTTTACTCTAGCGCATTTCAGTGTCTTATCCTCTGCTGTCATAGGGGGAAGTTATAAGAAAATCCCATATTACGAGCAAACTTGCCCATGTGGTCAGGAAGAGGTCAAAACTACAAAGCAAGTTCTTTTATGTTGTAAATTTTATAAAGACTTGCACATTCTGCTTATTTATCCATTAATGACTAATCTGCTTGGGAGTTCTAGCTCTCAATTTTTGCATTTGCTTTCGTCTGGAGGAAATCCAATCTCCATGAATGTCATTGTAAAATTCCTTGCTGCTGCTATGAGAATCAGGAGCGCAGTTATGAATATTTCAGTTTAAGCGACTGCCAATTGTGATTTTTTTTATTAGTTAAAGTTGGCCCACATTAGGCCATCACGTTATGTCTAATCATGGCTGAGGTTTTAACCTAAGGTTTTGTAGGATATAGAGTGGTACCTTGAATAGAGTGTCTTGAATAAAAAGCGTTTTGTATAAAGAGGAAAACTTTCTCAGAAATTTTGACTTGCTTAAAGAGCACTGTCTTGAATAAAGAGCACTTCTGAGGAAGTTTGGAACAGGCTTCCATGGCAACGGAACTCACAGGCAGGACGAGGAGATATCTTGAGCTCCAGTGGGGCTCTTGGCAAAGTTTGGAATAGGCTTCCATTGCCAGGGAACTCATGGGACCTCTGAGGGGAGCAGCCTGAGTCTGATCTGTACATGGGATCTGTGTGGCAGCATGGAAGGTGTGCCTTATCAGTGCTCTAGTGTGTTCCCCGTCAGCAGCTGGGGAATGTTCAAGTTGCACAAAAAAATAGATTCCATTGAGCCAATGGATAACAGCGTCTCCATTGGCGATTGTGAAAGTCATCCCCTCTCAGTAACCCTCACACCAGCCATGAAGATTTTTAAACGTACAGTACAGTTCAGTACTGTACAGTATTTTCTTTATTGCAGTGTTGCGTGTTACTGTATATTACAGTGCTTTGTACAGTGTTATATTGCAGTGTTTTGTAATCATTTTTATAAACAGTTAATATTTTTATATGAATATTTTTGGGGTTGTGGAACCAATTGTCTGAGTTTTCATTATTTCCTATGGGAAAATCTCCTTCACTTAAAGAGCATTTCACTTAAAGAGCATGCCTCTGGAACAAATTAAGCTCTTTAAGTGAGGCGCCACTGTATTATAACTTTTACACTCCCATAATGATAATTCTTGTTTATACTTTTATTCTATATTTCTCCTGAACATATTTGTAATTAAGCTCTTTTTAAAGCTTTGTGCTGGTCTAATGACTGTAATAAAGGTATACTACTACTGTTTCTGGTGGAGATGCGTGTTAATGTAATCACTGAACAATTCATCAGAATTTTTTGGAAAATGCCAAATTTCTGAAAATTCTATAACCTTATAGCCCATGTGTACAGCCTTTTCTAACTCTACAGTGCACCAAGTACCTTCCAAGGCTCTTTCAGAATCATCGTGTTTGCAGACGGTTTGCTGACTTGTTTCAGCACAGACCCTGCACAATGGAAATATGAGTTTATCCCTCACCATATAGGGCATTACCGGGAAAAAAGGCCTCTCGGTGGCTTTTCAGTTTTCATACTAAAATAAGTATCAGTGTGTCGGAAACCATTGTATATGGTTTGTAAAAGAGGGAGAAGGCATTTGTTCTCCGTCCAAAGGGAGCATCTCTATGTAAAGATGTAGGTAGATGGTTTTAACATAGAAACATTTGAATGTCTGCATCGTTCTTCACCAGGTTATGCCATTCTTGTTCCCATATGCTCCTGACTTAGAACCTGTTATTATTTAACCGGGACTCTTTTACCACAGTGGTATGATAAAGCGCACAGTAGGTCAAGTTTGTCACAGGGTTTTCTCAGTATTGTTGTTGCACTGAGTTCAGCCATGAAAAAATAGCCATGGAATTTGAAGGCCATAGGGTGCCTGTCGAGCTTTATTCTCTATTCTTTATTCTCTAGATACATCAGTCAGTGAATGGAGGGGGAAGAAAATCGCTTTTTATGCAGGCCGTAGTTGTCCCAGGGAAGAATGGCTATGGTTTCTTCAGGTAAAAATAAATACCTGTATATAGTGAAAGGCACAGAGGGGAGAGTTAGGTATGAAAGGTTTCCAGAGGGACTCACTTTTTACTCTTAGTCATGTTTGGAATTTCTTTACGGTATTTTTTGCAAGCCTTTTTCAAAATTTCAACATCCTGCTTACGGTAATTAGCAAACTGTTTCTGGAAATCAAAAGCATTGTCCTTGTTTTCATCGTTCCAGGCTAGGAAATTCTTTTTCACTTCAGGCATCATGGTGTCGTATCCATTAAATTAAGGCTGTAGGAGCGGGCTGTAATAATCCCAGTTTTCAGCGGTTTGAAAAAGTAGGAGAAGTAGCCTTTAAACCCTTCAAAACCCGGGAGTTGCACAAGTCCCCGGGAGTTGCACAAGGTGCATAGGAAGAAAATTTAAAGTATCAGTAAAACAGATCAGTTTTTTCAGTGTGATACACATGAGTTTTCCGCCCTGCATGATAAAATCCACATCCATCCTCTCCTTTACTATCTGGTTTACTATAAAATAGCCATCATAGCCTTCAGATTTGTCAGACAAAAACGTGTACTCATGGAATGCCGGTATGATAAATGTTGAAATAAAGTATGAAAGTCAGTTCTCACCAAGGAATTCCCATGTTTTTTCTCCATACATATCTGTTGCATAAGCCAAGTTGGGCTTATAGATCCCGTATAGCTCTTGTCTACATACAAAATCATAACAGATATAGTCATAAGGTATCTGGGTCTCATACAGAGGCATGATGTAGCATTCATGGTCATCTGTAGCATATTGTGATGAGGCCTCACAAATAGTTATACAGTCATGAACAGACTTATAAGTACAACAAGTACTGCAGTGTTCTGTAGTGAGGCAGTCTATTTTTTTGATAGCTAAATCACAGTGCGTCTCTAAACATTCTTGAGATTAGCAAAATAATCTTCACCTGGAGAATCAGAAGGGCACTCCCTGTATACACTTTCTCCATAAACAGAGACATCACAGATATATGCAACAGTGGGTGTGAGTGTAAGGGTTTCTACAAAGTGAACAGTAATTGCTAGCCCCAAAGATATCATTCATGTTTAAAATTACATAATAATGATAATCATGCAACATAGAATTGATCATACGTGGGAGGGCTGCTTCTAAAAATATTCCATCCCAATCCCTGTTTATTCATCACAACGCTGATGTTTATGCCTAATTATTTTTCAAAGAAGAGTAGGTTGGTTAACATTATTTTTTATCGGGCCCTATACCGAGTGCCTCATATAACTGCCTGGCATTGTGTAAGAGCTGATATTAAGTTTCCTACCCTCCATGTGCGATAAGATGCTACCTCCAAAACATAAGTTGTTATTGGCATTATTCAGATCAACAAAGTGCTGCCTTTTTATCTATAAGTTTGCTATAGAGGCTAGTGCTTATAATCCTTTTCCCCTTCCCCCAGCATTTCTTATCACAACAAGCTGGAGATAGGCTATAAAATCTAGGTTGGTAGTGTTTAGCTGTCTGATCTGTAAACTGCTCACGGTTAAATAGTCTCTGTGTCTTTCCAGGGAAAAGTGAGGTTTATTTAAACCCTCTCTTTCTAGGCATATTTGAACTAAAACTCCATCCAATATTTCATTGTTTAATTCATTTAAGAGGTCTTGTAAAGCATTATTAACAGCTTCTTGTACAAGCACTGGACGGTTTAAGCGCTTTAGGTTTACAAATCTTAAGGAATAATTATATCAAGAGATGGGGAGATGGGGTGAATGCCATTCTTACTGACTGACTTTCCAGGTATACCTTGGGGACTTTCGCCTCTTCCACCTCTGAAATGGGCTCTCTTAGGATAGATTATGCAGTGTCAGAAACCACTGCACCAGCACTGGTAGAATACCCACTGTCATCTATTTCCCCCTCAACATCATTATTCTCCCGTTCCATCCCATGCCCTATCTGTACCTTATCTGGTGAGGGGGGTTGTAAAAGGTCTGCCTCTCCCTGTACCTCAGCTGGTGAGGAGGGTTGTAAAAGGTCAGGGCACTTTATAAAACTATCTGACCCTGCTTCTTTTTCATCCTCAGACATGAACCCTTCACCACCTGTTTGCACTATTTCTCCATCAGAATCCTTTAAATCAGAAGTAGTAGTATACATTTTAATATCCTGTTCAAATGTAATTATTCTTTACTCATCCAGACCATCTTGATACACAGCCAACCAATAGTTATCCCTCTGTTTTTTCCACCCCTCTATGATATTGATAAGAAAGTCTTCCTTGTTAGGAGAGCCATACAGCGTGCCATCTGGTTGGCAACATTGATTCCTCTGCATTAAGATGACATGTCTTGCATTGTTTTTTCCTAGGACTCTCAGAATCATCTCCAGGGCCCATGGAAGGACGTTTTCTATCTGGAGTGGGTCTAGCCATAGGGGTTGCACAATCTCCTAGAAAACAAACATGAAAAAAGCAATGAGGAGCTTATAATGCAGATAAACTGACTTTCTAGAACTATAAGGCTAACTATAAGGCTGTTCTGAGGGAGTGCTTTTTACCTTGATTACTGCTTCCATTTCTAACACCCAAGGTCTTTTTGGCTGCCATCTTGCAGATGATATTGTCTCCCTCTGGTTCCGGGCATGAGACATACTTTATTTGAGCAGGAGGTGGGTGGACTTCTGCCACAACTAAAAAAAAAATAAAGGTTTACATTTTACAAAACTTGTGAAAATGCTTATTCAGGGGCTGCATTATTATATAGACCCTGGTTATAGATTTTATATACATTGAATGTTCCCTGTAGCTATATTTCTAGCAGGTGCCTTATTCTTCTTAGGCATGGATGTTGCAGGTCCTGGATGAGCTTCCTGTGCAGCAACTGTCTTCATTACAGAGTCTTGATTTGTCTGTGTGAGGCTTAGGGGGTATGTATTGAGGTTAGGAAAGGTGCATGTGTTAGGTTTAGGGTGAGGTGTGTGTGTTTCAGTGGTGTGTGGCTCTATGCATGTAAGATTGTTGGGGGTGTATGCATGTAAGGTTGTGGGGCTGTGTATGGGTCTGCCTGTATAGAAGTATGAGGCTTATGCGGCAAATAGTGAGTTAAAAGAATAGAAGTGAGGCCCCAAGGCTTGTATCAGTTTACAGAGATCCTGAAATTAGTGCCATGCAGTGTGATAAAAATGGCTTTGTGCATGATGCAAAAAAGAGTTGTAGTGTAAGGTTTCCGGTATCTACAAAGGGTTGTTAATGTGTCTGTAAGGCACAGGACTGACTTTCTGTATTTGTGTGAGGCTTTGGGGCAAAGCAGTGAGTTAAAAGAACAGAAGTAATCCCTCCGGGATTGTATGTACACAGACTATGAGACTGGTGTGTGATAAAAAAGACATTAAGATGCAAAAAAGAAGTTGGAGCAATACAAAGGTCCTGAGAAAGCAGTGTAAGGCTGTGGATGTGTTTCAGAGAGATGGAAGTAATTCAGAGTTGTGTATTGGGGGTTAGGAAAGGCTGTGCATTCTAAGTTTTTAAGACATTCAGGGTTTTAGTGTAAGGGGACAAGAGGTCCTGGAAAGGCAATGTGAGGCTTAGGGCATGTACAAAAGGGTGTTAGTGTGGCTGTACGCATGTAAGATTGTGTGGCTGTATGTATGCATGTAAGATTGTGGGGATGTGAGGCACTGAACTCTTTAATTTGTCTGTATCTGCGTGAGGGTTTGGCACAAAATAGTTAAGCAATAGCAGCGAATTACAGTTAAGAGTACAAAAGAGTTAAGTTAATAGTGCAAAAATGTATATTGGCAAATTAATGGGGACAGAGAAGATCTAGTGGTAGTGCAAATATCTCAGAGGATGTGTGACAGAGATGACTTTATGTAAGATGAAAATAAAGAGTTGGGAGCAATATAGAGGTGTCAATGTGTGGTTACCTGCTACACAGAAGATATACAGTACAGGAATGTACACAGAGCCTGAAATTATTGTGTATCTACAAAGGAGTTGTAGCCAGATGGTGGCTTGCAAGACTGTATGTGTCAGCTTGTAGCACATGTAACAACAATGAAAACGCATAGATTTTCATTAAACCAATTTTCTTCAATAGAAACCAGTTTCCTATTGTATCTGGAACCTGCCCCTGCATTGAAAAGAAAGATTAATTTATAAGAAAAGGCTGCCATGTACATGCTTACTAACACTTCATATGGTAAGGAATTAATAGGAAAGAGGAATCCGTAAGAGAAAAAATATTAATTACAAGAAAAAGGAAGATTCTATTACAGGTTTTTTTTAAAATTAAAAGGAATAGCACAAAAAGAGTTAAGTTATAGCACAAAAGAATTAAGTTCAGAGCACAAAAAGAGTTAAGATATAATAAAGTTAACCCTAGGATGTCCTTGTGGATCGCAGACCCAAAAATTGGTTGTTTTCTTGTTCTTTTTAATGGAAGTTATGCTTACTATTTTACAAGATTTGGTCACTTTTATTCTTTCACCTAACCTGTTATAAATCCAAAAGCATAAATTTTTGGAATTAGTATTTTTTCTGTAAAATCATTTTTTTCGTAATATGACCTGCTGGTCTACTAGTCCACCATTAATATTACAGTCAATCCAGGGTTGTAATGGGTTAATCTAGTGAGTTCAGTGGCCCACCTGCAGCTCCGTGGAAACTTCTCTCACCATGCAAATGGTATAGCTTGGATTCCTTTACAAGTAATTGCTAATTTCCCTTTGTGAAAAGGAAGCTCTTATATTTATGAAAGGAAAGATGCCTGTGACAAGGAAATAAACAGTATCCCATGCTATTTAGCTGGCCTGAATATTACCTCCCACCGTTGTGCTAAAGTAGTTTAGGAAACCTCCATCCTATCTTTATTGTGGAGCAAATCTTTGTAAACAGGAATATGTGTTTCTGAGAGGACAGATCTCTGTCAGAGGAAAGAAACAATATCCAATTTAGCCCTAAATATTTCCTCCATTATTGTGCAGAAATGGTTCATGTCTACTATTCCTCAGCACATCAATAGGCATCATAAAATGTTTGTCTTCACAGACAATTATCAGCTATCAGCATGTGCTTTATTTTTTGCTGTATAATATTCTGGCAACCCCTTGCTACTACAACAGCTCCAACTCTGTGCTGCTGATCTGTGTATGGTTCTGCTGCCTTTCTGTCTGCATTTCTGGCTGCACACTGCAAAGTAAGAACAATTGTGGCTCAGGAAGTATTTGTGTCTGGCAAAGTGTCTTCAAAATGTTTTAGCTGAGAACCTTACAAGTATTTCTTTCCTTTCACCCTAGCCCACCTGTCAGAATTGCAGCTTCACCTGCTTCTCTGCATTGCAGCACTGCTGTTCCCCTGTACTGCTGACCTGTGTATTGAGCTACTAGCTTTCTGCAATACAGGGCTGCACACTGCAAAGTAAGAACAACTCTGGCTCAGGAAGTATGTGTGTCTGGCAAAATGTCTTCAGAATGGTCAAAACTCAGGAGAAGGGCTGAATCATGTGTTCATGGGATGTAATAGGCAATCTGTCTAGAGCATCTGAAAGTGTTCAGTGCTGATTGAGTACATGTGATGAAATATGCAAAATATCAACTATATGTCAGATACATGGTTAATCAATCAATGTTTTGCAAGATGTAATAAATCAAAATTCTCTGTCCCACAACACTTCCTAATAAAAAATAAAGTTATACAGTTATACTGAAACTGAAACATTTATTCATTATTATCTGCCAAACTGTGGTGTTCGGACATTGAATCCAAACGGACAAAAGTGATCTTAAAAAAACTTGGGAATCCTTAAGAGCACAAAAGAGTTAAGCTATAACACAAACTGAAATTTAAGGGCACAAAAAGAGTTAAGATAATTGTCACCCTGGTGAAGTATGGATCTCCTTCTTCTAGGGCAGGGGCCCTCATGCTACGGCCCATGGACCGGATATGGCCCACCAGGGCCCTCAATCCGGCCTGCGGGCATTTTCAGAACCTACCCCCTGCATTCCCCTACTGGGAGTTGACGGAAACCCCAGGGGCCTCGATGCCAGCCACACAAGCGCACGAGCAACTGAAAGTGTGCATGCCTGTTGCCGGTTCTCCGCAGTGCTAGGTGTTCCCTGGCCAGTGCACATGCACCCTTCACATTCAGTTGCTGCTTCCAGTTTTCTGGTGGGCACGCATGCCAGCCAGGAAACCTCTGGCGCTGCAGAGAAGTGGCAACAGGCGTGTGCGCTTCCTGTTCAGTCCCTCATGCGCCCTTCCATCAGTTCCTCAGTTTCCGGCTTTCTGCTTCCCGCTTGCTTAATGAGTAAGCCCATTACTTCTGTGTAGGTATGCTTAGGATCAGGTTCTGATGCTGCAGACCTGCCACACTTCTCTAGGATGGATGGGGCTCTGATGCTTCGGATGGGGCTCTGATGCTGCAAGCCTGCCACAGTTTCCTAGGAGTAAGCCCATTACTTCTGTGTAGGAATGCTTAGAAAGGGGCTCTGATGCTGCTAGCCTACTACACTTTCCTAGGATGGATGGGGCTCTGATGCTTAGGATGGGGCTCTGATGCTGCAAGCTTGCCACACTTTCCTAGGAGTAAGCCTATTACTTCAGTGTAGAAATGCTTAGGATGCTGCAACCCTGCCACACTTTCCTATAAGTAAGCCCATTACTTCTGTGTAGGAATGCTGTGTAGGAATGCTTAGGACGGGGCTCTGATGCTGCAATGCTAGCCAGACTTTCCTGCCAGTAAGCCCATTGACTATCATGGGACTTACGTGCATCGAAGCAGGTGCATCGGGCAGAGAGCACAGCTAGCCCCTGCCCTATGCAGCTGCTCAGGGTTGTGCACATAGGGTTGTGCGAGGTTGGGATTGCAGGGCTAGCAGCAAGGGCCACATGGTGCCATCCTTCGCTTCCAGCCAGCGGCCATCTTGGGGCCAATCGTCTGGTGTGGAGGTACCATATTGTGAGTAGGCAAGGAGCCTTGGTCTGCATTAACTATGGAGGCAAAAGTGCGTGAAACTGGGGACCCCATTGGGGAACCCCATACTCCCCCTAGGGCTGTTCACACCTCTCCTAGAACCAGGGATGACCCCATCTTGACTGTGTCCTCCCTATCCTTACTTATGAGGGAGGCTGTAAAGAGGGCCTTACAGGAACAGCTTGAGGATTTGGTATTCAATCCTCGGGGAGTTATTCATAAGAAGGCCCAATGCAAGACCCAAAAAAGATACGAGGTTTCTGAATCTGAGTCTGAGGAGTCTGATCCTTCTGTTAAAAAGCATAGAGGGTTCTTTAAAATGTCTAGCCAAGAGGCCTATCATGATTCCCTTTCCTCTCCTTCCCAGTCTGAAAGGGAAGATGGAGAATTGTCTGGGGAAGAGGGTCAGGAGCCCTCTCAACTCCCTAAGGTGAATCGTCTATGCCCATCAGAGACGTACACTAGGGGTGCTCTCTTAATCTGCTAAGGTTATGGATCTGGACACACCGGCTGCCCCAGCCAAGCCTGACACTCCATCCCATAGAGCCAAAACCTATCCACATGGTCCTACCAAGCCTCAGGTGGTTCCCTTCCTTGAGGCCCTTGAGAGAGTGTTTGACACCAAATGGAATCATTTTAAACAATCTGCACAGCATGGCAAACTAATTGATAAGTATACTTTGTCAGAGCTTGTTATGACCAAGCTGAAGGTCCCCACAGTGGACGTGTTGGTGGTAGAGGTCTTCTCGGCCACCACGCTTACCTTAGAGGGCGAATCGGGTGCAAAGGATGCGTGCGATAAGAAAGATGAGACCTATCTCAAACAGGCTTTAGAAGCTAGTTCACAAAATTTTTGTGTGGGGTAACCAGTTCTATTTTTTCCAGATTGGCATACATCTAGGCTGAGGAACTGGTGACAGACAAAACCTTATCAAGTAGAGCAAGGTGCACATTAAAAAAGATCACCCTTACTTCAGCAGCGGTGGCTGACTGCGTTTATGACTCCCTTCAATTATTTGCCAGGGCCATGGCTATGGGTGTCCAAGCTAGGAGGCAAATATGGCTGCGTCAGAGCTGCGACTCAGCTTCTACATTGAGAGTGCTTCATCTTCCTTTTAAAGGTGAAAAGCTCTTTGGAGAGGCTTTGGTGGAGAACAAGGAGAAGCAGAAGGTACTTCCCACCACCAAAAAGGAGATGCCCAAGCACCAACAGTCCTTTTGTCAATCTGGTCAAATTAAATCCAAAGGGTATTTCAACCGTCCCAAGCCTAAGTGGGACAGGAGCAAGGCCCAATTTAAAAAGCGTCCTGGCCCAGCTCCCTCCTCCACAGGGAAGCCCGCCAAGTAATCCCAAACCACCTGACAACTCTGTCTCCAAGAAGAGGATCCCAGTGGGAGCTCGTCTTCTGGCATTTGCAGAATCCTGGAAGTCCATTATGACAGATTTTTGGGTTCTGCAGAATGTAAGCAGGGGCTAATCTCTGGAGTTCATCTGGCTGCCTAGGGATTGGATTTGGCCAATTCTGTTCTCCAGGGACCTGGTAAAGCACACCCTCAAATTGGAAGCCATGGCAGATCTCCTTCAGATCAGTGCAATAGAGCCATTCCCTCTGGGTCAGAGGGGCAAAGGGGTATACTCTGTGTTTTTTCTGGTTCCAAAGAAAAATGGCAACTGGAGAGCCATTCCAACATAGTCGATACAACATTTGGAGTTTTTTCTGAACACAAGAGTGTTCACAGTCTCTCACAGGAGAGGCAGGATCAATTGAGGGAAGACTTACTGAGGACTCAGGCCTGAAGTTAGGCAGATCTGATGGACCTTTCGTCCTTACTGGGGTTGATGGTGTCCTTTCTGAACAATATCCCCTGGTCTCATTTCCACCTGAAACCCCTACAAGGCCTACTGTGTCCCTACTCCAGACTAGTGGAACAGAGAAAATCGTATTAGATACCCAACCACATTGCTTGGAGCATCTTGTGGTGGTTAACATCCAATAGATTGTCACAGGGCACATCTATGCAACCTCTGATAAGGGTGGTATTGACTACAGATGAGCTACACCCTACTGGGGTGGGGGGTCATCTTCAGGATCATGTGGTACAGTGCAGTTGGTCTCAGTTGGAAGCAACTCACAGCTGGAGTTGCAGGTGATTCGCTTAGCCATGATCCACTTCCAACATCAATTGGAAGTGTACACTTACTGGTCCGGTCAGAAAATATGATGGCCGAGACATTTGTAAACAAACAGGGGGGCACACAATCCAAGAGCCTCATGGCCAAGACCAACCATCTCTTCAATTGGGCAAAGTTGCATCTTCAATCCCTCCTTGCTGAACATCTGGCAGTCAGGTCCAACATCACAGCACACTGGGTAAGCAGGCAAGTTGTGAACGACACGGAGTTGAAGCTAAATCCACTAGTCTAGTAGAGAAAACTTCTAGTAGAGAAATGGGGAACTGCAGTGGTGGATCTGTTTGCAACTCATCAGAACAAAGAGGTCCCTCAGTTCATGTCCCAGTCCCCAATGAAGGGTGCTATAGGAATCGATGCTCTGCAATAATAGTGGCCCAGGGGACTGCTTTATGCGTTCCCTCTGCTCAAATTGATACAGCTATTCTTGCGGTGAGTAAAAAATTCTGGCGCAGAGGTAGTCCTGGTGGCACTCCACTGGCTGAGGTGGCCTTGGTTTCTGGACTTCCTAAGGTTAGCCAAGGAACTGGGTAGGAGGTTGCCTCTCAGAATGGACCTTCTTAGGGCCCAATAGTGCATCCACAACTGGCAATCTTCAACTTGACAGCTTGGAGGTTGAATGGGAAACCCTAACTAGTAAAGTGTACTCTAATAGAATTGAAACCCCTCCGTCAGTCAAAGCTGTTTGACTCTCCTGGTTGATCAAAGTGGGAACCAAATTCCCCTGTTAGAAAACTGTCAAAAACACCTAATTAACTCAGTTGTAACACTCTAAAAGTGTTAAGTGATATTCATTAGGATGTACAAAGAGACAATAATCAGAATCTGATTTAAAAATCCTCATTTATTAATCATTCAGCAAGTAAAACTAAAATCATGGCAAGTGGCAACTTTATGGAGCACCCTGGGGTCCTCCTTGATGAGGACAGTCCTTTCCAATCCTCACATTGCCAGGTTCCTTAAGGGGGTGAGTCAGTTAAGTCCCCCACAGCTTCATCATTTTACCTCGTGCGATTTACCTTTGGTGTTGACAGCTCCTTTTGAACCTTTGCTCAAAAAAGTGCTGAGATGAAATTTCTTACCCTCAAAACTATTTTTTTTTGTTTCCATCATCTCAGCCAGGCAGGTGTCCGAGATCAGGGAGGTGTCCACCAATCCGAACTTGTGCATATTCCATGAGGATAAGATTGTTTTACGAATAGATCCGGCATTTATTCCCAAGGTTAACACCTAGTATCATCTGGCTCAGGAATTAGCTATTCCATCTTTTTGTCCTAACCACAAGTCTGGTAGGGAAACAGGTTGGTATAAATTAGATGCTAGGAGAGCAGTCAGTTATTACATACAGCGCACAGCCTTTTGTAAAACTGACTGTCTCTTTATTCTCTTCAAGTGTCCTGCAATGGGCAAGCAGACCTCAGGGAACACTGGCTAATTGGCTCAAGGAAACAATAGCATTAGCATATTCATCCTAAAGAAGGGATCCTCCTGCTGGAATTACTGTACACTCTATTCGGAGTGCGGCTGCATCTGCTGCTTATGAAGATGTGACGTCTATAGAATCCATCTGTAAGGCTACTACTTGGGCATCACCTAATCAAAGATTATAAGATTGATAAAGCAGCTTCAGCAGATGCAGCTTTCAGCAGGAGGGTATTGCAAAGGGTGGTGACATTGTAGGACCCTCCCTTCCTCTAGGCTGACATTGTCAGCCCTCCCTTCCTCCGGACGGATACTGCTTTGCTATATCCCACGAGTGAGACAACACCCTCCTTGCTGAATCCAGGTAAAAGAAAGTCTTTCTTACCATAGACTTCTTTTCTGGGATGAAGGAAGGAGGGTGTCCTGCCCACCTCTCTCTGACCCTCGGTTCCTGGCTCTGTCTGGTTTAGCTGTTGGTCGGGTGGCCTTTTTCCATGGGGGAAAAGTTGGGGGACACGTTCTTCTAACCTTCTTCCTTTTGATATGTTTTTTCAGGTTTTTATCTGAGTTTCTAGGGTCTGCTGCGGTTATCTGTGCCTTCAGACCTGCAATTGGGGTTAGGTACTACCACTCAGCTTGGCTTGGGAGACTGGGTGTCTGTGGTGCCATCCCTGGAGGAGGAAAATGGACTTCGTCCAGCCTCCTGAACAGGAGTGGTGACACCCTCCTTCCTTCATCCTGGAAAAGAAATCTATGGTAAGAAAAACTTTCTTTTCCTGGAATGGAGCCTTGGTGAATTAAGGACACACAACACAGTAAGTCTTGGATGACTGTGTGATAGGTGAGGTGTATACCTAATTAAGGCTAAGTATGAAGTTACTGGACCCATTGTACTACACTACAAAATGAAGCTGATTGGGAACTGCAAACTTTTGGTTTTTTGGGCAAATGGGGCCTCCGGGTGCAGAGAAAGAAGAGTTGCTACGGGCAATGGAGTGTGAGACGGAATCTCAGGACTGCAGACTGAAGCTAGAGCCTGTTGAATTAGAGACGGTCCCAGAGCAGCAGTCTCAGCCATCTTGTATTTTTACGGAAGAGGAAGAATCTTGGCAGGATTATTTCCCCACACTTGATGCATGAACAGATGTTTTTGATTATTTAAAGATTTTTGAAGCTTTTTGTGAGGACTGGAAGGTCTCTGAATGGGAGTTTTGTGCAACGCTACATGTTCTGGCCAGTGCAGGAGTACTTAGAGATGCACTGTGCATGCTGCCAAAGACTGAATGTCACAACTATGGGATGTTGAAATCTTTAATATGAATGAGAATTGGGCTGGGCAAAGAGCAGGCTAGGCTGCTATTGAGGAATACTTGAGGCGAACTACAGTTATGCAAATAGAATTCATAAGAAATTTAAATATAGATTCGAGGCAGAAGTCACTACAATGACCCAGTTAGAGGAATTAATACTTCAGGAGCAGCTTTTTGAATCGTTACCAGAGGAATTTAGACCTTTTATTATGAAATGTAGAGACAAGGCCACAGTGTTTGAATGTGCTAAAGCTTTGGATGATGTTCATGTGAAGGCTTTTAGAGGCCAGTGGCCACAGCAGAAGCAAAGTTTGACTAATGTGAGGCCTTCAAAAGGAATGCGAGGGAATGGTAATTTGATGCCACAAAAGAGACAATGTAGGACGCTTCCAAGACTGGGTATGGCTGTGCCAAAGAAGCAAGCCCCTAAATTTGTTGGTACAGTATTGTCCGGAAATAGATCAAAGTGGCCCTCTTGTGACCAAATGAGAAATGTTAAGATAGAACAAGGGATTGAAAGTCTGGACTGGATATTGGGAAGCCTTCCATCCCGATGGATGAGATCTTACCCCCACATCGGAATCAATGAACTGCTGAATTAAGAAAAGAGATACTTTTCTGAGCCCACAATGACAACCATGTGAAGCAGTGTTGGACTTGGGTGCTGACCTTTTCAGTGTCAGGAAAGATCTGACACTACAAGAAGGGGCTGGATTATGTCCAAAGGGAACTTAGGAATAAAGAAGATGCTGTGGATGAAAATTGCCAGGGCACAGCTGTAACTCAAAAATATTTCAAGGGGCTTGGTCTTAAAAAACAGGGGGGAAATGCAGTGAGTTGCAACCTCCAGGACTTATGTTGCATTTACACAAATGCACAGATCCTGGAATAAAACGAGTGGAGCTTTTAGCAAGTGAAGGGAAATTTGATTTGATTGGAATAACTGAAACTTGGTGGGATGACTCCCATGACTGGAACACACAAATGGAAGGCTATCAGCTGTTCAGGAGGAACAGAAGTGGCAAAAGAGGAGGTGGAGTAGCATTATATGTCAAGGACATATATACCTGCTCTGAAATTCAGGAAACTGGTCCAGATATTCCTGTGGAGTGTGTTTGGGTAAAGATGAAGGGGAAAAGCAAGAAACAAAACATTTTGGTGGGCTTCTACTGTAGACCGCCAGGTCAAGGAGAAGGAGTAGACGATGTCTTCTTGAAGCAACTGGAATGTGTTGCAAAGAAATATGAGGTAATAGTAATGGGGGACTTTAACTATCCAGATATTTGCTGGGAGACAAACTCAGCCAAACATGGAAGCTCCAATAAATTTCTGATGGGCCTGGAATATAACTTAATGGTCCAGAAGGTGGAGGAAACAATGAGGGGCCATCCTTGACCTGTTCTTAACAAATTGTGAAGAGCTGATTGACTGGGACAACGTGGCAGGAACTTTAGGGGAAAGTGATCCTGAGCTGCTGGAATTTAGAATATTGTGGGGAATAAAAAGAGTACACAGTAAAACCCTTATATTGGACTTCAGAAAGGCTGATTTCAACAGGTTTAGAGGAGGTAGTTGGGATCCCATGGGTTGATGAACTAACAGGAAAAGGGGCCCAAGATGTGTGGGAGCTCCTTAAGAGACAGCTTCTGCAAGCTCGGTCAGAAACAATTCCTAAGAAAAAGAAAGGGGGGGAAAACGTGAAAAAACCTAGTTGGCTCCACTAGCAACTTGGGGATCAGCTGAAGTTAAAGAAATGAAGTATACAGAATGGAAGACTGGAAAGATCTCCGAGGAGTACAGGCAGATAGTCTGGTCCTGTAGGGAGGGGGTCAAGAATGCAAAAACTTAGTATTAGCTGATGCTGGCCAGGGGAGTCAAGGATAACAAAAAGAGCTTCTTTAGATATGCCCAAAGGAACAGGAGGAGAAATGAGGGAGCGGGGCTGCTCCTGAACAAAGATGTACAACAGGTGTCTAGAAACCAGGAGAAGGCAGAGCTGCTCAACTCCTACTTTGTGTCCATCTTTTCTGGGACGGAGGGCTGTGCAAATAGGGGTGGGGGATCATTGGCTGATGTGGAGATGTGCTTGCATCCACTAAGAGGTAATGGTAACATGGATGGTGCAGAACAGCAGATTATGATTGACAGAGAACTGGTTCGAAACCACTTAACTGGACTATATGAATTCAAATCATTTGGACCAGGTGAGATGGATCCTCAAGTTCTTAAGGAACTGGCAGATGTCTTTACAGAGCCTCTGTTGATCATCTCTGAGAAATCCTTGAAGAGTGGAGAAGTGCCACTGGACTGGAAGACGGCAAATGTAGTCCCAGTCTTTAAGAAGGGGAAAAAAGAAGGCCCAGGAAATTATAGACCAGTCAGTTTGACTTCAATCCCAGGCAAGATATTAGAACAAATCATAAAACACACAATTTGTGCACATCTAGACAAGTACTTGTGATCAAAACAACCCAGCATGGATTTACCAAGAATAAATCTTGCCAGACAAATCTGATTTTCTTTTTTGATCAGGTTACGAGCTTACTGGACAGTGGCAATGCTGTGGATGTCATTTATCTTGATTTCAGCAAAGCATTTGACAAGGTCCCCACATGACATTTTAATTGGGAAGTTGGAAAAATATGGGCTAGATGAGGCCATTGTTAGCTGGATCCGCAACTGGCTCAATGGCCGCATTCAAAGGGTTGTAGTAAATGGGTCTGCATCAACCTAGAGATTGGTTTCAAGTGGGCTACCCCAGGGCTCTGTCTTGGGCCCAGTCCTCTTTAACATTTTCATCAGTGACTTGGAGGAAGGGCTACGGGGGAGCCTGATCAAATTTGCAGATGACACCAAACTGGAAGGAGTAGCAAACACATCAGAAGACAGGAGTAACCACCAGGAGGATCTGAATAAACTGGAATCCTGGGCTGTAACAAATAGAATGAACTTCAACAGCGAGAAGTGCAAGGTTCTGCACTTGGGCAATAAAAACCAAAAACACAGGTATAAAATGGGGGATATGAGGCTTGGCAGCACAACATGTGAGCAGGATCTCAGAGTCGCCGTGGATCACAAGCTGAACATGTGTCAGGCAAATGAGTCTGCAAAGAAGGCAAATGCCATTTTAGGCTGCATTAAGAAGACCGTAGCTTCCAAGTCATGAGAGGTTATGGTTCCTCTTTACTCTGCATTGGTAAGACCTCACCTTGAGTACTGTGTTCAATTCAGGCCACCTCACTTGAAGAAAGATGTAGCCAAACTGGAGAAGGTCCAGAGGAGAGCGATAAGAATGATCAGTGGGATGAAAGGAAAGTCTTACGAGGAAAGGTTGGGGGAACTTGGGATGTTCAGCCTGGAGAAGAGGAGGCTGAGGGAAGAGACGTGATTGCCCTTTTCAGATACCTGAGGGGCTGTCATAGGGAGGAAGGGGCTCATTTGTTCATAGCTGCTTCTGATAGCAGAACTAGAACCAATGAGAACAAACTGGAAGAAGTGAGATTCTGGTTGGATATCCGAAAAAAATTCCTGACAGTTCGGGCGGTTCGGCAGTGGAACAGATTGCCAAAGGAGGTGGTGGACTCTCCCTCACTGGGGGTCTTCAAGCAGAGGCTTGATGAGCATCTGTCAGGGATGATGTAGGAGGATTTCCTGCTGCAGGCTGGGAGTTGGACTAGATGACCTACTTGGTCCCTTTCAACTCTAGGATTCTAGGATTCTATGATCTGGTGCCAGAAGGATTACAGTTCATGTTTCCAATTAAAATGTATGATTCACAAATTCAACCAAAAGAGATGGTGCTCTACTCAGTAAAGATTGGACAATATGAAGCAGAATATTTGTTTTTGGTGCATTCACATGATGAAGTGGCTCTCCTTGTAGGGGCTGATTTGTTTTGTGAAGCAGCTCATTGTGCACTAGAATGGAAGGACCCTAGCCAGATATTTGCCAAAATTATGGCTGTAGCTAGGGCTCAAGCTAAGCTTCCACCAATGAGACAGGCGAAAACCCAGAAGAAAGATGTAAAAGCTGTACCTTCAGATGGGTGTGTACAGTTATCAGATACTTTGAAGATCGATAGGAAAGAATTTGTGGCTAAACTACATAATGATCAATCTCTGAGTCGGGGTTGGCAATTAGTGAATCAACCAGGAAAAGGCAGAGATGAGTATTTTATTAAGAAAATTTGCTCTATTGTAGATATATGCCTTAGGGTTGTTCTCCATGCTGGAAAGAGTGTGTTCAATTGATTCTCCCTATGAACCATTGGAAGGTGGTTCATATCTTTGCACATAAGAAGCATGGCTGGACATGTAAGGAAAGAAAGAGCTTTGGAAAAGATTTTTGCGTTGTTTTTCTGGCCCAAAATGAAAACAAGATATTGCAGCTTGGACAAGTCAATGCCTTGTGTGTCAGGAAGTGGCAATAGAACTGATAACACCAAGATGGAAATGGGAACTATGCCAGTAGTCTCTGAATTGTTTTCAACAGTAGAAATGGACATTTTGGGACCATTACTGCATAGTAAATCTGGCAAAGAGTATATTTTGATTATTTCTGATCGAGCCAATAGATATTTACATGCAGTTCATCTTCGTACCATCATTGTGCCTGCTGTGGCTAAATAAATAATGGCATATTTTTCCTGTGTAGGGTTTCCACGAAATGTACTTTCAGATCAAGGTAGTCAATTTGTATCTAAGTTGATGACTCAATTGATGAATGCTAATGGAGTCCAAATTAAAGTGTCTGCAAATTATCATGTGCAGTCTCAGGGCCTTGCACTGGACTCCTCTAGTATGCCAGTATTCCTCTATTTTGGATTTGTTGCTCAAGTATGTACAAGAACAAGGGAATACATGGGATCAGTTTCTCCCTTTGGCCGTTGGGCTGTTGAATAACCATGTTACTGCCTCATTGGTGGTAGCTCCGAATCAGTTGGTTAGAACTTTTTTGAATTTATATAGGAAAAGTTTGGAAGGGGCTACTGAAGAAACAGCAACTATGCCCATACATTAATATTTGGCTCAGCTGCAAAATACTGCAAAGATTTTGAAAAAGCTTGCAGATGAGAACTTAAAGAAACATCAGCAGAAACGGATGGAGAGATTTGATAGTCATATTCAACCTTGTACATTTAGAGCTGGAGAATCTGTTGGTATCTTAAAGCCTACTAGAGAGCATGTTGGCCCCTAAGTGGCAACCTGGATTTTATGTAGTGGAACATTTGGATGATAATAATTATCGAATTCAAGATGATAAGAAGGAAAGAATTTTTGTAGTGGTTCATGCTAATAGATTAAAATTATGGAAGAAGGACGGCCAAGTAGCTCAGGTTTTAGACGTCCAAGCAGATCTTTCTGGGATGGATCTTCCACCAGAAAGAACCAACGATGAGACAGTTCAAGATGTGGTGTTGTCTCCTGAATTATCTGAGATGCAGAAGTCCAATCTCAAACAAATCTTAATTGAATTCCAGGATATTTTAACTAGTAAACCAGGATGTATATTGTTGAACAAGCACCATACTGAACTGGTGAAAGGAGCTAAACCTGTAGTTGCTTCACCTAGGCCTTTGGGATATTTAGATCCTGTGGTAAATGCAGAAGATGCCTTGTTGGAGCAAGGGCTAATTGAAGCTTCTAATAGTGCCTTTTCTTCACCAATAGTTATGGTCAGGAAAAAGCAGGTGTGCCCAAATGATCCTCCTGAATATCGAACATGTCAGGATTTTAGAGCTTTGGATCAGCAAACTATTTTGGATAAATATCCTCTCCATCATTAGGACTTTCTGATTCAAAAATGTGGGAGTGCCAAGTTATTGACTTCATTGGATTTGTCTTGATGATATTATCAGTTAGAACATACCAAGGAGAGCTTGACTGCCTTGACTGCTTTTGGCTACTCATCATGGGTTGTTCCAGTACACTCAAATGCCTTTTGGGTTAGTTAATGCTCCTAGTTCTTTTCAGAGGATGGCGGATGCCTTTTTAAGATCCCATTCCATGTATACAGTAGCTTATTTGGATGAGTGGGCTGTGGGTGGCGCAAATGGTTAATATGCTGTGTCTGTTAACCAGCAGGCCAGGGTTCAAGACCCAGGTCGGCCCTACAAGATAGGGTGAGCTCCTGTCCTTAGCCCAGCTCTGCAATGCCAGCCTTTCCAGTGGACTAATTCAGTGGCGTGTAGAGGGGGGGATTTGCTGCTTGGGTAACAGCCTATCATCCATAACAATCCAACCCTGGCTTTCGTGCTTCGCATGCAGCGTTTGCAATGCTGAGCATGATACCATAGTCTTTCAAGACTGACGGAGGCCTGCTTGCTTTTATTTGGATATTTGTATTTTTTCTTTCACTTGGGCTGAACATGTACAACACTTGCAAGCCATATTGAAAACTGTCCATGGAGCGGGACTGACTGTGAGACCTTCTAAGCATCAGCTAGGTTGTGCTTTTATCGAATATTTGGGACATATTACCAGCAGTGGGGAGATTAAACCAGTAAAAGCCAAAGTGCAAACCATTTTGGATTGGCCTCTCCCAAAGACTAAAAAGCAAGTTCAGAGTTTTTTGGGTGTTGTAAATTGGCTGAGGAAAAATATTACCCTGCTGCTACCTTGATGGTTCCGTTGACTAGATTAATTGAGAGGAAGAGACCTGTTTGAATCCAGTGGATTGAGGAATGTCAACGTGCTTTTGACCATTTGAAGCGAGCTATTGCCCTGGCTCCTGTATTAAAGGGTCCTGATTTCAATCAAAAGTTTGTAGCGCAAACTGATATTGGTTGAACTGGAATTGCTGCTGTTTTACTGCAGGAGAATGAAAAAGGAGATCTGCAAACAGTTGTGTATCTGAGTAGGAAACTGTTACCCAGAGTGCAAGCTTATGGTGTTTCCGAATTAGAATGTTTGGTTGTAGTATGGGCTTAATGCCAGTTGGGCTTAATAAGTATGGGCTTAATAAGTATGGGCTTAATAAGTTAAGACCCTATTTATTGGGTGCAGAATTCTTATTGCAAACTGACCATTCTCCCCTAGTTTTTCTATCCAGGATGAAGCATAATCATCAAATGATGCGCTGGTCTTTGCAGCTTTCTGATTATTGTTTTGTTACCCAGCATCTTGCTAGTAAAAAGAATTTTTTTAGCAGATGCCCTCAGTAGAAGATACGGTGATGAAGAAGAATGTATTTAATATTGTGATGTAATTTTTATAAATGTTTTCATTTTAAACATTTTATGTAATTAAGTTGATAAAATTAAGAATGCAATTTAGTACCAACTTTTGGGGGGCATATGAAGGAAATGTTTTAGAATCTGTGTATTAAAAGATAGTTAGGATATTGGTTGCTTTGTTAGAACATTCTGGGGGATGAGATCATGGTAATTAGCTAGAGTGATTACAGCTGAAGTTGGGAGGGGTGAGCAGATGGATTGAGTGAAAAACCATGGGAAGCATCTCAAGTTTCAGAAGCATTTTGGAAGACAAAGAAGAAGATGTCCCGTTGGAGGACTAGCCATTCTATGCAAGACCTTTCTTGTTCCAGATATCTTGTTTATGGCAGACAATCACTGTATGATCCAAGTGGTCAAATTTAACCTACCCTCGGGAAATCTGATCCTTTGTAATGTACATGTTTCACCCTAATCTGTTAAACTTCATAGGATCAGTCAATGGGTTTATTTGTTCCAAGTTTTATTAGACACTGTTTCCAGAACCCACATGGATTGGCTTATTCTTGCTGGGGATTCTAATGTCCGTGTCGGATCAGGAGCAGATATTTTTGCTCAGATGGCTGAGGATCTTCCCTTACCGGATTTTTCTTATTTCCACAGAAGTTCTAAAGATAAAGTAACCAATGATAATGGAGTTTCCTTGGTCAATATGTGTGTAGCTTTTGGACTTATTTGGCTGAATGGCCTACTAGATGGTGACAAAGATGGTGAGTTTACTTTTGTGGCACCCTGGGGAGCTGGTATTGACTATATTATGGTTTCAAAATCCCTACTAGTTTTGGGATCACAGATCACTAGCTTCCTGATTGAACCCCCATTTTTTAGCAATCACCTGCCTCTTAGTTGTTCTCTATCTACTGGCACGTACAATCCATTTCGCTAGCACCCCATTTCGCTGCTATTGATTCGCATTGTCCCTAACTAAACAGCTTGCCAATCTATCTGCTACTCTATGCAGATGATATCATTTTGATCTCCAGAACTCAAGTTGGCCTGAGAAGACTTATAATGGCCACAATAGATTATCTTGGTGCCAACCTATTGCAGTTAAATTTTGATATATCAAAAATCAGAAGAGGTGGAAACCTCGGTTTTCAAGTAAAGGTGGAAACCTTGGACTTGGGTATTCAATGATAATGTTATTCAACAAGTTAAGACCTTTAAATATTTGGACCTTTAAATATTTAAATATTTGGGCCTGTCTTTCCACCATACATTAGCAATGTAAACTTGTGTTTGGTGTTTCTTTCAGGGAAAGTGCAGGGAAGAAGGGCGGACTGAACCAGAGAGTTGGGCACCAGTCTGTTTTATGCACCCTTAAAGATGTGGGTTGTGGCAGGCAAACCTGGTGGGGAACCTTTGGGTAAAGGATCCTGGGGTTGGCCTGGAAAAACACCTCACCTCTTTATTCTCACAGAGTCTGGGATGGGTCACATTCACAAATGTGCACCCTGCACAGGCCAGGAATCATACAATAATAGATACACATAACCATGGATTGAAAAAATCATTTTTTTAAATCCCTAAAGCAGATAGAGCCCTGAAAATTCGCAGAAAGATCTGTGCACCCCCTTTCCCAGTCTACAGCCCACAGATCATACAAAGATATTCAAATAGCCACATATCTTTATATATAAAAGAGAAAAGTCACTGACTGACTCACTCACTCACTCACTCACTGACTCACTCACGCATCACCGCCCTGCCAAAACCACTGGGCCTAGAAGTGTGAAATTTGGGGTGTATGTTCCTTCCATGACTGAGGGGTGCACTAAGAACCGGTTTTTGGAAATTCCAACTGGAAGGGGGTGAAAATGGGTGCAATGAGTTTTCTTCCCTATACTTTGCATTGGAGAATTGATGACTCATCAACATTCCACCCCAACTGCTGGGCCTACAAGCATGGAATTCTGTGGGGGAATTCCTTCTGTCACCTGAACACCTACCAAGAACCCATCTGGAGAAATTTAACTCTTAAGGGGCTGAAAAGGGGGCAACATGTTTTTGTCCTATACTTAATATGGGAGACTGACCAACATCCAGCCAATTGGGTGCTCAATGCCAGGTGCACTGGGGGATGTTGTTCGGAGGAAGAGTTTGCACTGGCGAGGATGCTGCGCATGGGGGAAGTTGCGCTTGGGGGAAGTTGCGCTTGGGGGAAAGTTGCGAATGGGGGAAGTTGCGCACGGGGAAAAGTTGTGCATGGGGGAAGTTGCGCATGGGGAAGTTGCGCATGGGGGGAAGTTGCGCGTGGGGGGATGATGTACATGGGGGACTGATGCAGATGGGTGATGTTGCATATGAGGAGTTTAGGCACATGGGGATGATGCACATGGGGGAAGTTGTGCATGGAGGGAAATTGTGCATGGGAGGAAATTGCGCATGGGTGGAAGTTGGGGACTTGCTGTATGATTAATAAATGAGGATTTTTGATTATTTTCTCTTTGTACATCCTAATGAATGTCACTTAACACTTTACAAGTGTCAAAATTTAGTTAATTAGGTTCTTATGATAGTTTTCTGACAGTGGAATTTTGTGTGTAATGTGCCCAAGAATTAGGTCAGACAGGCTATGCCTGAAGAATGGTTAGGAAAGATGCTCCTAAACTGTTATGGAAATGAGGGTGGTACCGACAGGAAAAACCCAGAAGAGGCTTATGCAAGCAAAATATATTTTATTGAAGCTTCAGACTACAGTCGGGCAGAGTTTCTGCCTCCCAAAAAGACTGAGCATCTTGCACAATTTGAACACACTTTTTATACCTTAACTGTCACGTAGGCAAATTTTACATAAAGAGATTATTCTGTTCATAACAAGAGAAATTCATACAGAAAAAGTAAGTTTTTCCTTACCGTGAACTTCTTTTCCGGGATGATAGGAAGGAGGGTGTTCTGTACCAGTGGTAGTCGCCCCTCCTTCACCTGGAGGCTGGACTCAAACAGTTCTCCTCCCTGAGGGGCGGCCCCACTGTCCCAGTCTCAACGAAGAGCCGAGCAGCAGCAGTCGCCCCCCAAGATAGCAAAGCGCCCCAGGGCTAAACAGCCATCAGTCGTGTGCAAGCCCTGGAACAGACAAACCACTAGCAACGAAGAAAGGTTAGAGAAAGAAAACCCCCAACCTTTCCCTCCAAGGTCCAGACCGTGTCCCATAAATAACCAGTCAACCAGGAACCGAGGGCCAGAGAGAGGCGGGTAGAACACCCTCCTTCCTATCATCCCGGAAAAGAAGTTCACGGTAAGGAAAAACTTACTTTTCCCTGGATTCAGGAAGGAGGGTGTTCTGTACCAGTGGGATATAGCAAAGCAGTATCCGTCCGGAGGAAGGGAGGGCTGGCCCGAGAGCCTAAGATGTAACAACCCTTTGCAACACCCTCCTGCCAAAAGCTGCATCCGAAGCAGCTGCCTTATCTATCTTGTAGTGCCTGATAAAAGTCGTGGGGGAAATCCATGTTGCAGCCCTGCATATGGATTCGATAGACATTACCCCTTCAAAGGCTGCTGAAGCAGCTGCACTACGAGTAGAATGAGCAGTGATGCCGGCAGGAGGGTCCCTTCCCAGGGACGAATAAGCTAATGCTATGGTCCCCTTAATCCAGTTCGCCAGCGTACTTTTAGACGGACGCTTGCCAACTGCTGAGCCCCTGAAGAAGACGAAAAGTGCATCCGTTTTACGGATGGTTCTCGTTCTATCAATATAGTAATTGAGGGCACGTTTTGCATCAATTTTGTGCCAACCTTTTTCCCTGTCCGTCTTGGGACGGGGGCAAAAGGAAGGGACCACTACTTCCTGTGCTCTATGGAACCACGAGTTTATTTTAGGGACAAAGGTAGGATCTAGCCTCAGGACTACCCTGTCCTCCTGAACTATACAGAGATTGGGGTTCACTGAGAGAGCCCCCAATTCCGAGACACGTCGAGCAGACGTGATGGCAATCAAAAACAGTGTTTTAAAGGTGAGGAACTTTAGGTCAACCTTGTGAAGTGGTTCAAAAGGAGGATTTTCTAATGCCCTTAGCACTAGGGGGAGATCCCAAGAGGGGAAATGATGCACCTGAGGAGGACAAAGGTGCTTTGCCCCTTTCAAGAATTTAGCCACGTGAGGGTGATTCAATGTTTTCCCTCCCGATGACGACCCCAAGGTGCTTCTCAAAGCCGCCACTTGCCTGCGGAGGGTACTCACTGACAGACCTTTATCCAGTCCTTCCTGGAGGAAACTCAGAAGAACCTTAAGTCTGACTTTAAAGGGGGAAAAACCTTGTTTTCCGCACCAGGCGCTGAATTTACGCCATGTGCAGTTATACACCTTTGTAGTGGACGATTTTTTGGCTGCCAAAAGTGTATCAAGGACCCTGTCTGAATACCCCTTGGTTGCTAGGACTTTCCGCTCAACCTCCATGCTGTCAAGCTGAAGATCGCCGGATGTGGATGCACTATGGGTCCCTGTGTCAGCATGTCCACCCTGAGTGGAAGGGTCCATCCCGGTTCCAAGGCCAGGGACAGGATGTCTGGGAACCAAGGACGTCTCGGCCAATGCGGGGCCACCAGAACCACTTCCGCTTCCACCTTCCTTATTCTCCGTAAGAGGAACGGAATTAATTTCAGGGGAGGAAAGGCATATAGAAGACCTTTCGGCCACTCCAATTGAAGAGCATCCACCCCCTTGGACCCCTTCATCTGGAAACGAGAAAAGAACGTCGGGAGTTGGTTGTTTTTGTCTGATGCAAACAGGTCTATGAGTGGGTTGCCCCACCTTAGTGTTATCTGATGGAAAATTTGTGGATGTAGCATCCACTCTGTATCGTTGACCTGTTGCCTGCTCAACCAGTCTGCAGTTACATTCAGGGTGCCTGCCAAATGCTCCGCCCTCAGCGAGCTCAGGTTGGCCTCTGCCCAAGTGAAGAGAAGATGGGCCTCCTTCATCAACAGCTTTGATCTGGTCCCCCCCTGCTTGTTGACGAAGGCTTTGGGAGTCATATTGTCCGTCCGGACAAGTACGTGCGCACCCTGTAAAATGTGACAGAAGTGAACCAGAGCCAGTCTGATTGCCCTGAGTTCCAACAGATTGATGCTCAATACTGCCTCTGTCTGAGACCAGAAGCCCTGAACCATGTCGCCCCTTAGGTGAGCGCCCCATCCCGCTAGAGATGCGTCCGTCGTCAAGACCTCCCTGGTTGGTGGAATGAAAGACACCCCTTGAGACAGTCTGCCCGGGGAAAGCCACCAAGGAATGCTGTGTAAGAATTCCTTGGAGAGCTGAACCTGCAAGGATATCCCTTGTTCTATTTTTCGGGCAAAGGGACGCAGAAGCCCCTGCAGGGGTCGAAGGTGAAATCGAGACCAGGGGATGATGTCTTGGCAGGACACCATCAACCCCAGCAGGGACGCCAGACTCCTCAGGTCTGAGAAGGTGTGGCGTTGTATGCTCAGGAGGGCTTCCATTATTCGATCTTGTCTCTCCTGCGAGAGCGAGACCGAACCTGATTGTGTGTCTAAAATCAGTCCCAGGTGTTGCAGACACTGCGTGGGGTTCAGGGCACTCTTTGAGAAGTTGACCACAAAGCCCAGGTTTGCAAGCCCCTGCAAGGTGGTCGCCAAGTCCTCCTCCGCCTTTTCCCTGGACGGTGATCTTATCAGGATATCGTCCAGGTAGGGGTGCAAGGCAATCCCCTTGCACCTTAGATGTGCCACCAGAGCCACCAACAATTTGGTGAACACTCTGGGGGCCGCCGTGAGTCCGAATGGCAGGGCCCTGTATTGGTACTGACGCTTCCCGTAGGAGAACCTCAGGTACCTCCTGTGTTTTTCCCGGATGGGGACATGGAGATAAGCCTCTGTGAGGTCCACTGAAGTCATGAAGTCCCCCAGTTGAAGGGACGCAACAATGGACCTCCATGTCTCCATCCTGAACTTCCTCTTTTTGAGGAAGCGATTTAGCCACTTCAAATCCAGAATGGCTCTCCAATCGCCATTCTTCTTGGGCACTAGGAAAAACACAGAGTAAACCCCCCTGCCCCTCTGACTCACGGGAACTGGCTCTATGGCGCCTATCGACAGAAGGTGGGCTATGGCTTCCAGCTTGAGGTGATGCTTGACAGGGTCCCGAGAGACCGGAATTTGCCAAAAACGATCCCTGGGGAGCCTGAGGAACTCCAAGGAATATCCTCTGCCAACTGTTTGCAAGACCCAGGAGTCGGTTGTGACGGACTTCCAGGCCTCCGCAAAGTTGAGGAGACGAGCCCCCACAGGGATCGTCTCCTCTGAGATATTCATGTCAGGCTGATTGGGAATCCTTAGCGGACTTCCCGGAAGAAGTGGGCGTCTGGGGGGCGCGTTTCTTAAACTGCGCCTTACTCTTATCCCATTTAGGCTTACCCCGAGTGGACTGGTAACGTTTCGCCCTGTAATTCTGTCCTGACTGACGAAAGGAGTGAGACCTTTTGGCCTGCTCCTTCTTAGTGGTGGGGAGTACCTTTTGTTTATCCTTGTTCTCGACAAGGAGTGGTTCCAGGGCCTCGCCGAAGAGTTTCTCACCTTTGAACGGTATGTTGAGAATTCTCGAAGCGGACCCAGTATCTCCTTCCCACTGGCGCAACCAGATGTGCCTTCTGGCTAAGACTCCCATAGCCATCGACCTTGTGGACAGCTGCAGCGAGTCGTAAGCGCAATCCGCCGCTGCCGCGGAAGCCATCGCTATCTTTTTCAAGGTGCAACGGGCTTTCCGAGACAACGACTTGTCCTGTTGAGCCAGCTCCTCTGCCCAAATATACGCTGCCCTAGAAAATATCGAGTTAGTGACAGCAACTCTGAATGACTGAGCATCAAATTCGAACCCCCTTTTTAATGCGTTCTCTACCCTTTTGTCACAGGGGTCCTTTGGGCCGGACTCACCCTCCGAAGGCAGGGTGGTAGATGCTGACACCGCAACCACTGGAGCATCCACCGTGGGGACCTTCAGCTTAGCCATAATCGGCTCTGGTAGGGTGTACAGTTTGTCCATGAGCCTACCATGCTGTTTAGAGTGGGTGAAATGACTCCATTCCGAGTCGAACACCCTTCCCAAGGCTTCGGGGAACGGAACCACCTGTGGCTTGGCCGGACCCTGAGGGTAGGTCTTGGCCCTGTGAGCGGGAGTGTCGGGTTTGGCTGGATCTGCAGGCATAGTGAGATCCATTGCAGTGGCGGATTTGGAAAGCACCCTGGTGTAGACATCAGGGGGACAAAGTCTATCCACTTTAGGGGGGGCAGAGATGTCATGCTCGTCGCCACCGGACAATTCCCCTTCTTCCCTGTCAGACTGCGAGGGAGAAGATAGGGAGTCCTCCTGAGACTGAGCTTCAGACATGTTATAGAAGCCTTTTTGTTTCTTAGGCCTGACCTCCATGTCCTCAGACTCAGAGTCTGAAGCCACGTAACTGTGTTTGGTTTTAGTGGTGGCTTTCTTACATTGAGGTGCATGCATGGGCAAGAGCTCTTCAATTTGTTCCTGTAGGATGCCCTTGACTGCATCTCTCACTAACTGAGAGAGTGAAGAAGACAAATTTAAAGGGCAATCCTGAGCTCTAACGGGGTCCTGGACAACCTCCCCCCGTTCCAAGGATTCATCACCAGAGGCCATGCTTCACTTTGACACAAGATGGCGCCGCGCGCCAAAAATGTGCACCTCAAAATGGCCGCTGGCCAGCAACTCACTGTGAACCACGCGGTTCCCGCCAAGCAGCCTGTGGCCGATCCAGAGGCCTCCCGCAGCACCACCGACCAGGGGACGCTAGCCTGGGTGGTCTCTGAAAGCGGGCCAGCTACGCGCTGTGCGTGCTCCCCGCTGCAGCCTCCTGGCTGTCAATCAAGCGCCGGCCGCGCTCCGCGATGCCCGCTCCTCCCTGACACTCTGTTCCTGGCCGCGAGGCTGCAACCTCGCTAGGGCGAGGAGAGGCTGTGCCAGCTAATGCGGCCAGCTCCCTCAGTACCCCAAATGGCCACCAGCCAGGACCAAGGAGGGAAGAGGAGAGAGAGAGTAATAGTAAGAGAGGAGAAGAAGAGAAAAGAAGATAGGGAGAGGAGAGCTCCCAATCTGAGTCCTGCCTGTCTGCGAGGCTGGACAAGACTGGAACAGTGGGGCCGCCCCTCAGGGAGGAGAACTGTTTGAGTCCAGCCTCCAGGTGAAGGAGGGGCGACTACCACTGGTACAGAACACCCTCCTTCCTGAATCCAGGGAAAATTTGAACACACTTTTTATACCTTAACTGTCACGTAGGCAAATTTTACATAAAGAGATTATTCTGTTCATAACAAGAGAAATTCATACAGAAAAGGATTTTATCTCTGGTGGCTTCCTGGACTGAGAAAAGAACAGAATGTGGTAGGATGTATGATTACACATTATTACAATGGAGGACATTCACGGTTATCAAGCATGTATAGATTCTTGTATTGGCTGATCCGTCTGAGCTTCCGTTCACACGAAGAAAGAATTAAAATTTTATTTAAATTTTATAATCTAGGGGCTCCAGGCAAGTCCTTCCGTCATCTGATAATCAATATCCCCATTGCAATCTCCTTCCTTCCTTCCGTGTAGCAGTTTCCTTTATTTTTCATATCTAGTGCTCTTTGACAGCTGGAGGGTTAACCGAGGACAATGGAAAACTTCCCCTCTAGATAGGCAGCCTCTTTCAGGACTTGAGTAGGCTAATTACTGCAAAACCGCAAAGCTGCTGAGACCCACTGTGACATCATAATCCCTTCTCCGCTGGAGGCTAAGGCTTGAGTGGGCTTATCAGCGCTAGACCACAACAATCGCTTGACTGACAGCTCTGAATAGATAGTGTATTATGATGTCACAATCCCTCCTTCAGGGATAAAGAGAGAAAGTTTATTGAAGTCAAGTGGGCTATTAACAGAAATCACATCAAAGAGCCTGGGTACTGAGGAATGCATTATGATGTCATAATCCCACTCCGGGGAGTCTGTGAGTGTTGTTTGAAGCTTTTCTGCCTGCCTGCGGACTGTCAGAGCCTTACAGAATGATTTCAGAGGTGTCAAATAAAGTCTAATAAATTCTAATAATTCTAATAAATTCTAATAATTTCTAATAACTGGTTTTGACTACTATAAAACTGGAGCAAGTCCAGAGGAGAGCAACAAGAATGATCAGTGGGATGGAAGGAAAGCCCTATGAGGAATATTTGGGAAACTTGGGATGTTCAGCCTGGAGAACAGGAAGCTGAGGGGAGACATGATTGCCCTTTTCAGATACTTGAAGGGCTGTCACAGAAAGGAAAGGGCTCATTTGTTCATGGCTGCTTCTGAAAGCAGAACTAGAACCAATGGGTACAAACTGCAGGAAAGGAGGTTGGATATCCAGAAAAAAATTCTTGACAGTGAGGGCGGTTTGGCAGTGGAACAGATAGCCAAGGGAGGTGGTGGAGTCTCTGTCACTGGGGATTTTAAAGCAGAGGCTCGACGAGCACCTGTCACGGAGGATCTAGGAGGATTTCCAGCTGCAGGCCGGGGGTTGGACTACATGACTTACTAGGTTCATTCCAACTCTATGATTCTATGATTCTAAGTTCCCCAGAAACCAGCCAGAGGTCTGAAACTCTGCCCGCACCTTTTAGACCCTTTCTAGGTCTGCCTAGCCCCTCCCCATCATATTCAGGGTGTGTTTTCCCTAAAGCCTCCCCTTCTAATAACATCAGAAACCCTAGCCTTCCACTTCCAGCTTATGCCTGGAGATTGAAGGAGCAACAGCAGGCTCTATATTTTTAAAATTTCTCTTCATTTTCATTTTCTTTCTTTTATACAAAATGATATAAAACTAGGTTTTATATACTTTATATATTAAAAAAACTCTTTCAAACGAATCCTAACCCTAAACCTATCTCTTTTTTTATCTTATACATATATATATATAGAGAGAGAGAGGTTGCACTGGCAAGGATTCTACCCATCGGGGGATATTGCGCATGGAGGAGAGTTGTGCATGGGCGGAAAGTTGTGCATGGGGGACAGTTGTGCATGGGGAAAGTTGCGCATGATGGAAAGTTGTGGATGGGGGAAAGTTGAGCATAAGGGAAAGTTGCGCATGGGGGAATGATGCACATGGGGGAATGATGCGCATGGGGGAATGATGCGCATGGGTGGAACTTGCGCATGGTGGATGATGAGCATGGGGGATGATGAGCCATGGGGAAAAGTTGCACATGGGGGAATGTTGCGCATTGGTGGATCATGCGCATGGGGAAAAGTTGTGCATGGGGGAAAGTTGCACATGAGGGGAAGTTGCGCATGGGAGAATTTGCACATGAGGGTATGATGCATATGGGGAAGTTGTGCACGGGTAGAAGCGCATGGAGAATTATGCGTATGGGGGGATGATGCACATGGGGGATAATGTGCATGGGGAAGCTGTGCACAGGGAAAATTCTGCATAGGGGTTGATGTGCATGCGGAAGTTGCACATGGCGGAAAATTGCTCATGGGGGAAAGTTACACATGGGGGATGATGTGCATGGGGAAAAGATGCGCATGGGGAAAAGTTGTGCCTAGGAAGTTGCGCATGGAGGAAGTTATGCATTGGGAAAAGTTGCACATCGGCGGATGATGCACATGGGGGAAGTTGCGCATGAGAGGAAATTGCACATGGGGGATGATGTTCATGGGGGGAAGTGTCACATGGGGTGTTTCTGTGCTGTTGGGTGCTGGCATAGGGAAAAATGTTACACTTGCAATGTTACGCTTGCAATGTTACGCTTTTCGCTAGTATTATATAAAACTATTTTTTATTTCTCTTTTATTTCCTTTAACCTCTCTTCTATAAAACTCTATTAAAAATATAAACCATTTTTAACACTCTTAAACCCCCATGGAAATATATAAAAAAAATATTAAAATTAAATAGTCTCAAACAAGAAAACCAAATCACCATCAGGGTACTAGCAAGGTGAGGGAGGGGGATTAATGCAGGGAGGGGGGACGTGTTAATAAATTTATATAAAGAGATATTCCCTTTCTGATGGAAGTTATGTTTTCCTACTACTAATATAGAACAGAGAATTAGCATATGGAAACACCTGGAACATGTGCTGAGTGTTGTAGAGGACTCCCTGAGACTTTTCAGGGGCTAGAGAGAGACATGTCATGAGACAAACATGACCCCTGGGCCCAACTTTGGAGACCCCTACCTTAGCCCATGCATAGTTTTCTAAATCTCTGTCACTCCTTCTGCTACCAAATCAAATCTTATTGTGATTACAGTTAGTAAAAGTATTTTGCCAACGCATTAATACAGTTCAACTTTTAAATTAATGGTTTACAGTTCAACAGGTACAAATAAAGTATAAAAAGTACAGGGTAAAAGGAAAGTAAGTGAAAAATGAACAGATTTCATGGTTTCCAGGACCATGAAACATTACGGGGAAGAAGTCTAATTGCATTAGTAGGCTCATTGGGTCACCTCTATTCTGATGTAGCCCTGAATAAGGATGCTATCCTGGTAACACAAGAGATAGATGTAGGGTGCCAGCTAGGCCAATCCAGTCTCTCTCTCTCTCTCTCTCTCTCTCTCTCTCTCTCTCTCTCTCTCTCTCTCTCTCTCACACACACACACACACACACACACACACACACACACACACACACAAACCAGGTGAGTTTGTTGAACAGAAATAGAAATACATAAATAGAAAGCATCATCTCTCAGAGGCCATCTTGATTAATTACTTATAGTTTGCAGGATATGACAAAATAATAGCTAAAAAATCTCATAGCTAAACCATCTTGATTTATTATAGTTTGCAGGATATGACAAGATAACAGCTAAAAAATCTCACATACAATGTCTCATTCACATAACAAATGCTTCATGTAAAGTATCAAACAAAAGTATCCATGTAACAAACAAAAATTTCTCTAGGATTCTGCTTCACGTAACAAACTGTGCTTCACATAACAAACACACTTGTTGGCAGTTGGGGCAGACGCGCTTGCTGGTAGCCTTTTTAAAATGCGTCAGGGCTGCCTAGCTGCCTGCCCATAGTGAAAGCAACATTTCTGTGCTGGGCGTCTGCTGCTCAGTGGGAGAGAACCACAGTGGAGAAGAGGGAAGCAGCTCAGGGCTAGCCAGAAGGGAGCAGGAGAGAGATTCAGGATGAAGAGAAGGAGAAAGTAGAGAGACGCTTTGAAAGTTATAACAGAAAGAAGTCTTTGCTCCTAACCATGTCTACCCAGAATGAAGCCCCACTGTTTTCAATGGGTCTTACTCCCAAGAAAGTGTCTTTGATTGCAGCATCCTAACCATGTCTAATCAGAAGTAAGCCCCATTGTGTTAAATGGGCAGAGGGAGAAAACGGTAGTGGAGAAGAGGGAAGCAGCTCACGGCAAGCCAACTCATGTCCGCTGGGCAAAGGGAGAGAACAGCTCATGTCCACTGGGCAGCTCAAGTCCTAGGTAGAGAGAGAAAACAGAAGTGGCAAAAAAGGAAGCAGCTCAGGGCTCGCCAGAAGGGAGCAGGGGAAAGAGATGCTCAGGATGAGAGTGGGAGAAAGGGGGGGGGAGAAACTTTGAAAGTGTCTTTGATTACAAAAGAGAGTGTCTTTAATTGCAGCGTCCTACCCATGACTACCCAGAAGTAAGCCCCATTGTGTTAAATAGGGCTTACTCCCAGGAAAGTGTCTTTAGGATTGCAGCATAAGTATACTTCATAGGATCATGCACATTGAATGCATGTTTTGAATTCAATTCCATTGTTTTGTCATCATTTTTATATCCAGTTAGTATTTTTATATGAATATTTATTGGGTTGTGCAACCAATCATCAGAGTTTCCATTATTTTCTATGGGAAAACCCGATTCACTTAAAAAGGATTTCACTTAAAAAGCATGCCTCCAGAACAAATTAAGCTCTTTATGTGAGTCACCATTGTATATCCATGCTGGGGTCTTTTGATCACCAATTACTTGTCTAAATGTGCACAAATTGTGTGTTTTAAAATTTGTTCTAATACCTTCCCCGGGATTGAAGTCAAACTGACTGGTCTATAATTTCCCGAATCTTCTTTTTCTCCATTCTTAAAGATTGGGACTACATTAGCCCTCTTCCAATTCAGTGGCACTTCTCCACTCCTCAAGAATTTCTGAAAATGATAGACAGAGGCTCTACAATGACATCTGCAAGTTCCTTAAGAGCTCTATGATGCAGTTTATCTTGTCCAAATGTGTTAAATTCATTTAAGCCAGTTAAGGGCTTTCGAACCAGTTTTCTATCAATCTTAATCTGCTGCTCTGAACCATCCATGTTTCCATTACCTCTCTGGGGATGCAAGTAGATTCCCCATCAGGAAATGATCCCGCACCCTCATTTGCACAGCCCTCCTTCCAAGAATAGATGGATGTAAAGGAGGAGTTGAGCAGCTCTGCCTTCTCCTGGTTTCCAGACACTTGTTGTCCATCTTTGTCCAGGAGCAGCCCCACCCCCTCATTTCTCCTCCTGTTTCTTTTAGCACTTCTAAAAAAGCTCCTTTTGTTATCCTTGAGTCCCCTGGCCAGCATCAGCTCATACTGAGCTTTTTTATTCCGGTCCCCCTCCCTACATAGAATCATAGAATTCTAGAGTTGGAAGGTACCTAGTAGGTCATCTAGACCAACCACCTGTCTGCAGCAGGAAATCCTCCTAGAACATCTCTGATAGGTGCTCGTCAAGCATCTGCTTGAAGATCTCCAGTGAGGAAGAGTCCACCACCTCCCTTGACAATCTGCCAAGGCTATCTGCCAAGCATTTCCAGGCTATCTGCCTGTACTCCTCCCTGGAATCTTTCCAGTCTTCCATTGCCTATACTTAACTTTCTTTAACTTCAGCTGATCCCCAAGTTTCTTGTGGAGCCAACCTGGTTTTTACTGGTTTCCTCCTCTGTCTTTTTCATAGGAATTTTTTCTGACTTTTCTTGTACAAGCTGCCTCTTAAAGAGCTCCCACCCATCTTGGGATCCTTTTCCTGTTAGTTCATCAACCTTTTAGTTCATAGGATCCCGCCTATGACTCCTCCGACCCTATTGAAATCAGCCTTCCTGAAATCCAATATTAAGGTTTCACTGTGCACTCTTTAATTTTCTCACAATATTCTAAAATCCAGCAGCTCATGATCAATTTCCCTGAAAGTTCCTGCTACATTAACCAGGTCAATCAGTTCTTCATGTTTAGTTAAGATCAGGGTAAGGATGCCCCGACCCATCCTTGTTCTCTCCACTTTCTGTACCCTAAAGTTATCTTCCAGGCCCATCAGAAATTTATTGCTTTCATGCATGGCTGAGTTCATCCCCCAGAAATGTTTGGATAAAGTCCCCCATTACTACCACCTCATATTTCCTTGCAACACCTGTCAATTGCTTAAAGAAGACATTATCTATTCCCTCCCCTTGACCAGGCAGTATATAGTAGTTATCCACCTGAAACCTTTACCCATACACACTCAGTTTCTTGGATTTCAGAGCAGGCATATACGTTCTTGACATATAATGCTACTCCGCCTCCTATTTTGCCACTTCTGTTCCTCCTGAACAGCTGATAACCTTCCACATGTGTGTTCCAGTCATGGGAGTCATCCCACCAAGTTTCAGTTATTCCTATCAAGTTGAATTTCCCAACACTTGCTAAACGTTCTAGCTCATACTGTTTATTTACCCACCTCTTTGCATTTATGTAAATGCAACATAAGCCTTGGTGGTTGAAACTCAATGCATTTTACTACCCATCCTTCTTTGTCTCAGGCCTTTTTAAAGATTTTTGAGTAAGAGCGGTTCCCTGAAAATTTCCATCTAAAGCATTTTGTTAATTCCTAAGTTTCCCTTGGATATAACCCTCCACCTTATTTTGTTTAAAGCCCTCCTGATCATGTTGGCCATGTCCTGTCTGAAGACACTCTTCCCTGAATCCATAAGATGTAGTTCATTCTTTACCAGGATTTCCTCCTTGAGGAAGTTCAACCTATGATCCCAGAATTCAAATCCATTTCTACTGCACCATTTTCAAAGCCATCTATTGACTTGGAAAATTTTGCCATCTTTCTGAGGACCTCTGTTGATTACTGGGAAAATGGATGAGAATACCACTTGGGTATTCCCCAGATCCTTAATCTTCCTCACCAGAACTTCGTAGTCCTTGACTATCTTTTGGCAAGTTTGCCATGCAGATTCTTTCGTTCCTATGTGGATGAGTAATTGGTCTACACATTGCTCAATTGAACACACAGATTTGGCACAGCAACCAAACTGGACAAGAAAAAACTACAAAGAACTTTAGAGATAGCAGAGAAAATAATTGGAGTCAGCCTGCCCTCTATGGAGGATATATATATCGCTCGGGTCAGGAAGAGAGCCATGAGTATTGCTGCGGACCCTCTTCACCCTGGACACATCTTGTTTGAGCTTCTTCCCTCTGGACACCGATATAGGACTCTGTACTCTAAGACACAAGGACACAAGGACAGTTTTTTTCCTTGTGCCATTAAATTGCTGAACCAACAACTATGCTGAGGGATTATTGGAGAATACTGAAGCAGTGTTCTTATTTGATTGTATATTCTGTATGTATTGTTTGTTATTTATGAGTTGGTGTTTGTATGTACGTAGCCATTGCCGAAGCCAAATTCCAGGTATGGAGATCATACTTGGCCAATAAACACATCTATCCATCTATATATATGGATAAAGTCACTGGCTGACTGACTGACTGACTGACTGACTCACTCACTCACTCATCACTGCCCTGCCAAAACCGCCAGCCCTAGAAGCGTGAAATTTGGGGTGGGTGTTCCTTCCATGACGGAGGGGTACACTAAGAACCAGTTTTCAGAAATTCCAACTGGAAGGGGGTGAAAAGGGGCGCAACGCGTTTTCCTCTCTATACTTTGCATTGAAAATTGCTGACTCAGCAACATTCCTCCCCAACTGCTGGGCCTGGAAGCATGGAATTCTGGGAGGGATTCCTTCTGTCACCTGAACACCAAGAACCCAGGTGGAGAAATTTAACCCTTCAGGGGCTGAAAAGGGGGCAACGTGTTTCTGTCCTATACTTAACATGGGAGACTGACCAACATCCAGCCAATTTGGTGCTCAATGCCTGGTGCACTGGGGGACGTTGTTAGGAAGAATAGGTTGCACTGTGGAGGATGCTGCGCATGGGAAGTTGGAATGCATGAGGGGTTGGTGCGCAAGGGGGAAGTTGCGCACAGGGTTGATGAACAGGGGGAAATTGTGCATGGGGTGTAAATGCACATGTGGGGAAGTTGTGCATGGGGGGTTGATGAGCATGGGAGGTTGATGTTTTATGGAAATGAGATTGGTACCAGCAGGAAAAACCCAGAAGAGGCTTATGCAAGCAAGAGATATCTTTATTGAAGCTTCAAGACTGCAGTCGGACAGAGTTTCTGCCTCCCAAAAAGACTGAGCGAATTGTACATCTTGGACACACTTCTTATAGCAGAACTGTCACGTATGCAAAACTTTACATAAAGAGATTATTCTGTTCATAACAAGAGAGTTTCATACAGAAATATCTTATATCAACTGGTTTCCTGGATGGTGGAAGGGAACAGGACATGGTAAGATCCATGACTACACATTACAATGGAGGACATTCGTTATTATCAAGCACTATAGGTTGATAGTGCTTCTATCAACTTAACGGAACGGAAGCATCTTAAGCTTCCGTTCTCATGTGAAAGAGGAAATAAAATTTTTTTATATATTTTAATCTTTTGACAGCCCAACGTGCTAATTTCCTGATAATTTTTGAATTAGAAGCGGCCAAGGCAGGGACACCCACCAGACTGACAGTAAACTGAGGATCTCTGGATGGGAGAGCACGTGGATGCTTGAATCACAAGTGGGGTTCAGGGCATCCAGGGCGATGGTGCGTTTTTGGCGATCAGAGACAGGTGTTGCAAGTGTCGACTTGGTGGGCATGACAATAGTTAATCTGCTCACGCAGCAGATTGTGTTGTCAGATAGATTTGCGGGGATGAAATTATATGTCATTTCATTGCACGTATAGAACCACCCGTGTGGAAGCGTTTGGAATCCCATCCCATAAGACAGATCCTGAGTGACAGCACATTTTAGAGGTTTACCTGGAGGTTTGACACAGTCCTTTGTGCAGTTTTAGATCCGGGCACAGGTTGCATTTTTAGTTCCAACGTGTGGTGTGGAGAGAGTGAGCGCATGAGGGGGAAGATCATAAGAAACATGTCCCCAACTCCAGTAGGTTTTGTACCACTCTAGGTGATTGTCCTAGAGATAGGATAGAGATGCTTGCCAAGGGAGAGATAGTCCCCAATTCAGATGGATGGTGGCATACTGGGACTAGGCACGTAGCTAAAACTTCATGAGCTGACAGTCCTTGAGAGAGACAAAAATTGGTGACATTAGCGATGTTTGTCAATCGTTCCCAGATGTTGTAGTCCATGCGATCCTGCAGGGTTCCTGTGTTTTCTGGAGTTGGTCCCTGGTCAGTAGGAGGGATCATCCATAGATTGAAAACAATTAACCATAAGTATTCCATGGTGCGCATGGTAGATCTTTGATCCTGATGCTGGATTGCTGTCAGATGCTGTCAGTTGCTGTCAGATGCTGGGTTGGCGCTGCTGTCAGATGCTGTCAGATGCTGGGTTGGCGCTGCTGTCAGATGCTGTCAGATGCTGGGTTGGCGCTGCTGTTGTTGGGCTGCTGGTCTGGGTCTACACTTTTCTCATCTGCAGGTGTCTCCGCAGATGTTGGGCAGGCTGGGTTCGCTGCAGCTGGCAGCTCCGTAGTGGCTTTCTTGATCTTTACCTGTAGGGGGTTAGTAGGATTAGGGGTAATTTACCATTGCTTATATGCAGGTTTTATTCTAGAGTAGCGCACCCATGGTTTTATTCCCTCAAGTTTAACACCTAATGGTGATGCAAGTAATATAATGTGGGGGCCTGTCCATTTAGGTTGAAGATCTTCCCTTCTCCAATCCTTAAGCCAAATTGTCCAGGAGTAAATAAATGGACTCTTGTAATGGGAAGGGGACGTTTTTCCTATACGTTTTTCCTGTACATTTTTTTGGAGTTCTTGGATCGTTTTTCCTAATGCTTGGATGCTTGGATGCTTTCTCTTAGCTGTAAGTGTCCCAATTCTCTTATATTCCCCCTGTTTGGACGTATCAGTGGAGGTGGACATCCAAACAGCATTTCAAAAGGGGAAACTTTTAAGGATCCATGAGGGGTGCACCACAGCCGAAAAAGCACCAAAGGAAGGAAGAGCAATCCACTTCATGCCCGTTTCTTGGCATAATTTGGCAAGAGAATTCTTTAAAGATCTGTTCACGCATTCACATTTCCCAGATGATTGAGATCTGTATGCACAATGTAGATTCCACGTCACGTTGAGACTTTTTGCCAATAATTGGACTACTTCATGTACGTAACAAGGGCCACTGTCACTTGAAATTTTGGCTGGAATACCGTACCTCGGAACGATTTCTTTTAGGAGACCCCTTGCCACTTCCTTAGCTTGTTCAGTTCGGCTTGGAATGGCCTCAATCCAGTTTGTGTACGTGCACATAAAGATCAAAATATAACGGAATTGTCCACAGACGGGCATTTCTGTGAAATCTGTGACTATTACTCCAAAGGGGTTGTCTCCTACTCGATTTGTCCCAGGTGGCGGAAGGGGTCCTTGCTTTGCATTGTTCTTTGCCCAAGTGATGCAGTGGGCGGAAGCAGTTGGTGAATGCGTTCAACATAAACATTTTTGAGGATCAGCTCAGCCAGATTGGTTTTTCCGAGATGAGTTGTTTCATGGCAGCATTGGACTAGTTCCCACGCACATACAGCTGGTATAAAGGGACAATTGTCTTTGAGTACCCACCATCCATTTTTGAGGGTAGCCTCCAGAGTGTCCTTTGCAAGTTGTAACTCCCTGTCAGTATAGCGTGGGGTAAAGTCTGTCAAGGGGACATGGACCAGTGGTGCGATCAGATCAGTTGGTGTTTGAGGAGCTGAAGCTTCTGTGTGCAGCTGGACATCCATTTGCTCGGACTCCTCCTTTGCATTTTCATCCTTTTCATTGCCTTTGAAGATGCCCAGATGAGCAGCACGTTTCGCTTCTTCATCTGCTTTTCTATTTCCTCTGACAACGTTGTCCCCTCCTTTTTGATGTCCTTTCACATGAACGACAGCCAATTTTCTAGGGATCCAAACAGCATTCAACAGTCTCATAATTTCAGGTCCATGTTTGATAGATTGTCCCCCTGAAGTAATCAGTCCCCTTTCTTTATAAAGAGCACCATGCGCATGCAGAGTTAGAAATGCATATTTGGAGTCCGTGTAGATGTTAGCAGACAAACCCTCTGTCAATTCGAGAGCTCTGCACAGCGCAAAGAGTTCAGCTTTTTGAGAGGAAAAAGTCAGGGGAAGTGCATATGCTTTCACCACTACGGATGAAGTTGTCACAGCATAGCCACTTTTTCTTTCTCCCTGTTCCATAAAACAATTGCCATCTGTAAAATAAGTCACTTGGGCATCTGAGAGGGGGCGATCCTTGAGATCCGGCCAGCTGGCATAAACTGTGTCCATAGTTGTCAAGCAATCATGTTGAATAGGTTGATCTTCAATGGGCAGGAGTGTGGCTGGGTTAAGCATGTTGGAAACTTCCAAGCGGATTCGTGGGTTTTCACACAACATGGCTTGATACTTGACCATGCGTGCATTTGTGAACCAGAGGTCGCCTTTGTACTCAGCGCTAGTACAGCATGTGGAACTTTGACAGTTAAATCTTGACCCAAGGTTAATTTGTCTGCCTCTTTGATTATGACAGCTGCGGCTGCGATTGCTTTGAGGCATCCTGGCCATTCTTGGGCTACTGGGTCTAATTGTTTTGACAGGTAGGCAACCTGACGGGGCCAAGATCCTACGTACTGGATTAAAACTCCCACTGCCACATTCTCTGTTTCGTGCACATATAGAGTGAACGGTTTTTCCATATCAGGTAGTCCCAGAGCGGGAGAAGACAAAAGTCCAGTTTTTAGTTGGTGGAAGGCTGTACATTGTTCTTGTCCCTAAGCATCCTTTTCTGCCCCCCTTGTGACTCATAGAGAGGCTTACTGATGATGCCAAAGTTTGGAAGCCAGATCCTGCAGAATCCTGCTGCTCCGAGGAAAGCTCTTTCTGTTCTTGGGTTCTGGCAGTGCACAAAATGCTTCTTTCCTTCCTTGCCCCAAAGTTCTGATACCTTGACTGATGTGGTATCCTAAGTATGTGACTTGGCTTTTGCACAGTTGTGCTTTTTTCTTTGAAACCTTGTAGCCCTTGTCACATAATAGTTGCAAGAGTTCTCTTGTTGCATTCCAACACTCATCCTATGTCTAATAAAAAGTTCATAATTTTGCCTCCAACTTTCATCGTGACCATAGGTTCCCTGGAGGCTGAAAAGTGGGGACCCGGTCTGTCCTATTCAGGAATGTCCCAGTGATTCATTTCTGCCACTCCAATGAATTCCTGAGGTTGGTGCATGAGGGTTGAGTGTGGTAGCTGGCACTGGATGTAATTGCTGCTGGGGTGCGGGCTGGTAAACTCCATTGCAGACATGTCCTCTGGTGACATATTGCTGTGGCTAGGGACCAGACGTGTTTGGTTGATTTTTCTTCTGTTTGGGATTCAAGTATGATCTTTGGGGGTAAGGACAGTTGGCCACCCGGTGAGTGTTTTCAAAGCAGTTGAAGCATTTATTCAGTCCAGGCTTCTGAGGTCCCTTTTCCTGCTTTCCGGTTTTGCCAGTTCACTTGAGGCGGACTGGACTAATGCGGCTGCCAGGAATTGGGACTTTCGTTGGGCACGTAGATCCCACTCTTTCCTCTCTACTTCATCTCAGTTGTTGAAGACACGTCTGGCCAATTCAAGCAAAAATGAGATAGGCATCCCCGCAAATCCCTCTTGGCGCTGGAGCTTTCGTTTGATGTCTGGGTAGCTCTGGGCGACAAATGCCATGTTGATCAGGTGTTGATTTGCAGGATCAGTGACATCCAACGGAGTGTAACGTTGGTATACATCCAAAAGTCTCTCATAAAAGTGATCAGGGGTCTCCGTTGCTTCGTGTCTCACCTCACTGGGTTTTGACAGGTTGACTCGCTTTTTCATCCCCCCTTTCATACCTTCTATCAGTAGCTGTTGGTAGTCCTTAAGTTTTGCCATCTCATCCTCTTTGTTATAGCCCCATTTTGGATCAGTGTCAGGACACTTGGCTGCGATCCATGCAGCCTCATTCTCCTGAACTGGCAACCTTCCTTTCAAAATTTTGACAGCTTCATCATGTATGCGGGTGTGCTTTTCTCTGGAAAACAGGGTCATCATTAGCTGGTGGCAATCTGCCCAAGTGGGGTTGTGCTACTCATGATGGATTCACATAGTTCAGTCAATTTTTGTGGGTTCTCCGAGTAAGGGGGGTTATTAGATTTCCAATTAACGAGGTCCGAGCTGCTGAATGGGACGAACTGAAAGGCACGTACAGTAAGGCTGCTACCATGTGATTGGGGAACCACTTGGATGATCTCGCGGAGTGGTGCTCTGGTGACTGCTTTGTCTCTGCATCGATCTCTGAAATCATAAGTCCATCTCTCAGCCGTTGAGGGATCTTGGCGATGCTGCTCCTCATCAAGTAGACCTGGTGCAGTAGCTTGGGTGCGTGAAGGCTTGTATGGTGGTGCAGCTTGAGTATGTGGGGGCAGGTACGGTGGTGGAGCCCAATCCTCCTCATCCCCTTCACAAATTTGTGGTTTTTGTAATCCCTTGGGCTGGCTTGGCACAACTTGGGCTGCAAAAAGTCCCGCCGGCTTGGGCTTTAGCCGGCGGAGCCACTTTGGGTTCTTTGTAATTGTAATCCTCCAGCAGTCAATGTAGGCAAACTGCTTGGTATCGTTGGACACTAGCTGGTATACTCGGGCAACAATGTTGAAACTGCCTTGGGGGAGCCAGGAAACCCCCGAGTTCACCCAAACAGTTTCACAAAAATAACATAGGGTCTCTGGATCAAAGGGGACTCCTCCATAATCTCCTTTAAATACCTTATCAAAATGCTTTAACATGCAGGCTAATGGGGTGCGTGGGGTGCTAGCATTCCCTCCCATTGCCACCTGTTCCTAGAGTGCAGACAAAAGCACTCACAAGACAGAAAGGAGGGTGAGGATCAGGATACTTTATTTGTGGGAGGAACACAAAAGGGTAAATCTTTAGCTGCTGCCACAGGCTTGCGTGACCAGGCTTGTCAATGGCTCACAACAAGAACTGCGGCAGTGTCTCGCACTGGTACTGGCCCTGCGATCCACTAGGGGATGGATCTCGACGGGAATCGCGGCTACCCGTTCACGCGATCACTCACAACACGTGTCTGGGGTTTGACGCTTCCACTCGTATCAGCTCCCTTGCCTGGCCATCCGGCAGTTCCAACAGTACAAACTCAGGAACCGGAGGGTTCACATTCACACACACACGTGTACACACCGGCTCGGCCACCCGGAAGTTCCTATGGTATGGACGCGAGAACCGCGGTGTCAATCACAACCACTTTTACTCACACACAATTTTCTACTTCCCCTCTCTCGTCATGAACAGAATAACAATACAATATTATGCTTGGATTACCACAAATAGTTTAAGCTAAACATGGAATCTTTGACAGGTTAATGCTTCTTGTTACAATAATATCTCTTGCTAGAAACAGTTAAACTAATCTACATAAAAGAAACTCTTTTTGCTGTAGTTTAATAGGTAATACAAAAGCTTTTTGGTTACTATTTGTTGCCAAGTAACGTCTGGCAATCTTCCATCCAGATCTTGGTGTTAGGTTAGGATTCTTCCCTTCCAAGTAACGTTAGGCCAGGTCTTCCCCCCCCCCCTTTTTCCCAATTTCTTTTGGACAGAGGCTAACGTACTTTACTGCCAAGTAACGTCTGGCCAAATTGCCCTAAAGGAGTAACGGGCCAATGTTCTTCAGACCAAGAGGGTGACTAGTCCTCCCTTCTGAACGAACGGCCGGGCTCCGGGGAGTTTACCTAGGACTCGGTCCCCCCTCTGTGGTCACCCAATCGGAGAAGCCCCTCAGCGTCACTGAGTGGGCTCCATTGACTAGACTCTCTAGTCAGTGGACTCAACTAGTGCACTCTTCAGGCAGTATCTTTGTCGGGTGTTCTCTATACTTGCCTGGTATCCTGTGGTTCTGTTGCTTGTACTTCTGAGACCAAAGATGGTGATAGGTCCTGATCCAGATGGGAACTGCATGTAGCGCATCAGGGTTGATGCGCATTGGCGAAGTTGCGCATGGAGCGTTGATGCAGATGGAGGGCTGATGCGCATGGGGGAAGTTGCACATGGGGGGGTTGATGCTCATGGGGGAAGTTGCGCATGGGGGAAGTTGCGGATGGGGAAGTTGCGCATGGAGGGTTGATGCGCATGGGGGAAGTTGCGCATGGGGAAGTTGCACATGGGGTTGATGTTAATGGGGAAGTTGCGCATGGGGGAAGTTGTGCATGGGGTTGATGCGCATGGGGGGAAGTTGCGCATGGGGGTTCATGCACATGGGGGGAAGTTGCGCATGGGGGAATTTGCGCATGGGGGTTGATGCATTTGGGGGATGGCATATGGGGGAATTTTACTCCTGCAATGCAGGTACGCTTTTCACTAGTTTGAGAAAGAACATTGTTTATTCTTGGTGATTTTAATGCAAGAGTTGGATTTGACCATAGTTCTTGGCCTGCTTCTCTAGGTCGTTTTGGCATTCGGAAAATGAATTAAAATGGACAAAACTTGCTGGAGTTTTGCTGCTACTATGATTTTTGCGCTAGCAATACATTCTTTAACACATATGTACTAATAAGAGTGACCAACCCTACTGATGACTGTAGCTGCAGAGACATAATTCTTTTACTTCCTCCAGTAGTTGGAATAATGAATCCAAGTAGGGTGTTTCTAACTGCAAAGACATTCCCTAGTCTCACTTGATGGCTTTCCCTGCCAAAAAATGAGAAATTTCTCTCCTTAATAGATCCTGAGTCTGACAGCCTTGCCTCTTGAAGGGCAAATATGTCCATCTGCAGTCTACTCAGCTCCATATCAATGAAAGCTGTCATACATACATCTTCCAGTTCTTGCAAATTGTCATAAAAGCCGGGGATCATTGTCTGAATGATCCAGGTACCCAACTTAAGGGCTGAAGTTTTCTTATGTTTGTTGCATGGTGCTGAGTTGTCTATCTGCTTATCAGTTTTCACCCTAAACCCCACGCACCCAGTGAACAGACCATGGCGAGGCAGCATCTTACCGGCTGGGGGCTGCCCAGCTTAAGGCAGGCGATAGCTGCCCAATGAGGCACGATGACTTCTTCAACCATCGGAAGTAGCCCCTGGCGTCACACTCTTCGCCAATTGAGCAATGACTTATAACCAGTAACTGCCACTTCCCATGTTGTTTCCACGCTGTATGCGAGGCTGGTGTTCCTCTCCAGAGCACGAAGGCCTGGGTAGATTATTATGGGGGTTAGGTTATTATCTTTTTTGTTTCTCTCTCTCTTTTGATTGGGGGGAGGTCCCTGTTATACCTAGAATTTCCTTCCTGTGAGAGAGGAGGGGGTCTCTGAGATTCATGGTGCTGATTTTCCTCTTTATCTCTCTCTCTCTCTATTTTGATTGGGGGAGGTTTCTGTTGTGCCTAGAGTTTCCTTCCTGTGAAGGAAGGGGCCCTCTGGGATTCATGGTGCTGCTGTTCCTTGTTTTCCTCTCTCTCTCTCTCTCTCTCTTTGAGTGGAGGTTCCTGTTGTGCCTACAGCTTCCTTCCTGTTAGAGAGGAGGGGCTCTCTTGGATTCATGATGCTGGTTTTCCTCTTCTTTCCCTTTCTCTTTTGAGTGGGGGAAGGTCCCTGTTGTGCCTAGAGTTTCCTTGCTGCGAGAGAGGAGGGGACCTCTGGGATTCATGGTGCTGCTGTTCCTTGTTTTCCTCTCTCTCTCTCTCTCTCTTTGAGTGGAGGTTCCTGTTGTGCCTACAGCTTCCTTCCTGTTAGAGAGGAGGGGCTCTCTTGGATTCATGATGCTGGTTTTCCTCTTTTTTCCATTGCTCTTTTGAGTGGGGGGAGATCCCAATTTTGTCTAGAGTTTGCTTCCTGTGAGAAAGGAGGGACTCTCTTGAATTCATGGTGCTGTTTTTCCTCTTGTTTTCTCTTTTGCATGGGGGAGGTCCCTTTTATGCCTCAATGTTTGCAGCCTATTTTTGGAAGGAGGAAGGTCAATCTGGGTCTTACCCTGCTTGTTGTTTGTACTGGAGGGGATCTTTGTATTGCCTCTGGTAGTGAAACATTGGGCTGAGTGTAACATGGTGAATCAGAGGGTGAATCATGTGGGTGTGCAAATCATGTGAATGAGTCCTTGTCGAACCTACCTAGGAGAAGGAAAACTCTTACTAAACCTCTGCTGCCTTGTGGCTTTACCTGTTTATGGGAAAGGCTTCAGGAGTAAACCTCAAGGAAAAATCCAGAGCTGGAGTCTTGAAAGCAGTTTGTGACTGTGTTACAGTCATGTTCTGCTAACTCCTGCGACTCAGCTGGAAGAAATCGTATTGGCTCTGCCTTTCCATTGGACTATTTCAGTGGCATGGAGAGGGGGGATTCTCTGCTTTGGTAACAAGGAAACAATTACTGCCTTTCTTTATGAAGACATTTGTGATTGCCCCCCACCCAACTGTAGTTTAGAGCACTGCAGGTTGTACCTCACTGGCACAGCTTTGTCAGTACTGAAAGTTGGTTAGGATTGGTTAGGACCTTCATCACACTAAAGGTCTTTCTGTCACAAGTAATGTGAAATGAAAGCCTCCACAGTTCCCCATGCACAACTTCTTCCCATGCGCAACTTCCTCCCATGTCCAACTTTCCCCAAGCTCAACTTCCTCCCATGCGCAACTTCCTCCCATGCATAATTTTCCTACATGCGCAACTTCCCCTCATGCGCAATTTTCCCTCATGCGCAATTTCTGCTCATGTGCAGCATCCTTGCTGGTGCAACCTCTTCCTCTAAACAACATCCCCCAGTGCACCAGGGTCTGAGCACCAAATTGGCTAGATGTTGTTCAGTCTCCCATGTTAAGTACAGGACAAAAACACTTTGGCCCCTTTTCAGCCCCTGAAGGGTTAAATTTCTCCAGATGGTTCTTGGTGGGTGTTCAGGTGACAAATGGATCCCTCCCAGAATTTCATGCTTCTAGGCCCAGCAGTGCGGAATTTTGCTGACTCAGCAATTTTCAATGCAAAGTATAGGGAGGAAAACGCATTGCGACCCTTTTCACCCCCTTCCCGTTGGAATTTCCGAAAACCGGTTCTTAGTGCACCCCTCCGTCATGGAAGGAACACCCACCCCAAATTTCATGCTTCTAGGCCCAGCGGTTTTGGCAGGGTGGTGATGAGTCAGTCAGTCAGTCAGTCAGTGACTTTTCTCTTTTATATATATAGATATGAAAGGCATATATACTCATATATACTCGTATTTTATATATATATATATATAGATATGAAAGGCATATATACTCCAGGGTGAATTATTTTCTAAATTTCTGGTTTTTCAAGGCTTCAAAATGTGTTAAAAAATAGCCTAGGCTATACTGCCCTTTACATGGGAAAATTTTAGTGCATTGCCTTTGTTTTGAGCTGTTGTAGGGGAAAGGTGTGATGACTGATACCATAACGTTGCTGAAATGGCTAAACATAGTGCCATATGTAGGAAAAAGACACAATTGGAAAGTTCTCCACCAACAAAAAGTACCTTGCAAGTGTATGTCCTATATTATTACAACTAGGCCGTGAAAGCAACTACATCTCCAATTGTTCATCACTGGTAACAAGTAAAAGCCAACAACTGTCATTTGCAGAGGTACCATATAACAACATTCATCCTACATATTAGGGTGAATTCATACCAACATTCATACTACAACATAGTTGTAATAATTTTCTAACTTCTCATTGCTGCTTCCCATCTCTGAGTGGAATCACTTTGAAATGAGGTGGTAGAGTGGTCTTGACCACTTCAGACCATGTGGGAAAATAACATATTTTACTTGCTTCCCTATATAATGCATCCTTTAAAAAAGCAAGCAACTGGACAGAAACATTTCCCTGATGTTTCAGGAGATGTTATTTTTATTTACAAGGCCTTTTTTTAAATGAAACATCTGAAAATGGTAATCCCCAAATTTGTCACCTGAATTGGTGGAGTATACACTAATCCTCAAGCTTCTGCCACCACATTTTTGGAATTTACACTAATCCTTTGGAGTCTACACTAATCCTACACTTTGGTGGAGTCTACACTAATCCTCAAGCTTTTTCCACCACAATTGTACGTTTAAGCTGACCCAGAATTGTGAAGCCGATATCCTGATATGACCTCTGTGATGTCACCAGCCAGCCTTAAACCAATTACAGATACAATGCATTGATAAAAGTTTTGACCTGGCTGATAAATTTGCTGTAAGAATTAGTGAGATAAATATGGAGAGCTATAGAAATGCGAAGGATTTCTGTTCCTGCCATATCAGCCCATTTAATTAGATATACTAGCGATGTAATATGAAACCCGTTAAGACTGAACCTGATCTCACTAAGATATGGGTGTGATTCTCAGATGTAATACTTTTCTTCTTCCAGGATAGGGATTGCAGCATTTTCAGCAGGTGAAGCCAGAAAATTGGTGAACATCATCCCAGTATCCCTGAACTTCAGGGTAGCCAAGCTCATGTGCCAAGTTCAGTAGGGGAGGTGAAGCCTCCTACCCAATTTAATGCACACTTGAATGACCAGATTTGGAGAATTCCTCAATCATTTCTTCACTGACCCTTCATCTAGGTCATGACCTTGGGTCATCTAGGTTATGACTTCAATTCAGGGGGGTTGTGAAAGCTGGACACTACCTTCTTCTACCATGCCACACCACCATCTTGGAATGGGGCACTCAAGCTGCTTTTCTAGGAGTAAGTTTCATTAAAACCAACTTATGAATAGACATGGAGGAGCTCTAATGTTGCTTTCTCTTTAATGTCACTTCTGGTGAGGACATCACTTCCAGGGGTTCCCCAGACAGATTATAATTCTCAGAAAAGGGTCACAGGCTGAAATCCTTGAGAAACACTGCTCTAGATTTTCTTTGATTCCCTCATGCTCAAAACAACACCACCTTACTTTTGGGCATTTATTTAAAAATTGCTAACTTTCATCCTTTCTCTTGATATTGTTGAGGTCTAGCACTTAAAAGGGAATCATATACAAATTTGATACCATTTTTACTTAATAGATTCAGGTTAATCTCACATTCACCATACACAGTCTGCCTTGGAAGCCAGGAAGACAGTGCAGTTGTTATGCTCCCAGGGCAGATATTATATCCTTGCCAGACTCATTGATACGCAGTACTGACACACTACCGACACTTTTTTCCACCTTCCTCCCCAGCAGCTCATTCATAATTAATCTTATGGGGATGACCTGTGATGAGTACCTTTATTCTCAGGAAAAAAAGTCACTGTCCACAACTAAGTCAATCCCTATTAGGTTAAGTTAGGGAAATCCAGTGCAAATGTGGTTAGCTGCCATTCTGAACCAGCAAATGATGGGAGAACATCTTGAATTGCAGTTCTCCTGAATTCAAGCAGGTGTACTTGATCGATGTCTGGTGTGAAGCCATTTTAAACATCCTATTTTGAACCACTCGGAGCTTTCTAAGGAGCAGTGGGGTTTCATAAATGCATTAAAAAATCAATCTAGGAGAGCTGCTTGGATACCAGGATTACGCCCTAATGTCTGGACAATAAATACCTATACCTCCTGTGCATCTCCTTGGTCTGGGCTCTTACCAGAAGCAGGCAGTCTCCTGGTCCTCATAATTTTATGATACAGGGTATCTGTTAACAGTAGGACAGTAGAAACATTATAAATGTCTTACAGCACTATAAAGTCAGGCAGCAGTTGCTTTTACTGGATTTTTAAGGTCTTGAAAGCCATTTAAAGAACTCAGTGGGAGTTCAAGAGAGAAGCAATTTAAGGGCAATTTAAGAAGTACCGGTACTTGGTGATCAAAACAACCCAGCATGGATTTACCAAGAACAAATCTTGCCAGACAAATCTGATCTTCTTTCTTGATTGTGTTATAAGCTTACTGGACAGTGACAATGCTGTGGATGTCATTTATCCTGACTTCAGCAAAACATTTGACAAAGTCCCACATGACATTTTAATTTGGAAGTTGGAAAAATATGGGCTAGACAAGGCAATTGTTAGGTGGATCTGCAATTGTCTCAACAACCGCACAAAAAGCATTTTAGGAAATGGTTCTGTGTCAACCTGGAGGTCAGTTTCAAGTGGGGGTGCCCAAGGCTCTTTCTTGGGCCCAGTTCTCTTTAACATTTCATCAATGACTTGGAAGAAGGGATACGGGTGAGCCTGATCAAATATGCAGATGACACCAAGCTGGGAGGAGTAGCAAACACATCAGAAGACAGGAGAAACCTCCAGGAGGCTCTGGATAAATTAGAATCTTGGGCTGTAACAAATAGAATGAATTTCAACAGGGAGAAGTGCAAGGTTCTGAACTTAGGAAATAAAAACCAAAAATATAAAATGGGCTATCAGGATCTAATAGGGAGAGAAACTTTTCATTCTTCTGGCAGGGAAAACCATCAAACGAGACTAGGGAATATGGGGTTGGCTTTGCGGTCACAAACACCCTACCAGGATCCATTGTTCCACCTATAGGAGGAAGCAAAAGAATTCTGTCCCTGCAGCTACTCTCATCACCTGGACTGATTACTCTTATTAGTGCATATGCCCCAAAACTATCATCTTCTGCAGAATCCAAAGACATATTCTATGATGAACTGGCTGCCACTATCAAGAAAGTGCCTGAGAAATAACCATTGTTTATTCTTGGCGATTTTAATGCAAGAGTTGGATCTGATCATAGCTCTTGGCCCATTTGCCTAGGTCATTTTTATGTTGGTAAGATGAATGAAAATGGCCAACGCCTGCTAGAGTTTTGCTGCTATAACAGTTTTTGCATTAGCAATACATTCTTTAATACAACGCCTCAACAAAGAGTCTCTTGGAGACATCCAAGATCAAAGCATTGGCACCAGCTTGACTTGATCCTCACCAGGCGCTCCAGACTTCCCAGTGTTAAGATCACACACAGCTATCAGGGTGCTGATTGCAATGCAGATCACTCCCTGGTGTGCAGCAGAGTAAAACTGAAAGCAAAGAGGCTGCATCACTCAAAAAAGGAAGGAAGACCACGAATTAACATCAGCAAGACCCGCACTCTGGAAAAAGTGAAGGAATATGACCAAGCACTCAGTGAAACTCTCCCAGGTTCAGCAGAGGCAAATGCTTCTGAACATTGGGAACATTTCAAGAATGCTGTTTATAATACCGCCTTGTCAGTTTTGGTAAGGGGGTTAGAAAGACAGCAGATTGGTTTGAAGCCAACTCAGAGGAGCTGATGCCAGCCCTTGAGGAAAGAGTGGTGCTCTAACTGCATATAAAGCCTGTTCTAGTGAGCTCAACCTACATGTCCTGCAAGCTGCTTGTAGCAAAGTCCAACAGACCGCTAGGACATGTGCTAACAACTATTGGCTGCAGCTTTGCTCTCAGATTCAGGTAGCTGCCGACACAGGTGACATCAAGGGAATGTATGATGGCATCAAGCAGGCCCTTGGTCCAACAGTGAGGAAATCTGCCCCCCTGAAATCTGCTACAGGCGAGGTCATCCAGGACCGAGCATAGCAGATGGTGCGCTGGGTGCAGCACTACTCTGAGCTATACTCCAGAGAAAATTTAGTAACTGAGGAAGCATTAAACAACATCGAGTGCCAGCCTGTCTTGGAGGAGTTTGACAGTGTTGTATGGAAGCTACTTGCCTGCATTGTATGAAAAGGCTCCAGGTGCTTCCAGCGAGAATCCATCCTTAATCACAGTATGGATTTCAAGCCAACAGGTCCACCACTGAAATGGTATTTTCCCTTAGACAGTTGCAGGGGAAATGCAGAGAACAAAGACAGCCAATCTTTGTAGCATTCATAGATCTTACAAAGGCTTTTGATCTGGTTATTAGAGAAGGCCTTTTTAAAATTCTCCTCAAGATTGGAGACCCACCTAAGCTCCTCAACATCATCAAGTCCTTTCACGGTAACATGAAGAGCACTGTAGTTTTTGATGGCTTAACATCAGATTCCTTTGACATTCAAAGTGAAGTAAAGCAGGGCTGTGTCCTCGTGCCAACTTTATTCAGGATCTTTTTTGCTGTCATGCTGAAACAGTCTTTTGGAAATGCAACAGAGGGAATTTATCTCCAGACCAGATGAGATGGAAAACTCTTCAATCCCTCCAGACTAATTGCAAAGTCCAAAGTCCAGCTGAAATGCTTGCGGGATTTCCTCTTCGCTGATGATGCCGCTGTTACTGCTCACTCTGCTGAAGACCTCCAACAACTTATGGACTGTTTTAGCAAAGACTTTGGACTAACAATCAGCTTGACGAAAACACAAGTCATGGGCCAGGATGTGGATTCACCTCCCTGTATTACAATCTCTGAACACGTACTGGAGGTTGTGCATGACTTTGTGTACCTTGGCTCAACTATCTCCAACACTCTCTGTTTAGATACTGAGCAAAATAAACGTATCGGTAAAGCGGCTACCACATTTTCTAGACTTACAAAGAGAGTATGGCTTAATAAGAAGCTGACAGAACGTACAAAGATCCAGGTCTATAGAGCCTGTATCATGAGCACACTCTTGTACTGCAGTGAGTCTTGGCCCCTTCATGCGTGGCAGGAGAGAAAGCAGAACACATTTCATATGCGCTGTCTCCAACGTATTCTTAACATTACTTGTCTTGACAAAGTTTCAAATAGTGCAGTTCTGGAACATGCTGGTATCCCTAGCATGTACACACTTCTGAAACAACGATGGCTTGGACATGTCGTGAGAATGGAGGATGGTCTGATTCCAAAAGACCTCCTGTATGGAGAATTAGCACAGCGAAAGCGCCCTAGAGGGAGACCACAGCTGCGATACAAGGATATCTGCAAGAGGGATATTAAGGCCATGGGAATGGACATGAACAACTGGGAAACCCTGACCTCTAATCGTTCAGCATGGAGGCAAAAGACCATGAATAACAAGTATAACAAATTAAACATATAAAAATTATAACAAGTATTAAAAAATCTGTGTATCAAAAAACAATGTATAACAAGGTTGGACCTGTATTCTTGTTGACACCACTGCCAGATCAAGTACATAATGAAAAGAGGAAGTGGGGTTCAATACAGGGTCTTGGGAGAGGGGAATAAGAGATTTATTGGGTGGGTGGGTGGAAGCTGTTGGGTACCATTGTGCTGGTTCCATGAGCACAGTGGCATGTTGTCCGTTAACAGCAGCCTTATATAAAGAACATCAGCAATAGACTGAGTATAGCTACAGGAAGTACTGCTTCCCCTTGAATCACTGTTCATGGACAGAATTGCAATGGATAAGCTTTAACTCAGAGGGGATTAAATTCTCTAGAGTAGCATGTTGTCCAATTTCCTCGACAGATTTTCACTAAGCACTACAGCAAGCCTCTCTTACAATAGTGCATTTGAGATCATGCTTGAAAGACAGCTCTTTGTTTGTCAAAGAACTGAAGAGTCTTAAATCACTGTAAGAAATATCGTACTACCTTTCTTTCTGAGATGAGTCCAATAAATACTGGGAATCCAGGGGAAAAAACTGCACGTGTAAGCACATTATATAGTACTCAAGCATGAACTCCTGACAGTTTCTGAGAACTATGCAATTGCGCAGTAACACTTATCTTAATCCACTTTAATGATCATTGTTGCTTTGAAGGCAATAGGAGTTTTTGTGTGTTGAACTTTGCAAGATAAATTTAATAGACCTGGAGCACAATCCTAACCATGTCTAAGAAGTAAGCAGCATTGTGTTTAATGGATCTTTCTCTCAGGAAAGTGTCTTTAGGATTGCAGCCTTAATACTATTTCTAAAAAGTCTGAGATCCATAATTTTTAAAACTTTGCAGTTCAGAGTCAAACTATACTTAAAACATATCATGTCAGGCAAGATGTGATTTTTTTCACTTAACGCTGCTTTCTGCCCTTCTCCTTTCTGTAAAATAAAAAAACCAAGACTACAAAAAAGAAATACTGGAAAATCTATAAATGAATGAAAGAATGAAGGTCTATACTAGGGGTGTACATGGCTAATGTCTGTGGCAGCATCTCCTACCATTATACTACCAATATCACCTATGTAATACACTTTTAAAGCATTTTTTGTGAATTATAATTTATAAAAATGCACCCTTGAAATAAGAACCGACATTGATATTTGAAATTTTTCCTTGGGGAAAAAAACAAAATCTTAAGAACATCTCTTGCTAGAAGGTAATGTTCTTGTCTGCTCTTTGTAAATCAATGCACACAGTCCAATTCTGTGCCACAACAAGGTTGTGTGTGTCAGTCAACAACCCTTTTATTAAGCCACAGCTGGATCATGCCCTTGCAGCTTCTATTTGAACAGAGATAAAAGATACCAGTATGGTGAACTATTTAGTTATCTATATACACTGTATATAGTCCAGTGGTGGGCTCCAGCAGGTTCACTCCTACACTATAGAACCTGTTGTTAATGAGAGATAGGACATATAAAGTTTAAAATAGCCATTTAAAAGTGGCTGCCATATGGGCATAGAAACAATTGTTAATTTCTTTGAATCCTATCCCTGATATATACTCAAGTATATGCCAAGTTTTTTAAACTCTTTTTTTGGGCTTAAAAAACCCCCTTCGCTTATACTCAAGAGAAGTGCCTGGTGTTTCTCCAAAATGGTGGGTGCGACCACAAGCGCCTGTAGTGCAGCCTCCGCAGCCAGCTGGAGGCTTGCAATGAAGTGTTCCAGTTGGCCATGGAGGCTTCAGGGAGGGTGCTCATGGTTGCGCCCATCCTGAAGCTTCTGCAGCTGGCTGGAGTGCTCCATAGGAGGGTGCTCCATAGGAGGGTCTCTGAGGCTGCACTCCTCTCCACACTTTGGAGAAAACGCAGGGTCCTCTCCTGGGCAGGTCTACTTGGAAGTGAGTCCCATTGCAGCCTATGGGGCTTATTCCCAGGAAATTGTGGAGAGAAGTGCAGCTTCAGGTTCCTCTCCTGGGCAGGTCTACTCAGATTTAAGTCTCATTGCAGCCTATGGGGCTTACTTCTAGGAAAGTGTGTCAAAGGATTGTATCCTTAGAGCTCAGTCCTATGCATGTCTATTCAGCAGTCAGTCCCCTTAGAGCCAATGGGGCTTACTCCCAGGAACGTGTATAAAAGGACTACACCGTTAGAGCTAAATCCTAGGCATATCTACTTAGATGTTAGTACTATTATAGCCAATGGTCTTACTCTTGGGAAAGTGTAGACAGGACAGTAGCCTCAGATCCAACCCAGAGCCTGCTGCATTTCCGACCCTAGGATTATATTTGAGTCAATAAGTTTTCCAGTTTTTTGCAGTAAAATTAGGTGCCTCAGTTTATACTCAGATTGGCTTATACTCGAGTTTATAAAACTGAAAAGAAAGTGACTGACTGACTTGATCACTCACTCATCAACACCAACTCAAACTGCTGGGCCAAGAAGCATGAAATTTGGGGAAGGTGTTCCTTCCATGATGGAGGCAACCACTAAGAACTCATTTTCAGAAATTCTAACCGGAAGGGGTGAAAAGGGGCAAAACCACAGGTGGGCTGAGACTGGATCGCCCTGGATCGCCAGTACTGGTTGTTCCAATTTCCCGGCCACTGGCGATCCGGTAGCTGCGGGTAGGGGGGGGCGATAACCAGGGAACCGGTTTGTTCGGCCGTTGGAGAGGCAATTAAAAAGTTAAAGAGACTGGCCGGGCACTTTTAAATTTGCCGCTCTAAGCGGCAACCCGGCAAGCTCCAGCGGCTGGAGAAAGGATGGCTGGCTGCTGCAGCAAATGTATTCACACTTTCCTGGGGGTAAGCCACATTGGCTGCCATAGGGCTTATTTCTGGGTAGACGTGAACAGGACTGGGATCTGAAGATGCTGCAAACCTATTCACACTTTCCTGGGAGTTAGCCCCATTGGCTATAATAGGGCATACTTCTGAGTAGACCTGAACAGGTCTGGGCTCCAAGGCTGCTGCAAACCTATCCACACTTTTCTGGGAGTAAGCCCCATTGACTGTCATGGGACTTACTTCAGAGTAGTCATGCTGCATGACTACTCAGAAGTAAGTCTCATGACAGTCAATGGGGCTTAATCCCAGGAAAGTGTGATTAGGGTTGCTGGGGGGCATCAAGAAAAACTTAGCTTTTTTTAAAAAAATAATTTTTTCAAAGTTTTAGATTAAAAAAAATTTCCCCTTTAAATTCTCCCTGGCACTGCCCCCTGACTCCAGACCCACCCTGACCCAAGCACTGCCTCCTGACCCTGTTTGGTCCCGTCCACTTCCTGGGAACCGGTTGTTGGGCCAGGCTAGGCCCACCACTGGGCAAAACGTGTTTTTCTCCCTATACTTTACATTGAAGAATCCCTGCACACAATTCAGGGAGGGTGTTCTTTCTGATACATCAACACCCACCAAGAACTGATGTTCAGAAATTTAATTTTAAAGGGGCTGATAAGGGAGGCAACATGTTTCTGTCCTATACTACACATTGAAGACTAACATCCAGCTGATGAACTGGGAGAGTGTGAGCATGGGGGTATTGTGCATGTGGGGTATTGTGCTGTGTAAGTGATACACAGGGGGAGATGGTACACATGGGGAGAATGTGCATATGGATGGATGTTGTACAGGGGTGTTGTGTATGGGGGGAGATGTGCATGGGGATAGTGTGCATGGGGGATGTTGTATGGGGTATTGCGCATGGGAGAATGATGCACATGGGTGTTGCATGTGGGGGGATAATGCACATGGAGGTGTTGCATATGGTGTGTATGGGGTGACAGTGCACGTGGGGGATGGTGCACCTGGGGGAGGGTGCACATGGGGATGTTCTATGAGGGTATTGTGCATAGAGGGACAATGCACAAAGGGGGTTGATGTGCAGTGGGGGATGACATATGGGGGGAATTTTACTCCTGCAACACAAGTAATTTTCGCTAGTTAAGCAAATAATTCTATACATATCTTTAATATGTATAATACAATAATCTATATATATATAAGAGAAAAGTCACTGACTGACTGACTGACTGACTGACTCACTGACTGACTGACTCATCACCGCCCTGCCAAAACCGCTGGGCCTAGAAGTGTGAAATTTGGGGTGGGTGTTCCTTCCATGACTGAGGGGTGCACTAAGAACCAGTTTTCGGAAATTCCAACCTGAAGGGGGTGAAAAGGGGCGCAACGCGTTTTCCTCCATATACTTTGCATTGAAAATTGCTGACTCAGCAACATTCCGACCCAACTGCTGGGCCTGGAAGCATGGAATTCTGGGAGGGATCCTTCTGTCACCTGAACACCCATCAAGAACCATCTGGAGAAACTTAACCTTTCAGGGGCTGAAAAGGGGGCAACGTATTTTTGTCCTATACTTAACATGGGAGACTGTCCAACATCCAGCCAATTTGGTGCTCAGACCCTGGTGCACTGGGGGATGCTGTTCGGAAGAAGAGGTTGCGCCGGTGAGGATGCTGCGCATGAGGGGAAATTGCGCATGTAGGAAAGTTGCATATGGGAGGAAAAATTGCATATGGGAGGAAGTTGCGCATGGAGGAAAGTTGCACATGGGGAAAGTTGCGTATGGGGAAAGTTGCGCATGGGGCAAAGTTGCTCACGGGGGAATATTGCGAATGGAGGAAAATTGCGCACGGGCGAAAATTGCGCATATGGAAAGTTGCGCATGGGGAAGTTGCGCATGGGGGAAGTTGCACATGGGGGGATGATGCACATGGAGGAAAGTTGTGCACAGGGAAAGTTGCACATAGAGGGAAGTTGCGCACGGGGGAAGTTGCGCATGGGGAAATTTCCGAATGGGAAAAAATTTCACATGGGAGGAAAGTTGCGCATGGGGGAAGTTGCACATAGGGGAAGTTGCGCATGGGGGGATGATGCGCATGGGGGATGATGCACATGCAGGAAAGCTGCGCATGGGGGAAAGTTGCGCATGGGGGAAGTTGCACATGGGGAAGTTGCGTACAGGAGGAAAGTTGTGCATGGGAGGGAAGTTGCGCATGGGGGATGTTGCGCACAGGGAAAGTTGTGCATGGGGAAAGTTGTGCATGGGAGGAAGTTGCGCATGGAGGAAAGTCGCGCATGGGGGAAGTTGCGCCTGGGGGGAAGTTGTACATGGGGAAAATTGTGTATGGGGAAAGTTGCGCATGGGAGGAAAGTTGCACATGGGAGGAAAGTTGCACATGGGAGAAGTTGCACATGGGGAAAGTTGCACATGGGGAAAGTTGCACATGGGGTTTGATGCATATGGGGGAAGTTGCGCATGGAGGGTTGATGCGCATGGGGGAAGTTGCGCGTGGGGGGTTGATGTGCATGGGGGAAGTTGCATATGGGGGAAAGCTGCGCATGGGTGAAGTTGCACATGGGGGTTGATGTGTATGGGGGAAGTTGCGCATGGGTGGTTGTTACACCTGGGGGAAAGTTATCCATCGGGGGTTGATGTATATGGGGGGATGGCATACAGGGGAATTTTACTCCTGCAACGCTAGTGTTATATATATCTCACTTTTCACCCTAAGTAGTTTATGATTAAAATACACAGAAAGGTAGATTATTTGGGGGATAAATGAAGATGTTTACGAATGTATCTTCTGATCTGTGACAGTTGGTAACCTAGTACAGATTGCAAATTATTCTATTTGGAAGGAAATAGATCTCAAATGGCCATGGTGTCATGCTATATACCTATAGTAGCAATCTGTAAACTGTGTTTTACAGATCCACAGAAGCAAAACATTAAGGTCAAGCAATAGTAGACAGCTTACCAGGCATGATGGAGTTTTGTAGAAAGGAACCTCTTCCAAGAAATATCATAGATAACAACAAAACTCCCTCAATTCCATGATCGTGAACCAATGTGCCAGTGCTGCACATTGTCTCCCGTTCCCCACCAAGATATGTGATTCAGAAGCACATTAATGCTAATGAGATCCAAGAGGCCTAATTATCAAATCCCAGAATCCAAAAGTCTAAAGTTTAGGGAGTCCTTTAGAGAGAAATTGATGTAGAAATTGTTTCTAATAGTAGAATGTGTAAAAAAATATTGTTCTGTTATCTGGACTATACCATATGCACAGCAATTGTGCATACAGCTGAGAAGAAGAAACCCAGGGGCATCTAAGGTAACTGTCTACTGAAAGATCAGGCAGTTAACTTCCTTATTTGGAAGCGTATATTCTTCAATGGCTCATTTGTTAATCCTTTTTTAATGGTTCCTTTTGTATTGTTCAGCCAGAGCTTTCTTATTGTGGTACAAGTCAGACTTTCTAGCATCTAAAGCAGCAGGCCTCCGCCAGTCTTGAAAGCACGAAAGCATACGAAGCATGAAAGCCTGGGTTGGATTGTTATGGAGAATAGGCTGTTACCCAAGCAGCAAATCCCCCCCTCTCCATGCCACTGAATTAGTCCAATGAAAAGGCAGAGCCAATACGATTGGATTCAGCTGGTGTCGCAGAGCTGGGCTAAGGACAGGAGCTCACACTGAGGGGCCAACCCAGGTCTGACCTAAGTCACAGCGTCTTAGCCACTTACCCCAACCACAGCCCACAGCATCTAAACCTAAAGCTCAGATGCCAAGAACATCTGCAGAAACAGTTTTGTACTCCTACCTACAAATCCCCCCCCCCATTTTTGAGTGAATTCAACAATGCTCTCAGATCAGGGGTCAGGGAACTTTTTTACCTCTTACCCCAAAATATGTTTAGGTATGTGGACGTTACCCCCTTGATTTGAAAGGAAGGGAAAAAAATTATTAATTATTTTATTTCAAATTTGTGGCATCTGGGGAGCTGGAAGAAAAGTTTGAAGTAGGTGATAAAATAGTGTTGGACTGGATAGGATGACAATATGGTCTGTTTTTCCAGGACATTTCCTCTGTTTTAGCCTTGTGTCCTAGAAAGAAATCTTCATTGTCCTCTTTTTCCTTGTGAGCAGGCAGCATGAGCTTTCTTGGAATTCATAAATTATATGTAATATGTAATAGTTTTAAATATACAGTACTAATACCTAATATGGTGTTTAAGTTAACCACATGAAAACAATATATATGAGGGTTTTTTAGCTTTTAAAAATGTCCTCCATTTTTCTTGGATTCTTATATTTTGGGGAGCTTGTCTTGTGGTTATGACATATGTTCACTGCATATTGGAGCAATGTGGGGGTCAGGGTGACCATAAAAAAAAGAGGACAAGATCCTGCAAATGATTGAAAGAAGTGCAGGATTCAACTGGAATGGAGAAGAGCCCAATCTATTCAAGTTTACTCAGAAGTAGTACCCATTGTAGGTATTGGGCTTCCTAGGAAAATGTGAATAGGATTGCAGCCTCAGAGCCCAATCCTGTGTCTTTCTAATGAGCAGCAGACCATTACAGTCAGCGGGGTTTCCTTCCAGGAAAGTGAGGAGAAGATGCAGCCACAGATCCCAATCCTAGGCATTTCTCCTCAGAATTAATCCCCATTACAGTCAGAGGGTTTTCTTCCAGGAAGGTGTGGTGGCATGTAGCCTTCTTGTAATTAATAAATTATATGTAATAGTTGTAAATGTAATAAGTAAATATAGGCTGCAATCCTAAAGACACTTTCCACAGAATAAGACCCATTTAATACAGTGGGGCTCACTTTTGAGTAGTCATGCTTAGGACTGTGCTCATAGTGTTTTAATTATTCACATGACAGCAACATAGGTCAGCGTTTTTAGCTTTAATTTTATCATGTCCTACATTTGTCTTGAGTGTCCTATATTTTGGGATTCTCTTTTATGTTTATGAGATATGATCACCCTGATACAAAAGCAATGAAATGGTCTTACCAGAGGGAGCTGGATAGATGGGGGCCATTTAGAATACAGGCAGTCCTCAACAGCACCCAAAGGAGGATGCTTTCTCTTTTCATTTCTGTCTGCATGGCTCCAAATCCTGCTTGGTCCCCCTGCTCACATGCTTCTTCGCTCTGGACAGCTGACTAAGATGGAAATTTTGTGCAGCTGCACAAGGCAGATGGCTACAGGTTTCACTCCTGTCCTGACTGCTAATTTAGCAGTAGTTCTCTCTCTCTCTCTTTCTCTCTTTCTCTCTGCTGACTTAGAAGCAGTTTGAATCATGACTGCAAGAAGCAACTCTGCTCTCAAGCTCAGGTCTCTCTTTGCAGCAGGAGTTGAAACACAGCAGCAGTTATTATCAGGCAGATCAAGTTGTTTCTAGCATTTAGGTCCATAACTTTGGGTGCAATGCAATGCACACTTTCCTAACAGTAAGCCCCAAGGAAAATAATGACACTTGCTTCTGAGTAAGCAAGCAGAAGCCCCAGTGTGCAGCCTGAGTAACTCTGAGAAACCCCAGCCTGCAGCTGAGACACTGTTGATCGGATCCCCTCTAACCCCCCCCCCAATAGCCTGAACTTCTTATGACCCTACAGGAATTCACACCTTTTGTTTGTTTGTTTTGATCTTTGGTGATTAAGTGCTAAGAGTAATCCATCAAGGCTGCACAGTGATTGCAAAGCCTGCCCTGCTCTGTGCTGGTCATGCATACCTGGCTGTGTCATTCATATGCAAACCCAGGTGGACCATTACCCCCAGGAATTCCATTATTACCCAAATTGGGGTAATTTAACACTGTTCCCTGACCTCTGTCTTAGATGGTATACAAGACTGCCACCTACTGTGGATTATGGGAAAGAATGGATGATATTTCAGAAAGCCTTCAATTAATTCAAACTTTTTTTTGGCAATGACTTTAAAAAAGGAGCCATTTTATGACCTATAGGGCAAGCCTGGTGTCAGCAACCTTGTCTGTATCTGGAGGGTTAGCAACACTCACTTTTACAGGTGCCTGTGCAAAGGCAAAATATTCCATAATTCTATCTCATTGCTTCACATCAACAGAAATAAAGACATTATCATTCCTCATTCCTCTGCACAAACCAAGGACTAAAAAAACAAGGTCGAAAAAACTAGGATTGCAATCCTGATGTGCATTAGGCTATCCTATCTAGCACTAGGGTGTACTAATTCCAAGATAGGCCAGTTTAGCTACAGCCCAGAAAGGTCTGGGCTGGTTTAATTTCACTTAAACCATGAACCTATGAGACAGATGAACTAATCTAGCAGTGCTGGCCTAGAGAGATCAGCAAAGACACGTTGAGCATGACAATATCCAGAGCCTGTTTCCAGAGCAGACATGCTCCCTCACAGCTACTCTGACTTTGGCCACCTCAGGAACAGACATAAATTTTAGTAGACTCCTCCCCCCGCCTCATAATTAGTTCATGCGCAGAGGATTGAGAGGCGGCAGCAACATCATGTGCTGCTTGTCACTGTTGCCTGCCTTCTTGTATGTCCACCAGCCCATAGTGAAATTGCTGCTGCCACTGCTGTCTTACCTGCACCCACTGCCATCTGCCCATCGGCAGTGTCTTCTTGGCCACCCAGGAGCAACTTTCCCTGTGTCCTATTCATGGGCTTCACCAGGTCTCTCCTTGTGCACCAGCTGGGGTGGTATCCCCAGTGCGCACTCTGGAGTCTCTCATGCCCTCTGCATGAGCTCTTCACCTTGCCAGCCCTGAAGCACTTCCTTGACTGGCAGCAGGATTCGCCACTCCTAGAACAGGGAAGGGTTGCTTGGGCATAACTGCTGCTGCTCGTCCACCTTGGGAGCAAGGAGCATGAGCTGTGCAACACTGTCTGCCATGAATGGGAAGGTGGGCCATGCTGCAGCCCTGTCTGTGATGAATTATATGCATGCTGTGTGACTCTGCGTAGTGCAAAATGGTCATTAGGAGATATAATCTGTTGTTAATTTATGTGAATCTCACCACTGAGTAAGACCCATTGAACAAAAGGGGGCTTACTTTTGAGTATATATTATGCTCTATGTTTATCATCTATATTTGTTCTCGTGCCACCATTCCTTTGACAATTTAACAGAAGTGATATGCTTCTGGGACCCATCCCAAATTTCCTGAATGAAATTAAATAAAGCTATATTATCAGCACTTTCTCACTTCTGCCTTTCATACAGTAAAGAAATTAACTAATCAATACTAAACTACATCAGCTGCGGTGATAAATTTCCCCAGAGATTCCCTTTAGTGCAGTGGTGGGCCCAGCCTGGCCCAACAACCGGATTGCTGGAAGTGGGCGGGCCAGGCTGGAGTCAGGGGGCGGGGTTGGGGTCAGGGGCAGGGCTTGTCGGAGTGGGGCAGGGGGCTTCAAACACACACTGTGACTGCACCAACCTCAGTGCAGGTGCAGTGTGTCTCTGAAGCTGGCCCGTCAGGCAATGAATCACTGCGCCTGATCGGTAGTGGGGGTCTGTAGTAACATCTGGTTTGGGCAATCTGGCCCGAACAGGCCACTGTCCACCACTTCTTTAGTGGTCGTAATTTAGCCATTGATCTTCAGTCTTGCCTCAAACTCATAAACAAGAGAGCTCCCTTCAATATGTAGTTCAAGCTACATGTAAATGAATTGCACACAGACCTGAGCCATCCTGTTTGGTTATTGAGGATAAAATGAGCTCCAAACCATGTTCTTTGCAGGGTGCCAGAAAGTGTTTCCTCCCTTCTTTTTGGCCCCCCTTTTAGCCTTCCTGATGATCACAGGTTGGCAGGCGCCTGTCTGCAAGTATTGGGTGAATGCTTTGGCATCCTCTTTGGCATCCATCTCTCTATCTCCAGCCTGCTATAGATCATTACATGCCTGTTACATGTTCATGTTCTACTTCTCTGATTAGGAAGAACTTCCTGGCCTTGTAGACAAGGACTTCCTTGGAAAGCTTTATCACATTTATCCAGCTTGCTTAATTTGCAAATGTGTTTGAGTGTTAAACAGAAAATGGTAGCAATCCAAAAGAACTACAAAAAACCTTTCTCTTAAAGTCACTTGGATTGTGTGCATTTTGCAAGACAATTAAACATCTCTATGTATAAAACTGAAAAGTCATGGACAGACTCACTCACAGGCTCATCAATGCCCAGCCAAAACTGCTGGACCTAGAAGCATGAAATTTATGGAGGGTGTTCTTTCCCTGAAGGAGGCACTCACTAAGAACCAGTTTTTGGAAATTCCTTTTGGAAGGGGGTGAAAAGGGACACAATGTGTTTTCCTCCCTATACTTTACATTGAAGAATCCCTGACTGATCAAGGCCCCTGCCCCAACCCTTGGACCTACAAGCATGAAATTTGGGAAGGGTGTTCCTTCTGTGACAGAAATACCCTCCAATAACTGATGTTGAGAAATTTAAGGGGGTGAAAAGGGGTGCAGTGTGTTTTTGTCCTATACCTAAGATTGAAGAGTGATCAATATCCAGCTGATGCACTGGGAGGGAGGGTGCACATGGGAGGCAGTGTGCATGGGGGAAAGTTGCATATGGGAGATGATGGTACACATGGGGTGGTGGTGATGCACATGGGCTGGTGGTGGTCTGCATTGTGGGGGTGATGTGCATGAAGGATGATGAGCATAGTGGTATAATATGCATAGCAGACCACTAGGCAGTCTTGTGTATGGGGTGTTGATGAGCATGGAGAGTGTTGATGAGTATGGGGGAATGTTGCGCATGGGGGGTTGTTGCATCTAGGGTTGTTGGGCAGTGGAGGATGGCATATAGGGGAAATTTTTCTCCCACAACACTGGAATGTTTTTGCTAGTCTATATATATAAAAGAGAAAAGTCACTCACTGGCTGACTCACTGACTCATCACCGCCCTGCCAAAACCGCTGGGCCTAGAAGCGTGAAATTTGGGGTGGGTGAAATTTGGGGTAGGGTATACTTAGCATTGAAAATTGCAGACTCAGCAACATTCCTCCCCAACTGCTGGGCCTAGTAGCATGGAATTCTGGGAGGGATCCTTTTGTCATCTGAAAACATACCAAGAACCCATGAGGAGAAATTTAACCCTTCATGGGCTGAAAAGGGGGCAACGTGTTTTTGTCCTATACTTAACTTGAGAGACTGAATAATATCCAGCCAGTTTGGTGCTCAGTGCCTGGTGCACTGGGGAATGTTGTTAGGAGGAAGAGGTTGCACGGGAAAGGATGCTGCACATGGGGGAAGTTGCGCATGGGGGATGATGTGAATGTAGGAAAGTTGCACATGGGGAAGTTGCGCATGGAGGGAAGTTGCACATGGGGGAAGTTGTGCATGTAGGAAAGTTGCGCAGGGGGGAGCTGCGCATGGGGGATGATGTGCATGGGAGGTGATGCGTATGGTGGAACTTGGGCATGGAGGAAGTTGCACATGGGGGATGGTGCGCATGTAGGAAAGTTGCGCATGGGGGAAGTTGCACATGGGGATGATGCGCATGTGGGAAAGTTGCACATGGGGAAGTTGCAATGGGAAAGTAGCGCATGGAGGAGTTGCGCATGGGGGAAGTAGCGCATGGGGATGAAGCACGTGGAGGGATGATGCACATGTAGGGAAGTTGCATATGGGAAAATTGCACAAGGGGGGAACTTGCACATGGGGAAGTAGCACATGGGGGAGTTGTGCATGGGGGGAAGTTGTGCAAGGGGATGGTGCACATGGGGGATGATGCGCATGTAGGGAAGTTGCGCATGGGGGAAGTTGCGCATGTAGGAGAGTTGTGCATGGGGAAGTTGCGCATGGGGGGACGATGCACATGGGGACGATGTGCATGGGGGGACGATGCGGATGGGGGAAGTTGAGCATGGAGGGAATTTACACATGGGGAAAGTTGCACATTGGGAAAAGTTGTGCATGGGTGTTGATGCACATGGGGGTTGATGCACATGAGGGAAAGTTGCACATGGGGGAAAGTTGCACATGGGGAAAAGTTGCGCATGGGGAAAAGTTGCACATGGGGGAAGTTGCGCATGGGTGGAAGTTGTGCATGGGGAAAGTCGAGCATGGGGGAAAGTTGCGTGTGGAGGGATGATGTGCATGGGGAAAGTTGCGCATGAGGGATGATGCGCATGGGGGAAGTTGCGTACAGGGGAATGTTGTACATGGGGGTAGGTTGCGCATGGGTTGTTGATGCGCCGTGGAGGATGTTGTATGGGGAAGTTACTCCCGCAACTCGGGTATGCCTTTTGCTAGTTTCTAATAAATGACTTGTAAGCAATGTCTTGTAAAGCAAGCAGAAAAATGTCACAGCTGGGATATAGCCAGTTTCAGTGCTCTGCCATCAACTGCTCAGCCTCTCCTAGACACTAGCCTATGCATGTCTACTCTAAAGTAAGCCCTATCATAATCAGTGGGGCTCACTCCTGTGTAGGGGGGCAATGGAAAGGGAAAGGGCAATGGAAAGCTTTGAATGTCTCCTCTAAAGTAAGCCCTACTATAATCAGTGGGGAGTGAGGGGACAGATTGGAGCCTGAAAGTCCTGAGAGACATTGCAATCCTATGCCTGACTACTCAGAAGTAAGTCCTATTGTATTCAATGGGGCCTCCTTCCACAAAAGTGTGTGGGCTAAGAGCAAGTTATTTGTTTTATTTTTCTTTATATTTTGCATTTTCTTTCTTTTTTTATTGTATTGCAGTATTGTGATCATTGTTAAATGAATATTTTTGGGTTGCGGAACAAACATCTGAGTTTCCATTATTTTTTATGGGAAAATTTGTTTTGATAGACAAGCATTTTGGATTACAAATATGCTTCTGGAAGAAATTATGCTCATAAACCAAGATTCCACTGTATAGTTACTATTAGTATGCCTGCAGCTTCTTGCAATCAGATCTTTCTCTAGATTCCATTTGATGTTCTTTCAGTTCAAATCATTAAACTCTAATCATTACTGCCTCTTTCAGAATTTACCAGTTCACATGAAGCCATTTGTTATAACCCAATCTCAAGCCAGGAAGGCATCACCCTCCACTCTGTTTCTTCCTTTCAGGTAGGTGGAAGTCCTGATGGAGGCCCCCATTCAAGATGATCAGGGAGTTGACAAGGACCATTAACTTGCCTAATGGGTTGTTAGCTTAACAAAAATGCTGGCTGGCCCTTCTAGCATGACCCCTCCAAAGGCCCCCATGGTTTGCTCTCTAACCACTCAAAGCCCCTTTCTCTACATCTCAACCTAATATTTTCAAATATGTTGGTGAGTGTAGTTTCCACCTATAACCTAAGTTGGCAGTCATTATAAAATTATAGAACTGAGGTTTTCTGAATCTGTATGTACATTATTGCAACATCCCTACATCTCTTATCCCAACCTCTCTTATCCCTACATTTCCAGAACGAAGTTCAGATTTGTAAATCAAACATCTGAGATTTACTGGCATAACTTCTTTTTTTTTTTTTTTAAACTGGGGTCTTGTGAGCATGTTACAACACCAGTGAAAATTCCTTTGAAAATCTCTTGTGGAATTTGTAAAGTAACAGAAACTGTGTCATGTTTTTGCAGTCAGAGGCATGTCGATTGGATGATCCTTGTTCATCCTCAGTATGCAAGGTGAAGGCAACTGAAATTGCTCCAAAACAGGGTGTTTCTTATGATAATGCTGGGAAGGGGTGGAATCACAGGTGGGCACTAGGGGGGATGCACCTACTCTCTAGAGTAGGTTCTTGTCTTCTGGCAGCCAATGGGGAGCTGGTAGGATCAAGGAGGAGCAGAACACTAGGGACCGGTACGCAGCACAGCTGCTGCTTCCTTTCCTCCTCCCTCCTCCCCCTTCTTCCCAGCTGGCCAGGGGCGCCACCGTGATCTCCCTTCCTCTGCTGCTGGTGGGGAGGCACAGAAGGGGGGGGCAGCGCCATCATCGCGCTCTCCCTGCCTCTCCTGCAGTGTGGTCAATGGGACTTACTCCCAGACAGGTGTGGAGAGGACTGCAGTCTCAGAGCCCCAGCCTAAGCAGTCTACTATGAAGTAAGTCCCAGTGTAGTCAATGGGACTTACTCCCAGGCAGGTGTGGGGAGGACTGCAATCTCAGAGCCCCAGCCTAAGCAGGTCTACTCAGAAGTAAGTCCCAGTATAGTCAATGGGACTTACTCCCAGGCCAGTGTGAAGAGAGCCTCAGAGCAGCCTCAGAGCCCCATCCTAAGCAGGTCTACTCAGAAGTAAGTTCCAGTATAGTCAATGGGACTTACTCCCAGATCAGTGTTGAGAGGACTGCAGCCTCAGAGCCCCATCCTAAGCAGGTCTACTCAGAAGTAAGTTCCAGTATAGTCAATGGGACTAACTCCCAGATCAGTGTTGAGAGGACTGCAGCCTCAGAGCCCCATCCTATACAGGTCTACTCAGAAGTAAGTCCCAGTATAGTCAATGGGGCTTACTCCCAGGAAAGTGTGAGAGGATTGCAGCCTCAGAGCCCTATCCTATGCAGGTCTACTCTGAAGTAAGTAATTTTTTTAAAAAAATTTTAATTCTTAAATTAAAAACCACCCTGGCCCTGCCCCTTGACCCTGGCCACTCCCCCTGGCCACGCCCACTTCCGGAGAACTGGTTCTTTGGCCAGGCTATGCCCACCATTGGGGGGAATCAAGGATACCCAAATCAGGCATGGGCCTAACAATCCATACCCTTTCAAGAGAGCACCCACTTATGTACTGTTGGGGTGATGCTGGGTGGCAGAAGTGGCAGCCACATGGTGACCATATGTCGTAACCATAGAAGACGACAGGGCCCTCTCAAAATGTTGGACACCCAAGAAGGAATTACAAAATGAAAGCTAAAAACTCTCTTATATTGCTTTCATGTGGTTAAGTTAAACACTAGATTACATATTTTTTTGATTTAAAATACATATAATTAAAAAACTTAACACAAACCTATTAATTACAAAAAGGCTACCTGCTGCCTGCTAACAAGAAAAAGGAAGACAATAAATATTTTTTCCAGGACACAGGGCTAAGAAAGAGGACATTTGTAAAAGCGATCCACCTGGAACTGGGCTTATCAGGCATAGTTCCACCTTAAAATTTATCTTCCCTGGCAGCCTCCAACTGGGAGCAGTCTCTGGCCACGGACCACTCCACTACTTTGGGAGTCAAAATGGTAATTTCTTAATCCATTCAAAAGATTACCCAACAAGGCTTTGATCTAGTTTTCAAAAGGTTTATTCAAACCAAGGTATGCATGCATTTGAATCAAGTCATTAACAGAAAAATAAGAAACAGCTGAATATCGTTCTCCTAATACTTTACCCTAAACAACAGTAGCGTAGCTCAACAGATGTATCTCTTTTCCCCATGCATGGTCCAGTTGAGGACTGTCCCTGGGCTAAGCAGTCTCTTAGCCACCAAGATCTTTTCAAGTATCTTTCTCCCAGGCACAGCCTGCTTACTCAGTCGTACCTCCTCTTTTTATTGCCACAACCAACACAGCCTGCGATCATAAGACTAATTAATTCTAGTACCATTTGGTCTGACAAGTTACAGCTGAGGGAGGAAATCACAACTGAGGGGGGAAATGGCAGATGCAATAAATTTGGCCAATAAATTACTCCTATCTCCCTGATGTAAGATGTTTAGAAAACCCTCAGTCAACTCGAGTTATCAGAAAGAGGATCTTTATTCAACACGTGTCGGGCAAACTCCTTGGACTCATGTCCCAAAGTGAGGAGCTGGCCAAGATGGCTGCCGGCCTTACTCTTTTATAGTGGCAAAGCAGGTTACAGAAGCAAGAAAGCATTATTCTATTCTATAGGCTACATTATACAACATGATTATAACAAACAAGTCTAATTGGTTTACAGGCAACCACGCTTGGTTTACTGACGAACATGCTCAGTAATGTTTGAGCATTTCTTTGGAGTGATTTCACCTCTTCTGACCACACTGCACCAGGCTGGGTTGTATCTTATATTTAGTAACTATGAACTATGCCTAGGCCTGGGAGCAAAGCTCTTTGTAGTTAACTTACAGAACGGCTATTGTTCACTTATCAAGTTTGGCACCAGATCACGGCCATGAAGAAGGTCCAACTGTTTTTGCTTAGCTGACAGACTATAGCAACATTTATGCTGACAGGGAGAATTATGCTGTGTTGTGCTCTTAGCTAGAGGTTTAAGGCCTAAGATACATTGATCAACTTTGTGATGTTCAAAGGGGTGCTGCAATCAGCCTGGTCAGATTCTAGGAGGCCTTTCAGCGCCCTACACTGACTGATAAGAAAGGCATCCCACTGCCATCCCAACCTTTAGAAGGCCACAGCTTCTTTTGGTTCTTATGCATTTTTCAGCCATCTGGCAACTCATAATTCCCCTTTGTTCTTAGCTTCTTCTCCTGAAAGGGGCCCCACCTTTCAGGACAAAAACACCATCTCTCCCATAACAAACACTTCAAGATGGCTACACTTTGGCTTCTTCTGGCTCGGAAATTCATGAACGTCTCTCCATCTTTACAACATGACCTGGAAAAAACAAGCTATAGTGGTACCTCATGTAACAAATTTAATTTGTTCTGGAGGCATGTTTGTTTTGTGAAATGTTTTTTACCTGAAGTGGATTTTCCCATAGGAAATAATGAAAACTCAGACGATTTATTCCACAACCCAAAAAAATATTCATAGAAAAATATTAACTGGATGTAAAGTGATGACAAAACACTTGAATTCAAAACATGCATTCAATGTGCATGATCCTATGAAGTCTACTTAGGCTGCAATCCTGAAGACACTTTCCTAGGAGTAAGCTCCATTTAATACAATGGGGCTAACTTCAGGGTGGAAATGGTTAGGAGGCTGCAACCAAAGACACTTTCTTCTGTAATCAAAGACACTTTCAACATGTCTCTCCACTTTCTCCTTCTCTTCATCCTGAGCCTCTTTTTCTCCCCTGCTCTCTTCTAGCTAGCCCTGAGCTGCTTTCCTCTTCTCCACTGCTGTTCTCTTCTTTTGCCCAGATGATGCCTGGCCACAGGAGGAACAGTGCAGAAGTGTTGCTTTCACTATAGGCATGTGTGCTAGGCAGACCAGACACTTTTTAAAAAGGCTGCTGGCCAGCACGTCTGCCCCAACTGCCAACGAGTGTGTTTGTTATGTGAAGCAGAGTTTGTTACGCGAAGGAGAATCCTAGATAATTTTTTGTTTGTTACGTGAAACATACTTTATGTGAGGTGCCACTGTATATGGTTACCCTGATAATAGGGCAAACAGACTTATGCCTTAACTCACGAAGGCCCCAACAGGGAACAGCCAAACTCAGTGGTGGGCTCCAGCAAGTTCGCACCTACTTAATAGAACCAGTTGTTGATGAGAGATAGGACATATAAAGTTTAAAAATAGCCGTTTAAAAGTGGCTGCCAGATGGGTATAGAACTGTTTTTAATTTCTTTGAATCCCATCACTGCCAAAACTGTACTCTGCAGGATACACTGGAGCCATTATTATTTTTCCATTTTCTTTGTAAACCGCTTTGTGAACTTGTTAGTTGAAAAGCGGTATATAAATATTGTAGATAGATAGATGGACTCCATACATGGAGTTAATGAGGAGTGAGCAAATTTTGTTGTTGTTGGCTCTCTAGCACTACACACAAAGGTCCTCAAAGGAGAAGAACACTGGTGCCTGCCGTTGCCACAGCTGCTGCCCCACTTCCAAATGGACTTTAGGTCCATTTCGGTTGGCTGTAGCAGAGGTGAGGACAGAGTTGTCCAGGCCCACGCAGGAGACTAGAATGTAAGATTTTTGAAAGTATCCATTGTAAAAAGCAAGATTTGTTAACATTTTAATACCAGTGACAATTAAAATTTACCTGTTTCAGAGGACACAATGCTCTGCAAAAGGGGAAGCAGCCTCAGCTTGTTTTTAGTCTTTTCCTTTGAAGAGTGAACACAGATGAAAATGTCTGCAAGAGCAAGTGTACAGCAAAAGTAAGAAACAATACCTGATAACCACAGTGAAGTCTTTGTGCTGCTAAAGTTAGAAGAATGTGCACAGGTATAACCCTAGTCACAGTTCAATGATTATGTTCACGCAGAGTCCAACAGCAAAGTTCACATCATGATTAAAGTTTTACTGTCCATAACATAGTTCAGTTTTAGGCTTTTTAGTTCTTAAGCATTTTGACAAAGTCTTTTGAGGATCAGGACCAGGATTGCTGGTCCTATTTTTGTTGTAGAAAGTGTCTGATTTAGGCCAGACTTGACAGAACGGAATGTTGCTTTGTATATTGTTTAGGCCATTGTTGTGGAGCATATGCCATAGCTAAGCATTGTGAAGTAAGGAGCACAGGCCATAGCTAAGAAGACTAGGAGGGATCACAGAAACTGTACATACTGACTGCCTTCACAGGAAGCATGTTTCCTGCAGTTATGGCTTTGGTTGAACCCTTTCACTGCTGCTCCTTTGGAGTTTAACTTACAACTTTCACATGGAAGCATGTTCAGGTCACATGCATGCAAGGGCTGACACAGGCTGGCTCTTGTGGCTGAGCAGGACAGGCTTAAAGGCTGCTTGAGGCACTTGCTAGAGGCTGGAAAAGGCTTTTGACACCCTCACTGGGGCAGTGAAAAACTACCATTATGTCATGCCTTAAACCAGCGTTTCTCAAAGAGGTTTCCTGAGGGGTCGCCTAAAGACCCCTGATGCAGGGGGCCAGGTCAGGCTTGCCAGACCTCCAGCTGTAGGATAGCCTCAGGGCCCAATCCTATGCATGCCTACTCTGAAATAAATTCCATTATAGTCAGGGGGGCCTTTACTCCCACGTGAATGTGGATAGGATTGCAGCCTCAGGCCCCAATCCTATGCATGCCTACTCTGTAATAAATCCCATTCTGTTCAATGTGGGCACAGAACACACATTTCATTTGTAACAATGAAAATACATCCTGCAGATCGGATATTTACGTTACAATTCATAACAGTAGCAAAATTACACTTATAAAGTAGCAATGAAAATAGTTTTATGGTTGGGGGTCCCCACAACATGAGGAACTTATAAAGGGGTCACGGTGTTAGGAAGACTGAGAACCACTGCCTAAAACAGATTGTTCCTTAGGCTCAGCTGGCATCTGGCACCCATCATGACATGGGCTGTCATTTTTGCAGCTGCAGGCAGCCGTGTCTAGCCATCTTTTTAGGACTGTCATGTATAAAATTCCTTTTACATACAGTTGATTGGTTCATTTTTGACAACCAATATTTTCTGCACAGTTTTGGGAAGCAAAATTCTACGGAACTCAATGGAACATTTGAGTTTTGGATTATGTTGGTTCTGAAAATAAAAACAAGCCTGACACCACAGAAAGAGAGACATAGAGACATAGCAAGGCATGGAATACTTTGTTAAAGCAAGTATTTTTGAGCACAACTGGATTCACTGCTGGGCAGGCATGTTTAAGATTGCATTGAAAATTTTAAGGCAACTTTTAAACAAAATAATAGATAGCAAAAATACACTTTAAAATACACAGGTGTTCTAATTTTGTTTACTTCCTCGATACATCTATATTCTTCCGCAATAGATTTAATCTAGAACATTTTAGATTAGATTCACAGGGCTGGTTTTTGTTTCTGCACTTTGTATAAGATATTTTTTCCTTCTTGCTAAATACAATTAGACATACTAGTTCCAGAGAACGAGATGTTCTTTTCTGGAATTTACATTTGGCAGACTGCCATGCCTTTCTGATTACACACCGCATTACAAACAGAATGAACACAAGCCTTTTTTTTTTTTTACAAACCCAACGGAAATAAATGCTTTTATGATTGAAAGAGACATATTTTTAAAACATATATTTTTGAACGTACTGGCTATTTGATAAAGGCCGCCTTTCTTCCAGTGAAGTTAGGTCTATTTTTAGAATCTGTTTTTATGGAATTGATTGTGTTAATTCTTGGACCAAACACACAAAGATGTAGCTTTGTTTGTGTTTCATTATTGACGCACATACCGTATTACAATAAATAGACATTTGAATCTAGAGTAGTAAGCTTTTCTGCATCTAAAGAGTCAGGAAGCCTGAACTGTTTCAAGGCTTCGGGTTTTGAGATGCAAAAGGCGTTCAACGAGCTAATCAGAGCCAAACATAATTGTTCCAGTTTAAGCAACATTTTAACACAGATTTTCACCATAGACAATCAGAGAACTTTACCGTTTGAGAGGCAAAATATTTAAGGTAAAATCTAAAACAGCATATTCTATTCTGGTTTTTGAATATTTCAATCTTAATATAAGCCATTCATCTATCTATTTATTTACAGTATTTATATACTGTTTTTTTAACTGAATGGTTCACAAAGTGGTTTCCAAGAAAATAAAGAATAAATAGCCAATTGAATCTTGTTCTAAAAGGGCTCACAATCTGAAATGCAAAAGAACATCAACATCACTAAGAACAGATATTGCTGAGGAGTGTAAAGCTAGTTAATCTCCCCCTGCTAAATAAAGAGGAACGCCCACTTAAAATTGTGTCTTTTAGCGTTCATAGTATATTTTAACATCTTATTGTTAATACATTTATTTTACAATCAAATTGCTGCATTGAAAGAAAAGCACTCTTGAAGGATAGGCAAAACAAGGAAACAACACGAGCAGATTGGGTCTGGTGAGGGATAATATAGATAGCATTGATGTGGCTGTGGGTGGCGCAAGCGGTTAAGACGCTGTGCCTGTTAACCATCAGGCCAGGGTTTGAGACCCAGGTCGGCCCCACAAGACAGGGTGGACTCCTGTCCTTAGCCCAGCGCTGTGACTGCCTTTCCATTGGACTAATTCATTGGTGTGGAGAGGGGGTATTTGCTGTTTGGGTAACAGCCTATCCTGCATAATAATCCAACCCAGGCTTTCATGCTTCGCATACAGCGTAAGCTGCGCCGAGCATGATACCATAGTCTTTCAAGACTGATGGAGGCCTGCTTGATGTGCCATATACAAACCTTTTTAACCTGGAGACTTCCACTTCCCATAGGATACACTGGCTGTCACGCTGGCTCTGCTGCATTGCTATGAGAGAGGGCAGATAGGATTGGACTGTAAGTGCTTTATGATTTACAGTGGTGCCTCATGTAAAGAACGCCTCACGTAAAGCATGTTTCACATAACAAACAAAAATTTCTCTAGGATTCTGCTTCACATAACAAACTGTGCGTCACATAAAGAAAACATTGATTGGCAGTTGGGGCAGACGCGCTGGCCGGCAGCCTGTTTAAAAAGCGTCAGGGCTGCCTAGCGCACCTGCCCATAGTGAAAGCAACATTTCCATGCTGTTCCTCCTCTGGCTGTGTTCGCTGGGCAGAGGGAGAGAAGAGCAATGGAGAAGAAGGAAGCAGCTCAGGGATAGCCAGAAGGGAGCAGGGGAGAGTGAGGCTCAGGATGGAGAGAAGGAGAAAATAGGGACACATTTTGAAGGTATCTTGGATTGCAGCCTCCTAACCATGTCTACTCAGAATTACGCCCCATCGTGTTAAATGGGTCTTACTCCCAGGAAAGTGTCTTTAGGACTGCAGCCTAAATAGACTTCATAAGATCATGCACATTGAATGCATATTTTGAATTCAATTCCAGTGTTTTGTCATCACTTTACACAGTGATGGGCCCAGCCTGCTGTAACAACTGGTTCTCCGGAAGTGGGTGGGGCCAGGACAGGACAGGAGGCGGGGCCAAGGTCAGGGAGCGGGGCCCGGGAGAATTTTTTTAATTAAAAAATTTAAGAAATTTAAGCATGTGGCTTACCTCTGAGTAGACCTGCATAGGATGTGCTCTGAGGCTGCTGTCCTTTCCACTCTGCCCTGGGAGTAAACCCCATTGACTAGCATGAGGCTTATTTCTGAGTAGACCTGCATAGGATGTGCTCTGAGGCTGCTGTCCTTTCCACTCCACCCTGGAAATAAGCCCCATTGACTAGCATGAGGCTTGCTTCTGAGCAGACCTGCATAGGATGTGCTGTGAGGCTGCTCTACCCTGGAAATAAGCCCCATTGACTAGCATGAGGCTTACTTCTGAGCAGACCTGCATAGGATGTGCTCTGAGGCTGCTGTCCTTTCCACTTCACCCTGGAAATAAGCCCCATTGACTAGCATGAGGTTTACTTCTGAGCAGACCTGCATAGGATGTGCTCTGAGGCTGCTGTCCTTTCCACTCCACCCTGGAAGTAAGCCCCATTGACTATCATGGGACTTACTTCTGAGTAGTCAGGTTGGGCTCTCAGGCTGCAGTTCCAGCCTCTTTCCTGGGAGTAAGTCCCATTGGCTATCATGGGTTTCAGCATCCTCAGAGCCCAAACCTGTGCAGGTCTACTCAGGAGAAGCCCTATTATAGCCAATGGGGCTTACTCCAAGGAAAGTGTGGATAGGATTTCAGCATCCCAGAGCCCAGACCTGTGCAAGTCTACTCAGAAGTGAGCCCTATTATAGCCAATGGGGCTTACTCCAAGGAAAGTGTGGATAGGATTTCAGCATCCCAGGGCTCAGACCTGTGCATGTCAGAAGTAAGCCCTATTATAGCCAATGGGGCTTACTCCAAGGACAGTGTGGATAGGATTTCAGCATCCCAGAGCCCAGACCTGTGCAGGTCTACTCAGAAGTGAACCCTATTATAGCCAGGGCCCAGAGGCATGAAATTTGGGGTGGGTGTTCCTTCCGTGATGGAGGGATGCACTAAAAACAGTTTTAAAATGCACCCCATTTTACTCCCTTCCCAGTTTTTCAGAAATTCCAACTGGGAAGGGAGTAAAATGGGGTGCAACACGTTTTCCTCCCTATATTTTGCATTGAAGAATCAGTGTCTGAGGGACGCTCTACCCCTACCCCCAGACCTAGAAGCATGATTGGGGGAGGGTATTCCTTCTGTCACATCAACACCCACCAAGAACTGATGTGGAGAAATTTAACCCTTAGGTTCTGTGCCGGTGCAATGTCATCCTATACCAACTGACCAAAATCAGGGAAGACTGACCAACATCCAGACAATTTGGTGCTCCGTGCCTGGTGCAGTGGGAAGGGGGATATTGCTCAGAGGGATTGCACTGGGGAGGATGGTGCGTTTGGGGGGTTGCGCATGGGGGCCTTTTGCACATTGGGGTGTTGCCGATGTGGAGATGATGCGCATGGGGAGGTGATGCACCTGGGGGTGATGCACATTGTGGAGGTGATGCACATGGGATAATGTGCATGAGGGGTTGATGTGCATGGGGGGCTGTTGCTCATGGGGGATGTTGCACATGGGGTGATGTTGCTCATGGGGAGATGATACATATAGGGTACTTATGCACATGGGGGATGTTGTGCATGGGGAGATGATGCACAAGGGGTATTTTGCACATGAGGTGATGTTGTGCATAGGGGACTTCTGCGCATAAGGTACTTATGCTCATGGGAGATGTTTTGGATGGGGCATGTTGTGCATGGGGGATGTTGCATATGGGGAGCTGATGTGCATGGGGAGATGATGCACATGTGGGGTTGTTAAGCATGGGCCACTGTTGCACATGGGGGGTTGTTGTGCATGGGGGACTGGTGCTTTTTAACAGGGCTGCCATCTGCCCCAACTGCCAATGAGTTTGTTTGTTATGTAAAGCACAGTTTGTTACGTGAAGCAGAGTCCTAGAGAAACTTTTGTTTGTTATGTGAAACATACTTTACATGAGGTGTTTGTTACACGAGGCACCGCTGTATTTGATTTGCTGTATCTAGTCAAGCGACCCTGCAATGACAATGACAAGTTGAGAATAATAAAAAATGATATGCTTAAAGATATAGATATATATTCTTGTTTCTCATAACCGCTGCTGTTCTGCATAGGCCTGAATCCCCTAAGCCAAATAATAACAGACTGGATATGGGTACAAGTTCAAGAGTGGAACTACCATTAGCCACCTCCTCTATATGGATGACATCAAGCTGTATGCAAAGAATGAACGAGACATTGACTCATTGATACACCTGACAAGGATCTACAGTGAGGATATTGGGATGTCATTCGGACTGGATAAGTGCAGCCAAATGATCGTAAAGAGAGGAAATGTGGTTAAGACCAGTGGGGTAGAACTACCAACAGGGTACATAACAGATGTAGAGACCAACTATAAGTACCTAGGTATCCCACAATCCCACGGAAATCATGAAGAGGAGGCAAGGAAGACAGCAATACCCATGTACCATCAAAGAATATGACAGATCCTGAAAAGCCAGCTCAATGGGAAAAATAAGATAATGCCATCAATACAAATGCGCTGCCAGTCATCAATACCCTGCTGGCATAGTAAGCTGGCCACAGAAAGAAATGGAGGCGGCTGATTTGAAGACCCGAAAGCTCCTCACAATGCATGGGGGTTTCCACCCCAAGTCTAACTTCCATAGACTATACACCAGTCGGAAAGAGGGCGGCCGGGGTCTGATGAGTGTCAAAACTACTATCCTGGATGAAACCCAGAATATCCAGGGATACATCACTGAGATGGCACCCAAAGATGAGCTGATGAAAGAATGTCTCCAGCAACAACAGCAATAGCAAATACGGAAGGAAGATCAAACTGAGGAAGTGTCCTGGCAACATAAGACCCTGCATGGGAGGTACCATCGCCAGATAACTGAAGTCGCTGATATTGGGAAATCCTATCAGTGGTGGAAAGATCTGGCTTCAAAGATAGCACTGAAGCCCTCATCATGGCAGCACAAGAACAGGCACTAAGTACCAGATCCATAGAAGCGGGGATTTACCATACAAGAGAAGACCCAAAGTGCAGGCTGTGCAGAGAAACGTCAGAAACAATCCAACACATTGTGGCAGGGTGTAAGATGCAGGCAGGAACAGCATACATTGAACGGCACAACCAAGTAGCCAGCATCGTGTATAGGAACATCTGCTCAGCCTATGGACTAAACCTTCCCAAAACCATATGGGAGACCCCTCTCCAGGTTGTGGAGAATGACAGGGCTAAGGTCCTGTGGGACTTCTATATCCAGACAGACAAGAAGGTACTGGCTAACCAGCCAGACATTGTGGTGATTGATAAGGCCCAGAAGACAGCCCTGGTGATAGACGTAGCGATACCAAACGACAGCAACATCAGGAAAAAAGAGCATGAAAAGGTGGAAAAATATCAGGGTTTGAAGGAGGAATTAGAAAGACTGTGGCAAGTGAAGGTGAATGTGATCCCAATAGTGATTGGAACACTAGGGGCTGTGAAATCCAAGCTGGAAGAATGGCTCCAACAGATTCCAGGAGGGACAGCAGAACACTCGATCCAGAAAAGTGATTTGCTAGGAACAGCTAAGATACTGGATAGAACCCTAAAAGTCCTAGGCCTCTGGTAGAGGACCTGAAATTGAGGATAACATACATACATACACCACCCGTGGAGGGTGAGAAAACAATTTATATATATATATAAATAATTTTTCTCCATCAATATAAGTTTGGTTTTTCTCCATCAATATAAGTTTGCAAAGGTTAGAGATCAGAGTTGCATAACCATAAAAAGCATGTTCAACAGTTTTTGAATAGTTTGCAAAACAGGACTTTCAAGGCATGCTGAAATGAATATGAATATAATGACAATACCAATGTCAATATGCTGTTTTGAATCCAGATATTAGTACCCAGGCTTCAGCTTCATTCAATTTTATGCATTTTTTATATGCTAAGAATCTAAGAGCCAGGAAGCCTGAGCAAACATTTTGTGGCATCCCATATAGCTCCCAAAATTGACTCTGATTCTAAAGACTCTTCTTTATCTCATCTTCTTTCTCCCATAATGTGTTGAGATAAATGGTGCCTCTTTTGCTTCTTCTCTCCTCCCTTCCATGAAAAGCAGGAAAATACTAAGCTTTATACCATCATTGTCTATATAATTGTCTCCCTGGGGAGATCCAATATGTTCCCTCTTTTTAGATGATTAGATGAGATTTTATTCTGGAAAACATTTTAGAATGTCTCATATTTCCAGCCTGGTGAAGCAGAGGTCAAGAGGGGATATGATAGGGCTTTTCAAATACCTGAAAAACTATCATATAGAAAACATTTTTTTCTCAATTGCTTCTGAATGTCAAACTAGAACCAACAAGTGCAAACTGCAAGAGAAGAGACATCTTCCCTTGGATAGGAAAAAATTCTTGGTGATAATTGTGGTTCAGAAACAGAACAGATTGCCAAAGAAGGTGGTGGACATTCCCTCACTGGAGACTCAACAAAAACTTGCTGCAAATGCTGTAGGATGGGGGTCCCCAAACTGCAGGCCGTGGATCAATACTGGCCCTTGGTCAGTTAGCATCCAGGCTCCAGGATTGTCCCCTGATCCACTAGACCCTCTTGCTTGTCGTGTCCCCCCCTGCACTGCACTGATGTGTCTTGCTGTCAAAGAAATATATCCTGAAAGTTCCAAGATACAGCACTTCATCCCGGCCATCTTCCCCAGTCTGTGGAAAAACTTCCTTCCACAAAAACCAGTCCTTGGTTCTAAAAAGATTGGGGAGAATCTCCTGCAACAGGCACAAGACTGGACTATATGACCTATTAAGTCCCTTCCAACTCTATGATTCTAAAATTCTAGAACTGTTTTAATCAACGATCTGATTTCTACAGATAAATACTGCTGGCTAATTGATTGACTGATGTGTCTTGCTGTCAAAGAAAGCCAATGCCATGTAGCTATGACTGTTGGATGAACACTAGGGAGGTCTGAGTTCAAATTCATACTTGATCACCAAAAGTTCACTAACAACCCAATTCAGCATGGCCACAATTCCAGTCTCCTCTGTGTTACTCTGGCTGTCACAAAAATTCCAGAAAGCACTTTTCAACAGCTGTGTAGAATCAGGCAGCAATGTAGAGGCCTTTTCAGGCAGCCGCATCAGACACCATGATACGTATGTTCTGTGGTGAGTGGCATAGGGTGATCTTGAACACGTGGAAGGTGCAGAGGGTCAGGATACCAACAGAATCCAAACCATGATAGCATTCAGCATCAGGAACAAAAACTCAAGCCCAGAGAACCGCAGAAAAGGACATCACAATTGACAATGGCATTCCCTTCTCTCTGCCCCAAAGCCTCTTCATTGTTCTACCTCTTTATAGTACCATGGGCATTGCAGCATGCCCACTGCCTTATCCCTTTCCCACGAGCTTAGCTGAAGTAGCAAGAGGAAAAGTCCTGTTTAAATGTTCGTTACGGAAATCATAGCATCTAAAACAGGGATGTCCAATCTTTTAGTTTCCCTGGCCCGCACTGGAAGAAGACAAGTTCCGTTTGGGCCACACATACGATATATGATGGGCCACATATAACAATTGCTGATCATCCAAAAAAACCATAGAAAACAGAGGTATGCATAGGATTGGCCTCTCAGACTGCAAATATAGCCACCTTTACTTGGGAGTAAGCAGCATTGACTTTAATGGGGCTTACTTCTGAGTAGGCATGATGCATAGGATGGGCTGCGATCCTCTCCAAGCTTAACCTTGGAGTAAGTCTCATTGATTATAATGGGGTTTTCTTCTGAATAGCCATGCATAGGATTAGGCTCTCAGACTCCTTTCCTTAGTTTTACTTCTCCTGCTCCTCTTTACCTAGAGGTCAGTGGAGAAGAAGTTCAAGGAGGCTGTGGGTGGGCGGCTTGCAGGTGACAGACAGCTTGTGGGATCTGCAGCAGGCAGGTATGCAGCTGGTGCTATAAGGTTCATGGGCGGCAACACAGGTGGCCCATCAGGAGTGCGCTCCTGAAGGCTGTTGCTTCTTGACTGCCTGGGAGCGCACTAAGTGGCTGCAAAGCAGAGAGAGGGAGAAGCTTCCTTCGCTCCTGCCTCGCTCTTGTTCCACCCAGGCCCAGCCCCAGATCCAGAATAAAAGCAGCACACAAAATTTGAATTTTGAAGATCCCACAAAGCTGGTATTTCCAGTGGCAGCCAGCATTTGCAGGAGGGCTACATTGCATCCTGAGCCGCGTGCGGCTCCCCGGCCTCTGGACAAGCCAGATCTAAAGCAAAATTTAGAAAAAACATGGCAGGGTTGCCAGAGAACAGTGTGAAAATTAACAGATGCACATTGCCTGCCCACACACTGCAAAGTGCAGCTCTGCAACAGCTAATTATGAACGTGCATGACTGAAGGGGAAAAAAACCCAGAAAAACCAACCACCCAAACCAAGTGGGAAATAGCACATTCAAGAACACTTGTACAGGCAGTACTGAACACATCCTTACCAAAAATTTCTGAAATTCAATCACATATGTTCACTTGCTGTTATTTTTGGCAGAACTTAACAGATAAGGATTATTAATTTTCTTCAATATATTTTCCCATATTTACGCTATGAAAGTTGGGCAGGGTCACCATATGACAGGAAATTTCCAGATTTGTCCTCTTTTTAAGCCTCTTGCCTATGTGTCATCAAAAGAGCTTCATTGGCCTCCATTTTGGCTTCATTTTGGAACTTTGCAATGGGTGTGCAGTACCCCATCATGTTATATGTCATTGGATTTGTATTGAAGAGCAGAATCCAAGGCAAAAATTGATTTTGAAATATTCCTTCCTGGTCAAAAAACGAAAAATAAAAAATATGTATTGAGCTCTTTAGGAAAATAAAAGTGCCCAACATTGTGGCTTTACTCGTGAATAGGCAAACTTGCCATTGTCCACCAGAAGGACCAGGCTGAGAGGAATCCAAAACCCTTTTTCCTTTTAAGGTTTGAGCATCTGGTCACCATGAAGTCTAATTGCCCAGAATTGGCAAATCCTTGGTTTCTCCTGGTACGTCCAAGGTGGACTGGAGAACATTGCTGTCTGAGTCATTAAAGAACTAATTTTGGTCTAGGACAATAGACTCCGACCTTTCAACTTTAGTTCTCCTGGACCTTTAACAAATGTGTAGAAGAGGGAATTTCAGCATTTGCAGGTTGTGATCTGAGAGATTAAAGCTGCACCTGCTGAATTTGAGATGATCATTAAAGGTTCAGGAGCCCAAAAAATGAAAGTTTGGAGACTCCTGGTCTAGGTAGATGATCAGTGGTGGGCTTCAAACATTTTAACAACTGGTTACCTATGTCCTAAAGACCATTTTAACCTGTAGTTTATAAATTTTCTTTACGACGTGTGAGTGCTTCAATCAGTATTAAGCCCCTAAGTCCCATGTAATTTATTAATATGCATTACATCTTTGCAATCCTATGCATTACTCAGAAGTAAGCCCACTTTAAGTGTAATTTATTCCTATGCGTGAAGGAATAAATCACACTGAACTCAGTGAGCTCACTTCTGAGTAAAGCATAGGATTGCATAGCAACATGCAAGTGACTTTAACATGAAGGAATTTATTAGCTGGGGGGGGGGGTCACCTTTGCCCTCCTTTTTACCAGGCTCCATGCTGTCTGTTCACAAGGGAAAAGGGGATAATGAAGATTTTTCCTCCAGAACTAAAAGAGAGGACATATCCTGGAAAAAATCTCCTTTGTCCTCCTTTTTGCCAGGCACCATCCTGTCTGCTCACAAGGGAAAAAAGGACAAGGAAGATTTTTTCCTCAGAGCTAATAGAGAGGACGTGTCCTGGAAAAAATCTCCTTAGTCTTCGTTTTCCCCAGAAGACAGACAGATGAGTAGACAGGGAGGGGAAAGGTAAGTACCTGTTGTTGTGGGAAGGAGGAGAAAGATGGGGATCTGGGTGAGGGTATGGTAGGTAGATGGATGGGTGAGTTAGGTAAATGGGTATCTTAGGTAGGTAAGTGGGTGGGGGATGGATGGGAAGCTGGGTTAGGGAGGAGATAGGTAGGAGTAGGGGGATAGGTAGGTGGGTGGGTGGGTGGGTGGGGGATGGGTGGCTGGGCCCAGGGCCGCAGGGAGAAGGCGTGGGAGGCGTGCTGGGAGAAGCACTTGCCTACTATTGCCACTGGTACTTCTCCCGCTGTTTGTGCCTAAAGAAGAGCCCCCTGAGGCACAGAAATGGCATGTGGGGGTTCTTTGTCTCTGGAGGCAGCAGGGCCATCCTGGGAGCATCCACTCTTGAGATGCAGCCTGGCTGTGGATGCCTCCAGCAAGCCAGGTCCTCGGGTGGATGCTCCATGCATGAGCCAGGCTGCAGTTTGAAAAGCTACGCTTCCTGGAAGAGGAGTTGCGGAGCATCCTCACTTTCAGGAAGCTCTGCTTCTGATTCTAAGTGCAGCCTGGTGCGGGAGCCCCCTCCCACGTTAACTAACAGTTCGCTGGGTGCCCCCCATATTAACAACTGGTTCTGCAAACCGGCTCTAACCATCTGGAGCACAGCTCTGTAGATGATGCTGAGCTTGATGAGGCAACCTCATGCACAGTTTGAGCCGAGTTTTTCTTCTCACAACAACCCTCAAAGGTTGATTAGTCAGTGTGAGGGTCCATAACCCACAGGAACAGGATAATAATTTGCAATCCTCATCATAGCTTCAGTCTTTGCCTTCTTCAAGGAGAGGGACATTCTACACTGAACCATTTTCATTTCAGGAAACTGTAAAATGGAACAGTTGCCTAGCTTGGCAACTTCATAGGAAAAATATGGATTAACTGCCCCTTGAGCAATCCTAATTTACACTATCACAACTCATCGGTCTCCTATTCCCTTGGTAATAGAGGGAGACAAGCACATGTCTGTGCTTACCCTCCCTCAGGAGCACTGAAGAAGTGTGTTACATAACTTTCGTGACACCCTAGTTCAGAACAGGACTTATGCTGGGGCTTAGGCTGCTTAACTAGAGGATTGCAGCCATATTGAATCATAGAGAGCTGAAAAGGACCTAATAGGTTATCTAGTGCAACACCCGCCTGTAACATGAAAATTTTCTAGAGCATCTCCAACAGGTGCTTGTTGTGCCTCTGCATGAAGATTTCCAGTGAGAGTTCCAGTCCACCACCTCCCATGACAATATGTTCTACTACTGAACTGCCCTTATCGTTAAAAATGATCTATCGTTACCAACCAGAATCTCTTTTCAATAGTTTGTATCTATTGGTACAATCTACTGTTTTGCTTCTGTTTTACTGTTTTGATTTTGTTTTATCCGGTAGTTTTAAATTGCTTTTCATGTATCCTGTAGTTTATTCATTTTATTTTTAATATTCCAAAACGTAAGATGTCAGCATACATAAAAATTAACAAATAAATGTGTGCTGTTTGGTTAGGAGAAATTTTGAGAGGCAGCAACTAAGGAGTGAAGGGGCAGGGGTGTGGTTGGTGCAAGCCACACCTCGTGACCTTCCAAGGGGCAGTGATGTGCCAGGGGGATTTGAAAACCCCTTTAGCATATCACCCCCTCTGGTGCATCACACTCCTCCTGACACGCTACCCCTGACCTCTTGATCCCAAAGCCAAGCTGGATTGACAAGCCTGGAGAAGCCCACTATACATATGCCACAATCATGTGTGAGTACTTGAATTCCCCAGGCTAGGACCAGGCAAATCAGCTTGGCTCTGGGCTTAGGAAGCCCAGCTCACATATGCAATGATTGTACATATGCACTGTGCTTCAGGAGAGTAGCCTGGGAGGACTTGAGGCTTCAGAGACACAAATTCTGGATTGGGTTCCTAGATTAGACTTGTCTTTATGACTTGTCCCGCCTCTCATTTCTTGTTCACTGATCAACCTGATTAGGGTTGCCATATATCACTGAAAATCAGGCCTGTTCCAATTTTTTCATGTATTGTGTTCACATACTGGCAAATTTGACAGTTGGCCCTGTCCCAGTTTTATGGAAGAGAATTATGGGAACCATAAACCTTCCTATATGATAAGAAATGCTTGTGTCATCAAATTTCTTCCAATCTTATTGCTGATGTGATTAAAGGCCAAGGAACTGTGCTAGGAAAAAAATATGACAACCGAAGTATAGATGGTTGACATGGTTTGATTACTCAGAAATCTGCTTTTTTGGGGGAGGAGGGAAAGTGGGGGAATTTTCAAGTACTCTGTCCAGAAAAACAACTGTGTACATTTTCCCTAAATCCCAACAGAAACATTTAATCTGATGTTGTGCTTCCTACAGCAGTACTAGTTAGTTACTTATAGTTAGTACTAGTTAGTTAATTATAGTAATTACACACATACCTAGCTATAGAACTATTAAAGAACTGATTAGAAATAATGAAGGAGGTGGAGGAAGAGAGAAACCAAAATGTTCCAGAGGCAGGTGAGTTAATTGGGAAACAGCTGTTTCTTCCCACAAAGATGCTAGTTAACACTTGAAATGCACTTCAAAGTGATGGTTCTAAAATAGCTGTCAGTATAAATATATGTTCAGTCCATGTAAAGCACAAACTCATTGTATTGACCTGTTGAAAAAGGCAGTCTCAAATGGATGCTGAAAAGAAAATGAAAAGTGGCAGCCCAATGCACCTAACTCCCCATGTAGATGTGGCAATATTTTGTGTATGCTGTATCTGATATGGGAGTTTGGGTGGAACAGGTTAATGGAATATTTTTGTCCTTTTGGGCTTGATCTTCCCTCTTTTCTATCTATCTCCTCCTTGTTCAGCACACCTCCCATCTCATTCCACCTCTCCCTCTCATTCCACCTCATTTTGGCCCCCTGCACAATTGTCCAACATACATCATTATACAGATCTGGCTTCCTGCTGATTTTCAGTGTCAGCCAGACTGTCCCTGTCACTTTTGCAGAATTCATAAAGCTGTTTATAAAGCTGAAACTCTAAACTGCCCAAAGGATTGCACTAAAGAATTACAGCAGCCTGACACACCTGAGTCAGCAAGGACCCTCCAATGCCTGCACCCTAAATCCAAGATTCATTAAGTTGCAAGGAACCTTCAAGACCATGTAGCTCAACCCCCTGCTTGAAGCAGAGGCATACCTAGGACATTTAGCACCTGGAGCCCAAACTTTTTGACACCCAGATATGTCAAAATTGTTTCATTAACTATCCTCAGTATTAACAAATTCAATTAATTAGATTTTAATTAATATTTTCACCTTCCCAAGTAAGACTGTTTTATTCTTGTTGTTTGTACCAGATTGGGATTCTGGCACACCTGAGTGTGTCATTTCATTTTCACTGGACTGGATTTCATTCTGGTGGCCTTGCATTCCTCTGTGCCTGACCAGAACAGCAGCCAAGGCACATTTGCTTACTCATGAGTAGATGTAGTTGTGTAGCTCAGTTCTGCTTTCCATGGGGCTCAAAGCAATTATCAGGGACTTTTTTCTGGGTTGATATGTGGGGTCTGTGTTCATTGAATCAGGACCATACTAGTCACACTGGATTCCTCTCAGTCTACACTTTCTAATGAGTGAAGAAACACTTGCCTAGTTGCAAGTAGAGGCATGATACAGATCTCTTTCACTTTCCATAGGGCTCCATGCATTTTTGTTTTTTGGTCATAACCTTTGATGGGAATGAGATATTTCAATGCTGTTTTTTGCTTTGGATTCTGCTGGAAAATATGCATCAAATTCCAGTGGTATGTGACTTGACTGGGTTATTGTAAAGGATTTTAGTGATTTTTATCAATTTTTGTTATCTGATGACCATGCTGCCATTAAAAGAGGTGAGAGGTATGGTGGTTAGGAGCAGGGCCTTTTCAGCTGTTGCACCCAGCTCTGGAACTCCCTTTCCTTTGACATAAGATCTTCTCCCTCCAAGTTTTCGGCACAGCTGTCACATCCCAAACCCAACTTTCCTCCATGATCTTATCATCTTACCTCCCTTCAGCCATCCCAACTTTTCTCCCAAACTTTTCTCCATGATCTTATAATCTTACATCCCGTCAGCCATCCCAACCGCTGACTTTAAAAGACGCAAGACTTTACAGGGCCAGGTAAGATATAAGTTTTAACAAAAAGTTTCTTTATGTTGCTTACTTAGGTCTTGTTTCTTTGTGTTTCAACAACAGATTTATACTTTTGTACATGGGTAAGTTAACGTCACTCCCCTTTTTGTAATACACATTATTCCATAACTTTTTTCTTTCTCTTGTCAGGTTCAAATAACCCATAAGAATGCTCCAGCTCTTCCCCCAATCATCATCAACAGAGTCCTCAAAATGTACAGGTAAGTCCAACAAACTCAATCTAATGTCTCATTTATTCTTTTCTTTACAGGTCGTTGGAAGACTCATCTCTGGAAGGCAGGAGAGTGAGGTGTCCAGCACTCTCTCTCCAGAGTCTGCTTGGTTCTCTTCACCCGCCAACCACTGCCACTCTTCTGCTCTTTTTTCATTTTACATCTCATGACCTCCTCCCCTCTCCTTCCTTTGTCTTTCCTCCTTCTTGATTGTTCCAATGGATCATGATGTTGGATATGGCTGATATAGGTCTTCCTGGGTGCCTGAACATCCAGCAGTGTACATTTTTACTGCAAACCAATAACTGACAGACCAATGAACCTGGTCCTTCTCTGTTAATGCCAAACCTTGGCCCACACATCTTTGCTCTCCACTCTCCCGAAAAATTGTCCATGGCTGCTCCTACCCCCTCAAAAGGGCCTAAAAATTTTTCTGTGGACAAAAGTTTTTTAATCATATAGGATGTTGGAGGTTAGAGTTAGGGTACTTTTAGTATTGTTTTTAGCTGGTTTTTATTGTAAATTTTTTGAATGGATGCTTTAACCTTTTGTATAATCTGTATTTTAACTGTATTTTAATTGTGTCTTAATCTGTATTTATTATTTACTGTTAATGGTGTTTTATTGTTGTTTTATTGTTGTTAACCACCTTGGGTTTCCCTTGATTAGGGAGGAAAAGTGGGATATAAATCAAATAAATAAATATAATATGATGGGCAGAAACCAGTATTAGAATTTATTAGAATTTATTAGAATTATTAGAATTTATTAGACTTTATTTGACACTTTTAAATTCATGCTATGAATCCCAGGCAGCTTGCCTACAGGCAAGGGAAGCTTCAATCAACTTTCTCAGGCTCCTCAGGATAGGATTATGACGTCACAATGCCTGTCTCAGCCCTCAGGCCTTTTGATGTGGTCAAGCTGTTAATAGCCCACTTAACCTCAATCAACTCCCACTCTCTCCCAGGAGAAAGGATTATGACATCACAATGCCTGCTCATTGAGAGCTGTCAGTCAAAGCATTATTGCGGTTAGCGATGATTAAGCCACTTGAGACTTCTAAAGCCTGCTTATCTCAAATGGAAACTCTAGGGGAACCCCCACTCTTCGCTCTCAGCCGGTCCCGGAGCGCTAATATGAAGCGCTAATATAAAGCCTGATATGAAATAAGAATGGAAGCAGCTTAGCAAAAGGAAGGAAAACAATGCAGCGGAGATACTGATTATCTGATAAGGCGAAGGGACTTGTCTGGAGACCAAAAGACAATAAAATTAAAATAAATTTTATTTCCTTTTTCACGTGAGAACGGAAGCTTAGATGGATCAGCCAGATGTGAAACCTATACGTGCTTGATAACAACGAATGTCCCTCATTGTAGTAATGTGTAGTCATGGATCTTACCATGTCCTGTCCCCTTCCACCATCCAGGAAGCCACTTGAGATAAAATCTTTACCTGTATGAATCCTCTTGTCATGAATAGAATAATCTCTTTATGTACAGTTTGCCTACGTGACAGTTAAGCTATAAAAATTGTGTGCAAAGTGTGCTAGGTGCTCAGTCTTTTTGGGAGGCAGAATCTCTGCCAGACTGTAGTCTGAAGCTTCAATAAAAGATATCTCTTGCTTGCATAAGCCTCTCCTGGGTTTTTCCTGTCGGTACCATCTCATTTCCATAACAATATAAAATAAATAAATTTTGGTCACCCCAAGTTGTCATCTGCTTGAGGGTGATTCTCAGGAGCCAGGGCCTTCCACTAGCCCTCCCTAGAGATGCCACTGGCTTGACGGATCATCTTTTCTAGGTGATCTCCGAAAAATGTTTAAGCCTTTGTTTGAAGATTCAGCAAGGAAGAACCTATGATGTGATATAAAGTAATCACATCTCTCACATGCCAGATGGACGAGACAGAAAGATAGAATCATAGAATCCTAGAATTGGAAGGGTCCTGGTAGATCATCTAGCCCAGCATCCTGCCTGCAGCAGGAATTCCTCCTATTGCATCCCCAACAGGTGCTCATAGAGCCTCTGCTTGAAGATCCCCAGTGTGGGAAAGTCCAGCACCTCCCTTGGCAATCTGATCCACTGCTGAACTGCCCTCATCATAAGGAATTTTTTCCAAATATGCAACTGGAATCTCCTTTCTTGCCTATTAATCTTTAATCAACAGCAAAAGTAGAAGGCAAGTTAAGATGATAGCTTATAAACAATCTGTGCACAAATAACACGAAGGATAATTTAAGATCACCACTAGATTAAATGGGTTTTGTGTGTGTGTGTGTGTGTGTGTGTGTGTGTGTGTGAGAGAGAGAGAGAGAGAGAGAGAGAGAGAGAATATATGTGGATGATTATTACTAACTAGTGGAAAGCGTACCTGCGTTGCTGGACTAACATTTCCTCATACGCCATCCCCCATAGCATATCAACACCCCATGCGCATCAACACCCATGCCATCAGTCCCCCATGTGCAACTTTTTTCCCATTCACAAATTTCCCCCATGTGCCTAAACCCCCCCATGTGCATCAATCCCCATGCACATCAAACCCTATGTGCATCAACCCCTGTGTGCATCAGTCTTCCCAAGAACATCAGTCCCCCATGCACATCAGTCCCCATGTGCAATTTTCCCATGTGCAACTACCCCCATACACAACTTCCCCCATGCGCAACTTCCCCCATGCGCATCAACACCCTCTGTGCATAAGTCCACCTGATGCATCACTCCCCCACGTGCATCACTCCCCCATGCACAACATCCCCCCATGCACAATATCACCCCATGCACAACCCCCATGCACTACATCCCCATGTGCAATTTCCCCCATGCGCATCAGTCCCCATGTGCAACTTCCCCCATGTTCAATATCCCCATGCGCAACATCCCATGTGCAACATCCACCCATGTGCATCAGTCTTCCATGCTCAACTTCCCCTATGTACATCAGTCGCCCATGCGCAACATCTCCCCAGGTGCAACTTCTCCCAGGCGCATCAGTCCCCCATGTCATCAGTCCCCAATTCTCAACTTCCCCCAAGCACATCAGTCGCTCATGCGCAACTTCCCCATGTGCAACTTCTCCCAGGCACAACTTCCCCCAGGCGCAATATTCCCCATGCACAAGTTCCCCCATGCTCAAGGCCCCACATGCACATCAACACCCCAATACGCAACTTCCCTAATGCACAACTTACCCCATGCTCATCAGTCCCCATGGGCAACTTACCCCAGGCGCATCATCTGCCGATGCGCAACATTCCCCCATGCGCAAGTTCTCCCAATGCGCAACTTCCACCATGTGGAACTTCCTCCATGCGCAGCTTTTTCCCATGTGCAACTTTCCCTATGTACAAGTTCCCCCATGCGCAACTTTCCCCATGTGCATCATCCCCCATGCGCATCATGACCTGATCTTGACCTGATCATGACCTGATCATGATCTGATCTTGACCTGATCCTAACTAATTGTGATGAACTGATTGACGGGGTCAAGGTGGCGGGAACTTTAGGGGAAAGCGATCATGAACTGCTGGAATTTAGAATAATGTGGGAAATAAAAAGAGTGCAGAGTGAAACTTATACATTGGATTTCAGGAAAGCTGATTTTAAGAGGCTTAGAGGAGTCATAGGTGGAATCCCATTGGTTGATGATCTAATGGGGAAAGGGTCCCAAGATGTGTGGGAGCTCCTTAAGAGGCAGCTTCTACAAGCACAGTCAGAAACAATTCCTATGAAAAAGAAAGGGGGAAAAAACCTGAAAAAACCAGGTTGGGTGCAAAAGCAACTTGGGGATCAGCTGAAGTTAAAGAAAGAGAAGTATAGGGAGTTGAAGACTGGAAAGATCACCAGGGAGGAGTACAGGCAGATAGCCCGGTCTTGTAAGGAGGGGGTGAGGAATGCTAAAGCTCAGTAGAAGCTGAGGCTGGCCAGGGGAGTCAAAGATAACAAAAAGAGCTTCTTTAGATATGCCCAAAGGAACAGGAGGAGAGACGAGGGGCTGGGGCTGCTCCTGGACAAAGATGGACAGCAGGTGTCTGGAAACCAGGAGAAGGCAGAGCTGCTGAACTCCTACTTTGTCTATTCTCGGAAGGAGGGCTGTGCAAATGGGTGTGCAGGATCATTGGCTGATGCAGGGATGTGCTTGCATCCCCTAAGAGGTAATGAAAACATGGATGGTGCAGAATAGCAGATTAAGATTGATAGAGAACTTGTTCAAAACCACTTAACTGGCCTAAATGAATTCAAGTCATTTGGACCAGATGAGCTGCATCCTCGAGTTCTTAAGGAACTCGCAGACGTCCTTGCAGAGCCTCTGTCGATCATCTTTGAGAAAACCCTGAGGAGTGGAGAAGTGCCACTTGGCTGGAAGAGGGCGAATGTAGTCCCAATCTTTAAGAAAGGGAAAAAAGAAGACCTGGGAAATTATAGACCAGTTTGACTTCAATCCCGGGCAAGATATTAGAGCAAATCATAAAACACATAATTTGTGCACATCTAGACAAGTACTCTGTGATCAAAACTACCCAGCATAGATTTACCAAGAATAAATCTTGCCAGACAAATCTGATCTCCTTTTTTGATCGGGTTACAAGCTTACTGGACAATGGCAATGCTGTGGATGTCATTTATCTTGACTTCAGCAAAGCATTTGACAAGGTCCCACATGATATTTTAATTGGGAAGTTGGAAAAATATGGGCTTGATGAGGCATTTCTTAGGTGGATCTGCAACTGGCTCGATGGCCGCATTCAAAGGGTTTTAGTAAATGGTTCTGTGTCAACTTGGAGGTCTGATTCAAGTGGGGTACCCCAAGGCTCTGTTTTGGGCCCAGTCCTCTTTAACACTTTCATTAATGACTTAGAGGAAGGGATACGGGGGAGCCTGATCAAATTTGCTGGGAGGAGTAGCAAGAAGACAGGAGAAACCTCCAGGAGGATCTGGATAAACTAGAATACTGGGCTATAACAGAATGAATTTCAATAGGGAGAAATGCAAAGTTCTGCACTTGAGCAATAAAAACCAAAAATACAGATATAAAATGGGGGATACTTGGCTTGGCAGCACAACATGTGAGCGGGATCTTGGAGTAGCCATGGATCACAAGCTGAACATGAGTCAGCAGTGTGATGTGTCTGCAAAGAAAGCAAATGCCATTTTAGGCTGCATTAAGAGGACTGTAGCTTCCAAGTCATGAGAAGATCTAGTTCCTCTTTATTCAGCATTGGTCAGACCTCACCTTGAGCACTGTGTTCAGTTCTGGGCACCTCACTTTAAGAAAGATGCAGCCAAACTGGAGCAAGTCCAGAGGAGAGCGACAAGAATGATCAGTGGGATGGAAGGGAAGCCCTACGAGGAAAGGTTGGGGGAATTTGGGATATTCAGTCTGGAGAAAAGGAGGCTGAGAGGAGACATAATTGCTCTCTTCAGATACCTGAAGGGCTGTCATAGGGACGAAGGGGCTCATTTGTTCATAGCTGCTTCTGAAAGCAGAACTAGAACCAATGGGTGCAAACTGCAAGAGAGGAGATTCCGGTTGGATATCAGGAAAAAATTCCTGACAGTTCAGGCGGTTCGGCAGTGGAAGAGATTGCCAAGGGAGGTGGTGGACTCTCCCTCACTAGGGATCTTTAAGCAGAGGCTCGACGAGCACGTGTCGGGGATGCTCTAGGGGGATTTCCTGCTGCAGGTAGGGGGTTGGACTAGATGACCTACTAGGTCCCTTCCAACTCTATGATTCTATGATTCTATGATTCCATGATCATCCCCCATGCACAACTTTTCCCCCATGCGGAACTTTTCCCCATGCGCAACTTTTCCCCATGCACATCAATCCCAATGTGCAACATTCCCCCAGGCGCAACATTCCCCATGCACAACTTCCCCATGCTCAAGGCCCCACATGCACATCAACACCCCAACACACAACTTCCCCAATGCACAACTTACCCCATGCTCATCAGTCCCCATGCGCAACTTCCCTCATGCGCATCAGTCGCCTATGCAAAACTGCTCCTATGCACAACTTCCCCACATGTGCATCATCCCCCATGTGCATCAGTTCCCCATGTGCATCAGTACCACATGTGCAACTTACCCCATGCGCAACTTCCCCCATGTGCATCAGTTCCCCTTGAGCATCAGTTCCCCTTGAGCATCAGTCCCCCCATGCACAATATCTCCCAATGCGCATCAACCCCCCATACACAACATCCTCCCCAGTGCAACCACTTCCTCCAAACAACATCCCCCACTGCATCAGGCACCGTGCACCAAATTGGCTGGATGTTATTCAGTCTTCCATGTTTAATATAGGACAAAAACAAATTGACCCCTTTTCAGCCCCTTAAGGGTTAAATTACTCCACTTTGGTTCTTGGTGGGTGTTCATGTGACAGAAGGAACTCCCTCCCCAAATTTCAAACGCATTGCGCCCCTTTTCACCGCCTTCCAGTTGGAATTTCCAAAAACCGGTTCTTAGTGCAAACCTCAGTCACGGAAGGAACATCCACCCCAAATTTCACACTTCTAGGCCCACCGGTTTTGGCAGGGTGGTAATGAGTCAGTCAGTCAGTCAGTGAGCGACTTTCCTCTTTTATATATATATACTAGCGAAAAGCGTACCTGCGTTGTAGGTGTAACATTTCCCCTTATGCCATCCCCCCATGGCGCAGAAACACCCCATGTGCTACTTCCCCCATGCGCATCATCCCCCATGCACATCATCCTCCCATGCGCATCATCCTCCCTTGTGCAACGTCTCTTCATGCACAACTTTCCCCCACGCGCAACCTCCCCCAAGCGTAACTTTTCCCCATATGCAACTTTCCCTCATGCTCAACTTTCCCCATGTGCATCATCCCCCATGCGCATTATCCCCCATGCACAACTTTCCCCCATGTGCAACTTTCCCCCATGCGCATCAATCCAATGCGCAACATTCCCCCATGCGCTAATTTCCCCCATCTGCAACTTCCCCCATGCACAACTTTCCCCCATGCGCAACTTCCCCCATGCACATCATCCCCTCATGTGCAACTTTCCCTCATTGACATCATCTGCCGATGCACAACTTTTCCCCATGCACTTTTTCCCATGCGCAACTTCCCCCCATACGCAACTTCCCCATGCGCAACTTCCTCCATGTGCAGCTTTTTCCCATGTGCAACTTTCCCCATGTGCAAGTTCCCCCATGCGCAACTTTCCCCATGTGCATCATCCCCCATGCACATCATGCGCATGCGCATGCGCATGGGCAACTTCCCCCATGTGCAGCTTTTTCCCATGTGCAACTTTCCCCATGTGCAAGTTCCCCCATGCGCAACTTTTCCCCATGTGCAACTTTCCCCCATTCCCATCAACCTCAATGCACAACTTTCCCCATGCGCAACTTTCCCCATGTGCAACTTCCACCCATGCACAACTTCCACCCATGTGCAACTTCCCCATGTACATCATCCCCTCATGCACAACTTTCCCCCATGCGCATCATCCGCCATTGCGCAACTTTTTCCCATGTGCAACTTTACCCCATGCGCAACTTTCCCCCATGCGCAACTTCCCCTCATGCGCAACTTTCCCCCATGCACATCATCTACCAATGCGCAACTTTCCCCCATGCGCAAGTTCTCCCAATGCGCAATTTCCACCATGCGCAACTTCCCCATGCGCATCATCCCCCATGCGCAACTTTCCCCATGCGCAACTTTCCCCCATGCTCAACTTTCCCCCATGCGCATCATCCCCCCATGCGTATCATCCAGTAATGGGATTCAAAGTAATTAACAACTGGTTCTCTGCCCATCTGACAGCCTCTTTTAAATGGCTATTTTTAAACTTTTTATGTCCTATCTCTCATTAACAACCGGTTCTATAGAGTAGGTGCGAACCTGCTGGAGCCCACCACTGGTATCATCCCCCCCATGCGCATCATCCCCCATGTGCAACTTCCACCCATGTGCAACTTCCACCCATGCGCAACTTTCCCCATGCCCAACTTCCCCCATGCACAACTTTCCCCCATGCACAACTTTCCCCCATGCGCAACTTTCCCCCATGCGCATCATCCCCCATGCGCAACTTTCCCCCATGCACATCATCCCCCATGCTCAACTTCCACCCATGTGCAACTTCCCCCATGCACAACATTCCCCCATGCGCAATTTTCCTCCCATGCACAACTTTCCCCATGTGCATTAGTCCCCCATGCGCAACTTTCCCCCATGCGCATCATCCCCCATGCGCAACTTTCCCCCATGCACATCATCCCCCATGCTCAACTTCCACCCATGTGCAACTTCCCCCATGCACAACATTCCCCCATGCGCAATTTTCCTCCCGGTGCATCATCCTCCCATGCACAACTTTCCCCATGTGCATTAGTCCCCCATGCGAAACTTCCTCCATGCACAATTTCGCCATGCACAACTTCCCCCCATGCACATCATCCCACCTTGCTCAACTTTCCTCCATGTGCAACTTCCCCCCCCCCATGCGCAGCATCTTCGCCAGTGCAACCTCTTCTTCCGGAAAATATCCCTCAGTTCACCAGGCACTGAGCACCGAATTGGCTGGATGTTATTCAGTCTCCCATGTTAAGTATAGGACGAAAACACATTGCTCCCTTTTCAGCCTGTGAAAGCTGAAAATTTCTCCATTTCTCCAGATGGGTTCTTGGTGGGTATTCAGGTGACAGAAGGAACTCCCTCGCAGAATTCCATGCTTCTAGGCCCAACAGTTGGGGCGGAATGTTGATGAGTCATCAATTCTTCAATGCAAAGTATAGGGAGGAAAGCGTGTTGCGCCCCTTTTCACCCCCTTCCGGTTGGAATTTCCGAAAACCAGTTCTTAGTGCACCCCTCCATCACGGAAGGAACACCCACCCCAAATTTCACACTTCTAGGCCCAGCGGTTTTGGCAGGGGGGGGGGTTGAATCAGTGAGTCAGTGAGTCAGTGAGTGACTTTTCTCTTTTATATATATAGATGAGCGAAATGTGCCCACATTGTGGGAGTAAAATATCCTCCTGTGCACCATCCACCATACCACCATTTGACCGCATCCCCCATGTACAACACTGCTTAAAGTGCATCAACTCCAAATGTACAACATCCCCCATTGTGCAGCATTGTGCAACATCATTGCGCAACAAACCCCCATGCACAACAAACCCCCATTAGCATCAGCCCCCTATTGCGCATCATCCCTCTATGTGCATCCACCCTTCATGTGTACTAACATGCACACCATTCCCTTTGCATCACACCCATGCGCAACAACTCCTGATGCACACCACCCCTTTCTGCATCACCCCCATGCGCATCAACCCTCAAGTGCATCAACTCCCCATGTGCACCTTCCTCCAATGCGTACCATTCCCCATGTGGATCACCCCCCCATGTGCATCACCAACCCATGCGCACAATCCCATGTGCAACATTCCTCATGTACACCTCCTTCGCATGCACATCACCCTCCCATGTGTACCATCCTTCCATGCACACCAACCCCAATGCGCACCTCCTCCGATGTGAATCAACCCTTATGTGCATCATCCCCCCTGTGCATCAACCCCCCATGTACAACACCCCCTCCATATACATCTCCCCCACACAATATCCTCCATGTGCACCATCCCCTCAGAGCAACCTTTCTCCCAGTACATCAGGCAGCAGGTATCATATTGTCTGTATGTTGATCAGTCAGTCTTCAATATTAAGTATAGGGAAGAAATATGTTTCACTTCTTTATATTTATAAAGAAGTTATATTTATCAACACTGGTTCTTGTTGGGCATTGATGTCACAGAAGGAACACCTTGTCTGACTTTCATGCTTTTAGGTCCAGTGGTTGGATCAAAGGTTTTTATGGCACTTTGTGACACTTCCAGGCTACCACAGGACCTGTACTGTGCCCTATGGCTACGGACTATGGCTATTTTAGAAGGACTGCAGGATGAGACAGACATTTGGGTTGATCCAGTGCTGGATTTTCAATTGTGCTCTGAAGATGCATGCAGTATTCTTGATCATTGCAATGTATGTGCAAATATGTATGCAGGTGATCTGCAAAAACTTTTCAGTTCAACTCTGGGAGTCAGAAATTCTGTCTCAAGGTTCCTTGTGTGATTTCTATCTCTATCTGCTGGAAAAAAAGGCTCATTAGACAGCCTAACTAAAAAAAATGTTTGATGCCTGGAATGTTAGAACTGATTTTGGTTATATTGGGTTTGCTAATTCCTAATATGTAAACAATGCTTTTTTCCTGCTCAGTAAACATGTTAAGTGAAAGTTACCAGTGTCCTGCTAGCTCTTTGTACATTTATCAGCTGATGGTATGGTGAAACAGCTTGATGAAACAGTTTGTGAAGGCTTTTGATCAGGGTGGACCATGCTTTGTGTACATAGGATGAAAAATTACTGGGGTAAGTACAAAAAAACTGAAAGTTGGAATTTTTGATGGCCCTCAAATAAGACAGCTCACAAATGATCCTTGCTTCATAGATTCCAAGAGTGAGGGTGAGCAAAGTGTGAGGACGTCATTCATCCTGGCAGTCAGAAATTTTTTTTGCAACCACAAAATTCAATATTATGCTGAGCTAGTAAACCACATGCTCATTCATTTCAGAGACCTTGGATGTAATATCAGTATAAAAGTTCATTACTTACACAGCCACTTGGACAGTTTCCCAGAAAATTTGGGTCATATGAGCAAAGAGCAAGGTGAACAATTTCACCAGGACATTAAAACAATGAAAGATCACTACCGGGGAAGGTGGGATATACAGTGGAGCCTCACGTAACAAACACCTCATGAAGAGTATATTTCACGTAACAAACAAATATTTCTCTAGGATTCTGCTTCACGTAACAAACTGTGCTTCATGTAACAAACAAACTCGGCAGTTGGGGCAGATGCATTGACCAGCAGCCCTTTTTAAAAAAGTATCAGGGGTGCCTAGTGCGCCTGCACATAGTGAAAGCAACAGTTCCATCCTGTTCCTCCTGTGGCCGGGCATCCACTGGGCAGAAGGAGAGAGCCTCAGTGGAAAAGAGGAAAGCAGCCCAGGGCTAGCCAGAAGGGAAAAAGGGACGGAGAGGCTCAGGTTGAAGAGAAGGAGAAAGTGAGGAGACATTTTGAAAGCGTCTTGTATTGTAGCCTCCTAACCATGTCTACCCAAAAGTAAGCCCCATTGTGTTAAATGGGGCTTACTACCAGGAAAGTGTCTTTAGGACTGCAGCCTAAGTAGACTTCATTGGATCATGCACATTGAATTCATGCTTTGAATTCCATTCCAGTGTTTTATCATTATTTTTACATGCAGTTAATATTTTTATATTAATATTTTTTGGGTTGTGGAACCAATTGTCTGAGTTTCCATGATTTCTTATGGGAAAATCCGTTTCACATAAAGAATGTTTCACGTAACAAACATGCCTCTGGAATGAATTAAATCTGTTACATAAGGTAGTCACTGTACATATGATAGCTGATTACTGTTGGAACTTTCAAAGAGACTATCCAAGCAAAGTCCATTCAAAAATGTCCTACGAAAGAAGCTTTCTGTACTAATTTTTCTTTAATTTATGGTTTCATTTTATTATTTTGAAGAAAAATTGTTATTTGAGTATTACTATAATGTTACTATGTTTTATTCATGTCACTAAAATATTTTAGATGATAGAATTAGGCTGTGTTTTTTTAACATTTTGTGATTTATTATGTCATAGTCCTAGTATGACAAAGAGTAACACAAATCAGATTATTTTTATAGCTGTAAAATTAGATCTGATAGGTGAAAATTACCTTTATATTTGAAATCAGCATACCAAATATACATAGAGTCAGATCAAAAAACCTTGGCACCAAAACACATGTTGGGCAGTGTTTTCTTTGATTTCCCAGATACATTAACACCCATGTTTGTTCCCTTTGTCTTTTTGTCTTTCATACTATTTAACACCCATGTTTGTTCCCTTTGTCTTTTTATCTTTCATATAGCATACCACTGTCAATATAAGTAGTTTAGAAAGACATTTACATAGTAAAATAAGGATGCAATTCTAACTAAGTTTGGCACAACTCATTAGTCTTCCCTTTCCTGTGGTGTTGTAAGGAGATAAGCATATGTCTGCACTGACCTCTTTTCCAGTTGAGGTGCAGAAATAAGATTATGATTTGATGAGGCCCTAAGCTAATGAAGGTAATAGGGCTCTTTATATGTCCAGTGACAACAAAACGTCGCTGTTTTTTGTGTTGAATATCTGCTATATGGTAATTTGTGTACATATTTTATGGATCTACTCAACATAAAACACTGTCACAGTATGAAGGTTTTATTTGTTTTTTTTATCTTATACTAGCAAAAGTATACCCGCATTGCAGGAGTAAAATTCCCCTGTACTCCATCCCCCACGTGCAACTTCCCCCATCTGCATCAGTCTCCCATGCGCATCAGTCCTCCATACGCAACATCCCCAATGCACACCATCTCTCATGCATGACAGACTCCATGTGCAACCTCCCCCATTCACATCAAATCTTCATGTGCATCAATACCCTCTAGGCACATCAACCCCCATGCGCAACATCCCCCCATGCACATCAAAACCCCGTGCACAGCAAACCGCCACACACAGCAAATCCTCATGTGCAACATCACCCATGCACATAATTCCCACATTTGCAACATCTCCCCATGCGCATCAACCCCATACGCAACATCCAGGCGGATGTTCGGCAGTGGAACAGATTGCCAAGGGAGGTGGTGGACTCTCCCTCACTAGGGATCTTCAAGCAGAGGCTCGGCCAGCACCTGTCGGGGATGCTCTAAGGGGTTTTCCTGCTATAGGCAGGGGGTTGGACTACATGACCTACTAGGTCCCTTCCAACTCTATGATTCTAGGATTCTATCCCCCATGTGTATCAGTCTGCCATGCGTATGAACCACAATGTGCATGAACCCCCATGCCAATCATCTCCTATGCGCAAAATCGCCCATGTTCATCATTCTCCCATGCACAATATCTCCCCATGTGCAACATCTCACCATGCACAAAATCCCCCATGTGCATTACTCCACCATGCGCCTGAACCCCATGTACATGAACCCATATGCAACATCTCCACATGCACATCAACCCACATGTGCATCAGTCCGCCATGCACATGAATTCCCATGTTCATCAACTCCCATTGTGCAACATTGCCCAGGTGCATAATTCCTCCATGTGCAACATCCCCTATGCGCAACATCCCCATCACATCAGTTCCCATGTGAAACATCCTCCCATGCAAATTAACTCCCATGCACAACATCGTCCATGCACATAATTCCCCCATGCTCAACATCTCCATGCGCATCATTTCTCCATGTGCATTAAATCTTCATGCGCATCAAACACCATGCGCAACATTTCCCCATAAAATCATAGAATCCTAGAGTGGGAAGGGACCCAAGAGGTCATCTAGTCCAACCCCCTGCCTTTAGTAGGAAATCCTCCTAGAGCATCTCCAACAGGTGCTCATTGAGCCTCTCCTTGAATATCCCCTATGAGGGACAGTCCACCACCTCCCTTGGCAATCTGTTCTACTGCCAAACCCCCTCACCGTCAAGAATTTTTCCCATGTGCATCCCCCCATGTTCAACATCTCCCCCAGCACATTAATCCCCCCATGTGCATCAGTCCCCCCATGTGCATCAGTCCCCTATGCACATCAGTCCCTCATGTGCAACATCTCCCCATGGGCATCAAGTCTCCATGCGCATCAAGCTCCCATGCACAACATCTCCCATGCACAGCATCCTCCCCAGAGCAACTTCTTCCTCCAAACAACATTCCCCCAGTGCACCAGACACTGAGCACCAAATTGGCCTGATGTTGGTCAGTCTTCCGTGTTAAGTATAGGACAAAAACACATTGGACCCCTTTTCAGCCCCTTAAGGGTTAAATTTCTCCACAGAGGTTCTTGGTGGGTATTCATATGACAGAAGGAACTCCTACCCTGAATTTCATGCTTCTAGGTCCGGGGGCTGGGGTGGAATGTTGATGAGTCATTAATTCACCAATGCAAAGTATAGGGATGAAAATGCGTTGTGCCCCTTTTCATCCCCTTCCGGTTGGAATTTCCCTACACCAGTTCTTAGTGCACCCCTGTGTCACGGAAGGAACACCCATCCCAATTTTCACGCTTCTAGGACCGGCAGTTTTGGCAGGGCGTTGATGAGTCTGTGAGTCAGTCAGTGAGTCAGTTAGGGAGTAATTTTTCTCTTTTATATTTATAAAAGATTTGGAAAAGTACATCCAGGATTTTTCCCTTTAAATGTTTTGGGAGCCCCCAAGCGAATGGCTTATTTAGCTTATATGTAAAATCTGGCACTGTGAAGAAATGATTTATGATACTTGGTTTCCCTCTTTACTCCACCATAGCATGGTGATTAAAGTGATTGGTTAATTAAGGGCAGAATAACTCTGAGGAGTCCTTGCTCTGGTGTAAGAACACCTGAACTGCCATAGATTTAAACAAGGTATGGGCTAGCTGAACTGATTAGGATTTCAGCCTCACCCAACAATCCAGGAGCACGTAAGAGATATTACGTGTACGTGCACGTAAGAGATATTACGTGCACGTAAGAGATTTGCAGTGTACATAGTTACTGCAAAAAGCAGGCCTCCATCAGTCTTGGAAGATTATGGTATCATGCTTGGCGCTGCATACTCTGCATGCGAAGCACGAAAGCCTGGGTTGGATTGTTATGGAGGATAGGCTGTTACCCAAGCAGCAAATCCCTCCTCTCCATGCCACTGAATTAGTCCAGTGGAAAGGCAGAGCCAATAAGATTACTGCAACACCTAGTTACTGCACCACCAAGTGAAAACCTATGGGAAATTCATATTGCAATCTGGAGCAAATTGTTCTTACACCGGAACAAGGATTCCCAGTAGTTACTCTGGATTGCACCCTTAATCAACCAATCACTGTAATCACCAAGCTATGGTGGAGTAAAGAGGAACAGTTGTTCTCCACCAACTAAATATAAGATGACACCACATTTAACATCAGCAAAAGAATTATTGAAATTATGCCTGAAAATTGAATGATCATGTGTTATGAAAGAAATAATGGCTGAGATTTAAAAACTCCCCTTTTTCTCCGATCAAAATTTGATCCCAATGCATAGTACATCCACCAAATTGTAATTACTTACTCAATTCTACCTCACAGCCTCAGTATATCTGGGTTTATCCCCAAGCACTGTGCTAGTTGCAAACACCCACATGAAGAGAAATATATACAAAAGGCTTTCACTCCAAACAACATTCAGATGTGGGAAATGAGAGGGGCATGGGGTACAGTAAGTGATGGGATTGAAATAAATTAGCAACAGATTCTGTGTTCTATTCTATGTTCTAATAACCTAAATTAACAACAGGTTCTATGTCCCATTATTAACCACTCATTAGCAAAGGGTTCTAAAGAACCTGTGAGAAACCCCTGAAGCCCACTACTGGGTAGAGTAAAAGCAATCTCAAGTTTACAAAGGCAAACAAATGCAAAAATAAAGCCTATCACAAACAGCACACCTGCTTTCACCTGGCTTGAGACAGATTCCTGGTGCTCCCATATAGAAGTGGGGATACAGAGAAGTAATTACAGAGGTAATCACAACAGTGGTAAGCATGCACCAGTGGTAAGCATGCAAGTGGACCTTTCCCTTATAGCATTTGAATGATTCTGACATCAAAGGGGAAGGGCTGCTTACGCAGAGTGTTGAAGGATGTGCCATACTTATTGTGCCACGAAAGGCACACAAAACCTGTTTCCAGGAGTATCCACTTCATGTACATCTTGTTGCAGGAAAGCTGGAAAAATGGAGCATCTTCAGATATATAACCTGCCTGAAGGATATTTCTCAAAATATCAATTTGAAGTTCCAGCTATAACATTTCTGGCAACACCCCATCTGTCAGAGATAGCCCCTTTCACGCCCTTCACCTGAGTAAGTAAAATTGCCCCAAATTTGGGCTACTTTATTCTACAGTGGCTCCATCTGCTTATGGAGCTAAGTGCAGAAACAGATAATCTCATATTGGGACATGCTCTCTTCACCCTCCCCAGCTTTCATGCCCCTTCACCCTGCCTCCCTCCATTACCCTGTTTTACCTCCCCACCACTCAGAAGTCCTGACACTGAGCAACTGCAGAGCCCTGCATTTATGACTTTGGATGCCAACTGTGAGAAGAGTGCACTGTTTCAGATTATGTCTTATTTGCACAATCCTATGCATGTATCCTCAGAAGCAAGTCCCATTATAAAATTATAGTCTCCCAGAGAAGTGTGGGTAGATCTGCATCCTAAGTCAGCTAGCCCTGGCTGATCTAATAAGTGAAGCTGGGAGATACAAGGAGGCAAGTTGATGGCCTCAAACTGCAAAGAAGCTTGTCAACATCCTTGAGTTATTCTAACAGAAAAGGACCAAAAATAAGGTATAAAATATCCTTGGGTGGTTTTAACTGGACTAACAAACTGGTGCTATGGTTGTGACAACAGTGAAAATTTTTATCCACAAGGTACTAACCATGAAGTAGTTAGTCCCGTCCCTTCTTCCAGGAAACAGATGGAGCAAACCATGGGCAGCCCAGAATAATTCTCCCCTGCTAACAGGGCAAGAGGAACCCTTGAAGTGGGTGTTCCTATTTTATTTAACAGGAAAGAGTAACTGGCTCTCCATTTTGGAGTGCATTTGGGTAAAAGTTACGGGGAAAAACAGCAAACAAAACATTGTGGTGGGCATCTACAATAGACTGCCAGATCAAAGAGAAGGATTAGATGATGTCTTCTTGAAGCAACTGGCAGGTGTTGCAAGAAAATATGAGGTAGTTGTAATGGGGGGACATTTGCTGGGAGACAAACTCAGCCAAGCATGAAAGCTCCAATAAATTCCTGATGGGCCTGGAAGATAACTTTATGGTCCAGAAGATAACTTCATGGTCCAAGAGAAAACAATGAGGGGAGGGGCCATCCTTGACCTGATTTTAAGTAATCGTGAAAAACAGATTGATCAGGTCAATGCAGTGGGAAAACGATCATAAGCTGCTGGAATTTAGAATATTGTGGGGAGAAAAGAGTGTACAGTGAAACCTATACATTGGATTTCAGGAAGGCTGATTTCAACAGGCTTAGAAAAGTCATAGGTGAGATCCCCTGGGTTGATGGAAAAAGGGGCCCAAGGAAAAAGGGGCCTAAGATGGGTGGGAGCTCTTTAAGATGCAGCCTCTACAAGGAAAGTAAGAAACAAGTCCTATGAAAAAGAAAGGGGGGAAAACCAGAAAAAAACAAGTTGGCTTCATAAGCAACTTGGTGATTATCTGAAGTTAAAGAAAGGGAAGTATAGGCAATGGAAAACTGGAAAGACCACCAGGGATGAGTACAGGCAGATAGCCCAGTCCTGTAGGGAAGAAGTAAGGAATGCTAAAGCTCAGTATGCGCTGAGGCTAAACAGGGGAATCAAGAATAACAAAAAGAGCTTCTTTAGATAGCTCAAAAGAACAGGAGGAGAAACGAGGGGGTGGGGCTGCTCCTGGACAAAGATGGACAACACGTGTCTGGAAATCAAGGAAAGATGGAGCTGCTTCTTTGCATCCATCTGTTCTTGGAAGAAGGGCTATGCAAATGGGGGTATGGGATCATTGGCTGATGCAGGGATATGCTTGTATCCCCAAAGAGGTAATGGAAACATGGATGGTGCAAAAAATCAGGTTAGGATTGACAGAGAACTGGTTCGAAACCATTTAACTGGCCTAAATGAATTCAAGTCATTTGGACAGATGAATGGCATCATAGAGTTCTTAAGTAACTCACGGATGTCCTTGCAGAGCCTCTGTCAATCATCTTTGAGAAATTCTTAAGGAGTGAAGAAGTGCCACTGGACTGGAAGAGGGCAAATGTATTCCCAATCTTTAAGAAGCGGGGAAAAGAAGACTTGGGAAATTATAGTCCATCAATTTTGACTTAAGTCCCAGGGAAGATATTAGAACAAATCATAAAAAACACGATTTGTGCACATCTAGACAAGTACTCGGTGATCAAAAGAACCCAGCATAGATTTACGAAGAATAAATATTGCCAGACAAATCTGATCTCCTTTTTGATCAGTTTACAGGGTTATTTGACAGTGGCAATGCTGTGGATGTCACTTACCTTGACTTCAGCAAAGCATTTGACAAGGTCTCACATGAAATCTTAATTGGGAAGTTGGAAAAATATGAGCTAGACAAGGCAATTGTTGGGTGGGTCCGCAACTGACACAGAAGTGCCTTAAGGCATTTTTGCAACACCCTCAGTTCAGTATGGGAGTTCTGCTGGTCTAACCAGGGTTAGACGAGGGATTGCACTGCTAATGTGAAACTTAATTTTTAAAAAATATTATCTGATCCTAAAACTCTCTGAATTCAAGCTTTCTGAAGGACAGCTTCCGAAGGACAAGCCATCTGAAGGACACCCATATTTCCATGCTTGGGTCCTTAGGCTGTCATCTTGAGCCATGCTCTCTGATGCACCACAAGTGGGACCCCATCAGAGTGTACTTTTTTTGTAGTCCCACTGTGGCTACTGCTGGAGGAAGGCTATGTAATCCCCATAAAATGGTTTCCTTCAAATATCTTCTAAAGAGGATTGTGGGTTTTTCTGAGGTTTATAAATAGTATTTTATTTATCAAGTCTTTTTCTTGTGAATTGTTGCCTTGCTGGTTTATTTTTTCAATTGTCCTTATGGTAGAAAAAAAAATCTCCTGTAAATAACATAGATACTTGAATCTCACGTTTAAATCAAGAGCAGGTTTTGATGTAAAGCTATTTGAATTTTGTATGACCCTTTCATAAGTTGAGGTTACATTTGGAAAGATGTCTAACTTAATTTTGTCTAATTTTACCTGAGGTCACATCCTGAAAAATAAACCCACCAGTAATTGTTAAAGAACAATACAGTAGCTAATTATTAAAAATATAGTAAGATTATAATACACATTTTTACTGAAAAAAAATTAAACTTTAATTTCTTGTCTTCACAATCTTTTTGCATACAATCTCAGAGTAAGCACTTAGGCAATAAAAACCAAAAACACAGGTATAAAATGGGAGATATTTGGCATGGCAGCACAAAATGTGAGCAGGATCTTACAGTCACCATGGATCATAAGCTGAACATGAGTCAACAGTGAGATATGTCTGCAAAGAAGGCAAATGCAATTTTAGGCTGCATTAAGAAGTCTTTAGTTTTCAAGTCACGAGAAGTTCTAGTTCCTCTTTATTCTGCATTAGGTAGACCCCACCTTGAGGACTATGTTTAGTTCTGGGCACCTCACTTGAAGAAAGATGCAGCCAAATTTGAGCAAATCCAGAGGAAGGCAACCATAAGGATCACTGGGATGGAAGGGAAACCCTACGAGGAAAGATTGGGGGAACTTGGGTTGTTCAGCCTGGAGAAGAGGAGGCTGAGAGGAGACATGATTGTCCTGAAGGGCTGTCATAGAGGAGGAAGGGGCTTATTTGTTCATAGCTGCCTATGAAAGCAGAACTAGAACCAATGGGTATATATTGCATGAAAGGAGATTCTGGTTGGATATCAGGAAAAAAATTCCTGATGCTAAGAGCAGTTTGGCAGTGGAACAGATTGCCAAGGGAGGTGGTAGACTGTACCTCACTGGGGATCTTCATGCAGAGGCTTGATGAGCATCTATCAGGGATGCTCTAGGACAGTGGTTCTCAATCTTCCAAATGCCATGACCCCTCTATAAGTTCCTCATGTTGTGGGAACACCCAACCATAAAATTATTTCCGTTTCTACTTTACAACTGTAATTTTGCTACTGTTATGAATTGCAATATAAATATCCAATATACAGGATGTATTTTCAGTGTTACAAATGAAATGTGTGTTCTATGTACACACTGAACACAATAGGACGTATTTCAGTATAGGCATGCATAGGATTGGGCCCTGAGGCTGAAATCCTATCCACAATTACATGGGCATAAAGGCCTCCCTGACTATAATGGGATTTATTTCAGAGTAGGCATGCATAGGATTGGGCTGTGGGGCTGTCAGTCAGCCCCAGTGCGTGCACAGCTACAGCCAGAGGTCTGGCAAGCCTGACCTGGCCCCCTGCACCAGGGGACTTTAGGTGACCCCCAGGAAAGCTCTAGGTGACCCCCAAAGGGGTCTTGACCCCCACTTTGAGAAACAATGCTCTAGGAGGATTTCCTGCAGCAGCAGGGGATTGGACTAGATGACCTATTGGGTCCCTCCCAACTCTAGGTTTCTAGGATTCTATGAAGTGCACTGTACACAAGTAGTTAATATACATACCTTCCATCACAATCTTGATATCTCTTTATATCAACTTTTGACATGTCTAAGCCCCTCCCCTTTTTAATTGGCCCCCTCCCTCCTCCCTGACTTTCAGTTCTATTGGAGGTGGTAGTGGGAAATTACGCAAGTTTTGTGATATACTTGGATTAAAGAATGGTTTTAGGTTTTTAGGGATGGTTTGAAGAGTTACAGAGATTGAGGAGTGTTAAGAGAATAGTTTAACTGAGTTTTATAGTGAAGAAATAAAAAGAAATTAAAAAATAGTATTGTATATATTTTTTTCCTTTAGACTGATTAAAGAAATGGTTTTCGGTTTTTAGGGATGGTATATATAGAGAGAGAAAGAGAGAGAGAGAGAGAATAGTTTTATAGTGAAGAAAGAAATTAAAAAATAGTGTATATTTTTTACCTTTATTCTGATGAATGAAATGGTTTTAATTTTTTATATATATAAATGAGAATGAAGACTTAATTAAAGAAATTGTTTTAGGGGTTTAAGAATGGTGTTATATTAAATGAGACTAAAGAGTTAATTAAAGAAGTGGTTTTAGGCTTTAAGAATAGTTCTATATAGTTTTATATGAAAGAAATAAAAAGAAATTAAAAAATACGGACCTTGATGTTGCTTCGTTGGCGTCTCTGTCAAACTGGAAGTGACCGCATCGGTTTCCGGAAACACTATCTCTGTTTCCCTGCCCCTATGACGTAGTGATCATGTGATTAAAAGGGAGCGGAGTCATCTCTGTTTCCCTGCCCCTATGATGTAACTATGATTTGTAAAAGGGGAAGGTGTTTAGGGAAACCATGCCCAGACATGTTTTTTCAGGACTTTGAGTGAATTAGAGAAGCAGATTGTACTTGTGTCCTAAGTTTGAGAGCTCTAGGTGCATTTTGGGGATTTTTTTTCAATATAAGAGGATGCATAGAGAAATCAGGAGTTTTGAGTGGACAGGAGGAGTCAAGGAACCGATTAGGACCCTGTGCAAAATTTCAGGTCTCTACCTCTTATGGAGAGCTCACAATAATATTTTAGGTTAATACGTGGTTTTGTGAATATATTTGTAGGGTGTTTGACCTATAGGAGGCGCCAGGGAGGCGGCACAGACTTCTGCCAGTGATTCCAGACCTGTAGCTGGATCAGGGACTTAAAAATACTCCATTATATTTTTGGCCACTAGAGGTGTTTATGGAGCTCTGTACATGCACAGACACTGGCTAGCCTTTGAGAATGAATGTATAAAACTGTGCTGTTCTTTGCAACGTTGCAAAATACTGTACAATGCTTTTCAAATAGAGTTTCATTCCTTGATACTGGAATCTGGCAAGAAAAATAGTGGTTGGTGTATGACAGCAAGGGACTGAGCAGTATACTTTCACACTTTCTACACTAGTAATGTACATAAATGTACCTTTGAGTTAATATTATTTATCAAGTAACTTCCAGTTAAAGTTTTCTGTATTGCTAGAATTGAAGCTGTAGTCATGTTGCAAGTTGCTGGCAGAGGGTTGACTTTTGTTGTAGAAGAAAGAAGAGCAGGAAAATTCTTAGGACACTATCACTGCAATCCTAACTAATTATCGTTCATATTAACAAATCATGATGGTTCTACCCCAAAGCAAACTGATTCTGATTTTAAAAAAGCTGCAGGGTCAGCCAGTTGCTGCCGGGTGTATGACGGTATGGGGTTTTCATTACTTGCAAATACTGTAATTTATGTAAGATGTAATCTGTAATCTGAAATCTGAATCGGGTACAACTTGTATGTAGACAGTGGTTTGCTTGTCTACGTTTCCCCACATACTGCTTTTTTGTGTATTGTAATTTCAAGTACATGCAAATACTATACACTGCTTTTCAAATAGAGTTTCATTCCTTGATACTGTAATCTGGCAAAAGAGAAAATAGTTGCTGGTTAATGATAATCCTATTAGCAGGTTAACCCACTTTACTATCAGAAGAGAACAAAAAAATTAATTAATAAACCTGTGTCCTTTAGTAGATTATATCTGTATAAAATGTTTCCTTGTTAAGTTACTATATTAAAGACACAGGCTAATATATACAGTAATGTGTTTATGTACATTTTTAAAGAATACATAACTGTTACATCTCTAAAAAAATGGGGACTAGGGGACAGCTTCTTTGTAACGTAATAATACAACTGTAAGTGCTGTGTATCAGAAAGGGGGAGAAAGGACTGCATTTTAATTTCATATCAGTACTGTGTAACAGTGAGAAAGTGGGGCAGATATCATAATTCTCTATTCTGCAGACTTAAGTTAACAATTATGTTCTAGTAATCTTACATATATACTTGCAGTAATATTAACATTTTTAAAATAATTAAAAGTAATTCCCTATTTTGCACACATTAAACTTTGTATTTTACCAGTTGCAATGTACATAAATGTTACTAAGCAGGCCTTGCAATGTACCTTTGAGTTAATATTATGTATTAAGTAACTTCCAATTAAAGTTTTCTGTATATGTAGAAAATGTGTAGCCTGTTAGCAGGCTGACTATATTCTTGTAACCCACTTTACTATCAGAAGAGAACAAAAAAATTAATTTGGTGCACATACTATCCTCTTTTTAACTTGTTCTCACTGTTTTTATAAAGTGTATTTAGTATATATATTTTAAGAATACAAAACTGTTACAATCTCTAAAAAAAATGTGGGCTATGGGACAGCTTCTTTGTAAGGAGAAAAGTTTGTTGTAAGTCCAATGTAACAAGACTGTGTGCATTTTAATTTTAAAGCACTGTATACAGTGCAAACCCTAATATCATAATAGCAGGGTCTGATAGAGTGACACATTAAACTTTGTATTTTTTACTAGTAGCAACATGGGCCAGGAAATTATTAATAGGCATAAAAGCAGTTTCTGCTGGTGGCATAGCTAAGGAGTCTCTGCAATATCATTATAAGTAAAAAATTCTTCCCCACTTTGCGTGGGAAACTTTCCCAGTTTGCACAAACTTTTTGTGTTATGAAATATAAAGTTAATTGAGCATAACATTCCCAGCAATTTCATTAAATCACCAGTATGCTTTCACATATATCTGCATATGTAATATACAGTTTAATTCTATGAATTAAAAGTAGAGAGTTAAACACTGGAATCACAGTTGTTCTTTCTCCATAGTAAAAAGTAACATTAACAGTTTAAATATTTAAAATTATACTCAGACTGCATTCCAAAGCACTAGTAAAATACTGAGATGCATAGCAAAACTATATGCTGAGTTGCACAGAATGTCCAAGGGCTGGGAATATTGATCTCAGACAATACAGGGATGTGGCCAAGGCCTACATCTGTGCAGGATATTGATCACATATACAGGGAACATCCTATACGGGAAAGTGATCCAATGCCATCCTATTCTGCTGGACTAAACGTCTGTGCAGGATACCAGAAAATCCCCAAGGTCCCTAACCATAAGTATCTGTGGAATACTGATCACATACATCAAAATCTGACTTAGTATCCTCTTTTCCCAAGACATCTGTTTCCCCCAAAAGTCATAACTATGTCTTAGAAGGAATTACTTTAATTCAAAATCTGGTCTTCAAATTGAATGTACATGTACTCCTAACAAAAATGCTGTTCATTTTGATCTCTGTATGTTCAGGAGATTATTATAAATGTCCTTTAAATATTGGAAGCGTTGCACTAATTTTTAAATGTACATGTATGATTAAATTATATAAACCAGAGTAATGATATTTTAATAAAGAAAACTCCTTACAGTAATACAAAAACGCTATTCATTTATGAATTCTGTGTATGCCCTGGAGATGTGAGGTCTTAATAAAAAATAATAATTACTGTTATGGTTTGTATATATGGTTTGCATATATGGTATATATGCATAAGATGTATATATTGTTCCAAGTAATGTGGGTCTGTACTGTTATGTTTTATATATAGTTCCAAGTAATGTAGGTCTGACACAGTTTTGTAGTAAAGCGACCTGAATTTAATAATATTTTGTATTTCTGGTTCAATCAGAGATTGGTAAAAACAGTTTGAAATGAAAGAACAGAACTCAATAGAATGTACTCAAACACAATCTAATGGGCAAAGACATAAATGCATCTTGACATTCTGAAGGACACAAAATATTTGCATCTTATTGTATTCTGAAGGACTTGCATTCCAAAAGAGGCATTCAGGAAAACATGTTTTTTTTCCTGTGCATGTTATCAGCTTTTTCCTGAGTCCAATATGTACAGGATGGACAGGTTCTGAGATGGCAGAATTTGGGGTATAAATAAAACCCTTCTTCTACCATCGTCCACCCATTCTACCTGCTGAGAACTTTTACCTGGGAGGTGAATATTGATCCTTTCTCTCATGCTGTCTGTATTTCAGGATCCTTTTTTCAGGGGAAAATGAATCTGTATTTTTATGTTATAGTGTCTGATATGTAACAGCCTGTGTACCTGCTATTTTAGCTGAAAGTCTGTAATGGCTATGTGTTCTCCATGCATGATCTTCCTAACTTTTCAGACAACTTCCACAAAACTCTCCTTCTCCCTCCTAGTTTATTTTCCAGCCATGAACTCCCCTCTAGCTACTCCACCAGCAGTGACATGTGTTTAACCAATAGTAATGTGTAGGAAAGATCACATGGGTGCTAATAATTTCTCTATTCATACACTAACACATTAACATACCAACCAGTGGGTGAACTTTTCGTGAGCATAAGAGTGGGGATTTTTCTCTCCTTGTGTGTATTTTAAAAATATTCTGCAAACTTTTTCATGTGGTGTGTTGGGTCTGATCCAAAAATCTCACACAGAGGACTGTCTCTTTCCAGCAGCCCCTCCTCCCTTCACCCTCCAGCTGAAGAGATACTGGCTTCCTCCAGTCAGCGCTCCCCCATCCAATCAGCATTTACATAAGGAAGCTCTACTCCTGCCTCTACCCAGTTTTAACCAATGGGAGCTCTCTCCTGCTTACCCCCTCCTGTCCATGCTGCAAGCAGATTTTTTATACTGTAAAGTGTACTATTTCTGTTCTGTATATCTTGGACCTCTTCTAGTTTTGCTTATGCAGTCCAAAAGGCCTTAAATGCAAAAAAAAAAAAAAAAAAAGATTTCCAGGGTCCCAAAAGATCCTCTTTCTCACTTCTCTGGTTTTCATTCAAAGCATGTCTGGCTGCAAATCCACCCTAACCTGTTATCACACAGCAATGCAAAGTTTCAGCTCTTTAACCATTTGTTTAATTTTTACTAACAGAATTTATTGATGCTTTATGTAAAAATATTTATTTTCTTTAAGCAAGCTATGGCAAAGGCTTTAAGCAAGCTATGGCAAAGGCAATTGCTTCTGTGCAATTTACTTGCAGGCATGTATTAAAAAGAAATATTTTTAATATTTCATTATTAATATGAAAATAGTTTTTAGAAGGAGTGTTTTATATAAACGAAATGAGAATAAAGAGTAATTAAATGAGAAAGTAGATTATTGATAAATGCTGCCATTTTAATAATTAAAGCAGGCAGTATATTTACAAGACACAGTGTGTTTGAAGTGCTCTTTTTCCTTGTCAGCAGGAAACAACAAGCCTTCTTGTAATTGCAAACCATTCAAATAATTTTATACCTCACGTGTAGTCACTGACACTAAACACAGAGATCCTTTTCCAATGCTTTCAGCTCTTAACCATTAAACAGACTCTGCCATCCTTGTTAGCAGGAAACAACTAGCCTTCTTGTAATTCATGTATATCTAAACAATATTATACAATAAGTGTATATATTTAATTTATTGATGCTTTATGTAAAAATATTTATTACCCTTAAGGATTCCTTGGAAGCCTTTTTTAATTTTAAAAATAACCAAATCAGAATCTTCTTTTTCCTTGTAAGCAGCCGTCTTCTGCTAATTGACAACATAGAATCCTGTACAATAAAAAAAATTTTCTGCTTCTGTGATATTTCCTGTTCATAGACACTTTGTCTTGCCCAAAAACCACATACTTCTAAGTGCTATCTACCTCAACTTTATACCCCATACAGCCTTCTCCATTCCATACAGCCTTCTCCATTCATACTAAACCTTCAGTCCTGCATCCCATACCTTCTGAATCTCTGGCTTGCACCCCCAAACTTTACTCATGCTTTTGTATACAAGGGTGACCTACGTTATTTATTTTAAATGCTCCACAGACCCTCTTAATGACAGCTACCCCTCTTAATGCTATCCCTACTCCCTGCCTTCTCTATTCATACTAAGCCTTCCATTCCACACACTAACAAACATCTGCATTACTGCCTTGCCTTACACACATCCTTCATGATTCCACTAACCTCCTGTCCTCTGTCTTGATCCCAAAGCCTCATACACGTGCTTCTAAGTGACACAGACCACCCATCACACTCCCAAACCTTACGTTTACCTTCACTAACCCACTTACACACCCCAAGCCTCACATTTAACTTCTCTATTCATACACTAACACATTAACACACCCCAAACCTCAGATTTAATTTCTCTATTCATACACTAACACATTAACATACCCCAAACCTCACACTAACAAACCTCTGCATTACTGCCCTGCCTTACACACTTCCTTCATGATTCCACTAACCTCCTGGCCCCTCTGTCTTGATCCCAAAGCCTCATACACCTGCTTCTGACACAGTCCACCCCTCACACTCCCAAACCTTACATTTACCTTCACTAACACACTTAAAGCCTCCCCCAACTCAATACACACCCGAAACCTCTCACTGCCTTTCCAGGACTTCCTGTCCCCATACATTGTAATGTTGCTATAACTCATACTCAGTGATCATGAGCAATTCTCTCTTTTTTGAACAATAGACAATGTCATCTTCCAGAGATCAAACCCCTGAACAACTATCATCCCCGGAGAGTCCCCAACACCAGCCCAGGCCTTCCAGTATAGCACAACCACTGCCTATGAGTGACATGGAATACATTGCAGTCATCACTAGCCTGCTTTGGACACCCCCTGAAAGGGAGAACCTGAATCAACCTTATGCATTCCCACCTAGTGCGAGTTTACCAAACCCCACGCCTCTCCAATTATACAAGATGGCTTGGAGTGAAAACATGCCATGCAGAGACCAAGGCTGTGGGACACGTGGAGGACTTGCATGCCATCGCCCTGCACCTGTGGTAAGGTTTTTATATGTTATAAGTGTGTGTGTGTGTGTGTGACAGGTTACTTTTTAAAAAAAATTAAGATTTCTTTTTATTCTTATAGGAGCAGTGGGGAGAGACGCAGCAGGATTCCATCAAGAATTTACAGCTTGTTTTATATAGCCTTGCCATTTCTACAATAGGTGAGACCCCCTTCTTTACACTGGATCAGCACCAAGAAGTAACTAAGAGTATTCTGCGTACAACAATCAATCTGGTTGTTCATCATGACCTGTGTGATATCTGATAACATTCCTATGTTGTTAAGTGGTGGCCACTGCCATCACCTAAGAGAAGATTTCTTATTATTGCATTATCAACATGTGTTAAGAAATCTGTATCTGAAATCTATATTCCACATTGTTATCTGCTATGCTTTTTCTCTAGGGTGTCTAGAAATTAACCAGAATTTTATGCAGTATGCCTTGGGCCTGCAGGCTTACCTAAGCACGGTAGAAAACTCAAAGAAGGCATTGGGTGACATGCTGCAGCCCAGGGATGAAAGGTTTATTCCTCATCTCATGGGGATAATAAAACAGAAAAGCCACTACCATTTCATAGGAGAGGTGGAAATCTGAAATACTGGTTCTTGTAATAAAATAAAAATAGATAGATATTTTTAAATAGTGTGATTGTTTTCAGAAATAAAAAGCTGTACTTTACACCATACTTGGTATTAACAACAATTATTGCGTCCTGTATGTTTATAGGGATGGATGTGCGCTGGAAACACACCTTTTCTGCAATTTTGGCAGGACCTTCATGTTGCGGTAAAACCCATTTTAAAAAAAGTATGCTGGACAACGTTCCTTCTGTCTTTTCTACCTCACCAGAAAACATTGTCTGATTTTACAGCTGTTGGCAGCCTCTCTACAAAGAACTGCTTTCTAAATACCCGCACATTAATTTTGTGGAAGGACTTCCTGTAACTTTTAACGATGACCAGTTGTTTCCCCCGGTAGCGTCTCTCTGTTGATTCTCGATGAGCTAATGGCTTCTGCAGCATCTAGCTCCGAACTTTCCGAGGCTTTCACCAAGTACGTACACCACCATAATATAAGTATTATTTTCATTACACATAATATATTCTTTCAGGGGAAGGCAATGCGTACCATAACGTTAAATGCTAAATACCTAGTTCTTTTCAAAAACCCTAGAGAAAAATTACAGGTTGTTGCTCTCACCCACCAGATATATCCCGGAAACACTCGATTCTTTCTAGAGGGTTTCCAGGATGCCACTGCCATTCCTTATGGGTACTTATTGGTAGACTTGAACACCACCACCTCCAAGCCTTACAGGTTGAGAGCTGGGCTTTCCCCCCCAAACCTTCCCCTTGTGTACACGCCTAAAAAACGCACGTCTCTTTACAAAAAGAGGAGACTTTAAGCGCTGCTCCTTCAATTTTATCTGCACCTTACAAAGGGGAACATGTCTGAACACGAAAGAAATCTACTGCTTTTACAACTCCTTATGAAGACGCCTCCATGTCAGAGGCAGGCCATTTTGTGCACAGCAAACGACAATCTGGTGGGGGTTATCTCTGAAATAGCACTCAATATTTTAAAAGGTAATATCCCGCTTTTGCCACGCCAGGTTTCCATGCTGAGAAAAAAGAAATTGCTCATCAAAAAACTGAGCAACAAGGGGATATCTTTGAAAAAAAGTAAGAAATGATCAAACCATCTGGGGGATTTCTAGGTCCCTTATTAAGCATTGCTATCCCACTGATCACAGCTCTTATTAATAGAAGAAGACAGTGATGGAGAATGCTGAAAAGATGTACGTTGTGTCCACCGAGCAGCTGGAGCAACTTTGAAGACACCCACCTAAAAGGAGGAAGACATCAGAACAACAGTGCTGTCTTCAGAGGAAGGACTTGCCAGACTACGAAAAAGCCAAGCAATACTCGGCCCTGCTTCAAAAATATTTAACCCACGTCAGACAAAGTGAAGTGGAAAAAGAACCACTGAACCTGTTATTCCCTATGCAGTCTGAAACCACCCCTGTGGATCACTAATCCGAAGTCCTCAGTGTTGTTTCTCAAGAAATCTTGGACAATTTTTCCCCCAAGTTTAAGAATCGCACCAGATTGCTTTTAAACAAGATTCGTCAAAACAGTCCCATCTCATCATGGGATGACAGAGGTGCTTTTGTTTACAAAAGGATAACCGTGCTTGGTTCCAACATGTTAGATTTTGTGAAGGCAGCCACTCAAACCCACACCCTGTCTCTACACTGTCCCCCTGAAGGATGGGATTACTTTCTGAAGGCAATGGCTGAACTGAATATTCCTTCTTCAGTAATGGGTAACCCTGAAAACAGAACTGCTCTGGAACTCTTAAAAGATTCTGTTGCCTCTATGGGAAAGTCTGATATCCCTTCCTGTTCTAAAAGAAAATAAAAAAAACAAAAACAGCCAGACTGGCTTTATTATTTGAAAATAATAAAGAAAACAGTCTGGCTGTTTTTCTAATTCATTTTTATTGAATAGCCGTACTATTAAAATTATTACACGTGTTACAAGTCTGAGGGTGGGTATAAATAAACGGGGGGGGGGGGGGCGCGAGCCTGCGCACGTGTCCAAACTTATTCTTAACATACTGCATCACCATACCATTCTACATATTCTAATGTCGGCGTATCGTTAGAATAGAGTTCTTGAATCCGCTTGTATGTTAGTTCTTTACAACTTTGTCGAAGGAAAAACACACAGTGGTGACCGCACGTCTTCGCATCCGGAGACTGCACACATCAAGGTTGAAACACAATCGCAGGGGCACATTTTCTTAAAAATGCTATAATAGCAGCAGGGAACTGTGGGTGGTCGGGTGAATGTCCATAGGAATAAAAAACTCTGCGGTACCGTTTTCTGGTAAGAACAATGCCAGCCAGTGCTCTCCAGGCCTATCGTATGGGTCCATGTTCACCACCAGTGCCGCCGGTCATTTTAACTCGCACGTTTTAGGAAGCCTGTCAGAGGGGTACACACCCTTAAACCTTCTGCGTGTGCTCAGTGGCATGCTCAACAAACAGGTTAACTGCAGAGTGTCCATTTCACATGTAGTCAAACAGGATGTTGCGGGTGTTATTGATCTCGACAATGTTGTCAAAAACCCTGTAAACAATCATGTTCACTGTATGTGGGAGTGGGTTGGCAGACCAGATTTCTGCTCTCAGGTTACCAGTGTTGATCAGAGAATAATGATCTCCGCATTCTTGGTCCGGTGTTAAATCGAACCAGAAAAGCTTGTAACCTTTTGCGTAGTCTTCTCGGTTCTCTAATAGCGCCTTGTCTTTCATGTGCTTGCCGGATGCTTGCACCAGACCCATGTACTCTAGCACACAACATCCTTCTGGAAAGTTAGGCTGAAATGGTTTTGCAGGGATCTGATGCCCTGACAGTAGATGGCAAAGAAGTTGATGTCATAATTTTTAAAACTGTAAGGGTTCTTTCTGTAAGAATCGCTGAAACCTTCATTGTTCACCAGCCCGATCACCAACAGCTTAGGCAACTGCCCCAGAAAAAGATTCTTCTGGTTACTGACTCTGCTCTCTTGAGGTAGACTGAAAACTTTCATGCTGACACAGTCCAGTGGGTACTTAGTAGTGGTAGTAAGCAGTGCTTCAGCATGTCCTAGATGTACCCCTGGAGCAACTTTTACTTTCTTTACATACAGGTCTGCTGTTAAAGTTTGCACTTTAAATCATGCTGGAACAACTTCAGCCATTAAACAGAAACTATCTCTGCTCCTGTTGAGTTTGATTTTCACATCCACTCCATTTAAAAGCAGCTTCTCTTGAAAAAAACAGGTCAGCATGCAGATGGCCCAAAAGATCTATTTTACGGGTACCTGTGCCTAACAGGACTCTGCTGATAAAGCCACGGTTAGCCCCATCTAACGCCACTGATTCATGTTCACCCAGTGTGTCTTTGTAAAATCCCCCTGCTGAAAACTGCGTTGATAGCATGTCTTCTCCAACATTTAACACAGACTCTATAAAAGCTCTGTAGGGTAACAGTTGTTACTCTGGCTGATGAGCCAGTCTCCCAAAGTCACGTCGAGCTGACTAAAGAGACTGGTGATAGGATAATTGACCAGTCCCACCTTAGCTCCCCTGGCAATATTAGTTCCATCTTCTTTTACAGTTTTACACACCAGATATAGCAGCGTGTCATTTAAGTCCAAATAAACCTCGCCATTCCCCGTGATATAAAACTCAAGCAGTGCAGTTTCTGTCATGGCCATCAAAGGCAGCATCTCAACAAACAGGCTTCCTTCGATACTCGTCTGCATAGGCGCTATTTGGAAAAGATCTAGTTCGGATTTAGTACACTCTTCTGAACTCGCATCAATAAATTCCATGGCCTCTTAAAATATGTCTCCTGAGCAAGTACGCTTCTGTTCCTTCACTTTTTTCTTCTGTTGAGGGTTGCGACTTTTACCACGCCTTTTAAAGGGGGTAGGCAGGCCAGTTAATGACGCTTACGTTTAACCGCTTTCCTCCTTTTTAAATACACCATCCCAGAACCTCTTTGCGCACGTGCTTTCTTCATCACAGCCTGAGACATGTTCCCAATCACTTCTTGGGCGATATTCTGTGAGGCCAGTCTTAAATGGGGTTTGATAATCTGTAATCCCTTCAGCAACAGGGGAACTGCTCTTTGAAAAATACGTTGAAATATTCCCCCGATGCCTGCCCCATACATAACAGGAGCACTATAAAACCTGGAAGGCCATGTCCTGCCTTGGCCTTATAATAGTTAGAATAGAGAACTGGGTCTCTATATCACTTTAAAATTACCATCTCTTTCTTGGGCGAAAATGCAGCTTCACCAGCATCTTACCATACCTAAATGCAATGTTTTTGTTCTGGTCTGATTTTGTTCTGGTCTGGTAATAGTGTCTTTGTGGTCTTTATTCACCTCCACATTGTGTGGTTTGTTGTAAGCTACAGTGATTCTCTCGATGATATCCCCACGAACTGGAACGGTGCGCAGAAGTTGCACGTAATAGTCCCCCACTAGCTGATGTTCTATGATGCCTGTATTAAATCCCCCTATAACATCTACAGCGTGTTAAATCCCCCTATAACATCTACGGGGTGAGCTGAAGATATGCAGGGAATACCTGGTGGCAACCCAAATATATGCACTACATGTCCCTTTGCTACCTTCTTTAATCCTTCAGGTGGTCTGAGATAAACCTTCCTCCTGATCGGGTCATATTTAAGCTCTGCTGCGACCCCTGCTTCCGTCAGCACCCTGAAAAGCGTGTTTATTAAATGCAGCAATTCGTCGATGTTTGAATAATAACCTGTTAGTGATTATGTCAAGGTATTCATTTTGTTTGTAATTTTAATTTCACCTCCTTTTGGAACGGTCTTCCAGGTGTGCGGATACTGTATCTCCACAAAACTGACTTCCCATTCCCACTGCAGATCTAGGAGGCACACCAGTTGTACGGTATAAGCAGAGCTAGTGTTCTCCAAAAATGCTTTAGCACTCGCGTTGCTGGGGAGGGTAGCGTAAAACCCGTTTTCCCACATATTTTCCTTAGGTCTCTTCACTCAGTTCTTCAGCAGCGATCCAACTGTTAAATTTATTAGGCCAACCTAACCATTTCAGAAGATTCTGCTTTTTCTGACCCCTGCCCCTCATGGCAAGAATCATTTCAATCTTGTACGTTCTGTCTTCTTCCTTTACTTTTTTTAATTCTTCAGCATAAAAAGTCCCAATCATCTTCTCCCCTGCCTAATCTCTTAACACCTACATGGCCTTCTCCCACTGTTTGTACACACTCCGTCAATTATAAATATTTCATCGGTAAAGCTCTGCTTGTAGCCTTCTTCAAAAACCACTTTGAGTTTAGACACACACACATGATCCTCTTCTCTGAAACGTACAGTCTCTTTTCCGTCACTAGCCGTTCCCCCATAATCCTTTCCCCTCACTACCAGATCATTAGTCTGCATAACATCTACAGGTCACATTTTAATATCTCTGTGAAAATTATGATTATAACTCTTTATGATCCCTGGTAACGCTGTGACATACGTGAATGTGTTCTTAGCAGTAAAAAAATCTCCACATTTTAGATTTTGTTAAAATGCTCCACAATAGCTGCTTTGACCTCATTGTTAGTAACAAAGTGGTGGACTCTGTATTTTTTAAATAACTCCCTCACAGGCTTGTTCAGAAACTCTTTACCAGCATCAGTCCGAAGCTTGCAGGGTATTCTTCCACCCTTGAAAATCTGATTAAAAGCATCCGCCACTTGCCTCCCTGATGTATCTTTCAAACATTTAGCCCAGGCCTATTTAGAAAGTATATCCACCACCGTTAAAATGAACTTGTATCCCTTGTTATACTTGGAAAAATGCTGCATGCCCACCAAGTCGGCTGGCATTAAGAATGGAGACCCAGGATGACCGTCTTGTTCCTCTTAAAACTTATACACGCATGTTGTTTGTTTGTTTGTGTAACCTTTATTGGCATATACATCAATAATAAAATATATAAATACATTAAAAACAAAAATAGAAATCAGAACTACTGGCATTGTGTACACAGAACTAGTTAGTCACAATACAAAAGGACTGAAAGGTTAAAAAAAGTTCGAGTTAAGTAGGTGAATTTAGAGAGTTGCAGAATTTACTAGAGCAAGTTTGGCTTGTTTGAAACCAGGGGTTTTTGTTAACACGTGAGCCAAAAAAAGAGGCAACAGCATATGTCAAGGCTTGAGTAGCGTCTTCCATTAGCATTGAGAGAGAAGGTGTAAAGGAGGGAGGATAAAGTAAGAGACAAGTGGCTAAATATTGATTACGGATGGAAGAGTGAGATGGACAGAAAAATAATATGAGACAGAGTATCAGGAACTTCTTTACAAAATAAACAGAGGAGTTTGCTGCAAGGAATTTGCAGATAGCGACCATAGTGAATGGTGGATGGAAATATGTTAAATCGGGCTAGCAGAAAAGCCCTTTTCAATTTTGGATTAACAAGAGTGTAGAAGTAATTTGAAGTAGCAGCATGTTGAGGCACTAAGCCTAAAGAAAGAGGAGAGCAGGTTGGGTTAAGGGAATTTCTAAGAAAATTAAATTTAGCCAAAAAAAGATGCTCCTTGATAGTATTATAAGCTTGGGAAAGATTTAAATCAGCTAGGGCTTCAATTGAGAGGTTGAGAGAAAAAATTTAGCTTCCACTAATTGAAACCAGAAGAAGTATAACAGTCTTTTAATAAAAATGAAATGAGGGAATCGGGGGACAGGGATAAATGAATTTTTAGTCAAAATTTGAATGTTAGTAGCCATGCATAAGTGGAGGGGAGATGGAGACCAAATTCGATCAGTATTGTAGCCATTCAAATAAGATTTGGGATTCCAAGGGTTCTTCGGAAAAAGGAAGCTGCCAACTGGTCTATTTCCTTAGTAACGGCGCTAATCCATATTGGAACCCCATAAAATAAATGAGAAATGATCTTAGATTTAAAAATTTGAATAACAGCTGGGATGAAATTATTTCCAGAATTGAAGTGGAAACTAACTATAGCGGATAGGTGGGTGGTAGTAGAGGAAATTATTGCCTTTTTGTGACAAGACCAAGATAATTTGTGGTGAAACATAAGGCCTAAATATTTGAAAGATTTAACCTGTAAATAAGTGTGAGAATTAATTGACCAAGAAGAAGGAGACCAATATTGTGAAAAGACTAAGATTTGGGGTTTTTTTTAGTTGATTTTAAGGTCGTTATTTTTGTAGTAAGAGTGAAACTTAATCATAAGATCACGCAGCCCAGATTTTGTTAGGGCGAGTAGAACAGCTTCATCCACGTAAAGCAATAAAGGAACCTGTAGCGAATTGATTACAGGAAAAGAAATTGGAGGCTAAATGCTGAGGAAGATCAGCCAGGAATAAGTTAAAAAGGAGTGGGACAAGGATACATCCTTGCCTCACACCCTTGTTAATAGGAAAACTTGAAGATAGAATATTTGAAGTGGGAATACGGACCTGACATTGGTTTTGTGAGTGGAGTTGGTGGAGTAAAAAAAGAAGTCGGGGGTCAATTCCCCAATTACTAATTGCCTGTTTGTGAAGCGTGTAAGCATCCTGTTCAGAAAGCCATTCCCTTACATCTTTTCTACTCAACGTTTTACTTTGCTTTCTAGCCTCTTCATAAAGGCTGTTCACCTCTCCAAAACTGCCCACAGCACCAGGGTTGTAATATATAGTTTTCAAAACTCACTCCTGCTCTCCCATGACGAGGCATAATACACATAAAACAGTAAAGCATCACCCTTTTATTAACATCTACACAGTTCTCAAAGGCCTAAATTCCTAAGTCCTGAAAAACATGTCTGGGCATGTTTTCCCTAAACACCTCCCCCTTTTACACATCATAGTTACGTCATAGGGGGCGGGGAAACTGAGATAAATCTGTCCCCTTTTAATCATGTGATCGTTACATCATAGGGGCAGGGAAACAGAGATAGAGTTTCCGGAAAATGGATGTGGTCACTTCCAGTTTGACGGAGACGCCGAGCAAGCAACATCGAGATCCATATTTTTTAATTTATTTTTATTTTCTTTCATATAAAACTACATAAAACTATTCTTAAACCCTAAAGCCATATCTATGTAATTAACTCTTCATTCTCGTTTATATAAAAAAACTTAAAACCTTTTCATTCATCGGTCTAAAGGAAAAAAATATACAATACTATTTTTTAATTTCTTTCTTCACTATAAAACTAAAGAAAACTAGTTTCTCTGTCTCTCTGTCTCTCTGTCTATGTCTCTCTCTCTCTCTCTCTATATATATATATGTATATGTATATGTACATAACACTTAAACCATCCCTAAAAACCTAAAACCATTTCTTTCATTGGTCTAAAGGAAAAAATATATACAATGCTATTTTTTAATTTTTTTTACTTCTTTGCTATAAAACTCAATTAAACCATTCTCTTAAAACTCCTCAATCTCTGTAACACTTCAAACCAACACTAAAAACCTAAAACCATTCTTTAATCCAAGTATATCAAGTCCATCACAAAAACTCGCATAACTTCCCACTACCATCTCCGATAGAACCGGACGTCGGGGAGAAGGGAGGGGCCAATTAAAAAGGGGAGGGGCTTATTCCTGTCAAAACTTGATATCAAGAGATATCAAGCTTTTGATGGAAGGTATGTACGTTAAATACTTACACAGCATACAAGCAGAACCATTAATGAAATCCTTCTTGAAGTTGTATAGTGTGTTAAGCCAGAGGTTCTACATATAACACATAACTGAAAATGTGCAAAGACACAGTTGAGACAAGCAAAAAGGAATGAGCATAGCAAGTGCAGCTATGTACAATTTATATTAATTAATAGAAATAGCAGTTTTAGCTGCTAATGGACAGCATAGACAGCATTAATTAATTAATTAATGCTGTCCATTAGCAGCTAAAACGTTAACTTTTATGTAGATAAAAGTAAAAGTAACTTCTACTTTTGGATGTAGATGGTCTTGAAGCCTGATCACCATAAAGATTCATAGCCTTGTCATTATCTCTACTGTCACAGCAAGACTATAAGAGATGTCATAGATGATTTACACTTGATTTACTGGCAGAAACATCTCGCCTTATAACTGAGTATCTATGGCAGTGATTTTAAACCACTGTACTGTGGCACACTGGTGTGCCATAGATAGTCTGCAGGTGAACTGCAGGATTTTTTGTGGGGGGGGGGTCATCTAATATGGGAATTGGGTGATTTGAGCCTCCTACCAGCAGCATGATGTGTCTTGGCAATGGTTAAGAACAATGACAGTGTGCCTGGAAGATTTTAGCTCCTTCTCAGTGTGCTGTGAGATGATAAAGATTGACAATCTCTGATTTATATGGGCTGTGGGTGGCACAAGCGGTTAAGACGCTGTGCCTGTTAACCAGCAAGCCAGGGTTCAAGACCCAGGTCAGCCCCACAAGACAGATTGAGCTCCTGTCCTCAGCTCAGCTCTGCAACGCCAGCTGGATCCAATCGTATTGGCTCTGCCTTTCCATTGGACTAATTCATGGACTAATTCCATTGGACTAATCCATTGGCATGGAGTGGTGGGATTTGCTGCTTGGGTACAGCCTATCCTCCATAACAATCCAACTCAGGCTTTCGTGCTTTGCATGCAGCGTATGCAGCGCAGAGCACGATACCATAGTCTTTCAAGACTGACGGAGGCCTGTTTATATTTTGAATATAAATACAGTAATGCCTCATGTAACAAATTTAATTCATTTCAGAGGCGTGTTCTTTACATGAAACATTCTTTACGTGAAGCAGATTTTCCCATAGGAAATAATGGAAACTTAGACGATTGGTTTCACAACCCCCAAAATATTCAGGTAAAAATATTAACTGGATGTAAAAATGATGACAGAACACTGGGATTGAATTCAAAACAATGCATTGAATATTCATGATCTTATGAAGTGTACTTAGGCTGCAGTCCTAAAGACACTTTCCTGGGAGTAAGAGCCATTTAATACAATGGGGCTTACTTCTGGGTAGACATGGTTAGGAGGCTGCAATCCAAGACACCTTCAAAGTGTCTCCCCACTTTCTTCTTCTCTCCATCCTGAGCCTTTCTCTCCCCTGCTCCCTTCTGGCTAGCTCTGAGCTGCTTCCCTCCTCTCCACTGCTCTTCTCTCCCTCTGGCCACAGGAGGAACAGCATGAAGTGCTGCTTTCACTATGGGCAGGTGTGCTAGGCAGCCCTGATGCTTTTTAAACTGGCTGCAGGCCAGTGTGCCTGCCCCAACTGTCAAAGAATGTGTTCTTTACGTGATACACTTTCTTTACATGAAGCAGAATCCTAGAGAAATTTTTGTTTGTTACATGAAACATTCTTTACATGAGACATTCTTTACATGAGGTGCCACTGTAAATATTTGCAATAATAATTCCAATATTCCCAGAGGAAGAAAGGCAGATCTTCAAATCTAAAGTGACAACACATTCCACATTCCACCACTGGTATCAATAGTCCATAGATGTTTTCTTTATGCCCACAAGATGTCACTATTCAGTTGTTTATTCATTCTTCCCTGTGTTATATGTACCGTATATACTGGAGTTTAAACCAAGTTTTTTGAGCCCAAAAATGCTCCCAAAAAGCATGTTCAGTTTATACTCTGGTCAGGCAAAATTCTAAAAAAAAAAAAAATCACCTCTGTTGGAGTCTTTCCTGGTGCAAAGTTGTGCAAAAATTAGAGAAAACAATTTAAAAGTTTTCTTTGCCCTTAAAAAGCTCCATGTCTCCCTGTGTGTGTCTCTCTCCTCCTCCCTCCCTTGAGCTGCATGAATTTAACCCTCTCTGTTCAGGTTTCTCTGAGTCTGCAATTTTTCCTAGAATCCCTGCCTGATCCCACTAGGGAAACTTCTCTCCCTCCCAACCACCCAGCCCTGCTTGCACCCACCAGACCCATTCACCCCACCAGTCACCCCAAAATGCACTCCTCCCACAAAAGTCCTCTACTTACTAATTTCCCCTCCATCCAATATCCCCTCCCAGCCACCCCTGCATGCACCCAATCCTCCAGCTGGTGTTGCTGCATACCAGGCAGCAAGGAGGAGGGAGGCACAATTGCCCTGGATCCAATCCTGCAGCTGCTACCATGCCATACATGTCTACTCAGAAGTAACTCCCCTTAGAGCCAATGGGGCTTACTCCCAGGGGATTGTGCATAGCATTGCAGATTCATAGCTTGGTCCTAGGCAGATGTACTCAGAAGTATGTCTCCTATCTGCAATGGGGCTTACTCCCCATCACTGGCTCCATACCTTGCACTTTAGTTTGATTAGAGGACAGAGCTTGTATGAGAGTTAACTATGAGAGTGTGTAAAAGGATTATATCCTTACAACTCAATCCTAAGCAGGTCTACTCAGAAGTAAATTCCCTCAGTTCAATGGGGCTTACTCCAAGGAAAATGTTAAAGGATTGTATCCTTTGAACTCAATCCTAGGCATATCTATTTAGAAGTCAGTACTATTATAGTCAATGGGCTTACTCTTGGGAAAGTGTAGACAGGACCACAGCCTCAGAGCCCACCCAGAGCCTGCTGCATTTCCCACCCTAGGCTTATATTCGAGCCAATATGTTTTCCCAGTTTTTTGTGATAAAATTTGGTGCCTTGGCTTATACTCGGGTTGCCTTATACTCAAGTATATATGGTATCTTTTCCTGAAAACTATCCTTACAGCAAAATTTGGGAGTAGAATAATTACATTCATTTTAATGGAAAAATTCAAACTCATTCCACAGTCATTCCAAATTCTCCCTAAATGCCCAATTCTATAAGGCAGTGTGACACAATAAAAATGGAATAAGTTATAATAACAAAATTATGTCAATAAAGAAACAAAAAGAATAAATAAAAAATTAATAAAATCATGAAACTTAGGGTGCAAAAAATGCAGAAAAATGTCCCAGCTAAGCAGGGCCTAAGTAGGCCATATCCTGATCTGACAGGGCAAATCTACAGTGTTTGGAGGCCTCAAAGGACACTTAAGCCAAATCTACAGGGCTAGGAGGACTCTAGCTGCCCTAACTGCTGCAGCACAAGGGCAGCATGCTCATTAGGCTGGTGTAGTTGTGCCATGTCACAGTGAAATAGTGTAGTTTTGCCAAACCTTGAAACTGAGGCAGGACTGGTAATTAGTCTAGCCTAAATCTAAGAACTTTTGATTTTGCTTCCATTTTTATTCTGGCTTATCCTGGGCCCCTAATGTGTATACTCAGATTTATTCCTGCTATATTCCTCAGATTTATAGCCTACCTCTGAACAGCTGGTAGGGGGCATTTCTGCTCTAGAAACAAGCTCTGGATATGGCCTAACTGAGTTGTTCCAAGATATGACCCACATGCCTTCAACACAGTCAGTCATATTGAAGGCATGTGGGTCATGTCTTGGAACAACTCAGTTAGGCCATATCCAGAGCTTGTTTCTGGAGCAGAAATGCCCCCTCCCAGCTGTTCAGAGGTAGGCTATAAATCTGAGGAATACAGCCATCTTACGACACTTAACAACTCCCTCAGGCCAACATGCAACTTGGGGCAGGACTTGTGCTTGCCTAATCAAGTGTTAGAATTATGCTGGCAATCTCTGTATTTTTGTTCTCTACATTAAGAAGAGTAGAAGTAGAAGCATTCTCATTCACCTCACCCTGACCTCCACACCTCTACTGGATGAACCTCTAATTTCTGGTTATTTACAAAGACATGAGAATGGAGATCCATATGTATATAGCTGAATGTATATATGATCTGTGTCCAATCCAGTGCTACTGGAGTAAAAAGCTGCTATGGCACCAAAAATGACTGTTGAAGCATTCTAATCACACAGAGCCAGTGGTAATGGTCATAAACATGCCTTATGGCACTGGCATATTTATCTGGATCAGGCCCTAAATTCAACATACGGATTGTGTAATGAACCATACTCAGAGAATCTGTGAACATCCATATCCATCATCTTCTTCCTCTGGATAGGTGGATGCTGGAATCAGATCAGCAGATCCATGTAAGTAAGTCTGAGACTATGGGTGTGAAGTGTTCCCCAATTGAATATTCAGTTGATATGTGAAAAGGAAGGTGAGAGCAGAATTACTCTTGGCTACTCCTTGCGGATTTTTCTCTTTCTCTTTACACCCCTGCCCACCAATGCCTGAGGTAGGTGATCCATAGTTTTGAAAAATTTTACCCCTGGAACTATATCAGTAAAACACTGTATTAAAAAAAATCTTGGCATCCATCAGTCTTGAAAGACTATGGTATTGTGCTTGACGCTACATATGAAGCATGAAGGCCTGGGTGGATTAATTTGGAAGATAGACTGTTTCCCAAGCAGCAAATCCCCCCTCTCCATGCCTCTGAATTAGTCTAATGGAACAACAGAGCCGATAGAATTGGCTCCAGCTGCGTCACAGAGCTGTGCTATGGACAGCAGCTCACCCTGTCTTGTGGGACACATGTCTCAAAACCTGGCCTGCTGGTTAACAGGCACAGTGTCTTAACCACTTGTGCCACCCACAACCCAGAAAACACTGTATTAATGCATTTTTAAATAGCATCTTGTTTACTTAGAAGGCTGCTGTGGCAGTTTGGATTGTTGGGAGGTCAATAAGAGCCCTAGGCACCACTCCAGTGGTCCCTATGGGGATGGAACTGTTGCACCCTCTGTCACTACAGCTGCCTCCACCTGCCCTCCAAACTGTTCAGGAGGAAAGCACTGCCCTGCATTGTGTCCGTGGTCACTCCAAAAGCCTTCTGAGGCCTATTTGTTTTCTGGATATCCCCAAGAGTGCATTGCAAGGGGTGGTATCTTGCAGCCTTTTGTCCTGGGGCAGCACAGAGACCGGGTCCACGACTGGCTTGGAAGAATAAGGAGCCTTCCCTTCCTTACTGTCCAACCTATAGGCTGATAGGTTGGACCAACCAACAGTAGGTCCAACCTTTTATCTTCAATCAGAAAGAATCTCAATGTGTAGCTGCTGCCAAGCTACAGTATGGACAGTTCTCCAAAGTGAATAATTGTCTGTGTCTCCAATCCTAACCACTCTTACCTGGGAGCAAGCCTGATTCACTATAACTGGATTTACACCTGAGTGGACATGCGTAAGCTTAAGTAGACACATTAGGACAGCAGACATGCACTCTGCTGATTATTCACACTTCTTGAATTCTTGTTCCATCCCGCTATCCAAAATTCTTGTCCCATCCAGGATTTTTTTTCTTCTTTTTCTTCTGCTTGGAAGGGCAAGGGAAACGTCTGGCTTGCCAAGTAGTTTGATGTACTCTGATAAATGCCCACTTGGGGTGAGCATTGTATGAACATCATACAATACCTTTTCTGTTGTGAAGTTTTCCTTACAGTTTGACAGGAAGATACATCCAGGTGATTAAAGGGCCACACAGTTAACTGAAGTGCCCTAGAGAAGCTTTCTTTTATTGCTCTTTTATCCATGTTCTAGTTTAATGTCCAGCAAATGATGGGAACACATATGGAAATATGATTGTAAACAGGCCTGGAATGAATGGGCCTGTGAGTGGTATCTCTAACCAAGAGCTGGTTTTTTTAACCAACAGCTGGTTCCCATCCAGTGATGTGATTCAAAGAAATTAACAACTGGTTCTATGCTCATCTGGCAGCCACTTTTAAATGGCTATTTTTAAGCTTTATATGTACTATCTCTCGTTAACAACTGGTTCTATAGAGTAGCTGTGAACCTGCTGGAGCCCACCACTGCCTATGTCTTTATACATTTGTTCAATAATTCTCTCAGTATATCTTAGGGCACTAGTTCCCAAATGGGTGAGATGCAACGCAACAGCTAGAGAGGCATTTATCCCTATTTTGATTTTTTTGACACAAAAGTTGTTGAGTCTTTGTACCTGTCTCCTTGGCACTTCTTCCTTCAAGCACAGTGGTGAAATAATAACACCAAAGAACAATGCTCTTTAAACAAACTGGTTCTGTATTGAATAAAAAAAACATTTCCCTGGAACATCCAGGGAACCTCAAGCTTCCATGTTTCACAAGGCCTAAAAACCTTTACAGCACATAAACAGTCCTTACATTTAACACAGACTGAAAACTGTGTTTTCTGCAGCAACCTGAGACTTGCAGACCTGGGAGACCTGGGCAAATTTGCAACATTGCTTAGCCTCAGTTCCATCACTTGATCACCCCTGGCCAATCACTGCAACAAGTGGTGTTGCACTGTATTAAAGTTCATGTTGCACAAAATTCCTATTACAACTTCCTTTGCAATTCCTGACACCCCTCTAATTTTTCCAACATGAACACAATCACTTATACATTTGCATACCTTCAAAAAATCCACAGCCATGGGTGTTTCTGCACCATTGCTGTGCTCCATCTCAAAACGCTGTAAGAGCTGCAATATTTTTGAATTTTGTAACAGTACAACACACATCCCCTGGACAATACCTTTTGTGACTCTGGTAGACCTACAAAGTGGGTTATCTACCTGTACCTCCTTTTGCTCCTCAGGGATTGATTCACTAGTAGTGCCTTCAGATTTAACAGTTTTTACCCCTCTTGAAGTCATACTATCTACATGCAAAGGATTGGGATGCTGATAAGCTGGAACAGAAGCAAATTGCTCTGATAGTCTATCCCAACTTTAATGCTCTAAGAAGGTAGCAATTCTACTAATGTAGACATGTTTTGACCCATCTGGGACACAAAATGACCCATCTGGGAAACAAAATGGCACGTTTTGACCCATCAAAATGACACGTTTTGACCCATCAAAATGACACGTTTTGACCCATCTGGGACACAAAATCGCCATCCCTTTGAGCCACTCTGATAAGCTAGAAAAACAAGTCGTCTGGCTTTGTCTTCATTTTGGATCTTTGGGCCTTTGGGATGTGTACCCAAGCCTCAGAACTAAAAACTCTAAAATGGTCCAGCACAGGAGCTTTCCCATACAATAACCGAAAAGGAATGCCATTAACAGCTGACATCCATATGCAGTTTTGTATGTAACATACAGTCAAAATTGCTTCTCCCCAATATTCGGGACTTAATCCAGCATGTTTCATCATGGCATTTGCCATGGTTTGCAAATTGCTCCCTTCCTTTCAATAGCTCCATTTTCCTGAGAAAGGTAGGGGTTTGTCAGACTGTGTTTTATTCCTGACTTCTTTAGAAATTCTCTGAACCTTTGATTCACAAACTCGTCCCATTATCAGTCTGAAGTTGAATCACCTTTGTATTATACCTCCTTTCAACAAACGCAACACACTGTACAAACTCATTAAATGCTTGATTCTTTGAATTTAGCAGAAATACAAAGGAAAATGAGATTAATCATCCATTATACTTAGGATGTATCTTTTACCCCCAATAGTGGGTACTCTCGGACCAATCAGATCCAAATGTACCAACTGAAAAGGAGCAGTTGTCTGTCTTAGACTTTTCTTGTTCACAGACACTGTTTTAGATTTAGTGGCTTGACAAGCACCAAACTCAAGAAAATTCTTACACTCTTATAACTTAACTCTTGATACTGACTGAGCTGTCCTTTTAAGTATAACAAGCATGGCCTGACCTCCTGTGAAAGAGATGCACACAATTATCATGTAAAGGCTTGTTATCAAAGTTACTATGAGCTGTTTCAGCCTTGGCCCCAGTTTCCATTTCAAACACTTTTCATTACAAACCACTTTTCATTACACCACGAGAACATAATTACACCATGAGAACATAACTTTCACAATCTCACATTTCCCCTCCTCAAACATAACATGAAAATCTTGCTTTGTTAGTGAAGAGACACTCACAAACTAAATTGAAGAGCAGGTACCTATAACACGTGAGTTGAAAAAAAATTAAACATGGTAATTGTATATTTTCTTCACCGGCGACTGTAATGCGCTGGCCATTTGCCAAGCCCACATGTTTCTTGGCAGTAGATCGCAAGGAAGAAAACAAAGAAGAATAATTCATTATGGTTCAACTCGCTCCACTGTCAGTTAGCCATAAGGAGCATGACTCCTCAGATGGTTTGAGGGCACCTCAAGCTCCCATGTTTCACATGGCCTAAAAACCTTTATAGCACATAAACAGTCCTTATATTTAACACAGAGTGAAGCTTCTGCAGCAGCCAAAGAGACTGACAGACGTGGGAGACCTGGGGAAATTTGCAACATTGCTTAGCCTCAGTTCCATCACCTGACCACCCTTGGCCAGTAACTGCAACAAGTGGTGTTGCACTGTATTACACTTACAGTATAATTACAATTGTTTGGGGAGCCCATGGGGGGAGCTCTCCCAGACAACCCCCACTCCAAAGTATTTAACATTCCCCAGGTTCTGGCAGGAAGCAGTGTGATTCAGTGGATTGCAACACTGCCATAGTGTTCAACCCTGTCTTTGCTTCCCTGTTACACTATCACTATATGACAGGCCCCTTTGCTCTTCCTCCTTCCAAGGGCTTTCAGTATTGCAAGAGGTGGGATGGGACATGGTGAGGCATAACATAATGGCTGGAAACCATTATAAACTGTTATGATGGCTGGAATTATGCAGCTTAGGGAAGCCCCTTCTTGACAATATTCTCCGGGATTCTTTACCTTTGCCAGCTAGAGATTCTTTGCTTTAGCACATAATAGGGGAATACCAGCCTCTGGGGTTGCAAGGTAGTGGAAGTAGATAAGGGTTCATGAGTTCAAGGGGTGCACCACAGCTTTGTTACCGCTGCCCAGTGAATGGCCATTTCTAGAAAAGATAGGGGTTTAAACTGAAGCACTTATTATTTGATGCTAACAAATTAAACATACTATGTAGGGCTGCATTAGCTGTTAAAAGATGCCTTTCAAAGGAACCAAAATATTTTCTTTAAAAAAACTTCTTCAGCTTTTCCAATGCTGTTTATTTCTCCTCTCTGCCCCATCTTTTGGCATTACAGTGGTACCTATCTTAACAAGCGCCTTGCTTAACAGGCATTTCACATAACAAGCAAAAATTTCCAAGAAATCTTGCTTCACATAACAAGTTCCACTTCATTTAAAGAGCACCTATACAGTCTGGACACTACGCAGAGGCTCTTTAAAAGGGCTGCTGGCCAGCACTGCTGCCTCTAACTGCCCCCAACTTGAGGGCAATTGCCTGGAGGAGCCACAGACCACCTTGAACAGCAGCAGCCCAAACTCCCAGGAAAGTGTCTTTGATTGCAGTCTCCTAACTATGTCTACTCATAAGTAAGCCCCTTGTGTTACACGGGGTTTACTCCAAGGAAAGTGTCTTTGACTGCAGCCTCTTAACCATGTCTACCCAGAAGTAAGCCCCATAGTGTTAAATGGGGCTTACTTCCAGGAAACTGTCTTAGGATTGCAACCTAAGTAGACTTCAGAGGATCATGCAAATTGAATGCATGTTTTGAATTCAATTCCAGTGTTTTGGCATCATTTTTACATTCATATATTTTTATATGAATATTTTTTGGGTTGTGGAACCAGTTGTCTGAGTTGCCATTATTTCCTATGGAAAAATCTGCTTAACTTAAAGAGCATTTCACTTTAAGAGAAGGCCTCCGGAATTAATTAAGCTCTTTATGTTAGGCTCCACTGTATTTTTTATTGGACTTCTTTCAACTACCTCAGTGTTTCCCAATTAATTAGAGACCATAGACTAAACATACCACATTGTGGCACTACATAGCTAATTCTATACGGCTGTTTGAAATAATTTATTCTAGCAAAGCCAATAAAGAGTGAGCACAGTGTTTCCTGGACTGCTCTTATTGACTTCCCACTTTGTATGAGTAAATACAATTGTTCCCATTTGATCTCCTGCAAGTTACCAAAGGGAGACAAATTGCTACTATATATGGTTGTGAAAAGGACTTCCCAGCATTTCAATCTAGTATTATGTAACACAACATAGTTACAGTAATTTCTTCATATTTTTGGACAGATGGAAAAGTCAGAAGAGTCACTTAGCAAAAATGCTGACTCTTTTGAAAAGATACGTTCTGCATTATTTATTGTTATATATACAGGAAGCATCTCTGGGCTCTAGACTGCTCACATCCATTTGTAAGACTATACAGTAATGCTAAAAGCTGAAGAACAAAGTATCATTGGTAAGAGTGTTTGTTGACCAAGCAAGGGCAAAGAGTCAGGCTTGTCACATTTTTACCAAACCTGATTAATCCAGAGACTAAGGCTATAATCCAGAGTAACTACGGGACCTTTTATATCAACATGGTTATGGAGCCTGGGAAACCTCTGGGAAATGCTTAGAGCAATCCAAAGTGAGTGCTTCTTATGTCCAGAGTGACCAGATGCCAAACCCAAAATTCCTGAACCCCAAGGCCAAAATTCCTAATCCCAGGCCAAAATTCCTGCCCGCTGAAAAAAAATGGCCAAAAAATGTATTTTTGTTTTTGTTTTCCTGTTTTTTGACCATAACATTTGATAGGAAGGAGATATCACCAAACGAATTTTTGCATTGGATTCTGCTCTTCAATACGAATCCAATAACATATGACATGATGGGGTATTGTGCACAATCATGAAGTTTCAAATTGAAGCCAAAATGTAGGACAATGATGCCAAAATGTAGGACACCTGGACAGGAGGCTAAAAATCCAGAAAAATCTGGGTTTTTCTGGTCATCTGGTCACCCTGGACATCTGGTCATAAGTTATGTCTTCCTGTAGTTATTCTGGATTGTAGGATTAGTAGCACATGGCTGAAATTCCAATCACCCCTTTCCTCTTATTTAGTTGAATATTGTAACTTGTGGGATTGAGCAGACACTCTCCCCATTAACGCAATGATTTAGGTTCTTAGCTTTAAGTGCTATCATCTGTGATACTGCCATTGCCATATCCCCCAGTCCACAGTCTGTGCTGGCATTGAAATAGTCATTAGGCCTTGTTGAGAGTTGAGACCCTTTAGGAAGAACTATGAGTTCCCTATGCAAAAATTTCTTTTTAACAAAGAAACTATTTGGAGTGAACAGTGTGCAGGAAAAAAATTTATACAAGATAATTCCTTTCCAGGTATCTGAAGTGATACACGAACTACCATTGTGAGAATTAGGCCCCAAAAGCTTAATCCTTCAGACCAGGGGTGGGCACTTACCGGTTCGGCCCTACTCGCCCAAACTGGATCTTCCGATTTCCCTGCTGCTGGTGAACTGCCAGCAGCAGGGAAACTCAAAAAGAGGGCAGACCAGTTTGTGCAGGCCACCATCTTTTTTTTTAGTGCACACTGCGCAAGCGCAGTGCGAAGGTGGCGCGCCATTTGGCCAGCTGACCAGCCGGTTGGGGGGGTCATAGTCCCCTGCTCGCGCTCCTCCATGCACCTCCAGCCACCCTTCCCTGACCGGGGGGGGGGCCTCAGATTTCCCCCTGCGTGCCTCCGGCCGGCCAGGGAAAGCCCAATCCTATGCATGACTACTCAGAATTAAGTCCCATGACAGTGAATGGGACTTACTCCCAGGAAAGTGTGGAAAGGACTGCAGCCTCAGAGCCCCATCCTATGCAGGTCTACTCTGAAGTAAGTAATTTTATTTTTTATTTTTTATTTTTAAATTAAAAACCTCCCCAGCCCTGCCCCCTGACCCTGGCCCCACCCCCTAACCCTGGCCCCACCCACTTCCAGAGAACCGGTTCTTGGGCCAGGCCGGGCCCACCCCTGCTTGAGACCCTTTTAAGCATTCTGGATCATGAAACAATCCCTGATACTGAGGAACCTTTCTAGCATGGTCTCCCTAGTACCTAGACATAGAAAACTATTGGTATGCCCAAATGTCTATACCACCAAAGCCTAGGAATTATAGAAATGATCTTTGGTCCTTGGGTCTTTTCTTCATGGAAAACATCAGAAAAGCAGTAGATCGCAATACATCCCATAAGTAAAGGCAAACTGGTTGAGAGAATATAACTTAAGGGACAATGTACCCTTAAACTTAATCTCTAGGGCACACTGTAGATTCACCTAGCAAGGTCAAAGTCCAGGGAACATCCTCTCTAGACTATTTTTCTCTGCAAATATAATGTGTAATAGTGCTGATTGAATGACTTACCTGTATACCTCCGTTGTTGGTACTTCCTTACCCCAATTGTTAGCCCTGCCAATGATTACCTCCTTACACCTATTGTTCTATTTACCTAAACTGAAACTGTCAATAATTACAATTGTATTGTAAAACTCATAATAAAAGCTGAGTAGCAGGGTGCTGTAAGCAGGCTGGTTCTCACTCGATCCCCATCATTTTGCTACAGAAACCTTTCTGGTTCTTCCACAACATCCTCAGCAAGTTGTCCCCAAGAAGTTCCATGTGGGTATTTTCAGAGGAAATCTCATGTGACATCATGAAATGTGAAATTTCTCAGGAAAGCTTGAGACACAGAGGAAGGAGATAAACCTGGAAGTAAGTTGCCAATGACAAATGGGTAGGCCAATTCTACAGGTCCTACTCTCAGCCTTTTCTTCTATTTTGAATTGTATATCAGTCCATCTGCAACATGTCTTTTCAGAGAAGCTTAGTGAAAAAGAAAAGAGTCCTATTATAAGAACTGAGGGTTATATGGATGAGATATATAGTAGATTTGGGACAGGATTAAATTAAGGAATTTGCTGCAGCAAAGTGATGACGATGACAATGTCAAAAACTAGGTCATAATGGCCAGTAGTTTAGATGCGAGATCTCCAAACTAGAAACTGCTATGTCCCCAAAAAAGCCCTTTCTATCCTGAAGGGTGTTTACGATTCAACTGCAGAGTTGCATTTCTTTCACGCTGATCTGAGCATAGGGATGCAGAATAGTTGTGCTTCTGCCACAGGAAGGATTTTTCCAAACTCCAGACTCTTAGAGTTTGGAGAGCCCTGGTCTTTAGACTAACCCATGGTTAAGTGCCATAAGGGATTTTTTCAGGTCTGGCACCTTTGGCCTGACAGGCTCTGACAGGCACTGTTAGAAAAACTATTCATAAGCACCTAATTAATTAAACTAAATGCTCTTAAAGTGATCAGTGACTTTAATTAGGATGAACAGAGAGAGAATATTCGAAATCTAAGTCAAATCTCATTTATTAACCTTAAAGCAAATAATAAAAAGCTTATTTATTAATCTTAAAAAGCTCATTTATTAACCTTAAAGCAAATAATAAAAAGGGGGAAATGCATTGAGTTGTAACCTCCAGGGCTTACACTGCATTTACACAAATGCACAGAGCCTGGGAAATAAACAAGATGAGTTGGAGTTTTTAGCAAGTGAAGGGAAATTTGATTTGATAACTGAAACTTGGTGGGACAACTCCTGTGACTGGAACGCACAATTGGAAGGCTATCAGCTGCTCAGGAGGAACAGAAGTGGTAAAAGGGGAGGCGGAGTAGCATTATATGTCAAGAATATATATACTTGCTCTCAAATCCAGGAAAGTGGTCCGGATATCCCTGTGGAGTGTGTCTGGGTAAACATTAGGGGGAAAAACAAGAAACAAAACATTATGGTGGGTGTCTACTATAGTCCGCCAGGCCAAGGAGAAGAAGTAGACGGTGTCTTCTTGGAGCAACTGGCAGGCATTGCAAGGAAATATGAGGTAGTAGTAATGGGGGACTTTAACTACCGAGATATTTGCTGGGAGACAAACTCAGCCAAACATGGAAGCTCCAGTAGATTCCTGATAGGCCTGGAAGATAACTGCATGGTCCAGAAAGAGGAGGTAACAACAAGGGGAGGGGCCATCCTTGACCTGATCTTAACAAATCATAAAGAACTGGTTGATCAGGTAAACATAGTGGGAACTTTAGGGGAAAGTGATCATGAGCTCCTGGAATTTAGAATAATGTGGGAAATAAAAAGAGTGCAGAGTGAAACTTATATGTTGGATTTCAGGAAAGCTGATTTCAATAGGCTTAGATGAGTCATAGGCAGGATCCCATGGATTGATGATCTAATGGGGAAAGGGGCCCAAGATGGGTGGGAGCTCCTTAAGAGGCGGCTTCTACAAGCACAGTCAGAAACAATTCCAATAAAAAAGAAAGGGGGGAAAATGCTGAAAAAACCAGGTTGGCTCCACAAGCAACTTGGGGATCAGCTGAAGTTAAAGAAAGAGAAGTATAGGGAGTGGAAGACTGGAAGATCACCAGGAAGGAGTACAGGCAGGTAGCCCGGTTCTGTAGGGAGGGGGTCAGGGATGCTAAAGCTCAGTATGAGCTGAGGCTGGCCAGGGGAGTCAAAGATAACAAAAAGAGCTTCTTTAGATTTGCCCAAAGGAACAGGAGGAGAGACAAGGGGGTGGGGCTGCTCTTGGACAAGGATGGACAACAGGTGTCTGGAAACCAGCAGAAGGCAGAGCTGCTAAATTCCTACTTTGCATCTGTCTATTCATGGAAAGAGGGCTGTGCAAATGGGGGTGCGGGATCCTTGTCTGATGCGGGGATGTGCTTGCATCCCCAAAGAGGTAACGAAAACATGGATGGTGCAGAACAGCAGATTAAGATTGACAGAGATCTGGTTCGAAGCCACTTACCTGGCCTAAATGAATTCAGGTCATTTGCACCAGATGAGCTGCATCCTCGAGTTCTTAAAGAACTTGCAGATGTCCTTTCAGAGCCTCTGTCGACCATCTTTGAGAAATCCTTGAGGAGTGGAGAAGTGCCACTGGACTGAAAGAGGGCAAATGTAGTCCCAATCTTTAAGAAGGGGAAAAAGGAAGACCTGGAAAATTATAGACCAGTCAGTTTGACTTCAATCCCAAGGAAAGATATTAGAACAAATCATAAAACACACAATTTGTACACATCTAGACAAGTACTCTGTGATCAAAAGAACTCAGCATGGATTTACCAAGAATAAATCTTGCCAGACAAATCTGATCTCCTTTTTTGATCGAGTTACAAGCTTACTGGACAGTGGCAATGGTGTGGATATCATTTATCTTGACTTCAGCAAAGCATTTGACAAAGTCCCACATGACATTTTAATTGGGAAGTTGAAAAATATGGGCTAGACAAGGCAATCGTTAGATGGATCTGCAACTGGCTCGATGGCAGCACTCAAACGGTTTTAGTAAATGGTTCTGTGTCAACCTGGAGGTCAGTTTCTAGTGGGGTACCCCAAGGCTCTGTCTTGAGCTTGGTTCTCTTTAAATTTTCATCAGTGACTCGGAGGAAGGGATATGGGGGAGCCTGATCAAATTTGCAGATGACACCAAGCTGGAAGGAATAGCAAACACATCAGAAGACATGAGAAACCTCCAGGGGATCTGGATAAACTAGAATCCTGGGCTGTAAGAAATAGAATGAATTTCAACAGGGAGAAGTGCAAGGTTCTGCACTTAGGCAATAAAAGCCAAAAACATAGGTATAAAATGGGGGATACTTGGCTTGGCAGCACAGTATGTGAGTGGGATCTTGGAGTAGCTATGGATCACAAGCTGAACATGAGTCAGCAGTGTGATGTGTCTGCAAAAAAGGCAAATGCCATTTTAGGCTGTATTAATAGGACTGTATCTTCCATGAGAAGTTATAGTTCCTCTTTATTCTGCAATGGTGAGACCTCACCTTGAGTACTGTGTTCAGTTCTGGGCACCTCAGTTTAAGAAAGATGCAGCCAAACTGGAGCAAGTCCAGAGGAGAGTGACAAGAATGATCAGTGGGATGGAAGGGAAGCCCTACGAGGAAAGGTTGGGGAACTTGGGATGTTCAGCCTGGAGAAGAGGAGGCTGAGGGGAGACATGATTGCTGTCTCCCCTCTGTCTCCCCTCCCCTCTGAGGAGGCTGAGGAGATACCTGAAGGGCTGTCATAGGGAGGAAGGGGCCAATTTGTTCATAGCTGCTTCTGAAAGCAGAACTAGAACCAATGGGTACAAACTGCAAGAAAGGAGATTCCGGCTGGAAATCCAGAAAAAATTCCTGACGGTGAGGGTGGTTCGGCAGTGGAACAGATTGCCAAGGGAGGTGGTGGACCCTCCCTCACTGGGGATCTTCAAGCAGAGGCTTGATGAGCACCTGTTGGATGCTCTAGGGGGAATTCCTGCTGCAGGCAGGGGGTTGGACTAGATGACCTACTAGGTCCCTTCCAACTCTATGATTCTATGATTCTAATAGAAAAAATGCTCAAATGTAAGACCTGCTGCCACACTGTGTTTAGTTTTCATGATAAAAACATCCAAATGAACATTAATTGCAAAGAGGAATCCTAATCCTTCCTAATCGCTGTTGCATTATGATGCATTGGCACATTGAAAAGTGCATTGTCACATTGAAATGCCAACGTCTTTGAAATGCAAGACACAATGTTCTAAATGGGTTGTAAAGGGGTTGTAAATATGTTGTCTCTGTCAATCACTTTAGACTTAAGAATTGAGCACAAATTAGGGCAACAAAATAGGGCAACAAGTCATGGTGACAATTCATGGCCCGTGGTCGGAGAGGCCAGGGGGTCATTACTGCACTGAATGAGTTGTAAAGTGGTTGTAAATAAGTTGTAAAGCAATTGTAATTGAGTTGTAAATGTCTGTAAATCACTTAAGACATAAATGATGAGAATTGAGCACAAATTAGGGCAACAAAATAGGGCGACAAGTCAAGGCGCACGTGCTAGAGCATCCAGGGGGTCATTACTGCACCCCACACAGTGGCAGTGGGAAAACTGACTAGAGAGGGTTTCGAACAGCAACTATAGATGGGAGGGTAGTAGGGGGGTCAGGCCCCTAGCCCTCCTAGGCTCGGATAGGGAGCAAAAACAAAATTTTGGTGCTTTTCTAGCAAACTGCGCCTAGCCAAGGGCTAATGATGTGTGATGCAGAGGTGGTATGTGAAACAGAACTGTCTCACAGGGTTACTAACAAAACAGCCACCAGTGCTGCTGCTCTCAATACCAAAGCTGTTATCATGCAAACACACAGAATCTATTTGCTCCATCTGTAGGTTGTGACTAACTGTAAAATCACAATCCTGGCAGCGGCATTTTTTGAAAAATGCTTTGGATCTGTCCAGCCTTTTACAGTACACTGCTGCTTTAGACCAGGGGTGCATAAACATTTTGGCAGTAGGGCCACAACTTCATTCTGACACTATATCAAGAAACAGAAAAAAAAGAGTAAATTTAAATTGAACTATTTACTCAAAGGGTTTTAGTAAATGGTTCTGTGTCAATCTGGAGGTCAGTTTCAAGTGGGGTGCCCCAGGGCTCTGTCTTGGCCCTGGTTCTCTTTAAAATTTTCATCAATGACTTGGAGGGAGGGATACTGGAGCGCATGATCAAATTGCAGATGATACCTAGCTGGGAGGAGTAGCAAACACATCAGAAGACAGGAAAAACCTCCAGGAGGATCTGGATAAACTAGAATACTGGGCTGTAACAAATAGAATGAATTTCAACAGGGAGAAGTGCCAGATTCTGTACATAAGCAATAAAAACCAAAACACAGGTATAAAATGGGAGGACACTTGGTTTGGAAGTACAACATATGAGTGGGACTTTGGAGTCGCTGTGTATCACAAGCTGAACGTGAGTCAGCAGTGTGATGTGTCTGTAAAGAAGGCAAATGCCATTTTAGGCTGCATTAATATGACTGTATTTTCCAGGTCACAAGAAGTTCTAGTTCCTCTTTATTCTGCATTGGTTAGACCTCACCTTGAGTACTGTGTTCAGTTCCGGGCACCTCACTATAAGAAAGATGCAGCCAAACTGGAACAAGTCCAGGAGAGAGCGGCAAGAATGTTCAGTGGGATGGAAGGAAAACTGTGTGAGAAAAGTTCAGGGGAACTTGGTCTGTTCAGCCTGGTGAAGAGAAGGCTGAGAAGAGACTTGATTGCCCTCTTCAGATACCTGAAGGGCTATCATATGGAGGAAGGGAATAATTTGTTCATAGCTGCCTCTAAAAGGAGAACTAGAACCAATGGGTACAAATTGCAATAAAGGAGATTCTGGTGGATTACAGGAAAAAAATTCCTGATGGTAAGAGTGGTTCGGCAGTGGAACTGATTGCTACGGGAGGTGGTGGACTGTCCTTCACTGGGGATCTTCAAGCAGAGGCTCAAGGAGCACCTTCTCGGGGATGGGTCCCTTCCAACTCTTGGATTCTGTGAATCTATGAAGTACACTTTACACAGCATACCAGAAGAAACTTTAATGAAGTTGTCTAGTGTGTTCAGAACGTGTGGGTTTCAGGTGCTTCTGAACTCCATGCTTTCTCTTTTTACTCATAACTATCCACTGCAGATGACTCTGTCTTTCATACTGGGTAATGGGCACAGCCCATTCAAAACATGGTTTAATCCACTTGTGTCAACACAGGAAGCAATGACTGACTTCTTCCTATTTGGCTGGAATCTCTGGAACAGTGGCTTAGCTAATAATCATGTAGCATGGTGCAAAGTTCAAAATGTTACTCCAGAAGTGATATTACAACTGGAAGTGATGTCAACACCAGGTATTTTTAAAAAGAAAATTGGGGAAAATCTGCCTTTTCCTTCTCAGCAGTTCACCACCCATTTGCTCTGTCAGTGTCTGAACTAAAGCACTTATTCGCTATCTGAAGTAAAAAAAAAACAATTGTTGTCTCCCCACAACAACAAAATCAGATTGAATAAAAAAATGAAAATTGTGTTTTTTTTTGGTTAGAGAATCTGTGCTATGGCAAAGTGGAAATGTTCTTCTTTCTCTGCTGAATATAAGAGGACCACCACTTTGAAGTAACTGTACACCCAATTAACCTGGATAACTATATTATATGGAAATGAGAGCTGATTCATATTAACATTTTATTAATTCCATACAGTATGAGAATTACATCTCATAGGCAGTGATGGGCTTCAAAGAAATTAAGAACCGGTTCTCTGTCCATCTGGCAGCCACTTTTAAATGGCTATTTTTAAACTTTATATGTACTATCTCTTGTTAAGAACTGGTTCTATAGAGTAGGTGCGAACCTGCTGGTGCCCACCACTGCTCATAGGGTCTCAGAGCCATCATTATATTGGGAATATTTCAGTTTTGAAAATCCACTTTTTGTTTCATCGGCTTTTGTGTTTTCATTTTCTAGTTAATTGGCCATAACCTTTGATAGGATATAGATATTTCAGTGCAGTTTATTGCATTGTATTCTGCATAAAATTATTTTTCCAATGATATATAACATGATGTTATTATCATTCATACATACCCCATTTTTCACAGTTTTCTGACTAATATCAAGCTCAGCTTGTAGCACCCCCTAAAGCTTGGAGCTGGGTGCAACTGATTGTAGCTAGTTAGCCTATTTTAGGAATAGAAACATGTAGCCTTTTGGGCTTAGCCAGAGTTAGACTAAAAACATGGAAGGGCCTGGAGGCTACTGTATTTTACCTCTTGTGCCCTTGGTGACTTATTCAGACTTATAAAAGTGTTTGCAGGGTAATGAGTTGATTAACCCCTCGAGGGCTCGAAACTCTGTTTTGCCACTTTTAGCTGAAGTTGCACCTTTTATTACACTGTTAGAAAACTGTCATAAGCACCTATTTAACTCAACTGTAACTCTCTTAAAGTGTTAAGTGACATTTATTAGGATGTACAAAGAGACAATATTCGAAATCTGATTTTAAAAAATCCTCATTTATTTATTTATTTTTACAGCAATTAAAACCAAAATCACTGAAAATTAATACCTGCCTACACATTGCCTTATGTTTTCATGAAAAAGAAAGACATATGAGCATTATGAGCTGAACTGGAAATATAGGCACAGCAGAGTCACTCTAAGTCGCTGTTGGGAAGTTCAGCAGTTCAGTTCTGTGACTGAAAGGCTTGTCCAACAAGATGCTCGAGTGCTGCATTTGGCTTAGAAAACCCATAGATGCGGCTCTTGTTGGACAAGTCTGCATGTGTTCTCTGGACATTTATGTACAAAATATGCACATTATGAACAAAATATCCATAATCTTCATAAAAAGAGCTAAATGAACAGTTATGATGAATATAAAAGAAAATAAGACTTCCAAAAGTCAGCTTAGGAGGGTCAAAGTTGGCATTTTTTGTCCAGGGGCTCCCCACAAAAGAAGCTGGAAAAATGACTAGGAGGGTCTCAAACAGCACCTAGAAATAGGAAGGTACTAGGAGGAGCAGGCCTCTTGGTCATCATGGGGCAGAGAGGGAGAAAAAACAAAATCTCATGTAATAATTATTGCAGCTTTGAGCCCTCTAGGGTTAAGAAAGGGAAAAAATAAGTCATGGGAAATTATAGACCAGTCAGTTTGACTTCAATCCTGGGTAAGGTATTAGAACAAATCATGGTACAAACAATCTGTGCACATCTAGACAAGTACTCTGTGATCAAAAGAACCCAGCATCACCAATAAATCTTGCCAGACAAATCTGATCTTTTTTTATTGGGTACAGGCTTACTGGACAGTGGCAGTGCTGAGGATGCCATTTCTCTTGACTTCAGCAAAGCATTTGACAAGGTCCCACATGACATTTTAATTGGGAAGTTGGAAAAATATGGGCTGTTATTGCAGATCCAACTAACAAGGCAATTGTTAGTTGGATCTGCAATTGGCTCAATAGCTGCACTCATAGGGTTTTGTGTTTTGTGTTAAGCTGAAGTTCAGTTTCAAATGGAGTGCCAAGTCTTGGGTCCGGTTCTCTTTAACATTTTCATCTATGACTTGGAGGAAGGGATATGGGGGAGGTTCTTTAAATTTGCGGATGACACCAAGCTGGGAGGAATAGCAGTCACAAGAAACGTCCAGGAGGATATGGACAAACTGGAATACTAGGCTGTAACAGAATTAATTTCAACAGAGAAAAATGCAAGGTTCTGTACTTAGGCAGTAATTTATTAATAATAATTAATAAAATGTTAATCTGTTAAAGACAGGTATAAAATGAGAGATACTTGGTTTTGCAGCACCACATGTTAATGGGATCTTGGAGTAGCCATGGATCACAAGGTGAACATGAGTCAGCAGTGTAGTGTATCTGTGAAGAAGACAAATGACATTTTAGGCTGCATTAAGAGTACTGTAGCTTCCAAGTCACGAGAAGTCATAATTCTTCTTTATTTTGCATTGGTTAGACCTCACCTTAGTACTGTGTTCAGTTCTGGGAACCTCACTTTAAGAATGGGCTCATTTGGTCTTGGCTGCCTCTGAAAGCAGAACTAGAACCAATGGGTACAAACAGCAAGAAAGGAGATTCCTGTTGGATATCCAGAAAAAATTCTTGACAGTGGGTGTGGTTTGGCAATGGAACAGATTGCCAAGGCAGGTAGATGGTGGACTGTCCCTGACTGGGAATCGTCAAGTAGAGGCTCAACGAGCATCTGTTGAAGATGTTCTAGGAGGATTTCATGCTACAGGCAGGGGGTTGGATTAGATGACCCACTGGGTCCCTTCCAGCTCTCAGATTCTATGTCAATGGATAAGTCAATCTGCTACACTTCTGGCTTAATGAGCAAACTGGAAGTTGCTTTTTGAGTCCTATGGGAAGCCTTCACTGTCCAATGAAAGCCTCTGTGGTTCTTTGCAGAGACCTCCACAGACTTCAGAAGGTCCAGCCTCACAAACGCATTCCCAGTATTATGAACCAAAAGGAAGTGGCTTTCCATTGCATCTATGACATCCAGGAGAATCAAATCTGTGGATGCTGGATTCATGAATACGGGATGCAGTCTGTAATTCAGCAAATCAGCATAAAAATTATGTGACTCAAGTCCAAGTCATCCAAACTGTTTATTTCCAACACTGTTCTGTCTAGTTGAAATAAGAATTCCTATTCGTTCCTTTCCTAGAGCCAAAGGATGCTTCTTCATTAAGACATTAAAGATTGGGACTACATTAGCCCTCTTCCAGTCCAGTGGCACTTCTCCTCAAGGATTCCTTAAAGATGATCGACAGAGGCTCTGCAAGGACATCTGCAAGTTCCTTAAGAAGGATGCAGCTCATCTGGTGCAAATGACTTGAATTCATTTAGGCCAGTTAAATGGTTTCGAACCACTTCTATGTCAATTTCAATCTGTTGTTCTGAACCATCCATGTTTCCATTCCCTCTTTCGGGATACAAGCATATCCCCCATATCAGCCAATGATCCCGCACCCATATCTCCACAGCCATCCTTCCGAGAATAGACAGATATCTATTGAGCATCAGTTGAGCAGGAGTTGAGCAGCAGTGCCTTCTTTTGTTTTCCAGACACCTGTTGTCCATCTTGGTCCAGGAGCAGCCCTTGTTTCTCCTCCTGTATTTTTGGGCATAACTTAAGAAGCTCCTTTTGTTATTCTTGACAGCCTCAGCTCATACTGAGTTTTTGCATTCCTGACCTCCTCCATACAGGACCAGGGTAACTGCCTGAACTCCTCCCTGGTGACCTTTCCAGTCTTCCATTGCCTATACTTCTCTTTCTTTAACTTCAGCTGATCACCAAGTTGTTTGTGGAGACAATCTGGTTTTTTCTGGTTTTCCCCCTTTCTTTTTCATAGGACTTGTTTCTGACTGTGCTAGCAGAAGCTGCCTCTTAAGAAGCTCCCACCCATGTGGGGCACTTTTTCCATTAGATCAACACATGGGATCTCGCCTATGGTTCCTCTGACCCTGTTGAAATCAGCCTACCTGAAATCGATTATACAGTGGTGCCTCACATAAAGAGCTTAATTCGTTCTGGAGGCATGCTCTTTTTGTGAAACACTCTTTAAGTGAAGCAAATTTTCCCATAGGAGATAATGGAAACTCAGATGATTTGTTCCACATCCCCCAATATATTCATATAAAAATATTAACTGCATGTAAAAATGATGATAAAACACAGGAATTGAATTCAAAACATGCATTCAAAGTGCATGATTCTGTGAAGTCTACTAAAACTGCAATCCTAAAGACACTTTCCTGGAAGCAAGCCCTATTTAATACAATGGGTAGGCATGGTTAGGAAGCTGCAATCAAAAACACTTTCCTGGGAGTAAGTCCCATTGAACACAATGGGGCTTACTCCTGAGTAGGGCTTACTCCTGCACAATGTGCAACATCCCCCATGCGCATCAGTCCCCATACACATAAATCCCACCATGCTCATCAACCTTTAGTATCAACCCGCCCAATGCGCATAAACCCCCATGAGCATTTTCTCCCTATGAGCAACAATCCCATGCACACCATTCTGCCCAGTGCAACCCCTCCCTCTGAACAATTTCCCTTCCCCCCCTGCACTGGGCACCGAGCACCAAATTGGCTGGATGTTGGTTAGTCTTCCATGTTAAGTGTACAACAAAAACACGTTGCACCCCTTTTCAGCCTCATAATGGTAAAATTAATCCACATCGGTTCGTGGTGGATTTTGGTGTCAAAGAAGTAAGACGCTTCCCAAATTTCATGCTTCTAGGTTTCGGGTTGGGGCAGAGTATCCATCAGTTACCGATTCTTCAATGCAAAGTATAGGGACAAAACCATGTTGCACCCCATTTCACCCCCCATCTGGTTGGAATTTCCAAAAACTGGTTCTTAAGGCACCCCTCGGTCATGGAAGGAACACCCTCCCCAAATTTCACATTTTTAGGCCTGGCCATTGATGCATTGATAACTCAGTCAGTGAGTCTGTCAGTGAATCAGTGAGTGAGTGACTTTTCTCATATATATATCAAATCTTTGCCACAGTCTTTCTAATTTCTCCTTCAAACCCTGATACTTTTCCACCTTCTCATGCTCTTTTTTCCTGATGTTGCAGTTATTTGGTATCGCTACATCTATCACCAGGGCTGTCTTCTGGGCCTTATCTACCACCACAATGTCTGGCTGGTTAGCCAGTACCTTCTTGTCTGTCCGGATATGGAATTCCCACAGGACCTTAGCCCTGTCATTCTTCACAACCTTCAGAGGGGTCTCCAATCTGGTCTTTGCAGGGGTTAGTCCATAGGCTGAGCAGATGTTCCTATACACGATGCCAGCTATTTGGATGTGCCGTTCAATTTATGCTGTTCCTACCTGCGTCTTGCACCCTGCCATGATGTGTTGGATTGTCTCTGACGTTTCTCTGCACAGCCTGCACTTTGGGTCTTCTCTTGTATGGTAAATCCCCACTTCTATGGATCTGGTACTTAGTGCCTATTCTTGTGCTGCCATGATGAGGGCTTCAGTGCTATCTTTAAAGCCAGCTTTTTCCAGACACTGATAGGATTTCTCAGTGTCAGCGACTTCAGTTATCTGGCGATGGTACAAGGTAAAAGCCCAGAAAAGCAATTGGGCATACAACAACCAGGTGAAACACTGGATACACAGACAACCTCTGAAGCCAAAACATCATCTCCACCCAGCCCACTATAGAGTTCATCAGCTGATATGAGAAATAAGATCATGTCCAAATTAGCCACAATTAACACTTGGGTTAGATTACCAAGACTTATCAAAGAATTACCATCAGACAGTATGCTGAGGGATGCCAATAAGGCCCTTATGACAATCCCCACCACTAACATAACCCAAACCAACAAAGTAATATAAGTCCCAGCCATTATAATACTAGAAATGCTTGGCTATTCAATTAAACAGGCAAACTAAATGAGCATACACCCCCAAGGAAAATGAGGCTAGAAGCTTACATCTCAAAGAGAAGTCAGCCAATTGGTCGAACTACAGAAGGGGGTGAAGATAAAAAACAAGTCTTGCATACTAAGAAAATATAAGGGCCTGACTCTACCTGAGGCCCTCGAGACTGCAAAACAAAGGCTCACAGCCTTGGCTGCCAGACTAAAGAGATATATCAGAGAAGCAGAGGCTAGAAGGACAAAGGCCCTGTTCTCTAAAGAACCATCCAAGTTATACTCTCAACTGCAGTGTAACAACAAAGTAAGAACATAACCCCCAGTAATAGAAACTGAACAGTACTGGAAGAACATATGGGAAAATGAAATAACACATAACACCAGCACAAAATGGGTAAAGGAACTAAAAACAAGCCATAGCAATCTCCCAGAACAAGAGCCAATCACCATCACAACTGAAGACGTCCAGCAACGAATCAGGAGTATGAAGAGCTGGCCAGCACCAGGGCCAGACATCATCCAAACCTACAGACTAAAGAGGTTCATAGCACTGCATGAACGACTAGCAGAGCAAATGAACCAGCTGCTAGCAGCAGGCTCCCACCCAGGCTGGCTCACACAAGGGAGGACAGTACTGATTCAGAAAGACCCGCAAAAAGGAACAACACCATCCAATTATTGGCCTATATCCTGCCTCACTACAACATGGAAATTCTTATCAGGTATCATAGCCACTAAATTGCAAAAGCATATGAGCCAATACATGAGCACAGCTCAAAAGGGCATTGGGAAGGATACCAGAGGCTCAAAACATCAACTGCTCATAGATAGTACTGTAGCCCAAGACTCAAGAACCAGACAGACTAATCTGTGCACAGCTCAGATAGACTACAGGAAAGCCTACGACTCAATGCTACATATGTGGATCTGTGAATGCCTGGCATTATATAAAGTAAATTAGACCTTAATGACCTTCCTCAAGAACTCAGTGGGGCAATGGAAAACAGTGTAAATCAACTCAAAAGAATTAGCACAAGTATTGATCAAGCGTGGCATATATCAAGGAGATGCACTGTCTCCCCTGCTGTTCTGCATAGGCCTGAATCCCCTAAGCCAAATAATTGCAAAGACTTGATATGGGTACAAGTTCAAGAATGAACCTCCATATGGATGACGATAAGCTGTATGCAAAGAATGAACGAGACATCGTCTCATTGATACACCTGACAAGGATCTACAGTGAGGATACTGGGATGTCATTCAGCCTGGCTAAGTCAGCCAAATGATCGTAAAGAGAGGAAAAGTGGTTAAGACCAGTGGGGTGGAACTACCACTAGGGTACATAACAGATGTAGAGACCAACTATAACTACCTAGGTATCCCACAATCCCATGGAACTCATGAAGAGGAGGCAAGGAAGACAGCAATATCCAAGTACCATCAAAGAATACGACAGATCCTGAAAAGCCAGCTCAATGGGAAAAATAAGATACATGCCATCAACACTGCCAGTCATCAGAAACCCTGCTGGTATAGTAAGCTGGCCACAGAAAGAAATGGAGGCGGCCAATGTGAAGACCCGAAAGCTCCTCCCTCTGGATGTTTCCACCCCAACATCCAGAGACTATAGAGACTAGAGACTTCTCTAGTCAGAAAGAGAGCGGCCGGGGTCAGATGAGCATGAAAAGTACTATCCTGGATGAAACCCAGAATATCCAGGAAAACATCAGTAAGATGGCATCCAAAGATGAGCTGATGAGAGAATGTCTCCAGCAACAACAGCAACAGCAAATATGGAAGGAAGATCAAATTGAGGAAGTGTCCTGGCAAGATAAGACCCTGCATGGGATGTACCATCACCAGATAACTGAAGTCGCTGACATTGAGAAATCCTATCAGTGGCTGGAAAAAGCTGGCTTCAAAGATAGCACTGAAACCCTCATCATGGCAGCACAAGAACAGGCACCAGAGGGTGAGAAAACAATTTTTTTTATTTTATATATATATATACACACACACACACACGAACACACAGTGGTACCTCACGTAACAGAATTAATTCGTTCCGGAGGCGTGTTCTTTACATGAAACATTCTTTACGTGAAGCGGAGTTTCCCATAGGAAATATTAGAAATTCTTTTTTTTTTTAACCTACTCCCCACCGGGGCCTGCGGAAGGGGGCCCAGCTGCCCTCCGCTTCCTGCCAGCTGTCTTTCGGCCCATAGTGGGCAGGGGCGTCTCCGGCACAGCCAGGGCCCGGCCCCCGCACCGGGAGAGAGGAAAGGGCTGCCCGTCGTCGTCTCCGTCGCCACCGACTGAGCATCAATTAGAAATTCAGATGATTGGTTCCACAACCCCAAAAATATTCATATAAAAATATTAACTGGATGTAAAAATGATGACAGAAAACTTGGACTGAATTCAAAACATGCATTGAATGTGCATGATCTTATGTAGTCTACTTTGGCTGCAGTCCTAAAGACAACTTTCCTGTGAGTAAGCCCCATTGAACACAATGGGGCTTACTTCTGGCTAGGCATTGTTAGGAGGCTGCAATCCAAGACACCTTCAATGTGTCTCCCCACTTTCTCCTTCTCTCCATCCTGAGCCTCTCTCTCCCTTGCTCCCTTCTGGCTAGCCCTGAGTTGCTTCCCTCTTCTCCACTATATATATACCACGAGGTCCCTCAACATTTAACCCTACCCCTCTAAGCAAGCATTACATTTAAGAATAAATCTGAAAGCAGAAGCCCATTCAAGATTTCTCCACAGAGAAACATTTCTTCCCACCCTACCCCACCCAATCATGAATAACTTTCTAATAATTTATTTGCATGATCCAAAATAGTATATTCTGTGATTCAAGCCAACTGATGCTGGAAGACCAGAGATAAGCGGCACGCTTTAGGGCTTGTCCTGATCCTCCTTGTCCCTCCAGCCATCAGGCTTAGTTCTCCCCCTTGTTATGCAAAAGGGAATTTGTGATGGCTCCTTGGACTTGAGCGTACCTGATTAGTCCAGACTGTCTGTAGAGAGCGAACACTCTGAGAACAAAAACCATAATTGAGATAATCCATTTGAAGGAAAAGATGCTGAAAAAACATTAGGGCAGGTATATGAAAAATGCTACAAGGGGGCAGGCTGTTGGCTCAGAAGGGGCCAACTGCCATACTGCACCTCATCTATGGTTCTGTGCCATGGTAAATAATTGTTTCTGTATAACACTAAAATGGGTAACTACAGAGATTTCTGAAATGAAACAAAGCAGATAGCGAGATTCAACCTGTCTCTGATTTCCATAATTTGGCTTCTAAAAGTACTCCCCACTTTCAAAAAAAGGATGTCTAAGCAATTGTTATGATTTTATGGAATTTGAAGAAGATATTCTGTTACGGGGGAGGTGTAAATGTTTGTGTACATAATTAGCTGATTGCTTCCTCTTTTATAATGATTTGAATTTATGTATGTCTATGATTTGTTGCTCTGATGCCAAATATTATTTTATCATTTCTTTTACTTTCAGCATTAGCCATCTGGGGTTTGACGGCAGAGTGCCTACTGTTACTTATTACACAGTTTCTTAACTATTACACAGTTTCTTAACTATTGCAGTACTTAACTATTACACAGTTTCTTACTATTTTTGCTTTATATTATAAAGTTATCCCCTGTTCCAAATTATCCCCATAACACTGCAGCAGATGTAATGGGCTGATAAAGGACTCCACGTCATTCACTCCCCATCTAAGTTTACCTCTGGAAGAAAAAAATAAACAAACAAACTGAAATAGTACTGTTCAAGCAGCTGTTACAGGAAGGACTGTTCAAGCAGCTGTTACAGGAAGATATACCACTTGCCTGAATAATTGTGACAGCCATAGACTGTATCATCACCTGTTTGTTTGCACAATACCCAACTGTATTAAGAAAGCCATCTCAGCTGTCTTGGACTTGGGAGTTGCTCGTTTCATCACTTGACATTGCAGCCGATGTTATGGGCTGATAAAGGACTCCACGTCATTCACTCCCCATCTATGTTTACCTCTGGAAGAAAAAAAATGCATTATAACACTCCCAGTAAAAAAAAAAAAGTGGGGGAAGATCCCCAATTTATTTTTGTTCTACAATATTAAGTGTTGTGCCTTTTGAAAAAGTATCCACATTTAACAGATTCTGAGCTTGGTTGTATGTGCATGTGTGTGTTTATATATGTGTGACTGTTTGAAGGCAGAACCCCTAATTTTTGCTGCCCAAATATAAGATGACCAAAAAGAGAGGACATTTCTGACTTTTTTCAAAAAGCTGAAGCTGAGTTCTTGCCCCATTTTTGGGGAATGTACTGATCACAGTGATGATTGCAAGAGGGAACTTTTTATTTTTCTTACACAGCACTCCTTATTATTATTATTATTATTATTATTATTATTATTATTATTATTATTATTATTATTATTATTATTATTATTACTACTACTACTACTATTTTATTGAAAATCAAACATAGATACACAGCAAACAATTTCGTGCTAGTTTCATTCACATCACCAGTTGGACTCTTTCCAAGAGTCTAGGACTGTATGATATAGCAGCCTACAATTCTTGCTGAACCCAGAAGAGTGGCTTTCTGCAATTGGCAGAGTGATATTTTGTCAATGCCAGTAGTTTTCAGGTGCCTGCCAAGGTCTTTGGGCACTGCACCCAGTGTTCCAATTACCACTGGAACCACCTGCACTGGCTTACACCAGATACGCTGTAATTCAATTCTTAGATCTTGGTAGCGGGAGATCTTTTCCAGTTATTTCTCCTCAATTCTGCTGTCACCTGGTATGGTGATGTCAACAACCCACACCTTACTGCTTTCTATTATGGTGATATCTGGAGTATTGTGTTCCAAGATCTTGTCTGTTTGTATCCTGAAGTCCCACAGAAGTTTAACACATTCATTTGCAACCACTTTTTCAGACTTGTGTTCACTACAATTTTTTATACTTTTGGCATAAATTCCAGTGGATCATCTGAGCAACACAGTTGTGCCTCAGTTTGTAGTCAGTTAGTGCAATCTTCAGTGATGTTGTACTTAAAGAAATAAGGAAAAATTTCAAAACTGAAGAACAGCAGACTACTCACGTGGCAGTGGGAGAAGCGCCCATATTGGGAGGCACTAAACTAGAAGAAAGCATAGAAATTTTCTGTGACGCTGAACAAGAACCTGAAGGCATTGTTGAGCTGCTGGGAACACTGACTATTACGCAACAAGAACTGAAAAATAAAATCATGACCTATGCTGCCTAAAATGCAGAAAGGACAAGGCTTCGAATTCTGAAAAATATACCCAGAAAGCACCTAGCACCACTAATAAAAGATTATAATGCTGCAGTTGGAGCAATTCAGATAACATCTATTGAACAAATGAATCAGCTCACCTATAGCACAGTGGTGATAGTAACAGAAGAATTGGGGATTGAACCATCAAAGACCCCTAGAAATTCAACTGGAAAACCAAAATGGAAAATCAGACTGGAACTGAAGACCAAGAGTTTGCGATCAGATGCAAGAAAGTTAAAGAACATTTAGGAGAAAACATTGAGAAATGGCCAAAACAAGCAATACTTGATCAAAAATTACTGGCTGAACACAAGGAAAATTGAAAAAGCAATAGAAATTGTGAGACAACAGATAGCAGCAACAGCCAGATAAACTGAAAGATATGAACCCAAAATCATCCAGTATAAATAAAATCAAATGTAATAGATAGATCAATGGTGGTTCTACTGGATGTTGAATCAGAAAGCAGATATAAAAATAATAAAACTTGAGAAAAATGCAACTACTCAACTCAGGAAAAACATGGGAAAATAAGAAAGATTACAACCGAAGAGAAGAGTGGATAAAAGAATTTGAAGAACAAATCTCCAAGTACAAAATGGAATAGATGGAAATACCAACTGAAATGAACAGAGAGTGAAAAGAATTAAAAACTTGACTTCTCATGGTAATGATCAACTACATCAGGGGTTGGGGAACGTTTTTACCTCTTACCCCAAAATATATTTAGGTATGTGGACGTTACCCCCTTGATTTGAAGCAAGGAAAAAATATATTTTTAATTATTTGAATTCAAATATTTGGCTTCTGGGAAGCTGGAAGAAAAGTTTGAAGTAGATGATAAAACTGTGTTGGATTGGACAGAATGACCATATGGTCTGTTTACCCAGGACATTTCCTCTGTTTTAGCCTTGTGTCCTGGAAAGAAATCTTCATTGCTCTCTTTTTCCTTGTGAGCAGGCAGCATGTAGCTTTATTGGAATTCATAAATTATATGTAATATGTAATAGTTTTAAACATACAGTACTAATACCTAATATGGTGTTTAAGTTAACCACATAAAAAATATATAAGGGTTTTTTAGCTTTTAAAAATGTCCTCCATTTTTCTTGGATTCTTATATTTTGGGGGACTTGTCCTCTTTTTGTGGTTATGATATATGGTCACTGCATAGTGGGGGTCAGGGTGACCATAATAAAAAAGAGGACAAGATCCTGCAAATGATTGAAAAGAAGTGCAGGATTCAACTGGAGTGGGGAAGAGAGCCCAATCTATTCAAGTTTACTCAGAAGTAAGACCCATTGTAGTTATAGGGCTTCCTAGGAAAAATGTAAATAGGATTGATAGAGCCCAATCCTGCGCCTTTCTAATGAGCAGCAGACCATTACAGTCAGTGGCCTTCCAGGAAAGTGTGGAGAAGATGCAGCCACAGATCCCAATCCTATTAATGAATTAATAGAATTAATGCCTATTACAGTTGGGGGGGGTGGTTTCCTTCCAGGAAAGTGTGGTGGCATGTAGCCTTCTTGTAATTAATAAATTATATGTAATAGTTGTAAATGTAATAAGTAAATATAGGCTACAATCCTAAAGACACTTTCCACAGAATAAGACCCATTTAATACAGTGGGGCTCACTTTTGAGTAGTCATGCTTAGGACTGTGCTCATAGTGTTTTAATTATTCACATGACAGCAACATAGGTCAGCGTTTTTAGCTTTAATTTTATCATGTCCTACATTTGTCTTGAGTGTCCTACATTTTGGGATTCTCTTTTATGATTATGAGATATGGTCACCCTGATACAGGAGCAATGAAATAATATTTACTAGATATTACTAAAGGGAGCTGAATGGACGGGGTCCATTTAGAATAGAGGCAGACCTCAACAGCACTCAAAGGAGGAAGCTTTCTCTTTTCATTTCTGTCTGCATGGCTCCAAATCCTGCTTGGTCCCCCTGCTCACCTGTTTCTTTGCTCTGGACTGCTGACTAAGATGGAACTTTTGTGCAGCTACACAAGGCAGATGGCTGCAGGACTCACTCCTGTCCTGACTGCTGATTTAGCAGTAGTTCTCTCCCCCTCTTTCTCTCTGCTGACTTAGAAGCAGTTTGGATTATGACTGCAAGAAGCAACTCTGCTCTCAAGCTCAGGTCTCTCTTTGCAGTGGGAGTTGAAATAGCAGCAGTTATTATCAGGCAGATCAAGTTGTTTCTAGCATTTAAGTCCATAACTTTGGTTGCAATGCAATGCACACTTTTCTAACAATAAGCCCCAAGGAAAATAATAATAGCTTCTGAGTAAGCAAGCAGAAGCCCCAGTGTGCAGCCTGAGTAACTCTGAGAAACCCCAGCCTGCAGCTGAGACACTGTTGATCGGATCCCCTCCAACCCCCCCCTTCCCAATAGCCTGAACTTCTTATGACCCTACAGGGATTCACACCTTTTGTTTGTTTGTTTTGATCTTTGGTGATTAAGTGCTAAAAGTAATCCATCAAGGCTGCACAGTGCTTGCAATGCCTGCCCTGCTCTGTGCTGGTCATGCATACCTGGCTGTGTCATTCATATGCAAACCCAGGTGGACCATTAACCCCAGGAATTCCATTATTACCCAAATGGAATATTATTGGGTAATATTAACATTATTATAACATTATTATATTGTTATAATATAACAACATTATTATATTATATTAGTAACATTATTATATTGGGGTAATATAACACTGTTCCCTGACCTCTGTCTTAGATGGTATACAAGACTGCCACCTACTGTGGATTGCGGGAAAGAATGGATGATATTTCAGAAGGCCTTCAATTAATTCAAACCTTTTTTGGCAATGACTTTTAAAAAGAAGCCATTTTATGACCTATAGGGCAAGCCTGGTGTCAGCAACCGTGTCTGTATCTGGAGGGTTAGCAACACTTTTACAAGTGCCTATGCAAAGGCAAAAGACTCCATAATGCTATCTCATTGCTTCATATCAACAGAAATAAAGACATTATCACACTATTCCCCATTCCTCTGCACAGACCAAGGTCGACAAAACTAGGATTGCAATCCTGGTGTGCATTAGGCTATCCTATCTAGCGCTTGGGTGTACTAATTTCAAGATAGGCCAGCTTAGCTTAATTTTAATTTCACTTAGGTTTAATTTCACTTAAACCATGAACCTATGAGACAGATGAACTAATCTAGCAGTGCTGGCCTAGGGAGATCAGTGAAGACATATTGAGCATGACAATATCTAGAGCCTGTTTCCAGAGCAGACATGCTCCCTCACAGCTACTCTGACTTAGGCCACCTCAGGAACAGGCATAAATTTTAGTAGACTTCTCCCCCTGCCTCATAGTTCATGTGCAGAGGATTGAGAGGCGGCAGCAGAATTGTGTGCTGGTTGCCACCGTTGCCTGCCTGCCTTGCATGTCCTCCAGCCCATAGTGAATCTGCTGCTGCCACTGCTGCCTTACCTGCACCCACTGCCTTCTGCCCATTGGCAGTGTCTTCTTGGCCACCCAGCAGCAACTTTCCCTGTGTCCTGTTCATGGGCTTCACCAGGTCTCTCCTTGTGCACCAGCTGGGGTGGCATCCCCGGTGCGGACTCTGGAGTCCCTCATGCCCTCTGCATGAGCTCTTCACCTAGCTGGCCCTGAAGCACTTCCTTGACCGGCACCAGGACCGCCCCACCCCTAGAACAGGGAAGGACTGCTCCTGCTGCCACTCGTCCACCTTGGGAGCAAGGAGCATGAGCTGCAAAATACCATCCACCATGCATGGCAAGGTGAGCCACGCTACAGCCCTGTCTGGGACGAAGCATATGCGTGCTGTGTGAGTCTGCTTGGCCCCCTTTTAGCCTTCCTGACGATCACAGGTTGGCAGGTGCCTGTCTGCAAGTATTGGGTGAATGGCATCCTCTTTCGCATCCAATCTCTCTATCTCCAGCTTGCTATATATCATTATATGCCTGTTACATGTTCACGTTCTACTTCTCTGATTAGGAAGAACTTCCTGGCCTTGTAGACAAGGACTTCCTTGGAAAGCTTTATCACATTTATCCAGCTTGCTTAATTTGCAAATGTGTTTGAGTGTTAGACAGAAAACGGTAGCAATCCAAAAGAATTACAAAAAACCTTTCTCTGAAAGTCACTTGGATTGTGTGCATTTTGCAAGACAACTAAACATCTCTATGTATAAAACTGAAAAGTCATGGACAGACTCACTCACAGGCTCATCAATGCCCAACCAAAACCGCTGGACCTAGAAGCATGAAATTTATGGAGTGTGTTCCTTCCCTGAAGGAGGCACTCACTAAGAACCAGTTTTTGGAAATTCCAACTGGATGGGTGTGAAAAGGGACACAATGTGTTTTCCTCCCTATACTTTACATTGAAGAATCCCTGACTGATCAAGGCCCCTGCCCAACCCTTGGACCTACAAGCATGAAATTTGGGAAGGGTGTTCCTTCTGTGACAGCAACACTCTCCAATAACTGATGTTGAGAAATTTAAGCGGTTGAAAAGGGGTGCAGTGTGTTTTTGTCCTATACCTAAGATTGAAGAGTGATCAATATCCAGCTGATGCACTGGGAGGGAGGGTGCACATGGGAGGCAGTGTGCATGGGGGAATGTTGCATATGGGAGATGATGGTACACATGGGGTGGTGGTGGTCTGCATTGTGGAGGTGATGTGCATGGAGGATGATGAGCATAGTGGTATAATATGCATAGCAGACCACTAGGCAGTCTTGTGTATGGGGTGTTGATGAGCATGGAGAGTGTTGATGAGTATGGGGGAATGTTGCGCATGGGGGGTTGATGCATCTAGGGTTGTTGGGCAGTGGAGGATGGCATATAGGGGGAATTTTTCTCCCACAACACAGGAATGTTTTTGCTAGTTTCTAATAAATGACTTGTAAGCAATGTAAAGCAAGCAGAAAAATGTCACAGCTGGGATATGGCCAGTTTCAGTGCTCTGCCATCACCTGCTCAGCCTCTCTCTCAGCCTCTCTATGCATGCCTACTCTAAAGTAAGCCCTATCACAGTGGGGCTCACTCCTGTGTAGGGGGGCAATGGAAAGGGAAAGGGCAATGGAAAGCTTTGAATGTCTAAAGAAAGCCCTACTATAATCAGTGGGGAGTGAGGGGACAGATTGGAGCCTAAAAGTCCTGAGAGACATTGCAATCCTATGCCTGACTACTCAGAAGTAAGTCCTATTGTATTCAATGGGGCCTCCTTCCACAAAAGTGTGTGGGCTAAGAGCAAGTTAATGTTTTATTTTTCTTTATATTTTGCGTTTTCTTTATTATTTTTATTGTATTACAGTATTGTAATCATTTTTAAATGAATATTTTTGGGTTGCGGAACAAATCATCTGAGTTTCCATTATTTTTTATTGGAAAATTTGTTTTGATAGACAAGCATTTTGCTTTACAAATATGCTTCTAGAAGAAATTATGCTCATAAACCAAGATTCCACTGTATAGTTACTATTAGTATGCCTGCAGCTTCTTGCAATCAGATCTTTCTCTAGATTCCATTTGATCAAATCTTTCAGATCAGATTCTTTCAGATCAATGATCAGATTCTTTCAGATCAAATCATTAAACTCTAATCATTACTGCCTCTTTCAGAATTTACCAGTTCACATGAAGCCATTTGTTATAACCCAATCTCAAGCCAGGAAGGCATTACCCTCCACTCTGTTTCTCCTTTCAGGTAGATGGAAGTCCTGATGGAGGCCCCCATTCAAGATGATCAGGGAGTTGACAAGGACCATTAACTTGCCTAATGGGTTGTTAGCTTAACAAAAATGCTGGCTGGCCCTTCTAGCCTGACACCTCCAAAGTCCCCCATGGTTTGCTCCCTAACCACTCAAAGCCCCTTTCTCTACATCTCAACCTAATATTTTCGAATATGTTGGTGAGTGTAGTTTCCACCTGTAGCTCTATTTCCCCTAAGTTGGCAGTCATTATAAAATTATAGAACTGAGGTTTTCTGAATCTGTATGTACATTATTCCTACATCCCTACATCTCTTATCCCAACCTCTCTTATCCCTACATCCCCAGAATGAAGTTCGGATTTGTAAATCAAACATCTGAGATTTATTGGCATAACTTCTTTTAAAAAAAAAAAACAACTGGGGTCTTGTGAGCAGGTTACAACACCAGTGAAAATTCCTTTGAAAATCTCTTGTGGAATTTGTAAAGTAACAGAAACTGTGTCATGTTTTTGCAATCAGAGGCATGTCGATTGGATGATCCTTGTTCATCCTCAGTATGCAAGGTGAAGGCAAGACAACTGAAATTGTTCCAAAACAGGGTGTCTCTTATGATAATGCTGGGAAGGGGTGGAATCAAGGATACCCAAACCAGGCATGGGCCTAACAATCCATACCCTTTCAAGAGAGCACCCACTTATGTACTGTTGGGGTGATGCTGGGCGGCAGAAGTGGCAGCCACATGGTGACCATATGTCATAACCATAGAAGAGGACAGGGCCTTCTCAAAATGTTGTTCACCGAAGAAGGAATTACAAAATGAAAGCTAAAAACTCTCTTATATTGCTTTCATGTGGTTAAGTTAAACACCAGATTACATATTTTTTTGATTTAAAATACATATAATTAAAAAACTTAACACAAACCTATTAATTACAAAAAGGCTACCTGCTGCCTGCTAACAAGAAAAAGGAAGACAATAAATATTTTTTCCAGGACACAGGGCTAAGAAAGAGGACATTTGTAAAAGAGATCCACCTGGAACTGGGCTTACCACCTTAAAATTTATCTTCCCTGGCAGCCTCCAACTGGGAGCAGTCTCTGGCCAAGGACCACTCCACTACTTTGGGAGTCAAAATGGTAATTTCTTAATCCATTCAAAAGATTACCCAACAAGGCTTTGATCTAGTTTTCAAAAGGTTTATTCAAACCAAGGTATGCATGCATTTGAATCAAGTCATTAACAGAAAAATAAGAAACAGCTGAATATTGTTCTCCTAATACTTTACCCTAAACAACAGTAGCGTAGCTCAACAGATGTATCTCTTTTCCCCATGCATGGTCCAGTTGAGGACTGTCCCTGGGCTAAGCAGTCTCTTAGCCACCAAGATCTTTTCAAGTATCTTTCTCCCAGGCACAGCCTGCTTACTCAGTCGTACCTCCTCTTTTTATTGCCACAACCAACACAGCCTGCGATCATAAGACTAATTAATTCTAGTACCATTTGGTCTGACAAGTTACAGCTGAGGGAGGAAATCACAACTGAGGGGGGAAATGGCAGATGCAATAAATTTGGCCAATAAATTACTCCTATCTCCCTGATGTAAGATGTTTAGAAAACCCTCAGTCAACTCGAGTTATCAGAAAGAGGATCTTTATTCAACACGTGTCGGGCAAACTCCTTGGACTCATGTCCCAAAGTGAGGAGCTGGCCAAGATGGCTGCCGGCCTTACTCTTTTATAGTGGCAAAGCAGGTTACAGAAGCAAGAAAGCATTATTCTATTCTATAGGCTACATTATACAACATGATTATAACAAACAAGTCTAATTGGTTTACAGGCAACCACGCTTGGTTTACTGACGAACATGCTCAGTAATGTTTGAGCATTTCTTTGGAGTGATTTCACCTCTTCTGACCACACTGCACCAGGCTGGGTTGTATCTTATATTTAGTAACTATGAACTATGCCTAGGCCTGGGAGCAAAGCTCTTTGTAGTTAACTTACAGAACGGCTATTGTTCACTTATCAAGTTTGGCACCAGATCACGGCCATGAAGAAGGTCCAACTGTTTTTGCTTAGCTGACAGACTATAGCAACATTTATGCTGACAGGGAGAATTATGCTGTGTTGTGCTCTTAGCTAGAGGTTTAAGGCCTAAGATACATTGATCAACTTTGTGATGTTCAAAGGGGTGCTGCAATCAGCCTGGTCAGATTCTAGGAGGCCTTTCAGCGCCCTACACTGACTGATAAGAAAGGCATCCCACTGCCATCCCAACCTTTAGAAGGCCACAGCTTCTTTTGGTTCTTATGCATTTTTCAGCCATCTGGCAACTCATAATTCCCCTTTGTTCTTAGCTTCTTCTCCTGAAAGGGGCCCCACCTTTCAGGACAAAAACACCATCTCTCCCATAACAAACACTTCAAGATGGCTACACTTTGGCTTCTTCTGGCTCGGAAATTCATGAACGCCTCTCCATCTTTACAACATGACCTGGAAAAAACAAGCTATAGTGGTACCTCATGTAACAAATTTAATTTGTTCTGGAGGCATGTTTGTTTTGTGAAATGTTTTTTACCTGAAGTGGATTTTCCCATAGGAAATAATGAAAACTCAGACGATTTATTCCACAACCCAAAAAAATATTCATAGAAAAATATTAACTGGATGTAAAGTGATGACAAAACACTTGAATTCAAAACATGCATTCAATGTGCATGATCCTATGAAGTCTACTTAGGCTGCAATCCTAAAGACACTTTCCTGGGAGTAAGCTCCATTTAATACAATGGGGCTTAGTTCAGGGTGGAAATGGTTTAGGAGGCTGCAACCAAAGACACTTTCTTCTGTAATCAAAGACACTTTCAACATGTCTCTCCACTTTCTCCTTCTCTTCATCCTGAGCCTCTTTTTCTCCCCTGCTCTCTTCTAGCTAGCCCTGAGCTGCTTTCCTCTTCTCCACTGCTGTTCTCTTCTTTTGCCCAGATGATGCCTGGCCACAGGAGGAACAGTGCAGAAGTGTTGCTTTCACTATAGGCATGTGTGCTAGGCAGACCAGACACTTTTTAAAAAGGCTGCTGGCCAGCACGTCTGCCCCAACTGCCAACGAGTGTGTTTGTTATGTGAAGCAGAGTTTGTTACGCGAAGGAGAATCCTAGATAATTTTTTGTTTGTTACGTGAAACATACTTTATGTGAGGTGCCACTGTATATGGTTACCCTGATAATAGGGCAAACGGACTTATGCCTTAACTCACGAAGGCCCCAACAGGGAACAGCCAAACTTAGTGGTGGGCTCCAGCGAGTTCGCACCTACTTAATAGAACCGGTTGTTGATGAGAGATAGGACATATAAAGTTTAAAAATAGCCGTTTAAAAGTGGCTGCCAGATGGGTATAGAATTGTTTTTAATTTATTTGAATCCCATCACTGCCAAAACTGTACTCTGCAGGATACACAGGAGCCATTATTATTTTTCCATTTTCTTTGTAAACCGCTTTGTGAACTTCTTAGTTGAAAAGCGGTATATAAATATTGTAGATAGATAGATGAACAACATACATGGAGTTAATGAGGAGTGAGCAAATTTTGTTGTTGTTGGCTCTCTAGCACTACACACAAAAGTCCTCAAAGGAGAAGAACACTGCCATTGCCACAGCTGCTGCCCCACTTCCAAATGGACTTTAGGTCCATTTCGGTTGGCTGTAGCAGAGGTGAGGACAGAGTTGTCCAGGCCCATGCAGGAGACTAGAATGTAAGATTTTTGAAAGTATCCATTGTAAAAAGCAAGATTTGTTAACATTTTAATACCAGTGACAATTAAAATTTACCTGTTTCAGAGGACACAATGCTTTGCAAAAGGGGAAGCAGCCTCAGCTTGTTTTTAGTCTTTTCCTTTGAAGAGTGAACACAGATGAAAATGTCTGCAAGAGCAAGTGTACAGCAAAAGTAAGAAACAATACCTGATAACCACAATGAAGTCTTTGTGCTGCTAAAGTTAGAAGAATGTGCACAGGTATAACCCTAGCCACAGTTCAATGATTATGTTCACGCAGAGTCCAACAGCAAAGTTCACATCATGATTAAAGTTTTACTGTCCATAACATAGTTCAGTTTTAGGCTTTTTAGTTCTTAAGCATTTTGACAAAGTCTTTTGAGGATCAGGACCAGGATTGCTGGTCCTATTTTTGTTGTAGAAAGTGTCTGATTTAGGCCAGACTTGACAGAACGGAATGTTGCTTTGTATATTGTTTAGGCCATTGTTGTGGAGCATATGCCATAGCTAAGCATTGTGAAGCACGGAGCACAGGCCATAGCTGAGAAGACTAGGAGGGATCACAGAAACTGTACATACTGACTGCCTTCACAGGAAGCATGTTTCCTGCAGTTATGGCTTTGGTTGAACCCTTTCACTGCTGCTCCTTTGGAGTTTAACTTACAACTTTCACATGAAAGCATGTTCAGGTCACATGCATGCAAGGGCTGACACAGGCTGGCTCTTGTGGCTGAGCAGGACAGGCTTAAAGGCTGCTTGAGGCACTTGCTAGAGGCTGGAAAAGGCTTTTGACACCCTCACTGGGGCAGTGAAAAACTTCCATTATGTCATGCCTTAAACCAGCGTTTCTCAAAGAGCTTTCCTGGGGGGTTGCCTAAAGACCCCTGGTGCAGGGGGCCAGGTCAGGCTTGCCAGACCTCCAGCTGTAGGATAGCCTCAGGGCTCAATCCTATGCATGCCTACTCTGAAATAAATTCCATTATAGTCAGGGGGGCCTTTGAATGAATGAAGCATGAATGTGGATAGGATTGCAGCCTCAGGCCCCAATCCTATGCATGCCTACTCTGTAATAAATCCCATTCTGTTCAATGTGTGCACAGAACACACATTTCATTTGTAACAATGAAAATACATCCTGCAGATCGGATATTTACATTACAATTCATAACAGTAGCAAAATTACACTTATAAAGTAGCAATGAAAATAATTTTGTGGTTGGGGGTCCCCACAACATGAGGAACTTATAAAGGGGTCACGGTGTTAGGAAGATTGAGAACCACTGCCTTAAACAGATTGTTCCTTAGGCTCAGCTGGCATCTGGCACCCATCATGACATGGGCTGTCATTTTTGCAGCTGCAGGCAGCCGTGTCTAGCCATCTTTTTAGGACTGTCATGTATAAAATTCCTTTTACATACAGTTGATTGGGTCATTTTTGACAACCAATATTTTCTGCACAGTTTTGGGAAGCAAAATTCTACGGAACTCAATGGAACATTTGAGTTTTGGATTATGTTGGTTCTGAAAATAAAAACAAGCCTGACACCACAGAAAGAGAGACATAGAGACATAGCAAGGCATGGAATACTTTGTTAAAGCAAGTATTTTTGAGCACAACTGGATTCACTGCTGGGCAGGCATGTTTAAGATTGCATTGAAAATTTTAAGGCAACTTTTAAACAAAATAATAGATAGCAAAAATACACTTTAAAATACACAGGTGTTCTAATTTTGTTTACTTCCTCGATACATCTATATTCTTCCGCAATAGATTTAATCTAGAACATTTTAGATTAGATTCACAGGGCTGGTTTTTGTTTCTGCACTTTGTATGAGATATTTTTCCCTTCTTGCTAAATACAATTAGACATACTAGTTCCAGAGTACGAGATGTTCTTTTCTGGAATTTACATTTGGCAGACTGCCATGCCTTTCTGATTACACACCGCATTACAAACAGAATGAACACAAGCCTTTATTTTTTTTTTTACAAACCCAACGGAAATAAATGCTTTTATGATTGAAAGAGACATATTTTTAAAACATATATTTTTGAACGTACTGGCTATTTGACAAAGGCTGCCTTTCTTCCTGTGAAGTTAGGTCTATTTTTAGAATCTGTTTTTATGGAATTGATTGTGTTAATTCTTGGACCAAACACACAAAGATGTAGCTTTGTTTGTGTTTCATTATTGACACACATACCATATTACAATAAATAGACATTTGAATCTAGAGTAGCAAGCTTTTCTGCATCTAAAGAGTCAGAAAGCCTGAACTGTTCCAAGGCCTGGGGTTTTGAGATGCAAAAGGTGTTCAATGAGCTAATCAGAGCCAAACATAATTGTTCCAATTTAAGAAACATTTTAACACAGATTTTCACCACAGACAATCAGAGAACTTTACCGTTTGAGAGGCAAAATATTTAAGGTAAAATCTAAAACAGCATATTCTATTCTGGTTTTTAGAATATTTCAATCTTAATATAAGCCATTCATCTATCTATTTGTTTACAGTATTTATATACTGTTTTTTTAACTGAATGGTTCACAAAGTGGTTTCCAAGAAAATAAAGAATAAATAGCCAATTGAATCTTGTTCTAAAAGGGCTCACAATCTGAAATGCAAAAGAACATCAACATCACTAAGAACAGATATTGCTGAGGAGTGTAAAGCTAGTTAATCTCCCCCTGCTAAATAAAGAAGAACGCCCACTTAAAATTGTGTCTTTTAGCGTTCATAGTATATTTTAACATCTTATTGTTAATACATTTATTTTACAATCAAATTGCTGCATTGAAAGAAAAGCACTCTTGAAGGATAGGCAAAACAAGGAAACAACACGAGCAGATTGGGTCTGGTGAGGGGTAATATAGATAGCATTGATGTGGCTGTGGGTGGCGCAAGCGGTTAAGACGCTGTGCCTGTTAACCATCAGGCCAGGGTTTGAGACCCAGGTCGGCCCCACAAGACAGGGTGGACTCCTGTCCTTAGCCCAGCGCTGTGACTGCCTTTCCATTGGACTAATTCATTGGCGTGGAGAGGGGGTATTTGCTGTTTGGGTAACAGCCTATCCTGCATAATAATCCAACCCAGGCTTTCATGCTTCGCATACAGCGTAAGCTGCGCCGAGCATGATACCATAGTCTTTCAAGACTGATGGAGGCCTGCTTGATGTGCCATATACAAACCTTTTTAACCTGGAGACTTCCACTTCCCATAGGATACACTGGCTGTCACGCTGGCTCTGCTGCATTGCTATGAGAGAGGGCAGATAGGATTGGACTGTAAGTGCTTTATGATTTACAGTGGTGCCTCATGTAAAGAATGCCTCACGTAAAGCATGTTTCACATAACAAACAAAAATATCTCAAGGATTCTGCTTCACATAACAAACTGTGCGTCACATAAAGAAATCATTGATTGGCAGTTGGGGCAGACGCGCTGGCCGGCAGCCTGTTTAAAAAGCGTCAGGGCTGCCTAGCGCACCTGCCCATAGTGAAAGCAACATTTCCATGCTGTTCCTCCTCTGGCTGAGTGTTCGCTGGGCAGAGGGAGAGAAGAGCAATGGAGAAGAAGGAATCAGCTCAGGGCTAGCCAGAAGGGAGCAGGGGAGAGTGAGGCTCAGGATGGAGAGAAGGAGAAAATAGGGACACATTTTGAAGGTATCTTGGATTGCAGCCTCCTAACCAAGTCTACTCAGAAGTACGCCCCATCGTGTTAAATGGGTCTTACTCCCAGGAAAGTGTCTTTAGGACTGCAGCCTAAATAGAGTTCATAAGATCATGCACATTGAATGCATATTTTGAATTCAATTACAGTGTTTTCTCATCACTTTACACAGTGATGGGCCCAGCCTGCTGTAACAACTGGTTCTCCGGAAGTGGGTGGGACCAGGACAGGACAGGAAGCGGGGCCAAGGTCAGGGAGCGGGGCCCAGGAGAATTTTTTTAATTAAAAAATTTAAGAAATTTAAGCATGTGGCTTACCTCTGAGCAGACCTGCATAGGATGTGCTCTGAGGCTGCTGTCCTTTCCACTCCACTCTGGAAATAAGCACCATTGACTAGCATGAGGCTTGCTTCTGAGCAGACCTGCATAGGATGTGCTCTGAGGCTGCTCCCCATTGACTAGCATGAGGCTTACTTCTGAGCAGACCTGCATAGGATGTGCTCTGAGGCTGCTGTCCTTTCCACTCTGCCCTGGGAGTAAACCCCATTGACTAGCATGAGGCTTACTTCTGAGTAGACCTGCATAGGATGTGCTCTGAGGCTGCTGTCCTTTCCACTCCACCCTGGAAATAAGCCCCATTGACTAGCATGAGGCTTGCTTCTGAGCAGACCTGCATAGGATGTGCTGTGAGGCTGCTCTACCCTGGAAATAAGCCCCATTGACTAGCATGAGGCTTACTTCTGAGCAGCCCTGCATAGGATGTGCTCTGAGGCTGCTGTCCTTTCCACTTCACCCTGGAAATAAGCCCCATTGACTAGCATGAGGTTTACTTCTGAGCAGACCTACATAGGATGTGCTCTGAGGCTGCTGTTCTTTCCACTCCATCCTGGAAGTAAGCCCCATGGATTATCATGGAACTTACTTCTGAGTAGTCAGGTTGGGCTCTCAGGCTGCAGTTCCAGCCTCTTTCCTGGGAGTAAGTCCCATTGGCTATCACGGGTTTCAGCATCCCAGAGCCCAGACCTGTGCAGGTCTACTCAGAAGTGAGCTCTATTATAGCCAATGGGGTTTACACCAAGGAAAGTGTGGATAGGATTTCATAGAATCATAGAATCATAGAGTTGGAAGGGACCTAGTAGGTCATCTAGTCCAACCCCCTGCCTGCAGCAGGAATTCCCCCTAGAGCATCTCCAACAGGTGCTCATCGAGCCTCTGCTTGAAGATCCCCAGTGAGGGAGAGTCCACCACCTCCCTTGGCAATCTGTTCCACTGCCGAACCACCCTCACCGTCAGGAATTTTTTCCGGATCTCCAGCCGGAATCTCCTTTCTTGCAGTTTGTACCCAATGGTTCTAGTTCTGCTTTCAGAAGCAGCTATGAACAGATTGGCCCCTTCCTCCATATGACAGCCCTTCAGGTATCTGAAGAGGGCAATCATGTCTCCCCTCAGATATCCCAGGGCTCAGCATCCCAGGGCTCAGACCTGTGCATGTCAGAAGTAAGCCCTATTATAGCCAATGGGGCTTACTCCAAGAAAAGGATTTCAGCAGCCCAGAGCCCAGACCTGTGCAGGTCTACTCAGGAGAAGCCCTATTATAGCCAATGGGTTTACTCCAAGGAAAGTGTGGATAGGATTTCAGCATCCCAAAGCCCAGACCTGTGCAGGTCTACTCAGAAGTGAACCCTATTATAGCCAGGGCCTAGAGGTGTGAAATTTGGGCTGGGTGTTCCTTCCATGATGGAGGGATGCACTAAAAACAGTTTTTCAGAAATTCCAACTGGAAGGGAGTAAAATGGGGTGCAACACGTTTTCCTCCCTATATTTTGCATTGAAGAATCAGTGTCTGAGGGACGCTCTACCCCTATCCCCAGACCTAGAAGCATGAAATTGGGGGAGGGTGTTCCTTCTGTCACATCAACACCCACCAAGAACTGATGTGGAGAAATTTAACCCTTAGGTTCTGTGCCAGTGCAATGTCGTCCTATACCAACTGACCAAAATCAGGGAAGACTGACCAACATCCAGACAATTTGGTGCTCCGTGCCTGGTGCAGTGGGAAGGGGGATATTGCTCAGAGGGATTGCACTGGGGAGGATGGTGCGTTTGGGGGGTTGCGCATGGGGGCCTTTTGCACGTTGGGGTGTTGCCAATGTGGAGATGATGCGCATGGGGAGGTGATGCACCTGGGAGTGATGCACATTGTGGAGGTGATGCACATGGAATAATGTGCATGAGGGGTTGATGTGCATGGGGGGCTGTTGCTCATGGGGGATGTTGTGCATGGGGAGATGATGCACAAGGAGTATTTTGCACATGAGCTGATGTTGTGCATAGGGGACTTCTGCACATAAGGTACTTATGCTCATGGGAGATGTTTTGGATGGGGCATGTTGTGCATGGGGGATGTTGCATATGGGGAGCTGATGTGCATGGGGAGATGATGCACATGTGGGGTTGTTAAGCATGGGCCACTGTTGCACATGGGGGGTTGTTGTGCATGGGGGACTGGTGCTTTTTAACAGGGCTGCCATCTGCCCCAACTGCCAATGAGTTTGTTTGTTATGTGAAGCACAGTTTGTTACGTGAAGCAGAATCCTAGAGAAACTTTTGTTTGTTATGTGAAACATACTTTACATGAGGTGTTTGTTACACGAGGCACCGCTGTATTTGATTTGCTGTATCTAGTCAAGCGACCCTGCAATGACAATGACAAGTTGAGAATAATAAAAAATGATATGCTTAAAGATATAGATATATATTCTTGTTTCTCATATCCGCTGCTGTTCTGCATAGGCCTGAATCCCCTAAGCCAAATAATAGCAGACTGGATATGGGTACAAGTTCAAGAGTGGAACTACCATTAGCCACCTCCTCTATATGGATGACATCAAGCTGTATGCAAAGAATGAACGAGACATTGACTCATTGATACACCTGACAAGGATCTACAGTGAGGATATTGGGATGTCATTCGGCCTGGATAAGTGCAGCCGAATGATCGTAAAGAGAGGAAAAGTGGTTAAGACCAGTGGGGTAGAACTACCAACAGGGTACATAACAGATGTAGAGACCAACTATAAGTACCTAGGTATCCCACAATCCCACAGTAATCATGAAGAGGAGGCAAGGAAGACAGCAATACCCACGTACCATCAAAGAATATGACAGATCCTGAAAAGCCAGCTCAATGGGAAAAATAAGATAATGCCATAAATACAAATGCGCTGCCAGTCATCAATACCCTGCTGGCTTAGTAAGCTGGCCACAGAAAGAAATGGAGGCGGCCGATGTGAAGACCCGAAAGCTCCTCACAATGCATGGGGGTTTCCACCCCAAGTCTAACTTCCATAGACTATACATTAGTCGGAAAGAGGGCGGCCGGGGTCTGATGAGTGTCAAAACTACTATCCTGGATGAAACCCAGAATATCCAGGGATACATCACTGAGATGGCACCCAAAGATGAGCTGATGAGAGAATGTCTCCAGCAACAACAGCAATAGCAAATACGGAAGGAAGATCAAACTGAGGAAGTGTCCTGGCAACATAAGACCCTGCATGGGAGGTACATCACCAGTTAACCGAAGTCGCTGATATTGGGAAATCCTATCAGTGGCTGGAAAGATCTGGCTTCAAAGATAGCACTGAAGCCCTCATCATGGCAGCACAAGAAAAGGCACTAAGTACCAGATCCATAGAAACGGGGATTTACCATACAAGAGAAGACCCAAAGTGCAGGCTGTGCAGAAAAACGTCAGAAACAATCCAACACATTGTGGCAGGGTGTAAGATGCAGGCAGGAACAGCATACATTGAACAGCACAACCAAGTGGCCAGCATTGTGTATAGGAACATCTGCCAAGCCTATGGACTAACCCTTCCCAAAACCAGATGGGAGACCCCTCTGAAGGTTGTGGAGAATGACAGGGCTAAGGTCCTGTGGGACTTCTATATCCAGACAGGTACTGGCTAACCAGCCAGACATTGTGGTGATTGATAAGGCCCAGAAGACAGCCCTGGTGATAGACGTAGCGATACCAAACGACAGCAACATCAGGAAAAAAGAGCATGAAAAGGTGGAAAAATATCAGGGTTTGAAGGAGGAATTAGAAAGATTTAGAAAGACTGTGGCAAGTGAAGGTGAATGTGATCCCAATAGTGATTGGAGCACTAGGGGCTGTGAAATCCAAGCTGGAAGAATGGCTCCAACAGATTCCAGGAGGAACAGCAGAACACTCAATCCAGAAAAGTGCATTGCTAGGAACAGCTAAGATACTGGATAGAACCCTCAAACTCCCAGGCCTCTGGTAGAGGACCTGAGATTGAGGATAACATACATACATACACCACCCGTGGAGGGTGAGAAAACTATATATATACATATATAAATTTTTTTCATCAATATAAGTTTGGTTTTTCTCCATCAATATAAGTTTGCAAAGGTTAGAGATCAGAGCTGCATAACCATAAAAAGCATGTTCAACAGTTTTTGAGTAGTTTGCAAAACAGGACTTTCAAGGCATGCTGAAATGAATATGAATATAATGACAATACCAATGTCAATATCATGCTGTTTTGAATCCAGATATTAGTACCCAGGCTTCAGCTTCATTCAATTTTATGCATTTTTTATATGCTAAGAATCTAAGGGCCAGGAAGCTTGAGCAAACATTTTATGGCATCCCATATAGCGCCCAAAATTGACTCCAATTCTAAAGACTCTTCTTTATCTCATCTTCTTTCTCCCATAATGTGTTGAGATAAATGGTGCCTCTTGCTTATTTTCTCCTCCCTTCCATGAAAAGCAGGAAAATACTAAGCTTTATACCATCATAGCTATATAATTGTCTCCCTGGGGAGATCCAATATGTTCCCTCTTTTTAGATGGAGATTAGATGAGATTTTATTCTGGAAAACATTTTAGAATGTCTCATATTTCCAGCCTGGTGAAGCAGAGGTCAAGAGGGGATATGATAGGGCTTTTCAAATACCTGAAGAACTATCATATAGAAAACATTTTTTTCTCAATTGCTTCTGAATGTCAAACTAGAACCAATAAGTGCAAACTTCAAGAGAAGAGATATCTTCCCTTGGATATCAGGAAAAAATTCCTGGTGATAATTGTGGTTCAGAAACAGATTGCCAAAGAAGGTGGTGGACATTCCCTCACTGGAGACTCAACAAAAACTTGCTGCAAATGCTGTAGGATGGGGGTCCCCATACTGCAAGCCGTGGATCAATACTGGTCCTTGGTCAGTTAGGAACCAGGCTCCAGGACCGTCCCCTGATCCACTAGATCCTCTTGCTTGTCGTGTCCCCCCCTGCACTGGGGCTGGTGGAGAAAGCTCCTGAAAGTTCCAAGATACAGCACTTCATCCCGGCCATCTTCCCCAGTCTGTGGAAAAACTTCCTTCCACAAAAACCAGTCCTTGGCTCTAAAAAAATTGGGGAGAATCTCCTGCAACAGGCACAAGACTGGACTATATGACCTATTAAGTCCCTTCCAACTCTATGATTCTAAAATTCTAGAACTGTTTTAATCAACGATCTGATTTCTACAGATAAATACTGTTGGCTAATTGATTGACTGATGTGTCTTGCTGTCAAAGAAAGCCAATGCCATGTAGCTATGACTGTTGGATGAACACTAGGGAAGTCTGAGTTCAAATTCATACTTGATCACCATAAGTTCACTAACAACCCAGTTCAGCATGGCCACAATTCCAATCTCCTCTGTGTTACTCTGGCTGTCACAAAAATTCCAGAAAGCACTTTTCAACAGCTGTGTAGAATCAGGCAGCAATATAGAGGCCTTTTCAGGCAACAGCATCAGACACCATGATACGTATGTTCTGTGGTGAGTGGCATAGGGTGTTCTTGAACACGTGGGGGGTGCAGAGGGTCAGGATACCAACAGAATCCAAACCATGATAGCATTCAGCATCAGGAAAAAAACTCAAGCCCAGAGAACCGCAGAAAAGGACATCACGATTGACAATGGCATTCCCTTCTCTCTGCCCCAAAGCCTCTTCATTGTTCTACCTCTTTATAGTACCATGGGCGTTGCAGCATGCCCATTGCCTTATCCCTTTCCCACGAGCTTAGCTGAAGTAGCAAGAGGAAAAGTCCTGTTTAAATGTTCGTTACAGAAATCATAGCATCTAAAACAGGGATGTCCAATCTTTTAGTTTCCCTGGCCCCACTGGAAGAAGACAAGTTCGTTTGGGCCACACATACGATATATGATGGGCCACATATAACAATTGCTGATCATCCAAAAAAACCATAGAAAACAGAGGTATGCATAGGATTGGCCTCTCAGACTGCAAATATAGCCACCTTTACTTGGGAGTAAGCAGCATTGACTTTAATGGGGCTTACTTCTGAGTAGGCATGATGCATAGGATGGGCTGTGATTCTCTCCAACCTTAACCTTGGAGTAAGTCTCATTGATTATAATGGGGTTTTCTTCTGAGTAGCCATGCATAGGACTGGGCTCTCAGACTACTTTCTTTAGTTTTACTTCTCCTGCTCCTCTTTACCTAGAGGTCAGTGGAGAAGAAGTTCAAGGAGGCTGTGGGTGGGCGGCTTGCTGGTGACAGACAGCTTGTGGGATCTGCAGCACGCAGGTATGCAGCTGGTGCTATAAGGTTCATGGGCGGCAACACAGGTGGCCCATCAAGAGTGTGCTCCTGAAGGCTGTTGCTTCTTGGCTGCCTGGGAGCGCACTAAGTGGCTGCAAAGCAGAGAGAGGGAGAAGCTTCCTTCGCTCCTGCCTCGCTCTTGTTCCACCCAGGCCCAGCCCCAGATCCAGAATAAAAGCAGCACACAAAATTTGAATTTTGAAGATCCCACAAAGCTGATATTTCCAGTGGCAGCCAGCATTTGCAGGAGGGCTACATTAATTTGCATCCTGAGCCGCGTGCGGCTCCCCGGCCTCTGGACAAGCCAGATCTAAAGCAAAATTTAGAAGAAACAAGGCAGGGTTGCCAGAGAACAGTGTGAAAATTAACAGATGCACATTGCCTGCCCACACACTGCAAAGTGCAGCTCTGCGACAGCTAATTATGAACGTGCATGACTGAAGGGGAAAAAAACCCAGAAAAACCAACCACCCAAACCAAGTGGGAAATAGCACATTCAAGAACACTTGTACAGGCAGTACTGAACACATCCTTACCAAAAATTTCTGAAATTCAATCACATGTTCACTTGCTGTTATTTTTGGCAGAACTTAACAGATAAGGATTATTAATTTTCTTCAATATATTTTCCCATATTTACGCTATGAAAGTTGGGCAGGGTCACCATATGACAGGAAATTTCCAGATTTGTCCTCTTTTTAAGCCTCTTGCCTATGTGTCATCAAAAGAGCTTCATTGGCCTCCATTTTGGCTTCATTTTGGAACTTTGCAATGGGTGTGCAGTACCCCATCATGTTATATGTCATTGGATTTGTATTGAAGAGCAGAATCCAAGGCAAAAATTGATTTTGAAATATTCCTTCCTGGTCAAAAAACGAAAAATAAAAAATATGTATTGAGCTCTTTAGGAAAGTAAAAGTGCCCAACATTGTGACTTTACTCGTGAATAGGCAAATTTGCCATTGTCCACCAGAAGGACCAGGCTGAGAGGAATCCAAAACCCTTTTTCCTTTTAAGGTTTGAGCATCTGGTCACCATGAAGTCTAATTGCCCAGAATTGGCAAATCCTTGGTTTCTCCTGGTACGTCCAAGGTGGACTGGAGAACATTGCTGTCTGAGTCATTAAAGAACTAATTTTGGTCTAGGACAATAGACTCCGACCTTTCAACTTTAGTTCTCCTGGACCTTTAACAAATGTGTAGAAGAGGGAATTTCAGCATTTGCAGGTTGTGATCTGAGAGATTAAAGCTGCACCTGCTGAATTTGAGATGATCATTAAAGGTTCAGGAGCCCAAAAAATGAAAGTTTGGAGACTCCTGGTCTAGGTAGATGATCAGTGGTGGGCTTCAAACATTTTAACAACTGGTTACCTATGTCCTAAAGACCATTTTAACCTGTAGTTTATAAATTTTCTTTACGACGTGTGAGTGCTTCAATCAGTATTAAGCCCCTCCCATGTAATTTATTAATATGCATTACATCTTTGCAATCCTATGCATTACTCAGAAGTAAGCCCACTTTAAGTGTAATTTATTCCTATGCGTGAAGGAATAAATCACACTGAACTCAATGAGCTCACTTCTGAGTAAAGCATAGGATTGCATAGCAACATGCAAGTGACTTTAACATGAAGGAATTTATTAGCTGGGGGGGGGGTCACCTTTGCCCTCCTTTTTACCAGGCTCCATGCTGTCTGTTCACAAGGGAAAAGGGGATAATGAAGATTTTTCCTCCAGAACTAAAAGAGAGGACATATCCTGGAAAAAATCTCCTTTGTCCTCCTTTTTGCCAGGCACCATCCTGTCTGCTCACAAGGGAAAAAAGGACAAGGAAGATTTTTTCCTCAGAGCTAATAGAGAGGACGTGTCCTGGAAAAAATCTCCTTAGTCTTCGTTTTCCCCAGAAGACAGACAGATGAGTAGACAGGGAGGGGAAAGGTAAGTACCTGTTGTTGTGGGAAGGAGGAGAAAGATGGGGATCTGGGTGAGGGTATGGTAGGTAGATGGATGGGTGAGTTAGGTAAATGGGTATCTTAGGTAGGTAAGTGGGTGGGGGATGGATGGGAAGCTGGGTTAGGGAGGAGATAGGTAGGAGTAGGGGGATAGGTAGGTGGGTGGGTGGGTGGGTGGGGGATGGGTGGCTGGGCCCAGGGCCGCAGGGAGAAGGCGTGGGAGGCGTGCTGGGAGAAGCACTTGCCTACTATTGCCACTGGTACTTCTCCCGCTGTTTGTGCCTAAAGAAGAGCCCCCTGAGGCACAGAAATGGCATGTGGGGGTTCTTTGTCTCTGGAGGCAGCAGGGCCATCCTGGGAGCATCCACTCTTGAGATGCAGCCTGGCTGTGGATGCCTCCAGCAAGCCAGGTCCTCGGGTGGATGCTCCATGCATGAGCCAGGCTGCAGTTTGAAAAGCTACGCTTCCTGGAAGAGGAGTTGCGGAGCATCCTCACTTTCAGGAAGCTCTGCTTCTGATTCTAAGTGCAGCCTGGTGCGGGAGCCCCCCCCCACGTTAACTAACAGTTCGCTGGGTGCCCCCCATATTAACAACTGGTTCTGCAAACCGGCTCTAACCATCTGGAGCACAGCTCTGTAGATGATGCTGAGCTTGATGAGGCAACCTCATGCACAGTTTGAGCCGAGTTTTTCTTCTCACAACAACCCTCAAAGGTTGATTAGTCAGTGTGAGGGTCCATAACCCACAGGAACAGGATAATAATTTGCAATCCTCATCATAGCTTCAGTCTTTGCCTTCTTCAAGGAGAGGGACATTCTACACTGAACCATTTTCATTTCAGGAAACTGTAAAATGGAACAGTTGCCTAGCTTGGCAACTTCATAGGAAAAATATGGATTAACTGCCCCTTGAGCAATCCTAATTTACACTATCACAACTCATCGGTCTCCTATTCCCTTGGTAATAGAGGGAGACAAGCACATGTCTGTGCTTACCCTCCCTCAGGAGCACTGAAGAAGTGTGTTACATAACTTTCGTGACACCCTAGTTCAGAACAGGACTTATGCTGGGGCTTAGGCTGCTTAACTAGAGGATTGCAGCCATATTGAATCATAGAGAGCTGAAAAGGACCTAATAGGTTATCTAGTGCAACACCCGCCTGTAACATGAAAATTTTCTAGAGCATCTCCAACAGGTGCTTGTTGTGCCTCTGCATGAAGATTTCCAGTGAGAGTTCCAGTCCACCACCTCCCATGACAATATATTCTAATACTCAACTGCCCTTATAGTTAAAAATGATCTATCGTTACCAACCAGAATCTCTTTTCATTAGTTTGTATCTATTGGTACAATCTACTGTTTTGCTTCTGTTTTACTGTTTTGATTTTGTTTTATCTGGTAGTTTTAAATTGCTTTTCATGTATCCTGTAGTTTATTCATTTTATTTTTAATATTCCAAAACGTGAGATGTCAGCATACATAAAAATTAATAAATAAATGTGTGCTGTTTGGTTAGGAGAAATTTTGAGAGGCAGCAACTAAGGAGTGAAAGGGGCAGGGGTGTGGTTGGTGCAAGCCACTCCTGGTGACCTTCCAAGGGGTGGTGATGTGCCAGGGGGATTTGAAAACCCCTTTAGCATATCACCCCCTCTGGTGCATCACACTCCTCCTGACACGCTACCCCCTGACCTCTTGACCCCAAAGCCAAGCTGGATTGACAAGCCTGGAGAAGCCTACTATACATATGCCACAATCATGTGTGAGTACTTGAATTCCCCAGGCTAGGACCAGGCAAACCAGCTTGGCTCTGGGCTTAGGAAGCCCAGCTCACATGTGCAATAATTGTACATATGCACTGTGCTTCAGGAGACTAGCCCTGGAGGACTTGAGGCTTCAGAGACACAAATTCTGGATTGGGTTCCTAGATTAGACTTGTCTTTATGACTTGTCCCGCCTCTCATTTCTTGTTCACTGATCAACCTGATTAGGGTTGCCATATATCACTGAAAATCAGGCCTGTTCCAATTTTTTCATGTATTGTGTTCACATACTGGCAAATTTGACAGCTGGCCCTGTCCCGGTTTTGTGGAAGAGAATTATGGGAACCATAAACCTTCCTATATGATAAGAAATGCTTGTGTCATCAAATTTCTTCCAATCTTATTGCTGATGTGATTAAAGGCCAAGGAACTGTGCTAGGAAAAAAATATGACAACCAACGTATAGACAGTTGACATGGTTTGATTACTTAGAAGTCTGCTTTTTGGGGGAAGGAGAGAAAGTGGGGGAATTTTCAAGTGCTCTTTCCAGAAAAGCAACTGTGTACACTTTCCCTAAATCCCAACAGAAACATTTAATCTGATGTTGTGCTTCCTACAGCAGTACTAATTAGTTACCTAGTATTAATTATAGTAATTACACACATACCTAGCTATAGAACTATTAAAGAACTGATCAGAAATAATGAAGGAGGTGGAGGAAGAGAGAAACCAAAATGTTCCAGAGGCAAGTGAGTTAATTGGGAAACAGCTGTTTCTTCCCACAAAGATGCTAGTTAACACTTGAAATGCACTTCAAAGTGATGGTTCTAAAATAGCTGTCAGTATAAATATATTTTCAGTCCATGTAAAGCACAACCTCATTGTACTGACCTGTTGAAAAAGGCAGTCTCAAATGGATGCTGAAAAGAAAATGAAAAGTGGCAGCCCAATGCACCTAACTCCCCATGTAGATGTGGCAATATTTTGTGTATGCTGTATCTGATATGGGAGTTTGGGTGGAACAGGTTAATGGAATATTTTTGTCCTTTTGGGCTTGATCTTCCCTCTTTTCTATCTATCTCCTCCTTGTTCAGCACACCTCCCATCTCATTCCACCTCTCCCTCTCATTCCACCTCATTTTGGCCCCCTGCACAATTGTCCAACATACATCATTATACAGATCTGGCTTCCTGCTGATTTTCAGTGTCAGCCAGACTGTCCCTGTCACTTTTGCAGAATTCATAAAGCTGTTTATAAAGCTGAAACTCTAAACTGCCCAAAGGATTGCACTAAAGAATTACAGCAGCCTGACACACCTGAGTCAGCAAGGACCCTCCAATGCCTGCACCCTAAATCCAAGATTCATTAAGTTGCAAGGAACCTTCAAGACCATGTAGCTCAACCCCCTGCTTGAAGCAGAGGCATACCTAGGACATTTAGCACCTGGAGCCCAAACTTTTTGACACCCAGATATGTCAAAATTGTTTCATTAACTATCCTCAGTATTAACAAATTCAATTAATTAGATTTTAATTAATATTTTCACCTTCCCAAGTAAGACTGTTTTATTCTTGTTGTTTGTACCAGATTGGGATTCTGGCACACCTGAGTGTGTCATTTCATTTTCACTGGACTGGATTTCATTCTGGTGGCCTTGCATTCCTCTGTGCCTGACCAGAACAGCAGAAATTCAATCACATATGTTCACTTGCTGTTATTTTTTTGCAGAACCTGGTTGGAGCTCTTTAGATTCAGTAGGAGAGATGGTTGGCCCTGTAGCAGAAGACTGAGTACAAGGCCGCCCGGCTCCAGCAGGAAGGGTCCTAGAGATTTTAACCCTGTCCGGATCATTCACCTTACTAAGTAGTTGGATAGTTTCAAGAATTTTAAGGTTAGCAGTCGAGGGGTTAAAGTCCCCGAGATCATTTTCTTCTGGCTCATGACTGTTAGAGGCTCACTTCAGGATCTTTTAGAGTTTAGTCTTTGTGGTGATAAAATTAGGCTGGACATAACATGTTCTGAATCCATATCCATTTAAAGCCCTCCCCTCTGCAATTATACAGGGAAGATTCAATGGTAACCCCTTGAAGGAGAGACTCTGTTCTTGTGCCTCTGGGCAGTGGAGTCAATTTATCATATCTTTTTCCACTGCTCTCTGCATGAGGAAGCTCGGAACAAGTTCCTTACGCCTATGCTTCTCAGAATTCCACGACTACCAGACATGACCAGACATTGGTGCTAAAACTGCTGCTTTCTTCAACAGATCCTATTTTAATAAGACGGCCATCTTCGCATCTGCCATAATCAAGACAAATTCAAGTGGCAGATCATAGATCTAATGGATTGCATTGTTTCCTTTTTCTGCTATTTTAAAACGTTTTCTTTTCAGACGCTTTGTATATACACTATAGCAATAAAGGTTTTTGTATTGTATTGTAACAGATAAGGATTATTAATTTTCTTCAATATATTTTCCCATATTTATGCTATGAAAGTTGGGCAGGGTCACCATATGACAGGAAATTTCCAGATTTGCCCTCTTTTGAAGCCTCTTGCCTATGTGTCATCAAAAGAGCTTCATTAGCCTCCATTTTGGCTTCATTTTGGAACTTTGCAATGGTGTGCAGTACCCCATCATGTTATATGTCATTGGATTTGTATTGAAGAGCAGAATCCAAGGCAAAAATTGATTTTGAAATATCTCCTTCCTATCAAAAGTTATGGTCAAAAAACTAAAAATAAAAAATATGTATTGAGCTCTTTAGGAAAGTAAAAGTGCCCAACATTGTGGCTTTACTCATAAATAGGCAAACTTACCATTGTCCAGCAGAAGGACCAGGCTGAGAGGAATCCAAAACCTTTTTTCCTTTTAAGGTTTGAGCATCTGGTCACCATGAATTGCCCAGAATTGGCAAATCCTGGGTTTGTCCTGGTACGTCCAAGTGGACTGGAGATGGTGGACTGGGTGGAGATGACGCTCATGGGGAGATGATGAGCATAGGGGCCTTATGCACATGTGGTGTTGTTGCGTATGAGGTGTTGTTTCACATGGGGAGATGATGTGCATAAGGGATTTATGCGCATGGGGGGATATTGTGCACAGGGAGATTATGCTCATGGGAGATATGTGCATAGGGGATAATGCATATGGAAGATTTATGCACAAAAATTTCCTCCATTTTTCTTGGATGTCTTATATTTTTGGAGGGCTTGCAGTTAAGACAAGGGTGAGCTCCTGTCCCTAGTCCAGCTCTGTGACGCCAGCTGGATCCAATCGTATTGGCTCTGCTTTTCCATTGGACTAATTCAGTGGCATGGAGAGGGCGGATTTGCTGCTTGGGTAACAGCCTCTCCACCGTAACAGATTGTAACCGTAACAGAAACCCAGGCTTTCGTTCTTTGCATGCAGTGTATGCAGCACTGAGCATGATACCATAGTCTCTCAACACTGACGGAGGCCTGCTGAGCTTGGGAACCCTATTGAATATATGCAAGGTTTTGTCCTGGGAACAAAAACACGTTACAACCCTTTTCACCCCCTTCAGGGTTAAATTTATGAAAATTAGTTCTTTGTGAGTGTTCATGTCATAAAAGGTATACTGTAAGACTTTACCAATACCCAATAGCCCAGGAGCACAGCAAAGCTTATCAATAATATGGGTTGTGTATCTTGAGCCTAAACCTCTGGCTGAAAGCACAACACAGCATAATTCTCTCTGTCAGCATATGTTGCTATAGCTGAAATCATGTCAGCTTAACAAAAACAATCAAGTCTTCTTCATGACTTTGATCAGTGATAGGCCTGGCCTGGCCCAACAACCAGTTCCCTTGAAGTGTGTGGGGCCAGGCTGGGATTGGGGCGGGGCCAGGTTAAGGGGGCAGGGAGGGCATGAGCAGGACTGGGGGGCAGTGCCAGGGAGGACATTCCACCAACCCCAGCAGGCTGTGGGTGCAGGTGGGCAGGGCAAGGAGGTGGCCCCAATTCCGGTGCACTGCTCGTGTGCTAATGTTGGTGCACACGCAGTCTAGGGTTTCCCCAGGCTTTCCTTGTCTTTAGCCTTACCTCCGGCTGGGGACAGGGAAAGCCTGGAGAGGCCTTCAGAGAGTCCCGCCCACACCTCCTCCCTATTTGAAAACTTCCAGACTGCTTTCTGGGAAGCAGTGCGGAGAATTTACCTTTATAGGAGAGGTGAAGGCAGGGGACGCTGCCTCTGCTGCAGTCGTAGGTGGCCAGTAGAGTCCAGAGGAGCCACCCCAAGGCCATCCAGCCTCATCTCTGCATGGTGGCCTCTGCAGCAGCGCTGGGTTCTGCTGAGGGACCCCCTGCCCCTCTCCCACTGCTGCTCCTCAGCAGGGCATCAAATCCGTCGCCCAACTAACTGACTGAGTTGCAGCTGCCAGAGTCCCCACTGACTCCCCTCAGCTGACAGAATGGGACGGGACGGGACAGGCGCTCCTTTGCCCTCCCTGCCAACACTTATCCAGGTGCGGCTCCACAGCCAGACAATCTCCCCACAGCTGCCTCACACCAGCATGGCACTTACTTCTGAGTAGGCATTCATTGGATTGTGCTGCAAGCCTATCTACATTTTCCTGCGAGTAAGCGCCCTTGAGTGTCATGGGACTTACTTCTGCGTAGGCATGCATTGGATTGTGCCCCAAGGCTGCAACCCTGTCCACACTTTCCTGGGAGTAAGCCCCATTGATTGTCATGGGACTTACTTCTGAGTAGACCTGCCTAACCTTGCTCCTGGAGGCTGACCCTGTCCATACTTTCCTGGGAGTAAGACCTATTGACTTTATAGGGAATTACTTCTGAGTAGACCTGCCTAGCCTTGCACCCTGAGGCTGCACCCTATCCACACTTTCCTGGGAATAAGACCCAGTTACTCTAATGGGAACTACTTCTGAGTAGACCTGCCTAGCCTTGCTCCCTGAGGTTGCACCCTATCCACACTTTCCTGGGAATAAGACCCATTGACTGTTATGGGACTTACTTCTGAGTAGACCTGCCTAGCCTTGCTCCCTGAGGCTGCACCCAGTCTCCACTTTCCTGGGAGTAAGACACATTGACTTAAAAAGGGGGAGGGGAGGCTGTGTGCTCCTGCAGCCACCTGCTGCTCTAGCGGTCGAGGAAAGGACACTCTGCGCTGGGGCTTGTGGGCTGCCGCTTGGAGCAGCAAATTCAAAAGTGCCTGGCTGCCCCAAGGAGAAACAGCCGCTGAACCGGTACGCCCAGTTATCTTCTCTCCCCCTTGCTACCAGATAGGTAGTGGGGCGAACTAACAACCGGTACGGGCTATCCGACCCAAACCCGTTACTGCCCACCACTGGCTGTGATCTGGTGCCAAACTTAATAAGTAAACAATGGCTGCTCTATAAATAACTACAAAGAGCTTTATCCCCCCCCCCGGCCTAAGACACAACTCACAGATTAGTAAAATACTACCTAGTCTAGAGCAATGAAACCTAAAAAAGGAAAATTACTCTAAAAAATGCTCAAACATTACAAGCATGTTTGCCACTCAACCAATTAGAATTGTCTGTTATAATCATATGGTATAATGCAGCCTATTAAATGAAATAATGCTTTCTTGCTTCTATAACCTGCTTTGCCACTATAAAAAATTAAAGCCAGCAGACATTTTGCTGACTCATCACTTTAGAACATGTGTTCTAAGAGTTTGCCCAACACATGTTAAATAAAAATCCTCTTTCTAATAATTCTACCAAAAGTTTTGTAAAATGTCCAACAATACCATTCACAAATTTCATGCTTCTCAGTAAAGAGTTTGGGGCAGGGTGTTGATCAGTCAGCAATTCTTCAATGTAAAGTGGCACATCATGAAACAAATTTAATTCATTCCAGAGGCATGTTTATTACGTGAAACATTCTTTACATGAAATGGATTTTCCCATAGGAAATCATGGAAACTCAGACGATTGGTTCCACAACCCCCAAAATATTCATATAAAAATATTAACTGGATGTAAAAATGATGACATAACACTGGGATTGAATTCAAAACATGCATTCAATGTGCATGATCCTATGAAGTCTACTTAGGCTGCAATCCTAAAGATACTTTCATGGGGGCAAGCCCCATTTAATATAATGGGGCTTACTTCTGTGTAGACATGATTAGGAGGTTGCAATCAAAGACCCTTTCAAAGTGTCTCCCCACTTTCTCTCTTCATGCTGAGCCTCACTCTCCCCTGCTTCCTTCTGGCAAGCTGAGCTGCTTCCCTCTTTTCCACTGCTATTCTCTATCTCTGCCTAGCGGATGCCCAGCACAGGAGGAATAGTGTGGAAGTGTTGATTTCGTTATGGGCAGGTGCGCTAGGCAGCCCTGACACTTTTTAAAAGGACTGCTGGCCAGCATGTCTGCCTCAATTGCCAACGAGTTTGTTTGTTACGTGAAGCACAGTTTGTTACGTGAAGCAGAATCCTAAATAAATTTTTGTTTGTTACGTGAAACAAACATTATGTGGGGCGTTTGTTATGTGAGGTGTCACCTTATAGGGAGGAAAACACATTATGCCCCTTTTCATCCCCTTCCTGTTGGAATCTCCCAAAATCAGTCCTTAGCAGTTGCCTATAAAAGGAACACCTTCCTCAAAGTTCATGCTTCTAGGTGTGGCGGTTTTGGCTGGTCATTGATAAGTGAGTGAGTCACTCAGTCAGTCAGTCACCTTTCAGATGGATGGATGGATGGATGGATGGATGGATGGATGGATAGATAGATAGATAGATAGATAGATAGATAGATAGATAGATAGATAGATAGATAGATAGATAGATAGATAGAGTGGTACTTCCCTTAATGAGTACCTCAAATAGCGAGTCATTCACCTAAAGAGCAAAAATTTCTGTGGGATTTTGCTTCACCTCTTTTTGCATAGCCCCTTGGCTGTGCCCCTTTTGAATGCCCCTTTTGGGAGGGCTCCCTGTCCTTCTCCCTGCATTGGCTGGCCCCTTTTGAATGCAAGCTGCAGTGAATGTAATCCTATGGAAATTAGATCTGGCCCCTTTTCAATGCCAGCTACTTTGAATGCAGTCCTATGGAAATTGGACCTGGCCCCTTTTCAATGCAATCTGCATTGAATGCAATCCTACGGAATCCTATGGAAAGAGTCAGGCTTGCATCTTATGCACTTTCCTGTGAGTAAGCCCCAGTGGATTCAATGGGGCTTGATTCTGAGGAGACAGCATCAGATCTGGCCCCTTTGCTATTGCAGAGAGAAATATGCAGTCAGTGACATTATTCTAATGGTTTTCCTTAACCTCTATTAGGCCGGGGGAGCGTTGACCCAAAGCTCCTTTGCTGGAAAGTAATACAATACATCTGGATGGATAAATGTTATCAGTCTTCAGAATCTGACATACTGAACATGGTATCTGCTCACATGAAACCAAATCACTGACCCTTCTTTTTGGTGGTTACAGGAGCTGTGACTCTATTTGTATCCTTGGGAGCTCTGGTAGGCCAATGTCAGGCCATATCTCGAGCATTCTGGAAGTCTTTGCTGTTGATTTTATGATGTCTTTGTTCCCAGTTTGCTTCCAAACTTCACAATTTGAAAACCCAATATTTCTACCGAAACAGTTGGATAGCAAGTATCTAATCACTAGTTAAGTACTTTTTCAGAGATGAAAGCATTTCTTCCCTGAAGATGTTATTAAATGCCCATTGGATTTTGCAACTGAACATTCTCCAGTACTGCTGAATTCTCCAATATTTGCTGGAGAGTCACCAATGATTCAACATTCCTATTTAACTTTCTGTGAAACTGAATTTCAGTATTTTTTTATTTTATACAGTTCAGGTCTTCAATCATAAATTGCAGATCTTAGGCTTTAGCTGCATAGCTCCTGAGCCACTAGAATGATTTATACAAATCTAATGCTCACCTTTTAAAAAAAATGTTGAAAGTCTTCAAAATCATGATTTGCATTAGATTTGATGGCACATTCCATTCAAGTAAATACAGCATTTTGATTCTAGGTATAGGTCAGTATTTGACCGTTTCATATATTGTAATAGAAAAGTAACATACCCTACCAGAGTAACATACCATATCCAGAGTAACTATGGGAATACGTAAGAGGCATTTACTCTGGATTGCTCTATGCATTTCTCATAGGTGGCACCATAACTACGTCACTGTAAAAGGTCCCATAGTTACTCTGGATTGTAGACATAATCCCACTGTTGTATAAAGTAGTTCAATTAGGTAAAAATCATAAAATATACCCATTGTCACATTATTATTGTCATATAACTAATTGTTGTATGCAGTAAAATTAAATTTTGCACCTGCTTTTCAATAAACATTTTTTTTTTAAATCTCAAGCCTTTTGAAATCAGGGTGTGCATTAGATTCAATGGTGCATTCATTTTCTAAGGCTGCTATCCCAAAGACACTTTCCTGGGAATAAGAACCATTGAACATAATGGTGCTTACTTTTGAATGACATGCTTAGGATTGTACTCTTGGCATCATTCCTGCTCCTGGCAGGGTCTGCTTTAGGTGATTGGATGTAACATGGGGAAATCTGGCTGGCCAGTCACAGGGGCTGTCACTAGGCTGTTGCTTCATGCAGCACCTGGGTCTCAAACCACCAACCTGCCAATCTTCAAAACATACAGGCACAACACCTTTAACCATGAAGCAACAAGTGTGCATACGATTTGAGTAAATATGGTTATAATAAAAGAATAAAAATGTTACAATAAAATTAAACTATAAAAACAACTAAAAGAAGTTTCATCTACCATAGATTTAGTACCTCATGAATGCATTTGTTCCATCAGGACTGCATGTGGCTGCTTCAGAGCTGAAAAATTGGATGGGATTGGGCCGAATCTATCTCAAAGGCTTGGTGTAAAATAGGGGTCTCTAAATTTTCCAGCCAAAGGGCCACATCAAATACCTGGCACAGTGTCAAAGGCCAGAAAATAAATGTATGCTGCAATCCTAAAGACATTTTCCGGGGAGTAAGCCCATTGAATATAAAAGGACTTACTTCTGAGTAGCTTAGGATTACATAAGATTGAGCATGGGATTGCACCCTTAAATTAATATTTAAATAAGTACATTAGAGATGAAACTTAGATGAATGCATAAATCATATAATGAAATTTTAAAATTTCCTAAAAGTCCCAGGATTTCCCAATCACATCACAGAAATAAACTGCATACTCATGAACTCATGAATAGATCCCCATTTCCCTATATCCCTAGTACCTTCCAAGGCAGGGGTCTCCAAACCCCTGTCCAGGGGCTGGATGTGGCCCTCAGCAAGCCTCAATATGGCACTGGCAAGACCCCTTTATCTGGCCCTCTATCTATCTTTGGACTGGGGTTTGGAGACCCATGGGTTAAAAGGAATAGTTCTTTTGCTTTGGTGCCCCTTCCAAAGATTTGTGTAGAAGAGTTGGGGACATGGTGATACAATCTGATGTTGAAGCTCAGGGAATATCCAGTGATATCTGAAGGAACAACACTTCTTCAGGATAGGTTCCCATATTAAAAGTGAGAGGAGGCTTGGCATAGGTAGGACTACTGCAAGTTGATATTATAACATTGTTCCCTTTCAAAAAAAATGGAGTACATTTAACCTAAGGTGATTGTGTCTCTTATTTTTTGGAGGGGTAGTGTAACCAGACCAAGCTGTGAATGAATATTGTCATCCAATGGGGGAGTACTATTTATGCTGCTTTTATGATTTCATGGGAGGATAGCAGAGATAATAATGTGCTGTAGGTAGATAACATTGGCTATCTGGACTTTTCACTTCTTTCTATGATGCTGTATTTTTGTACAGGTTATGCCTCATTATCCACTGGGGTTCTGTTGCAGAATCCCTAGTGGATAATAAAACCCGTAAATACCAAATCAGAATAAAAATAGTTAAAAAAATAATAATAGTAAAAAGTTTTTAAAAACCAAAGAACTCCATTTCCAGGTTTCTTGCTCATCTGTTATTAGCCCAGAATGCATCAGTACGGATACTATACCACATTCACTCATTAGATGGGGTGAATAATGGAATCTAAACTAACTGTAATTATTTAAAAGTGCGGCGATCTGAAATTTTGATGCTTTTCCCCTTCTTACAAAGCATTTAAAGGTGGACCTCGGTTTCAGTGGTGAATAAAGTCACTGGATACCAAATCAGTGGATACTGACAGCCCACCTGTACTTTTGATGCAATTCATTTTTTAAAAAATGTGGTTAGGATCGTTAACATGTGGGATCCTCTTCTGTGGTGTGACATGGTCTGGTGATGGAAAATTTGCAAAATGATTGAATTGATTATACAATCAGATTATACAATCAGATTATACGGTCATGATCCTTCATGAGCCCAATGTTATCCTGTGTAATAATGGGGTAGATCCACATGAAGTTCAAATATGCCCATTGGATTTGATTTTTAAACATTTTTCACATCCATGATATACCCGTTTGGGCTAAAACATGGGCTAAAATTGGCACAGGTTGGGGACGAAATATTTCTATAGAGGCCTTAGGATTTATTGTGATAACATTGCAGAAAATACACCATAACCAAGGACACACATACCACACATCACAAAACAAAATCAAGCAGTTGTGTTAATCATACCAAGGCTAAAACTTAGGCATAACTTAGGCTAAACCAGCAAGAATAGCAGAGACAGCACTGGCCATGTCAAAGAAGCATGCTTTTCCAGGCACTGTTATACTCCTGATGACATAAAACATGCAACATAACTTAGAAGCCTTCTATCAGTTTGTGTCCCTCCTGGCCTGAATAGGACCTTTTCTGCTGACTTAATGGTACTTACCAATATTGGGTGATAGCAGAAAGACCGTCAATAGGAAGCCTCAGACATCCATTATTTTATACAATGTAAAAATGCTAGCTGTTCTTGAAAATCATTGCAATGCCCCTTCCATTTTTCTGTTCACAAATGGGGACATGGAATATAGGGTCCAAAATGTCAGTGAATACAATGTTAAGAGTCTAAGAAATGACACCCAGGAAATTAGGAAGCCTCATGATTCTACTGTAGGATCGTGCCTTCTCTCTTTCCCCGACAATTTTTGTTCCCATTTTAATCCAACAAACTTTTTGGATTGTTTCAAAATGGCAAGAACACAAGCCGCACTTTTAAACTTGATTTGCAAAACCTCTTTAATCACAAATGCCCACCCACATAAGATATCTCTAAATACACATAGTCATAGGTATCCAAGTGTTTGAAAGTATATTCATTTATATGGGGATTTTGAGGGTTTCTCAGATCCTTTTTCAAACAGCCAATATGAAAGAGAACTTTGAAAGAAAAGGAAATGCTGAGTGCTGGCTTTCCATCCATCCACTCACCCCAGCTGAATAAAACTTGGACTGCAAAGCTGCTTCTAATGCTTCTTTGCTCTGAGTTTATGTAGTGGAAGTTTGAAGGAATTGTCAGCTGGGGGAACCATAAGCTTATTGGTTTCATAAGTCTTTTGGAGAGCACCCAGTTTCAGAGCCAGCTGAATAAAAGGAAAGGGGAGAGCAGGAGTGTGCAATATTCAGTATGAAGGCCCCCGGTTAAAGATCATAGAGCTTTGAAACTGTCCGTTTTGACCGTGTTCCAAAGAGTTGTACACATTAGAGAAAATGATGGATGGCTGCAACATAAACTGCCATCTGTCTTTGTTACTTTTCCAAAGGCAACTGCAGTCAAAATACTCATTTGCTGAGGGAGCTATTATGATAATCACCCAAAGTTATTATGCACTGGTGAGAAAGAATCAAGTAGGCGTAAACATCAGCATTGTGAGTGTCAAAGAACAAGCTGTCCTTCCTTCTTTCCCTTGCTTTGTATTAGTTCCAAAGTCCAGCTTTAAATAATAGTTTTTTATCTTTTTGTGCCTTCTCAAGAATAAGGGAGCAGTGCACCTGTTCTGAGATCCTCAGCTTTTTTTTAAACAACTTCTCATTCATCACAGATCACTGTAGCTTACATGGAAATACTCAAGCATTTATGAACAAACAGTACACTCACTGCAGTTTCCACATAGTATAGTGCATGTTGCACCAATTCTAACTAACAAAAGTCCTGTAAAGCAATTTGTGACAGTATAGCATAGATGGGAGCTCTAATTCTATGACTTTGGACTCAGGTTGTGAAAATTCCAGTTTTCTAGTAACTTGATGACTCTACAGTCATGGAAAGTTTGGAAACAGAAAAACATAAGTAGGGGAAACAAGTTGAGTCTTCCCCTGTGTATAGATTGGGGTTGGATGCATGGTAAAACCCTGTGGAAAACCATCATGCAGACAGAGCAAGAAGCAGGAAGGGGTAATGTCTTTCAGCCAAGGAAGGGAGGCAAGATAAATGTTTTACTCTATTCTGATAAGAGGGGAGGAACAAATGCTCATTGGGTAAAGGATCAGAATTATAACATCTAAATTGGCTAAGAGATGAGAGAAGGTGGAACAAGATGGTTCTTGTATTTGGATTGATTGCAAAAGCCCAGCGAGGGTACAGTGTGTGAGGTGAACTCAGAAGCAAGCCCTATAATAATCAATGAAACTTATACCCAGGAAATTGTAATGCAGTCCACTCAAGCTTTCTCTCACTCAGCCTGGATAAGACTGAACTCTTTAAATTGAATCAGTGGCATCACTCAGGTTTGCTTCAGCTGGTGTGGAATGACAGAGTGTAACCCTATGATAGACCTTTCCCTAGGGTGACAAGCTGCCCAAACCTAAAAAGGAGGACAAGATCTTGGATTCCTCTCAGCCTGGCCTTTCTAGCAGACAATGGCATGCCTACTCATGAGTAAATCCACGATATTTGGCACTTTCACATTGGCACTAAGGCAAAATGCATATTGGCAGTTAGCATATTTGGCACTAAGGCAAAATGCTTATTTTTATTTTTAGTTTTTTGGCCATAAATTTTGGTCAGAAAGCGATATTTCAAAACAGATTTTTCACTGGATTCTGCTCTTCAATACAAATCCAAAGACATATGACATGATAGGGTACTGCACTCCATCGCAAAGTTCAAAAATGACCAAACAGAATACTGGTCAAAATGAATAAGGTGAAGTTCAACATAGAAAAATGCAAAGTTCTGTATTTAGGCAAAAATAACTAAACACACTGGTATAAAACGGGAGATACCTGGCTAGGTAGTACAACTTGGAGCAACTGGCAGGCGATGCAAGGAAATTTAAGGTAGTAGTAATGGAGGACTTTAACTATCCAGACATTTGCTGGGAGACACACTCAGCCAAACATGGAAGCGACAATAAATTCCTGATGGGCCTGGAAGATAACTACATGGTCCAAAAGGTGGAGGAAGCAATAAAGGGAGGGGGCATCCTTGATCTAATCTTAACTAATTGTGATGAACTGATTGACCGGGTCAACGTGGCGGGAACTTTAGGAGAAAGCGATCATGAGCTGCTGGAATTTAGAATAATGTGGGAAATAAAGAGTGCAGAGTGAATACATCCAATACATTGGATTTCAGGAAAGCTGATTTCAACAGGCATAGAGGAGTCATAGGCAGAATCCCATGGGTTGATGATCTAATGGGGAAAGGGGCCCAAGATGGGTGGGAGCTCCTTAAGAGGCAGCTTCTACAAGCACAGTCAGAAACAATTCCCATGAAAAAGAAAGGGGGGAAAAGCCTGAAAAAACCAGGTTGGGTGCAAAAGCAACTTGGGGATCAGCTGAAGTTAAAGAAAGAGAAGTATAGGGAGGGGAAGACTGGAAAGATCACCAGGGAGGACTACAGGCAGATAGCCCAGTCTTGTAGGGAGGGGGCCAGGAATGTTCAAGCTCAGTATGAGCTGAGGCTGGCCAGGGGAGTCAAGGATAACAAAAAGAGCTTCTTTAGATATGCCGAAAGGAACAGGAGGAGAGACGATGGGGTGGGGCTGCTCCAGGGCAAAGATGGACAACAGATGTCTGGAAACCAGGAGAAGGCAGAGCTGCTGAACTCCTACTTTGAGTCTATCTATTCTCGGAAGGAGGGCTGTGCAAATGGGGCTGCGGGATCATTGGCTGATGCGGGGATGTGTTTGCATCCCCAAAGCGGAAAAGAAAACATGGATGGTGCAGAACAGCAGATTAAGATTGATAGAGAACTGGTTCGAAGTCACTTAACTGGCTTAAATGAATTCAAGTCATTTGGACCAGATGAGCTGCATCCTTGAGTTCTTAAGGAACTCGCAGATGTCCTTGCAGAGCCTCTGTTGATCATCTTTGAGAAATCCTTGAGGAGTGAAGAAGTGCCACTGGACTGGAAGAGGGCGAATGTAGTCCCAATCTTTAAGAAGGGGAAAAAAGAAGACTTGGGAAATTATAGACCAGTCAGTTTGACTTCAGTCCCGGGCAAGATATTAGAACAAATCATAACACACACAATTTGTGCACATCTAGAGAAGTACTCTGTGATCAAAACAACCCAGCATGAATTTACCAAGAATAAATCTTGCCAGACAAATCTGATCTCCTTTTTTGATCGGATTACAAGCTTACTGGACAATGGCAATGCTGTGGATGTCATTTATCTTGACTTCAGCAAAGCATTTGACAAGGTCCCACACAAGATTTTAATTGGGAAGTTGGAAAAATATGGCTAGACAAGGCAATTGTTAGGTGGATCTGCAACTGGCTTGACGACTGCACCCAAAGGGTTTTAGTAAATGGTTCTGTGTCAACCTGGAGGTCGGTTTCTAGTGGGGTACCCCAAGGCTCTGTCTTGGGCCGGTTCTCTTTAAAATTTTCATTAATGACTTAGAGGAAGGGATACAGGGGAGCCTGATCAAATTTGCGGATGGCTCCAAGCTGGCAGGAGTAGCAAACACAACAGAAGAGAGGACAAACCTCCAGGAGGATCTGGATAAACTATAATTCTGGTTTGTAAAAAATAGAATGAATTTCAACAGGGAGAAGTGCAAGGTTCTGCACTTAGGCATTAAAAACCAAAAAATACAGATATAAAATGGGGGATACTTGGCTTGGCAGCACAACATGTGAGTAGGATCTTGGAGTAGCCGTGGATCACAGGCTGAACATTAGTCAGCAGTATGATGTGTCTGCAAAGAAAGCAAATGCCATTTTAGGTTGCATTAAGAGGACTGTAGCTTCCACGTCAAGAGAAGTTCTAGTTCCTCTTTATTCAGCATTGGTGAGACCTCACCTTGAGTACTGTGTTCTGGGCACCTCAGTTTAAGAAGGATGCAGCCAAACTGGAGCAAGTCCAGAGGAGGGCGACAAGAATGATCAGTGGGATGGAAGGGAAACCCTGTGAGGAAAGGTTGGGGGAACTTGGTATATTCAGCCTGGAGAAGAGGAGGCTGAGAGGAGACATGATTGCCCTCTTCAGATACCTGAAGGGCTGTCATAGGGAGGAAGAGGCTCATTTGTTCATAGCTGCTTCTGAAAGCAAAACTAGAACCAATGGGTACAAACTTCAAGAGAGGATATTCCAGTTGGATATCTGGAAAAAATTCATGACAGTTCGGTCGGTTCGGCAGTGGAAGAGATTGCCAAGGGAAGTGGTGGACTCTCCCTCACTGGGGATCTCCCTCACTGGGGATCTCAACGAGCACCTGTCGGGGATGCTCTAGGGGGATTTCCTGCTGCAGGCAGGGAGTTGGACTAGATGGTCCCTTCCAACGAGGTCCCTTCCAACTCTTTGATTCAATGATTCTATGATTCTACAATATTTGAGAAGTATCTTGAACTGGCAGTATATGATGAACAAGAATCAACGGTAGGATGTGGCTGCAAAGAAGGTAAATGCAACTTTAGCCTGCTTTGGTAAAAATGTAGCCTCAAAGTCATGGGAACTAGTGGTTCTGCTTTTTTCTCTAATGTTTAGACATCACCTGGAATACTATGTCCACTTCTGTGCTCCTCGCTTTAAGAACAGTGCAACCAAACTGTGGCAGGTTCCGAGGACTGTAGAAGGATGATCAGAGGGCTGGAAAACAAGCCCACGAAGCTAGGTTGAGGGAACTTAGTGTTCAGCCTTAGTGTTCAGCCTGGAGAAGAGAAGGCTAAGATGAGGTATGATCAAACACTTCATATATTTGAAACATTGTTATATAGAAGAAGAGACGTGTTCTCAATGGCTTCTGAAAGTAGAACTAATAGGTACAAACTTTAAGAAAAGTGACTCCGACTGGATATCAGGAAAAATGTCCTGATGGTAATGGTGGTTCAGAAGTGGAACAGATCGCAAGGGAGGATGCAGACTCTCCCTCATGGGAGATCTATAAACATAGGGTTGACATGAACCAACAGTACATACAGTTGATGCTATAGAAGGATTTCCTTTTACATGCAGCAATTGAGCAAGATGATTATTCTGTCCCTTGTAATAAGAACTACTGATGTTGCCACTTCATCTTTACTTCAGTTTTACCAGGTATGTTGTCCATATTCCTAATTTAGATAAATGATCCGAGGGACTCTAACAGTGAACCCACTGTCCCCTAAATATGTCTCATATTCTCAAATACAAGTCAAGCATTAGGCTAGCAAGGTATTCCTTGGTTCAGATTTCAATCTGAACCTGAGAAAAATTCCACTTTCACTCCATTCCAAACCAATCCTATTTACGACCATCAATCATCCAAACATCCTTCCCTTTACATACTTAGCTCCATTCTTCTTCTTCTTCTTCTTCTTCTTCTTCTTCTTCTTCTTCTTCTTCTTCTTCTTCTCCTTCTTCTTCTTCTTCTTCTTACTAGCGAAAGGCATACCCGTGTTGCAGGAGTTACTTCTCCATACAACATCCTCCATGGCGCATCAACAACCCATGTGCAACCTACCCCCATGTACAACATTCACCTGTGCGCAACTTCCCCCATGCGCATCATCCCCGTGCGCAAATTTCCCTGTGCACATCATCCCCCCATACGCAACTTTCCCCCATGCGCAACTTTTCCCCATGCGCAACTTCCACCCATGCGCAACTTCCCCCATGTGCAACTTTTCCCAATGCGCAACTTTCCCCCATGCGCAAATTCCCTCCATGCGCAACTTCCCCCTTGCGCATTGTCCCCAGGCGCATGGTTCCCCCATGCGCATCGTTCCCCCATGTGCAACATCCCCATGCGCAACTTCCCACCATGCGCATCATCCCCCATGCGCATCATCCCCCCATGCGCATCATTCCCCATGTGCACCATCCCCATGCACAACTTCCACCCATGCGCAACTTCCCCCGTGTGCAACTTTTCCCAATGCGCAACTTTCCCCCATGCGCAAATTCCCTCCATGCGCAACTTCCCCCTTGCGCATTGTCCCCAGGCGCATCGTTCCCCCATGCGCATCGTTCCCCCATGTGCAACATCCCCCATGCGCATCATCCCCCCATGTGCATCATTCCCCATGTGCACCATCCCCATGCACAACTTCCCCCCATGCGCAACTCCCCCCATGTGCTACTTCCCCCATGTGCAACTTCCCCCCATGTGCAACTTTCCCACATGCGCATCATCCCCCCATGTGCAACTTCCCTACATAGAATCATAGAATCATAGAGTTGGGACCTAGTAGGTCATCTAGTCAAACCCCCTGCCTGCAGCAGGAATTCCCCCTAGAGCATCTCCAACAGGTGCTCATCAAGCCTCTGCTTGAAGATCCCCAGTGAGGGAGAGTCCATCACCTCCCTTGGCAATCTGTTCCACTGCCGAACCGCCCTCACCGTCAGGAATTTTTTCCGGATTTCCAGCCGGAATCTCCTTTCTTGCAGTTTGTACCCATTGGTTCTAGTTCTGCTTTCAGAAGCAGCTATGAACAAATTGGCCCCTTCCTCCATATGACAGCCCTTCAGGTATCTGAAGAGGGCAATCATGTCTCCCCTCAGCCTCCTCTTCTCCAGGTTGAACATCCCAAGTTCCCCCAACCTTTCCTTGTAGGGCTTCCCTTCCATCCCACTGATCATTCTTGTCGCTCTCCTCTGGACTTGCTCCAGTTTGGCTGCATCTTTCTTAAACTGAGGTGCCCAGAAATGAACACAGTACTCAAGGTGAGGTCTCACCAATGCTAAATAAAGAGAAACTATAACTTCTCGTGACTTGGAAGCTACAGTCCTCTTAATGCAACCTAAAATGGCATTTGCCTTCTTTGCAGACACATCACACTGCTGACTCATGTTCAGCTTGTGATCCACGGCGACTCCAAGATCCCACTCACATGTTGTGCTGCCAAGCCAAGTATCCCCCATTTTATACCTATGTTTTTGGTTTTTATTGCCTAAGTGCAGAACCTTGCACTTCTCCCTATTGAAATTCATTCTGTTTGTTACAGCCCAGGATTCCAGTTTATCCAGATCCTCCTGGAGGTTTCTCCTATCTTCTGATGTGTTTGCTACTCCTCCCAGTTTGGTGTCATCTGCAAATTTGATCAGGCTCCCCCATATCCCTTCCTCCAAGTCATTGATGAAAATGTTAAAGAGAACCGGTCCCAAGACAGAGCCTTGGGGTACCCCACTAGAAACTGACCTCCAGGTTGACACAGAACCACTTACTAAAACCCTTTGAATGCGGCCATCGAGCCAGTTGCAGATCCACCTAACAATTGCCCTGTCTAGCCCATATTTTTCCAACTTCCTAATTAGAATGTCATGTGGGACTTTGTCAAATGCTTTGCTGAAGTCAAGATAAATGACATCCACAGCATTGCCACTGTCCAGTAAGCTCGTAACCTGATCAAAAAAGGAGATCAGATTTGTCTGGCAAGATTTATTCTTGGTAAATCCATGCTGGGTTGTTTTGATCACCGATCATTTTGTTTTGATCATGTGCATCATCCCTCCATGTGCATCATCCCCATGCGCAACTTCCCCCCATGCGCAACTCCCCCATGCACTACTTCCCCATGTACAACTTCTCCCATGTACAACTTTCCCACATGCGCATCATCCCCGTGTGCAACTTCCCCCATGCGCAACTTTCCTACATGCATAACTTCCCCCATGTACAACTTCCCCCATGCGCATCATCCCCCCATGCGCATCATCCCCCCATGCGCAACTTCCCCCCATGCGCAACTTTTCTACATGCGCAACATCCCCCATGTGCAACTTTCCCCCTGCGCAACTTCCCCCCAAGCGCATCATCCCCCATGCACAACTTCCCCCCAGGCGCAACTTCCCCCATGTGCATCACCTCCCATGCGCAACTTCCCCCATGCACAACTTTCCTACATGCACAACTTCCCCCATGCGCAACTTCCCGCATACGCAACTTTCCTACATGTGCACCATCCCCCATGTGCAACTTCCCCCATGTGCAAATTCCCCCATGCGCAACTTCCCCCATGCGCATCATCCCCCATGCGCAGCTTCCCCGCTTGCGCAACTTTCCTACATGCGCAACTTCCCCCATGCGCAACTTCCCTCCATGTGCAGGATCCTTTCCAGTGCAACCTCTTCCTCCCAACAACATCCACCCCCCCCAGTGCACCAGGCACTGAGCACCAAACTGGCTGGATGTTATTCAGTCTCCCAGGTTAAGTATAGGACAAAAACACGTTGCCCCCTTTTCAGCCCCTGAAGGGTTAAATTTCTCCTCATGTGTTCTTGGTGGGTATTCAGGTGACAGAAGGATCCCTCCCAGAATTCCATGCTTCTAGGCCCAGCAGTTGGGGAGGAATGTTGCTGAGTCTGCAATTTTCAATGCAAAGTATAGGAGGAAAATGCAATGCGCCCCTTTTCACCCCCTTCCAGTTGGAATTTCCAAAAACCGGTTCTTAGTGTACCCCTCCATCACGGAAGGAACACCCACCCCAAATTTCATGCTTCTAGGCCCAGCAGTTTTAGCAGGGCGGTGATGAGTCAGTGAGTCAGTCAGTGAGTCAGTCAGTGAGTCACTTTTCTCTTTTATATATATAGATTATTATTATTATTATTATTATTATTATTATTATTATTATTATTATTATTATTATTATTATTATTATTAATGTACAGGAAAAAATTTTGTGCTAGTTTCATTCACTTCACCAGTCGGACCCTTGCAAAGGACTGTGTGATGTAGCGGTGTATAATTTGTGCTGATCCCAGAATAGCGGATTTCTGCAGTTGGCAGAGTGATATTTTGTCAATGCCAAAATTTTTCAGGTGCCTGCTGAGGTCTTTGATCACTGCACCCAGTGTGCTATTTACCATTGGAACCACCTGCACTGGCTTACACCAGATTCGCTGTAATTCAATTCTTAGATCTTGGTAGCGGGAGATCTTTTCCAGTTATTTCTCCTCAATTCTGCTGTCACCTGGTATGGTGATGTCAACAACCCACACCTTACTGCTTTCTATGATGGTGATACCTGGAGTACTGTGTTCCAAGACCTTGTCTGTCTGTATCCTGAAGTCCCACAGAAGCTTGACCTGATCATTTGCAACCACTTTTTCAGGCTTGTGGTTGCATCAGTTTTTTGCCACTGGCAGATGATACTTTTGGCATAGATTCCAGTGGATCATCTGGGCAACAGAGTGTGCCTCAGTTTGTAGTCAGTCTGCGCAATCTTCTTGCAGCCACTTAGAATGTGGTCGATGGTTTCATCTACTTCTTTGCAGAGCCGGCATTTTGGGTCATCAGCTGATTTTTCAATTCTGACCTTAATGGCATTTGTCCTGATTGCCTGTTCTTGGGCAGCAATTATCAGGCCTTCCGTCTCCTTCTTCAGTGTTCCACTAGTGAGCCACAACCAAGTCTTATCCTGATCATCCTTTCTTTCGATCTTGGCAAGGAATTGGCCATGCCATACTATATTCTGCCAACTGGCAGTCCCAGCCTGAATTGCACTTTTGTTATATTCCTAGTTGGTCTGCTGCACTTTCAACAACTTTCTCTTGCTGACTTCAATCAAAGCAGATTCCTGGTTCTCTCCTACATAATCTGCTAGGGCATGTTTTTCTTCTTCAACCGACTGCTTCACTTGCAAAAGTCCTCTGTCCCCTGATCTTCTAGGCAGTTACAGCCTGTCAACATCACTACGTGGATGTAAAGCATGGTGAATGTTCATTAATTTCCTTGTTTTCCTGTCCAAGTCATCCAGTTCCTTCTGTGTCCAGTTCACAATGCCAGCAGTCTACCTAACTACAGGTATGGCCCAGATATTTATAGCCTTTATAATATTACTGCCATTCAGTTTGCTCTTCAAAATTTCTCTAACCCTTTGTATGTATTCTTTGCTGACCACAGTTTTTACATTCCCGTGCTTGATTTTGTCCAGCTGCAGTGTGCCCAGATATTTGTAGGCTTCAGGCTGGTGGCATTTAATGGTTTGACCATTTAGCATTTCAATGCCATCACTTTCCGTGATCTTCCCTTTCTTTAGTGCCACTGTGACACATTCGTCCAGGCCAAAATCCATTTTGATGTCGGAACTAAAGATTCGGACTGTATTGGTGAGTGAATGGATTTCTGCTTCTGACTTTCCGTAGAGCTTCAAATCATCCATGTGCAATAGATGTGAAATTTTCTGTGAATTTTTGGCAGTTTGGTGGTAAAGATTCGCTTTCTGTAGGATCACTGACAAAGGGATCATCACGATGACAAACAGCAATGGGGACAGTGAGTCCCCCTTGAAGATTCCTCTTCTAATTTTGACAAGTCCATAACTTTCATTGGCTACGAATAATTCTGTCTTCAAGAGTTTCATTGCATTTTCAATGAAATTTCTTACATTTTTGTTGACCCCAATGGACTCCAGACATTTTATGATCCAGCTGCGTGGCAATGAATCAAAGCCTTTTCTATAGTCAATTCAATCCATTTTCAGATTGGTTTTCCGGCTTTTACAGTTCTCCAGTATCATTTTATCAATCAGGAGCTGATTTTTTGTGCCTCTGCTTCTCTGTTTATTGCCTTTCTGCTCCACTGGTAAGATGTTATTTACTTCCAAGTAATCCTGAATCATGTCAGCTATGATGCCTGTCAGCAGCTGTCAGAACATGGTGGGTAGACTCATTATTGGCCTGAAGTTTCCTGGTGCTATCCCTTTTGCTGGATCCTTCTGTATTAGGAGAGTCTTTCCAGTTGTTAACCACTGGCTGATGTTACCTGTTCATGGCATTTCATTAAATAGTTCAGCCATTTTTCCATGCAGGCTAGCCAGAACCCATGGAGCTGATCATTACCAGGTGAAGTCCAGGTTTTAACTCTTTTCACTCTCTCTCTGATCATTTCAGCTGTTATTTCCATCTGTTCCATTTTGTTCTTGGAGAAATGTTTTTCAAACTCTTTTATTCACCCTGTGTCTCTGTTGTAATCTTTCTTGGTTTCCCATATGTTTTTCCAGAGTTGAGTAGTCACATTCTTCTCAGGTTTTATTACTTTCATATCTGCTTTCGGATTCAAGGCCTGGTGGAAGCGCCTTTGATCTGACTGGAACATTTGATTTTGTCTATACTAGATGAGTCTACCTTCATATCTTTCAATTTTTCTGGCTGTTGCTTTTATCTGCTGTCTCACAATTTCCATGGCTTCTTCAATCTTCCTTGTGTTCAGCCAGTATGTTTTGACCGGGTATTGATTGATTTTGTCATTCCTCAGTGTTTTCTCCTTCATGTTCTTTATGTTTATCATGTTCTTTTCTCCTTCAAGTTCTTCATGTTCTTGCATTTGATCTTCAACTCCAGTCTGATTTTCCATTTTGGTTTTTCAGTTGATTTTCCAGAGGATTTTGGAGGTTCAATCCCCAGTTCTTCTGTTACTATCACTGCTGTGCTGTAGGCGAGCTGATTTGTTTGTTCAATAGATGTTATGCTTAGAGCCTTGTTCTTTCTGCATTTGAGGCAGCATAGGTCAGGATTTTATCTTTCAGTTCTTGTTGCCTTGTAGTCAGTATTCCTGGCAGCTCACCAAGGCCTTCAGGTTCTTGCTCAGCTTTACACAAAATTTCCATACTTTCTTCTTCTTCTTCTTCTTCTTCTTCTTCTTCTTCTTCTTCTTCTTCTGATGATGATGATGATGATGATGATGATGATGATGATGATGATGATGATGATTGGATCATCTTTAATTTGACACACAACTAATGACTGGTAAAAACTTAACAGTTAGAATCCTAATCAAGGTCGTAACAGCTGTTGAGGAATCTTCAAAATATGTAGGTGGTTCCCTGCAACTTTTCTGCACAGTTATGATAGTCAAGCCTGGTGATTTCAGGGTACTAGGGAAAAGCATATCTGCCTTTCTGGAGTAAAATTCCCCCATATGCCATCCCTCCATGGCACATCAACCCACCATGGCGCATCATCCCCCCATGCACACCAATTCCCCATGTGCATCAGTTTGCTATGAGCAACATACCCCCGGGCACAACATCCCCCATGTGCATCAATACCCATTCATAACATGCATAACAACCCTCATGTGCATCAACCTCCATGTGCATCATCTCCCCCCATAAGCATCAACCCCCCAATGTTCATCAACCCCCATGCGCAACATCCCCATGTGCATCCCCCCATGTGCAACCCCCATGCACAGCATCTTCCCTACTGCAACCTCTCCCTCCAAACCATATCCCCCCAGTGCACCAGGCACCAGCACCAAATTGGCTGGAGATTGGTCAGTCCTCCACGTAAAGTATAGGATAAAAACACATTGTACCCCTTTTCAGCTTGTGATAATCTGGCTTGGTGGTATGGGTGGATGACATCTCCCCACTTGAGTTCTTGCCAATATGGAATCAGGCACACTACTAAAGTAATTCCATGGAGGCAGATGAAGCATCTCAATCTTTACTTCTATTCTTTACTTCTTTACTTTACTTCTTTAGATCTATTCTTTAGATCTTTACTTCTATTCATGATAGAGGCACTTCTTTGGTACATGTTTCAAAAGGTATAACAGGTAACTAATGAAACACAAGTTCTTCTTAACTAGAGACAGATTCCAACAGTCCCCTGCATAACAGGTAAGTAACTCTTCTTACGTTTAGTTCTTTGAAGCTGGTAAGTACCAGGTCTCTCCTTCTAAACTAAGGCCTAAGTTGCACAAGCATGAACATACCTCCTCCTTCCCTTTGCCTGTCTTTTCCCAGTCTGCCCCTTTCCCTGCCTTTTCTGTTCCTTTTATCCATTCCAGGGGCCCCTCCCCTTGAGAGCTTCCATCATTCTGCTCTGGGAAGGGTGGAAGGTTCCACCACCACACAGGCCCTTGGATGGGTCCAGGCCGGTGTAGGGTGTATCCTTCCCCCGGTGCCATCCTGGACCTTCTTTGAGCCAGCCATTCTCAGACCTCTGCAGCCTCTCTCTACTTCTTCCTCACTTCCTCCTGTTCCCTGAGGATCCTCTCTGCTCCCTTTGGGTCTTCTTTCCTGCTCTACAGTTCCTCAGTCTTTCTGTCCTTCGCCTCTCTCTCCTATGGGGGGTTCTAGAGACTGGCACCCGGACTGCTGGGTCACAGTGGCAATCTATGTCCCCCTCCTTGTATGACACCTCAAGGTACATCAAGTCCTTAGCTAGCTTCTCCTTCGGGGTCTGCCTTTTGGTACCCTCACACAGCACCTTAATACTTGATACTGATATTAAGTGATATCTTGTACTTTTAAAGTTGAAACTTCGTATTACAAAGTGTGTGTATCTTTAATGCCTAGGTCTGAATCATGAATTTTACAAGGTTCTCAACTTTAAAAATGTAGAAATGGCATGTCCAACAAAGGTCTCGAGGGCTGCATCTATGGGCTTTCTGAAGGTTGTCCTGCTAGCTACGTTAAGGGTGCAGTGCCTGTCCCCAGTACAAATGTCTGTTCCAGTGCATATTGCAAGAAAGTTACAGGAGGTCAAAATGCCAATGTCAGTATGATATACAGTGGAGTCTCACGTAAGAAATTTAATTTGTTCCAGAGGCATGCGTTACGTGAAATGCTGTTTACATGAAGCAGATTTTCCCATAGGAAATAATGGGAACTCAGACGATTGGTTCCACAATCCAAAAAATATTCATATAAAAATATTAACTGGATGTAAAAATGATTACAAATCACTAGTATTATACAGTACAAAACACTGTAATATACAGTAACATGCAACACTGCAATAACTGTACCTTTGAAAACCTTCATGGGTGGTGTGAGGGTTACAGAGAGGGGGATGACTTTGGCTGCAATCCTAAAGACACTTTCCTGGGCATGACCCATTGGATCCATTGGACAATGGGGCTTATGTCTGAGTAGACATGGTTAGGATTGTGCTCTTTCACAGTCAGTAACAGAGTCACTACTATCTGTTGACTCAATGTAATCTTTGTCTTTTTGTGCAACTTTAGCATTCCCAAGCTGCTGATGGGGGCAGCGCTACAACATTGATAAGACACACCTTCCATGCTGCCACACAAAGATCCCACATACATACCTGGCTCGGGCTGCTCCCCCCAGGCTCCGCATGAGTTCACTGGCCTTGGAAGCTTTTTCCAAACCTCCTCAGTAGTGCTCTTTACTCGACAGTGCTTTTTATGCCAGTCAAAATTTCTGAGAAAATTTTGCTCTTTCTTCAAGTTGCTCTTTATTCAAATTGCTCTTTACTCAAGGTACCACTGTACAGTAAAACTTTAAATTGAGAATAACTTCGATTGAGAATGTTTTGTAACATAAGCAAACATTTTTAATTTTGACTTGATAGATAAGTGATGATAAATAAGCAAAAAAGAGTCCTGGCCAGAATACGGCTGGTTTCTGCACCAAAGTATGCATATCTACTCCAAAGGAAGCCTATTATAAATGGGGCTCACTCCTTTGTAAGGGGTGCAACGGAGGGATATAACCTCACATGTCTACTCTAAAGTAAGCCCTATTACAATCAGCAGGGCTCGCATCTCTGTAAGGGGAGCAGATTGCAGCCTGTGAGACCTGAGAGACTATCTGCAGGTTTTGTTTTATTTTTCATTATATTTTGTATTTTCTTTATTATTTTGTATTATATTACAGTACTGTAATCATTTTTATATGAAAATGTTGGGGTTGTAGAAGAAATTGTCTCAGTTTTATTCTTTCTTAATGGAAAATTTCTTTTGATATACAAGCATTTTGGATTACAAGCATGCTTTCAGTGATTACTGGAATCATTGCTTCCAGTAACGATTATGCTCATACACCAAGGGATAACTAATATAATTTGACCTATTGAAATTTCTATTCTGCTGTTATTTTCATGCAATATTCTTTTCATTATATTAATTAAGAGTGGTTGTAAGTGCTGAAATCTATTTTAAAAATTCTAAATCATATACTCTTTATTTCATACTGCTTTTTATGTACATTTTACACACACACACACACACACACACACACACACACACACAAAGAGAGGGGATTAATGAAGTGGTGATCACTTGATACTGATAAGAGAAGGCAGTGAGCTCTTGGGTGATGTGTATTCAACCCCAGGCTGACTCCTCTTATGCTAATACAGCCAATTTCCTCTTTTATTTCATTTCTGGAGCCTCAATCTGTGATCTCTGATAAGGTTCCCAAGGATACCATCTTTCCTCACAAATGGTGAGGCAAGGAGGAGGGGAATGGAAAGGCTAGGGGGACTTGCAGAGAGCCCTAGTGAATAATTTAAAACTCACCCAGAGATTTGAGGCATAACAGAGAGATAAAAGACACCACAGGGTCTTCTCTGTGTATTCAGAGCTTCATCTTCCAGTGACAAGTGACCTCCAAGGTCAAGCACATAATGGGAAATGGAACCAATGGTGGCAAAAGGGTAGTACATCCCAGAAGGAAGTCATTATTCAGTTGGTGTCAAATGAAACCTTAATCTCTTCCCCTTCCCCCACCATTTAAAAATTTACTCCAATTGCTTTATATTTATCATAAATATATGATGAATATAAATATATGATAAATATAAAGATAAATACATGATAGATAGAAATATATATATAATAAACAGAAATGGAAATACTGTATATACAGCCCTGGTTTTGTTCCCATACAGTGTAGAAGTAGATGATGTAAAAATAAGAATGAAATTTCAGAAGTAAATGGATTTATTTACATGTGCACACAAGAGATAGAAATCAGGCCTTTGGGCCAACAGCTTTGATTCCAGTCTTGGCACAGATGAATAAGGAGTGTGTCTGAGAAATATCATAGTTTATTTCCTATTTTATTTCATTTTTCCATAATTTCTATGAAGTTTAATGGTACTGCTCTGAATTCTAGCACTTGAGAAATTTCCATTGTATTTTTCTGAAAAAAATTATATTTTCCCCTAGTGAAGGGGAAATAATCACATCTTATTATGATGTGATAATCATAATTTGCCCTAGTGCAGGTGCAAATAATCACTTCTAAAGGAAGCATTTAGAAGGAATATGCAGCTTCTTTTAGTTAATAAATAACTGAATAAAAACATTGGGAATCCCAAGCATGAGATATTAGCCCTGTGATTAATAACCTGTGAGGGGTGTGATATAGAAACTAATAGAAAAGCGCTCTATTTTATTTTGTTTTTTTGTTTTTGTTTTTTTAAAAAACAGATAGCAATGGAAAGGATTTGCTTCTCCAACTACTTTGTGCTAATCGTCATCTTTTCCCAATTCTGTTTGATGATATCTGTTTAACACATAAGCATGTCACTTCTTGATGATGTGCATGGGGGAAGTTGTGCATGGACAATCCCTTCCCACTAGGGACTTTGGTTCTGAAATGATATCACTAAAGGGAATATAAATACCTATTCAAATGTTTGCACTAGAAGTGCTGAAATATCTCCAAAGTGGGACAATATGTTTGGGTACTGCCAAAAGGTTTAGCAAAAAGTGAGCCTTTTTGCCTTAGCTCTATACAGTTTGGCTTGATTGGTTTTCCTTTTAGGATGATCAAAACCTTCTGCTCAGTTATTTCTGTTTGTTTCCAATAATGCCACCATGACTTTTATTTTCCCATGCTGGTTTACATTTCCCTCTACCTCTCACACTGCTGTTTCTGCTTTCCTCCTTTTGAATGATACCTTCTTTTGAATGTTACCTGAGACATCATGTGCCCTTTATCTTTGGAGATAAATGTGAATAGATAGTAGGTTTACAATGTGGTGAGCCTCATGGACAGGTAAATCTCCTACCATCCAGGGTGTTTGCTCCTGCTGCCCACCACTCCTTTTTGCAAGCCCCTCCATGTTTGGCAATGTATGGTAAAGCTAAAATAATTTCCTCATGTCATGGCTTGCCACTTGAGGGTTCCATTATAATAATCTAATTCAAGTGTGGAAGAATACTGCAAGCTGGCATTATGGTAGACAAAACCAGCTGTCAGAATTTATTAGAATTATTATTAGAATTATTGAAATTATTTGATACCTTTGAAATCATTCTGTGGGCTGCCTATAGTAAAGGACACGCAGCCAAGCATTAAACAATGGCTGCAGACACACATTCCCTGACAGAAGCTTCCAATCAATATTCACAGGTTCCCTGGAGAGGAGATGATAACATCAAAATGCCCCTTCTCCTTTCCCAGGAGTTTGATGGTTATCAGTGATTAGCCACTTAAGGCTTGTAAAGCCAGCCAAAGCTAAGACAGGAAACTCTCTTTGTCTTCACCTGACCCTGTGGCAATAATAAAGAAGCCCAAAAATTATAAAATTAAAATAAAATTTTAATTCTTCTTCCTGTGGGAAAGGAAACTCAGATGGATCAACCAATGTCAGAATACAGGTGCTTTGATTGCCACAAGTGTTCTTCATTGTACTGATGTGTAATGTCATGTTTTGCCACACATTTTTCCATCTCGGCTCAGGAAGCCACTGAAGATAAAATCTTTGATTGTATAAATCCTCTTGTTATGAACAGAATCATCTTATTATGTAGAGAAACAGTTATGCTATAAAAGGTCTAGTCAATTTGGACAAAGCACTCAGTCTTTTTGTAAGATAGAAAACTCTGTCTGGCTGAGTCCAGAGCTCTGAATAAAGAAATCTCTTGCTTGCATCATCATCTCCTGGGTCTTTCCTGCTGGTACCTACTTCATTCCTATTACAAATGGGGGCTCGTCCGGGATTATTGGATCTGGACCTTTTCCAGGGAATTGAAGTGGTACCCAGGGGAGAGGGCTCTTGAGGCCCCCCAAGCCGGTGAACAGTGTGCTATCGGTGGAAACCGGTCCTCAGGTTTCTCCAAGGCGCCTCCAACCAAGTTTGGTTGGGGAGAAAAAGAACACCGGTTCCCATCTGGATCAGAACCTGTCAATCGCCTTCGGTCTCAGGAGTACAAGCAACAGATCTACAGGAACCAGGCAAGTATAGTAACTCCCGACCTGAGATACTGCCTGAAGAGTGCACTGGTTGAATCCACTGGCTTGGAAAGGCCAGTCAGTGGAGCCCACTCAGTGACGCTGAGGGGTGGACCGGTTGGGTGACCAACGGAAGGGGACTGAGTCCTAGGTAAACTCCCGGAGCCCGGCCGTTTGCTCAGAAGGGAGGATTCGTCACCCTCTCTGGCTGAAGAACAAGAGGCCCGTTACTCCTTGAAGGGCACCAGACCTATCCTGAAGCATAGGCTTGGATAGGTGAGACCTTTCTGTCTTGAAGCGTAGGCTTGGATAGTTGGGTAAGATACACTAGCCTCTATCCTAAAGAATTTGGGAACGGGGGGAAGAACCTGACCAGACGGGACTTGGTAGGGAGGTAGCCCCTAAACCAACACCCAAGATTGGATAGAAGAGTCTTATCAGACTTTAATTAGCAACCAAAAAGTTTTGTATTACCTGTTAAACTACGACAAAAGTTGTTTTCTGTGGCTTAGTTTAACTGTACTGCAAGCAAAGATTTTTATTTCTAAAGCTTAAAAGTTGTACTGAGATCCTGTCTTATGCAGGGAGGAGGGAGGTAGAAAACAAGTGTGTGAGTAAAAGTGGATGCGACTGACACTGCGGTTCTCGGTGGCCGAGCCGGTGTGTACACGTGTATGTGTGAATGATTCCCTCTGATTCCTGAGTCCATACCGAGGAGCTGACGGACGGCCAGGCGAGGGAACTGACACAAGTAAAGGCGTCAGACCCCAGACGCGTGTTGTGTGTTATTGTGTGAACGTACCAAGTGTGATTGACACCGCCGTTCTTGTTGTGAGCCACTGACGAGCCTGGCCACTCAAGCTGGAGGAAGAAGTGAAAGTTTACCCTCTGTGTTCCTTACCCCATAAATAAAAAAGACCCTGATCCTCCCCTTTCCCTATTCTGTCTTGTGAGTGCCTTTTGTCTGCACTCTACGAACGGGTGGCCTGAGGACAGACCTCAGAAAACAAAAACAAGTGGCTCTGTGAGTTAGAAAAAGTAAGGAAGGCCCTTGGAGTTTGGCTCCAGGAAGGGGGGTGTGGAGGCGACTAAGCCTGCCCCATTACAGGGAATTTTAAAAGTTGAAGATTAATTTTGTGTCTATAGTGCCTGTCAGTGCTTGCTTTGCATTGTTAGATCTATTTATTGTTTTCTAAAAGAACGCAAAAGAAAAGGTATTATATTGGGGGAAGAACCCCCCCATCTCTCTCTCTCTCCCCTGGGCTGGCTGTGATGGGATGGCTAGCAGAGCTACCAGAGGGGAGCAGGGATTTGGTGAACAACAGCAAAGTGGACTTTAAAAATTTAGTGTTTAGTGGATTTTAAAATTTGTGGAGGGACTAGCATGGCTCAGGTGTGCAGTGACACTGCACATAGAAGACCCCAGCAGGGTCAGTTGTGTGTAACTGTAAAAAGAAGTCTGATACCTGAAGAAATTGCTCTCAGTTGTGTAAATTTCTGTATGTTGTAGTATAAGTGGCACCAGGAGGTGAGCTCAAAAAGCTTCACAAAGAGCAGAGAATCCTGGGAATTGTAGTTTGGTAAACAACTATGGTGGTGTCCCTTGCTTGATTGTGTGGTGGTGAGAGGCTCAGGGCCTCTGCATGGAAAACAAGAGTAGTTAGAGTTTGGTTGGGGGCAATGAGTTCTCAAAAAGAGCTTGTGACAGAGAGGAGTAAAAACAGGGGGTTATGAATACAGTAGTTGTGTGGCAACTAGAAAGCAGTGGACTAAAGTTCCTTATTAGGTATAAAAAAAGGTGCGTGTTCTGAAGACTGTATAAATCAGTGTGTGGTTTGTGCAATTTTGTTGCCTTGTTGGGTTGTGTAGCAAGTCACTAGAGGAGAGAAAAGTTTCACAAGCATGGTTAGCAGTGCTTAAAAAAAAAATGTAAGTGAAGTACAGTATAGTTGGAACAGTTTGCCTAGAGCCCTGAGAGCATGGCACAAAGAGAAGCCATAGCAGTCATAAAGTTATCATGGTAATCTTGGTTCTGGGAAGCACATGGAAGAAAGAAAGTCTTGTCAGTAGTAGAGTGTGACCAGTGAGTCAGAGTACACTTGCCCCCTGGGGTGTGTGGAATCCAGGGCCTGTGTTCTGACTCTGCGTCTGTGAGTGGTAGTGAGTGGTCTGGAGGTTTCTTTTACAGAACTAGTTAAAAGAAAAAGTCCATGTTAAGGTTACCATTCTGTCTGGAGGTTTTTTTTTCTTGCATTGGTTCTTTGTTCTAAAAACACCATCTGGGTTTACAATGCTTTGGGTCAAAAGCTGTATTGTAGTTTGTTGATTGCAGAAATATTTTGCTCTAAGCTCCCTGTATTGGCAAAGCTGAATAAAGCCAGCAACAGGTATGAGTTACCAAAATTTTAAAGAAATTGAATTCAAAAATACTTTTGCAATAAACAGCTATTTATATTGAGTTATGGTCAAGGCCAAAGAGAAAGGAGAGGACTCTTAGTGTAGTCTGCATTGTGTCACAGATCAGTCAAAATGTGTTGCCCTCTTCTTCAAAAATAAAAATAGTGGACCTTAACATGTTGTGTTTTGCTGCTTGTGAAGTTCTAAAAAGTCAAGCAAGTTGGTCTGATTAATTGTCTTGTGGTTCAAGTTGCACCCTCTTTTGCCAAACAATAAGTTCTATAAAATAGCTCTGGAGGCCAACAGTAAAAATAGTTCAGAAATAATTAATTGAAAGTTCTGGAGTTGTATGTGTTCAAAATATCAGTGTAAGTGTTGAAACTGCCTCTGAGCATGGACAGAGTGCAAAAACAAAATTCGCAGTCCTGGAGATGTTTTAATCTCTTTTCCAGGAAAAGACCTTGCCTTCAGGGACTTTCTAATCCTGATTCACGCATAACCATGGTTTCTCCCACAGAAAAGGAGGGGGGAAGCTATCAAGAGCTATTTTGCTTGGTATCTGTTGCTCTGCCCCAGATTCTCAACTAAATAGCCTTTATGTTCAAAGTATATGTTCTCTGTTTGTGGTGTAGTCTTTTTGCTTGGGTGCAAATTGTTGTATTGGAATGTTCAACTTCATAATATTTCAAAGATAACCTTTTAGGCAAGTCCAAGCCAAAAGAGAATTGCATTTAACTAGTATCACTGCATGTCCTCTTCCTGCAACTCATTAATCTGTATGGCTATGTTTCAAATGTAAATGTTATTGTCTCTCTCTCTCTACTCCCCGCAGGGAAAGAGTGCAAAAGCCATTAAATTTCCATTATTCCAGCAGGTCAAATAAGAGCCTGATCCAAGGTACAAAGTGTTAAAAAATGCCTGCCTAGTAAAACAGAACAGTCTAGATCTGAATGCGCAAGATACCTTGATGTATCGAGGAGATTAGAAATTAGGGCACCTAAGTATGTCAAATGTTATCGCAATCACATGTTTTAACCTTTCAATTTACAAGTTCAAAAGTGTCTCATTCATCCAAGGAACTTAAAAGTTGCCAAGATTCTCAATAGTGTGTATGTCTATCAGTGAGTGCAATCCTAAGCATGCTTGCCCAAGAGTGAGTTCAAGCAACAGTAAAAAAACAAAGGAAAAGGAATGTGTCCTCAGTGCAGATGGTAGCAAGCAAATTTGCTTAACAATGTCCATAGCAATCTCCTAATCCTTTTGTTTCAGCAGCAAAAAGGAACAACAACAACAAAAAGGAAAGAGTTAAACCTTATTTCTTTGCAGACTAAGCATGGATTTTTAATAAAACATTGCTTTTCAGAATATAAAGTTAACTGATTTATCTTGCTTAAATTACATTCATATCCACATATGTGTATCCTAGTATTATGTTGTATGTGTGTTGTGTGTCTTGCATTCTTATTTACAGAGCCAATAAGATCCAAAGTACAGAGGTTTCAATAAGAGTACCATAAAAATCTTATTTCCAGGACTGTGCTAAAAGATGTTAACTATCAAAACCAAGCAACTGTGTGCCAATAAAACAACAGGAAAAAGAAGACGTGGCTGCCTGCATCATATCAGATGGATCAAATGTGCCATGAATTACATGTTATTTTTATGTTGTCAGTCCTGTGTTTTCTTGCAGATATTAGATGTCAAAAAGTCAAAACAAGCCTTACAAAGGAAGCAAAGGAAGTCAAACAGTATACAACAGTCTTGCAAACAGTCCACATATGAGATTGCCTGTGTCTACAAAGAAAATGGGCCAAAAAGCAACAACTAGAAGGCATGACGTAAAGTGGGTCTTCCACATCCCTACTTTGCAGGGGTGTCGTACAGCCTTCTCCTAGCAAACTTATGCTCCAAAGCTGCAAAATGTCAATTGAGCCTCCGATATTGACTGCCAACCATCTAATGTTGAAAGGCACGACAAAATAGTGAGTTTTTCACTGCCAACAAGGTGTCGCAAAGCCTTTCCAGCTTCAAGGCCATCCAGGTGAGCCACTGAGGCAGGCTGGCATGTAGCCAGTGCATGCTTCCATGCAACAAGAAGCAGCGGTGAGCCGTGTGTGACATGCAATGTGGCCTGTGCGCTTGTGTTCCTGTACTTCTGTACACCTGGCTTTAACTCTGGCCCACATCAGGCACCTTTTGCAACCAGCATTCCTGATCCTGATCCGTGTTATAAACAATGGAACAATCAAAGTATGAGTCTTGGTGTTAGACTCTAAGCTCAACAGCACAAGAACTCTGTTGTGGCTGTCCAGTGTTGTGAATTCCTAAAGACTCTTGTTTTCCACAGGTGTGTGGCAAAGCATTCAAAAGGTTAATTTGCAAGGACTAGTAAAGTATAACTTCTATTTGCAGTTGCAGATAAAACAATATTACATCAACCATGGAGTGGACTCTGCTGTTGAATACTCTTCCTGTGCGCATAGTCTTTTAACAGTGCAAAGACTTAAAATAAGGATTGTGTTTTGTTTGTATTGTATCTCTGTAAATTCTTGTCCCTTAGTTTTTGTATGTTAAATGTTTATGTTGTCTTGTGTGTGTGTTGGAAAGGTAAAAAGGACCCCCAGCCTCAGAAATGCCCTACTGACTGTAAAAAAGCAAATTTAGAAAAAGGTCCCAAAACTAGACAGTTGTGCATTATTGGACACTACCCATTTACCTTCATATATAAATGGGGTGTCCAAAAGGGGGGAATATGGTAGACAAAACCAGGTGTCAGAATTTATTAGAATTATTATTAGAATTATTGAAATTATTTGATACCTTTGAAATCATTCTATGGGCTGCCTATAGTAAAGGACACGCAGCCAAGCATTAAACAACGGCTGCAGACACACATTCCCTGACAGAAGCTTCCAATCAATATTCACAGGTTCCCCGGAGAGGAGATGATAACATCACAATGCCCCTTCTCCTTTCCCAGGAGTTTGATGGTTATCAGTGATTAGCCACTTAAGGCTTGTAAAGCCAGCCAAAGCTAAGACAGGAAACTCTCTTTGTCTTCACCTGACCCTATGGCAATAATAAAGAAGCCCAAAAATTATAAAATTAAAATAAAATTTTAATTCTTCTTCCTGTGGGAAAGGAAACTCAGATGGATCAACCAATGTCAGAATACAGGTGCTTTGATTGCCACAAGTGTTCTTCATTGTACTGATGTATAATGTCATGTCTTGTCACACATTTTTCCATCTCGGCTCAGGAAGCCACTGAAGATAAAATCTTTGTATAAATCCTCTTGTTATGAACAGAATCATCTTATTATGTAGAGAAACAGTTATGCTATAAAAGGTCTAGTCAATTTGGACAAAGCACTCAGTCTTTTTGTAAGTCTTTTCTGTCTGGCTGAGTCCAGAGCTCTGAATAAAGAAATCTCTTGCTTGCATCATCATCTCCTGGGTCTTTCCTGCTGGTACCTACTTCATTCCTATTACAGCATCACAGTGCCTGGACATTTGGCATGAACCTCATCCCGCTCTCCCACAGTCACACCATTTGCAAATTGATTTTTTTTCCTTCTCCCCACATTGAAGCTAATGGACCAAATATGTTTCTGGTGAGCCATAAACAGTGCTTCATTTTTGACAGGCCTCAGGCTTGAAGAGGAAGTAATTCCAAAATGATTGGAAGCATGCATAGAGTAATGTACGGTAGCAATAGTCATGCAATATGGGGGACACTAAGAAGAGAGCTTATGAATAAAACATCTTCAAAAATATAAACACTGATGAAGATTACACACAAAATGCAGGTCAGTAGAGATCTTGCTCTTGGCTTCCATGCATCAAGCCAAGGGTTTCCTCAAACTTTGGGTTATGGCCCATTTGCTGTGTGAGATCTAATTGTTGCAGAGTCACAAATCTGTAAACGGATAGCAGACAGGCAAAATGGGACTGTCAACATATGAACTGAACCCTATGGAAAGTTAAACTTAGCCTCACCACATACAGACAAGAGTCCTTTGGTCAACCTCAAAGAGTAGGTGAAGAAGAATCCAACAATATCAGATTGATTGGTTGACAGAGTTTATATCCCACCTTTCCCATGCCAATACAAATGCTCAGAGGGTCGTACAAGGTTCTTCCCCTCCTGCTGTCTTCACAACTGCAAGGTAGGTAAGGCTGAGAGTGAATGACTAGCCCTAGTTCACCCAGGAAACATCACAGCTAAAGAGGGATTTGAACCTTGTCCTTCTATGTTTGAGCCCAACTTCTTAACCACTATACCAGGGGTGTCCAAACGCTAGCCCTTGGCAAGCCTCCATGATCCCAACAGCAATCCAGACCACGAACAAGTCTATAATCTTCCAGAGAGAAGGGGAACTTTGCTCTAGCACCCAGAAGATATTCTGAGGGTTGGGGAGGCTGCAAACCTTCTCACTCTGTATGAAAAATTACTTATGAACTGGTTTGAAGATAGTTATGTGTGTGATAGAAGGTGTTTATGAACTGATTTGAATTCCTTTATTCATTATATATGAGTTCTATCTCTTATTAGCAGATTAATCCTAAGCATATCTACTCATAAGTAAATCCCATTGTGTTAAGTATTTACTCCCAGGAAAGTATGGTTAGGATTGTGGTAAGGATATTAATTTAGGTAAATTTGTGTAATTTTTTTCTAGCCCTCAACACAGTTCAGAGATTTAATGTGGCCCTCCTGCCAAAATGTTTGGTTGCCACTGCACTACACTTGTGATTCAGTTCCTATCCACGGAACTAGAAATCACAAAGGTATTGTCTCTTATTATTATTATTATTATTATTATTATTATTATTATTATTATTATTATTATCCATAAATACATAGACAACTATTATTATTATTATTATTATTATTATTATTATTATTATTATTATTATTATTATTATTATTATTATTATTATTATTATTATTATCCATAAATACACAGCGAACAATTTTGTGCTGGTTTCATTCACTTCACCAGTTGGACCCTTCCCAAGAATCTAGGACTGTGTGATGTAAACCAAGCCTCCATCTCGGCACTGCACACGCTGCATGCGAAGCATGAAAGCCTGGGTTGAATTGTTATGGAGGATAGGCTGTTAACCAAGAAGCAAATCCCCCCTCTCCATTCCACTGAATTAGTCCAATGGAAAGGCAGAGCCAATATGATTGGATCCAGCTGGTGTTGCAGAGCTGGGCTAAGTACAAGAGCTCACCCTGTCTTATGGGGCCGACCCGGGAATCGAACCCTGGCCTGCTGTTTAACAGGCATAAATTCCAGTGGATCATCTGGGCAACAGAGTTGTGCCTCAGTTTGTAGTCAGTCTGCACGATCTTCCTGCAGCCACTTAGAATGTGGTCGATGATTTCATCAATTTCTTTGCAGAGCCAGCATTTTGGGTCATTGGCTGATTTTTCAATTCTGACCTTGATGGTATTTGTCCTGATTGCCTGTTCTTGGGTAGCAAGTATCATGCCTTCCGTCTCCTTCTTCAGTGTTCCACACATGAGCCACAACCAGGTGTTATCCTGATTCACTTTTCCTTCAGTCTTGGCAAGGAATTGGCCATGTAATACTTTATTCTGCCAACTGGCAGTTGTTATTGTTATTGTTATTATTATTATTATTATTGTTGTTGTTGTTATTGTTGTTGTTGTTGTTTTATTCAAAACACATGTACACAGTGTACACAGTGAACAGCATCTCCATGCTATTTCTGTTAACATGAGAAATTATACCCTTCCCAAGTGTCTAGGACTGTGTGCTGTAGCCTTTTGCAGTTGATAGATTGATATTTTGTCAATCCCAATTGTTTTCAAATGCCTACTAAGGTCTTTCAGAACTGCACCTAGTATGCAAATTATCACTGGCACAACCTGCACTGGCTTATACCATAATCACTTCAATTCAATTTTTAAATCTTGATATTGGGAAGTTTTTTCTATTGTTTTTCTTCAATACTATAGTCACCAGGTTTGGCATTGGCAAATAATCAACACTTTACTCTTTTCTATAATTGCGATATCTGGAGTAATGTGTTCCAAGATCTTGTCAGTCTGTATCCTGAAGTCCCACAGAAGCTTGACATGTGCATTTGTGACCACCTTTTCAAGTTTATATTCTCACCAATTTTTGGCTACAAGCAGATGATACTTTTGACCTAAATTCCAGTGGATCATCTGATCCAACACCATTGTTCCTCTGTTTGTAGTCAGTCATAGAAGCATAGAATCATAGAATCATAGAGTTGGAAGGGACACAGTAGTTCATCTAGTTCAATCCCCTGCCTGCAGCAGGAATTCCCCCTAGAGCATCCCCGACAGATGCTTGTTGAGCCGCTGCTTAAAGATCCCCAGGGAGGGAGAACCAACCACCCCCTTTGGCAGTTTGTTCCACTGCCGAACCGCCCTCACCGTCAAGGAATTTTTTCCAGATATCCAACCGGAATCTCCTCTCTTGCAGTTTCTACCCATTGGTTCTAGTTCTGCTTTCAGTAGCAGCTATGAACAAATGAGCCCCTTCCTCCCTAAAACAGCCCTTCAAGTATCTGAAGAGGGCAATCATCTCTCCCCTCAGCCTCCTCTTCTTATGGCTGAACATCCCAAGTTCCCCCAATCTTTCCTCATAGGGCTTCCCTTCCATCCCACTGATCATGCTTGTTGCTCTCCTCTGGACTTGCTCCTGTTTGGCTGCATCTCTCTTAAAGTGAGGTGCCCAGAACTGAACACAGTACTCAAGGTGAGGTCTCACCAATGCTAAATAAAGAGGAACTAGAACTTCTCGCGACTTGGAAGCTAAAGTCCTCTTAATGCAGCCTAAAATGGCATTTGCCTTCTTTGCAGACACATCACACTGCTGACTCATGTTCGGCTTGTGATCCACGGCTACTCCAAGATCTCGCTCACATGTTTTGCTGCCAAGCCAAGTATCCCCCATTTTATACCTATGTTTTTGGTTTTTATTGCCTAAGTGCAGAACCTTGCACTTCTCCCTATTGAAATTCATTCTGTTTGTTACAGCCCAGGATTCCAGTTTATCCAGATGTGGTTGCTACTCCTCCCAGCTTGGTGTCATCTGCAAATTTGATCAGGCTCCCCCGTATCCCTTCCACCAAGTCACTGATGAAACTATTAAAGAGAACCAGGCCCAAGGCAGAGCTTGGGGTACCCCACTAGAAACCGACCTCCAGGTAGACACAGAACCATTTACTAAAACCCTCTGAGTGCGGTCATCGAGCCAGTTGCAGATCCACCTAATAATTGCCTTGTCTAGCCCATATTTTTCCAACTTAATTAAAATGCCATGTGGTACTTTGTCAAATGTTTTGCTGAAGTCAAGATAAATGATATCCACCTCATTGCCACAGTCCAGTAAGCTTGTAACCCAATCAAAAAAGGAGATCAGATTTGTCTGGCAAGGTTTATTCTTGGTAAATCCATGCTGGGTTTTTTTGATCATATAGTACTTGTCTAGATGTGCACAAATTGTGTGTTTTATGATTTGTTCTAATATCTTGCCAGCGATTGAAGTCAGACTGACTGGTCTATAATTTCCCAGGTCTTCTTTTTTCCCCTTCTTAAAGATTGGGACGACCTTCGCCCTCTTCCCGTCCAGTGGCACTTCTCCACTCCTCAAGGATTTCTCAAAGATGATCAACAGAGGCTCTGCAAGGACATCTGCAAGTTCCTTCAGAACTCGAGGATGCAGCTCATCCGGTCCAAATGACTTGAATTCATTTAGGCCAGTTAAGTGGTTTCAAAACAATTCTCTATCAATCTTAATCTGTTGTTCTGCACCATCCATGTTTTCATTACCTCTTTGGGGATGCAAGCACATCCTCTCATCTATGATCCTGCACCCCCATTTGCACAGCCCTCCTTCCGAGAATAGACAGACTCAAAGTAGGAGTTCAGCAGCTCTGCCTTCTCCTGGTTTCCAGACATCTGTTGTCCATCTTTGCCCTGGAGCAGCCCCACCCCCTCGTCTCTCCTCCTGTTCCTTTGGGCATATCTAAAAAAGCTCTTTTTGTTATCTTTGACTCCCCTGGCCAGCCTCAGCTCATACTGAGCTTTCGCATTCCTGACCCCCTCCCTACAAGACCGGGCTATCTGCCTGTACTCCTCCCTGGTGATCTTTCCAGTCTTCCCCTCCCTAGACTTGTCTTTCTTTAACTTCAGCAGATCCCCAAGTTGCTTGTGCAGCCAACCTGGTTTTTTTAGGCTTTTTCCCCCTTTCTTTTTCATGGGAATTGTTTCTGACTGCTTGTAGAAGCTGCCTCTTAAGGAGCTCCCTCCCATCTTGGGCCCCTTTCCCCATTAGATCATCAACCCATGGGATTCCACCTATGACTCCTCTAAGCCTATTGAAATCAGCTTTCCTTAAATGCAACATAGAAGTTTAACTCTGCACTCTTTTTATTTCCCACATTATTCTAAATTCCTGCAGCTCATGATCACTTTCCCCTAAAGTTTCCACTATGTTGACCTGATCAACCAGTTCTTCACGATTTGTTAAGATCAGGTCAAGGATGGCCCCTCCCCTTGTTGTTACCTCCACTTTCTGGACCATGAAGTTATCTTCCAGGCCCATCAGGAATCTTCTGGCATTTCCATGTTTGGCTGAGCTTGTCTCCCAGCAAATGTCTGGGTGGTTAAAGTCCCCCATTACTACTACCTCATATTTCCCTGCAATGCCTGCCAGTTGCTCCAAGAAGATATTGTCTAACTCCTTCTCCTTGGCCTGGCGTTCTATAGTAAGCACCCACCACGTTTTGTTTCCTTTTTCCCCTTAACATTTACCCAAACACACTCCACAGGGATATCTGGACAACTTTCCTGGATTTCAGAGCAAGTATATATGTTCTTGACATATAATGCTACTCAGCCTCCCCATTTGCCACTTCTGTTCCTCCGGAACAGCTGATAGCCTTCCATTTGTGCATTCTAGTCATGGGAGTCATCCCACCAAGTTTCAGTTATTCCTATCAAATCAAATTTCTCTTCACTTGCTAAAAGTTCCAGCTCATCTTGTTTATTTCCTAGGCTCTGTGCATTTGTGTAAATGCAATGTAAGCCATGGAGGTTACACATCAGTGCATTCCCCCCCCCTTTTTGTAAGGCCAGGCCCCTCTAAAGTTTTTTGAGTTACAGCCATGCCCTGGAAATTTCCATCCAGAGCATTTTCCTTATTCCTAGGTTCCCTTTGGATGTAACCCTCCTCCTTCTTTTTTAGTTTAAAGCCCTCCTGATCAGGTTGGCCATCTGCCATCTGGAGACACTCTTCCCCCAACCCGTAAGATGTAGTCCATCCTTTGCTAGGAGTCCTTCCACAAGGAAGTTCATCCCGTGATCCCAGAATCCAAATCCTTCTCGATGTCACCATTTTCGAAGCCAGCTATTGACCTGAAAAATCTTGCTATCTCTTTGAGGACCTTTGCCGATTACTGGGAGGATGGATGAGAATACCACTTGGGTATCCCCCAGATCCTTAATCTTCCTTCCCTGTGTGATCTTCTTGCAGCAACTTAGAATGTGATCAATGATTTCATCCAGCAAAGCATTTGACAAAGTCCCACATGACATTCTAATTAGGAAGTTGGAAAAATATTGGCTAGACAGGTCAATTGTTAGGTGGATCTGCAACTGGCTCGATGGCCGCACCCAAAGGGTTTTAGTAAATGGTTCTGTGTCAACCTGGAGGTCAGTTTCTAGTGGGGTACCCCAAGGCTCTGTCTTGGGACCGGTTCTCTTTAACATTTTCATCAATGACTTGGAGGAAGGGATACGGGGGAGCCTGATCAAATTTGCAGATGACACCAAACTGGGAGGAGTAGCAAACACATCAGAAGATAGGAGAAACCTCCAGGAGGATCTGGATAAACTGGAATCCTGGGCTGTAACAGAATGAATTTCAATAGGGAGAAGTGCAAGGTTCTGCACTTAGGCAATAAAAACCAAAAACACAGGTATAAAATGGGGGATACTTGGCTTGGCAGCACAACATGTGAGCGGGATCTTGGAGTCGCCGTGGATCACAAGCTGAACATGAGTCAGCAGTGTGATGTGTCTGCAAAGAAGGCAAATGCCATTTTAGGTTGCATTAAGAGGACTGTAGCTTCCAAGTCGCGAGAAGTTCTAGTTCCTCTTTATTTAGCATTGGTGAGACCTCACCTTGAGTACTTTGTTCAGTTCTGGGCACCTCACTTTAAGAGAGATGCAGCCAAACTGGAGCAAGTCCAGAGGAGAGCAACAAGCATGATCAGTGGGATGGAAGGGAAGCCCTACGAGGAAAGGTTGGGGAACTTGGGATGTTCAGCCTGGAGAAGAGGAGGCTGAGGGGAGACATGATTGCTGTCTCCCCTCTGTCTCCCCTCCCCTCTGAGGAGGCTGAGGAGATACCTGAAGGGCTGTCATAGGGAGGAAGGGGCCAATTTGTTCATAGCTGCTTCTGAAAGCAGAACTAGAACCAATGGGTACAAACTGCAAGAAAGGAGATTCCGGCTGGAAATCCAGAAAAAATTCCTGACGGTGAGGGTGGTTCGGCAGTGGAACAGATTGCCAAGGGAGGTGGTGGACTCTCCCTCACTGGGGATCTTCAAGCAGAGGCTTGATGAGCACCTGTTGGAGATGCTCTAGGGGGAATTCCTGCTGCAGGCAGGGGGTTGGACTAGATGACCTACTAGGTCCCTTCCAACTCTATGATTCTATGATTCTATGATTCACTTCTTTGCAGACCCGACATTTTGGGTCATCTGCTGATTTTTCCATTCTGACCTTGAACGCATTTGTCCTGATTGCCTATTCTTATGGCATGCAAGAGGCCTTCTGTGTCCTTCAGTGTTGCACTAGTGAGCCATAACCAGATCTCATCCTTATCAACTTTCCTTCGATCTTGGAGAGAAATTGTTCAATACTTTATTATACCAACTGGCAGTCCGATCCTGAATTGCACTTTTGTGATATTCATAATTAGTTTTCTGCACTTTCAGCAACTTTCTCTTGTTGACTTCATTCAGAGCACATTCCTGGCTTTCTTGCATATAATTTGCTAGGGCATCCTTTTCTTCTTCAACTGACTACTTCACTTGCAAAAGTGAATTATTTTTATTATTATTGGATTTATATCTTGTTTTCCCCATGCTTGTCCAAGGCAGCTTACATAGTTTTTTTTATCTTTTTGTCCTCATAACAACTCAATGAAGTAAGTAATGGTTCTATAGGCAGTTCAAATATCACTTCCCATGTATATAGTGTTAACTTGCATCATTGATCCATAAGAGGTAAATTAGCCATTAGATCCGGCTAAAGGCCAATTTAGTACAGCTTCCTGTATCTCACAATGGCTTCAGGGATGTAGCTAAGAGAATGAAGAGGATAATAGGTGCACCAGGCTACAATGCCCACATGCAACTACTCTTGCATTACTATAGCCCTGTCAGATACATAAGAGAACATGTCGCCTACTCTGTGGCAATGATGGCAGCAATTTCTCAAACCTCCCATTTGAGCAAAGTAATTGAGTGTATTGTGGAATCTACTCCAGAGGATCATTGATGATGTTAATTATCCAGATCCATTTCAGGGCTGTCTTTGGGAAAGAGATGGCCTTGGTCACCTTGGTGGATGACCTATAGTGCATCTTTCCTAGACCTTTTGGATCTCTAAGTGGCTCATCACATCATTGTAAATAGGACAGTTGGGATTAAGACACTGTTTTAAAGTGGTTTTGATCATCTTTGGCTATCAGATGGTGGTACTGGGGGACTCCTGTTAAGCACTCTGGCCCTTGAGGTATGTGGTGCAGTGGTGGGATTCAAATAAATTAACAGGTTCTATGTCCTAATAACCTAAATTAACAACAGGTTCTATGTCCCATTAGTAATTAGAACCAGGCACTCATTAGCAAAGGGTTCTATAGAACCCGTGAGAACCCCATGGAGCCCACGACTCATGCTGTGTCATAAGATTCTAAATTGTCCTCCATGTTGTTTAATCTCTCTCTAGAACTGCTGGGAGAAGTCATGTGGAGAATTGCAGTTGGGTGCCATCAGTATGAAGATGAATTTAATATCTACATGAAACTACTGGGTAAGGTCACCTGGAGATTTTTCAAATGGGTATTATTGGTATGCTAAAAAAAATTCTTCTTTGAACTGGATAGAAAATGGCTTGGGTATGCCACTGAGGGCAGGTGGGTGTGAGACCGTAGAGAGAGAAGCAGTTGAGGTTTGGATTCTGGCTGCTCCCATCTACCCAGACTTACACCACGTCTAGAAGTTGCCCAAGTCTGAGTTAGACTCATCAGAGCTGCTGCAGCCCTACCAATGCTTGTGCTAGATACATCTTAGGTATGCCAACCTGTCTGTTCTAGCACCTTTGGATTGTGCTGTGAGTGGCCTAACTGTAATTGTAACACTGTCACAAGATGTTTTACAACACTTTAATGATGGTGAATCACACCAGTGCAACCCTTAAATTGGATTATGATATAAAGTTTCAATCCTAATCCCCAGTTAGGCTGGCCTAAATCCCAGCTCAAGTCCCATGCTGGCCTGAAGGTGTCACAAAAGTGCTTTAAGGGAAAGGGTTAGGCCAGTGTTCCAACATCCACTTGCCTACCTACATCATGATGGGAAGACCAATGAGTTTTGCCTGCCTAGGATAGGATTGCATCCATAGGACGCAATCCTGAGGAACTACAGGGAGTCCTTGCTCCACTGTAAGAACAATTTACTCTGAATTGCAATATGGATTTCCCATAGATTTTTACTAGGTGGTGCAGTAACAAATGGTGTGCGTAAAGTCGTTTACATGCTCCCGTAGTTAACACTGGATTGTAGGTTAAGACACCTTAAGAATTAGTGATATATTATAGAAATTAGTGATATATCTATAATATTAGTGATAAGGTATAGATATTAGTGATAAGGTATAGAAATTAACAACTGATCTGATATCTCATTATTAAGTGTACTTGTGGACACAGCCACAAAGGGTGATGGAAATGGAAGTGAGACAGAGCTGTCACCCACACCAGATAACATATTGCAGATTATGCCAGCAGCAGATTCATTCTTTGCCCATTCTTTGCCAGCAACACTGCAACTCCTGGCAGAAAGTTCTGAATTTTGGAGCATCCTGGAATTCAGAAGTCCAGATAAAGAGTAATCAGTCTGTTTTGAAGGGTGAGAAGGTGGCTTCATTCTTCTTCAAAGGGTGAAGAAGAAACAATCACGTATGACTTTAAAGGGGCAGGATGTTTCACGATATAATTGAAAGAAGGAATAAGAGCAAGACAGACTGATGCATCAGTGCAGCTACATAAAAGACATTTCTGTTAGTCACCTTGAGCTTCCTCTTGGGAAAAAGGCAAGAAACAAATCAAATAAATAAAAATAAATAAAGCAAACTGAAAAAGAGAGAACTTGCAAAAGACTGAGCAGAGTAGAGAGCTGACAAAAACCAATCTGTATCGACTTCAACACAAGAAAAAGATGTCATTCAGCTTTATCAGGGACTGGTTCAGATGGTATTTCAGTGAGCTTATGATAGTAAGTTCACACAAGTGGTATATTTGTGAGCAGTTTAAAATTAGAGAAGACATGCATGTGGTACTTGTGGGTTTTCTTCCAAATTTATCATGCTGCTGGCTTCTTTTATATTTTGCCACAAAAAGGGAAGATCAATTACACAAGCACCTGCAACTGCCTTACATCTTTTAATTATCAGGTAATACTGATGGAGTTTTTCTTATCTATAATTGCAATCAAGGCTTAAAAATTTAGTTTTCATTCACTAATAGAATATCTATATATATAAAAGAGAAAAGTCACTGACTGACTGACTGACTGACTGACTCATCATCGCCCTGCCAAAACCGCTGGGCCTAGAAGTGTGAAATTTGGGGTGGGTGTTCCTTCCGTGACGGAGGGGTGCACTAAGAACCAGTTTTCGGAAATTCCAACCGGAAGGGGGTGAAAAGGGATGCAATGCGTTTTCCTCCCTATACTTTGCATTGAGAATTGCTGACTCAGCAACATTCCGCCCCAACTGCTGGGCCTGAAGCATGGAATTCTGGGAGGGATCCTTCTTTCACCTGAACACCCAGCCAGAACCCATGTGGAGAAATTTAACCCTTAAGGGGCTGAAAAGGGGTCAACGTGTTTTCGTCCTATACTTAACATGGGAGAATGAATAACATCCAGCCAATTTGGTGCTCAGTGCCTGGTGAACTAGGGGATGTTTTTTGGAGGAAGAGGTTGCACTGGCGCGGATGCTGCGCATGGGGGGAAGTTACGCATGGAGTAAAGTTGCGCATGGGGGGATGATGCGCATGGGGGAAGTTGTGCATGGAGGAAGTTTCTCATGGGGGACTGATGCACATGGGAAAAGTTGCGCATGGGGGAATGATGTGCATGGGGAAAGTTGCGCATGTGGGATGATGCACATGGGGGAAAGTTGTGCATGGGGGAAAGTTGCGCATGGGGGAAAGTTCCGCATGGGGGAAAGTTCCGCATGGCGGATGGCACATGGGGAAGTTGCACATGGGGGAAGTTGCGCATGGGGGGAAGTTGCGCATCGGCGGATGATGCGCATGGAGAAAGTTGCGCATGAGGGGGTGATGCGCATGGGTGGAAGTTGCACATGGGTGGAAGCGCATGGAGGAATGATGCCTATGGGGGATGATGTGCATGGGGGAAAGTGGAGCATGGGGGAAAGTTGCGCATAGGGGATGATGCGCATGAGGGGAAAGTTGCACATGGGGAAAGTTGTGCATGGGGGAAAGATGTGAATGGGAGAAAGTTGTGCATGGGGGTTGATGTACATGGGGGAAAATTGCACATGGGGAAAAGTTGCGCATGGGGGAAAGTTGCGCATCAGCGGATGATGTGCATGGGGGAATGTTGCGCATGGGAGGAAAGTTGCGCATGCGGGAAGTTGTGCATCAGTGGATGATGCACATGGGGAACGTTGCGCATGAGCGGATGATGTGCATGGGGGAAGTTGCGCATGGGTGGAAGTTGCGCATGGGGGAAAGCTGCGCATGGGGGAAAGTTGTGCATGGGGAAAGTTGCGCATGAGGGGATGATGCGCATGGGGAAGTTGCGGATGGGGGGAAGTTGCGCATGGGGAAGTTGCGCATAGGGGGAAGTTGCGCATTGGCAGGTGATGCGCATTGGGGAAAGTTGTGCATGAGGGGATGTTGCACATGGGGGGATTATGCGCATGGAGGAATGATGCGCATGGGGATGATGTGAATGGGGGAAGTAGCACATGGGGTGTTTCTGTGACATGAGGGGATGGCATAGGGGAAAATGTTACACCTGCAACACGGGTACGCTTTTCACTAGTTTAAGATAAATGAGAAAGGAGGAGGAGCAAAGCGAGAATAGATACACAGTTGCACCATCGCTGTGGCTGTGAAAGCATTCTAGAGGCAGAATTGCTTTTCAGGCTTCTAATCAGCAGTCTTAAGAATAGCCTGCAAGTCATCTAGAAAGGAAAAGCATCCTGGTACTTAAACATATTTTTGCTATTCTTACGAGGAAATTTAGAAATATACAAGGAAATGGAATGCCAAATTGAGTTAATGTTCTGTTTGTCATTCTATCCTTCCTGAAATGTTAATATGGCAATTTTATCAGTGAGTGGAAGTGTAGGAGGATCTCCCTAGGGATCAAACATTCTTTCCAATAAGTGGGATGGAATGACAAACTCTGTTGACACAAGAGAGGTTTTGAGAAGGTCCCTGCATGCTGCAAAACTTTCCTGTTGGTTTTTGGTTTTGCAGACTTGGGTCAAAGGATGATGTGTCACAGCAGTAATCTGAATAGGTCCAGTGTCATTTGGGATTGTGCATTATATACCGCAGATCCAACTTTTCTTTCTACATGGATTTGACTCAACATGAATGGCCACTACTATCAGAATCACAATCACTATCAGAATGACTTTTCTCACATCTAGGTGGGTATGTATATTCCCTCCAAGATGTGAGCAGAAACAAGAACCGAAATTGAGAAATTTAACCCCTAAGGGGATGAAAAGGGATGTAATGTTTCATCCTGTAATACTGAAGACTGACAGATCAATGCTCAGCCCCAATCCCTGCTCATAGAAGCATGAAATTTGGGGAGGGTATTCTTTCTTTGATCAAACCACCAATGATTTGGTGCCTGCTAGTGTCCAATGGTACCTTATGCCTGGTTTTGCCTGCTGGCCCATTGCCAGTATAAAATGGGGGATACTTGGCTTGGCAGCACAACATGTGAGTGGGATCTTGGAGTTGCCATGGATCACAAGCTAAACATGAGTCAGCAGTGTGATGTGACTGCAAAGAAAGCAAATGCCATTTTAGGCTGCATTAAGATGACTGTAGCTTCCAAGTCGCAAGAAGTTCTAGTTCCTCTCTATTTTGCATAGTTCAGACCTCATCTTGAGTACTGTGTTCAGTTCTGGGCACCTCACTTGTAGAAAGATGTAGCCAAACTGGAGCAAGTCCAGAGGAGAGCAACAAGAATGATCAGTGGGATGGAAGGGAAGCCCCACGAGGAAAGGTTGGGGGAACTTGGGATGTTCAACATGGAGAAGAGAAGGCAGAGAGGAGACATGATTGTCCTCTTCAGAAACCTGAAGGGCTGTTTTAGGGAGGAAGGGGCTCATTTGTTTATAGCTGCTTCTGAAAGCAGGACTAGAACCAATGGGTACAAACTGCAAGAGAGGAGATTCCGGTTGGATATCCGGAAAAAATTCCCGATGGTGAGGGCGGTTCGGCAGTGGAACAGATTGCCAAGGGAGGTGATGGACTCTCCCTCACTGGGGATCTTCAAGCAGAGGCTCGACGAGCACCTGTCAGGGATACTGTAGGGGTATTTCCTGCTGCAGGCAGGGGGTTGGACTAGATGACTTACTAGGTCCCTTCCAACTCTACGCTTCTTTGATTGCCTGGTGCTGATTGCCACCACTTACCTGGTGGCTGGTAAGGTTTTCCAGTGGTACCTGGCGCTGCCCACTGCCCACTGCCACAACTTTGAAATGCTCAAGATAAGTGACCAGCCCCACCTCTTACTACCTACAATTAGAAGCTGTGTGCAAGGCACAAAAATCCAATGTGGCAGTAGCAGAATGTCCTTTAGAGATAAAATGTGGTTCTAAGTAAGTTGTCAGGGATGAGTAGCGGTCCTTTCATTGACAGCACAGGTTGGGGATAATGCCATAAGTACTGAGGTAAAAATTAATTTACCTCAGATTCATGTTGCAATGCTGGATGTTTTGTTGAACTTTGGGCAGATCTTTCACCATAAAGGAATACCATCAAGCAATGAGTGTGTGCTTTTGTAGAAAAAAAAATTAATTTTTTTAAAACTACTGTGGAGCAAATTTGGTGCATTTGTGTAGAAGAGGAAAAAAACTAAGAAAAATTCAAATTTAGAATCCCATCATGAAACGACACCATTCTAATTTCTCCATGAAATGGTTTGTTAATATTCCACAAAGTCCCACAATGCAACTATAGGATGGAGTTCTAATCTATGAACATGAGGCAATCATGCTCAACAGAGTATAACAATAATTATAATAGAGATTAAATAAAATAATTAGAAAAAGTTCATCTAGTTTGATGTATTAATTATTCTGACCCTGTTCTATTCAGAGTCTAATTATCTGGTTCAGTGAAAATGCCAAGATTTCTACAACATAAAAATTACAGTCAAATAATTATGTCAGCAAACTAAACAGTGTTCATTTATCAGGTTTTTTTATGCACACATTTGAATACACTTTTAACTGTTTTTTGGCTCTTTCAGGAGAAATAACACCTGTGGAGAAATTTGATAGTCAGAACAAAATGTGCAATTCCTGCTTTTTTTTTTTTTGCTTTTGTGAGCTGTCTGTAAGTCTCATATAACCTTTGTTTAAAATACATGAATTAAAGTTCACTCTTCACTTGTCTCAAATATCTATTTTGATGCCCAGCCTCCACGTCATAAATGGGGGAAAGACAGGTTTTCCAAGCAGATATGGAGCACAATCTCTTTGTAAAAAGTTGGATATGCTGGAATCTGTGGCCAAAAATGAGGTACAAAAAATGATTTGACTGCTGAGCACCAACTCCATGACAGTGCATATGGTACGTATGCAGAAGATTCATTATTCAATGCTAGACATCTCCAGTTGATCACAACAGAAAAGACTTCTCAGTTCTCCTGGTGACTTTTAGTAGACTTATACAGATGGAAGAGACAATTTCACTTGTTCATTGTTGCTTGCACAAAGATTAAGCTGTGACAATATTTGTAAAATATTGTATTTTCCAAAATATTGGTGCAAACTTTCCTAAGCTAAGTACCAGACCTGCTTCCAAACTCTGGAATGAAGACAAGTAGCACAATCCTACTAAAAAAATAAGCCCCATTGTGTTCAGTGGGTCTTGCTACCAAGAAGGTGTCTTTATAATTGCAACACACTTGACAGTAATCAAAATTACCTATGAGAAGAAACCAAATTACTACTTGAGGTGCCAACAAAGTCCTCCTAAGCAAGGCCTCAAAAGAGTGGGCCCAAGAAAACCTGCCTCAGATGGAAAGGACACATGACAAACTCCCTATAGTTTTCTCTGATACCATCACCATCTCAGATTAAACATCCTCAGAATAAACATCCTAAATATTTTTGGATAGTTCTATTACTTCATAAATGCCTCTTCTCCAAACTAGGCATGCAAACCTACTTCAACCTACCCTCATAAGGCATATTTTCCTCATAGGGCTTGATTTCCTCACCTATCTACTCTAATTTGTCCATATCCATATTAACATCACTCATGAATTTCACAATTGAATTTCCTTCCCCTGTATATTCTGGCATCATCGGGTGATGATTAATTTAAAATTAGTATAAAATGGTCCAGATATCTCTTCAGTTCAAATTTTCTGTTAGTATAAAGGCCTGGGTGTATTCTCAGAACAAGCAGTAGATGGCAGCATTGCCTAGGCTATTTTTTGAACACAATTAGAAGGGTTAAAATACTGTTTGCCTGAAAAATAATTCATGCAGGCACTTCAAATGAACCCCCTTCCATTCAGAAGGCTCCAGCAAGTCCGATGATTTTTTTCATATAAGGTCTGGTCCTCTCCTTGAACCCTGAAGCAGCAGATTTGTGAAATTCTTAATGTGGGATGAGGCCTTTGCAGATATGGGAAGGAAGGGCATTTCAAGGGCCAGAACATTGGATAGCTCCTGCTAGGGTTAGAGTCAGTCTAAGGTGGGTACACTGACAGTTTATTCATGTAAGTAAGTCCCAGGGAAGCAGGTGAGGTGAGTATTTTTGGGGTGCAGGCTAGTTGGTGCTAGGGATAGAGTCACTCTAAGGTGGGTACACTGACAGTTTATTCACTTCAGTAAGTTCCAGGGAAGCAGGTGATTCCCTGTAAGTCCCAGGAAAGCATTCACTTTAATTCACTGTAAGGGGCATTCACTATAAGGAGCATTCACTGTAATTCACTGTAGGGGGCATTCACTGTAAGGGGCATTCACTCATTTATTACAAATCAATAGACCAGCATTAATTCACTCTTATGGGGATGCTGCTCCTATATGTAAAGGTAGAACGTGAACTCCTCAAGTGGGGACAAGTATTTTCAGAGGTATGAAAACATTTTTCTCAGAATCTGCTGCATGAAGTGACCCAGATTTTTAAACTTCAATTAAATAGAATCATAGAATCATAGAATCAAAGAGATGAATGGGACCTAGTAGGTCATCTAGTCCAACCCCCTGCCTGCAGCAGGAAATCCCCCTAGAGCATCCCCGACAGGTGCTTGTCAAGTCTCTTCTTGAAGATCCCTAGTGAGGGAGGGTCCACCACCTCCCTTGGCAATCTGTTCCACTGCCAAACCGCCCTCACCATCGGGAATTTTTTCCGGATATCCAACCAGAATCTCCTTTCTTGCAGTTTTTACCCATTGGTTCTAGTTTTGCTTTCAGAAGCAGCTATGAACAAATGAGCCCCTTCCTCCCTATGACAGCCCTTCAGATATCTGAAGAGGGCAATCATGTCTCCTCTCAGCCTCCTCTTCTCCAGGCTGAATATCCCAAGTTCCCCCAATCTTTCCTCATATGGCTTCCCTTCCTTCCCACTGATTGTCCTTGTCGCTCTCCTCTGGATTTGCTCCAGTTTGGCTGCATCTTTCTTCAAGTGAGGTGCCCAGAACTGAACACAGTACTCAAGGTGAGGTCTGACCAATGCTGAAAAAAGAGGAACTAGAACTTCTCGCGACTTGGAAGCTCCAGTCATCTTAATGCAGCCTAAAATGGCATTTGCTTTCTTTGCAGTCACATCACACACCTGACTCATGTTTAGCTTGTGATCCACGGCGACTCCAAGATCCCGCTCACATGTAGTGCTGCCAACCCAAGTATCCCCCATTTTATACCTGTATTTTTGGTTTTTATTTCCTAAGTGCAGAACCTTGCACTTCTCCCTGTTGAAATTCATTCTATTTGTTACAGCCCAGTATTCTAGATTATCCAGAACCTCATGGAGTTTTCTCCTGTCTTCTAATGTGTTTGCTACTCCTCCCAGGTTGGTGTCGTCAGCAAATTTGATCAGGCTCCCCCGTACCCCTTCCTCCAAGTCATTGATAAAAATATTAAAGAGGACTGGGCCCAAGTCAGAGCTCTGGGGAACCCCACTTAAACCGATCTCCAGTTTGATACAGACCCATTTACTAAAACCCTTTGAGTGCAGCCATCGAGCCAGTTGCAGATCCACCTAACAATTGCCTCATCTAGCCCATATTTTTCCAACTTCCCAATTCAAATGTCATGTGGGACCTTGTCAAATTCTTTACTGAAGTCAAGATAAATGACATCCACAGCATTGCCATTGTCCAGTAAGCTTGTAACCCAATCAAAAAAGGAGATCAGATTTGTCTGGCAAGATTTATTCTTGGTAAATCTATGCTGGGTTATTTTGATCACAGAGTACTTCTCTAGATGTGCACAAATTGTGTGTTTTATGATTTGTTCTAATATCTTGCCCGGGATTGAAGTCAAACTTACTGGTCTATAATTTCCTGGGTCTTCTTTTTTCCCCTTCTTAAAGATTGGGACGACCTTCGCCCTCTTCCTGTCCAGTGGCACTTCTCCACTCCTCAAGAATTTCTCAAAGATGATCGACAGAGGCTCTGAAAGGACATCTGCAAGTTCCTTCAGAACTCGAGGATGCAGCTCATCTGGTCCAAATGACTTGAATTCATTTAGGCCAGTTAAGTGGTTTCAAACCAATTCTCTATCAATCTTAATCTGTTGTTCTGCACCATCCATGTTTTCATTACCTCTTTGGGGATGCAAGCACATCCTCTCATCTATGATCCTGCACCCCCATTTGCACAGCCCTCCTTCCGAGAATAGACAGACTCAAAGTAGGAGTTCAGCAGCTCTGCCTTCTCCTGGTTTCCAGACATCTGTTGTCCATCTTTGCCCTGGAGCAGCCCCACCCCCTCGTCTCTCCTCCTGTTCCTTTGGGCATATCTAAAAAAGCTCTTTTTGTTATCTTTGACTCCCCTGGCCAGCCTCAGCTCATACTGAGCTTTCGCATTCCTGACCCCCTCCCTACAAGACCGGGCTATCTGCCTGTACTCCTCCCTGGTGATCTTTCCAGTCTTCCCCTCCCTAGACTTGTCTTTCTTTAACTTCAGCAGATCCCCAAGTTGCTTGTGCAGCCAACCTGGTTTTTTTAGGCTTTTTCCCCCTTTCTTTTTCATGGGAATTGTTTCTGACTGCTTGTAGAAGCTGCCTCTTAAGGAGCTCCCTCCCATCTTGGGCCCCTTTCCCCATTAGATCATCAATCCATGGGATTCCACCTATGACTCCTCTAAGCCTATTGAAATCAGCTTTCCTTAAATGCAACATAGAAGTTTCACTCTGCACTCTTTTTATTTCCCACATTATTCTAAATTCTAGCAGCTCATGATCACTTTCCCCTAAAGTTTCCACTATGTTGACCTGATCAACCAGTTCTTCATGATTTGTTAAGATCAGGTCAAGGATGGCCCCTCCCCTTGTTGTTACCTCCACTTTCTGGACCATGAAGTTATCTTCCAGGCCCATCAAGAATCTTCTGGCGTTTCCATGTTTGGCTGAGCTTGTCTCCCAGCAAATGTCTGGATAGTTAAAGTCCCCCATTACTACTACCTCATATTTCCTTGCAACGCCTGCCAATTGCTCCAAGAAGACATCGTCTACTCCTTCTCCTTGGCCTGGCAGTCTGTAGTAGACACCCACCACAATGTTTTGTTTCTTGTTTTTCCCCATAACCTTTACCCAAACACACTCCACAGGGATATCTGGACCAGTTTCCTGGATTTCAGAGCAGGTATATATGTTCTTGACATATAATGCCACTCCGGCTCCCCTTTTGCCTTTTCTGTTCCTCCGGAACAGTTGATAGCCTTCCAGTCAGAATTGTGCATTCCAGTCATGGGAATCATCCCACCAAGTTTCAGTTATTCCTATCAAATCAAATTTCCCTTCACTTGCTAAAAGCTCCAACTCATATTGTTTATTTCCCAGGCTCTGTGCATTTGTGTAAATGCAACGTAAGCTCTGGAGGTTGCAACTCAATGCATTCCCCCCCCCCCTTTTTGTAAGGCCAGGCCCCTCTAAAGATTTTTGTGTTACAGCCATGCCCTGGAAATTTCCATCCAGAGCATTTTCCTTATTTCTAGGTTCCCTTGGGACGTAACCCATCCCCTTCTTATTTAGTTTAAAGCCCTCCTGATCAGGTTGGGCATCTCCCGTCCGAAGACACTCTTCCCCCAACCTGTAAGATGTAGTCCATCCTTTGCTAAGAGTCCTTCCTCGAGGAAGTTCATCCTGTGATCCCAGAATCCAAACCCTTCTCGATGACACCATTTTCGAAGCCAGCTATTCTTGCCATCTTGCCATCTTGCCATCTCCCTGAGGAAATCTTGCCATTTCCCTGAGGACGAATCATGCACGAATGATTATTTGACTTTAGTTGTCATCAGTTGATGACAGTGTAGGTGAATGTGTTAAACTGCAGTGCCTAGAGCTGGACACAATATTTCAGGTGGAGTCTGACTAAAGCAGAATACATTTGTGCCATTATTTCTTGTGATCTTGATAAAAAGCTTATGTTGATGTATTTGCGTTCTTTGCCACCCCATCACATATCCAGATCATGTTTACTTGCTATCTATTTACAATCCAATCCTTTCCAAGTTCCCATTATAGCATCAAAACAGGCAATGTTGTATGGTATAGTGGGGCCTGAGAGGTACTGTGTTCCCAGGCTGTTAGGCAGCAGCACATCATTTTGCCTTTTTTAGCAATTGTAACAGTCACATAGCATTAGGCCATAAATGAAGCACAGTCTAGGTCTAGGTCTTTTCCACATCTTCTAGGTCTTTTCCACATCTTCTACAACTGTTTAGGCAAGTATCCCCAATCTTATATGTGTGCTTCTGATTTTTCCTACCATAAAATATATATTACCAACCTCCAAGTTCATATTTTTGCATTTGCTCAGTTTTCCATCTTGTAACCTTGGCTAACTTGGCAAAGAGGTACTTTTAAAAGTAGTATTATCTTATATTTAGGGGGGAAAGCAACTGTCTTTCACCCCAGCATGGAATCTTTTTCCAGTAGTGGCAATGTCTTCAGCAACATTTTTTGTGAGCACTGTGGGAACAAGGAAACATTTATTGATTTTATTATGCAAAGGTAAAACTGAGGCAAGTTCTGTTTCCCATGGGAGTGAGGCTATAATGAAGTCTCCTCAAAATTAGTGAATGTTTGTTTCCTTACTTTCTAGAAATCCTCTTGTTGCCATATTGGTCTACTCAATACTTTACCAACAATGTCAGGCAGGTGACATAGGAATTGGCAGAGGTGACTTCACTGGCTATAATGTTAATGGTGACTGTGTTGGTGTATCATGTTGGCACCCTTTGCCTACCTTATACACTTCCTGGTGGCACCAATCCCCACAACCCATTCTGATTATCTGCCTTGTTATGTTGCCTTCCCCATACATTAAACCAATTAACTGGCACAGGAGTAACTAGACCAGTCATTGCTACACAGATGGCACAGTTTATGGAAGCAGCCTGGTGGCATGCAAAAATGCAACATATTTTTCAAAGATGCAAGGCCATGCTTGCACTTGTACAGTGCAGAAAAGGGATAGGACTGGTCAGTAAGAAAATTTATGAGGAATGAAGGAAATTGGGAACATGTGTGTTAAAATATTGCCTGAGCCAATCTCTTGGTATGTTCCAGGAAGATCTACGCATGGAAACCTTTCCCACTCAGACTGACTACAAGTTTGTTTGCAAACCACATTGCAGTGGAAAGGCACAATATAAATACTTTATATTGTATTTTATATAAATACTTTATTTTTAAAAGTACATTATACGTACTTTATTTTTTTAAAGTACTATAACTGCAGGTGAAACACAGGGTGTGGCTCGATAAGGTCAAATAGTGGGAATTGAGAAGGTCATGGGGCAGAGTCTAAGTAGATAACAATATTAATTCCTGGCTTGAAATATTATAATGTCCATTAGCTAGCTAAGTTTCTCATAGAAGAGGCAGGCTCAAGTGTCCAAATCTTCTTAACAACATTAAAAGAGAAGGTTAATTGTGTGATTATAGCCTCTCTGCAAGAACCATACCATGACCTCAGTATTTCATGTGAAATCAATGAAAGAGAAAGATCACATAATTTACAGCATATTTATGCATACGTACAGCACACTTATGCATACTTGCATACATGCATACTTGCATAACCACACTCATGCATACTTAGAGCACACTCTCCAGTAGTTTAATTTTGGATAATGCTGCCTTTGCAAAAAAAATATAAGAAGAAAAAAGTAAGAGTGTAACAGTTACACTGAACTCTGAGTGCACCTAAAGAGATTTGTGCTGTGCATTTCTCCTGTCCAACATGTACTGTCCACTTCTCTGCCACAAATGCATTCTTTGCTACTTCTCTACAGGTGTGCATTAGTTCAAAATCACTGTCTGAGCATTAACCTTTTCTGTGCAATGAAAGTGCCACTTTTAAGAGTTTGTATCAATGTCCATATGAAAAAGACTTCTTGGGTCTTTTCTATTTAGAGAAAAAATAAATCCACCTCAAATACCAAAGAAGGGAATATACAAAAGATTTATGAAATAACAAATGAAGCAGAAAAGAACCATGAAAGCACAAAAGAAGCACAAAAAGATGTAAAAAAATGAAAGGGAACATTTCTTTACCCAAACCATTAGTGGTGTTGCTAGGTCATTTGGCTCTCAGTGACTAAATTTTTGGCACTCTCCATATGATGTATATGTCCTCCCTTGCTGAGACACCTCTGCTCCATGATCTCTTGCCCTCTTATATATTGTACACCATCTCACCCCCTCCCCACATGGATTGGACTACCCTCCCCACATTATTTTACATTAAGGGGAAAAATTTTCCCCTGGCACAGCAATAGCCCATTACTTGCTCTGGATACTGCACCGGTATGCTGGCCTATCTGCTCCAGAGCAGGTTGTTCTATATGGATAGCTCCACCCCATAGCAATACATAGGGTTGGGCATGGCCGGGCAGAAGGTGTTTGGGAGAATCTTGCATTTGCTTCTTTGTTTAATTAACTAGCCATTTTGTTGGTTCCATGAAATATTATCTTGCCATTTTCTACATAACTTCAATGGGTGGAACCTGCATCACACCTAAATAACCAAAGAGTCAACCAGTTGCAAGCAAAGCTGAGCCAGAGGAAACAGGGTATTCCCAACCTATAGTGATTGTCCTCCTGTTTAAACTGCTACCAAAGGGAGGGAAGGAGAGCTCAGAGTAGAGGAATCTCCTTTCTGATAATTCGTTTTCTGCTGATCCACTCTTTCAATACTTTTCTATTATATCCAGAACTCATTAATTCAATGCATGTTCTGCTCTTTCAAACCCTCTCTGCTTTTTTAAAAGTGAAATTGCCCTTCCCCCTTGTAGTAGCTCCTGGTCTAATCCTATTCATGAAGGGAATTCATTTGCAGAAATCTCTGTGCGGCAGCAGGAATTTGCAAGATATAAGGGGCATTTGCAATTTGCTAGATAAAAAAGCATTGGAAGCAAGATTTGTAAACTAAAAAAGAGAGGGTTCCATGTTTCAGCAGTTTTCACTTTTGAATGGTGGTCTAGTCCCAAACCTATACAAAAAGTTGGGGATGCGTTTATATATATATTTGCATTTTAGATTGTGAGCCCTTTTGGGACAGGGACCCATTTAGCTTTTAATTAGCTATTATTATTTTTCCATTTTCTTTGTAAACCACTTTGTGAACTTGTTAGTTGAAAAGCGGTATATAAATACTGTAGATAGATAGATAGATAGATAGATAGATCGATCGATCGATCGATCGATCGATCAAGGCTTGGGGAAATGGATAGAAAACTTCCTGGGCATATCTATTGCCACATATCTATTGCCTGGGCATCAGTGGTGGGCTGAAGCTGGTTCGGGCCGGATTGCCCAAACCACTTCTTATTTCTGACCTCCTGCTACCAATCCCAGTAGCTATGGGGTGCCAGAAAACCAGGTGCAATGGTTCGGTGCACCCGGGGAAGCCCTACATTGCCCGGGCGCCAATCTTGATGCACGCAAAGTGCTGTCCTGATGCTTCAGGACAGCACTGTGCATGTGCTAAGGTTGGCGCACACACAGTGTGCCAGGGTTGGGGCCCACCCACCCACACCTGCAGCATGCTGGGGTGGGTGGCATGCCCTCCCCGGCCCCAGCCATGATCCTCCCCACCCCTGGCCTTACCCGGCCCTACCCCGACCCTCCCCGGCCCCTGCCCCTGGGAATGATCAGGTTGTTGGGGCAGGCCAGGCCCACCACTGCTGGGCATATCTATTTCCACTGGTACTGTGGCATTACAAGGTGGTACTGTGGCATTACAAGCTGTTTCAATGGTAGTGGTTGTACTGTAGCTGCATTGGCTTCACTTGTAGCAGCCCTATAACAACAGCAGTGTAATGTATCTTGTCAGACCTGCTCTACACATCAGCATTTCCACTTGAGAAATAGCTTGAATACTAGTACACATTCCCTGAATCATATGCTCAGTTTTGTGGTTCTGACCATGCTGATTCACTTCATCATTCTACAACGGCCAGAAGAATTGAGTTCAACCTTCTGATGTCTTAACACTGTCGCTTACTCTTTTTGATTCAGCATTGAAATGTTAACTTGGATCATTCCCTTATTAGAGGAAAACTCACCTCTTTCTCAGATGGGTGGGCTGCAGCTATCAATTACTCCCCATGTACAAGCCCTGGCTAAATCTTGCCTGCTGGTTATTCCCTTACAGGCCAGAGGTTAACCTGTTAAGTTGAGAACTGATCCCAAAACAGACATTAATGTCTTTATGCTTTTAGTGAGTTGTGGATTCTTGTGGTGATGGATCTGAAGGACCAGATTGTTTCTAATAACTTGACGAGGTCACCAATGGCTAAGGGCAGCTGGAATGGCTAAGTAAACATAGCTCAGCTTACCCTGAACCCCCTCAGTTATTATTTCAAAGCTATACATCATTTTACTGTTAAAAAATGTTCATGTGCTTGAAATATTCAGAAGAACCTAATAAGAATGAAACAAGTGACCTTTGAAGCAGGCCAAGCCCTCCTAAAGTGTGTTGTTTCAGGAGCCAGTATTGAGCTTAACTAGGTGGCCCATTCTCTGAAGAAAATGGTTTTCGGTGTCACCTTTTCGCAGCTCATGCTTTGCATTAGCAGTAAAATATTGAGAATTGTATTAATGCCGGCTTGTGACACTGCATGCATTTATATGAGACATTTCACAAGGAGATAACAATAATGGAGTTAACACTGCCATAAACAACAGCTTCAAATGACAGCTCTTTTTCTGTCATGTGTTGTGAGGATGGCTGAAAATGACGGCTAATTCTCTTTACCACAACTTAGGTTGGCAGGTTTTTCCTGGCCTAACCTACCTCACCAAATTTCTGTGAGGATAACATGAAGTTTGGACAATCTTGGCTGCCCTGAACTCCTTATTGCTGGCTGGTTTAAATACATGAAGCTACTATGTTGGGTAAAACACAATTTAACCAATCAAAGCTGACATTACCTCACTTTCACACAAGTCAGTTCTGATTTGTTCACTCAGTTCTTATCATTGATGTGGTCACCACATACAGTTTGTTGCAACTTTAGTATCATACCATTTATGCTCCTATCGTTTATTCAAGGACTAGAACCCGTTAACAGTTGTATGCCATGTTACTAGATACTCAATATATTTCTGTACAATATCTTCTTCTTACATGCTGATACTTTACCCATAGTGACTTGGAATGGAAGGCCTGGCCCAAGTGTTGCTCCAAAGTAATTGCTCTTTTTACCTATTACTAGTATTGGGATCAATACTATAGATTATTAGAGATTAATAATGCTAATTTTTTTACATCACCCATGCACACTCCTCTTGGATCCATGTTATAGTGGGTATAACTTACCAGTCAATCTCACAGAGTTCCAAAAGCATGAGTGAGCATGACAGCAAGAAAGATAAATAAATTTGGTGTGAGGTCGCAGCCCTGCTTCACTCCACTTTAAATGTCATAGGAATCTGGTGTTAAGCCATCAAAAACTACAGTGCCCTTTATGTCCTCGTGAAAAGACCTGATGATGTTGAGGAGCTTAGGTGGGCATCCAATCTTGCGGAGGGTTTTAAAAAGGTCATCCCTACGAACCAAATCAAAAGCCTTGATAAGATCTATGAAGGCTATAAAAAAGTGGCTGTCTTTATTCCCTACATTTCTCTTGCAGCTGTCTAAGGGAAAAATACCATATGAGTGGTGGACCTGTTGTTTGAAATCCACACTGTGATTCAGGATAGACTCTCTGAAAGCACCTGAAGCCTCTTCAGTATGACTCGGGCAAGCAGCTTCCCTACAACACTAAGAAGAGAGATGTTGTGGTAGTTGTTACAGTCACCTGTTGCCTTTGTTCTTATACAGTATGATGATATTAGCATCCTTCATGTCCTGCAGTACTCCACCTTCTCTCCAACAAAGGCAGAACATTTCATATAGTTCAGTGGAAATGGTCCCTCTACAGCACCGCAGAACTTTGGTGGGGATGTAATCTTTTCCAGGTGCCTTGCCAGAAGCAAGGGAATATAGAGCCATGTTTAGTGCTTCTAAAGTTGGTTCACTGTCAAGCTCCTCCAAGACAGGCAGGCACTCAATGTTTAATGCTTCTTCAGCTACAATGTTTTCTCTGGAGTATAGCTCATGGTGCTGCATCCAGCATACCATCTGCTGTGCTCAGTCCTGGATGACCTCACCTGTAACAGCACTCAGAGGGGCAGATTTTCTCACTGTTGGACCTAGGACCTGTTTGATGCCATCATACATCCCCTTGATGCTGCCTGTGTCAGCTGCTATCTGGATCTGAAAGCAAAGCTGCAGTCAATAAAGTCAACATCTCCTGGCAATCTGTTGGACTTTGCTACACGCAACTCACTGGATTTTTAGGCTGCACTCACTGGAAGAAGCTCTATATGCAGTTAGAGCTCTCCTCTTTTCCTATTGTGACTATAGAGAATGGAGGAAAGTGTGCCTGTACTTTTAACAGTTGCATAGAAGCGAGAATTTAGGCAGGTTTAGATAAACATATAGGGGATTAAAAAGCAGCACCTGCCTAAATTCTCTATTCTATGCAGTTGTTAAAAGTACAGGCACACTTTCCTCCAATCTATATGGTCACCCTGGCAGTGCTGTTAGGAGGTACAGTGGGGCCTCACATAGCAAATTTAATTCGTTCCAGAATCTTGTGTGTTACATGAAACATTCTTCACATGAAGAGGATTTTCCCATAGGAAATAATGAAAACTCAGACAATTGGTTCCACAACCCCAAAAATATTCATATGAAAATATTAACTGGATGTAGAAATGAAGACAAAACACTGGAATTGAAATCAAAACATGCATTCAATGTGCATGATCCTATGAAGTCTACTTAGGCTGCAGTCCAAAAGATACTTTTCTGGGACTAAGACCTATTTAACACTATGGGGCTTACTTCTGGGTAGACATAATTAGGAGGCTGCAATCAAAGACACTTTCTTCTGCAATCCAAGCCACTTTCAACATGTCTCCCTACTTTCTCCTTCTCTTCATCTTGAGCCTCTCTCTCCCCTGCTCCCTTCTGGCTAGCCCTGAGCTGCTTCCCTCTTCTCCGCTGCTGTTTTCTCCCTCTGCCCAGCAGTCGCAGAAGGGTTGCTTCTGGTAGGCAGCCCTGTTGCAAAAGTGTTGCTTCTGCGCTAGGCAGTCCTGATGCTTTTAAAAAGGCTGCCAGCCAGCGCATCTGCCCCAACTGCCAATGAATTTGTTTGTTATGCGAAGCACAGTTTGTTATGTGAAGCAGAATCCTAGAGAAATTTTTGTTTGTTATGTGAAACATACTTTACGTGAGGCGTTTCTTACGTGGTGTGCCACTGTACCATTTTTCTACTCAAGAGAACTGAATACTGAATAGGGCTACAATTCAGAATAGCTACGAAACCTTTTACACTGATGTTGTTACAGTGCCACCTATGGGAAACCAATAGGAAATGCATAGACCTATCCAGAGTAAGTGCCACTTGCATCTTCCTGTATTTACTCTGGATTGTAGGGTCAACATTATTTAAGGAAGATATATTATTTAATGTAGAGTATATTTATTAATATCCTACAATCTAGAAGACATTATATAAAAGTAGAGTATATATGCAATTTTAGAAACTAGAGAAGAATATGTAATCGAATAAAGATTTGTATTTTTTAAAATGACTATGAACACATTAAATTTTTTGTTTTACTTTGTATCATATTGTGAGTGCCAACTGAACAAGAATACACACACACAATTAATCCATTATGAAGCCATGTGAGATATGTATGTGCAAGTGGATAGATTATGCTGTGGAAACATTTAAGCATGTGAAGGTTTAAAACCATGCACCTGGCAGCAAATGTTTCATTGAGTCACAAGCATTCATTTAGCTTTTTTTGTCTTTAAATTTAATTATGTCTTTTTTACTTTGCCTTGAGTGCTTCCAGTGGAAAGTCATCTCAGAAAAAATTTTTTAAAAATAAAATGAACACATCAGTATGGAACTCCTGTGTGTTGGGAGTGGAAGGAGGAACAACAACCACCATCCTACAAATGTTGGAATAGAAGGCCTCCAAATCCATTATTATTGTTATGGTGCTGTTTACTACAGCTGCCATGTGTTTGACTGGAATTTATTGAAATTTGGTTCTTGCCCAAGGAAGTAGGATTCAGAAGTATCACCTCATAGAATCATAGAATCATAGAGTTGGAAGGGACCTGGTAGGTCATCTAGTCCAACATCCTGCCTGCAGCAGGAAATCCTCCTAGAGCATCCCCAACAGGTTCTCGTTGAGCCTCTGCTTGAAGATCCCCAGTGAGGGAGAGTCCACCACCTTTCTTGGCAATCTGTTCCACTGCCGAACCGCCCTCACCATCAGGAATGTTTTCCTGATATCCAGCTGGAATCTCCTTTCTTGCAGTTTGTATCCATTGGTTCTATTTCTGCTTTCAGAAGCAGCTATGAACAAATGAGCCCCTTCCTCCATATGACAGCCCTTCAGGTACCTGAAGAGAGCAATCATGTCTCCCCTCAGCCTCCTCTTCTCCAGGCTGAACATCCCAGATTCCCTCAACCTTTCCTCATAGGGCTTCCCTTCCACCTCACTGTTAGTATTATTAATTTTACAGTGTATTATTTTTTATTAAATTTATATTAATATATAAATAGAATAATTTATATTATTATTAATATTATATATAATATTAATGTTGATATTAACGTTAATATTAATACTAGGATTCATAAAACATCTAAAAAGCATTTTTGTTTTGGAAAAACAGAATTGTAACTTATCCATAACTTTCAACAATTGACATGAAATAGTGTAGGGCTAGTGAAAATGGTGGGACTGGATCCAAACTATGCCAATAAAAAAGGTATGCAAAAGATCCTGATAAAGAAAAAAGCAGCCTCAATTAATTGATACAAGCCAAATCGGAAAACCCACAAAGAAATATAATTGCAAATAGTATTCATAACAATGTACAATATAAGGCTTTCCCTCTGCCCCCACCTTAAATCTCTGAACTTAAAACCCAATGGTAGGAATCTTATTATACCCACTGGAGTTTCCCTGGCCCCAACTTCAAACACTAGGCAAGACAGCAAAGGGGCCCACACCCTTTGCTTCTTGCCAGCCCTACCCTAGAAATACCAAAAGTTTCTTGCTCCCCGTAAGACAGCATGGGTCAAGTGTGACCCGTGCTGCCCTGTACTATAGTTAGGTACATTAGGTACATACAATGTTCATATAATATACATATAATGAATAAATGTTGTGTCTCTGGGAACAGGAAAAACAGCAGGTTTTTTTTTTACCATCACCTGTGCCCATTTGGACATTTCTCCAAATACTTCCGAATACTGGAAGTGTTGGCACATATAATGAATATATGTGGCAAGGCAAGGCAATGACAGGCAAGGCAATGACAGGCAAATTATATGTGGAATATAATAAAAGGCAAGGCAAGGCAATGACAGGCAAGGCATCAAAGAAGATGGATTACTGGGCCCACCTGCTGATCTGCAGTGATTACCATCTCTGGGAACAGGAAAAACACCAGGTTCTTTCTTTTACCAACACCTGTGCCCATCCGGACTATATGTCCGAATACTTCCTAATACTGGAATACTTCTGAATACTGAAAGTATTGGCACATATAATGAATATATGTTGGTAAGGCATCAAAGAAGATGACCCACTTGCTGATTTGCAGTGATTACCATCTCTGGGAACAGGAAAAACACCTGGTTCTTTCTTTTACCAATACCTGTGCCCAATCCGGAAAATTTTCCGGATGGGCCAAGGTGTTGGTAAAAGAACCAGGGCATAATGTACATATGATGTACATATAATGAATAAATGTTGTGTCAAGTTTTAGTATAATTATTTTTATTGTGAAATGTTTTTTTTAGTACAATTATTATCATCTGCACAGACTGCACAGGTCTGCACGGGTCAATTTTGACCCATGCGACCCTATACTATAGTTAGGTACATACAATGTTCATATAATATACATATAATGAATAAATGTTGTGTCAAGTTTTAGTATAATTATGATTATAATTAGTATAATTAGTATAATGATTTTTAGTACAGTTTTAGCTAGCAAAATATTGAACAACCAGTGAAAGGCACCACGGGTCGACCTTGACACGATTGGTATCCTATGTATAAATTGGAATTTGCAGAAAAATTTTATATTCAAAAGCTTCATGCTTCTGGAATTGTAACTGTCTGAATGACAGGAAAAAAGTCAGAAAGTCTTGTGAGGTAATAATAATAAATTTCAGAAAAAACACAACATTTTGACCTGGCGGGTCAACATTGACCCTGATAGTATTCGTAGGGTTAAGCCAAGAGCAAGAACAAGATGATTGAGCACTCATTATTCAAAGTGCCATATTTGTCTTTGAAACCTGGATTTTCCAGGAATGTTTTGTCTTCCAGAGCTGTCAGGCTGACATCCCTGGAGCTTTCATTCTTTCATTGTCCTTGGGATATGCCAAGGATGTTTTTGCCATCCCCAGCACCTATCAATTCATGCCCACATGTAGGATGGTCAAGGGACCATATTCCTGTTAGGACAGAGCACTCTGGAATGAGAGTCTTAAGGTTTGTCTTGGAAACTGAAGTTGCTTGAAACAACAAAATATCTGTCCCTCTCAACTAAACAAGGATTTCCTTGAAAGGATTTTCTTTGCCCTATTCCCCAAAATCTGCATCACTCCCCCTCCCTGCGCAGTTTTCCCAAGCAGTGTTGCAGCTCATGATTGTACCAGTGGTAGCCTGGTACAAAGCTCAAAATGTTGCCCTGGAGATGATGTCACAACTGGAAGTGATGTCATTCCTTGGTATTTTTAAAAAGAAAATTGGGGAAAACCTGCCTCCTCCTCCTCAGCAGTTCACCAACCATTTGGTCTGCTAGTGGCATAGCTAAAGCACTTATTTTCTATCTTAGAATCATAAAGTTGGAAGGGACCCAATTGTTCATCTAGTCCAACCCCCTGCCTGTCACAGGAGATCTTCATCTTGTGGTGACTCAGGTCTTGAACCCTAGCCTGCTGATTAACAGGCATAGTGTATTAACCACTTGTGACACCACAGGACTATATCTGGAGTCAAAGAAGATTTTGTGACACCACCCAACCCCGGCAACAACAAAATCAAATTTAATTAAGTAAAATAACAAAATTGTGGTTAGTTCCTTTATGGTTAGGAAAAATGTGCTGGGACAAAGAGGAATGGTTGTTCTTTCACTGATAAATATAAGAGGAGCACCACTTAGAAGTTCCTGTACACCCAGTTAGCATGAGTAACTGTATTATGGTATATAAAAATAAAATTAAATAAGTTGTTTTCTCACCCTCCATGGATGGTGTATGTATGTTACCCTCAATCTCGGGTCCTCTACCAGAGGCCTGGGAGCTTGAGGGTTCTGCGCACTATCTTAGCTGTTCCTAGCAGTGCGCTTTTCTGGATTGAGTGTTCTGCTGTCCCTCCTGGAATCTGTTGGAGCCATTCTTCCAGCTTGGATTTCACAGCCCCTAGTGCTCCAATCACTATTGGGATCACATTCACCTTCACTTGCCACAGTCTTTCTAATTCCTCCTTCAAACCCTGATATTTTTCCACCTTTTCATGCTCTTTTTTTCCTGATGTTGCTGTCGTTTGGTATCGCTACGTCTATCACCAGGGCTATCATCTGGGCCTTATCTACCACCACAATGTCTGGCTGGTTAGCCAATACCTTCTTGTCTGTCTGGATATGGAAGTCCCACAGGACCTTAGCCCTGTCATTCTCCACAACCTTCAGAGGGGTCTCCCATCTGGTTTTGGGAAGGGTTAGTCCATAGGCTGAGCAGATGTTCCTATACACAATGCTGGCTACTTGATTGTGCCGTTCAATGTATGCTGTTCCTGCCTGCATCTTACACCCTGCCACAATGTGTTGGACTGTTTCTGACGTTTCTCTGCACAGCCTGCTCTTTGGGTCTTCTCTTGTGTGATAAATCCCCGCCTGCATCTTACACCCTGCCACAATGTGTTGGACTGTTTCTGACGTTTCTCTGCACAGCCTGCTCTTTGGGTCTTCTCTTGTGTGATAAATCCCCGCTTTTATGGATCTGGTACTTGGTGCCTGTTCTTGTGCTGCTATGATGAGGGCTTCAGTGCTATCTTTGAAGCCAGCTTTTTCCAGCCACTGGTAGGATTTCTAAATGTCAGCGACTTCGGTTATCTGGCAATGGTACATCCCATGCAGGGTCTTCTCTTGCCAGGACACTTCCTCAATTTGATCTTCCTTCTGTATTTGCTGTTGCTGTTGTTGCTGGAGACATTCTCTCATCAGCTTATCTTTGGGTGCCATCTTACTGATGTATTCCTGGATATTCTGGGTTTCATCCAGGATAGTACTTTTCATGCTCATCTGACCCTGGCTGCTCTCTTTCTGACTGACTAGTGTATAGTCTCTGGATGTTGGGGTGGAAACCCCCATGCATTGTGAGGAGCTTTCAGGTCTTCACATCGGCAGCCTCCATTTCTTTCTGTGGCCAGCTTACTATACCAGCAGGATTTCTGATGACTGGCAGCGCATATGTATTGATGGCATGTATCTTATTTTTCCCATTGAGCTGGCTTTTCAGGATCTGTCGTATTCTTTGATGGATATTGCTGTCTTCCTTGCCTCCTCTTCATGATTTCCGTGGGATTGTGGGATACCTAGGTATTTATAGTTGGTCTCTACATCTGTTATGTAACCTGGTGGTAGTTCCACCCCACTGGTCTTACCCACTTTTCCTCTCTTTATGATCATTTGGCTGCACTTATCCAGGCTGAATGACATCCCAGTATCCTCACTGTAGATCCTTGTCAGGTGTGTCAATGAGTCGCTGTCTTGTTCATTCTTTGCAAACAGCTTGATGTCACCCATATAGAGGAGGTGGCTGAAGGTAGTTCCACTCTTGAACTTGTACCCATATCCAGTCTTTGCAATTATTTGGTTTAGGGGATTCAGGCCTATGCAGAACAGCAGGGGAGACAGTGCATCTCATATGCCACACTTGATCAATACTTGTACTAATTCTTTTGAGTTGATTTCCTATGTTGTTTTCCATTGCCCCATGGAGTTCTTAAAGAAGATCATTAAGATCTTATTTACTTTATATAATGCCAGGCACTCACAGATCCACGTATGTGGCATTGAATCATAGGCTTTCCTGTAGTCAATCCAAGCTGTGCACAGATTAGTCTGTCTGGTTCTTGAGTCTTGGGCTACAGTACGATCTATGAGCAGTTGATGTTTTGAGCCCCTGGTGTCCTTCCCAATGCCCTTTTGAGCTGTGCTCATGTATTGGCTCATATGCTTTTGCAATTTAGTGGCTATGATACCTGATAAGACTTTCCATATTGTAGAGAGACAGTTTATAGGCCAATAATAGGGTGGTGTTGTTCCTTTTTGCGGGTCTTTCTGAATCAGTACTGTCCTCTCTTGTGTGAGTCAGCCTGGGTGGGAGCCTGCTGCTAGCAGCTGGTTCATTTACTCTGCTATTCATGCAGTGCTGTGAACCTCTTTAGTCAGTAAGTTTGGATCATGTTTGGCCCTGGTGCTGTCCAGCTCTTCATATTCCTGATTCGTTGCTGGATGTCTTCAGTTGTGATGGTGACTGGCTCTTGTTCTGGGAGATTGCTATGGCTTGTTTTTAGTTCTTTTAGCCATTTTGCGCTGGTGATATGTGTTGTTTTGTTTTCCCATATGTTCTTCCAGTTTAGTTTCTTCTGCTGGGGGTTCTGTTTTTACTTTGCTGTTACACTGCAGTTGAGAGTATACTTTCGATGGAGAGTATACTTTGGATACTTTTTCCTGTTCTTTAGAGAACAGGGCGTTTATCCTTCTAGCCTCTGCTTCTCTGGTATATCTCTTTAGTCTGGCAGCCAAGGCTGTGAGCCTTTGTTTTGCAGTCTCGAAGGCCTCAGGTAGAGTCAGGCCCTTATATTTTCTAAGTATGCGAGATTTGTTTTTGATCTTCACCCCTTCTGCAGTTCCACCAATTGGCTGACTTATCTTTGAGAAGTCTTGATGTCAGCTTCTAGCCTCATTTTCCATGGGGGTGTGTGCTTATGTAGTTTGCCTGTTTAATTGAATAGCCAAGCATTTCTAGTATTACAACAGCTGTGGCATATATTACTTTGTTGGTTTGGGTTATGTTAGTGGTGGGGATTGTCATAAGGGCCTTATTGGCATCCTTCAGCATACTGTCTGATGGTAATTCTTTGCTAAGTCTTAGTAATCTAACCCGAGTGTTAATTGCGGCTAATTTGGACATTATTTTATTTCTCATATCCGCTGATGAACTCTGTAGTGGGCTGGGTGGAGATGATGTTTTGGCTTCAAATGTTGTCTGTGTATCCAGTTTTTCCCCTGGTTGTTGGATGCCCAATTGCTCTTCTGGGCTTTTTCCTTGTATCTGTGATGTTAGATGTGGTTGTTCAATCTCAAGTTTGACAGTAGCTTTTTCTGTACTATGTTATAGCGCTGAGCGCCTAGTTGTTTCTTGGTTAATGTGGATGTAGGTGTTTTTTCCACCCATTGTCTTTCCATGAGTTCCATGTATCCCCTTTCCTTCAGTCTGCTGTTGGAGTAGCATTCCATTAATTCCAGGTTCTCTTTTCTCCTCCATTTATGGTTTGTTCCAGTAGCCCACTTGTCATCAGATTGTCCTGGTCCCTCAACATCTGACATGGACCTTGTAAATCCAGGCGACGAACAAGCCGGCATGACTCTCTTTGTTTGTTTTGCTCTCATATTATTTGAGGTCCCATCCATCCCCACCATATTCAAAGGGCTTACACCTAGGAAAGTCTGGCTGAAAGATCCCTATTCTGTGTGTGTCTGCACAGAAGGTTGGGCTATGAGGTTGCTATCCCATCCACACTTTCCTGGGAGTAAGTCCCACTGACTATAATGGGGCTTACTTTTGAGTAGCAATGATCAGGCTTTGAGGCTGCAATCCTATCCTCCTTTCCTGGGAGCAAGCCCCATTGTTGCTATTTCGGCGTACTTCTGAGTAGATTTGAATCAGGTTGGGCTTTGAGGCTGCTATCCTATTCATACTTTACTGGGAGTAAGCCCCAATGAGGCTAATTGGGTTTACTTCTGAGTAGACTTGCATCATTAACTGAAGGGGAGAGGGGTCCATGAATGGGAAGGAGGGGAGGGGCTTCTCTGCTTGTGCCCCTTTAATAATTAACATACTTATTTTTTACATCACCAGTCTATTTTTTTACATCACCAGTCCTCTCCTGTCCTCCTCCGGTGGTGCCAGCAGAAGCTAAGAACGCAATACAACCACAATGCAGCTTCCAGTCTCTGCCAGAGGTTAACAGAGGTTGGAAGGCTGCTCTGAATTGAGGAGGCTGCCAAGGTAGTGGCTGGCTGGCTGGGCAGGTGTAGCAGTGGAGGCAGAGCAAGCAGAGTGGGAGGAGCATGCTGCTGCTCGCTCCCTGCAGTGAAGGCAAATGCTGGTGGGGTCCCGAGGCAAGGGGAGGAGCTTAGTAATAGCGCTGAGATGAGATTAATGGGTATTTTAGTAGGTCTTCTTTTGGGGGAAGGTCTTATTTTAGACCGCACAGCAAAAGTCTGGGTAGGACTTGTTATCTGGGTAGGTCTTATTATTGGGGAACTGCGATAACTACACAACTTTTCCCAATCCTCTGGCAGTTCATCACCCCCTTTAACAACCAAACAGATTAAAGACTGAATTATCATAGTACTCCTTGGATGGAAGATGAGAATAAATTCAAAAGCCCTCTACCACTAGCTTACCTAGAGCTTTATGATGTTCTACCTCTGGCTAAGATCAAAAGAATAGACATCGTGGATCAAACTGAAGGCCCATTTAATCAGATTTATTTTACCCACAGTGACTAGTTAGAACTGGGTAGCCTAAAAGTGAAATACATGGGAAACTTTCTCCCCTGCTCTTGGTTCCCAGTAACAGGTATTCAGAAGACCCTAGACCTGGAAGTGTTATATAACCATCATGACCATTACCCATTGCTGGACTTGTCTTCCATTAATCCATTTGTAAAACCATCTGAGCTGTAGTGGCCATTACCACATCTTGGGACAGTACAGATTACAGTATTGGTAACTAATTTTGCATGGTGAGAATTAAATATGTATCTTTTTCTGTCCTAAATCTCTTGCCAACTAATTTCATTGGCTGGCCCTTGGTCCTAGTGTTCTGAAACAAAGGCTGCAATATAAACCCACAGTTAAGTCCTGGCACAATTCCTGGGGGTATTGCAAAAGTGCTGTAAGGAACTTTTGAGCCTCTCCTGGGGGTTAGGCCAGTGTACAGACATATGCTTGCCCCCTCACTACCAAAGGAATGCAGACAGGTGAATTATGCTGACCTAAATTGGTTAGGTTTTTGCCCAAAAACTCTTTATATGCTTTATACACAATTACAAAGATAACATGCACTGATTTCAATGTGCAGGTCCCTTTACATATAATATGAGGCTTTCCATATAATGTGTAGGTCATAAGGGCATATACTATATGATAAACCTTATTAAACTAGCTGAATGAACCTGCCATTGTGGGAGTAAAATTTCAAGAATATTTGTGATCCTTGGATATGAGTGGGCACCAGGTAGTGGCACCAAATGGCAGGGACCAGCTGGCATTGGCCCTTTTGGGCAACAACAGGCTCTGTGCACCAGAGGGCAGTGGCAGGCAGGAGCAAGCACCAGTGGGCATCCCTATCAAGCTTCAGGCATATTTGGTTTCACTGGACACCATTATGCAGCAGGTAGTGGACACCACCAAGCAGCAGACACCAGTGGTCAAGGGGCCTCAATGGGCAGCAGAAGGGACCACCTGACACAACACACCTCCACCGGGATCACCAGACGCCATCTAATACCAGACACCACTGGGCACCAGTGGACAGCAGACACTAGTGGGCGCCAGTGGCCACTGGTATCTTTATCAGGCACTGGACATCCCTACAGGCACAACTAGGCACCAGGCATCACCACAAAGTGGGTATCATTGGGGACCACTGGCCACACAACTGGGCACCCTAATTGACACAAGATACCAACCAGCACCTGGCACCCCTGGGCACCAGACACAGGGCACCACATGCCAGGTACTGCACATTGCTACTGGGCACCAATAAGCATCCCCGCCAGACACCCCACTTGGCACCCCTACCAGGCATCAGGCACCATCAGGCAGGAGACACAGGGCACCATGCATACATAGAGTGCACTAGGAACAACTGGATGGCAGTGGGCAGCAGACAGCAACAGGTACCACTGGGCATCTTTACCAGCCACCAGGCATAGGAAACCAGCAGGCAACTCCAGGCATAGGGTTCCATTGGACACTAGCAGTCACCAAATCATTGATCTTTCATCACAGAAAGAACATTCCCCCCAAATTTCATTTTTCTATGTCCAGAGGTTGGGACTGGGTGTTTATCAGTCTTCAACGTTAAATATAGGATGAAAACATATTACACCTCTTTTCATCCTCTTAGGGGTTAAATTTGTCAAAATTTGTTTTTGTTGGTGTTCACATCTTGGAGGGAGTATGCTTCCCAAATTTCATACTTCTAGGTACTGTGGTTGAGGCAGAGTGTTGATCAGTAATGATCTTCCATGATAAAGCAGGGATCTTCCATGTAAAGCAGGGATTTTCAACCTTTCTCAACTGAAGGCACAGTTTCCATGTCACTAAAAATCCTGATGTACACCAACAGATTTTTACATTGAATTATTACAAGTTCATTTAAATTTCATATATATATGAAATATATATAAATTTTATATATATAAGCAGGCCATCAGTCTTGAAAGACTATGGGATCGTGCTCTGCATGAAAGCCTGGGTTGGATTGTTATGGAGGATAGGCTTTTACCCAAGCAGCAAATCCCCCCTCTCCACACCACTGAATTAGTCCAATGGAAAGGCAGAGCCAATACAATTGGATCCAGCAGGTGTCGTAGAGCTGGGCTAGGGACAGGAGCTCACCCTGTCTTGTGGGGCCGACATGGGTCTCGAACCCTGGCCTGCTGGTTAACAAGCACAACGCTTTAACCGCTTTCGCCACCCACAGGCCAACGATAAAGCGTGGGATATATCAAGGAGATGCACTGTCTCCCCTGCTGTTCTGCATAGGCCTGAATCCCCTAAGCTAAATAATTGCAAAGACTGGATATGGGTACAAGTTCAAGAGTGGAAATACCATCAGCTACCTCCTCTATATGGATGACATCTAGCTGTATGCAAAGAATGAACGAGACATTGACTCACTGATACACCTAACAAGGATCTACAGTGAGGATATTGGGATGTCATTCGGCCTGGATAAGTGCAGCCGAATGATCGTAAAGAAAGGAAAAGTGGTTAAGACCAGTGGGATGGAACTACCAACTGTACCTAGGTAAGTACCTAGGTATCTTGACCAACTGTGGTTACCTACCTTGTATAGGAGACATTCTCTCATCAGCTCATCTTTGGGTGCCATCGTACTGATGTATTACTGGATATTCTGGGTTTCATCCAGGATAGTAGTTTTCATGCTCATCTGACCCCGGCCGACTATTATATAGTCTCTGGATGTTAGACTTTGGGTGGAAACCCCCATGCATTGTGAGGAGCTTTCGGGTCTTCACATTGGCTGCCACCATTTCTTTCTGTGGACAGCTTACTATGCCAGCAGGGTATCTGATGACTGCCAGCCCATATGTATTGATGGTATGTAGCTTATTTTTCCCAAGCTGGCTTTTCAGGATCTGTCGTATTCTTTGATGGTACTTGGATATTGCTGTCTTCCTTGCCTCCTCTTTATGATTTCCGTGGGATTGTGGGATACCTACGTGCTTAAAGTTGGTCTCTACATATGTTATGTACCCTGTTGATAGTTCTACCCTACTGATCTTAACCACTTTTCCTCTATCATTCACCTCCATTTTCCTCTCATTCAGCTGAATTTATCCAGGCTAAATGACATCCTGTAGATCCTTCACTGTAGATCCTTATCCGATGTATCAATGAGTCGATGTCTCGTTCATTCTTTGCATACAGCTTGATGTCATCCATATAGAGGAGGTGGCTGATGGTAGTTCCACTCTTGAATTGCAAAGACTGGATATGGGATATATATATATGGGGAATATCCCCCCTTATGGGGGGGGCAGACATTACCAGCCAGTCATTGTAGTGGTAGATAAGGCCCAGAGGACAGCCCTGGTGATAGACGTAGCAAAACCAAATGATAGCAACATCAGGAAAAAAGAGAATGAAAAGGTGGAAAAGTATCAGGATTTGAAGGAGGAATTAGAAAGACTGTGGCAAGTGAAGGTGAATGTGATCCCAAAAGTAATTGGAGCACTAGTTGCTGTGACATCCAAGCTGGAAGAATGGCTCCAACAGATTCCAGGAGGGACAGCAGAACATTTGATCCAGAAAAGTGCATTGCTAGGAACAGCTAAGATACTGCGCAGAACCCTCAAACTCCCAGGCTTCTGGTAGATGACCTGAGATTGAGGATAACATACATACATACACCACCCGTGGAGGGTAAGAAAACAATTTATATTTATATATATATACTAGCAAAAGGCGTACCCGCGTTGCGGGAGTAAAATTCCCCTGTATGCCATCCCCCCATATGCATCAACCCTACATGCACAACTTTCCCCCATGCGCATCAATCCCCCATGCGCATCAATCCCCATGAGCAATTTCCCCCATGCACATCAACCCACCATGCACAACTTCACCCATGGGCATCAACCCCCCATGTGCAACTTACCCCATGTGCATTAACCCCCATGCGCAACTTTCCCCCATGCGCATCAACCCCCATGCACAACTTTCCCCATGCAATTCATCCCCCATACGCATCATACCCATGCGCATCATCCCCCCATGCACATTATCCCCCATGTGCCTCAATCCCCCATGCGCAACTTCCCCCATGTGCATCAACCCCCATGTGTAACGTCCCCCATGCGCATCAACCCCCATGTGCAACTTTCCCCATGTGCAACTTCCCCATGTGCATCATCCCCCATGTGCATCAACCCCATGTGCAACTTCCCCACATTTGCATCATCCCCCATGAGCATCAATCCCCACACGCAACTTTCCCCATGCGCAACTTTCCCACATGCACAACTTTCCCACATGCGCAACTTCCCCACATGCGCATCAACCCTGTGCGCAACTTCCACCCATGCGCATCAACCCCCATGCGCAACTTCCACCCATGCGCATCAACCCCCCATGCACATCAACCCCCATGCACAATTTCCCCATATGCATCAACCCCCATGCGCAACTTCCCCCATGCACATTAACCCCCATGCGCATCATCCCCCATGCGCATCAACCCCCCATGCGCAACTTCCCCCATGCACATCACCCCATGCGCAACTTCCCCAATGCGCAACTTCCCCCATGTGCATCAACCCCCATGCGCAACTTCCCCCATGCGCATCATCCCCACATGCGCATCATCCCCCATGTGCCTCAACCCCCATCTGCAACTTCCCCCATGTGCATCAACCCCCATGCGCAACTTCCCCCATGTGCCTCAACCCCCATCTGCAACTTCCCCCATGTGCATCAACCCCCATGCGCAACTTCCCCCATGTGCATCAACCCCATGTGCAACTTCCCCCCATGCGCATCAACCCCATGCGCAACTTTCCCCATGTGCAACTTTCCCCATGCGTAACTTCCCCATGTGCAATTTCCCCATATGCGCAACTTCCCCATATGCGCATCATCCCCCCATGCGCATCATCCCCCATGTGCCTCAACCCCCATGCACAACTTCCCCCATTTGCATCAACCCCCATGCGCATCTTCCCCCATGTGCAACTTTCCCCATGCATAACTTTCCCCATGCGCAACTTCCCCCCAAGTGCAACTTCCCCCCATGCGCAGCATCCTTGCCAGTGAACACATCTGAACACATCCCCCAGTGCACCAGGGTCTGAGCACCAAAATGGCTGGATGTTGTTCAGTCTTCCATGTTAAGTATAGGACAAAAACACGTTGCCCCCTTTTCAGCCCCTGAAGGGTTAAATTTCTCCAGATGGTTCTTGGTGGGTGTTCAGGTGACAAAAGGATCCCTCCCAGAACTTCCCCCATGCGCATCATCCACTCATGTGCAACTTCCCCCATGTGCAACTTCCCCAATACTCATAATCCTCTGCAATACAACTTTTCCCCATGCGCAACTTTCCCCCATGTGCATCATTCCCCCCATATGCAACTTCCCCCATGGGCAACTTCCCCCATGCACAATTTTCCCCCATGCGCAACTTTCCCCCATATGCAACTTAGCCCATGCGCAACTTTCCACCCATGCGCAACATCCTCCCATGCGCAACTTTCCCCATGTGCATCACCTCATGCTTAACTTCCTCCATGCACAACTTCCTCCATGTGCAAATTTCCCCCATGCGCATCATCCTCGCCAGTGCAACCTCTTCCTCCAAACAACATCTGCCAGTGCACCAGGCACTGAGCACCCAATTGGCTGGATGTTGGTCAGTCTTCCATGTAAAGTATAGGGCAAAAACATTCTGCACCCCTTTTCAGGCCCTTAAGGTTTAAATTTCTCCACATGGGATCTTGGTGGGTGTTCAGGTGACAGAAGGAACTCCCTCCCAGAATTCCATGCTTCTAGGCCTACCAGTTGGGGCGGAATGTTGATGAGTCATCAATTCTCCAATGGAAAGTATCGGGAGGGAAACGTGTTGAGCCCCTTTTCACACCCTTCCGGTTGGAATTTCCGAAAACCGGTTCTTAGTGCACCCCTCCGTCACAGAAAGAACACCCACCTCAAACTTCACACTTCTAGGCCCAGCGGTTTTGGCAGGGCGGTGATGAGTCAGTCAGTGAGTGACTTTTCTCTTTATATGTCTTTTTATCCCATATCCAGTCTTTGCAATACAAGAGTGGAACTACCATCAGCTTTTATATACCTACCTATATAATATATATACTATCAGTTGGTGATATATTTGGCCATATAGTTCTAATTTGGCAGTATTGCCAGTGTTGGCAGTACTGCCAATGTTGGCAGTATATTTATAATTTTATAAATATAAATAATGTAACAATAAAAATTATATATATAATTTTTATATTTTGTGTTTTAAAATAAATAAATAAATAAATAAATAAATAAGAGAAAAGTCACTCACTGACTGACTCACTGACTGACACACTGACTGTGTCATCAACGCCCTGCCAAAACCGCTGTGCCTAGAAGTTTGAAATTTGGGGTGAGTGTTCTTTTCGAGACTGAGGGGTGCACTAAGAACCAGTTTTCGGAAATTCAAACCGGAAGGGTGTGAAAAGGGGCTCAACACGTTTCCCTCCCGATACTTTCCATTGGAGAATTGATGACTCATCAACATTCCGCCCCAACTGGTAGGCCTAGAAGCATGGAATTCTGGGAGGGAGTTCCTTCTGTCACCTGAACACCCACCAAGATCCCATGTGGAGAAATTTAAACCTTAAGGGCCTGAAAAGGGGTGCAGAATGTTTTTGCCCTATACTTTACATGGAAGACTGACCAACATCCAGCCAATTGGGTGCTCAGTGCCTGGTGCACTGGCAGATGTTGTTTGGAGGAAGAGGTTGCACTGGCGAGGATGATGCGCATGGGGGAAATTTGCACATGGAGGAAGTTGTGCATGGAGGAAGTTAAGCATGAGGTGATGCACATGGGGAAAGTTGCGCATGGGAGGATGTTGCGCATGGGTGGAAAGTTGCGCATGGGCTAAGTTGCATATGGGGGGAAAGTTGCGCATGGGGGAAAATTGTGCATGGGGGAAGTTGCCCATGGGGGAAGTTGCATATGGGGGGAATGATGCACATGGGGGAAAGTTGCGCATGGGGAAAAGTTGTATTGCAGAGGATTATGAGTATTGGGGAAGTTGCACATGGGGGAAGTTGCACATGAGTGGATGATGCGCATGGGGGAAGTTGTGCATGGGTGGAAGTTGTGCATGGGTGGAATTTTCGTATGGGGATGATACGGATTGGGGGATTATGCGCATGGGGGAAGTTGTGCATGGGGGAAAATTGCGCATGGGGAAGTTGCACATGGGGGAAGTTGCAAATGGGGACATGATGCACATGGGGGAAGTAGCGGATGGGGAAAGTTGCGCATGGGAAAATGTTGCGCACAGGGGAATGTTACGCATGGGGGATGATGTGCATGAGGAAAAGTTGCGAATGGGGAAAAGTTGCGCATGCGGAAAAGTTGCACATGGGGATGCTGCACATGGGGAAAAGTTGTGCATGGGTGAAGTTGCGCATTGGGGAAAGTTGCGCATGGGGAAATATTGTGCATTGGCAGATGATGCGCATGGGGAAAGTTGCGAATGAGTGGAAGTTGCACATGGGGGATGATGCGCATGGGAATGATGCGTATGGGGATGATGCTGATGGGGGATGATGCATATGGGAGGATGATGTGCATTGGAGGATGATGTGCATGGGGGGAAGTGGCACATGGGATGTTTCTGTGGGGGGATAGCATAGGGGGAAATGTTACACCCACAACGTGGGTACACTTTTCACTAGTTTTATATATATAAAATTGCAATCATAAAGAAACTTCCCTGGGAATATGACCGGTTGAACACAGTGGGCTTACTTTTGAGTATATATGCTTAGATTGTGCTCCATGTGCAATAACGTTTATGCAACAGTTTAAAATTTAATAATAAGAAAGTACTGTTTTTAAGCAACTGTTTATTATTTATTATTAAAGCTGTTACATAAAATTTATTGCACACAGAGCTATAATTTTGTCATGTCATATATTTTTATTAGGGTGCTATTTTTTAGTTCCCTTATCCTTCTTTTTGGTTATGACATGGAGGGGAGGGGAGGAAGTTTTCAGAGAGAGGGAATAGATTTTTTATATGGCAGGCAGTGGGATAGAGGAGAGAAATGTGCAGCCTAGGGTGCTATCCTACGCACCCTTACAGGAGAGTAAACCCCAAATTGCTATTATGGGGCTTTCTTCTGGGTAGGCCTGCCTGGGATTGGGCTTTAGCATGGACCCCTCCTTTGCACTGAAGGCTTTAGGTCTGCAACTGCTGTGTTCGTGAAGCAGTGCAGAGGGCTTTCCCTTGGGATTCTGCAGGAGAAAGAAGAGGGGCTCTCACCCCCTTTTCCAGCAGCCAGTTCTCCATGGCTGGCTCAGGCTCCTTCCCTCTCTGCTTCCCACTTACCCTACCTGCTTCCTGTGTGCCAGTGATGGGATTCAAAGAAATTAACAACTGGGTTCCATACCCATCTGGCAACCCCTTTTAAATGGCTATTTTTAAACATTATATGTCCTATCTCTTGTTAACAACCAGTTCAATAGAGTAGGTGTGAACCTGCTGGAGCCCACCACTGCTGAGTGCCACACTAAGCCACCAAGAAGCTTCCTCCTGGTGGAAACTCCTTCTAATTCTGCTGCCCAATCAGCTTCCTAGGCAGGCCCAGGATGAGGATGTAACCAGATCCTCACTGACATGGGAGTAAGCCCATTTACTATAAGGGGGCTTGCATCTAAGTAGACCTGCCTGGTTTGGGGCTCTTTCCCATCAGCAGCAGGAGCATTCTAGGAGCTCCTTCCACTTTAACAGCTCAAAGGCAGCTGCTTCTCACCTAGTTTGAGCCTCAGGTAGCTGCTCTTTCCATGCACAGCTGTGCCTGTTCTCTCCAGCTCACGGAACATCTGGGACTTCTTCACAGCATACCAATGTGCCGCGGCACACTGGTTGAAAACCACTGATATCAAGAACAGGGATGAAAACAAGTTGCACCCCTTTCCACCCTCTTCTAATTCACGAATGGAACACCTTCCCCAATTTTCACTCTTCAAGGAAGTTTTGGCTGGGCACTGATGAGTGAGTGAGTCCGTCTGTCTGTCCATCCATCCATCAGTCAGTCAGTCACTTTTTACTTGTTATTATTATGATACCTGGATACTTATCAGCACTTTGATATGAGAAATAAGCCCCCCAAATATTTCAGTTAGTTCATATGTTCAAATTGTGTTTTACCCTTTAATGAACATATGTGAGTTATGGGTGTATAACAGCAATGGACAATGTCAAAAGCAAATAGAAATGTGTGAATCCTTAATTATTCCTGATGTCATTTAGATGTCACTTAATTATTCCTGATGTCATCTTGAAACCTTTCGGGAGTCAGGGTTCTTAGACCAGTATGAGAGATACCATCAAAGAGATGGCCTCGCTCCAAGTTTGCTAGCAAATAAAGCTCTTGTTTAACTATTTAATCCCTGGACTCTGGACTTTGTTATTTCTTGGGAGATTAAAAGTGATCCTAAGGTTGGAGGTGTAGGTAACCCACATGGCAACCCATGTCATTGTGTCAGGTTTCTTGCAACATTGAGAACATATATGTGCATCATAGTCCACTGTACTCCCCCCGCCCCGATATAAAGTTGTTCCCTGATGCAGTGGAAGTGTGGTCCGTGAAGGAGATATTGGAGTTGTGGACAGTGGTGGGCTCAGCCTGGCTCAAGAACCAGTTCTCTGGAAGTGGGCGGGGCCAGGATGAGTCAGGAGGCAGGGCCAGGGTCAGAGGGAAGGGGTGGGGCCAGGGAGGTTTTTAATTAAAAAAAATTTTAAAAATTAAAAAAATAAAATTACTTACTTCTGAGTAGTGAGATTGGTCTTCAGGCTGCAGAGCCAGCCACTTTCCTGGGAGTAAGTCCCATTGCCTGTCATGGGACTTACTTCTGAGTAGTCAGGATTGGGCTCTGAGCTGCAGAGCCAGCCACTTTCCTGGGAGTAAGTCCCATTGCCTGTCATGGGACTTACTTCTGAGTAGTCAGGTTTGGCTCTCAGGCTGCAGTGTCAGGCATTGTGGGGGGTGGGGGTTCACTGGGGGGCAGTTGTGGGCAGGGGGGCTGTTCAGAGGCAGTTCCAGGGGGTGGGGGGGTTACTGGGGGCTTCCTACACTAAGTAGCAGTAGCCGCAGCTGACCGCTACTGAGAAATTCTTTAAAAATCACTGCACATGACAATGCAGCTAATGAGTTCCCTGGGAGAGTCCTAGAGAGGCCCTGCGTAGGCGGGACCTCAATTGAACTTTTCAGTACTTTCTCTTCCTGGATGAGTTCAATTGAGGTCCTGCCTATGCAGGGCCTCTCTAGGACTCTCCCAGGGAACTAATTAGCTGCGTTGTCATGTGCAGTGATTTTTTAAGAATTTCTCAGTAGCGGTCAGCAGCGGCTACCGCTACTGAGTGTAGGAAGCCCCCAGTGACCCCCCCACCCCCGGAACTGCCTCTGAACAGCCCCCTCTGCCCACGACTGCCCCCAGTGACCCTCCCACACTCCAGAACTGGCTCTAAAGAGCCCACACTGCCCTCCAACAAACCCCCTCCAAACTGGTCCCTTGCTTTTTCCCCTTCTCCCTTCACAGCCAGCTCGCCATCACCCCAAAATTTCAAGAACCAGCTCTGGGAAGCTGGTGCGATCCCTCTAGTGCCCACATGTGGTTGTGGAACAGAGGAAGAGGACAGTCCTGCAGGGGGATTACTGTTGGACCTTCCCCAAGGTCCACTGAGGAGTGCAGTGAGGGGTGCAGCATTTGCCCTTGATTCAAGAGAGGGGAAGGGGTGGTCAAGGGCATGGAGATATAAGGGAGGAGAGCACGGGAAAACCAGGTGCATGGGAAGCAAGGAGGAGCAAGGAGGCTGACAAGTCTGGAAGCCTGCAAAAGAAAAAGAGATATTGTTAGTTCTCGTAGGCTCAAGTTGGGGAGATCCTAGATGAACTGTCGACTTACCTGCTGAGTTGTTTTATAACCTGTTAGATCTGTTTGTACCTGCAAGAAAGAAAGAAGTGCCTTAAGTAACTCCCAAGCATAATGAGCCTTAAGTAAAGAAACCTTGATTTTGCACTTACCTGTCTTAAGTCTTCAGAGGTTGGAGAGGAAGACCCTAGAGAGACATGTCACGTAGAGAAGGAAAATGGAAACTGAAAGCAGCCTGGAGCATGACAAACTGCAACTGAGAGAATTTATCTCTGGACCAGATCTGATGGAAAACTCTTCAATCCCTCCAGATTCCAAATTCCAAAGTCCAGCTGAAATGCTTGCAGGATTTCCTCTTTGTGAATGTGCAGGATGTGAGGCAGACAAGGAAGGCGCTAAACTCCAGAAAAACAGCTGGACCTGATTTAATTCCTGGACGGGTGGTAAAATATTGTGCCAATCATCTAGGCGGGATATGGACAGTAATTTTTAATCAATCCCTGACACAGTGCATGGTTCCTGGTTGTCTCAAGTCTTTCACCATTGTTCCACTGCCTAAAACGTTGCCTACAAAGGACGGAATTTCCTTACCGTAAATGTCCTTTCTTGGAGTTGAGGGAAGGGTGCATTCCTTGAATGTCTGGGCTATGCCCCGCCCACTTCTGAGACAGGGCTGAATCTGAACCTGTCTCCTTCCTCTGCGGGACGTGCCTTCCCCAGTCCGGTAACAAAGCCGAAGAGAGGAAAACAGTCACCCCCAATGAGAGCAGAACTAGAACTGTAGGAAAAAGAACTGAAAAAACAGTAAGAACAGCCAGCGAGCCCCCAACGGGAGGTCTCACCCGACTTAGAAATTGAGAACTCACCAACTGGAAAGATGGACCAGAAACACCTGGCACTTGACCTGAACACACCAATAGGTTACCCTTTGTCCAGTGAGAGCGGTCTGCGCCTCTGCTGAGGTGGGCAGGAACGCACCCTTCCCTCAACTCCAAGAAAAGGACATTTACGGTAAGGAAATTCCGTCCTTCTCTGGAGTGAGGAAAGGGTGCATTCCTTGAATGTCTGGGATGTACCAGAGCCTAACACTCAGGGCGAGATAGACGCAGATCACCTCATGGGGCTACTACTCTCTGCAATACCCTTCTCCCAAATGCAGCCTTGGCCGAGGCTGCCCTGTCTATTTTGTAGTGTTTTATAAATGTGTCATGAGAAGCCCCGGCTGCCACTCTACATATGGATTCCAAAGAAGCGACACCCTCAAACACTGTCGAGGCCGCCGCCCCCCTGGTAGAATGTGCCTTGATGCCTTTGGGAGGGTCTCTGCCCTTCGCTTTATAAGCTTCCTGGATGGCCAATTTCAGCCATCTGGCCAAGGATGCCAGAGAGGCCTTTTTGCCCTTGGAGGGACCCCCAAATAAAATGAAAAGAGCCTCCGACTTTCGAAAATCCCTCATCCTGTCAATATAAAAACTAAGACCCCTCTTAAGATCCAGAGAGTGCTATGCTCTCTCTTTGGAAGAGACAGGATTTTGGCACAGGGTTGGAAGTATAATCTCCTGGGACCTGTGAAATAAAGTGTTAACCTCTGGCATAAAAGATGGATCAAGCCTGAGGAGGACCTGATCGTCTTGAAACTGGCATAAATTGGGTTGAATCGACAGAGCCCCGATCTCCGAGACACGCCTGGCAGATGTGATGGCAACTAAAAATATGACTTTTAAGGTAAGGAACCTGATGGGTACCGTAGCAAGGGGTTCAAATGGAGGGCCCATCAGGACCTTCAACACTAAGTGCAAATCCCAGGTCGGGAAACAATGCACTGGAGGTGGCTTGAGGAATTTGAGGCCTTGAATGAATCTCCTGCTGTAGGCAAGGAACCTGATTTATGTCTACAAGGATGAGTAGACAAAGAACCTAATTTTGTAGTGCCTAAGATGGAACTGATGATGGACAGCTGTCTCTTAATGGTGTTGGTACTGAGCCCTTTGTCCACTCTGTTGGTACTGAGTCCCTTGTCCACTCAAACTGTAAGACGTGTTTGAGTCGTGCCTTCCAAACTTGTAGACCCAGGGATTTTCACCAGATAGCAAACCTGCGCCAGGTGCGGCCATATATCTTATTGGTAGAATCACATCTGGAGGCCATTAGAGTAGATAGCACTGAGTCGGAGTATCCTCTCCTTGCTAAACTCGCCCTCTCAAAAGCCAGGCTGTCAACTTGTACTTGTGTGGTGCAGGGTGAAGTACTGGACTCTGGGACAGGAGGTCCGGCCTGTCCGGCAGATGGAATGGACGTCCCTGAGCTAGACTGATGATGCTCGGGTACCAGGGACACCTGGGCCAATCTGGAGCCACCAGGATCAGAGTCGACCTGAACTTGTGTACTCTTTGGAGGACCGACTGAATCAGGAGGAAAGGAGGGAATGCATACAGAAGAGACCCTGGCCAGGGATGGGACAGGGCATTTGTGCTGAAGGCCTGCGGATCCGGGGCACGAGATAGGAATGTCGGAACTTGGGCATTCATCCTGCTCGCGAAGTGGTCTATCGACGGACGACCGAACCTCGATGTGATCTCCCTGAATACCTCTGGATGTAAGCTCCATTTTCCCTCCTGGACTTGCTGCTGACTCAGCCAGTCCGCCTGTCTGTTGGATTCTCCTGGTAGGTGATCTGCTCTGATAGACAAAAGATGAGCCTCTGCCCAATCGAAAAGAAGCATGGCCTCCCTCATTAGGCCTCGAGACCGTGTTCTGCCCTGACGATTTATGAACGCCTTGGCGGACACGTTGTCGGTGTGTACCAAGACGTGGGCCTTGTGCACGATGGGGATGAAGCGCTGGTATCTGGTATGGCTCTCAGCTCCAGCCGATTGATTGAAAACAACATCTCATGTGGTGACCAGATGCCCTGGACCCAGTGCGACGCTAGGTGGGCTCCCCAGCCTTGAAGACTGGCATCTGTCGTCAGGATCAATCTGTCCGGTAGATCCATGCTCGTGCCCTGCTGTAAACGGTGAGGTTCCATCCACCAAGTCAGTGAGTCGAGGAGCCGAAGTGTGAGAGTGAGTGACAGTGAGGCTTTCTTCTCTATCAATCTGGCATAAGGTCGGAGAAAAGCTTGTAGGGGTCTCAGATGGAAACGCGACCAGGGGATGACATCCTGGCACGAAACCATCAGGCCCAACAGGGAAGCCAGAGACGAGAGCGCTGCTTTGCGAGATGCGTGAATGGTTTGTAACGACTGGAGAAGAGTCTCCTGGCGCTCCTGAGAGAGGAAGACCTGATGTAGTTGAGTGTCTATTTGGAGCCCCAGGTGGGTAATCCTTCGCGACTGAGTCAGCATACTTTTTGGGAGGTTGATGACAAACGCCTCAAATAGGACATGATCTGTGGATACATGTTCTGAAGAGGAACCTACAACAAGGATGTCGTCGAGGTATGGGAATACCCGTATTCCCCTCCGCCGTAGATTTGCTATCAGCGCCACCAAGATTTTGGTGAAGACCCTTGGCGCCGCTGACAGCCCAAATGGGAGAGCCTGATACTGATAGTGTCGGGTGCCGTAGGCAAACCTCAGGTACTTGTGGTGAGTTGGGTGAATCGGGGTGTGAAGATAGGCTTCGGCCAGGTCGATCGATGCCAGGAAGTCCCCGCGTTCCAGGGCAGAGATGATAGTCCTCCACGTTTCCATTATTTAACTTCCTGGCTACAAGGAACCTGTTGAGCCAACTCAGGTCTAGAATGGTGCAGGTGTCCCTGTTCTTCTTCGGGACCAAGAAGAAGACTGAGTACACCCCGCGGCTCCGTTGTCAGGCAGTCACCGGCTCTATTGCCTTGATGCTGAGCAAATGGTGAAGAGCCCGTTGCTTCTGCTGGTGCTTGTCTGGTATCAGAGATGTCAGTACCCTCCAGAATCGATTGGGAGGATGACGCCGGAGCTCCAGTAAAAGACCCTGAGAGACTCTACGGAGGCCCCAGCGTCTGAAGTAGACTCGCACCAATATGGAGCGAAGCCAAGCAGCCGGGCCCCAATGGCTGCAGGCTCTGCTGAGGGCCCACCGTCATGCTGCCCCGGAATCCTTGTTTCCGGATCTGCGGGCATCCCGGCGCCTGTTGTAATTTGGCTTGCCTCGAGGGATGACCCTGGCATTGGTCCATCTTGACTTGAACTGAGACCTGGAGGCGTCCCTGTAGTTGTCCTTATAACGGGGTTGAAAGGGCCGAAAGGAATGCTGTCATCCCTTGGTGGATTCCTTTCTCCCTGGCGGTAAGACCTTCCGCTTGTCCTTAGCCTCTACCAGAATGGGGTCCAGGGCCTTCCCGAAAAGCTGGGATCCCTCAAAGGGAAGATTAATCAACTTGGAGTGTGAACTCCCCTCACCTGACCAGGAGCAGAGCCACAAGGCCTTTCTGGCGAAGACGTTGGAAGCCATGGCTCTGGCCGAGAGGCGCATGGAGTCGAGGGACGCATCCGCCGCAAAAGCCGAAGCAAGCGCAATCTTCTTAAAGGTGTTCTTGATGGAAGGCAACTTTTTGATCTTTGCTGCCTCCTAGCCCAGATGAAGGCTGCTCTGGACATAATGGAGTTAGCTGCAGCTGCCCTAAAAGAAAAGGAATACTGTTCAAAATTACGCTTCAAATTGCTCTCTATCCTGCGATCGGTGGAGTCCTTGGGCCAAATGTCTCTGTCCACCACCTTGGATGAAGCCAAGGCAGCCACTGGAGCATTGACTGTGGGAATCTTGAGGAGGGACATTTGTTTTTCTGGCAACGTATAGTACTTGTCGATCATGGAGGGACCCAAGCTCCTAGGGTGGAAACACCACTCCTGGGAGAACACCCCGTTAAAGGCCTTTGGGAAAGGGAAGACTGTGCTTTTGGATGACCTCCTAGGAAAAGTCTCAGATCTATCCTGTTCGGAATCTGAATCCAGTACTCCAGGTTGGCGAAGAAACAGACAGGATTCCGACCTGTCTACCATTGAAGGTAGGTAGTCAGAGGGAAAAAGCCTCTCTTTTTTGGCTTTGGGTTCCTCGGGCTCTTCCCCCGAGAGCTCCCCCTCCTCACGGTCCGAGGCGGAAGATAGTGACACAGAAGCGGACGAAGACGATTCAGAATAGTGTCTGGTTTTGTGAGCCCTATGACGTCTGTCCCTCTTATGGGAAGAATGTTCAATATGACGAGTTTTGCGCTTCCTTTTGCATGGTGAGGACTCTGGGGAAAGCTCTGATATAGATGATAAGGAAGAAGGTGACACCTCCCTTTGGCGTCGCTTTGAAGATTGAGGCTTCTGGGCCGGGGCAGTTGCTGCTTTCACTGCTACCTTAACTATATTGGGAAGGCTAAGGGACACGGCCGAGTCAATTGCTTTTTGAATGGCTGAGGCTGATAAAAGTTTGTCCGGAGTCATGGTCAAGAAGACATTAGAAGCCTGAGTTACAGATGGTGTTGACAAGATGGGGCCCTCCACACCCTTCACGGTACCCATTGAGTTGGTGCCTTGAGCCATCCCCACAGGCCCAGATAGAAAAACAAGGCCCAAAACAAGGCCCAGATAGAAGCCTGCACACCAAGTACCCTTAGACAAGGCAATTGGGTCCCCTGTTACTCACTGTTACCACCAGGGGGCGAATCCCGTGTCCCTGAGGCTCAGGGACTCACAAGATGGCCGCCTGCCCAAGTGCGGGAAAAAGGAGCTCCAAAATGGCGCCCGAATGGCATGCGCGGGTCCGCTCCGAGCCGCCAGGCGCAGCATGGGGTCCGGAGGTCAGGCGGGCAGCGGTGAGCTCGCCGGGGTAGGCAGCGGACTGGCTACCGCACCTCCACCGGTGGCCGCTGTGAGGCTGCTGTGCAGGCGATCAGCTGGCTGCCACGAGGAGCGGGCACCTCTCCGCCGGCTCCTGCCCTCAGATGCTGCCGGGAGCGCAGCAGGGAGCTCGACGCTGCAGTGGAGGCCTGGTGGTAGGCTGGTGTTCTGCTCCAGCGCGAGCAGGCAGGCGCTGGAGACCTCGTGTGGTGGGTCGCCGCCGCATGCCTGCCCTCAGTGGAGGGCTAGGGCTGAAGCAGCCAAAGGCCGGTCCCCGTGGGACACCGTCCCAACGGGGGGGGGGGGCAGATGGTGAGGTTGTGCCTGGTCCTCCAGAGGTGAGAGCAAGAGAGGGCAGGCCAGAGAAGGGGAGGCTGGAGGGTGTAGAAAAGCAGTAGGTAGGATCAAAGTGAAGAGAGAAGATGAGGAAGGAGAAGCTGTGCCCTGGAGAGCACAGCCAAAACGTGGCCCTTCTCTGGAGAGACAGAGCCGTACTGGGGAAGGCACGCCCCGCAGAGGAAGGAGACAGGTTCAGATCCGGCCCTGTCTCAGAAGTGGGAGGGGCATAGCCCAGACATTCAAGGAATGCACCCTTTCCTCACTCCAGAGAATAGTCCAAATGACTACAGGCCAGAGGCACTAACTTCTAACAATGAAGTGCTTTGAGTAGTTAGTTCAGAAATATATTATCTCCTGCCTTCCTGATTCCTTTGATGGGTTTCACTTTGCCTATAAATAGATCAACTGAGGATGCGATTAACACTGTGCTTGTTAACACCTTGTCCCATTTGGAAACACAAGGGAATTATGTAAGAATGTTGTTCGTGGACTTTAGCTCTGCTTTCAATACTATTATCCCCATAGATTAATGGCTAATCTTAAAGATTTAGACTTTCAAGATTCTATCTGTTTATGGATACTGGATTTTTTAACAAACTGTCCACAAAGGGTTAAACTAAATGATTACATCTCCTCTGTCAAGGTACTCAGCATTTGCACTCCACAAGTTTGTGTCTTCAGCCCACTATTGTTTTCTATTTATTTATCTGATTGCACCAATAACCATCCCAATAATAGAATTATTAAATTTGCAGACATCACTACACTAGTAGAACTTATTTCTGGGGATGATGACTCTGCATATCGGGATGAGGGATGAAATAGCTATCCGTTGGTGCAAAAAAAATCTCCTGTTTAATATTCAAAAAACTAAGGAGTTTATAGTGGACTTTAGAAAAAAAGAGCCTCTATATATGGATGGAAGTTTTGTGGAACAGTTGGTTGAATGTAAGTTTCTTGGGACAATCATAACAAATAACCTGACTTGAAGTGCGAACACCACTGCTTTAATCAGGAAGGCACAACAATGGTTGTATTTCCTAAGGATTCTCAGAAAATAACAATTGGCTGACAGTTTACTGACTATCTTCTATCGGAGTTCAATTGAGAGCATATTAACCTACTGTCTTTGTGTATGGTTTACGAGCTGCACAGTGGCAGAGAAAAAGGCGATTCAGAGGGTGTTTAAGACAGCCCAAAATATCAGTGGATGCTCACTCCCCTCCTTGGAAGAACTGAACAGAAACAGATGTAAGAGGAAGACATCTAATATATTAAAATATTCCTCTCATCTGGGACATCAGCTCTTTGAACTATTACTATCAAGAAGAAGATTCAGGGTAATGAGAGCAAGGACGAGCAGATTCAAGAACAGTTTTTACCCAAGTGCAATACTGAGTTTAAATGCGGGGTCATAAGTTTTTGCTGGGAGCAATGAAGTATTTACATTTGTATGGGGATGTTGCATGGTTAGTGTGTCTAGTTTTACCTTGGGGAAGAGCACCTCATTTCGTTGCACCCAGTTGTGAGTGTAATGACAAATAAATTTCTTATCTTATCTTAAGGACCATTTTAGAAAAGCCTGCCAAGACTTTGGACTAACAATCAGCTTGAAGAAAACACAAGTCATGGGTCAGGATGTGGATCCATCTTCCTGTACTACAATCTCTAAATACAAGCTGAAGGTTGTCTATGACTTTGCGTACCTTTTGTACACAACTATCTGGCTCAACTATCTCTGACACTCTCTCCTTAGATACTGAACTGAATAAACATATTGGTAAAGCAGCTACCATGTTTTCCAGACTTACAAATTGAGTGTGGCTGAGTAAGAAGCTAGCAGAACATACAAAGATCCAGGTCTATAAAGCCTGTGTCCTGAGCACACTCTTGTACTTTAGCGAATCTTTGACCCTTTATGCATGGCAGGAGAGAAAGTTGAATACCTTCCATATGCACTGTCTCCAATGTATTCTTGGCATCACCTGGCATGACAAAATCCCAGATGATGCAGTCTTGGAATGTGCTGGAATCTCTAGCATGTACACACTTCTGAAACAGCAACATCTACGCTGGCTTGGGCATGCTGTGAGCATGGCTGATGGTTGGATTCCAAAAGATCTCCTATATAGAGAATTAGTGCAGGGAAAGCACCCTAGAGGGAGACCACAACTGCAATATAAGGACATCTGCAAGAGGGATCTAAAGGCCTTAGGAATGGACATCAGCATCTGGGAAACCCTGACCTCTGATTGTTCAGCTAGGTGGCAGAATATGCAGCATGGCCTTCTCCAATATGAAGAGACACTTGTTCGGCAGGCTGAAGCAAAGAGATAGACCTGGAGACAACGATATCTGGAGGCTGGGCAGGGGACAGACCTTATCTGTCCTCAGTGTGGAAGGGACTGTCACTCTCAAATTGTTCTTTTTATCCACCCCAGATGCTGTTTTAGGACCTCCAATCAGAGCATGATACCATAGTCTTTTGAGACTGAAGGATGTCAATGATATGGTCACCGTAAGCATTGCTCCAGCTTTGACTTCGGTGACTGAAGTTTGAAAAACCCTATTACTGGAATTATTTCTGACTTTGTGTGAGGCAGCTCTATCTGATAATAAAGAAGAAAATATTTATTAAAAGTTTTATATCTGATGTGGCAAGATGTGTCATTCATTCATTATCTGTAATTAATTGGCATTGTTTCTTCAACACTGATTCCCAAGCAGTTCACTGCTAATGTTCACGGTAAATATCCAGTACTCACAATGTAATCAACAAGATAAATAACAGAATTTTTCTGTGTTCCCCAGAATATAGAATAAAACCAAGGGATTCTGATCTTCTCTATTTCCTTTGGAATGAATTGGAAATTTCCAGACATCTGAATGTACCTTGGATATAATGTATAGGTGCAGCAATCAGAAAGTAATAACAGGAAGAAATCAAAGACAAAAGAGAAGGCCTACAGCAAAATATTGTAAGACAATATTGTAAGACCTATAGCAAAATATGTAAGACAGTGTTGTAAGACCTGGAGACAACGATATCTGGGTTATTACGATATAACCAGTGGTGGGCACCAGCAGGTTCGCACCTACTCTATAGAACCGGTTCTTAACAAGAGATAGTACATATAAAGTTTAAAAATAGCCATTTAAAAGTGGCTGCCAAATGGACAGAGAACCGGACAGAGAATTTCTTTGAAGCCCATCACTGGATATAACCCAACAATATATTAGTAACATCCCAAGCCTATCCCTACCCATCCCCCCAGTTCAGATGCACCAAAAACACCAAAAATCTACCATGTATGTAGGAGTCGGAAAAGGGTGTATCATCATCTCAGGAGAACCAGGATTTAAATATCCTAAAAATTCCACAAACCTGCAAAAGTTCCCCTTCATTTTGCTGGTACAAGTAAAAAGGAACAGCTGGCATATGTCCTGTGCTGGCCATGGCGGGGGGAGGGATTCAAAAAGGGGTTCTGCTCTGCACTTGTGGACATTGGGCCAGTGCACACATATTTTTCAGTTTCCCCATACCACCACATGAATGGGAAGACAAGTGAGTTTTGCCAGCCTAAACTGGTTAGGATTGTACCCTCATACCCTTGAACTGGACAGGATTGGCCAGTGCTTCTCACCAGCCTCGGAGGCCTGCAGTGATGCAGGGAAGCCAGTTCAGCAACAACCTTTGCAAGCCTCCTCTCCTCATCAAGTGTCACAGAATGCTTTATGGCACATTTGTGACCTTTTTGGGCTGGCACAATTGACTTTCTTCGGACCATGCGGGAAGTCAGTATCCCAATGAAGATGCTTATTCCACATCTACATCTGCATGAGCCATCCTGAGAGTTGGTTGGGTTTCAGGATAAGAACTACTGATAGTTTAAGGACAGTGATGGGAGTCAAAGAAATTAACAACTGGTTTTGTGCCCATCTGACAGCCATTTTTAAATGGTTATTTTTAAACTTTATATGTCCTATCGTTAACAACCGGTTGTATAGAGTAGGTGGCAAACCTGCTGGAGTCCACCATTGTATAAGGAGCAGTGGTGGCCATGCCACTGTGATGTGTGAGTACTTGCATGGAGATGCTAGGCCCCCTCTAAAGCCTCCAAAGGGCCTTAAAATGTCACTGCTGAATTTTTATCTTGAAGTTTCTGAGGGTCAAAAAGATCACATGCAGAGGGTAGAATTGGGAATGGAAAACCCTCAGGCACATCTTGAGAGACTGTACCTCTCCCCTTCGATTTGCACAAATGTACATCTAATTCTACAAATCTACATTCTAACCCAGCACATTCTTCTATCCTTTTTCTGTCTGTCTGTCTGTCTGTCTCATTTTTATACTACTTTTCAACTAAAATGTTCACAAAGCAGTTTACAAAGAAAATGAAATAATTTAATGGCTAATGGTTCCCTGTATCGAAAGGGCTCACAAGCTAAAATTCAAAAGAACACCAGCACAAGCAATTGTTTGCGGTGAGGAGGGCCAGTTACTTTTCGCCTGCTAAATAAAAGAGGATCACCCACTTGAAAGTGTTCATCACTGTGCCCCAGGCAGGTTCTCCACATGCTGTATCCCCTCCAGTGCACCACACCTTCCCCAGGCTACTGAAAGTCACCAAGCATCGCACAGTGGATGAAAAGCCTTCTGAAGCCTAGCCCACTGTTTTAAACATACTTCTGGTTTTCCAATTAAGTATAACTGAAAACTATCTATCTACAGTATTTATATACCACTTTTCAACTAAAAAGTTCGCAAAGCGGTTTAAAAAGAAAATGAAAAAATTAATGGCTAATGGGTCAGTTTCAGCAGGAGACTCTTCAGAAAGCTGTTTGCTCACTTCCAAGTGCTGCATACATAGGGCCTTGCCTGCTTGCAGAAGAGCTCAGTCAGGCAGATAGGACAGCAAGGTGGGACATGGCCATGGGATATGGCAGGGGCAGTGCTTGGGGCTTTCCCCCCTGTCTCACTCCAAGCCTATCACCTGTCCCTCCCACACACCATTAGGAACCATTCCAGGGAACAACACTAATACACATGAGATGACATTTAGTTTGGTGAGGGAACAGGTGTTGCTGTTGCTGCCTGGAATAGCTGCAATGGTGAGTGGGAAGGGCTGCTTAAATGACACATTGAAGCATCTGCAGTACTTATCGTTTCCCCCACCATGTATGCTTCTGGGGTCAGTTACAAGATCATGGATATGAATGTTTGATGCACGTGCTTCAAGCAGATATGAATGATGGCCTGATATGCACGGTCTGAATCATGTTCTTTATTTCCTTGTGAACTGGAAGCCAAACGATAAGGCTCTTTGTCATCAAACAAAGTGCCAATTTTTTCCATCGCTGATATGAATATAAATTGCTTTCCCCTCTGCCTTCTTGGACCACCCTTTATTGGCAATTGTTTTTCTACTCTCTATTTTCCTTCCTAGCCCTGACCTGATGCCATATTACATTCTCTAATTTTCTTTTATCTTCTCTTTATTTTTGCAGTGCCTCAAGACATGTCTCTTTAAGACAATGTAATTTAGTCAATTACTCCAGTTTGGCTTCAGATAACATCTTTAATTTATCTAGGCCCCTCTTTATTCTTTCTAAGATTTCATTTCCATTAATTTCATGAAACATTCTAATGAAACATTTTTAAGAACAAGCTTATGTCACACTCACACACATGGACATACCCAGAGAGAGATATGCAATCTTCAGTATCAGCTTCCCAACTGCGGTACTCAGAAGATTTTTCAGTGCCATACATTGTTTTATTAATTATCTATCTTTTTGTTCACTTCTGCTATGCACCAAGGTTTCAAACCATTTAAAACTGGATTTGGAAGTGGTTTTTACTGTCCCTTTCTCCATTCCAAATGGCAGTGGTGTACTTGTACAGGTCAAGTTGGTGCAGTATGCTTTATGCCTAAGATGACCATATGCCTAGGATGACCTAGGATGACCATTTTTTCCTTCAGGACATGTCCTTTTTTTTTACTCTTAACTGTCCTTTATCTTGTGAGCAGCAACATGCACATGTAGGAGTCTTATAATTAATAAATTAGATGTAATAGGTGCAATAGTTTTAAATGTAATAATAAGTAATATATTGTTTAAATTAACCACATAAAAGCAATATATGAGTGGTTATAGCTTTTATTTTGTCATGTCCAACATTTATCTTGGGTGTCCCAAATTTTGGTGTCCTAATATCATGACCCAGCTGTTATAACAATGCACATGTCCATTTTTTTAGCACTGCACAGCCAGAAAAATGGCCAGAAAAATGGCCAGAAAATGTCCAGAAGCCTGGAGCTCTGTTTGTATACATTCCAGTTTCACCTCTTGAGATTTCAAGCAGAAGGTTCCCCAATATTCTAGCTGAAAAAAAACCACTACCAAAGCCTCAACAACAATCTGAATACCTGAAGATACCTGAAGGGCTGTCATAGGGAGGAAGGGGCTCATTTGTTCATAGCTGCTTCTGAAAGCAGAACTAGAACCAATGGGTACAAACTGCAAGAAAGGAGATTCCGATTGGATATCCAGAAAAAATTCCTGACGGTTCGGGCGGTTCTGCAGTGGAGCAGACTGCCAAGGGAGGTGGTGGACTCTCCCTCACTGGGGATCTTCAAGCAGAAGCTCGACGAGCACCTGTCGGGAATGCTCTAGGGGGATTTCCTGCTGCAGGCAGGGGGTTGGACTAGATGACCTACTAGGTCCCTTCCAACTCTACAATTCTATGATTCTATAATCTTCTAGAGAAGCCACTGGCCTGACTTCATAACTTCATAAAGCAGCTTCATAACATTTGTTTCTTCTGAAATGGACATTTTTTTCTACATCTTTGTTGTTTTCTAAATTCTGTTGCAAGAGTCCCAAAGAGTCACTTTGGAAGCAAATCACTGCATCATGACAGGCCTGAGGAGAGGATTTGTGGGATAGGAATTGGGGAAATCCCAGAGATCTGAACACCCATGGGACCACCACCATGACAAAACAATAGTATAAACAAAACAAAAATGTATAAAGTATAAAAAAATTAGGAAGAGGTGCTCATTCGGGCATCTTGCCCAGAGCCCAGTGCCAGCTTGCAGTGGCCATGCTTCACAGAAATCACCAAGTGTTCACCATCCCTGCTGCTCCACCATGATCACAATCTAGGTTGGACTCCCCATAGTTGACCAATGACCAAAACCAATGACCAAAAGAGGCATTTCCTGTATGCTTCTTAGAAGTATAGATACATACCTTCCATCAAAAAGTTTGATATCCCTTGATTTCAAGTTTTGACAGGTCCAAGCCCCTCCCCTTTTTAATTCTCCCCCCTCCCCCTCCTCTCCTCTCCAGGTTCTATCAGAGGTGGTAGTGCGAAGTGACGGGTGTTTTTGTGATGGAATTTTATATGCTTGGATTAAAGAATGGTTTTGGGGTTTAGGTGGTGAAGTGTTACAGAGAGGGAGAGAGGAGCTTTTTAAGAGAATAGTTTAATTGAGTTTTATAGTGAAGAAATAAAAAGAAATTAAAAAATAGTTTTGTATATTCTTTTTCTTTAGACCAATGAAAGAATGGTTTTCTGGGTTTAGGGATATATATATATATATATAGAGAGAGAGAGAGAGAGAGAGAGAGAGAGAGAGAGAGAGAGAGAGAGAGACCAGTTTAAATGAGTTTTATAGTGAAGAAATAAAAAGAAATTAAAAAATACGGACCCCAATGTTTTTTGTTCGCTGTCTCCGCCAATCTGGAAGTAAGGCTGGCCCGTTTCCGGAACCTCCTACCTCAGTTTCCCCATCCCTATGACGTAACTATCATGTGTAAAAGGGGGAGGAGTTTAGTGAAAACAAGTCCAGACATGTTTTTTTCAGGATCTAGGAATTTAGGCCTTTGAGAACTGTGTAGATGTTAATAAAAGGGTGATGCTTTACTGTTTTATGTGTATTATGCCTCGTCATGGGGGAGCAGGAGTGAGTTTTGAAAACTATATATTACAACCCTGGTGCTGTGGGCAGTTTTGGAGGGGTGAACAGCATTTATGAAGTGGCTAGAAAGCAAAGTAAAACACTGATTAGAAAAGATGTAAGGGATTGGCTTTCTGAACAGGATGTTTACACGCTTCACAAAAAGGCGCGTATACATTTTAAGAGGAACAAACAGTCATCCCAGGTCTTGATTCTCAATGGCAGGCCAACTTGGTGGACATGCAGCATTTTTCCAAGAATAACAAGGAGTACAAGTACATTTTAACAGTGGTGGATATACTTTCTAAATATGCCTGGGCTAAATGTTTGAAAGACAGATCAGGGGGGCATGTGGCAGATGCTTTTAATCAGATTTTCAAGGGTGAAAGAGTACCCCGCAAGCTTCAGACCAATGCTGGTAAAGAGTTTCTGAACAAGCCTGTGAGGGAGTTGTTTAAAAAATACAGAGTCCACCACTTTGTTACTAACAATGAGGTCAAAGCAGCTATTGTGGAGCATTTTAACAGGACTCTGAATTCTAAAATGTGGAGATTTTTTACTGCTAAGAACACATTCATGTATGTCATAGCGTTACCAGGGATCATAAAGAGTTATAATCATAGTTTTCACAGAGTTATTAAGATGCGCCCCGTAGATGTTATGCAGTGTAACGATCTGCTAGTGTGGGGAAAGGTTTACAGGGAACGGCTAGTGATGGAAAAGAGACTGTACGTTTCAGAGAAGGGGATCACATGTGTGTGTCTAAACTCAAAGGGGTTTTTGAAGAAGGCTACGAACAGAGCTTTACCGATGAAATATTTATAATTGACGGAATAAGTACAAACGGTGGGAGAAGTCCCTTGTACTTTTTAAGAGATTACACGGTGGAGAAGATTGTTGGGACTTTTTATGCTGAAGAATTACAAAAAATAACGGGGGAAGACAGAACATACAGGATTGAAAAGATTCTTGCCACGAAGGGCAGGGGTCAGAAAAAGCAGCATCTTCTGAAATGGTTAGGTTGGCCTGATAAATTTAACAGTTGGATCTCTGCCGAAGAACTGAGTGAAGTGAAAATATGTGAGAAAATGGGTTTTACATTACCCTCCCCAGCAAGACGAGTTTTACGTTACCCTCCCCAGCAACGCGCATTTTCGGAGAACACTAGCTCTGCTTATACAGTGCGCCCTCTAGATCTGCAGGAGGAATGGGAAGTCGGTTTAGTGGAGATACAGTATCCGCACACTTGGAAGACCGTTCCAATAGGAGGTGAAATTAAAATTATAAATGAAAAGAATACCTTGACATACTCACTAACAGGTTATTATTCAAACATTGACGAATTGCTGCATTTAATAAACACGCTTCTCAGGGTGCCGACGGAAGCAGGGTTCGTAGCAGAGCTTACATATGATCAGATCAGGAGGAAGGTTTATCTGAGACCACCTGATGGACTAAAGATGGTAGCAACGGGACACATAGCACATATATTTTGGTTACCGCCAGGTATTCCCTGCATATCTTCAGCTCACCCTGTAGATGTTACAGGTAGATTTAACATGTTGTATGTTTACATGGACAACATAGAAAATCAGCTAGTGGGGGACTATTACGTTCAACTTCGGCGCACTGTTCCAGTTCACGAGGAGAATCACAGAGGAGAATCACGAGAGAATCACAGTAACTTACGACAAACCACACTATGTGGGAGTTAGTAAAGATCACATAGACACTATTACAGTGGAGACAAAATAGGACCAGAACAAAAACGCCATTTTTAGGTACGGTAAGGTGCTGGAGAAGCTGCATTTTCGCCCAAGAAAGAGATGGTAATTTTAAAGCAATACAAAGACCCGGTTCTCTAACTATTATAAGGCTCAGGCAGGGCATGGCCTTCCAGGTTTTCATGGTACCCTGTTATGTATGGGCAGGCATCGGGGGGATATTTCGAATAATTTTTGAAGAGCGGTTCCCCTGTTGCTGAAGGGGTTACAGATTATCAAACCCCACTTAAGAATGGTCGCACAGGATATCGCCTAAGAAGTGATTGGGAACGTGTCTCAGGCTGTGATGAAGAAAACGCAAGTGCAAAGAGGTTCTGGGATGGAGGAAAAGCAGTTAAATGTAAAGCAACATTAACTGGCCTGCCTAACCCCTTTAAAAAGCATGGTAAAAGTTGCAAACCTCAACAGAAGAAAAAAGCAAAGAGACAGAAGCATACTCACTCAGGAGACATATTTTAAGAGGACATGGAGTTTATTGATGCGAGTTCGGATGAGTGTACTAAATCCGAACTAGAACTTTTCCAAATAGCACCTATACAGACGAGTATCAAAGGAAGCCTGTTTGTTGAGGTGCCGACTTTGACGGCTGTGACAGAAACCACACCACTTGAGTTTTATATCATGGGTAATGGCAAGGATTATTTGGACTTAAACAACATGCTGCTATACCTGGTTTGTAAAATTGTAAAAGAAGATGAAACTAATATTGCCAGGGGAGGTAAGGTGGGACTGGTCAATTATCCTATCGTCAGTCTCTTTAGTCAGCTCAATGTGACTTTGGGAGACCAGCTCATCAGCCAGAGTAACAACTTTTACAGAGCTTTTATACAGAGCTTTTATAGAGTCTGTGTTAAATTTTGGAAAAGACACACTATCAACGCAGTTTTCAGCAGGGGGATTTTACAAAGACACACCGGGCGAACATGAATCAGTGGCGTTAGATGGGGCTAACTGTGGCTTTATCAGCAGAGCCCTCTTAGGCGCTGAGAGCTGTAAAATAGAGCTTTTGGGCCATCTGCACACTGAGTTGTTTTTTCAAGAGAAGCGGCTCTTAAACTGAGTGGATGTTTAAATCAAACTCACCAGGAGCAGAGATAGTTTCTGTTTAATGGCTGAAGATGTTGCAGCATGATTTAAAGTGCAAATTTTAACAGCAGCGCTGTATGTAAAGAAAGTAAAAGTTGCTCCAGGAATATGTCTAGGACACGCTGAAGCACTGCTTACCACGATGACTAAGTACCCGCTGGACCATGTGAGCATGAAAGTGTTCAGTCTACCTCAAGGGAGCAGAGTCAGTAACCAGGAGAATCTTTTTGGGGGCAGTTGCCTAAGCTGTTGGTGATCGGGCTGGTGGACAATGAAGGTTTCAGTGTTTCCTACAGAAAGAACCCTTACAATTTTAAGCATTATGACATCATCTTTGCCATCTACCAGTCAGGGCATCAGATCCCTGCAAAACCATTTCAGCCTAACTTTACAGAAGGATGTTGTGTGTGAGAGTACATGGGACTGGTGCAAGCATCTGGCAAGCACATGAAAGACAAGGTGCTGTTAGTGATCTGGGAAGACTACGCAAAAGGTTACACTCTTTTTGGATTCTATTTAACCCCGGACGAAGAATGCGGAGATCACTATTCTCTGATCAACACCGGTAGCCTGAGGGTAGAAATCCGGTTTGCCAACCCACTCCCACATACAGTGAACATGATTGTTTACGGGGTTTTCGACAACACTGTTGAGATAAATAACACCCACAACATCCTGTTTGACTACATGTGAAATGGACACTCTGCAGTTAACCCGTTTATTGAGCATAGCACTGTGCACACGCAGAAGGTTTAATGGTGTGTACCCCTCTGACAGGCTTCCTAAAATGTGCGAGTTAAAACAACCACTGACACTGGTGGTGAACACGGACCCGTACGATAGGCCTGGAGAGCACTGGCTGGCATTGCACTCACCAGAAAACAGTACAGCAGAGTTTTTTATTTCTACGGACATCCACCCAACCACCCTCAGTTCCCTCCAGCTATTATAGCGTTTTTAAGAAAATGTGCTCCTGCGACTGTGTTTCAACTTCGATGTGTGAAGTCTCCGGATGCGAAGCTGTGCGGTCACCACTGTGAGTTTTTCCTTCAACAATGCTGTAAAGGACTAATGTACAAGTAGATTCAAGAACTCTAACGATACAGTGGTAAACGATCGTATGGTGACGCAATATGTTAAGAATAAGTTTGGCCATGTGCCCAGGCTCACCCCCCTGTTTATGTATACCCACCCTAGACTTGTAACACGTGTAATAATTTTAATAGTACAGCTATTCAATAAAAATGAATTAGAAAAACAAAAGTTTTGTTATTTGTTTCTTTATTATTTTCAAATAGTGAGCCAGTCTGGCTGTTTTTTGTTTTTGTTTTTATTTTCTTTTAGAATGGGTAGGGGTATCAGATTTTCCCATAGAGGGTGTAAGATTTTTTTAAGTGTTCCAGAGCAGTTCTGTTTTCAGGGTTACCCATTACTGAAGAAGGAATATTCAGTTCAGACATTGCCTCCAGAAAGTAATCCCATCCTTCATGGGGACAGTGTAGAGGCAGGGTGTGGGTTTGAGTGGCTGCCTTCACCCAATCTGACATGTTGGAACCAGGCACAGTTATCCCTTTTTAAATAAAAGCACCTCTGTCATCCCACAATGAGACGGGACTGTTTTGACGCATCTTGTTTAAAAGCAGTCTGACATGATTCTTAAACTTGGGGGATAAATTGTCCAAGATTTCTTGAGAAACAACATCGAGGGCTTCTGATTTGTGATCCACAGGGGTGCTTTCAGACTTTGTAGGGAATAACAGCTTTAGCGGTTCTTCTTCCACTTCGCTTTGTCTGACGTATGTTAAATATTTTTGAAGCATGTCCGAGTATTGCTTGGCTTTTTCATAGTCTGGCAAGTCCTTCCTCTGAAGAATCCCTTGTATGTCCTTGTCCAAGGAAGACAGCACTGTTGTTCTGATGTCTTCCTCTTTTTGGGGGATGTCCTCGAAGTTGCTCCAGCTGCTAAGTGTACACCAGGTACATATTTTCAGCATTCTCAATCACTGCCTTCTTCTGTTAATAAGCGCAGTAATCAGAGGGAAAGCAATGCTTAATAAGGAACTTAGAAATCCCCTAGATCATTTTACCAGTTCTATCTTTTTTTCAAAGATGTCCCCTTATTGCTTAATTTTTTGATGACCAATTTCTTTTTTCTCAGCACAGAAACCTGGTGTGGCAAAAGCGAGATATTACCTTTTAAAGCGTTGAGTGCTATTTCAGAGATAGCCCCCACCAGATTGTCGCTTGCTGCGCACAAAATGGCCTTCCTCTGATGCGGAGGCATCTTCATAAGGAGTTGTAAAAGCGGTAGATTTCTTTCACGTTCAGACATGTTTCCCTTTGTAAGGCACAGATAGAATTGAAGGAGCAGCTCTTAAAGTTACCTCTTTTTGTAAAGAGACGTGCTTTTTAAGGTGTATACACAAGGGGAAGGTCTTGGGGGAAAAGCCCAGCTCTCAACCTGTAAGGCTCGAGGGTGGTGGTGTTCAAGTCTACCAGTAAGTACCCATAAGGAATGGCAGTGGCATCCTGGAAACCCTCTAGAAAGAACCGAGTGTTCCCTGGATACATCTGGCAGGCGAGAGCAACAATCTGTAATTTAACTCTAGGGTTTTTGAAAATAACTAGGTATTTAGCATTTAACGTTATGGTACGCATTGCCTTCCCCTGAAAGAATATATTATGTGTAATGAAAATAATATATTATGGTGGTGTATGTACTTGGTGAAAGCCTTGGAAAGTTCGGAGCTAGATACTGCAGAAGCCATTAGCTCATTGAGAATCAACAGAGAGACGCTACCAGGGGGAAACAACTGGTCATCGTTAAAAGTTACAGGAAGTCCTTCCACAAAATTAATGTGCGGGTACTTAGAAAGCAGTTCTTTGTAGAGAGGCTGCCAACAGCTGTAAAATCAGACAATGTTTTCTGGTGAGGTAGAAAAGACAGAAGGAATGTTGTCCAGCGTACTTAAAATGGGTTTTACCGCAACATGAAGGTCCTGCCAAAATTGCAGAAAAGGGGTGTTTCCAGCGCACATCCATCCCTATAAACATACAGGACGCAATAATTGTTGTTAATACCAAGTATGGTGTAAAGTACAGCTTTTTATTTCTGAAAACAATCACACTATTTAAAAATATCTATCTATTTTTATTTTATTACAAGAACCAGTGTTTCAGATTTCCACCTCTCCCATGAAATGGTAGTGGCTTTTCTGTTTTACTATCCCCATGAGATGAGGAATAAACCTTTCATCCCCAGGCTGGCGCATGTCAACCAAGGCTTTCTTTGGGTTTTCTACCGTGCTTAGGTAAGCCTGCAGGCCCAAGGCATACTGCATAAAATTCTGGCTAATTTATAGACACCCTAGAGAAAAAGCATAGCAGATAACAATGTGGAATATAGATTTCAGACACAGATTTCTTAACACATGTTGGTAATGCAATAATAAGAAATCTTCTCTTAGGTGATAGCAGTGGCCACCACTCAACAACATAGGAACATTATCAGAGCAGATATCACACAGGTCATCCATGCCACGATGAACAACCAGATTGATTGTTGTACGCAGAATACTCTTAGTTACTTCTTGGTGCTGATCCGGTGTAAAGAAGGGGGTCTCACCTATTGTAGAAATGGCAGGGCTATATAAAACAAGCTATGAATTCTTGAAGGAATCCTACGTCTCTCCCCACCGCTCCTATAAGTATAAAAAGAAATATTAAGATTTTTAAAAAGAAGCCTGTCACACACACAGACATACACACACAGACACACACACACACTTATATCATATAAAAACCTTACCACAGGTGCAGGGCGACGGCATGCAAGTCCTCCACGTGTCCCACAGCCTTGGTCTCTGCATGGCATGTTTTCACTCCAAGCCATCTTGTATAATTGGAGTGGGGTTTGGTAAACTCGCACCAGGTGGGATTGCATAAGATTGATTCAGGTTCTCCCTTTCAGGGGGTGTCCAAAGCAGGCATGTGATGACTGCAATGTATTCCATGTCACTCATAGGCGGTGGTTGTGCTATACTGGAAGGCCTGGGCTGGTGTTGGGGACTCTCCAGGGATGATAGTGGTTCAGGGGTTTGATCTCTGGAAGATGACATTGTCTATTGTTCAAAAAAAGAGAGAATTGCTCATGATCACTGAATATGAGATATACCTAACATTACAATGTATGGATTAGGGAAGTCTTTAAGTGGGTTAGTGTATGAAAAGAGAAGGCAGTGAGACTCTGGGGTATCATGCAGGTTGTATCTACAAAAAGGAGTATGTGTCATTGTGTCTGTAAGTCATGGGTATGCTTAGAAGCATATACCAGTTGTGTGGGTCAAGACAGAGGGGCCAGGAGGTTAGTGGAATCATGAAGGAAGTGTGTAAGGCATAGCAGTAATGCAGAGGTTTATTAGTGTGTGGTATGGAAGGTTTAGTATGAATAGAGAAGGCAGGAAGTATGGGGTACAGGGAGTTAACTAGCAGTCATTAAGATGGGTTGGGAGCATTTACAATGAATAGCATAGGAGGTTACCCTGAATACACAGAAGCACTTAGAAGCAAGTGCCTGTGGTTAGGACTATCCACAAAAAAGAGTGAGTTTATTTGTTAGAATGTCCATATGGATTACTCTATATAGGATCTTCTAGGAGAGCATTAAGGACCTTAGCGAGCATAGATCAAGGATTAAAAACATCTTCGAAGCCCCTTTGGTAGCTCATTTTCATGAACAGAAACACCAACACACTGATTTTCGGGCTCTTATAATAGAAACAGTACACACGGAAATTTTCAATAGGACTGACAGGTATAAAAAACTTTTTACAGAGCGAGTCATATTGGATATTTAGGTTTAAAACTTTTTCTCCTTTTGGCTTAAACATGGACCTGGATTTGAATATGTTTCTTTAAATATGAACTCTGACGGGGATATTTAATTAAGCTCTAGTAACAGCTGTGTTGAGAAGGCTGATTTCCCTGAATGGATGATTTTCCCCAAGTGAGACATCTTTGTGCCTTCCATAAAAGAATTTTAGCCAAGACTGGGTAAGAATTTATTATAATCATATTATTATGGAATTAACATTATAATTTGAGGGACTATAAGAATGCTATCTATGATTTATAATTAATTTGTAACAGCATAATCCTGAGGAAGGACTCTCCAATCCGAAACGGCAGGATAAATACCCTGAGACTGCCCGTGGATATATTGGACAACATATTGGATGATTGATGAAAAAGGTTGATTGAAAAGAATTGTTTGACATATTGGAAAAAGAACTGTTTGAAATATGGGATTGAAATGCTGAAATCCTGAAACACCTTAAGAAGATTCATGGTACTGGACACTTTACAGGACATTTAAGTTTGAATGATAATGATAATTTTTGTTCAATACAGTACTAAATAAGATAAGCCAGTGAGCAAGAGTGTTCGTGTCTTTATTTTGAGTACCCACACAAACACTTCTTTGTTAATGTTTCATACTGCTTTCCCCTTAATTTGATTGTAGATTTCATATTACAGCATTAGGACCATATATCCCCTGTGCACAGAGCTCAAATGTAACAAACAGTTACTGTGTAATCCATACTTAGCCTGGCACTCTTAAAAAATATTACTTAGAGATTGTAACAGTTATGTATTCTTAAAAATGTATATATTAGCCAGTGTCTTTAGAAAACTTAACATTTTTATACAGAAATAATTTGACCAGTGGGTGCAGGTTTATTAAAATGAACAGGCTGACCCTGCAGCACAAGTTGTTCTTAGAAAAAAAATCATCAAGCCAGCTTTTACCCCTGAGTTTTCAAGCAACTGTCTGCAGTACCCCATAGAAAAACCATATAAAAATCAGCAGCTTTGTCCCAAAAGCAGAACAAATACATATTTCTTGACTGTCTGGTTCTATTTGAAACTTGTAAACTCATTATAGGTGGGTTAGCTTGGTAATGTACTAAGAGGGCGGCGTGCTGGTGCACTGATTAAGTTACGGCGGTGAGGAACAAGATCTGCACTACCATCTGTCCATCTCTCAAATCTCCGCTCGCTGGTCAACAAAATGGATGAATTGCATCTTATTAACCAGGTTAACTCTGATTTTTCTCGTTCTGCTGCTCTTTGCTTCACAGAAACTTGGCTCAATGAGTCTGTTCAAGACAGTGCAATAGAACTTCAGGGATTTCAGATTTATAGAGCTGATCGAGTGATGGAATCATCCGGCAAAACAAGGGGAGGAGGAATTTGTTTTTGTATAAATGGCAGTTGGTGTAAAGATGTTACAGTGTTAGTGAAATCCTTCAGTGAGGATCTGGAGGCTTTATTCATCAATTGTAAACCATTTTATTCCCCACGGGAATTTTCCTCATTGATCCTGGGAGGGATTTATATTCCTCCTCAAGCTTGTAATAGTCGTGCACTACAGGATCTTGCTGACTTGATTACTCAAATTGAGAGGAATCATCCAGACTCCCTACTTTATTGTTTTAGGGGATTTTAATAAAGCAAATCTAACTCAGGAATTGCCCAGATATAGACAGCATGTTAGCTGTCCTACCAGGGACAAGAACACCCTGGATCATTGTTATACCACTGTCAAGGGTGCTTATCGTTCTGTCCCTCGTGCTGCCATTGGTCTTTCTGATCACTGCATGATCTTTCTTATTTCAACCTATAAGCAGAGACTGAAAGCTGCAAAGCCTGTGGTCAGAACAGTAAAACACTGGACTGAGGAGGCAAAGTTAAAGTTGCAGGCTTGCTTTGATTGCACTGATTGAAATATCTTTGGAAATGCTTCTGACAATTTGGATGAATTCGCTGACGCTGTGACATCTTATATTAGTTTTTGTGAAGACCTATGTGTGCCCACCAAGACTTTTCGTATATATAATAATAATAAACCCTGGTTCACAGTAAGGCTCAAGCAACTCCGACATGCTAAAGAGAAGGCTTATAGAAAAGGGGATAGATCCCTGTATAAGCATGCCAGAAATGAATAAGGAAATCAGAGCGGCGAAAAAAACTTATAGCGAAAAATTGAAAAATCAAGTCTTAAATCATGACTCTGCCACGATTTGGAGGAACATACACACCATCACAGGCTACAAGAAAACATCCCCCTCTGTTCTGGAGAGCCACAAATTGGCTGAGTTTTATTGTAGGCTTGAAAGACAACTATCACCATCTACTGTTACTTATCTGGTTTTAGATGTACCAACCGATGTCTCCTCCACAACTATTTTTACTCCTGAATCTACTCCTCTAACAATCTGCAAAGAAGATGTGTGGGGCCTTCTTCAAAGACAGAAGGCTAATAAAGCCCCAGGTGCAGATGGGGTAACTCCTCTGCTTGAAAGTGTGTCCCATTCAACTGGCCCCCATCTTTACACAGATTTTTAATACTTCACTAGAGCTGTGCAAGGTCCTTTCATGCAAGGTCCCATCATCATCCCAGTTCCTAAGAAATCTCCCATTAGTGGGCTGAACGATTACAGACCTGTTGCCTTAACATCTGTTGTAATGAAGGTCTTTGAGAGGCTGGTGCTGGCCCACCTGAAGGACATCACAGACCCGCTGCTAGATCCCCTTCAGTTTGCCTACAGGACTAACAGGTCCGTGGATGACACTGTTAATATGGCACTGTACTACATCCTGCAACATCTGGATTCTTCAGGGACTTATGTACGGGTTCTTTTTGTGGACTTTAGCTCAGCGTTCAATACTATTGTTCCATCAAACCTCTATTCCAAATTGATCCACCTTAGGGTATCTGCTCCTATCTGTCAGTGGATACTCAGCTTTCTGACAGTCAGGAAGCAGCTGGTGAGGTTGGGGAAAATTACATCTAGTAAAACAATCGGTACAGGAGCTCCCCAAGGGTGTGTGCTCTCCCCGCTGCTTTTCTCCCTTTATACAAATGACTGCACCTCAACGGACCCCTCTGTTAAAATTTTGAAGTTTGCAGATGATATAACCGTCATTGGACTTATCCGTGACGGTGATGAATCTGCATACAGACGGGAAGTTGAACAACTGGTTCTGTGGTGCAGCAGGAATCACCTGGAGCTTAATCCACATAAAACTGTGGAAATGAGGGTAGATTTCAGGAAGCACCCCCTTATGCTACTTCCACTTTCCATCTGTGGTAATATGGTTTCAGTAGTGGAGTCTTTCAAGTTCTTGGGCTCTGTAATCTCCCAAGACCTGAAATGGTCAACTAACATCAGAGGCATTATTAAAAAGGCTCATCAGAAGTTGTTCTTCTTGTGCCAATTGAGAAAATTCAATCTGCCTCAATAGCTGATGATCCTGTTTTACAGGGGAATTATTGAATCTGTTCTCTACAATTCCATCACTGTCTGGTTTGGCACAGCAACAAAACTGGACAAGAAAAAACTACAAAGAACTATAGGTATAGCAGAGAAAATAATTGGAGTCAGCCTGCCCTCTATGGAGGATATATATATCGCTTGGGTCAGGAAGAGAGCTGTGAGTATTGCTGCGGACCCTCTTCACCCTGGACACAACTTGTTTGAGCTTCTTCCCTCTGGACGCCGATATAGGACTCTGTACACTAAGACATCTAGACACAAGGATAGTTTTTTTCCTTGTGCCATTAAATTGCTGAACCAACAACTATGCTGAGGGATTATTGGAGAAAACTGAAGCAGTATTCTTATTTGATTGTATGTTCTGTATGTATTGTTTGTTATTTATGGGTTGGTGTTTGTATGTACGCAAACTTTGCCGAAGCCAAATTCCGGGTAGGGAGATCATACTTGGCCAATAAACCAATCAATCAATCAATCAATCAATCAATCAATCAATCAATCAATCTATCTATCTATCTATCTATCTATCTATCTATCTATCTATCTATCTATCCATCCATCCATCCATCCATCCATCCATCCATCCATCATCTTATGTAGAAAGTGTGAAAGCGTACAAGGACTGACTCTATTGAGAAGCATTGTTGTTCCTACCACCTTGTAACCCTAATGCTGTGCTGTATATATTAACATACTTTGAAAGCCTGCTGGAGGAAACAGCTCAAAGGCTAGCCAGTGCCTTTTCTTTAATATAGAAACTATTTGAAAGCATTGTGCATGCAGGTTATATTTGTAAGAATCACCACCGGGCTTTAGTGCTCCTACCACATTGTAACCCATATGCTGTGCTGTATATATTAACATTGAAAGATTGCTGGAGGAAACAGCTCAAAAGTTGGCCAGTGTGCTTCCTAACCCTAAGTTAGAGTGCCACATACACAAAGCTGCAGTGTTACACTTACAATTGCAAGTTATTACCTTACACAGAAACTAGTGCCTGAGCGCATACAGAGCTCAAATTGAGCTCCATAAACGCATCTAGTGGCCAAAAATATAATGGAGGATCCCTGATGCGGCTACAGCTCTGAAATCTCTGGCAGAAGGCTGTACTGCCTCCATGGTGCCTCATATAGGCATAAAACCACACAATTATATTCACAAAACCACATATTAACTTAAAAGTTTTATTGTGAGCTGCCCGTGGGAGCTAGAGACCTGAAATTTTGCACACTGGTCCAGATTGGTTCCTTAACTTCAGCTATTCACTCAGAACTCCTGATTTCTCTTTGCAACCTGTTATATTGAACAAAAGATTATCCTAAGTCTTTGAACACAAATTCAAGCTGCTTCTCTAACGCTTCCTATCCACTTAAAGTCCTGAAAAACATGTCCGGGCTTGTTTTCACTAAACCCTTTAACTTGTCATACCTATGCCATAGGGGTGGGGAAACTGAGGTAGGAGGTTCCGGAAATGGTCCAGCCCTAATTCCAGTTTGGCGGAGACAGCAAACGAATAACATTGGGGTCTATATCTTTTAATTTCGTTTTATTTCTTCACTATCAAACTCTGTTAAAACCTTTCTTTAATTAACTCCTTTGTCTCATTTCATTTTAAAAACACCAGCCTTTCTCTCTTTCTGTAAACCTTTCTTTTATAAAGAGGAAAAATATACAAAATTATTTTTTAATTTCTTTTTATTTCTTCACTATAAAACTCAATTAAATTAGTCTCTCTCTATATATACATAAAATATATATCACTTCACACCCTCCCTAAAACCTGAAAACCATTCTTTCATCAGTCTAAAGAAAATTTTTTTTAATTTCTTTACTATAAAACTCAATTAAACTATTCTCTTAAAAATTTCCTCTCCCTCTCTCTGTAACACTTCACCACCTAAACTCAAAAACCATTCTTTAATCCAAGTATATAAAATTCCATCACAAAAACGCCCGTAACTTCGCACTGCCACCTCCGATAGAACCCAAACTCGGAGAGGAGAGAGGGGGAAGGGGCGAATTAAAAAGGGGAGGTGCTTGGACCTGTCAAAACTTGATATCAAGGGATATCAAACTTTTTGATGGAGGGTATGTATCTATATTACTACTTTTCTTGTTCTAATAACCGCTTAATGGAAGACTGAATATACCACACAGTTTGACCCTCAACTGTGATGAGAATCAAGCAGTGGTGATGTGATGCTGCTGTTACAAGAAACCCATATCTAAAGTCCTCTTCAGCTCACAAAACTTCTTTCACTGTGTTTAGGCTCGTGAACCATTTTCAGGTATTCAGTGCCATCTCACGTGAAATGCAGCAAAACATATAATATTAAAATAGTGTTGGGTGTCCAGTGCGGATATGAAAAATAGAAGATATTCTAAAGTACGTTCCTCACACTGACCAAATCATTTGATGAAACAATTGCTTTGCCTCCAATCTTAAGTCTAGCCCCAATCTTATGTCTTCAGCTTCTGGCTCTTTGGCCTTCTGAGTTCAGCAGTGGAATATCCAGCTACAGCCAGGCTTGGACCAAGGATAAAGCTGAAAATTGTGCAGCAAATGTTTATAAAAATGGAAGCTGGGTTCTCCTTTTTCAAGGCAGCTGTCTTAAAATATCAAATGTTTAAAACTTCATAGACTGAGGTAAATCCAGAAATACTTTTTTCCACTTTGGAAATTAGTAGTATATGCTGGTCTCCTGTCAAAAATATTTACATTTTAGTGTCTGAAGATGTCGAATGCTATCTCAATAATTGACAAAGAAGCCATTATGTAACAGCCATATGAGACAGGATGTCTATTTATGTTCAAATTCTACTTTTTGGTATTTCCTGTCTTTCTCACCAATGATTTAGCCTTAACCCTCTCACTCGGTTAATATAGCACTGAATATTAAAAAATGTTGCTATGTTGGAATATCTCACTTTGTACTAATATAATTAGTTCACTTCCAAAAGTTGTTTTGAAAAATTTTTTTTTACTACATAACTATGTGATGTACACATATGTGTACAGCTTATAACTAGGGTGTAAAAATTTTCCATTACTATATACAGGAAAATAAATCCATGCAGGGAACAGCAGGGAGCTGCACAGAAATTGCCCAGGACTTCAATTGCCCCAGCCGATTGCTTTGTTGCCCTTGGTTCGGCTTGTGCACATTTGTGTATGGATGTTCTCAGCCAGATACTAAGGCCCTGGAGCTCAATAGCTGCAATCTGCTGCCTCAGGGTTCATCCAGAGGACATTGCCTTATTTGGGAAAAATCCTCAGCCTTGCTGGAGCCAGATAAATTGCAGGAGGTTCATTTGAAGGTGACTACATGAATTATTTTTACAGAGGGAGCCTATTTGAGCCATTCAAACTGTGTTCACAAAATAGCCAAGGCATCCTGCCATCTGCTGGCTCTTCTGAGGAAGCACATGGGCCTTTTTAATACCAGAAACTTTAAAGTGAATGGAAATTTTGTTCCTAGCTTTTTATATGAATTTTTATCTATCCGTACACAAACATTTCTTCGCGGGCTGAGAGGGGTAATTATCCACAAAAGCTAATTAATATTATTTTTATTTGTCCAGTTCATTAATCAGTGGTGTATATTTTTTCCTTCCAAAATGTAATGTATCAGGAATAGAATATTAAATTTTCATTTATTCATTTTTCGCTGAAACCCTGCTTTCAAAACGAATTTCTCCATCTATATTTTTCTATTAATTTAAATGCCTATAAATAATGATGCGATGCTCATTATTTTTTTCTGGCAACAGTTCTGTTGCTTTCTGTTTTCTTCCAAGCTTAATAGGTATCTTTAGTGTCTGAATAATTGCCAATTAAAAACTAGCTGAAGATGGGAAAACTAAACATTGTTGGCCTTTTCCCTTGTAAATTAAACATTCTATTTAATTTATATTTTTGAATAGCTCAGGTAGACTTTTTTGTAAACGAATACAGTTTTAAAAATTATATTTAGAGCTGAGTGAGAGTATTCAGAAAAGCAAGTGCTAAACCTGACAAATCTCTACTTTTATACTTGTGGAAGTTTTCTAGTAGCTTAGGACAAGGGCGACACAAGGGTGCTCATCCCCTGGTGTGTGGGGTTTTTCACATCATTCCCTGGCAAGTGTGTCATCTCTAGGATGCACGTCTGCCCAGGATGCACATGTGCACTGGTGCCCAGCATACATGCATAGGAGTCCAGAGCACTCCCAGACCAGCATGCATGTGCAGTGTCTGGGAGTGTTGTGGCTGCCAGACAAGTGTCAAACGTTTCTGATGCATCACCCCCTTAGGGAGTGACACCCAGTGTGGGCTGCACCAGCTGCAACATCCTGGAGATGCCCTGGTTTAGGATATGATATATCTGCTAATTGGTATCATAGCACAAAATGTTTCCTATCAGCTGCAATCTATTGTGTATGAAGATAACATGGTTCCTCAGGAATCCACCAAACAGACCATGTTGTGTTTTATTTGGGGATTTATTTTGAAACATCAATTACTCCAAAATACAGTTGCCTGTTCACTGTAGGTTGCTGACCCCTGATAGAAGAGATTCAATGTACCAGCCTCTACATTCTCCACAGTTAAAAGTATGGGTTAGACTAGACACTAATTTTGATGTTGACATTGCATAGCATATTGATGCATTCCAACAAATGATAAAGGTAATACACATTTAACTAAGGATTCACATCGCTCTGACACTGGTTCCAGTGGTGGCAGCAGATACTGTTATGACCATTTGTTGTTGCCTCACTGGCCTTAGTTTCATTCACTCATCTCACCATTTATGAGTAATTTAATTTATGAATTTATTTACAAGTTTCCATACCCACATAGGATATTATCATGTCATCATCAACAAAAACTGTGTGACCACTGCCAATAATTAAAACAACAGCATGAGCAATCAGAGGCAAGGGCAATGAGGGAAAGAAGAAAATGGAGCTGAAAAGAACAGCATAAAAACCTGTTAAATGCATCAACATTCACTAAAAATAGAAGCCACTTTTTCACCTTCACAAAGCCCATTTCTTCAGAAAGAAATGGACTTAGGCTGCAATTCTAACCACACTTTCCTGAAAATAAGTAAAATTGAACATAATTTTCAATTTTGAAATAGCTTCTGAGTAGACAAGCTTGGGATTGCACTGTAAGTGTTTTGGGCTCAGTCCCATTGGGAGGGAGGTCTTCATTTTATTCTCATGAAAAGCAAGTACCATAGACTTGCATTTTAAAGCTAAGAATTGGAAGCTTTCTTTTTAAAGCTAAGAATTTTTAGACTTGCTTTTTAAAGCTAAGAATTTTTACAGCAAAGGATTGGAAGAATGTAGACAATGAAGAGATGACCAAGGACTGTATCATACAAGACCCATATTCCCATACATGGGTTCTTGCTAAATATTTTCATGTAATCTAAGTCAGGAGAAGGTTGTGCCTCAATATTTGCAGGACTATTTAATTCTGGGACTTCCTGCTGATACCCTAAAATGTGTTAAAATATAGCAGTTAAAATATGTCCCTTTACTATTGTTTAAAAACTGCTTTTCTTACTGTTGTAGAGAGGGAGTCAGGAATTAAAAAATAAAGAATCCTCTGTTTTGCTCGACTCACTGAAGAATGGAATGATTGCTTCCATGACTGCCTTGCTACAACAATAGAAAAACAATTTTTAAAATTGTGATTTGTAGTGGCTATTTATGTTGAGTCAAACCAGTCTATTAAAAAAATCTGTGTATATCAAGGTTGTACCTTTAATATACAAGTTATGCTGATGCTAATGTTTATTATCATTTCCACTTGTTCTAACTTCAGAGATTTTTTGGGAGTGGTTGGGGAGCAATTTTGCAAATAACTGTTCAAGCTTGAATGTACACTGAGGGCAAGGAAATTCACATCACAAGGGCATCTTGTCTCATGATCAGTGTCTTTCTAATGCTACTTCATCAAAGGAGAAATCAGCATAGAAGTGCCACATATTACATGCAGCCTGTAGTTTCAATCTTTGGCTGCAGTGACCCAAATCCTGTTGTCCTGAGCAAAACAGGATTTTCTACCTGTCAAAAGTGATGAATTTTTTTGTTTTCTCCACAGGCAAGAAATAGAGCTATGGTTTTTATTCAGCAAGTCAAGCAAATAGCATCTTGCTTTGGGTCTTACCACCTCCCCATCTGACAAGTAACACCAAGCTATTGATAACTATTGATAACTATTACCTAGGACATCTTTCTTTCTAAAATCTAAAATCCTGTTTTAGAGGTTTCTAAAATAGGATTGTATTGCTAAGTGACTTTTCAGGCTGTTAATTGCCTTGAATGTTCCCTTGAGATGGAAAAGTGTGAAGTATATTTCTAATTAATTCACAGTGCAATCCATACTTGGGCTGGAACAGTCAGGGTGGCTCAGCCTGTGCTGTATCCAACGCAAGAATTGGGGCTGCTGCCATGTACCACTGGGAAGAGGAGACCTACCCACTTGTGCCACCAAGATCATCCTACTCACATGCCTCTCCTTCTCAAGGTAGTACAAACATGCATTATGGCACATTTCTGACATCCTTGGCTGATGTGAATCACTTTCATTGGCCCATGTGAGTGCCTAGAATTGTGCTCCCAGAAATGCATTTAACATGAGCTGGAAGACTTAAGCCATGTGCCCATGCTTCACATGTGGACAAGGAGTGGAATAGCATCACTTGATCGCACATCCTATCATGGACACTTCCCCTCACTCTTTGCACACTGGATGGAAAATATTAATAGTATGTCTATATGTCCAGAGTACACCATCAAGAACTAAGTATGTTCCATGGTCCTCTGTTGCAAAAGTAAACCTGTGTGTGATCAAGTATAAACGCCCTTCCACACACTTGTTTTTGTTAATACAATTCCAATATGTTTCCTTTTTAAATATAATTAATGCTTACTAAAATATTTAATCACACAACATTTTTGTTTTACTCATTGCAGAATAGCTGAAACTCAAAAACATTCCACAGTGTTTGAAAAGTTCATTATGGGAAGGATGAAAGGGTAAATTTGTTTCAGACAAATTTGTTGGTGTGATGTTTTGAAAGTCAAGGAGCTTTTGGATAGAGATATACTATACTGTATATGAAACAAAATTGCTGTCTAATGAGCTGCTTGATTGTGCATTTCACAAATGATGTCTGAATGTTCACACCTACTAACATTTACATATGTATGTATGCCACAGCAAAGATGTATTCACACCTCAGAGATTCAGTTTCTAGAGACCTGGGAAAGGGGATGGTTCCAGAAAATCAGCAAGAAAATGGCTGTTACTGAATCACCATGATACCTGCCTATCACTGCTCTGTTCCAGCCATACCCAGCACATTTGACCCTCACTGCCTCTGTTCATCCTCTTCAGTTGGATTATCCACTCTGGAGGGTCTTCATGGATCTGCTGGCATGTGGGAGACTGCTTCTGCTTTCCTATTGGAGGGCTTTCTGTACTTGTCAGTAATCATTGGCATCCTTCAGTCTCGAAAGACTATAGTATCATGCTCTGATTGGAAGTCCTGAAACAGCATCTGGTGTGGCTAAAATGGCCAATTCGAGAGTGGCAATCCCTTCCACACTGAGGACAAATAAATTCCATCCCCTGCCCAGGCCTCAGGTTTCACTGCTTTCGGGTCTGTCTCTTTGCTTCAGCCTGCCGAACAAGTGTCTCTTCCAGTTGGAGAAGGCCATGCTGGGTCTTTTGCCTCCACGGTGAACGATCGGAGGTCAAGGTTTCCCAGCTGTTGATGTCCATGTTGATACCCATTCCAAACTGTCCATTCCAGCTGTTGATGTCCATGCCAAGGTTTCCCAAGCTGTTGCTGTCCATTCCCATTCCTTATCAGTGGGATAGGGTGTTGCCAGTATCCAATTGCCAGGGATTAGGGTGTTGCCAGTATCCAGTAATTTTTTGGGGTCCAACAAGCTACTGGATACATGATGAGGGTTGCTCACTACTGTCCTAAGTGAACTGGAAAGCTTTTATACCCCAGTCATTCTGCATGCCTAAAGCAGTGGTATAACAAAAGAAGTGCAAAGTACAAGGTTTTGCAGGAAGTCTCACTACAACATGCAATGTCATGTGGACAGCTCACAGAACTTGTAAGTTGCACTCACTGGAACAGGCTTTACATGCAGTTGGAGCTCTCCTCTTTTCCTCAATGTCTGGCACCAGCTCCTCCAAGTAGGCATCAAACCAATGTGCTGTCTTTCTAACCTGCTTACCAAATCTGACAAGGCAGTATTATAAGCAACATTCTTGAAATGTTCCCATCATTCAGAAGTGTTTGCCTCTGCTGGGCGTGGGAGAGTTTCCTTGAGTGCTTGGTCAAATTCCTTCACTTTTCCTGTACTGTGGGTCTTGATGATGTTAATTTGTGGTCTTCCTTCCTTCTTCGAGTAATACAGCCTCTTTGCTTGCAGTTGTACTCTGCTACACACCAATGCGTGTTCTGTATCACAATCAACACCCTGATAGCTCTGTGTGATCTTAATGCTGGGAAGGCTGGAACACCTGAAGAGGATCAAGTCAAGCTGGTGCCAATGCTTTGATCTTGGATGTCTTCAAGAGTCTCTGTGTTGAGGCTTTGTGTTGAAGAATGTATTGCTGATACAAAATCTGTAATAGCAGCAAAACTACAGCAGGCATTGGCCATTTTCATTCATCTTCCCAATACCAAAATGACATAGACAAGCAGGCCAAGAAGTATGGTCAGATCCAACTCTTGCATTTAAATCGCCAAGAATAAACAATGGTTCATTTTCAGGGATTTTCATGATAGTAACAGACACTGGCATAAAAAAGCATACATAAAACCACAACATTGGCATAGAAAAGCATACATACGTAATTTTAAAAAATAATCTTACACTTCAACATATACATTTCAAAATGCTTCTGAAAATAAGGTCCAGATTAAATGCATAAGAATATTATTAGTGAATCAGAGTTGCTATTAAGGTTGTGATGCCTATTAAAATATACTTTGAAAATATATTGCTGCCTTTGATATTAGTCACCTCTACCTTATCTCTGAGGAACAGCTGCATTGGGTCATTAGCCCAATTAAAGTACTTATTGCATAACAATAGAGGTTTTCCCACACCACCCAGTAGAAGCACACTGGACAGTTTCCCCCAAAAAGATTGATTATTCTTCATTCCCTCCCAGCTATTTGATATTATTTTTCCTACTAGTTCTGGTAAAGTACTTCAAGAGATGAAGTTGAATAAGCATACGTGTTGCAAAGTTGTAGAATATATTCCCATTCCCATATAGTACTTAAAGAAGATATACTCAAAGAAGATTGACTGATCCAGAAATGCTGGACTTGATGTTTACATAGAATCACTTCTTATACATATTGGAAACAAATGAGCATCAGCCAACAAAATCCATGCTCTTTAAGTGAAGTAGATTTTTCCATAGGAAATAATGGAAACTCAGACAATTGGTACCACAACCCCCAAAGTATTCATATAAAAATATTAACTGGATGGAAAAAGGATGACAAAACACTGTAACTGAATTCTAAACATGCATACAATGTGCATGAACCTAAGAAGTCTAGTTAGGCTGCAATCCTAAAGACACTTTCCTGGGAGTAAGCCCCATTTAACAGAATGGGCCTTCTGAGTAGACATAGGAGACGGCAATCAAAGACACTTTCCAGGGAGTAAGCCCCATTTAACACAATGGGGCTTACTTCATAGTAGACATAGTTAGGAGACAATCAAATAGAATTTCCTGGGAGACTTACCTGGGCTGCTGCTGGAGGTTCAAGGTAATCGGTGGAGGCATTTGGGAGCAGTTAGGGCAGCTGCCTCTGGCACCTCCAGGCAACTGCCCCCAAGTTGGGGGCAGTTAGAGGCAGCAGCACTAGCTGGGAGCCCTTTTAAAGAGCCTCCATGCAGAAGATCAGGGCTGCATAGCACACTTGCCCATAGTGCACTTGTTTGTTAAGTGAAGTGGAACTTGTTATGTGAAGCAAGATTTCTTGGAAATTTTTGCTTGTTATGTGAAACGCATCTGCCCAGGACCCCCTTTCAAACTTGCTGCGATGTGAAAATACTGTGATGCTAGGGCATGTCGATGTCTACCTAGAAATAGTAAGTCATTATGTTCAGTGAAATACTACCAGGAAAGACCAGTGCCAGATTTCAAGATGCTGGATTCTATTGTGACCCTCCTTACCTGAGGTTACAACCACAGGTGGGCTGAAGCCGGTTCTCACTGGTTCTTTAGAACCGGTTGTTAATTGGGGGGAGGACGTTAGAGAATCGGTTGTTAAGAGAGGGCTGTCATCTTTGAATTGCATGCAACTGTGTTTGAATTTCTCTTAAAGGGTCTCCGGGTCTGTCTTCCCAGAGGTGAAGTTCCACTCCCCCTCCTTCCTCCCTTTCTGAACCTCCCTCCCCTTCTGAGGGGGCTCTCTCTCCCCCCTCCTTCCCCTCCCTAAGGCTATTTTTTAATTTTAAAATACAGTCTGTTCCCATTACCATCATTCAGGCAAGGCATTGCCATCATCCCACAGCACATCAGGCACTCACTGCTGAAATGGATCACTCACTGCTTGGATCACTATAAGCTCAATACTTTCAAGTCAGAGTGAAGAGCTTCTTCATGCCCCAAACCTTTGAATGATGCTATTCAGGAAGTCTCTATGCTAAACATCTTATTTTGATTAAAAACCTTATTTTTAGCAAGTTTTCAGAAGTTATTTCCCTGTGCAGCTTGCAAAGCATGATGGGTTTCTCATATGCAAATGAGGCAGCCTCTCTGGGGATGGTCATTCTTTTGGGTCCACTTTCATGGACAGCTTTACAAAGGTGTCCTTAGATGGGAACAGAGCTGCTGAGAAAGGTCTGGGAGGCTTAGAGTAGGCTGGGTAGGTGCAGCATCGGAGTGTTGTGAGGATGAGATCCTCCAGGGCTTTTGTCCCCTGTTCCTCCAGCCCTGTCTACTTTCCTGAGAGTAAGCCCACTGACTATAATGGGACTTACTTCTGAGGAGATTCTCAGAGGCTTGGATCTCTCCCTCTAGCCCTATTTCTCCAGCCCTGTCTACTTTCCTGAGAGTAAGCCCACTGACTATAATGGGACTTACTTCTGAGGAGATTGGCAGAGGCTTGGATCTCTCCCTCTAGCCCTGTTTCTCCAGCCCTGTCTACTTTCCTGAGAGTAAGCCCACTGACTATAATGGGACTTACTTCTGAGTAGACATGGTTAGGATTGGGCTCAGGCTGCAATCCTATCCACACTGTAGTCCTTTTGCCCCCCCAGATCTCCCCACCCCATCTTACCCCTCTGAGAAATCTCTCCACCTTAGATTATAGGGAGGCAGTCGGGGGTATCTGAAGAAATAGCCCCAGTTCCCTTCCTGCCTCCCAGGAGCCCAGTCCACTGTCTACTCTGAAGTAAATCCTATTAAAGTCAATAGGTTTTACTCCCCTGTGAGGATAGGACTGTAGCCTCAAAGCCCAATCATCTCTCTACTCAGAAGTAAGTTCCATTATAATAGTGAAGCTCACTCCCTGGAAAGAAGCTGGTTTCTAAGAGCTTGTAATCCTATGCCTGACTACTCAAAAGTTAATCCCATTTCAATCTATGAAGCTTATTCCCAGGAAAGTGTGCAGAGGAGTGCAGCATTAGAGCCCAATCCTATTCTTGGCTATTCAGAAGTAAGTCCCATTAGAAAGTGTGGAGCTTACTCTCAGGAAAGTGAATAGGATTGGAGCCAAAGGCTGGTTACTAGAAGCTCAGTCCTTTGCTTGGCTACTCAGAAGTCCTATTACATTCAATGGAGCTTACTTACAGGAAAGTGTGGACAGGATTGTAGCCTTAAGTAGTGGCATAGAAGCAAACCTCAGCCTGCAGAGGGGACACCACAGACTGGTCCTAAACTGTAGATCTGTGTTTCTCAACCAGTGGTATGAGCACCACCTGTGGAACTTGTGGTAGTGTCTGCTGTATTAGGCACCTGGATGCAAGTGTCATATGTGCTCTCTGAGGCAGCTGGTGGGCCTCTATGTGATTCAGGAAGCTGGACTAGATGGGTCTTTGGTGTGATCCAGTGGAGGCTTTTCTTATGCTTTTATGTTCTTATTTGTGGCATCCCTGCATACATTCCCCCTGAGAACACAACAAAGCATCATGCATAGGAATAAATTACACTGAACTCAGGAGCTTAATACTGATTGATGCAGTCACAGGTGATACAATTTTTTGTAAACTAAGGGTTAAAATGGTCATTAGGACATAGAGAAGCTGTTGTTAAAATATTTGAAGCACACCATGTCCGCGCAGGACTGGGTTCTGAGGCTGCTGCAACCCTATCCACATTTTCCTGGGAGCAAGCCCCATTGGCTATAATAGACCTGCACAGGACTGAGTAGACCTGCAAAGGAGTGGGCTCTGAGGCTGCTGCAACCCTATCCACACTTTCCTGGGAGTAAGCCTCATTGGCTATAATAAGGCTTACTGCTGAGTAGACCTGCACAGGACTGGGCTAAGTCACTCCCAGTATTCAGCCCAGCTGAATACTCCCCGGCCTTGCCCCTTGACCCCAGTCCCTCGAGTCCACCCTGGCCATGCCCACTTCCAAAGAACCGGTTGTTGGGCCAGGGTGGGCCCACCTCTGGTTACAACCTCCCTGTAGGGATCCCAACACTCACTTGAGTACCGTTGAACTAATGGTTCCATTAAATAAAAATGCTCACACTCTAAGCAAATATATAGAACAGCAGAAGCCATGATAAAAGTCACTGATGTGGCGAAGAGGGCCAGTTGTTCACCTCCTAAAAGAGGAACCTCTTTCCCAGTTTCATCATGAAAGACCTTTAGAGTAAGAGGGTTCTATGCAGAGTGTACTGCACCTAGTCCCTAGGAATACCGGGATTGTTTTTTCACGCCTAAGACTGCACAGGTCAATTTTGACCCGTTCGACCCTGTAATATAGTTAGGTACATATAATATACATATAATGAATAAATGTTGTGTCAAGTTTTAGTATAATTATTTTTTATTTTATCACCTAAGAGATTTTATTTTTTATTTTTATTTTTCTTAATAAATAAAATAATTTTATTATTTTTATTTATTAAAATAATTATATTTTTAATTAAAAAATAAAATAATTTTATTTTTTATTTTTATCACCTAAGAGATTGCACGGGTCAATTTAGACCCGTGCGACCAGTACTATAGTTAGGTACATACAATGTTCATATAATATACATATAATGAATAAATATTGTGTCATGTTTTAGTATAATTGTGATTATAATTAGTATAATGATTTTTAGTAAAATTTTAGCTAGCAAAATATTGAATAACCAATAAAAGGCAACATGAGTCCAATAGGATCCTGTACTATAGTCAGGTACATACAATGTTCATATAATGTACATATAATGGATAAATGTTGTGTTGTGTTTTAGTATAATTGTGATTATAATTAGTATGATGATTTTTAGTATAATTTTAGCTAGCAAAATATTGAATAACCAATAAAAGGCAACATGAGTCCAATAGGACCCTGTACTATAGTCAGGTACATACAATGTTCATATAATGTACATATAATGGATAAATGTTGTGTCATGTTTTAGTATAATTGTGATTATAATTAGTATGATGATTTTTAGTACAATTTTAGCTAGCAAAATATTGAATAACCAATAAAAGGCAACATGAGTCTAATAGGACCCTATACTATAGTTAGGTTCATATAATGTACATATGATGTACATATAATGTACATATAATGAATAAATGTGTCAAGTTTTGGTATAATCATTTTTATTGTGAAATAATTAATTTTAGTACAATTTTTATCAATTTTTATCACCTGAGAGATTGCACAGGTCAATTTAGACCCGTGCGACCATGTACTATAGTCAGGTACATACAATGTTCATATAATGTACATATAATGAATAAATGTTATGTCAAGTTTTAGTATATGATTAATAATAATTATATTATGATTATAATAATTAGTATAATGATTTTAGTACAGTTTTAGCTAACAAAATATTGAATAACCAGTGAAAGGCAACATGGGTCAAATCTGACCCAATTGGTATCCTATGTATAAATTGGAATTTGCAGAAATATTTTATTCAAAATATTTTATTCAAAAGCTTCATGCTTCTGGAATTGTAACTGTCTGAATAGCAGGAAAAAAGTCAGAAAGTCTTATCAGGTAATAATAATAAATTCCAGAAAAAAACACAACACAAACTTCCTGGCAGGTCAACATTGACCCGGTTGGTATTCATAGGGATTTATACAAATTGCAATCTCTATACATTAGGGAGTGTAAAATATTAGACAATAAAGAGCCCCAGGCACATTTTGCTACGTGCTTTGGACATATCCATTCAAATTAATGGAGCAGCTTGAATTAGTTTCTAGCTCAAAATTTCTGCTACAGAAAATAATAAAGACTTAGGAAACTTGTCTCTCTTCTTGAGTTAGATTTTTACAAATCCTGAAGTTTTTGCCCAGTTTTGACCTTAGAGAAGTTCACCAGCATTCTTCTCTCTGGCAGCCTTAACCTTAGAGAAGTTCACCAGCATTCCTAGCCCTGGTTAAAGTTTTTGGCACATACAAATCCCCAGCGGTGGATTAGGAAGAAGTGGAAAAGATCCCCTTAGTCGAGGCCTGGAGAATATTTCTGCTAAAAGGAAACAATACAGAGGCAGTCAGTACTGTAATGCAGTATAAGGCAGGTTTATACTGTAATGCAGTATAAGACAGTATAAGGAGGGAGCGGTGCTCTCTGGCCTCGCAGGGCTGTGAGAGATCATTCTCCCCGCCTCCCAGTGTCCAAGGTAGAGAAAGTGCTTTTGGTTGAATATACAAAGGTTATGTAGATCTGACCCTTACAACTGGGAAAGCTAATCGCGCATGAGCTCATGATCTAACAGAGTGTATTATTCTGCTCCAAGTGAGTTTCATTAACCTTCCTATCCACCCTGAGCCTCTTACTGGTGTTTGCCATGTTTCATCTGGCCTCTCAGCTGGTATAAGTGGTGATGACATCATTGCCAATTACCATATTTCCCTGCTTATTTCATGCACCAGACTATAACATGCACCTTTTTTAAGGTGCATGTTATGGTCTGGTGCGGCTGGGCCTTATCGCCTCCTCCTCCAGCATGCCCAAGCCTCTCTGAGGCTTGAGCAAGCTGGAGGAGGGCTTTCTGGCCCTGCAAGGCTGGGAGAGCGATTTCTCCCAGCCTCGCAGGGCCAGTGAGCACTTCCCCCTCCAGAGCACCCCAGCCTCACTGAGGATGGAGCACTCTGAAGGTGGAGGCCTCTGGCTGTGCGAGGCTCTGGAGTCCAATCCTAACCTACACTAGAACAGGCAGGCAAGCTGGACAGCTCTGTATACAGTGCCGAGTTGAGGTTAGCTGAGGTTCAATTTGGGGCAATTAATTCCTCTTACCTTGGATAATGCCTCAGCACCCCAATGGAGTTACTGCGGCACATAAAGAGGTGGCACAGATATGAGAAGCCTGGCACTGTGTTGAATTGTGCACGAGTGGTGTTAGGATCTGGCCTAAGTATTAGATTCTGGCAGGTCATCATGGGGCAGAGAGGGAGAAAAAACAAAATCTCATGTATATTGCAGCTTCGAGCCCCCTAGTGTTAAGGAATGGGAACTGCAGCAGAAGGTTTTGAATCTGTTTACAGGGCCTCACCCATCTGACTTGAAATCCAGTAGATGGAGATGCATAAAAAAAGCATCACTATGAATAGCCAAGCTAGCTCAGGGGAAACCAAGCTGTGAGGACAGAAGTCATGCAGGGATCAGGAAAGAAAATACTCTTTCTTCTGCTGTTTTGTCACCTTGAATGGCTCACAACAAAAGCATGTAGCACACTGTGTGCAGGATGATCGTGGCATTTTTTTTCTTGTGATGCCCATAGAAGATGTACACTCCCAAATAAGAATGGCAAGTCCAGTCTTTGACATGTTGAGATCATTGAGAATAAAATATCTTAGTTTGATTGACAAAAATTCAATCAAATGAGGGGATGTTTCAATGAGGGTAACTTGTAAGTATGTAATCAGACTTTTATGTGCAGGATGCCCCTGGATAGAGTCCCCATGTGATTTAAAGTGGCAATTTCAAATCTGTGTGCTATGGCATATTAATGTGTTGTGAATGCTGCAAGTGTGCAGAGGGAATCGGGGGGCACATCATCCATTATTAAGGTCACTTGGGAATTGTTAGCCCCCCCCCCCTTACAAACAGCATTCTGTATCTTATGCTCTAATCCAGTACCATTTCTTGGGAGTAGGATCCATTATTTAGGATCCATTAGGTCTTACTTCTGAATAGAAAGGACTGCACCTTTAGTGTGTCTTGACAAATTTACTAACTTGTCCGTATGTCCTGAAATGAAAAAGATTGAAAGATGATTTAAAGATGGTTTAAATTAAATGAAAGAAGAATGTTCAAATCACCATCTGCATGTGTCTTTTACCTGTGGCAGCATCCTTTAAAGTGCATGGGAATCTTCCTCAGATGCAAATTGCACATAGATGTCTCATTCTGAGTGCATGTGATCCTTGGTGGATTGGGGTGAAAGCCTTTGTCCCTATAATATTACATCCCCAATGTACTCAAAATGTCACATAATAGTCTTCCCATTCCTATTTGGTAGTGTCCACTTTCTACAGGATGTAGCAAGGAAAAGCAAGCAGCAAACATATCACACAGATCACTGTTTAAATCTACCCGATAGTGGTGCCATAAAAACTGTGGGAAGCACAAGAGGGCTAAGAAAACATGACCTAAAAACAACTGTTAAATGATTGCTGACAATGTTTCTTTATAAAGAACAGCTTAGGATTTATTGTAGTTTAAATGCCTACTGGAAAATGTTCTGGGTTTCAGTACATTATATATAGGAAAGACTTCCAGGGTGGAGTCCCAGCCGAGCAGAAGATGGAGCTTGTGCTCTGCCTCTCTGTCTTATTTTATTTATTGTATTTTGTGTTACTTACTGACATTTCAGCAACTTTAATTATCAAATAGTTAGAATCATAGAATCATAGAGTTGGAAACTGCCAGGTTTCATATGCCCTGGAATTAGATTTTAGAGGAATAAGTTATTAAAGGTTACATACCAGAGCCTTAACAAGGTGCATCTGGACTTGGGTATAACTACCCCACATGTGAAATTGCACATAGTCTCTGAAAGCCCTTAACTCACTGAAGCTGATTCTGGGTGTAACATAGAATCAGTGGGGTATTTAAGAGGGGGCATTCTGAAGCCTCAGTGTGGGATAAAGAAGGAGCATAGAGAATTACGGACTGATTGATACTGGACTGCTGACTATATTGGACTGACTTGACATTGACTGAAACTCTGTATGTATGATCCTGGTCCGGACTTTGACTATGAATATTGCTTAATCCTTTAATAGAAGTTGCTAGATCTCAGATACATTGTTGTCTTTTCTTCATTACTAATTACATTGTTCTTGGCTTGATCAGTGGTATACTTCTGCTACGCCAGGGCAGAAGGGACCTAGTAGGTTTCTAGTCCAACCCTCTGCCTGCAGCAGGAAATCCCCTTAGAGCATCCCCAACAAGTGCTCGTCAAGCCATGCTTGAAGACCCTCAGTGAGGGAGAGTCCACCAACTCCCTTGGCAATCTGTTCCACTGCCGAACCGCCCGAACCATCAGGAATTTTTTGTGGATATCCAGCCAGAACCTCCTCTCTTGCAGTTTGTACCCATTGGTTTTAATCCTGCTTTCAGAAGCTTTGAACAAATGAGCCCCTTCCTCCCTAAGACAGCCCTTCAGGTATCTGAAGAGGGCAATCATGTCTCCTTTCAGCCTCCTCTTCTCCAGGCTGAACATCCCAAGTTCCCCCAACCTTTCCTTGTAGGGATTCTCTTCCATCCCACTGATCATTCTTATCGCTCTCCACTGGACTTGCTCCAGTTTGGCTGCATCTTTCTTAAAGCGAGGTGTCCAGAACTGAATACAGTACTCCAGGAGAGGCCTTACCAATGCAGAGTAAAGAGGAGCTATAATTTCTCAAGACTTGGAAGCTACAGTCCTTTTAATGCAGCCTAATATGGCATTTGCTTTCTTTGCAGACACATCACACTGCTGACTCATGTTCAGCTTTGATCCATGGTGACTCCAAGATCCTGCTCACATGTTGTGTTGCCAACCCACATATCCCCCATTTTATACGTATATTTTTGGTTTTTATAGCCCAAGTGCAGAACCTTGCTATTCTCCCTGTTGAAGTTCATTCTATTTCTTACAGCCCAGGATTCCCGTTTATACAGATAATCCTGGAGGTTTCTCATGTCTTCTGTTGTGTTTGCTACTCCTCCCAGCTTGGTGTCATCTGCAAATTTGATCAGGCTCCCCTGTATCCCTCCCTCCAAGTCATTGATGAAAATGTCAAAGAGAACCAGGCCCAAGACAGAGCCTTGGGGTACCCCACTTGAAACAGACCTCCAGGTTGACACAGAACCATTTACTAAAACCCTTTGAGTGCGGCCATCGAGCCAGTTGCAGATCCACCTAAGAATTGCCTCGTCGAGCCCATATTTTTCCAACTTCCCAATTAAAATGTCCTGTGGGACCTTGTGAAATGCTTTGCTGAAGTCAAGATAAATGACATCCACAGCATTTCCACTGTCCAGTAAGCTTGTAACCTGATCAAAAAAAGGAGATCAGATTTGTCTGGCAAGATTTATTCTTGGTAAATCCATGCTGGGTTGTTTTGATAAGTAAGAGTACTTATCTAAATGTGCACAAATTGTGTGTTTTATGATTTGTTCTAATATCTTCCCCGAGATTGAAGTTAAACTGACTGGTCTATAATTTCCTGGGTCTTCTTTTTTCCCCTTGTTAAGAACATATGCAGCATATAAACCTTGATAGGCATATATATGTGCACCGAAGGACACAGAAGGAGGACACGAAGGAGGGTGGTGGTGATTGGAGATTCTCTCCGAAGGGGCATGGAAGCTGTATGCCGACCAGACCTGTTTTCCCGTGAGGTGTACTGCCTCCCTGGTGCCAGGATACGGGATATCACAGAGAGGCTACCGAGGATGTTCACGCCTGCTGATCGCCACCTGTTATTACTCATCCACGTAGGAACAAACGATACTGCTTGGGAAACTTTCCAAAAGATAGTTGGGGATTATGAAGCTCTGGGGAGGAAGATTAAGGATCTGGGGAATACCCAAGTGGTATTCTCATCCATCCTCCCAGTAATTGGCAAAGGTCCTCAGAGAGATAGCAAGATTTTTCAGGTCAATAGCTGGCTTAGAAAATGGTATCATTGAGAAGGATTTGGATCCTGAAATCACAGGATGAACTTCCTTGAGGAAGGACTCCTAGCAAAGGATGGACTATATCTTACGGGTTGGGGGAAGAGTGTCTTCAGATGAGAGATGACCAACTTTATCAGGAGGGCTTTAAACTAAATAAGAAGGGGGTGGGTTATGTCCAAAGGGAACCTAGAAATAAGGAAAATGCTCTGGATGGAAATTGCCAGGGCACAGCTGTAACTCAAAAATCTTTAGAGGGACCTGGCCTTACAAAAAAGGAGGGAAATGCATTGAGTTCCAATCTCCAGGGCTTACGTTGCATTTACACAAATGCACAGAGCCTGGGAAATAAACAAGATGTGCTGGAGCTTTTAGCAAGCAAAGGGAAATTTGATTTGATAGGAATAACTGAAACTTAGTGGGACGACTCCCATGACTGGAACACACAATTGGAAGGCTATCAGCTGTTCCAGAGGAATAGAAGTGGCAAAAGGGGAGGTGGAGTAGCATTATATGTCAAGAACATATATACTTGCTCTGAAATTCAGGAGAGTGGTCCGGATATCCCTGTGGAGTTTGTTTGGGTAAAAGTAAGGGGCGAAAATAAGAAACAAAACATTGTGGTGGGCGTCTACAATAGACCGTCAGGCCAAGGAGAAGGAGTAGACGATGTCTTCTTGGAGCAACTGGCAGGCATTGCAAGGAAATATGAGGTAGTAGTAATGGGAGACTTTAACTACCCAGACATTTGCTGGCAGACAAACTCAGCCAAACATGGAAGCTCCAGTAGATTCCTGATGGGCCTGGAAGATAACTTCATGGTCCAGAAAGTGGAGAAAACGACAAGGGGAGGGGCCATTCTTGACCTGATCTTAACAAATCGTGAAGAACTGGTTGATCAGGTCAACATAGTGGGAACTTTAGGGGAAAGCGACCATGAGCTGCTGGAATTTAGAATAATGCGGGAAATAAAAAGAGTGCAGAGTGAAACTTCTGTGTTGGATTTCAGGAAAGCTGATTTCAGCAGGCTTAGAGGAGTCATAGGTGGGATACCATGGGTTGATGATCTAATGGGAAAGGGGGCCCAAGATGGGTGGGAGCTCCTTAAGAGGCAGCTTCTACAAGCACAGTCAGAAACAATTCCAATAAAAAAGAAAGGGGGGAAATTGCTGAAAAAACCAGGTTGGCTCCACAAGCAACTTGGGGATCAGCTGAAGTTAAAAAAAGAGAAGTACAGGGAGTGGAAGAATGGAAAGATCACCAGGGAGGAGTACAGGCAGGTAGCCTGGTCCTGTAGGGAGGGGGTCAGGGATGCTAAAGCTCAGTATGAGCTGAGGCTGGCCAGGGGAGTCAAGGATAACAAAAAGAGTAGATATGCCCAAAGGAACAGGAGGAGAGACGAGGGGGTGGGGCTGCTTTTGGACAAGGATGAACAACAGGTGTCTGGAAACCAGCAGAAGGTGGAGCTGCTCAACTACTTTGTGTCCGTCTATTCATAGAAGGAGGGCTGTGCTAATGGGGGTGTGGGATCATTGACTGGTTTGGGGATATGCTTGCATCCCCTAAGAGGTAATGAAAACATGGATGGTGCAGAACAGCAGATTAAGATTGATAGAGAACTGGTTTGAAACCACTTAACTGGCCTAAATGAATTCAAGTCATTTGGACCGGATGAGCTGCATCCTCGAGTTCTTAAGGAACTCGCAGATGTCCTTGCAGAGCCTCTGTTGATCATCTTTGAGAAATCCTGGAGGAGTGGAGAAGTGCCATGGGACTGGAAAAGGGCAAATGTAGTCCCAATTTTTAAGAAGGGGAAAAAAGAAGACCCGGGAAATTATAGACCAGTCAGTTTGACTTCAATCTTGGGGAAGATATTGGATCTTGGATTTGCCGTGGATCACAAGCTGAACATGAGTCAGCAGTGTAATGTGTCAGCAAAGAAGGCAAATGCCATTTTAGGCTGCATTAAGAGTACTGTAGCTTCCAAGTCATGAGAAGTTCTAGTTCCTCTTTATTCTGCATTGGTCAGATCTCACCTTGAGTACTGTGTTCAGTTCTGGGCACTTCACTTTAAGAAGGATGCAGCCAAACTGGAGCAAGTCCAGAGGAGAGCGACAAGAATGATCAGTGGGATGGAAGGGAAGCCCTATCAGGAAAAGTTGGGGGAACTTGGGATGTTCAGCCTGGAGAAGAGGAGGCTGAGAGTAGACATGATTGCCCTGTTCAGATACCTGAAGGGCTGTCATAGGGAGGAAGGGGCCAATTTGTTCATAGCTGCTTCTGAAAGCAGAACCAGAACCAATGGGTACAAACTGCAAGAGAGGAGATTCCGGCTGGAAATCTGGAAAAATTTCCTGATGGTGAGGGCGGTTCAGCAGTGGAACAGATTGCCAAGGGAGGTGGTGGACTCTCCCTCACTGGGGATCTTCAAGTAGAGGCTTGATGAGCACCTGTTGTGGATGCTCTAGGGAGAATTCCTGCTGCAGGCAGGGGGTTTGACTAGATGACCTACTAGGTCCCTTCCAACTCTATGATTCTATGATTCTATTATATATATGTGTGTGTGCATATATAGTCAGTCAGTCGATTCTCCACAGAAACAATGGTGGCAGAGAAGTGATCCCTCTTAGTTGGCACCATCACCATGGAGTAATCTTGCCAAAGAGCCCTGCCTTGTGTATGATCAGAGACAGCACGAGTTTTCTGCCATTGTCACTCTAAACATTTACACTGCTGTTCCAAAGCCCGCAACTCTCAAGAAAACAAAAGAGCTATGTTCAATTTTTGGTTGGGCCAAGGTTGCTCAGGAGCAATCTTATCTAGGGCCCTGGTCATCTTTGTGTTCCAAGAGATCAATCAGATATCCAAAGTGATATCAGTATTGCTGGTGAAAATCCAAGTCACCCTATTTTGGTGGGAAAAGGCTTTGAAGGGGAAAAGGGTATGATGGAAGCCTCCTCCACCATTTGTGCCCCCTTCTGAGTCTGATCTGTCCCACTTATCCCCATGCCAATCTATTCACTCCACCCTCACAGGCCAGTGGATCACCTATTTGTTCTTGAGGGTTTTAGCCTCCAACTGTTTCTTGGGTTCTTTTGAAGAACCAAATCCCCCATCTATTGGTAAGTCTTATCAAGGTCTTGACTGTGAATAAATAAATAAATCTTCCATAGCCCAGACATATTTAAAATGGAGCCTTTACTGCCCAGGCTTGGGGATCATCAGGTCTGTGGAAACGCATCCAATGTGTTCAATCTCACAGGTCCTGGCTGGCTTGACAGAATGCCTTTTTCTGAGGCATTAGCAAAGAAATAGGAAAAAAATTTGTAGCTTAGATTCCTTGTTTATGGTCTGTCAAGCTGTGAATTAAAGTCCTGAGTTATGCATAAGTCATTGATGTGTTAATTTGGTAAAAGCCAGGAATAAGAAACTCATCTTTCTGACTGACAGATAGAGTATTAATGGCCGAGTCTGTTTTGCTTGGTTTCCCTCTTTTTCCCTTGTAATTGCATCTGAAATCCACATATACAGACAGCCAATCTCAGCTTTGGTAACTGGAGCCCATAGCTTTATGCATTCATTAAAAAATAAAATTTTAAGATACAGGCTTTTTACCAGTGGTTCTCAAACCTTTTAATGCCGTGACCCCTTAATACAGTTCCTCATGTTGTGGAGACCCCCAACCATAAAATTATTTTTGTTGCTACTTCATAATTGTAATTTTGCTACTGTTATGAATCGTAATGTGAATATCTGATATGCACAGCATGACCATATGTCCGGCCTTGGCAGGACACGCCCGGCAAACAGCGGCTGTCCGGCCCGATAGGGAGCTTTGCGCAGTGTCCGGCAACAGGGAGGCCCCAGCAACCCCATGGGCACTGCCATGTTTAAATTGCGCGCACACGCCTTGCCCCTCTCCGCCTCCTGGCAGCCGCCCGGACTTTGCGCATGCGCACCCACCAGGTGCGCGCACAGCACAGCAGCTCATTTTGCCGCTCTGCCTCAGTCTGCCGCTGGCCTGCCACGTGCATGGCTAGGCAGGCTGGTGACAGCAGCAGCAGCAGCAGCAGCAGCCACCTGCCTTGCCTCCTCCAGCGAGAGCAGTCCCCCCCCCCCGACTAAGGCCCTCCCGCCTTCCCGGCTGGCTGCAGCGGATCTAGGGGGTTACATCCTGGAGCTTGTGCTCCACCTTCCAGCCCTTCCACCACCATCTCCAACTGGCTGCAGCCTGCCAGCCACAAACCAGAGGCCCCAAAACTGCCAGGCAGCCACCCACCGCACCTACAACGCTGAGAACAGGAGCCCCCTTCCGAATTGGAAAGGAGAAAAAGCATCACCATCATAAGAAGGCAAGTGCTTCAACTTCTCTGAGCAGCTCCCATACCGTCCCCCCCCCCCGCCTGCAACCACATCTGGTATGGGGCCCATCCACCCCATAACCTCCCTCTGCCCTGATCTGCAGCCCATCCACCCCATAACCCCCCTCTGCCCTGATCTGCAGCCCATCCGCCCCATAACCCCACCCCTGCCCTGATCTGCAGCCCATCCACCCCATAACCCCCCTCTGGCCTGATCTGCAGCCCATCCACCCCATAACCCCCCTCTGGCCTCATCTGTAGCCCATCCACCCCATAACCCCCCTCTGGCCTCATCTGCAGCCCATCTCCTTGGTAGTGTCTTGCTTGGAACATTATGTTTAAATCACTAGTGTGGGTTCTGTAGCTGGTAGCTGCTAACTGCTTTAGTAGTTGGATTGGATAGCTTGGTAGTTGGATACTACCAGTGGTGGGCTCCAGCAGGTTCGCACTTACTCTGTAGAATCGGTTGTTAATGAGAGATAGGACATATAAAGTTTAAAAATATCCATTTAAAAGTGGCTGCCAGATGGGCAGGGAACCGGTTGTTAATTTATTTGAAGCCCATCACTGGATACTACCTATTGCTTTGGTAGTTGGATAGACTGCTCTGGATTGGAACATTATGGGTGCAATCCAGAGTAACTATGGGGAGTCCTTGCTCCGGTGTAAGAACACGTTACTCTGGATTCCAATATGAATTTCCCATTGTTTTTCATTAAGTTGTGCAGTAACTACGGGCAGTAACTACGGGTAATGTCTCTTACGTGCTCCCATAGTTACTCTGGACTGTAGGGTATGTTTAAATCACTAGTGTGGGTTCTGTAGCTATTCCTTGGTAGTGTCTGGCTTGACTGGATTGGAACAGCAAACATTTTGGTATAGTCTTGCAAGTTAGAGTCAAAATTATATCTTTTAGAGTCACTTGTGTTGCAGTTTTGCAATGAGGTTTTTAATTTAAAAAGAAGTACTATGTTTTATTTCCCAGCATGCCAAAACGCAAAACAGAATTCTCCGAACAACTGTCTAAACGTTTCAATTCCTTCAGATCTGGACGGTTCCCACATGAAGCAGAATGCAAAGTGTGTCCAGTAGGGACATATGTCTCGGTGGCTCACAAAGGTCAGACTAAAATTTTTATAAATTAAAAGGATGTGGTCTCCCACTGAGCGGGTGCCAGGAGGAGACACAGGCGACGCCCAAGAAAGGATTGTGTGACTCCCAAAGGGGTCACGACTCCCACTTTGAGAACTGCTGCTTTATACTCTCATGATGAACTATTGAAAAGATAAGAAAGAAAACCAAAAATTTAGCAACATTAATTCAAGTTATTTTTCAAGTGTGGATTTCAAGAATATTTTTTTTAATCTTTAAACACTGCTACATATGTGAAATTAAACTGGAAGCAAAAACCACAGCTCTAAACAATCCAATAAAATAGCCATCTAGGAAAGTTTTGTTAATCAAATCTGGTTCCAAATTTTTTGTCTTTCTCCTTTCTTAAAGTGGGTGTTCCTCTTTCATTTAGCAGGGGGAGAGTAACTGGCTCTACGCATCCCAGCAATGTCTGTCCACATGGCTTCTGCTCGTCTTCTTTTGCATTTTAGATTGTGAGTTAACAGGGACCTGTTAACTATTAATTAGCTATTAATTCTTTTTATTTCCTTTGTAAATGCTTTGAGAACTTTCTAGTTGAAAAGCAGTATATAAATATTGTAGACAGACAGACAGATAGGGCTGTTGGTGGCGCAAGTGGCTAAGACACTGTGCTTGTTAACCAGCAGGCCAGGGTTCAATTCCCAGGTTGGCCCCACAAGACAGGGTGAGCTCCTGACCATAGCCTAGCTTTGCGACGCCAGCTGGATCCAATCGTATTGGCTCTGCCTTTCCATTGGACTAATTCAGTGGCGTGGAGAGGTGGGATTTGCTGCTTGGATAACAGCCTATCCACCATAAGGCTTTTGTGCCTTGCATGCAGCGTATGCAGCGCTGAGCACGATACCATAGTCTTTCAAGACTGACAGAGGCCTGCTTTAAATAGATAGATATTTAAATAGATAGATATTTAAAGAGACAGAGAGAGAGAGAGAGAGAGAGAGAGATAGATAGATATGATCCAGAATAATTCTAATTACTGCCTCCATGATATTCAGTCTCCTAAAGGTTCGGAACCACTGATTTAAAGTACCTTTAAAGTGCACATTGTGTCTTGCTGTAAATCAAGAGTTTATACCAGCCAAATGTAGGTTGTCCTAGAATGTATGGATGAACTGGTCACTGACATTTGGTTTATCATAAGACAATCTATTGCATGCCATGTGCTGAATCTGTATAATATATATATGAGAAAAGTCACTGACTGACTGACTCACTGACTCATCAAGGCCCTACCAAAACTGCTGGTCCTAGATGCATGAAATATGGGGTGGGTGTTCCTTCTGTGACAGAGGGGTGCACTAAGAACCAGTTTTCCAAAATTTCAACCTGAAGAGGGTGAAAAGGGGTGCAACACATTTTCCTCCCTATACTTTGCATTGGAGAATTGATGACTCATCAACATTGTGCCCAACCCCTGGATCTAGAAGCATGAAATTCGGGGAGGGTGTTCCTTCTGTTACATGAACACCCACCAAGAACCAATGTGGAGAAATTTAACTCTTAAGGGGCTTAAAAGGGGTTCAACATGTTTCTGTCCTATACTTAACATGGAAGACTGACCAACATCCAGCCAATTTGGTGCTCCATGCCTGGTGCAGCGGGGGGATATTGTTAGGAGGAAGAGGTTGCACTGGGAAGGATGCTGTGCATGGGAGATGTTGCACTGGGGGACTGATGCTCATGAGCGATGTTGCGCGTGGGGCGAGGTTGCACACGGGGGACTGATGCACATGGGGAGATGTTGCGCATTGCGTTTTGATGTGCGTAGGGGTTAGATGCGCATGGGGATGTTACACATGGGGGAATTATGCGCATGGGCGACATAGTGCATGGGGATGATAGGCATGGGCATTCATGCGCATGGCGGACTGATTCGCACGGTGGATGTTGCGCATGGGGGTTGATGCGCATGGGGAAATGTGCACGGGGGAATTATGCACATGGGCAATGTTGCACATGGGGGATGATACACATAGGCGATGCTGCGAATGGGGGTTTGATGCACATGGGGGTGATGCTCATGGGGGGGTGATGCGCATGGGGGACGGATGCTCTTGGGGGATGGATGCGCATGGGGGTTGATGCGAATGGGGTTGATGTGCATGGGGGATGTGTATGGGGGAATTTTACTCCTGCAACACGGGTATTCTTTTTGCTAGTAAATAAATAATGGTGATGGCAGAAAAAGAAAGCAGTGTTCCCTATTTGGAGAGGTTGAATGAAGGAAAGAACGTTGGAAGAAACACACCAGCAGCAACAAGAAAGTATGAATTCATGATTGTTACAGCAAAACAGGCAGTGGGGATTGCAGTTTGGCGTTTTTACTGCCCCCTTGCCCTTACAAACTTGAACTTAAAATGTATCTTGCTTATTTTTACTATGGTTACTCTTTTATTAAATTTACTTTGTGGGCAGTTCCTTCAACTCAGCTAGAATATTAGTGAGTATTTCATAGCAACACAATAGCCTAGCCAATAGAATGGAGGCTTGAAGACAGGCAGATTAAAGGTAAAAAATAGCTGACATTCAGATTGTAGATTTATATGAATGATGTTGTATTCCACTAATCTACCAATTTATGTACATCCTTCAAGTACTATGACATTTTTAAAGAATTCTTGGATAAAATCCGTGTTCTTTTTGGATCACTAGCAGCAAACCAGCTCTCAGATGAGTACTTGTAGAGAAAGGTGAACTTTCCTCTCCACCTCAGCTTTTTATAAGAGAATTATCAATATTTGCTATTGAATCCAAAAGAATAGTTATTTTAATGAAACCTGTCTCTGAGCTCTGTTGACAGTTGCTATAAACAGCACTGCAAGGTGAGGTGATGCTTCATCACAGTAGATGTATTTGGAGACTCACCACGGCAACTTAACGAAGATGGTGTCTGTTCCTCTGTGTCTGTTTTAATTAGCAAGGCAGATGCATTGCATAAATCATGCCTGTTTGGTAACAGCTCAATGAAAACATTTGCCATTTGAATTCAAAGGGTTTCCGAATCTCCCTCCACCTTTGTAGATAGATAGAAAATGTTTTTATTTTCTTCCCTTCCCTGAAATATTTTACATTTCAGGTCACTAGCTCATAAATTCAAGACTCTTGTCAGAAAGTACCTGCAGACATAAGGATGGCTGCCATGCCATCGGAAATGAGAGACAGCCAGGGATCAAGCAACTTCTTAGCCCTGCTAAATAGACGGAGGCCTATAACTCCTACAACCATAACAGTTCACTAGTAATCTCTGTCAGTCAGACAATATAATTTAAAAAGAGCTTTTAAAAATATGTATGTATCGCTGCCATTTCACCACATGCCACATTTCACCTTCTGTTTTGTAGCCTTCACTGCAGTTAAAATTGACTTCCCTTCTTCAAATGACACATCTCTTTAAGCCTTATCTGTTCAAAGAAAGCATAGCTAGGTTTAAAAGGGTTAGTGTGGGTAGGAATTCTCAATTTTTTTCAAACACCCTGGATCATATTTACCATAGAGAGGGTAAAGGGGAGAGGGGGAAGATACAGCTACCTTCTTAGAAGACTTCTTAGTCTTCTTAATACAAGTATAAGTCTTCAAGAGGTCAAATGAGAGAAGATGAAATTTACACAACCAGGGCAACACTGCTTTGAACACATAGATGGTACTGATAGACATATCAAATTAAGATTACTTTAGAAGGAACAAAAGCAAATTGCAAGTGCTCTACAATACAGGTGTCAAACATAATGCCCACAGACCAAATGCAGCCCACCTGCCATTTCAAGTGGCTCCTGAGAGCTTCTCCTTCACACTTTTCTGGGAGTAAGCCCCACTGACTATACTGAGACTTACTTCTGAGTAGACTTGCATAAGATTGGACTCTGGCCTTTAGGAAACACCATTAATGCTAACCGCCATTTGAGACCCCTGCTCTATAGGGCTCCAATGCACATGTGGAGGAACAGCATATTACTCATCAACATGTTCCATCTCTGTACTCCTACTGTAATTCTCCCCTACTTTCATGAGTACACTCAGGACTAGTTTCTAAGTGCAGGCACCCCCCATTTCTAGGATGGGTTAGGGACAGGAGCACCATCCAAAAGTGAAAACCATTAAAAAGTGGAATCCAATCTTTTTGAGTTTAAAAATTTTACTTCCATTGCTTTTTTTAGCTAGGAAATTACATATACTCCTTTCATCATACAAATTCCTGCTGCCACACAAAGATTTCTGAAAATGAATTCTTATTAACTCTTTCGGGACTGGGATTAGACCAGGAACCACACCATGGGGGAGAGCAATTTTGGACTTTACAGCTGCTGAGAGAGGTTGAAAGAACATGTATTGAATGAATGTCCTGGGTATAATTGAAAGGTGTTGAAAGAGTGGATCTTCAGAAAACAAAATGCCAGAAAGTGGGGAAAACCTATACAAGACTGAGCAGTGGATGAAGTCCCATTATCAGTGAAGGAGCCACCGCTCCAATAGATAATTGTCCCTTTGTTTGAAGTCCTTAAATGGGAAAGAGTGGAATGAACTTTCTTCCCAGCTTTCTCTTTTACGCACATTGAATATAAGAAAAATGAAGATTCAACTCAAAAATTCAATTCAAACATTCAAACAGGAAGATTTGAACTGAAGTTCTTCAACAGTGGCCAGACAGATGCTTCCAGGAAGTCCACACACCAGGCCATCAAAGCAATAGTTTCCCCTCACTTTATGATATTTGCTGGATCATCTCTAAAGACTTGAATATTCTCTGAAAACTCCACTTTTGATTTGTCACCAGGTAGCCAGTTTTAACCGTATAGATGGTGCAATTGCAAAGAGGGCTTACCCCAGGGGAAGAGAACAAATGCCACCTTATTCTGATGAGAGCTTCATGGCCCAAAGCACCCTATCAGTGCAACTGTATTGTCATGAGAGGAGCTAGGTGGGATTGGGAACCCCCCCCAGTTGAAAATGGTGAAGTCCTATGTCGCTCTGTGAAACTTAAATCATCTCCCAGAATTCACTATCACATGCAGGATTTCTGTGGCAAATGTGGGTGTGCATGCATGTGTACAAACACACCACACACACACACACACACACACACACACACACACACACACACACACACACACACACACAAAGGATGCTATTGTAACCAATTTAGGATGGCATGATTCACCCACTCCCTTACCCACTCATCCACTCCCACACCATGATGTTGTGGGGAGGTTGGTGCATGTCCGTACTGGCCTAAGTAACCCCAAAGAGGACTAGCACAGAAGTGGCTTGCAGCACTTTTGTGATATCCCCTAACCAGCACAGGACTTGTGCCAGGACTTTTGCCTACCTTGCCTACCTAACTGGGGATTAGGATTGCAGCCATTGCCTCCATAACATACGTTTATGTGGAAAGTGTTTTCTGAAAATGGAAGTGCTGAAATCCACACTGCGATTCCATTGCACATCAACTATTAGTCGTACAAAATAGTACATGTTAAAACAGCTCCAAACTTATTTTCGATTTCAAACATTTAATAAGTGGCTGGCAAAAGCGGGGGGAAGACCCAGTCTTAAGCAAGAAAATATAAAAGAACAAAGCTTCAGACTGAAGAAAAATAAACAAGATCATAAAATTTTCAAAGTGCGGAAATCAATTAAGTACAACTCAACTGATACAAGCAGAAGCAAACAACCTCTAAAACCACTAAAAGCTATGAAAAGCTATGAAAGAGCCTCAGAAGACAAGGTCTTAAACTTGCCTTTGAAAAGGCAGAAGTGTTGGTGTCTCTTGTATTAGGCACCTGGATGCAAATGTCATATGTGCTCCCTGAGGCAGCTGGTGGGCTGCTGTGTGATTCAGGAAGCTGGAATAGATGAGTCTTTGGTGTGATCCAGTGGAGGCTTTTCTTATGCTTTTATGTTCTTATTTGTGGCACACATTCCCCCGAGAGCATAACAAAATGTAATGCATAGGAATAAATTACACTGAACTCAGGGGCTTAATACTGATTGATGCAGTCACAAGTGATAGAATTTTTTTGGTAAACTAAGGGTTAAGGTGGTGTGCCCTCCCGCCCCCTGACCCACCCTGGCCCTGCACACTTCTGGAGAACCGGTTGTTGGGGCAGGCTGGGCCCACCACTGATGCAGAGTGATGCACAGTTATGAATATGGTGATGCAACAATTGTGGCTTGGTTGCAATAGGAAACAATGATTTCTCCCTGGTTAGCCCAGTGTCCTGTTTCCTATTACAACTGAATCACAACTGGTGTGTGTGAAATCAACAAATATTCTTCCTCCTTTTGTTCTGTTTCCGCACTGTATGCGCTTCCTCTATTTTCTGCTAAGTGTTTATTTCTAAATTGAGGGTCCCTCCTGGCATGGGCCTCTCCTTTCATCTGTTATAAAGTGGCATGTATATAGATGGTTAATATAATCTATCTTCTGCAGGCAAAGGAACTAGAAAAAGGTTTGAATGTATAGGGTATATCAAATTTAAGAGTTTTATAACAAGAATAAAAAGAAAATTGGTATTTTTTTGGTGTGGGGGCATTTCCTTCTCCTAATTTCTGGTTTCAGTAGAAAAGCAAGGGCTGTTTGATAAGAAGCCTCTACCAATTATCTAAGATGCCTCTGTTGCTTTGGGATGACAGGAATATGCCTCATCCTTGTAAATGACCACTCAGGTAAAAAAGTATCAGTTGCCCAAAATTAGCAAATGCTTATAATGCTTTTTTATAATCATGACAGCATTTCATAACATTTGCTTTAAACTTTCTTCTGCCCATTGAGATTGTCATTGAGATGGTTGTCATTGAGAATACTTGGAAGAAGTCTTCCCAAAAGGGATCAGGGTATGGGAGGAGATGTTCTTCTGATTGGAACATCTTTCCAGAGAAACTTGTGAACTGTATAAATCACATATTGTCATCCCCAAAGCGGGCTACCCTTTGAAAGTGTTCTCATTCCAGTGTCATTTTTTCCCTCCAACACTGCTTAGGGATTTTCATCTTCCCTCCTTCCTTTCTGCCAACAAGGATAATGATTCAAAGAGGGCAACAATGAATTGTCTTTATTGATGAAGTGTACACATCAGGCAATTAAGTGGAACAGAAAAAGCAAGGATTAAACCCTTTTTTAGATCTTGCTACTGCCAAATTTGACATCAGATGGAAATGTTCCTTGATACAAAATTTTAAGCTTTGGTGTGATGGGGCAAAAAGGGTGAATTAAAAATGGTTTCATTTCTTTGAAAATACTAAGAGAAAGGATGGCCATGTCACGTTCTGATCTGGGTTGGAGTCAGAACTAGGGTCTCTCTATCACTCAACTTAATGAGGTAGTGAGCCTCTTTTGAGCTTATAGCAACGATTTTGCACTCTGCTTATGCTCAGATATAAGGAGGGAATAATTGGCCTTTGCCCAGATCACCCTTGGACCCACCTTGCAAATCTCCAACTTTTCTCCCCCCAGAAGGGGTTTCCAGAAATGCATTGCAAAAGAAATGCATTGCTTCCCCAAAAAGGCCATTCTATTTATGAAAGAATCTGCCCCTGCCCCATGAGAGCAGTAGAATCAACTGATCAGCTAATTTTATATTGCAATGAGGCAAGAAGGAAATTTTCAACTCTCCATTCTTATTTCAATGCCCCCCCTCCAAATCTTGACCTATTACAGTTTTTGTTGGCCTCTACTTTGTTAGCCTCTACCTCAATGGCTGTGGGTGGTGCAAGTAGTTAAGACACTGTGTTAACCAGCAGACCAGTGTTCAACACCCAGGTTGGCCCCATAAGACAGGGTGAGCTCCTGTCCTTAGTCCAGCTCTGCGATACCAGCTGGATCCAGACATATCGGCTCTGCCTTTCCATTGGACTAATTCAGTGGCATGGAAAGGGGGGATTTGCTGCTTGGGTAACAGCCTATCCTCCATAACAATCTAACCCAGGCTTTCATTCTTTGCATGCAGCGTATGCAGCACCAAGCATGATACCATAGTCTTTCAAGACTGATGGAGGCCTGCTTTGTTTCTTATGTATTGGAATTGATTTACTGTTTTGTGCTTGTACTAGTCTATATATATAAAAGAGAAAAGTCACTCACTGACTCACTGACTTACTGACTCACTCACTGACTCATCACTGCCCTGCCAAAACCGCTGGGCCTAGAAGTGTGAAATTTGGGGTGGGTATTCCTTCCATGACGGAGGGGTGCACTAAGAACCGGTTTTCGGAAATTCCAACCGGAAGGAGGTGAAAAGGCGCAATGCGTTTTCCTCCCTATACTTTGCATTGAGAATTGTTGACTCAGCAATATTCCGCCCCAACTGCTGGGCCTAGAAGCATGGAATTCTGGGAGGGATTCTTTCTGTCCCCTGAACACCCACCAAGGAACATGTGGAGAAATTTAACCCTTCGGGGGCTGAAAAGGGGGCAACGTATTTCTGTCCTATACTTAACCTGGGAGACTGAAAAACATCCAGCCAGTTTGGTGCTCAGACCCTGGTGCACTGGGGGATGTATTTCGGAGGAAGATGTTGCACTGGCGAGGATGCTGCGCATGGGGGAAAGTGACGCATAAGAGGAAGTGGAGCATTGACGGATGATGCGCATGGGAAAAGGTGCGCATGAGAGGATGATGCGCATGGGAGGAAGTTGCGCATGGGAGGAAGTTGCGCATGGGGATGATGTGCATGGGGCAAAGTTGCGCATGGGCAAAGTTGCGCAGAAAATTGTGCATGGACAGATGACGCGCATGGGGAAAGATGCGCATGAGGGGATGATATGCATGGGTAGAAGTTGCGCATGGGGTAAAGTTGCGCATGGGGAAAAGTTGCACATGAGGGGAAGTTGCGCATGGGGCAAGTTGCGCATTGGGGAAGTTGCGCATCAGTGGATGATGTGCATGGAGGGAAGTTGCACATGCGGGAAGTTGCGCATGGGAAAAATTTGTTCATCAGCAGATGATGCGCATGGGGAAAGATGAGCATGAGGGGATGATGCGAATGGGGGAAGTTGCGCATGGGGAAAAGTTGAGCATCGGCGGATGATGCGCATGAGGGGATGATGCGCATGGGGGAAGTTGCACATGGGTGGAAGTTGCAAATGGGGGGATGATGTGCATGGTGGAAAGTTGCACATGGGGAAAGTTGCACATGGGGGACTGATGCATATGGGGAAGTTGTGCATGGGAGGATGCTGCGCATGGGGGGAAGTGGCGCAGGGGGGGAAGTAGCGCATGGGGGGAAGTCACGTATCGGTGGATGATGTGCGTGGAGAAAGTTGTGCATGAGAAGGTGATGCGCATGGATGGAAGTTACGCATGGGAGGAAGTTGCGCATGGGTGGAAGTTGCGCATGGGGGAAAGTCACGCATGGGGAAAAGTTGCGCATGGGGAAAAGTTGCACATTGGCGGATGATGTGCATAGGGAAAGTTGCGCATGAGGGGAAGTTGCATGTAGGTGGAAGTTGCATATGGGGGGATGATGCGTATCAGGGATGATGCTCATGGGGGAAAGTTGCTCCTGGGGGATGTTGCGATTGGGGGAAGTTGGGCATGGGGAAAAGTTGCGCATGGGGAAAAGTTGCACATCGGCAGATGATGCGCATGGGGAAAGTTGCGCATGGGGGAAGTTGCGTATGGGGGACTGAATCACATGGGGAAGTTGTGCATGGGAGGATGCTGCGCATGGGGGGAAGTGGCATATGGGGTAAAATTCCACATGTGCTAATGTTGTGCATGGGGAAAGTTGCACATGAGTTGAAGTTGCGCATGGGGGGAAGTTGCGCATCGGCGGATGATGCGCATGGGAAAAGTTGCGCATGAGGGGAAGATGCGCATGAGGAAGTTGCACATGGGTCAAAGTTGCACATGGGGGATGATGCATATGGGGAAGGTTGCGCATGGGGGAAGTTGCGCATGGGGGACTGATGCACATGGGGAGGTTGTGCATGGGAGGATGCTGCGCATGGGGGGAAGTGGCGCATGGAGAAAGTTGCGCATGGGGGACGATGCGTATCGGGGATGATGCTCATGGGGAAAAGTTGCTCATGGGGGATGGTGCGCATGGGGGAAATGTGCACATGGGGAAATTTGCGCACGGGGAAAGTTGCGTATGGCAAATGATGCGCATGGGGGGAAGATGCACATGGGGAAGTTGGGCATGGGAGAAGTTGTGTACGGGGAAAAGTTTCGCATGGGGAAAAGTTGCGCATCTGCAGATGATGTGCATGGGGAAAGTTGCGCATCGGCGGATGATGCTCATGGGGGAAATTTGCTCATGGGGATGGTGCGCATGAGGGAAATTTGCACATGGGGAACGTTGCGCATGGGGAAAGTTGCGAATGGCAGATGATGCGCATGGGGAAAGTTGCGCATGGGGGAAGTTGCGCATGGGGAAAGTTGAGCATGAGGGGATGATGCATAGGGAAGTTGCGCATGGGGTAAAGTTGCGCATGGGAAAAGTTGCGCATTGGGAAAGTTGCGCATGGAGAAAGATGCTCATAGGGTAAGTTGCGCATCGTTGGATGATGCGATTGGGGGAAGTTGCGCATGGGGGAATTTGTGCATGGGGAAAAGTTACGCATCTGCAGATGATGCGCATGGGGAAAGTTGAGCATGAGGGGATGATGCCCATGGGGGAAGTTGCACATGGGGAAAAGTTGCACATCGGTGGATGATGCGCCTGGGGAAAGTTGCGCAAGAGGGGAAGTTGCGCATGGGTGGTGGTTGCACAGGAGGGATGATGCAATTGGGGGAAGTGGCGAATGGGTTAAAGTTACGCATGGGGTAATGTTGCGCATGGGGTAAAGTAGCGCATGGGGAAAGTGACGTTTTGGCGGATAATGTGCGTGGAGAAAATTGCACATGATGGGATGATGCTCATGGGTGGAAGTTGCTCATGGGAGGAAGTTGCGCATGGTGGAAATTGCACATGGGGAAAAGTTGTGCATGGGGAAAAGCTGCACATGGGGAAAAGTTGCACATCGGTGGATGATGGACATGGGGAAAGTTGCGCATGGGTGGTAGTTGTGCAGGGTGATGATGCGATTGGGGGAAGTTGCGCATGGGGGAATTTGTGCATGAGGATAAGTTGCGCATGGGGAAAAGTTGCGCATCAGCAGATGATGCACATGGGGAAAGTTGCACATGAGGAGATGATGTGCATGGGGAAGTTGCACATGGGGGACTGATGCACATGGGGATGCTATGCACGGGGGGATGTGGTGCATGGGATAAAGTTACGCATGGGGTAATTTTGCACATGGGAGAAGGTGCGCATGGGGAAAGATGCGCATCGGAGGATGATGCGTATGGAGAAAGTTGAGCATGAGGGGATGTTGCGCAATGGGGGAAGTTGCACATGGGGAAGTTGCGCATGGGTAAAGTTGCGCATGGGGTAATTTTGCACATGGGAGAAATTGCGCATGGGGAAGGATGAGCATCGGCAGATGATGCACATGGGGAAAGTTGCACATGAGAGGATGATGCGCATGGGGGAAGTTGCGCATGGGGAAGGATGAGCATCGGCAGATGATGCACATAGGGAAAGTTGCACATGAGAGGATGATGCGCATGGGGGAAGTTGCACATGGGGGAAGTTGCATATGGGGAAAGTTGCGCATGGGGGAAGTTGCGCATCGGCGGATGATGCGATTGCGGAAGTTGCGCATGGGTGAATTTGTGCATTGGCGGATGATGCAATTGGGGGAAGTTGCGCATGTGGAATGTTGCACATCAGGGGAAGTTGTGCATGGGGAAAGTGGTGCATGAGGGGAAGTAGCGCATGGGGAAAGTGGCGTTTTGGCGGATGATGTGCGTGGAGAAAATTGCACATGATGGGATGATGCTCATGGGTGGAAGTTGCGCATGGGAGGAAGTTGGGCGTGGTGGAAGTTGCGCATGGGGAAAAGCTGCGCATAGGGAAAGTTGTGCATGAGGGGAAGTTGCGCATGGGTAGTAGTTGTGCAGGAGGGGATGTTGCGACTGGGGAAAGTTGCGCATGGGGGAAGTTGTGCATGGGGAAAAGTTGTGCATGGGGAAAGTTGTGCATGGGGAAAAGTTGCGCAAGGGGGGAAGTTGCGCATGTAGGATAGTTGCACAAGGGGGGAAGCTGCGCTTGGTGGATGATGCGCTTGGGGAAGTTGCGCATGGAGGAAGTTGCACACTGGGGGAAGTTGCACGTGGGGGATGGTGCGCATGGGGGAACATTGCGTATTGTGGAAGTTGCACATGGGGACGTTGCGCAAGGGATAAAGTTGCGCATGGGGAAAGTTGCGCATGGGGGAAGTTGCGCATTGGCGGATGATGCGATTGGGGGAAATTGCGCATGGGGGAATTTGTGCATGGGGAAAATTGCGCATGGGGAAAAGTTGCGCATCGGCAGATGATGCACATGGGGAAAGTTGCACATGAGGGAATGATGCACATGGGGGAAGTTGCACATGGGGATAAGTTGAGCATCGGCGGATGATGCGCATGGGGAAAGTTGCGCATGGGGGAAGTTGCGCATGGGGGACTGATGCACATGGGGAAAGTTGTGCATGGGGAAAGTTGCGCATGGGGAAGTTGCGCATGGGGCAAGTTGCGCATGGGGGAAGTTGCGCATAGGCGGATGATGCGATTGGGGGGAGTTGCACATGGGTGAATTTGTGCATCGGTGGATGATGAGATTGGGGGAAGTTGCGCATGTGGAATGTTGCAAATGAGGGGAAGTTGCACATGCGGGGAAGTGGCACATGGGGGAAGTAGCGCATGGAAAAAGTGGCGTTTTGGCAGATGATGTGCGTGGAGAAAATTGCACATGATGGGATGATGCTCATGGGTGGAAGTTGCGCATGGGAGGAAGTTGCGCATGGTGGATGATGCACATGGGGAAAGTTGTGCATGAGGGGAAGTTGCGCATGGGTAGTAGTTGTGCAGGAGGGGATGTTGCGATTGGGGGAAGTAGCGCATGGGGAAGTTGTGTATGAGGAAAAGTTGCGCATGGGGGAAGTTGCGCATATAGGATAGTTGCATAAGGGGGGAAGCTTCACTTGGGGGATGGTGCGCATGGGGGACGTTGCGCATGGGGTAAAGTTGCGCATGGGGAAAGTTGCGCATGGGGAAGTTGCTCATCGGCGGATGATGCGATTGGGGAAGTTGCGCATGGGTGAATTTGTGCATTGGCGGATGATGCAATTGGGGGAAGTTGCGCATGTGGAATGGCGCACATGAGGGGAAGTAGCGCATGGGGAAGTGGCGTTTTGGCGGATGATGTGCGTGGAGAAAATTGCACATGATGGGATGATGCTCATGGGTGGAAGTTGCGCATGGGAGGAAGTTGCGCATGGTGGATGATGCACATGGGGAAAGTTGTGCATGAGGGGAAGTTGCGCATGGGTAGTAGTTGTGCAGGAGGGGATGTTGCAATTGGGGGAAGTAGCGCATGGGGAAGTTGTGTATGGGGAAAAGTTGCGCATGGGGGAAGTTGCGCATATAGGATAGATGCATAAGGGGGGAAGCTTCGCTTGGGGGATGGTGCGCATGGGGTAAAGTTGCGCATGGGGAAAGTTGCGCATGGGGAAGTTGCTCATCGGCGGATGATGCAGTTGGAGGAAGTTGCGCATGGGGGAATTTGTGCATGGGGAAAATTGCGCATGGGGAAAAGTTGCACATTGGCAGATGATGCACATGGGGAAAGTTGCACATGAGGGGATGATGCGCATGGGGGAAGTTGCACATGGGGAAAAGTTGAGCATCGGCGGATGATGCGCATGGGGAAAATTGCGCATGGGGGAAGTTGCACATTGGGGACTGATGTACATGGGGAAAGTTGCGCATGGGTAAAGTTGTGCATGGGGAAGTTGCGCATGGGGAAGTTGCGCATCGGCAGATGATGCGATTGGGGGAAGTTGCGCATGGGTGAATTTGTGCATCGGCGGATGATGCGATTGGGGGAAGTTGCGCATGTGGAATGGCGCACATGAGGGGAAGTAGCGCATGGGGGAAGTGGCGTTTTGGCGGATGATGTGCGTGGAGAAAATTGCACATGATGGGATGATGCTCATGGGTTGAAGTTGCGCATGGGATTAAGTTGCGCATGGTGGAAGTTGCAGATGGGGATAAGTTGCGCAAGGGGAAAAGCTGCGCATGGGGAAAAGTTGCACATCGGTGGATGATGCACGTGGGGAAAGTTGCATATGAGGGGAAGTTGCGCATGGGTAGTAGTTGTGCAGGAGGGGATGTTGCGATTGGGGGAAGTTGCGCCTGGGGGAAGTTGTGCATGGGGAAAAGTTGTGCATGGGGGAAGTTGTGCATGTAGGATAGTTGCGCAAGGGGGGAAGCTGCGCTTGGAGGATGATGCTCATGGGGGAAGTTGCACATGGGGGGAAGTTGCGCATGGGGAAGTTACACATTGGGGGAAGTTGCACGTGGGGGATGGTGCGCATGGGGAAAGTTGCGTATGGGGGAAGTTGCGCATGGTGGAAGTTGCGCATGGGGTAAAGTTGCGCATCGGCGGATGATGTGATTGGGGGAAGTTGCGCATGGGGAATTTGTGCATGGGGAAAATTGCGCATGGGGAAAAGTTGCGCATCGGCAGATGATGCACATGGGGAAAGTTGCACATGAGGAGATGATGCGCATGGGGGAAGTTGCACATGGGGAAAAGTTGAGCATCGGCGGATGATGCGCATGGGGGAAAGTTGCGCATGGGGGAAGTTGCGCATGGGGGACTGATGCACATGGGGAAGTTGTGCATGGGAGGATGCTATGCATGGGGGGAATTGGCGCATGGGGTAAAGTTGCGCATGGGGTAAAGTTGTGCATGGGGTAATTTTGCACATGGGAGAAGTTGCGCATGGGGAAAGATGCGCATCGGCAGATGATGCGCATGGGGAAAGTTGAGCATGAGGGGATGTTGCGCATGGGGAAGTTGCACATGGGGGAAGTTGCGCATGGGGAAAGTTGCGCATGAGGGGATGATGCGCATGGGTAGAAGTCGCGGATAGGTAGAATTTGTGCATGGGGGATTATGTGTATGGGGGATGATGCGCATGTGGAAATATGCGTATGAGGGGAAGTTGCGCATGGGGGAAAGTTGCACATGAGTTGAAGTTGCGCATGGGTTAAGTTGCGCATCGGTGGATGATGTGCATGGGGGAATGTTGCACATGGGGGAATTTGCGCATGGGGAAAAGTTGCGCATCAGCAGATGATACGCATGGGGAAAGTTGCGCATGAGGGGATGATGCGCATGGGGAAGTTGCACATGGGAAAAGTTGCGCATGGGGGAATGTTGAGCATCGGCGGATCATGCGCATGAGGGAAAGTTGCACATTGGGGAAGGTGCGCATTGGGGAAGTTGAGCATAGGGGGAAGTTGCGCATGGGGCAAAGATGCGCATCGGCGGATGATGCGCATCGGGGAAATTTTCGCATGAGAGGAAATTGCACATGGGGGTATAATGCGTATGGTGGTATGATGCCTTGCAGGATGATGCGCATGGGGCAAAGTTGCGCATGGGGGGAAGTTGCACATGAGAAGTTGCGCATGGGGGGATGATGCGCATGGCGAAAGATGCGCGTGAGGGGATGATGCTCATGGATAGAAGTTGCGCATGGGGGAAAGTTGCGCATGGGGGAAAGTTGTGCATGGGGGAAAGTTGCGCAAGGAGGAAAGTTGAGCATGGGGGAAAGTTGCACATGAGGGGAAGTTGCGCATGGGGGAATTTGCACATGGGGAAGTTGCGCATCGGCAGATGATGCACTTGGGGAAAGTTGGGGATGATGTGCATGGGAGAAATTTGCGCATGGGGAAAGTTGCGCGTGGGGGATGATGCGTGTGGGGGGAAAGTTGCGCATGGGTGGACGTTGCACACGGGGGATAATGCGTATGGGGGAAAGTTGCGCATCGGGGAAAGTTCATAGAATCATAGAATCATAGAGTTGGAAGGGACCTAGTAGGTCATCTAGTTCAACCCCCTGCCTGCAGCAGGAAATCTCCCTAGAGCATCCCCGACAGGTGCTCGTCAAGCCTCTGCTTGAAGATCCCCAGTGAGGGAGAGTCCACCACCTCCCTTGGCAATCTCTTCCACTGCCGAACTGCCCGAACTGTCAGGAATTTTTTTCCGGATATCCAACCGGAATCCCCTCTCTTGCAGTTTGTACCCTTTGGTTCTAGTTCTGCTTTCAGAAGCAGCTATGAACAAATGAGCCCCTTCCTCCCTATGACAGCCCTTCAGGTATCTGAAGAGGGCAATCATGTCTCCTCTCAGCCTCCTCTTCTCCAGGCTGAACATCCCAAGTTCCCCCCACCTTTCCTTGTAGGGTTTCCCTTCCATCCCACTGATCATTCTTGAGCATGAGGGACTGATGCACATGGGGAAATTGTGTATGGGAGGATGCTGTGTATGCGGGGGAAGTGGCACATGGGGGGGAAGTGGTGCATAGGGGGAAGTGGCGATCGGCGGATGATGCGCGTGGGGAAAGTTGCGCATGAGGGGATGATGCGCATGGGTGGAAGTTGCGCATGGGGGAAGATACACATGGGGGATGATGCGTATGGGGAATGATGCTTATGGGGGAAAGTTGCGCATGGGGAAAGTTGCACATGAGGGGAAGTTGCGCATGGGGGGAAGTTGTGCATGGGGGAAGTGGTGTATCGGCGGATGATACAATACGATTAACCTTTATTGGCATATACAGCAATAAAAGGACACTTGTGAGCATAACAAGGAAAAGTATAACACTAGTGATGCTCACACCCTGAGTTCACAGGAGAAACTTGTTGGACATTTAAAAGGAAAGTATAAACAGATAAAATATCTTATAATTGAGTATTGCAGCCGACAAGAAGTGAAACTAATCTAAAGCTAAAATTAATGAGGATGGAGGTTGGTGAAATCTATAAGGGCAGGTTGAGCTTTTTTTAACGCAGGAGTTTTGGACAATATTTTTGAAAGAAAGGAGGCAACAGCAAATGTCAGAGGCTCTATCATGTCTTCCATAAACAGTGAGAGAGATGCTGGGGAGGTGGATGGGTATAATAGGAGCCAAGGGGCAAGGTACAAGTTCTGCTGAAAAGAATGAGAAAGACAGAAAAAGAGAATATGTGAGAGGGTGTCTGGAAATTCTCTGCAAAATAAGCAAAGACGTTTACTGCGAGGGATACGGAGGAATCGACCATAGTGAACAGCGGAAGGAAAAATATTAAATCGGGCTAACATAAAAGCCCGTTTCAATGGGTAAAAGTAGAGTAAAAGTAATTGGAGGTAAGAGCTTGTTGTGGGAATAAGCCTAATGAAAGGGGGAACAGATTGGATTGAGGGAGGTTCTTAAGAAATTGAATTCAGCCTGAAAAAGATGTTCCCTAATGGTGTTATAAACTTGCGCAAGGTTGAGATCGGCTAATGCTTCAATTGAGAAATTTATGGAGAGGAGTTTGGATTCGACTGTTTGAAACCAAGAGGAGGTGAATGAGTCTTTCAACAAAACAGAGATAAGGGAATCAGAGGAAGGGGATAAATGAATTTTAAGCCAAAACCTGAATGTTAATAACCAAGCATACGTGGAGGGAAGATGGAGGCCAAGTTCTATTAGTATAGTGGCCAGACGGACTAAATTTGGGATTCCAAGAATCCTCCGTAGAAATGGAGCAACTAATTGGTCAACTTCTTTGGTGACCGTGTTAATCCAAATTGGGACCCCATAAAATAAATGAGAAAGGATTTTAAATTTGAAGATTTGAATTGCCGCAGGAATATATTGATTGCCAGAGTTAAAATGAAAACTAGCTATGGCGGATAGGTGTGAAGTGGTAGAAGAAATAATTGACTGTTTATGAGTAGACCAAGATAATTTATGGTGGAATATGAGACCTAGATATTTAAAAGATTTAACCTGTAAATATCTGTGAGAGTTGATCGACCAGGAAGAAGGGGACCAGTAACGAGAAAAGACCAAGATTTGGGTTTTTTTTGGACTTGATTGTGAGTTCATTATTCTTGCAGTAAGTTTGAAACTTAGATAGGAGGTCCCGTAGCCCAGATTTTGTTAGGGCCAAAAGTACTGCATCATCCGCATAAAGTAATATTGGAACCGGGAGCTTATTGATAACAAGAAAAGAAAAGGTGTTTGTGTCTAGGTACTGGGGGAGGTCTGCCAGGAATAAGTTGAAAAGGAGGGGGGCTAAAATACATCCCTGCTTTACACCCTTATTTATTGGAAAGCAAGTGGAGAGAGTGTTTGAAGCTGGAATACGAATTTGACAAAAATTGTGTGAATGAAGTTGACAGAGCAAGAAGAGGAGTCAAGGATCAATTCCCCAATTATTGAGTTTTTTCCATAGAAGGTCTCTGTTTACTGAATCGAATGCCCCTTGGAGATCTACAAAAGCAGCAAACAGACTTGATTTATGATAAATAGAATATTTCTCTGCTAAAAAGGATAAAAGAAAAGCATGATCTAAAGTGGAGACACCTGGGTGAAAACCTGATTGTTCAATCCCTGGTCGGTTTTTTTGACACGCCCAAGAAGGTATTTAGTGTAGATCTTCCCTATACTGGATAAAAGACTTATGGGACGATAATTAGATGGAAGGGTGGGATTGTCTTTCTTGAATATTGGAAGAAGAAAGGAAGACCACCAGGCTTCAGGAAAATTACCCAAGGAGTTAATCAGGGTAAAAAGAGATGCCAGGGGAGTCGCCCACCAACCTGGATTACATAAAAGAATCTTGTTTATTATGAGGTCAGGGCCGGGGGCTTTGGCAGGCTTAAACGATACAATAAGGTCATGAATCTCAGATGGAGTTACAGGAGGCCAGTCAGGAAAAGAATGAGGAACATGGTCTGGAAGAGGAGGAGGGGGGCGGGAGTAAAAAGTTTTGGAGAAATAATCAACCCAAGTGGCCTCGGGAATGGGAGTATAACATAAGGGGAATGGCAGGCCCTAGAAACTAAAGACCAAAAGGACTTATGATTTTTGGTCATGATGGCTTGAAGCAGAAAGGACCACTTCCTAAGGGCAAGGTGGTGCTGTTTATCCTGAAATATTTTACGGCAGAGGCCGCGACAACGAAAATAAATGTTTAAATTAAAATTAAAATTGGGGAAAAGTTGCACATCGGTGGATGATGCGCATGGGGAAAATTGCGCATGAGGGGAAGTTGCACATGGGTGGTAGTTGAGCATGGGGGGATGATGCGATTGGGGAAGTTGTGCATGGGGGAAGTTGTGCATGGGGAAAAGTTGCGCATGGGGGAAGTTGCTCATATAGGAAAGTTGCGCAAGGGGGGAAGCTGCCCAAAGGGGATGATGCGCATGGGGTGAAGTTGCGCATTGGAAGTTGATGAGCATGGGGGGAAGTTGCGCATGGGGGGAAGTTGCGCATGGGGAAACGTTGCGCATGAGGAAAGATTGAGCATCGGCGGATGATACGCATGGGGAAAGTTGAGCATGAGGGGATGATGCGCATGGGGGAAGTTGCACATGGGGGAAGTTGCGCATGGGGAAAGTTGCGCATGAGGGGATGATGCACATGGGAAAGTTGTGCATGGGAGGATGCTGTGCATGGGGGAAGTGGCGCATGGGGTAAAGCTGCGCATGGGGTAAAGTTGTGCATGGGATAATGTTGCGCATGGGGGAAGTTGTGCATGGGGAAGGATGCGCATCTGCGGATGATGCGTATGGGAAAAGTTGCACATGAGGGGATGATGCGCATGGGTAGAAGTTGCGGATGGGTGGAAGTTGCGCATGGGGGATGATGCATATGGGGATGATGCGCATGGGGAAATGTGCATATCGGGGAAGTTGCGCATGGGGAAAGTTGCACATGAGGAGAAGTTGCGCATGGGTAAGTTGTACATGGGGGAAGTTGCGCATGGGGAAAGTTGTGCATCTGCGGATGATGCGCATGGGGAAAGTTGCCCATGAGGGGATGATGCGCATGGGGGAAGTTGCACATGGGTGGAAGTTGCACATTGGGGGATGATGTGCATGGGGAAAAGTTGCGCATGGGGAAAAGTTGCGCATGGGGAAAAGTTGCGCATGGGGATTGTTGTGCATTGGCGGATCATGCGCATGAGGGGAAGTTGCACTTTGGGAAAGTTGCGCTTTGGGGAAGTTGAGCATTGGGGAAGTTGCGCATGGAGGAAAGTTGCGAATCGGCGGATGATGCGCATCGGGGAAAGTTGCACATGAGGGGACAATGTGCATGGGGGTATGATGCGCATAGGGCAAAGTTGTGCATGGGGCAAGTTGCGCGTGGGGAAGTTGCACATGGGGAAAGTTGCGCATGGCGGAAAGCTGTGCACGGGGAAAGTTGAGCATTGGGGGAAAGATGCGCATGGGGAAAGTTGTGCATCGGCGGATGATGCGCATGATAAAAGTTGCGCATGGGCAGATGATGCGCATGGGGAAATTTGTGCATGAGGGGATGATGTGCATGGGTAGAAGTTGCGCATGGGGAAAAGTTGTGCATGGGGGAAAGTTGCGCATGGGGGAATTTGCACATGGGTGGAAGTTGCACATGGGGGGATGATGCGCATGCAGGAAAGTTGCGCATGCTGAAAGTTGCGCATGGGGAAAAGTTGCGCATGGGGAAAAGTTGCGCATGGGGAAAAGTTGTGCATTGGCAGATGATGCACATGGGGAAAGTTGCACATGAGGGGATGATGCGCATGGGGGAAGTTGCTCATGGGGAAAAGTTGAGCATCGGTGGATGATGCGCATGGGGAAAGTTGCACATGGGGGAAGTTGTGCATGAGGGGATGATGCACATGGGGGAAGTTGCACATGGGTGGAAGTTGCACATGGGGGGATGATGTGTATGGGGGGATGATGTGCATGGGTGAAATTTGCGCATGGGGAAAAGTTGCACATGGAGGAAGTTGCGCATGGGGGAAGTTGCGCATGGGTAATGTTGTGCATCAGCGTATCATGCACGTGAAGGGAAATTGCGCATTGGGGAAGTTGCGCTTTGGGGAAGTTGCGCATTGGTCAAAGTTGTGCATGGGGAAAGTTGTGCATCGGTGGACGATGCACATGGGGGAAAGTTGTGCATGAGGGGATGATGCGCATGGGGAAGTTGCGCATGGGTGGAAGTTGCACATGGGGGGATGATGCGTCTGGGGGTTGATGTGCATGGGGGAAATTTGTGCATGGGGAAAAGTTGCACATGGAGGAAGTTGCTCATGGGGAAGTTGCGCATGGGTGGAAGTTGCACATGGGGGGATGATGCGTCTGAGGGTTGATGTGCATGGGGGAAATTTGTGCATGGGGAAAAGTTGCACATGGAGGAAGTTGCTCATGGGGAAGTTGCGCATGGGTAATGTTGTGCATCAGTGGATCATGCACATGAGGGGAAATTGCGCATTGGGGGAATTGCGCATTGGAGAAGTTGCACATGGAGGAAGTTGCTCATGGGGAAGTTGCGCATGGGTAATGTTGTGCATCAGTGGATCATGCACATGAGGGGAAATTGCGCATTGGGGGAATTGCGCATTGGAGAAGTTGCGCTTTGGGGAAGTTGCGCATTGGGCAAAGTTGCGCATGGGGAAAGTTGTGCATCGGCGGATGATGCGCATGGGGGAAAGTTGCGCATGAGGGGACATTGCACATGGGGGTATGATGCGCGTGGGAGTATGATGCGCATGGGGGATAATGCGCATGGGATTTTTCTGCGCCACGGAGGATGGAAAATGTTACACCTGCAACGTGGGTATGCTTTTTGCTAGTATGCCAATAAAGGGAACAGAACAGTTCTTTTTCTAGCTTGTAATGGGACACTTGTTTTTTGTCTCATTGTAACTGAGTTTTATAAATCACCAGTCCTTTAGAATCAGAGTTCTGGTATCGAAAGTTAGATGAAAATCCAGCAGAAGCAACGTGAGTCTTGAGAGATCACAGGGATTGTGTCAGAGGTTGGCTAGGTCAAGTACTGACTCATGGCCCATCTGGAACTTCTTAAACTCCTTTTAAAGTTGACAGCTACTATTCAAGTGGGCAAAGAGTGCCACGGGGGACTGCATGCATGGTTTGTATTGATACAAACAACTTAGTGTTGACATTGAGTTGTGCATCAAATAAAGGATAGATGCATTGTCATGTAACCCATGAGCTGTGAATGTAATACACTTTGAATGTAAATGAATTCATCCTGCTCAACCACCAACAGCCAACACTTCATATTAGTAACAAGTATGTAGATGCGGCTGGAAATTTTTTCAGTTTGGATGAGGCAGCATGTGTGTCTCTTGGTCATCCAGCCACTGCTGGTATGCCAAAAGACAGCACACATTTCTCCCAAATGGTTTGCTATCTTTTTTCTAAGGTATCATGCATGTACCATGGTTTAGGTGCAGGTGGTTTGGGTTTACTGTGGGTGAGAGATGCAAGTCTTGAGAGGACAAATACTGATGATCAGTATCTACACTGGCTATTTAAAATAAATGAATAAGCTGCAGTGAACAGCAGTAAGGGGTTGCTTCGATCCACAGATAGAATATGAATAAGAATAATAAATATATTCATGACAGAAAGTCATTTACCTGCACTTAGGGGAACTTGCCTTTGTGGTGAAGATTTTTAGAGAAACTTCAGAATTTCCTAGACAAAAAGTTGACAAGGCAAATGTGTACTTCTTAGAATCCATTGGAGTGAATGGAGAAACCCTTGCAGATAGGGGAGCCCTTAATGAGTTGTTAAGGCTGTTCTTTAAATGGCATGTTTTCTATGGCAGTCAAGGAACATACTTGATTTTTACAGTACTTCAATAATTCTTCCCCATTCCTCTTTATTACAGCTTGTAGCTCTATCAATAACAATTTAGCATTCATTTCCCCCTATAGTACCATTCCAAAAGCATATGCTTCCACCTGAAAATGATTTGCCAGTAAAATTATAGAACAGCAGAGCCAGTTCTGGTGCTGAAGCCACTGAAACATCTACAAATGGAGCTCTTCTCTTCAAGCATCTGGTTTTGCCTTAAGTTAAATGATACTGTATATACTCAAGTATAAGCCGACCAGAGTATAAGCCGAGGCACCTAATTTTACCACAAAAAAACTGGGAAAACTTATTGACTCGAGTATAAGCCTATGATGAGAAATGTAGCAGGTCCTGGTACTGGTCCTTTTCCTTGTAGCCTTCTTGGAACTCATAGGCTGCAATCCTAAGCACACTTTCTTGGGAGTAAGCTTCATTGAACTAAGTGGGGCTTACTTCGCAGTAGACATGCATAGGACAGGCTGAAGCAAAACCCAAAATTCCTGCACCCCCAGGCCAAAATATTGCAAAGCTGTATCCATCCGGGCTGTGGGTGGTACATGCGGTTAAGATGCTGTGCCTGTTAACCAGCAGGCCAGGGTTCGAGACCCGGGTTGGCTCCACAAGACAGGATGAGCTCCTTTCCTTAGCCCAGCTCTGCAATGCAGCTGGATCCAATCGTATTGGCTCTGCCTTTCCATTGGACTAATTCAGTGGTGTGGAGAGGAGGGATTTGCTGCTTGGGTAAACAGCCTATCCTCCATAACAATCCAACCCAGGCTTTCGTGCTTTGCATGCAGCGTATGCAGCGCTGAGCACGATACCATAGTTTTTCAAGACTGACGGAGGCCTGCTTTATATCTGTCTGGAGAAAGGGTGGGCTGACATGATGATTCTAGGTTGCCACTATTTTTTGTAGCACCTGCCTGCCAAAAGCAGCATCTGAAGATGCTGCTTGGTCAATTTTATAATGCCTGATGAAGGTAGATGGTGATGACCAGGTGGCAGCTTCACAGCTGGATGCCACCCCTTCATAGGCAGCTGGAGCAGCAGCACTTTGAATAGAATGAGTCATGATTTTGGTGGCTGGGTCCCTTCATATGGACAAATAGGCTAAGGCTATAGTCCCTTTAAGCCAATTTGAAAAAGTGCTCCTAAAAGGACGCTTGCCCATGGCAGGTCCCTTAAAAACACAAAAAGACAGTCGGTCTTGCAAAAAGCCCTGGTGTGTTCTATATAATATTTGACCACTCTACTGGCATGCAATTTATGCCAGTCAAGTTCCCTTTTTTTCCTTGGGTTAAAGACAGAACAAAGGGATGGACAATTCTTGTGCTTGATGATACCAAGAATTGACCTTAGGAATGAAGGCTGGATCTGGCCGCAAGACCGCCTTGTTATCATGAAAAATACACAGATTAGGAATGACCGACAAAGCACCAATCTCTGAAACTCTTCTGGCTGACTTAATGACCACTAGAAGAATAGTTTTGAAGATAAGTAACCTCAACTCAGAACTGTGTAATGCTCAAAGGGAGCTTTTACTAATGCTGACAGAAATAACGGTAAATCCCAGGATGGGAATTGATGCAGCTGTGGGGGATTTAGCTGACTCACCCTCTTTCGAAAGCTGCCAATTATCTAAAACCAGGAATCAGGATGATCTAAAACTGCATTGCCCGAGGCTGCTGCCAGGATGCTCCGCAAGGCTGCCACTTGCCAACATAAGGTGCTGGTGCTCAGCCCCTTGTCAAAACCATCTACAGAAATTCTAAGACATACAGTGGCACCTCACATAACAAACGCCTATCGTAAAGTATGTTTCATGTAACAAACAAAAATTTCTCTAGCATTCGGTTTCATGTAACAAACTGTGCTTCAAATAACAAACAAACTCATAGGCAGTTGGGACAGACGCGCTGGCCAGCATCCCTTTTAAAAAGCGTCAGGGCTGCCTAGTGCACCTTCCCATAGCTAAAGCAACACTTCTGTGCTGTTCTTCCTGTGGCTGGGTATCTGCTGGGCAGAGAACAGTAGTGGGGAAGAGGAAAGCAGCTCATGGTTAACCAGAAGGGAGCAAGGTTGAGAGAGGCTCAGCATGAAGAGAAAGAGAAAATGGGGAGACACTTGGAAGGTGTCTGATTACAAAAGAAAGTGTCTTTGATTGCAGAAGAAAGTATCTTTGATTGCAACCTCCTAACTATGTCTACCAGAAGTAAGCCCCAATGTGTTAAATCGGGCTTGCTCCCAGGAAAGTGTCTTTAGGATTGCAGCCTAAGAAGACTTCGTACGATCATGCACATTGAATGCATGTTTTGAATTCAATTCCAGTGTTTTGTTGTCATTTTAACATCCAATTAATACTTTATATGAATATTTTTGGGGTTATGAAACCAATCGTCTGAATTTCCAGTATTTCTTATGGGAAAATCCACTTCACGTAAAGAATGTTTCACGTAACAAACTTGCCTCCGGAACGAATTAAATTTGTTATGTGAAGCGCCACAGTATCTGGTTTTAGCCTTGAAAGGGGAAAGCCCCTTTGACCTGCACCATGAAGTAAATCTTTTCCAGGTGTTGTTATACACTCTGGCTGTCAACAGTTTCTTGGAAGCTAGCATCATGTTTAGAATCTTGAAGGAATAACTTCGCTTAGCTAGGGCCTGCCTCTCAACTTCCATGCTGTCAATTGGAAAATGGCCAGTTGTTGATGAAAAATTGGACCCTGTGATAAAAGGCCTGGCTGGAGGGGCTCCTCCCTATCTCTGTGTCCTAACGCAACACATCCGGAAACCATTGGTGCCTTGGCCAATGAGGTGCTACTATGATGACTTCTGCACCCAGGCTTTTTACCCTTTTTAGAAACAGGAGCACAACTCTCAGGGAAGGAAAGCCATAGAGAAGGGCCTGGGGCCACTGGTGATTTAAGGCATCTGTCCCCATGGCACCCTCCACCTGAAACCAGGACCTGCTTGTGCTGTAGTGTCACAAACAGGTCCACCACTGGTGTTTCCCATCTGGTTGTCAGCAGGTGGAAAACTTCCGGATGGAGCCGTCATTCCATATCATTCACCACCTGCCAACTGAGCCTGACTGCGGTAATGTTGTCTGTGCCTGCTATGTGTTCCACCCTTAAAGAGCTGAGATGTGCTTCCACCTAGGTAAAGAGGAGGTTGATCTCCACCATCAGACTTTTGGAGCAGGAACCTCCCTGCTTATTCACAAATTCTTTGGCTGTCGCATTGTCTGTTCATACCAGCAAGTGCGAATTGATCAACATGGACTGGAAGTGAAGCATTGCCAATTGAATAGCCCTCAGTTTGAACCAATTGATGCTGTGAATGGCATCTGACTGAAACCAACAATCCTGAACAATCTCCCCCTGAAGATGAGCTCCCCACTACAATAGGGAGACATCGGTGGTCAGGACTTTTCTCACCGGGACTTGCATAGAAGTGCCCTGTGACAACCTGCTGTGTGACAACCACCAAGGGATGCTCTGAACGAACTGCTTGAAAAGGCAGATCAGTATTGTTATAGAAATCAATACTTATCAATACTTATTGTTTTGTATTTATTATACTTATTATGTGGGTGGCGCAAGTGGCTAAGACACTATGCCTGTTAACCAGCAGGCCAGTGTTCGAGACTCAGGTCGGCCCCACAAGACAGGGTGAGCTCCTGTCCTTAGTGCAGCTCTGCGATGCCAGCTGGATCCAATCGTATTGGCTCTTCCTTTCCATTGGACTAATTCAGTGGCGTGGAGAGGGGGGATTTGCTGCTTGGGTAACAGCCTATCCTCCATAACAATCCAACCCAGGCTTTTGTGCTTCGCATGCAGCGTATGCAGCGCCGAGCATGATACCATAGTCTTCCAAGACAGATGGAGGCCTGCTTTATAGAAATCAATACTTATCAATACTTATTGTTCAATAAAATACTAAAGTCTAACTCAGCAATACTTAGTTAACTTCTAGAAAGCCAAGGCCTCATGGGAATAGAATGTCAACAGAAAATAGAAGCACTTGAGAACAGAATTGAAGAGCAACATTTGTTAGCAACAGTAGCTGGCAACATGAAGTGAATAGGCCTTGGAGCCTGTTTAGAGCCATAGAACAGTATGTAATAAGGTTGCAACAGTCAAAGCAGTGGCGGGCTCCAGCAGGTTCACACTTACTCTATAGAACCAGTTGTTAACAAGAGATAGGACATATAAAGTATAAAAATAGCCATTTAAAAGTGGCTGCCGGATGGGCATAGAACCGGTTTTTAATTTCTTTAAATCCCATCACTGAGTCAGAGGGAACGAACTGATTACTACTTCATGGTAATGGCAATGTAGTATGTTAAAGGACGAATCAGAATTAGACTGATGTAACGGTAATGATTATGATTGGTGAGGATGTTCTACTATTATGATTGGTAAAGCAAGTCATATGTACCTATGAACATATGAAAATGTAGAATTGGACCTGAATAACAGTGATGTAATTTGGGGTATATGAATCTGTAATTTCCTGGGAAAGGGGTTCCAGACCTTTGAGAGAGATTCCATGATGGATCTGTTTGGTAATCATCATCTATATATGTAAAAGGCATCTTCATCATCATCACTGACTCTTCAACACCCAGCCAAAACCACCGGGCCTATAAGCGTGAAATTTGATGAGAGTGTTCCTTCCATGATGGAGGGATCCACTAAGAACCAGTTTTCAGAAATTCCAACCAGAAGGGGCACAAAGCATTTTATAAAACTAATCTTCATCATCATTACTGATTCATCACCACCCTGCCAAAATTGCCATGCCTAGAAGTGTGAAATTTGGGGAGGATGTTCCTTCTGTGATACAGGGAGTCACTAAGAACCAGTTCTCGGAAATTCCAACCAGAAGGGGTTGAAATGGAGTGCAATGTGTTTTCTTCTCTATACTTTGCATTGGAGAATTGATTGCATTAGATCAATTCCAATGCATTGGAGAACTGGAAGACTCATCAACATTCCATCCCAACTCTGAAATTCTGGGAGAGAGTTCCTTCTGTCACATGAACACCCACCAAAAACCCATGTGGAGAAATTTAACCCTTAAGGGCCTGAAAAGGGGTGCAAAGTGGTTTGGTCCTATACTTAACATGGAAGACTGACCAACTTCCAGCCAATTTGGTGTTCCGTGTCTGGTGCCCTGGGGGGATATTGTTTGGAGGAAGAGATTGCAGTGGGGAGGATGCTGCACATGGGGGTTGCACACTGGAAGATGTGCATGAGGGGTTGATGTACACGGGGGGGGGGAATGATGGCATGGGGTTTATGCTGCACAGGGGGGATGAGGCGATTGGGGGTTGATGCACATGGGGGAATGATGCGCATGGGGATGTTGCACATGGGGAGTTCATGGCATGGGGGGTTGATGCACATGGAGGATGAACATGGGGAATGTTGTGCATGGGGGTGTGGAGCATGGGGGATTTGCACATGGGGGATGATGTACATAGGGGAGATGATGAGTATGAACATGGGGGATGTTGCACATGGGGGTGGATGCGCATATGGGTTGATGTGCATGGGGAATTGATGCGCAGTGGGGGCATGAAATTTTACTCCCACAGTGTGGGTACACTTTTCTCTAGTTAGCTAACAAACTGCTAACTCTTTGCAGTTTCCTGGTATTGGTCTGAGTCATTCTGAGGAGGGAAACTGGGGTGCAGGTTTTTCTGCTATAGTATGGACATCCTCTGTTCCACCATGTGAGCATAGGGGTGAAGCAGTCTCTGCAGTGGCCATAGGTCAAGGTGACCAGACTCCAAATGCCAAATCCCTGAACGGCAAGGCCAAAATTCCTGATTGAAGGCCAAAATTCCTACTCACTACCCAAAAAAGGAGAACAAAATGTAGGACATGTTAAAATAAGCTAAAAATATTAAAAAATAAGCTAAAAACATTGCTACTGCTTTCCTGTACTTAATATATTACACTATATTACTTTTTTAAAAAACTGAAATATGATGACCTCTTTCCTCACCCCATCCCAGTCTGGTTGGGTGAGTTTTCCAAACAACTTTGCCAAGTGAGGCATTCAGCTTCATGTAGGTTCTGTTCAGGTTTGAATGAATTGGGGGAGAATTGGCACTTGTGTTTTGGCATTATGGAAAATAAAAGCAGATATTTCTTATGTCCAGACACTAAAGCTTTTGCACCAACCTTTTCAAGCAAAGAACCAGGCGCAGACTTTGCACCAAAAACAGCTCAGAATTTGAAACTACCCCAGTAGGTCATCTAGTCCAAGCCCCTATCAGTTGCAGAAAAGATCTTTTCAATCATTCCCTGAGATGCCTTCCATTCCCCCAAGGGATTCCCATCCTATCTTCTACAGTGCTTTCAAGCTTCCTGGGGAAACCCTGGGGAGGTGTGGCCAGGTCGGGAGAGGAAGTTCAGTCCCCGCCTGACCTCCCCACCTCAAAAGAAAGCCCAGCATGGCCTGAAGCTGCAAGGGCCCATAGCTCCCAGGGTGAGAAGGGGGACCCAATCAGGGTTTCTTTGGGTGGATGGGGAAAAGCAGGGGGTCAAGAGGGGATTTGTTGGGGCCTCCGTCCTACCTCTTGTGTTGTTGTGCTGGTGAGGCTCAGGCTGGCAGGGAGGGAGGATGAGGGCACTCATGGGAACTCATCCAGGTTCCTTCCAATGGGGAAGCCAGGCAGGGATGGAGCTTCTGCTCTTAGCCTTGCCATGCCTCCTCAGTGCTTTCAAGCTTCCTGGGGAAACCCTGGGGAGGCATGGCCAGGTCGGGAGAGGAAGTTCAGCCCCCACCTGCCTCCCACTTTAAAAGAATGCCGAGCAGCTGGCTGGAGGCTCCAAGGGGGGGCGGCTGCCCCAAAAGAGCAACGGCCGGTTCTAAGCCTTACCATCACTCCAGCGGCAGCCTGGAAAAAGCCCCAGGGACCCCTCCTTTTCTGGAAGGGTCTGGACAGGGGAGAGGGGCCAGGACAAAGGCCCCAAAGTAGGCCACATCCGGGGGAATCCAGATATCTGGAAACCCTGCCATAGGTGGAAGCAAGACCAGGGGATGATGTCCTGAAAGGACACTATCAACCCCAGTAGCAAAGCCAAATCCATCAGGTTCACATGAGTTTGGACCTGGACCTTTAGGAGGGCCTCTGTCAACCAATCTTGTCTGTCCTGCAATAAGGAAATTCTGAACATTCGTGTGTCCAGAACTACCGTGTTTTCCCAAAATTAAGACCTACCCTTATAATAAGGGAGGTGATGGACTCTCCCTCACTGGGGATCTTCAAACAGAGGCTCGATGAGCACCTGTTGGAAATGCTCTAGGGGGAATTCCTGCTGCAGGCAGGGGGTTGGACTAGATGACCTAGTAGGTCCCTTCCAACTCTATGATTCTATGATTCTATGAATAAGAACTATCCAGACATTTGCTATGGACTCTAATATACGCCCTTCTGTTATGCCCCTCACTATCATATCCAAGGAACACTTTTATTTCAGTTCCACTATGTCTCTCTGCCATCTTAGGAAATCTATGTTACCCACAAGAAGAGGACACCAACAGGTAAGATTTAACGATAATACTTTATGATGTTGAGGGTTATGGGTAGGGCAGGAACACAGGCAGAACGGACTTAGTTCCATGGATGGGTTCAGGAACAGTCACATTTGTATAATCACATTTCTCAAGGCACCCCACAATCTTGTTACCCTCCAGGTAGGCAGGTCCACTTCACCCCCTTTTTAACCTTTAGGGTCATTAACCACTGTCTCTTTCTTTTCTAGGTACCTTAGTAATTGGTCTCTTTCATGTAAGTATAGCATTCAGCTCAACAGAAGCTCAACGGTAAGTCCAACTGAATCAATAACCTTAAACTAAAAGTCTTTTTTCTCTCCCCAGGTATTGGTGAGGAGGCCGGGAGTCACTGGACAGCAACCAGCGCTGCATCTCTTCACTCTCTCCTCCTCTGTTCTTCCAGTGAACCCCCTTCCTTCTCTCTCGCCTTTCTTTATATACACCTGCCACTTCCCCTCCCTTTCCATTCTGCCCTGGTGCCTCTGAGTGGCCCCCTTGACTGAGAAGTGCCAGGATTGGCCCATGCACAGATTGGCATCCAGGATAGACTCCTGTCCTGCCCGCTCAATATAAACATAAAGTCCCAGTAGGAGTCTGCCCAATATATACGATCCCCTGCTGTTGACTCCACCACTTTGTACTAGGAAGCTCTTGGTTTCACTCAGACCCCTAGCATGCAATCTTCATGGTTTGGACCCCCACCATACCTTCCCTGAAAATAAGACCTACTAAAATCCCCATTGGTCTCAGGAGGACTCTAAAATCTCCATTGCTGAGGAGTCTACTCAGAAGTAAGCCCAATTACGTACTCCCAGGAAAGGATCCTTGCATTGAAAAGCCTCATTCTTGCATTGCTGCTGCTCCTTGTAATTGTCCTGCCTCCTTATCAGACCAGCAGTCTGCTTATCAGTCTCCTCCCCTCTGTTCAGAGCAGCCTTCCAGACCATGCTGAGATCGGAGGCTGTGTTGTGGTTATGCTCCTTTCATCAGAAGCAGTCTACTGAGGAGTCTGTTGAGGAGTCTTACTCAGAAGTAAGCCCAATTACCATCAATGGGACTTACCTAGTAGGATAGGATTGCAGCCCAAAGCCCAAACCCATGCAAGTCTACTCAGAAGTAAGCCTCATTATAGTCACTGGAGCTTACTCCCAGGAAAGTGTGGATGGGATGGCAGCCTCAAAGCCCAACCCTTCTGTGAACCCACACAGACTTACTCCCAGACTTTCCTGGCCTCCCCCTCAAAAGAAAGCACAGCACCTGGCTGGAGGCTGCAAGGGCGGGTGCCTGCCCCAAAAGAGCAACGGCCGGTTCTAAGCATGTGGTGGGAATGGATGGACTTGCTTCTGTGCCAAGAGTGACCATAAAAATAGTAAGAGAGTGTCTTAATATCGGGGAAATACGGTAGTCTTAGATGCTGGAGTAACTGGGTAGGAACCAATGAGCTTTTCTGGAGATTGACTACAAAGCCCAATTCCCTCAGTCCCTTCAAAATGCAGTGCAACACCTCTGCATCAGAGGCGAGTCACTAGAGCAACTACATCAAGGCAAAGAGGACTTGTTCAATAGCAATCAAAGGTGTGAAGACAACATGAGCAAATGGTCAGTAAAATGCAGGCTGAGATGGCTTTTTTCAAAGACAAGAGAAAAAGACAAGAGCAAAAGCAAACAGGAGTACATGCTTGAACTGTATCTTACTGGCAACCCTAGGCAAAAATACACACAATACACACAAAATCATATCCACAATCTTTGTAATTTCCATTCATAAAAAGAGCTAAATGATGAATATAAAAGGAAATAAGAAACTTCCAAAAGTCAGCTTTGGAGGGGCGACGGTGGTAAAAATTTGCCAGGGGGTTCCCAAAAACTCCCCAGAAAAGAAGTTGGAAAATTGACTAGGGGAGTTTCAAACAGCACCTAGAACTAGGAAGATACCAAGAGGGGCAGGCATCTTGGCCATCATGGTGCAGAGAGGGAACAAAAACAAAATCACATGGAATTCAAATCCTAGCTACGCCTAATGCAGAGTTTAATGCAGCCTAAAATAGCATTTGCTTTCTTTGCAGACACACCACACTGCTGACTCATGTTCAGCTTGTGATCCACGGCGACTGCAAGATCCCGCTCAAATGCTGTGCTGCCAAGCCAAGTATCCCCCATTTATACCTGTATTTTTGGTTTTTATTGCCTAAGTGCAGAACCTTGCACTTCTCCCTGTTGAAATTCACTCTATTTGTTACAGCCAAGAATTCTAGTTTATAAGGGTCCTCCTGAAGGTTTCTCCTGTCTTCTGTTGTGTTTGCTACTCCTCCCAGCTTGGTGTCATCTGCAAATTTGATCAGCCCTCCCCCCCCACCCCATATCCCTTCCTCCAAGTCATTAATGAAAATGTTAAAGAGAACCAGGCCCAAGACAGAGCCTTGGGGTACCCCACTTGAAACCGACCTCCAAGTTGACACAGAGCCATTTACTAAAACCCTTTGTGTGCAGTTGTTGAGCCAGTTGCAGATCCATCTAATAATTGCCTTGTCTAGCCCATATTTTTCTGACTTCCCAATTAAAATGTCATGTGGGACTTTGTCAAATGCTTTGCTGAAGTCAAGATAAATGACATCCACAGCATTGCCACTGTCCAGTAAGCTCGTAACCTGATCGAAAAAGATCAGATTTGTCTGGCAAGATTTATTCTTGATAAATTCATGCTGGTTGTTTTGATCACCAAGTACTTATCTAGTTGTGCACAAATTGTGTGTTTTATGATTTATTCTAATATCTTGCTCGGGATTGAAGTCAAACTGACTGATCTATAATTTCCCAGGTCTTCTTTTTTCCCCTTCTTAAAAATTGGGACTACATTCACCCTCTTCCAGTCCAGTGGCGCTTCTCAAGGATTTCTCAAAGATGATCAACAGAGGCTCTGCAAGGACATCTACCAGTTCCTTAAAAACTTGAGGATGCAGCTCATCTGGTCCAAATGACTTGAATTCATTTAGGCCAGCTAAGTAGTTTCAAACCAGTTCTCTATCAATCTTAATCTGCTGTTCTGCACCATCCAAGTTTTCATTACTTCTTTGGGGATGCAAGCACATCCCCACATCAGCCAATGATCCCGCACCCCCATTGCTCAGCCCTCCTTCCGAGAATAGATGGATGCAAAGCAGGAGTTGAGCAGTTCTGCCTTCTCCTGGTTTACAGACACCTGTTGTCCATCTTTGTCCAGGAGCAGCCCCACCACCTCGTCTCTCCTCCTGTTCCTTTGGGCATATCTAAAGAAGCTCTTTTAGATATGACTCCCCTGACTATCCCAGCCTCAGCTCATACTGAGCTTTTGCATTCCTGACCCACTCCCTTCGGACCGGGCTATCTGTCTGTACTTGTCCCTGGTGATCTTACCAGTCTTCCATTCCCTATACTTCAGCTGATCCCCAAGTTGCTTGGGGAGCCAACCTAGTTTTTTAGGTTTTTTCCAGTCCAACCCCCTGCCTGCAGCAGGAAATCCTCCTAGAGCATCCCCAACAGGTGCTCGTCGAGCCTCTGCTTAAAGATCCCTAGAGAGGGAGAGTCCACCACCTCCCTTTTCATTGGAATTGATTCTGACTGTGCTTGTAGAAGCTGCCTCTTAAGGAGCTCCCACCCATCTTGGGCCTCTTTCCCCATTAGATCATCCAACCCATGGATTGGAACGCATTTTGAACAAGGCTTTGCTCTTATCCCATTTGGATTTGGGACACTGATTGAAACCCCTGGATTTGAAGTCAGAACCAGATGAACAAAAGGACTGTGTTCGTTTGGGCTTTTCTTTTTTGCTAGTGAGAAGTACCTCTTGCTTCTCCTTGTTTTCCACTAAAAGAGGTTCAAGGGCCTCTCCAAAAATTTTTTCATCTTTAAAGGAAGATTTAAAATTCTGGAAGCAGAGGACGCATCACCTTTTCACCTGCGAAGCCAGATTTGTCTCCTTGCGAAGACTCCATAGCCATGGCTCTAGAAGAAAGTTGAAGTGAATTGAACGCGCAGTCAGCTGCTACTGCAGAGACCAGGGCGCCTCATGTGACAGAATTAATTCGTTCCAGAGGCATTTTCTTTACGTGAAACTTTCTTTACGTGAAGCGGATTTTCCCATAGGAAATAATGGAAACTCAAACGATTGATTCCACAATCCAAAAAATATTCATATAAAAATATTAACTATGTAAAATTGATGACAAAACACTGCGATTGAAACATGCATTCAGTGTGCGTGATCCTATGAAGGCTAGTTAGGCTGCAATCCTAAACACACACAGGGGGCTGCAATCCTAAACACACACAGGGGGCTGCAATCCTAAACACAGGGGGGCTGCAATCCTAAACACACACAAGAGGTATGTCCCATTGAACACTATGGGGCTTACCTCTGAATAGGCTGCATTGGGGGTTTCCCCACCTCAACAGAGGCTTTCTCCGCCTCTGGAAAGCTTCCCCCATCTCTCCAGCAGCAGAAGGGGGATTCCCTATGCGCGTGCGTCTTTTAAAAGCATTTCCTGTTTGGCATGTGCCTAGACTTTAAACACATAGAGTCTATATCCATGGTGCGCACCATTTCTTGGGAATTGACCCAACCTCCTCAGAATCCGAATCAGAGACATCCTGTCTATGTATAGACTTGCACTTGGTTTTTTTGGACTGTGAAGGAGTCTTATGAGTGGCCTGTATTCTCAGGTCCTCCATTTGCCCCTACTGAACCCCTTTCACTGCTTCCCTAACCATAAGGAACAGTGCAGAAGCCTTCCCTAACCACAAGGGACAGTGCAGAATCCTCCCTGGTTCTGGGGGGGTCTGTACTTCCTCAGCACTATCCCCCAATTGGTGCTCTTTTTCCATGACCAGTAACTTACAAAATGGTGCCTCCTGCGCCTGAAAGCATAGCCAAAATGACAGCTGTGCAGGAAGCCTGTTGTGGAGCCACGCGGCTCTCCTGCTACCACCTGCTCAACTGATTGCCTGGGGGCGGCACAGGGTAGTATACAGCCAAATTATTCTAGTGACCACCTAGGGCACAGGCCAAGTGTGCGATGTGGGTGCACACTGCCCGTCATGGCTGCTTCTGGCTGCTGCCTGATGCGGCCCTGTCTGATCGCTCCATCTCCTAGCGCTGGGCTCCTGGCACTGCAAGGCTTCCTGCCTTGCCCGGCCGAGTCTCCTCACCAGCTGCAGAGTCCAGGGAGTCTTGCACTCATCTGTTGATCTTGTGGAGGGAGCACAGACAGGAGAAGAGGGAGGGGAAAGAAGAGAGAGAAATAGAAAGTGAAAGAGAAAGTGAGGAGAAAGAAAAGGAGGAGAAAGGAAGCCAGTGCTTCCCCAATGTCATCTGACCACGATGTTTGGCTGGACAAGACTGGAGAAGGTGCTGCACTGCAGGGGAGGAGAACTGACTTCGTCCAACCTCCTGATGGGGAAGAGCTGCACCCAAACAGTATGAGAATGCCCTCCTTTCTGAGTACAGAGAACAGAAGGATATTTGTCTCTTACATCAGAAATGAATAGCCACCCTCATCGACCAGGTCCAGCTCCTTGTGTCCCACAGTGGTCAGATGACTCTGGGAAACTCACAAACAGGATTTCCCAAAAGGTTACCCCTAATACCACTAAGATTGCAATACTGTGTCTGATCCTGAACATTCTATATAGATCTTAAGGCTATTAGTCTGGACTTGATGGATGACTGCATGGAATTATCATTAAAAGATGATTGCCATCACTGAATCTAGAATTGTCAATACAACAGATTTCCTGCTGCCTGTTTATCAATCTAATATTTCCACCTGAAGTCATGAGCTTCAGGGATCCTAAGATGGGTCTGAGCTACCTTCCTCCCTGTCTTGTTTCCATGTGGAAATTTGGGCAACTGTACAATTCAAATTGAACTCGCTCAGAAGTTTTTTCATTAATACTGTACCTAAAAATACAGTACCTAAAATACCCCACACTGCAGATTATGCCTCCCACTTATTGTTTAAGGATTCTGGGATAAAATGGCAAGCAAAGAGGGAATTGCTCCATCCCTTTGTTCAAAGCCATCTCAGAAGCACTTGGAAGCAGGCTGTCCAGATGTCTGGCTTTCCCTGGACACCTCCAGTATTTATTACCTTGTCTGGGGGAGTAGGGAAACGCAAGAGTGCCTCTGGAATTTACGAGCCATGCATGCAGTTCAGATTTCCCTAGCCTTAAACCTCCAGCTCTTAACTCTTTCAGTGCCTCTTACCCCTTCCTCAGCCAACAATTCAGGCTGTGCTCCACTTCTAGACCGGCAAGGTAACTCCTGCCTGGGGATACTCTGCTTCCTCCTTCCCAGTCCTTTACATCCTGGTCTTTCTGGCTCCCCACAGTCTGCTTTTGCACTTTATACACCTTCATGGGCACTGCAGATTTCTCTGGCAGATCCCACCTCTCTGATGCAGAGATGTCCTCCTTTCCATCCCCCTCCCTGCTTGAAATCTTCTGTGTGCGTGTGTGTGTGTGTGTGCGGGCGCGCACTTGCGCTTGTGTTTGTGTGTTTGGATCTGAAGCACATATGTTGGAGTCACTGGCTTGTGTTATGCTACTATAAACGGTTGCTTTAATGTCTGGGTCTGAATCATGCATTTTACAAGGTTCTCAATTTTAAAGGGTTGAAATTAAGTACAGGAAAACAATATGAGTATTTCTGATTTATTTTAACATGTCCTACATGTGTCCTACATTTTTGCGGTGTCCTTCTATTTTTTAAGCACATAGGAATTTTAGAGATTTTAGGGGTTAAGGGATTTTGCGTTTGTTATCTAATCACCCTGTGCAAAAAACTTAGTGTCTGTGCAAAAAACTGAGCATAAAAATAAATAACTGCTTTTATTTTCCATTATGCCAAACACAAGTGCCAATTTTCCCCCAGTTCATTCAAATCAAAACAGAACCTACATGAAGCTGAATGCCTCATTTGGCAAAGTTGTTTGGAAAACTTTGGGAACCCCCAAAATTGGTTCTAAAACCCCAAACCAGACTGGGACAGGGTGAGCAGAGAGTTCATCATTTTTCAATTTAAAATAAATAATATAGTGTAATATATTATGTAGAGGAAAGCAATACCAGTTTTTAGCTTATTTTAACATGTCCTACATTTTGTCCTACATTTTCTGGGTAGGGAGTAGAATTTTGGCCTTCGATCAGAAATTTTGCCCTTGCTGTTCAGAGATTTTGCATTTGGCATCTGGTCACCCTGCTTGGAAGTAAATCTTTTCCCCCACCTCCAACATTTTCCAGAGAAAATAATAGCAAAACCAACAAACTATGAATGAAACGAGGATGTTTATCACTAAAATAATCTCTTTATTCCTCTAACATTGTTTTTTTAAAATTCTGTTCCCTCTAAACTTGATGGTGTACTGTTGGGGTTCCTTCCAGGGGTCACTGTCTGGCAATCACAATGTTTTATCACCTGACAGTGCAATCCTAATCATGTTAGGCCAGCATACATCCAGGCAAAAGTACTAATCTGACCTGAATGTGTTGCAAAAAGATCAATAAGGCACTTTTGTGTCATTCCTGGGGTGGGAGGTAGGCCAGTGCACAAACATGCACCAGCCTCCCCACACCATGATGGGAACAGGAAGCAGTGAGTTGTGCCAGCCTAAACTGCACCCTAGTAATCTAACTCAGGGCACAATTCTAACCAGTTTTGGCCAGCACAACTCACTCATCATCCCATTCCTGTGATAGCATAAGGAGGACGATGAATGCCTGTCATTGGCCTAACCATCCCCCAAAAGTGGATCAGAAGTGCCTTTATGGTATCTTTGTGACACCCCAGGCCAGCATGAGACTTTTGCCAAGATTTATGCCGGCCTAACTGGAGGCCATTTACTACTATTCATTTACTACTCTTTCTACTCATTCATTCATTTACTACAATTCACAAGGGAATTCTGGGGAAAGATGGCAGTTTTGCAGAGGATTGTAGGGAAAGAAATGGCACATATTTGATGCCATGGGCAAAAATGCTGCTTCTGCCATTTCTGTGCAACAGAACTGAGTGCATGAAAGAGGAGACTGCAGTTTTTGCATTTCTTTTGCCCCATTTCTCCAAAATTTGGAGCTGAAAGATCACACTTGAGAACTTTTTTTCAGTAGAGTAGATGATGAAGCTGGCAGCCAATTTTAGTTTTATATTGTTGAAGCAAGTCAAAAAAAGTACATTTCAGAATTTTTAAAATTGGCTTGGATACACTAGATGGCACTGTAGTATGACTTTTATATTCTCCCAGGTTCTGGTGGGGGAGGTGGAGAGGGAAATGTAACAAATTTTACTATTGCTATAATGAATGATTTTTTTATCAGGTACATTTTTGTGGAATTCTCCGTTGATGCATTATTTGTTATTTTCTCACCTTAATTTTCAAATCATCACAAAGGAAAAGTAATTGAATTTTGACCAATTTTTACATTATACCAACGTGTGTGCGTTTCAAGTTGAAAATATAATACTGGAAGAGAAGTAAGACAAATTCAAAAATAACCAAATCACCTCTGGCTAGATGCAAAATTATTCCAGTGTGGCAGAATTAAAGTGGCTTGTCAGACGTGTAATATTCTGTGCCAATTATATGGATCCAATATAAACTTTGCTTATCATGAACATTAGAGTTGCTCCAAATGAATAAAGTCTTTAGATTTCCTCAACAGAAATATCCTTCTTAATGTAGATCAAATGAACTGTTCTGAACTGGGGCCTCAAGGGGCATGACTTCCAAAACAAAAATGTGTAGGTCTGAAAAAGTGAATGATTTTTTAGTAGGCTCCCCACTCCCACCCAGCCAAACAAAATCAGCTGGCCTCATTTATTCACCTGGAGACTTCTCTTTTAAAACAAATATGTCCCTAACATTTTGCAACCATTTTTATAGTTGCCCTTTTGTTTTGCCAAAAAACCAGGAGAAGCACTTTCAACAAAAGGTCCATTGTACCTGAGATCATAGAATCCTAGAATCCTAGAGTTGAAAGGACCTAGTGGGTAAACTAGTCCAATCCCCTGCCTGTAGCAGGAAATCCCTCCTACAGCATCCCCAGAACAGGTGCTCATTGACCCTCTGCTTGAACACCCCCAGTGAGAGAAAGTCCACTACCTCTCTTGGCAATCTGTTCCACTGCCGAATTACCCTCACCATCAGGAATTTTTTCCAAATATCTAACCAGAATCTCCTTTCCTGCATTTTGTACCCATTGGTTCTAGTTCTGTTTTCTGAAGCAGCTATGAACAAATGAGCCACTTCCTCCATATGAGATGCCCTTCAGGCATCTGAAGAGGATAATCATGTTTCCCCTCAACCTCCATTTCTCCAGGCTCAACAGACCAAGATCTTCCAATCTTTCCTCGTAAGGCTTCCCTTCTATCCCACTGATTATTCATGTAACTGTCCTTTGGACTTGCTCCAGTTTGGCTGCATCTTTCTTAAAGTGGGGTGCTCAGAACAGAACACAGTACTCAAGGTGAGGTCTAACCAATTCAGAATAAAGAGGAACAAGAACTTCTCATTAGTTGGAAGCTACAGTTCTCTTATTGCGGCCTAAAATGGCATTTGCCTTCTTTGCAGACACATCACACTACTGACTCATGTTCAGTTTGTGAACCACGGCGACTCCAAGATTATAGTCACATGTTGTGCTGCCAAGCCATGTATCCCCCATTTTATTACTGTTTTTATACCCATTTTATACTTGTTTTTGGTTTTTATTGCCTAAGTGCAGAATCTTGCACTTCTCCCTGTTGAAATTCTCCCCCGTATTCCTTCCTCCAAGTCACTGATGAAGATATTAAACAGAACTGGGCCCAAGACAGAGCCCTCAGGCACCCCACTCGAAACTGATCTCCAGGCTGATGGTGAACCATTTACTAAAACTCTTTGAGTGAGTCCATTGAGCCAATTACAGATCCACCTAATGATTGCCTCATCTAGCCTATATTTTTCCAACTTCCCAATTAAGATGTCATGTGGGACCTTCTCAAATGCTTTGCTGAAGTTAAGATAAATGACATCCTCAGCATTGCCACTGTCCAGTGAACCCGTAACCCGGTCAAAAAAGGAGATCAGATTTGTCTGGCAAGATTTATTCTTGGTAAATCCATGCTGGATTCTTTTGATCACAGAGTACTTGTCTAGATGTGCACAAATTGTGTGTTTTATGATTTGTTCTAATATCTTCCCTGGGATTGAAGTCAAACTGACTGGTCTATAATTTTCCGGGTCTTCTTTTTTCCCCCTTCTTAAAGTTTGGGACTACATTCGCCCTCTTCCAGTCCAGTGGCACTTCTCCACTCCTCAAGGATTTCTCAAAGATGATCGAGAAGCTCCTTAAGAATCAGCAAGTTCCTTAAGAATTCTAGGATGCAGCTCATCTGGTCCAAATGATTTGAATTCATTTAGGCCAGTTAAGAGATGAACATTGATGACATGTCAATAGAGGGTAGTGTTTATCCATTACTAAATAGGGCAGGAGGTGGATAGGACCCACAGTGCAATCCTAACCCCCAGGTAGGACACAAGTCCTGGCACAAGTCCTGTGCTGGCCTAGGGGTGTCACAATAGTGGCAGACAGCACTTCTGCACAACTCCTCGGAGGGAAGGGTTAGGCCACTGCAGAGACATGCTCTGACCTCCCTATACCACCATGGAAATAGGAGGATGGGTGAGTTGTGCATGCCTAAATTGATTAGTACAGTGTCCACAGTGACCTTACTGGAGACTGGGCTGGTATTGTAGAGTACTGTAGGTACTGGAGGCTGGGCTGGTACTGTAGCTGTTACACCGCTGGACTCATGAGAAACAGCATCAACTATCACTTGTGGAGACTTCTCTCAAAGGTTGGATCTCCTGAGGTGGGTGGATCTTTCTCTGTCCCAACCTAGAAGTGCTAATGGGATTTTTACCAAGACAGTGAAGACAGACAACTGAGCAGAGGTAGACATGGTATCTTGCAAATTTTCCATGTTTTTTTCTGGTTTTCCTTGCCAGCAGTTGGAAGAAGAAAGACAACGGGTAGTGGATATCCCAGGAACTTCTCAGGAGTAAATCTCCTGGGGTAAGTCTTGGCAGGGGAGAGGCAAAGGAAGTGATGTGATCCCAGGGCAAAAGGTCAACATTCCAGAATATAAAGCATTCCAAAAGGTCAAGCATTCCAGAAAATGCAAATGAATTTTTTTTCCAAATTATTATTCTAAGTGTTGGGGAATCCCATTGGAGAGATCTGTGTGATTCTTTGCACCTCAAAGAGGCTGCTATATTGCTCTTTAAGTAAATCCCTTCTTGGCTCTCAGCAACAGTAATAATCTTTGGGATGATGTTGCTTTCTTCCACTTTCTTCTGCCCCTTCTGCCCCTCCTGCTAAAGGACTGAGGTTCTTAGACTAGGGCATCTCAATTCCCCAGTTTGAGAATCTCAACCCAAAAACCTCAATCCAACCTAATGTTGTCAAGAGGCTCTCAAAACCTGAATAAAGATATAGGTGGTGCTGGAGATGTAGAACCAGTAGTTTATTGCCATTCAGGTGCACTTGGGCAATGTACATCAATGAAAATCAACAGGTGTTGGCTCACCAGTCCTTAGCACTCTCCAAGGACATCTGTGCTCTACATGGAAAGAGTTGGGTTACTCATTCCTCTACCCAGAAATGGGGCTTTTATCTGATGCAATTGCTGAGCCCTAACCCTGGGATCTGCCACTCCCTGCCCACCCACCCACTCCATGTTCCCTCCCCATGTCTCAAGATTGGCCAGTGCTTCTTTCTGTGGTGCAGGGCGCATAGTAACACAGAGAGGCTGGCACTATTCAGCACACTCGTTACAGCATGCTTGGGACACCCTGGGCTGGTTCAAATGACTTACGCCAGCCTAAGTGGGTAGTAAGGATTGCGTTGCCCATGTATTTTCAAGTGCATAGAAATAAGGTCACCAAAATGTGACTAGTGACCAGGTAAACTTATGAAACTTGCTTATCTTGAATCTCACCATTGGCCCAGTTTTACAGTCCAATTTTGGTTGGCAGTTGCGCACCCTTAATGGAGCCAAAGGTTTCCCAACATTCAGGATCAAGATCTTTTGAAAGGCAGGTGCCTGGTATTCCAGCATATGTTCTTATTATACTATGACTTCTCCCTTGTTAAAGCAACTCAGCATATCAGAATCCACACACACAGGAAGGATCTTGTAATAAGCTTGAAGCTTAAATTCTTGCAATAAGCTTTAAGAAGAAAGTATGCCACTGTTACCTGGATCTGCACAAAGGACTAAAGCAGTATGCACAGTCTCAGAGATGGCTTACAAAAGAGGCTTACTGAGGTGGGGATGTGTAACTCTATCCATCCACCTCTACCATTCCTTGTCACCTTCTTCACTCCATGGTCAAAGATGCTATAATTCACCACCATCCCCTTCTTTATGCATCCTCTTTTACACCATCCCTTTTTAATCTAGTAAGTGGGAAGAATGAGGTATACTATACACATTTTTATACTATACACATTTTGATATTATACACATTTTGATACTATACACATTTTCCTGGGAGTAAGCTCCATTTAAAATGTGTATACTATACACATTTTGATATTATACACATTTTGATACTATACACATTTTCCTGGGAGTAAGCTCCATTTAACACAATGGGACTTACATCTGAGTAGACATATATAGGATTGCACAGACACCCAGAGTGGTTAGGCCACTTTTGCACTCTTCTGCTCACCAACCCTGGCCACATAACCCTGGCCATACCCTGCATAAGTTCATCTTAGGCTTTGGAGATGTTTTCAGGCATTCTCAGCACGTCTTTGACCCTTTAATTTAAATTAAATATTGCATAAAAAGCTGTGTTGATTCAAACACACAAGATCTATAAAGCCCAGTATCCTGTTTTCTGCTGTGGGTGAACTCCTGGGGTGCTCAAAACTAAGATACAGGTGCAGTGGGCCTCCTCACTATTTGCCTTTTGGACAGCTTCAGTGCCAAGCAGTTGACGAGTTCTATATGTGAAGACAGGCCCCACAGAGCCATCATGGCTAAACTGTAGAGGCTGTAGAGGCATAGGTGAAGCAGAATCAGAGTACAGTGGCGCCTCACTTAACAAATTTAATCCGTTCCAGAGGCATGTTTGTTACGTGAAACATTCTTTACGTGAAGCAGATTTTCCATAGGAAATAATGGAAACTCAGATGATTGGTTCTACAACCCAAAAAATATTCATATAAAAATATTCACTGTATGTAAAAATGATGACAAAACACTGGAATTGAATTCAAAATATGTATTCAATGTGCATGATCTTATGAAGTCTACTTAGGCTGCAATCCTAAAGGCACAATACTAAAGACACTTAGGAGGCTGCAATCCTAAGTGAATTTTCATTCTCAGAGAAAGTATACTCATCAGGAGATGCTAAAAATACAGAGCTTCAAAACAGCCTGAATTGACTGCTGATCATATGATAATTTAAGGCACCAGGTTCATTCTAATGGTCTTCTGCGGGTATTTTCTGTCTTTCCCATGAAATGGTTTGCTTGATTTTGGGTGATGGGGAGGCTGAGTGATAAAAAATAAAAATACTTGGTATAACAAACATGAGGGCAAATTCTCAGTGAAACTGCATACTTTCTCTCCTAAATCAAAGCTATCCTGATGGTAAAAAGTCAATTTTTGAATGGTCTAGATGCATGGTTGATTGATTTTCAGTGGCGCTCAGAATACCTTGGATTAGCTCTTAGGCACTTGTCTTGTTCCCATTTCTGTAAAAATAGGGCTTCTTTAAATATTGATGGAAACTTATTCCTTAAGAACCAAAAACTTCTTCGAGAACCTTGGTTAACATTTACAACAGAGATGTGGGTATTCTGAAATCCCACAATCACTGCATACATGGGCAAAACCAACTACGGGGTAGAGAATTAACTGTGTTGAAAACCTCAAATTTCATTTTAACCAGCCTTTAATGTTCAAGGAAGAAGTTACTCTGCAGGGATACTGTCAGCCCAAACCTGGGCATGACTACTCAGAAGTGAGTTCCATTCATTTCCATCAAACTTATACCCAGTTAAGTGTGCATCAGATTGCAGTCTCAGACCCTTTCCTCTGGCCAGCCTGGCATGACTGCATCCTGTGCCTTCCCTTCTAGGGAACAACTGAAGACCAGCTGCTCTGTGGAAACAGAAGAGAAGGTGAAGTTCCTTGCATTGCATGAACCTGCACTGAGCCACACAGTTTGCTTGGCTCTCTGGGCCAGGTGATATTGTGGAGCAGCATGGTATCCCATGCTGTGAGCATGCATGGCACAGAGCTACCATGGAGAAGCAGGGTGTTCCTCAGGTTATGTGTGACCCTTGTCTCCAAAGGCTACAACTCCATGTGGAGCCATATGAAATAAGGGTAGAATGCAGGATAAGCAGTATTTCCCTTCTGTGGAGAACGCTACTACATCATGGGAGTGATGAAGTACAATGGTACCTTGCATAACAAATGCCCTACATAACATTATTTTCGGGTAATGAACAAACCTGGTAACAAGGCCTCTGCCTTGTGTAACGTTGCATGCTGCGGGTAATGAATGTGGTTGTTTAAATTTAGTTAGTGCCGGGAGCCATTTTTAAAGTGCATGCACACGGGTGAGGAAGCTCCTCCCTCATTTCATGGCATTCCCAAGGACCACGAAGGAGGAGAAGCGGTTCCCCATGCAGCCTCAGTAAGTCACTAGTGGTGGAGTGGGGCTTCCATTCCAGCTCCCTTCCTCCTCCTCCACCACCAACAACCTCATGTCAGCACTGGCAAAGCTCCCTCGCTCCTGCTGCTACCGCTGCTGGCACTGGTAGAAAGAAGGGGGCGTGAAGACCTTCCAGCACCCGCTCTGACTCCCCTTCTCTGCTGCTGCTCATGTTGCCTTTGTTCCTCCGATCTGCCTGGGTTGCAGCAGGGGGTGCAGATCAGGCTGTCCTGGGAGAGGCGATGGGGGAGACCCCCCTGGGGCTTACCCTCTCCTCCTAAGGGTGGTGGTGCATCCTCCACTGCCTTTCCTACTTAAATGGGTCCTACTCCTAGGAAAGTGGCTGAGTGGCCATTTTAATGGCGTTTATTTATGGATTTTTAAGCAACTCCTTCCTACATTTCCAGATCTTATGATTAAGAAGCAAATGCATCACTTTGAAGTAGATAGTGCATTTTTTGGGTTCAGTCCAAAGATTGGGTAGTTTACCCTCTTCACCTTAGAACAGATGGAACTTTCCACTTTCTAATGATTTGTTTTCCACTCCTTTCAAGATATTTCAGTTATACCCAGAGCACATTCATTCAACAAAGGATCCACTCTTTCAACCTCTCTGCTGATATAAAGGCTAAAATTGTCTTCCCTGATGTTGATTTACATGTGACATGCTGATCAAACTGTTTTGGCATTTCTTTATGACTTTCTTCAGTAAATAACCACCATTCAAATGATATTCATTGCCCACACATGTTTTTATTCATTTCACTGTAATTTGTTATATATTTTGGCTGTTAATAAATATGTATTATTTAGGCGTTTGCAAGTGATTATGTCTTTTTGGTGGCCATTTTGCAATGGCAAGCTGAAATGACTGGAATCTGCTTTTCAATGGTTTTCACTTTTGGATGGTGCTTCAGTCCCTATCCTGTCCAGTAAGTAGGAGATTCCTATATTCCAAAGTCATGATACAAAGGAACCGTTTCAGAAAGTAGATTCAGTCTTTTCAGATAATAACAGACCAGTTTGTTTGTTTGTTTATATCCTGTTTTTCTCCTGGGGACCAAAGGCAGTTTTGCCCCCACCCAACTTCATGCAGTGAGGCACAGGCTTCAGCAGCCTTTCAGCTGCTTCATGCCAGAGGAGTGTTCTGACTGTTGAGAGCGTCAGGAGTCACACTGCACATCTGGAAACATCTAGTGGAGGTAATAGGCAGCTGTTTCCCAAATGACTTTGGAGGTTTGGCAGTACTCTGCTATGTTTTAGTACAGTTAAATAGTTAATAAAGTGTCTTGAGTTTAAGAAAATAGAATCCAAGCCTGTGTCTGGTGTCTTCATTGAAGTGCAGATTAACTGGGACAGCATAAAAGAAGACAAGCCTAGCTGTCTGAGATTAAAGTCAAGTTCTCCCTGATGTAAAGAAATGGCACAATAACAGGTCATCCAAGATCATAGTATGAGGTGATCCAATTCCATAATCCTAACATGTTCCATAGAATCCTAACTAGAATCTATCCATATTAGGAGAAAGTTTATTAAAAAATTTCCTTCCAATATAATTGGTTAGTGGCCCACGTTCACCATTGCTGCCTCTGGCACAACAGTCTCATGTCGCCTTTCAAAATTCTGCCTTGTTGCTGTGGGGCTGCTAGGGTTGCCTAAAGTATTCCCACTCCCTCCTTTGCATAAAGATTGCATCTGGCCACCTGGCATTCAGGAAACGTGTTAGATCATTGTTATATTTTCCAGTCTTGCATCTTTATCCTCATCTCTTCGAGTATCCTGAACTACCTGCCACTGTACCTCCTCCTCTTTCCAGCACCTATCCACACTTTCCTGACAGTAAGCCCACTGACTGTAATGGAGCTTACATCTGAGGAGCATGGCAGAGGCTTGGATCTGTGCCTCCTCCTTCTCTTTCCAGCCCCTATCCGGAGAGTAAGCCCATTGATTGGAATGGAGTGTACTTGTGAGTAGATCGGCCCAGGATGGAGCTCTCAGGCCACACTTTCCTGGGAATAAGCACATAGGCATTACAGGACTTGCTTGTGTGTAGACCAGCTCAGGATGGACTGACTGCTGCCACTGACCTGGAGAACTCCCTGCCACAGGAGATCTGCTCAGGCTGCCCTCCTAGCCACACAATGGGGTAAGCTCATTGGCATTATAGTACTTGTGAGTAGAGGTCCTGCTGCTGCTGTCCTTGAACTTCTTCTCCACTGACCTTCAGGTAAAGAGGAGCAGAAGAAGTAAAGTAAAGTAAAGTAAAAGTAAAGTAGTCTGAGAGCCCAATCCTATGCATGGCTACTCAGAAGAAAACCCCATTATAATCAATAATACTCCATGGTTAAGCTTGGAGAAGATTGCAGCCAATCCTATGCATCATGCTTACTCAGAAGTAAGCCCTGTTAAGTCAATGGGGCTTACTCCCAAGTAAAGGTGGTTATGGTTGCTGTGAGAGATCCCAATCCTATGCATGCCTACACAAAAGTAAGCCCATTAAAGTCAATGACATACTCCAAGTTTTAAAAATGTTGTACAAAATATAAGATGTCTTACAATTTGCCCTTCCTTTTTTTAAAAAAGTTGTTAGTATTTATGTGCAGCCCAAACTTCTTCTTCCAGTGTGGCCCAGGGAAGCTAAAAGTTTGGACACCCCTGTTGGATGCCATTCCTCTGAGTTGTGTCAGCACACTGAAACCAATAGTAGATTATTCCCTATGCACCTGTGAAACAAATCCTAAAGAGCATAGGATATACTTATGCTTTAACTGAGTATTTGAAATTTCTTGCTGACTTTTGACTCGATTGCGGCTGAAACTATAGTTGGGTTGAATGACTCACAGATATCTACCAGCATTTTCTACCAGTATAGAAAACCAACTCACCCTGTTTTTTTTCTGAGCAAGGGGTAGGGGTGAGAGGATGCTCATGAATATGCTATCAGTCTGTATTATTTTACTTTGCCCTCAGTATGTATTATCCTCACTTTCTTATAATATTATAATAGTCATGAATTCAACTGGCAATACTGTGTTTTGATGAGAAATAATACTCCAGTGATTCCAAAAGTTTTGATCTTGAAAGGTATACATGGGGATTTTCAGTGCAGTTTTATGTACACACTCATATGTTTCTGGAAACACCAAGGCTTCAGTGTTGTGTGGTTCATAAAGATCAGGAGGGCTGTGGGTGGCGCAAGCTGTTAAGACACTGTGCCTGCTAACCAGCAGGCCAGGGTTCAAGACCTGGGTTGGCCCCACAAGACAGGGTGAACTCCTGCCCTTAGCCCAGCTCTGCAACGCAGCTGGATCCAATCGTATTGGCTCTGCCTTCCCATTGGACTAATTTAGTGGCGTGAAGAGGGGGGATTTGCTGCTTGGGTATCAACCTATCCTCCATAACAATCTAACCTAGGCTTTCATGCTTTGCATGCAGCATATGCAACACAGAGCACAATACCATAGTCTCTCAAGATTGATGGAGGCCTGCTTGAAAGATCAGGGAAGGAAAACCATGGCTGTCGTGAGACAGGGAAAAGCACAGCAAGAAACAGAGTTTCTCCAATCTGGGCTCCTACCGTAAAGTTGTTTTAACTCACACCTCAACATGGTAACAATAAATTATAGATTCATGGGGTTGAATTCTGACTCTTCTTCCCCATGAAGAAATCAATTGCCACCCAAGGACCCCATCTCCATTCTCATCTATAAAAGGAAAGTTGGTTACAACAGATCTTCTTATCTGACCTACCTATTAATGTAAATGAAAGCACAGTTAATTTGGGCTGTTATCTGCTAAATTGATAAAAATCTCCCTGTTTGGTCCTAATTATATTCAGAATGAATTTTTCTGCATTGGGACATACAAAATTGCATTATGACCTCAATGCAAATGAGATGACAGCTCTTTGAGTTTGGAAATTTCCCCTGGAATTTTGTTCTGTTATTGCTGTGAGGACATGTTGTTATGAAGCATTCTGTATAAAGTGCTACAGTTTGTCAAATCTGATATTATGTAAAATGCCTGTGGTTTTGGGATGGGTGGTAGCAGAAGATCCTGATACCAATGATAGAGTCAGTTGCTTTGTGTCAGATTTATGCTATTTTATTTCCTGGGCGACTTAGAAGCATACCAATTATAAGAGAAGATAGGCTGAGACAATAAATTACAAGACTGGTGAATTTTGCAAGCTTATATACCAAGGGAGATTCTGAAATCATCAGTGATGGTAGTTTTTACATAGTGAATTAAAGTAATTATCTCCAAATATGGTTGTATAAGAGGCTTTAAGAACAATCTTTTCCCTGCAGGTCAGTAATACTGTGAAATGGAAGGTGGTGTCATAGTCCTCCTAATAAGCTCTAGGATGTGAGTTGATATGTAACTTGGATATGTGATATGTGCTTGGATCACATAATACTTTATCACAGGGGAGTATTGACTGGACCTCCTCTTAAGAACGTACAAAATAAACAGAAAGTTCCTGCCCCAAATGCAGGAATGCAGAATGGTAATCTTAGCTGGCCCACAGCTGAGACTTTAAACTCTTCTGGCAGTGCAATCCTAACTTGTGCTAGAACCAGCAGGCTGATGTGCCTGCGCTGTATCCAGTGCAAGCTTCAGAGGCTGCTGCTATGCTCATCCCCTCCCCCAGGGTAAGGCTGCAGCAGCTTCTGTGAATCTATGCAGACTTGTGCCACTTCCAGAGGCAGCACAAGACTGAGGAGACTGGAGCAGCAATGCACCATTCCCACCTGCCCTGAAGACTTGTCAGATCCTGGCCCTGCCATCCACTCTTCTCCCACTCTCTGTCCACTCCTCACCCCAGAATGTCCCATCTCCTCCCAGTCCTTTCACCACCTCTTCCCCAACCTCCCCCACCTTCTGGAGAGCATGTGCTGTTGCTCACTAGTGCTGTGTGGCCACTGGTGCCCTGCAGTGCCCTCTGGTGCCCAGACATGCCCAGTGCCCACAAATATATTTTTACTTCCACAACAACAGGTCAATTCTGCTTCATATTAATAAAATTAAAACGTTTCAATCAGATTAGAGGAAACCAGGGTGGCTGTATATGCAGATATATGTTCCGAATGTTCACCGATCTTTGGATGCAAATCAATCCTATGATATGAGCAAACCACATGTGCTGCTCATGTAGCCAAATTTGGTGGATCACACACTTAGGCTGCAATCCTAAAGACACTTTTTTGGGAGTAAGACCCACTGAACACAATGGGACTTACTTTCGAGTAGAAATGATTAGGATTGTGCTCTTACTCCTCTTTTACACAAAGAAGATGGTTGAGGGGTTTTGATTTTACATCTTGGCTGGATTGCCAGAGAATGTGTGTGGAGGTAAAATGGCGGCATGGCAAATTCCTCCATCATAAAAGGTGAAGCAAACAGCAGCAAATCTTGAGGCGGATTTAAAAAGTCCTGCTCGGCAAAAGAAACCTTTATGAATGTTCAAGTGAGGGAAAAGAATTTTGGAAACTTAGCTGCATTACTCAGGGATCCTTCTCGATGGCTTCACCTCCCTGGGGAGACCTGTGAAAGCCTCAGAGGTCTACTGTCCTTCTGTAAAATGGATCATGACATGCCATTTTCTATGAAAGAATTAGGCCTCTTAGAGTCAACCTATATTACTTTTCGTTAAAAAATATTACTTTCTCAGCATTATGAATCTTAGCTGAGTCTGACAAGCTCTTTATGGTCAGATTTTCAAGCACCTTTTTTTAATGCTGGCAGCAAAATAAGGCCAGGAGTGAACCCAGCAGTCAACTGAAGTATGATAGAAACCAGTTTAAGACTATATAGCTGTCCTTAATCTCTGGAAATCTTGATTTTCCTTTCAAACTACTTGAACCTTACTTTAACCAGCTGCAGTACGCATGGCTTTTTTGCAAATGACTTGGTCCTGTCTTGATGACAGGGCTGGGAAGGAGGCTTCATTCGCCATGTAAGCAGATATGCAAATTAGATTTGTGGTCAAATGTTGTTGAGCTGACAGTGCTGTTTGAATCCTCATGTTCTATCATTCCTCCTCCTAATCTTGCACAGGCATAAACTGTGTGGAAGAAAAAATAACTCATGAATAATCCTCAATTAGGATCACCAAGGGACATGTGGCAGCCACTATCTGTTTACTACATTACCATACTGGGGTGGGATGGGGGTTGCAGAAGTAAGTATATAATTATAGCAGTCAAGAATGTGTAAATGCTGAAGGCCAGCAATTTAGAGTTAAAAAGATAAAGGTGTCCCCCAAGGGTTATACTGTTAGTCATGACTGACTGTAGGGTGTGGTGCTCATTCCTGTTTCTAAGCCTTTACAGCCAGCATTGTCAAGACAGTTCTGTGGTCATACAGCCTGCATCATAGGTGGGCTTTAGGGGATTCTAACAGGTTCCATAGAACCCTTTGCTAATAAAGGCTTAGCTCTAAGAACTAGTTACTAATGCGACATAGAACCTTTTTGTTAATTTAGGTTATTAGGAAATATAACCTGTTAATTTATTTGAATTCCAACCCTGGCCTGCATGACTGCTTAGGCACATGGAACACTTTTAACTTCCCACTGAAATGGTACCTACATATCTATTTTGATAAGCTTCAGCAAAGCATTTGATAAGATCCCACATGACATCTTATTTGGGAAGTTGGAAAAATATGGGATAGACGAGGCAATCGTTAGGTGAATCTATAATTGGATTGATGGCCTCACTCAAAGAATTTTACTAAATTGTTTTGTGTCAACCAGGAAGTCTGTTTTGAGTGGGGTGCCCCAGGGCTCTGTCTTGGGCCTGGTTCTCTTTAACATTTTCATCAATGACATGGAGGAAGGAATACGAGGGAGCCTGATCAAATTTGCGGAGTACACCAAGCTGGGAGGAGTAGCAAACATAACAGTAGACAGGAGAAACCTCCAGGAGGATCTGGAGGTGTAACAAATAAAATAATGGGCTGTGACAAATAGAATGAAGTTCAACAGGGAGAAGTGCAAGGTTTGGAAGTTCACCCTATCTCATATGACCCAGGTTTTGAATCCAGGCCTGCTGGTTAACAGACACAGACTTTAATCCTACACACTCCTTCTTGGGAGCCTGATCAAATTTGCAGATGACACCAAGCTGGGAGGAGTAGCAAACACAACAGTAGACAGGAGGAACCTCCAGGAGGATCTCATCATTGGCATCCTTCAGTCTCAAAAGACTATGGTATCGTGCTCTGATAGGACTCCTGAAACAGCATCTAGTGTGGCTATTAAGGCCAATTCGAGAGTGGCAATCCCTTCCACTGAGGAGAAATAAATTCCGTCCCCTGCCCAGGCCCCCGGTTTCACTGCTTTCGGGTCTGTCTCTTTGCTTCAACTTGCCAATCAAGTCTCTCTTCTAGTTGGAGAAGGCCATGCTGGGTCTTTTGCCTCCATGCTGAACGATTGGAGGTCAAGGTTTTCCAGCTGTTGATGTCCATTCCCAAGGCCTTTAGGTCCCTCTTGCAGATGTCCTTGTATCGCAGCTGTGGTCTCCATCTAGAGCGCTTTCCCTGCACTAATTCTCCATATAGATCTTTCGGAATCCAACCATCAGCCATTCTCACGACATGCTCAAGCCAGAGTAGACACCACTGTTTCAGAAGTGTGAACATGCTAGAGATTCCAGCACGTTCCAAAACTGAGTCATTTGAGACTTTGTCATGCCAGGTGATGTCAAGAATACGTCGGAGACAGCACATATGGAAGGTGTTCAGCTTTCTCTCCTGCCGTGCATAAAGGGACCAAGACTCGCTGCAGTACAAGAGTGTGCTCAGGACACAAGCTCTATAGACCTGGATCTTCGTATGTTCCGTACGCTTTTTATTAAGCCATACTCTCTTTGTAAGCATGGATAACGTTGTAGCCGCTTTACCAATGCATTTGTTCAGCTCAATATCTAAGGAGAGAGCGTCATAGTTGTGACAAGGTATACAAAGTCATGGACAAACTCCAGTTCATGTTCAGAGATTGTGATACAGGGAGGTGGATCAATACCCTGATCCATGACTTCTGTTTTCTTCAAGCTGATTGTTAGTCCAAAGTCTTGGTAGGCTTTGCTAAAATGGTCCATAAGTTGTTGAAGGTCTTCGGCAGAGCGAGCAGTAACAGCAGCGTCATCGGCGAAGAGGAACTCCTGCAAGCATTTCAGCTGGACTGTGGACTTTGCCCTTAGTCTGGAAGGATTGTAGAGTTTTCCATCTGATCTGGTCTGGAGATAGATTCCCTCTGTTGCATTTCCAAAAGCATGCGTCAGCAGAATGCAAAAAATATCCCAAATAAAGTTGGTGCGAGGACGCAGCCCTGCTTCACTCCACTTCGGATGTGAAAGGAATCTGATGTTAAGCCATCAAAAACTCCAGTGCCCTTCATGTCCTTGTAAAAAGACCTGATGACGTTGATGAGCTTAGGTGGGCATCCAATCTTGGGGAGGATTTTAAAAAGGCCATCCCTACTAACCAAATCAAAAGCCTTTGTAAGATCTATGAAGGCTACAAAGAATGGCTGTCTTTGTTCCCTACATTTCTCTTTCAACTGTCTAAGGAAAATACCATGTGGTGGACCTGTTGGCTCGAAATCCACACTGTGATTCAGGATAGATTCTCTCTACAAGCACCTGAAGCTTCTTCAGTATGACTCGGGCAAGCAGTTTCCCTACAACTCTAAGAAGAGAGATGCCATGGTAGTTGTTACAGTCATCCCTGTCACTTTTGTTTTTGTACAGTGTGACAATATCAGCGTCCTTCAAGTCCTGTGGTACTCCACCTTCCCTCCAACAAAGGCAGAATATCTTGTACAGTTCAGTGGAAATGGTCCCTCTACAGCACCTCAGAACTTCAGCAGGGATATTATCTTTCCCGGGTGCCTTGCCAGAAACAAGGGAATCTAGGGCTTTTTTTAGTTCTTCTAAAGTTGGTTCACTGTCAAGCTCCTCCAAGACAGGCAGGCACTCAACGTTGTTTAATGCTTCTTCAGTTACTGCATTTTCTCTGGAGTATAGCTCAGAGTAGTGCTGCACCCAGCGTATCATCGGCTTTGCTCGGTCCTGGATGACCTCACCTGTAGCGGACTTAAGTGGGGCAGATTTCCTCACTGTTTGACATAAGGCCTGCTTGATGCCATCATACATCCCCTTGATGTTGTCTGTGTCAGCTGATACCTGGATCTGAGAGCAAAGCTGCAGATAATAATTATTAGCACATCTCACGGCAATCTGTTAGACCTTGCTAAGGGCAGCTCGCAGGGCTTGAAGGTTGCGCTCACTAGAACAGGCTTTATATGCAGTTAGAGCTCTCCTCTTTTCCTCAAGGGCTGGTGTCAGCTCCTCCAAGTGGGCTTCAAACCAATCTGCTGTCTTTCTAACCTGCTTACCAAAAACTGACATGGCGGTAGTATAAACAGCATTCTTGAAATGTTCCCATCGTTCAGAAGCATTTGCCTCAGCTGGGCCTGGGAGAATTGCCTCAAGTGCTTGGTCAAATTCCAACACTTTTTCCAGACTGCGGGTCTTGCTGATATTCTTGGTCTTCCTTTTTTCTTTGAGTGATGCAGCATCTTTGCTTGTAGTTTTACTCTGCTGCACACAAAGGAGTGGTCTGTATTGCAATCAGCGTTCTGAAGCGAAGTGTGATCATAATGCTGGGAAGGCTGGAGTGCCTGGTGAGGATCAAGTCAAGCTGATGCCAATGCTTCGATCTTGGGTGTCGCCAAGACACTCTGTGTTGAGGTTTTGTGTTAAAGAATGTTTTGCTAATGCAAAAATCATAATAGCAGCAAAACTCCAGCAGGCGCTGGCCATTTTCATTCATCTTTCCAATGCCAAAATGACCTAGATAAGCGGGCCAAGAACGATGGTCAGATCCAACTCTTGCATTAAAATCACCGAGAATAAACAATGTTCTTTCTCATGTATTTTCTTGATGGTGACAGCCAGATCACCATCGAATTTGTCTTTGGATTCTGCTGAAGATGATAGTGTTGGTGCATATGCACTAATAAGAGTGACCAACCCTACTAATGACTGTAGCTGCAGAGACAGAATTCTTTCACTTCCTCCAGTGGGTGGAATAATGAATCCAAGTAGGGTGTTTCTAACTGCAAAGCCAACCCCATATTCCCTAGTCTCACTTGATGGCTTTCCCTGCCAGAAGAATGAGAAATTTCTCTCCTTAATAGATCCTGAGTCTGACAGCCTTGTCTCTTGAAGGGCAACTATGTCCATCTGCAGTCTGCTCAGCTCCGTACTGTCTTACTGTCATACGTACATACTCCATACTGTCTTACATATATCATCCAGTTCTTGCAAATCATCAGAAAAGCCGGGGGTCATTGTCTGAATGTTGCAGGTGCCCAACTTAAGGGCTGAAATTTTCTTATGTTTGTTGCATGGTGCAGAGTTGTCGATCTGCTTGTCGGTTTTCACCCTAAACCCCACACACCCAGTGAGGTTAACAGACCGCGGTGAGGCAGCATCTTACTGGCTGGGGGCTGCCCAGCTTAAGGCAGGAGATAGCTGCCAATGGATCAAGAAGAGTAACAAACAGAATACTAGGCTGTAACAGAATGAACTTCAACGGGGAGAAGTGCAAGGTTTGGAAGTTCACCCTGTCTCATATGACCTAGGTTTTGAACCCAGGCCTGCTGGTTAACAGACACAGACTTTAATCCTAAACACACTTTATTGGGCGCCTGATCAAATTTCAGATGACACTAAGCTGGGAGAAGTAGCAAACACAATAGAAACAGGAGAAACCTTCAGGAGGATCTGGATAAACTAGAATACTGGGCTGTAACAAATAGAATGAACTTCAACAGGGAGAGGTGCAAGGTTTGGAAGTTCACCCTATCTTATAGGAGCCAGGTTTTGAACCCAGGTCTGCTGGTTAACAGATACAGACTTTAATCCTAAACACACTTTCTTCGGAGTAGGCCCTATTGAATATAATGGGACTTACTACTGAGTAAACAGGCATAGAATGGCACCCACAGTGTCTTAATCACATATGCCACCACAGCCCTTTTAATTTAAAGAATGTATAAAAGCTAAAGACCAGCAATTTGAGTACTTATCAATGACTGATCAAATTTGCAGATGACACCAAACTGGGAGGAGTAGCAAACACATCAGAAGATAGGAGAAACCTCCAGGAGGATCTGGATAAACTGGAATCCTGGGCTGTAACAAACAGAATGAATTTCAACAGGGAGAAGTGCAAGGTTCTGCACTTAGGAAATAAAAACCAAAAACATAGGTATAAAATGGGGGATACTTGGCTTGGCAGCACAACATGTGAGCGAGATCTTGGAGTCGCCGTGGATCACAAGCTGAACATGAGTCAGCAGTGTGATGTGTCTGCAAAGAAGGCAAATGCCATTTTAGGTTGCATTAAGAGGACTGTAGCTTCCAAGTCATGAGAAGTTCTAGTTCCTCTTTATTCTGCATTGGTCAGACCTCACCTTGAGTACTGTGTGCAGTTCTGGGCACCTCACTTTAAGAAAGATGCAGCCAAACTGGAGCAAGTCCAGAGGAGAGCGACAAGAATGATCAGTGGGATGGAAGGGAAGCCCTACAAGGAAAGGTTGGGGGAACTTGGGATGTTCAGCCTGGAGAAGAGGAGGCTGAGGGGAGACATGATTGCCCTCTTCAGATACCTGAAGGGCTATCATATGGAGGAAGGGGCCAATTTGTTCATAGCTGCTTCTGAAAGCAGAACTAGAACCAATGGGTACAAACTGCAAGAAAGGAGATTCCGGCTGGAAATCTGGAAAAAATTCCTGACGGTGAGGGCGGTTTGGCAGTGGAACAGATTGCCAAGGGAGGTGGTGGACTCTCCCTCACTGGGGATCTTCAAGCAGAGGCTCGATGAGCACCTGTTGGAGATGCTCTAGGGGGAATTCCTGCTGCAGGCAGGGAGTTGGACTAGATGACCTACTAGGTCCCTTCCAACTCTATGATTCTATGATTCTATGACGAGGTACAGGGGAGCCTGATCAAATTTGCGGATGACACCAAGCTGGGAGGAGTAGCAAACACAACAGAGGACAGGAGAAACCTCCAGGAGGATCTGGATAAACTAGAATACTGGGCTGTAACAGAATGAATTTCAACAGGGAGAAGTGCAAGGTTCTGCACTTAGGAAATAAAAACCAAAAATACAGGTATAAAATGGGGGATATGTGGCTTGGCAGCGCAACATTTGAGCAGGATCTTGAAGTAGCCGTGGGTCACAAGCTGAGCATGAGTCAGCAGTGTGATGTGTCTGCAAAGAAAGCAAATGCCATTTTAGGCTGCATTAAGAGGACTGTAGCTTCCAAGTCGTGAGAAGTTCTAGTTCCTCTTTATTCAACATTGGTCAGACCTCACCTTTGTTGAGTTTCTGCAGGCCTCAAAAGGCCCAAGAACCAAAGAATACAAATTGTGAGCATTCTGTAAAACTAATCAGTTGCACCTGGAAAAGGGCGAAGTAATTCTCGTGACTAAGCAGCTGCACAGCATATGCAATTAGGCCAGTGATAGGCCGAGACCTGGTATATAAGGGGTTAACCAAAGCTAGCAAACTTGTGGGTTAGTGGTTTGGAGTTGGTGTATATTGGTAGATGGAGAAAGTATTGTGTGTTGGAGTTATCTGCAAAATAAACCTGAGAAAGAGACTGAGCCGTGCCAAGGTTTGCTTTGTTTCTGCGCGCAACGTTCTTGATCGGAGAGCAAAACAGCTGCCTGAGAAAAGAAAGTACAGGGAGACAGGGCAGCCTCCAGAGTCCTTGATAGTGGAATCACAACAGGTTATGGGGCCCAGCTGTATCATTCTGATCGCACAGCAATAGTTCACTGGACAAACATACAAGATGTCGGACTCCGAGGAAGCTGGACCTTCCCAAGCAGTGATGCTGCCTTCGGTTACACCATATCCCGTTTGCCACCTGAAAGACAGAAATTATCAGGCTTGGGCGTTAAAAACGGAGATGGCACTCAAACGTGAATCTCTGTGGGTGTACGTCAGCGATCCCCCGGCTCTCCTGAGAGGTGAGCATAAACATAGAGATGAGAAAGTGCGAGCTCTCATCATTCTCAGCATACTGACTGGTCCATGTCCAGGAGCTGAATACAGGTAAGGAATGCTGGGAAGCTTTAAAAGAGTTTTATGTAAGGGAGTCCGTGGCTTCAAAGATAGCCTTATCCAGACATTTGTACAGGGCTAGGCTGGAGCCCGGGGTCAACCTCAAAGATATTCTGTGGCAAATGCAACAGAACTTTAAGGATCTGGAGGATAAAAGGGTCACAATCCCTGAATTCTAGAAGGTCCTGACTGTGCTGAGTTCACTAGATAGCTCATGGGACACTTTTGCTCTGACACTAGAAACTGTACCAGAGCAAGTGTTAACCCTCTCATTCCTGACTGGGCGTCTCCTTGAGGAGGAAGTGAAAAGGCGAGAGAATGCTGTTCTCAGAGGGAGACACAGCACAAAGTCTCCGATAACACCAAGGCCAACACGACCCGGGGGCGAGGAGTCAACACAGGTACACGCCATCAGGAGGCACTGTTTCAGTGTGGAATGGACACGCACCTGGCTCGTGACTGTACAGCGTGGAAACCGGCACACAAGGGAAAGAAGCAGTTTGAGACCAGATACCAGGCTGCCATGGTACATACCCACCCGGTACAAAAGAACACATGGCTGATTGACAGCAGGTCGAATCATACCATTGCTTGTGAACCAGGACTGTTCCAATCTATGCATCAGTCGCAATGGGATCACATGAGTCTTGCCAATGGGTGCAATGAATCTGTAGTTGGCATGAGAATGAGTGACTGCAAAGCTGCAAAAATACCCATGGAATTGGACATACAGGGCACAGCAGAAGAAAACCAACCCTGTGATGTGGATCATTACAAATCACTGCTGGGCAGTCTATTGCACATTGCGTTGTGGACAAGGCCAGACATTAGCAATGCTGTAAATGTGCTAAGTAGGAAGGCATGCAAGTCTACGTTTCAAGACTGGACTGGACTAAAAAGGGTGCTGAGATACTTAAAAGGCACAAAGGATTACAAACTTAAAATACAACCTAGTGGGCCATTATGGCTGGAAAGCTATGCAGACCGTGATTGGGCAGGATCAGAAGACAGAAAATCAACTTCGGGGGTGGCAGTGCTACTTGGCAAAAGTTTGATTGATTGGAAAGCAAAGAAACAAACTTGTATTGCAATGAGTAGCTGTGAAGATGAATACGCATTACTATCGTTGTTAGTGACTGAACTGGTGTGGTACAAACAGATCCTAAAGGACTTACAAATTGATCAACAGGGTCCAATCACAGTGCACGAGGACAATGAAGCGTGCATACAGCTAGAAGAGTCAGAAAGAGTCCATAGCAGAAGTAAACATGTAAACTTGAGATACCAGAATGTACGATCAGCTGTGGAAGAGGGACAAATTAAACTTGTGTACTGTCCAAGTCAAGACAACGTTGCTGACATTCTCACAAAACCTCTATCAAAGATAAAGCATGAAAAAGGCATTGAGCTGTTGGGTTTAATTTAAACTGTGTGTAATGTAAAAGAAACTGTTGAAATGCCTGTATATATGTATACTGTAAATGTATTGATGATAGAGGGGATAGAGAGGATTACAGAAGCTAACAGTTTAGAAGGGTGTTGAGTTTCTGCAGGCCTCAAAAGGCCCAAGAACCAAAGAATACAAATTGTGAGCATTCTGTAAAACTAATTAGTTGCACCTGGAAAAGGGCGAAGTAATTCTCGTGACTAAGCAGCTGCACAGCATATGCAATTAGGCCAGTGATAGGCCGAGACCTGGTATATAAGGGGTTAACCAAAGCTGGCAAACTCATGGGTTAGTATGTTGGAGTTGGTGTATGTTGGTGGACAGAGAAAGTATTGTGTGTTGGAGTTATCTGCAAAATAAACCTGAAAAAGAGACTGAGCCGTGCCAAGGTTTGCTTTGTTTCTGCGTGCAATGTCCTTGATCAGAGAGCAAAACAGCTGCATGAGAAAAGAAAGTACAGGGAGACAGGGCAGTCTTCCGATTCCTTGATAGTGGAATCACAACAACCTTGAGTACTGTGTTCAGTTCTGGGCACCTCACTTTAAGAAAGATGCAGCCAAACTGGAGCAAATCAGAGAAGAGTGACAAGAATGATCAGTGGGATGGAAGGGAAACTCTACGAGGAAAGGTTAGGGGAACTTGGGATACTCAGCCTGGAGGAGGCTGAGAGGATACATGATTGCTCTCTTCAGATACCTGAAAGGCTGTCATAGGGAGGAAGGGGCTCATTTGTTCATAGCTGCTTCTGAAAGCAGAACTAGAACCAATGGGTACAAACTGCAAGAGAGGAGATTCCGGTTGGATATCAGGAAAAAATTCCTGACAGTTCGGGCGGTTCGGCAGTGGAAGAGATTGCCAAGGGAGGTGGTGGACTCTCCCTCACTAGGGATCTTCAAGCAGAGGCTCAACGAGCACCTGTCAGGGATGCTCTAGGGGGATTTCCTGCTGCAGGCTGGGGGTTGGACTAGATGACCTACTAGGTCCCTTCCAACTCTATGATTCTATGATTCTATGCTTCTAGTCTGAAATACACTTTTGTGATAGGCAGCTCCCTGGCATTGTACACAAAAACACTGCTGAACCAAGCCATAAGGTATTCATGCATCAGAGCTAGCAGTGTTACATTACTTCTGTTGAAGCCATGTTGTTGTAATGAGCAGGTCATAATGCAATGGTATGCTAATGCTCATAATACAATGCTAGGCCTGCCACTGCAGGACCACCCAAAGACAGGTGTTCTTTATGATAAAGAAAAACTTCTGAAGGAATTTTTCCTTCATCTGAAACTCCATATATGACTTTTGTATGCTGCTCTGTAAGGAGTCGGTTACCTCCATTGACTACCTTTCATCCTTTTTTTAAAACTTAAGCAGATTTTGCAAGTGAAAAAGAGCTATAAAATATATAAAAGAGATAACCAATCTCAAGGTTTTTTAATGTAACTTTTAAATAGTAGTATCTCCTTATAAAAACACTGTGGGAAAATGATTCATTTTATAATCAAGTTTTCTTTGCAAGTGAAATCAAATAGTGCTATTAAGAAAAAGAAAAGGCAAGAATGATTTTATCCATATCTGAACGGGTTGGCAAGCATTGATATAAATTGCTATGAAACTGCAGAATTATTAAGTTTCCCGTTTCTTTAGTCCTTGATTCAAAAAAAAGGTGCTAAAAATGCCGCAGACACTTCTCAAGACTCTGGCAAATGGCCCTCTTAGGTACTTTACTCAGGCAGTTGTCTCAAATTTGCTAGTGTCCAAGAAAGCGATGAAGGCTAAAATCCTGAGCAATGTTCCGGCAATTGCAGTGCATAATGCACTGGTACAGCATTTAGCGGCAGTTGCAATGCATGCACTGGTACTTACTTGCAGTTGAGATTGCGTACCTGTTAGAGCATGGCAGATCACACTACCACAGGGAGTAGCAAGTGGATGGGAGGGAGATGGATGGCATTATTCCCTGCTAACTGGGCAATTCCCTGCTTTCAGATGCAGGGAAGAGGCACTCTTTCAGGTGGGTATTCCTCTTTTATTCAGCAGGGGGAAAGTAACTGGTCCTATACACCTCTAGCATTGTCGGTTCTAGTGGCTTCTGCTTCAACTTTCGCATTTTAGATTGTGAGCCCTTTTGGATAAAAGTCCATTCGCTATTAATTAGCTATTAATTTTTTTCATTTTCTTGTAAACCACTTTGTGAACTTTTTAGATGAAAAGCAGTATATAAATACTGTACATAAATAGACTGCTTTCTATTAGACTGCAAGGGTGAGCATACCTGCATATCAGGCAGGATTGGCCAACTCCTATCCCACTTCCTATCCAACATTGGCAACATGGACATTTAAAGTTTGCACAAATCCAAGATGTCCCATTGTGAGTGTCTTGGGCTTACTGCAGAGCAAGGGGATAAATGTTCCTTTACCCACAGAGGTCCTGTACACAAAATTCCTGAACACTATGGCATCACCGCACAGGAAATTGCACTGCTTTGGGCTATCAGTTCAGCTGGATTCTCAGTAGGTTCATTACTCTGCTTGTCAAGAAATTAGAGGAATCTTTAAAAAATATCATCCTAGGTGATGTCAGAGGTCCTCTGCAGACAGATTTTCAAGGAAAGTCTCATGATGTTCCTTAAGAGGGGAATTTTTGCTCATTGTTAGAATGGCCCTGAAATTTCACATGAAACTTTTGTAAAATGAAATTCAGGGTTCAGTCCACAGTTACAGAAGCCACATTGACAAACATTTACTCCTTGACAAAAAACAGTTTGCTGCACAGTTGTATTGTTAGTATACTGAAGACCATGATAAAATGACATACAACTAGAAGACTGGGAAGAAAATAGAATTCACTAAATCTATTTCCCTTTATTTTGTTTTTATAGTCTTTATTTCTCATGTGTCTATTTAATTAGACACATGTCTCATGTGTCTAATTCATGTCTCATGTGTCTTTCTTCCTTTCTTCCCTACTTTTCTGACTTAAAAACTCATCTGAAGAGTCTCCAAATGCTCTATTCAGATTGTGTTAAGCTATTGATAATAGCTTCTTTTTATAAAAGAGAAGAAGATGAGGATTCAGGCAAATTCAGATTCCGAATACATCCAGTCCAGCATGGTGTAACTCTGCAGTGTTTGAATAGATAATCTAGAATGATGCCTGTGGGGGACCCAGGAAACAGACCCTGGAGGAACAACTGGCGGAGGACCTTATGTTCCTGGAGATGTCCTATGAGGAGGGGGATCTGGACTGTCATTGCAGGGCAGCTGTCTGGGTGCCAGTCTCCAGGATAACTCCAGAAGAGCATGAAGCCATGGACAAAGAAACTGAAGAAATATGGAACAGGGTGGAGGACCCTGAGGAGGTGCTGAGGAGGTGGAGAGGTCCCTCAGAGAGTATGAAGAAAACCAAAGAGTATACTTCAAAGAGTATGAAGAAAACCAGAGGAAGTGGAGGGAGGCTGCAGAAGTGAGGGAATGGTTGGCCAGGAGGAGGCCGAGGATGGCCCCTGGAGAGGGGTTCACCCTTAGGAGGCTGGGACCTATTAGAGGGCCAGAATGGTGGTGGAACCTCCCACCCCCTTCCTGGGCTGAGGGGTGGAAACTCCCAAGAGGGTAGGGCCCATGGTATTAATAAAAGAAGGAAAAGAACGGGAAGCAAGGCAGTCTGGGTCAGGAGGAGCAGTGAGAAGGAGGGACTGTGACTGTGCTTGTGCTACATGGAGACCTGGCCCCAAAGAAAGACTGTGATGCTTACCTGTTTGGAAAGATTGGTTATGTGAAGTATGTATACTTACCTGTTGATGTAGGAGTGTAGAGTTTGGACACCCTAGAGACGTGGGTTGTGTTACCTACCTGTTCATTGTTGTAACTGTTCAAGTGAAGTGCCTCCAAAATGGATGGAAGTAAAGAAGTGATTGTTACGATACCTCACATGTATCCTTGGAATTACTTCAACAGGGGGAGCGACTCGTTAGTCATGGGAACCCCTGGAGGAGAGACCTCATCAACCCACATCACCTGGGTTGGGGTTCCTGACAATGCCATTCTGTTATCAGCATTTAGAGAATAAATACCTTTTCACTGTGGGAACAGAAATTTTAAAAGATGAGTACAATAGGAGCAATTGGTTTAATACAATATGTGTAGGCCTGGGAGTGCTTTTTTTTCTCCTGTGGGCCTAAAACAATGAATGCTATCAAAAGTATATACTCTTCTTTTATTGGGTTCTGGCTTCTGGAAATTTACTGCAGAATTTAAATACTTGCTTTAGATATGGCTGCTTTGCTGCCATCCATTATTTATTTGTAGCTCAATCCTATTGGGTAAATCTGCTGGCAGAGCAAGCATTCCACCAGCTGAATCTGCCTTATGGTAAAAGTAAAATTATCTTCAGCAGCCAGAAAATAATGCCCTGCTGGGGCACTTATGGCACGATGACTGTATATTATAATCAAAAAAAGAATACAAAAACCTACAAAGTGTAGGACACCCAAACAAAATGTAGGACATGATAAAATAAAACCTTAAAATACTCATATATACTGCTTTCTTGTGGTTAATTTAAACATTGTATTGCTTATTATTGAATTTAAATCTATTGCGTATAATTTATTACATGAACAGTGGCATCTTAGTTTATGAGCACAATTTGTTCCAGAAGCATGCTTGCAATACAAATCGCTTATAGAGTGGCATCTCATGTAACAAGTTTAATTCATTCTGGAGGCATGCTTGTTATGTGAAATGCTCTTTATGTAAAGCGGATTTTCCCATAGGAAATAATGGAAACTCAGACGATTGGTTCCACAACCCAAAAAATATTCATACAAAATATTAACTGTTTATAAAAATGATTACAAAATACTGTAATATAACACAGTACAAAACACTGTAATATACAGTAACACACAACACTGCAATAAAGAAAATACTGTACAGTCTGAACTGCACTGTAATTTTGAAAACCTTCATAGCTGGTGTGAGGAATAAAGAGAGGGGAAATGATTGGCTGTGATCCTAAAGATGTTTTCCTGAGAGTAAGACCCATTGGACACAATAGGGCTTACATCTGAGTAGACATGGTTAGGATTGTGCTCTTTCACAATCACTAATGGAATCACTGCTATCCATTGGCTCAATTGAATCTTTGTTTTTTTGGAACTTTAACATTTCCAAGCTGCTGCTGGGGAGCAGCACTAGAACACTGATAAGGCACACCTTCCACGCTGCCATACACAGATCACACATACAAACCTGGCTCAGGCTGCTCCCCCAGACCCTTATGAGTTCCCTGACCATGGAAGCCTATTCCAAACTTTGCCCAGGGCCCCACTGTAACTCAAGCTAGTCTCCTTGTCCCCCCACCCCAGGGGTTCCCTTGCCATGGAAGCCTGTTCCAGAAGTGCCATGGAAGCCTGGAAGCCTTGCCATGGAAGCCTTGCCATGGAAGCCTGTTCCAGAACTTCCTCAGAAGTGCTCTTTATTCAAAACAGTGCTCTTTATGCAAGTCAAAACTGAGGAAAATTTTGCTCTTTATACAAAATACTTTTTATTCAAGTTGCTCTTTACTAAAGGTACCACTGTATATGAAAGCAAATTTTTCATAAGAAATAATAGAAACACAGGATTTGTTCCACAACCCAAAAATGTTCATATAAAAATGGTTACAATACTGTAATATAATACAAAATAATAAAAATAATACAAAATATAAAGAAAAATAAAACAAATTAACCTGCACAGGTTGCAATCCTAAGAGCATTTTCCTGAGAGTAAGCCCTATTTAACTCAATGGAATATCTGAGTAGACATGAATAGTATTGCACTGTAAGCCTCTGAGGTCTCTAAGGCTGCAATCTGCCCACTTAAATAGGAGTGAGCCCCACTGATTATAATATGGCGTACTTTAGACATGCAAGGCTAGGGCTATTTCCCTAGCCCTTACCCTCCTTTCTGATGTCATATTTACCTGGAGTGAGCCCCTCTGACTGAAATAGGCTTACTTCAGAGAAGGCATGCATAGGCTGGTTTCTCAAGAGAGGTTGTGTAGGTGCTGGTAGAGTGCTGAAAACTGGTCATATGTTGGCTGGGACCACTTTTTTTTTTGCTTGTTTATCAAGATATCGCTTGTAAAGTATTATCAAGTTTAATTAGAAATGTTAGCTTGTCTTGTAAAACATTCTCAATCCAATTTATTCTCAACCCAAAGATTTTACTATAACTATAAATTACAAGAGGGCTACAAATTGCCTGCTCACTAGGAAATTTAAGGCAATTAAGATTTTGTTTCTAGGACAAAAGGCTAAAAAAGAGGATATACAGGCATTCCCCAATTTCTAAAGGTTCTATTTTCTGATGATTCTGCTCTTTCAACGCCTTTCAAATATACCCAGGAATCATTCATTCAATCCTACACTCATTCAACGTCTCTCTAGTGGTGTAAAGACTAAAATTGTCTTCCCTGATGTTGATTTACATGTGACATATTAATCAAACTATTTGGTTAGGAATTCAAAGCATTTCCTAATGACTTTCTTCAGTAAAGAAAACCATAATTCGATACATAACATATTCATTATACACACATCCCTTTGCTAATTTTACTGTGTTATGTATATTGGCTATGTGTTAATAAATTATGCTTTTGCAAGAGATATATAGGTCCTTTTTGGTAGCCATTTTGCATTTGCAATCTGAAAAAGGCTGGGTTCCACTTTTCAAAAGTTTTCACTTTTGGATGGTGCTCTACTATCTAAATTGTCCAGAAAATGGGCATGTCTATATCCTGAAAAAACAGAACGTTTGGAATGTCACCCTGTCCAATGGGAATACCATGCAACAGCCTTGTTTGCAGCATAGAATCATAGAATCATTGAGTTGGAAGGGACCTAGTAGGTCAAATAGTCCAACCCCCTGCCTATAGCAGGAAATTGTCCTACAGCATCCCTGACAGGTGCTCGTTGAGCCTCTGCTTGAAGATCCCCAGTGAGGGAGAGTCCACCACCTCCCTTGGCAATTTGTTCCACTGCTGAACCGCCCTTACCGTCAGGCATTTTTTTCCTGATATCCAACCGGAATCTCCTTTCTTCTCCAACTCGAGGATGCAGCTCATCTGGTCCAAATGACTTGAATTCATTTAGGCCAGTTAAGTGGTTACGAACCAGTTCTCTGTCAATCTTAATCTGCTGTTCTGCACCATCCAAGTTTTCATTACCTTTTAGGGGATGCAAGCATATCCCCGCATCAGCCAATGATCCTGCACCCCCATTTGCACAGCCCTCCTTCCGAGAATAGACTGATGCAAAGTAGGAGTTGAGCAGCTCTGCCTTCTCCTGGTTTCCACACACCTGCTGTCCAGGAGCAGCCCCACCCCCTCATCTCTCCTCCTGTTCCTTTGGGCATAACTAAAGAAGCTCTTTTTGTTATCTTTGACTCCCCTGGCCAGCCTCAGCTCATACTGAGCTTTAGCATTCCTGACCCCCTCCCTACAAGACAGGGCTATCTGCCTGTACTCCTCCCTGGTGATCTTTCTATTTTTCCACACCCTATACTTCTCTTTCTTTAACTTCAGCTGATCCCCAAGTTGCTTGTGGAGCCAACCTGGTTTTTTCAGGTTTTTCCCCCTTTCTTTTTCATGGGAATTGTTACTGACTGTGCTTATAGAAGCTGCCTCTTAAGGAGCTCCCACCCATCTTGGGCCCCTTTCCCCATTAGATCATCAACCCATGGGATTCCGCCTAAGACTCCTCTAAGCGTGTTGAAATCAGCTTTCCTGAAATCCAGTGTATAAGTTTCACTCTGCACTCTTTTTATTTCCCACATTATTCTAAATTCCAGCAACTTATGATCGCTTTCCCCTAAAGTTCACGCCACGCTGACCCGGTCAATCAGTTCATCACGATTTGTTAAGATCAGGTCAAGGGTGGCCCCTCCCCTTGTTGCTTCCTCCACCTTTTGGACCATGAAGTTATCTTCCAGGCCCATCAGGAATTTATTGGAGCTTCCAAGTTTGGCTGAGTTTGTCTCCCAGCAAATGTCTGGATAGTTAAAGTCCCCCATTACTACTACCTCATATTTCTTGCTCCAAGATCATCTACTCCTTCTCCTTGGTCTGGCGTTCTATAGTAGATGCCCACCACGATGTTTTGTTTCTTGTTTTTCCCCCCTAACCTTTACCCAAACGCACTCCACAGGGATATCCGGACCAGTTTCCTGTATTTCAGAGCAGGTATATACATTCTTGACATATAATGCTATTCTGCCACCCCTTTTGCCACTTCTGTTCCTCCGGAACAGCTGATAGCCTTTGAATTGTGTGTTCCAGTCATGGGAGTCATCCCACCAAGTTTCAGTTATTCCCATCAAATCAAATTCCCCTTCACTTGCTAAAAATTCCAGGTCCTCTTGTTTATTTCCAGGCTCTGTGCATTTGTGTAAATGCAACGTAAGCCCTGGAGGTTGCAACTCAATGCATTTCCCTCCTTTTTTGTAAGGCCAGGCCCCTCTAAAGATTTTTGACTTACAATCGTGCCCTGGAAATTTCCATCCAGAGCATTTTCCTTATTCCTAGGTTCCCTTTGGATGTAACCCACCCTCTTTTTATTTAGTTTAAAGGCCTCTTGATCAGGTTGGCCATCTCCCGCCTGAAGACACTCTTCTCCCAACCCGTAAGATCTAGTCCATCCTTTGCTAGGAGTCCTTCCTCAAGGAAGTTCACCCTGTGATCCCAGAATCCAAATTCTTCTCGATGACACCATTTTCGAAGCCAGCTATTGACCTGGAAAATCTTGCCATCTCTCTGAGGACCTTTGCCGATTTCTGGGAGGATGGATGAGAATACCACTTTGGTATCCCCCAGATCCTTAAGCTTTTTCCCCAAAGCTTCGTAATCCCCAACTATCTTTTGGAAAGTTTCCCAAGCAGTATCGTTTGTTCCTACGTTGATGAGTAAGAATGGGTGGTGATCAGCAGGCTATGTATGTATGTATGGGCTATGCCCTGCCCACTTTTGAGACAGGGCCTGACCAAAACCTGTCTCCTTCCTCTGAGGGGCATGCCTTCCCCAATCCATCTCTTTCTCCATCAGAGAAGGGCCACATTACTGCTGTGTTCTGCAGGACACAGCTTCTCCTTCCTCTCTACCCTGCCCTTCAGCTCTTCAGCCTCTCCTCTCTCCTCCTGTCTCTTGCTCTGCTCCCCCTTTGCCTCACCACTGGAGGACCTGAGCACTGGCCAGCCTGAGTGATCACCTCCCCCCGAAGGGACAGCATCCCGCGGGGACTGGCCCGCTGTGGCTCCAGCCTTGCCCTCCATGGAGGGCGGGTGTTCAAGGCCTCCCTTCAGTGCGCAGAGCAGTCACGCCCCTCATCTTGCTCCTGGGGAGGCTGGCCTTCAGCTTACCTCCCTGCCTGGACCAGAGCTCCCTGGACGCCTCTGAGGGCGGGAGCCAGTGGGGATGCATCCGCAGCCCATGAGAGCCAACAGCACATGCACCCAGCAGCATCCTAGCATCCACCGGAGGAGACGTGGTGGCCAGTCTGCAGCCTACCCCAGTGACCACCTCTGCCCACCTGACCACCAGCCACTTTGTACCGCCTGGCGGGTGGCGGGAACCTGCGCGCCACAGCAGGTACCATTTTGGGACCCAATTTTCCCACGCTGCTGCTTGGCGGCCATCTTTTGCTGGCCACAGACCACAGGGATGCAGGAACTCACTTGTTGGGAACAGTGAGTAGGAGGGACCCTCTTCTGGTTCTTCATGGTACTTGGTGGATAAAAAAATTAATTTAGTTTTAGATCCCTATTTTCTGGCCTAGCCTTTCTCCAGCCTCAATGGCTCAGGGAACCAACCCACTGGGTACCATGGAGGGCATGGAGTATACCATGTTGTCTGCACCAGTTGCAACCCAGGCCTCCAGCTCCTCCACTATCATGAAAACAGAAAATATGTTGTCAGCTGCAGCCATTCAAAGAGTGATCAATTCGGCGGTTTCCCTTACCCTCCCCAATCTGGTCAAGGTAGCAGTCAAAGCAGCAACAGCACCTGCTCAGAAGCCATAGGCCACTAAACTACACCGGGCCAGGACAGTGTCACCAACTTCCCTGTCTTCGGCATCTGAGGATTCCCCAGAGTCCTCTTCCCGTAAGAGGAGGTGTAAGAGCAAGCACCTGGAGCAACATTCATCCCACAAGCGGGATAGGCGCCACAGGGCCCACAAGACCAAGCATGTCACTGATGACCAAGCATGTCCTCACCTGGTTCAGCCTCCCTCTCCTCCTCCTGGAGCGAGAGGAAGGGGAACTCTCTGGGGAAGAGCCCGAGGAAACCAAGACCAAAAAGGAGATGCTTTACCCCTCCGACTATTTGCCTACTATGGTTGACAGGACAGCAGCTTGCCTTTACCTCCATCATCTTGGGGAGCTGGATTCAGATTCTGATCAGAAGCCTTTCCCAAGAGGTACTCCAAGAGTACGGTCTTTCCTTTCCCTAAGACAGTGTTTCTCAAAGTGGGGGTCGGGACCCTTTGGGGGTCACCTAGAGCTTTCCTGGGGGTCTCCTAAAGACCCCGGTGCAGGGAGCCAGGTCAGGCTTGTCAGACCTCCAGCTGTAGTTGCGTGCGCACAGGGCCCAATCCTATGCATGCCTACTCTGAAATAAATCCCATTATAGTCAGGGGGCCTTTACTCCCATGTAAATATGGATAGGATTGTGGCCTCAGGGCCCAATCCTATGCATACCTACTCTGAAATAAATTCCATTGTGTTCAATGTGTGCATAGAACACACATTTCATTTGTAACAATGAAAATACGATCCTGAGAGTTCTGAGCATGCGTCAAGGAGGATAGATTCTTTCACGCTGCCCTCCAGGAAATATTCTAGACAAACTTTAAACACAACCAAGAAAACTGGAAGATAAGCTTGAAAGAAGAAATAAACAACTTCAGGGGAGTTCTTGAAAAGGCAGTTGCAAATTCTGCTTAGACTTGGTGAGTCTATTTTTGCCTATTATATCTAAAAGCCTTCTCCCAAGATAACAAATAACGCAGCAAAATGGCGACAAAGAGGGAGATTAAAGAACTGTCTGAGCTAATAACCAATATGGAAAAAAATATCAGACAAGACATTAAGCAGTTACAAACTAAGTTTGAAGAACTTGTGCAAGATGTAAAAACAGCTCAAAACAGTTGCAGACAATGCTGTTAAAATAAGTGAAAACAATGAGAAAGAAATACAGCAATTGAAAAAAAGAGTTGCTGCATTATCAGATCGCCAAAGATGTAGAAACTTAAGAATATCAGGAATTACTGAAGATGTACCAGCTAAAGACCTTGAAAAAACTTTGAGTTCTTTCAGAAATGTGGAATCTCTATAACAGAACAAGACCTTGAGCATGCCCATCGCAGTTTGAAACATAAACCACTGGCAGCAGGCCAAGAGACGTTGTTATTGCTTTTTCAAGGGAGAAAATGCAGAACTATGTTTGGAGAAAACTCAGGAAAAACAAAGATTTAGGCTTTCAGGGCAAGAAGTTAATTCTTCGCCCTGATTTATCACTGGAAACCTTAGATGAAAGAAGGCTTATGAAACCATTTGCTCAGAAACTACATGAGAATGGTATTTTTTTTTCCTGGGGATACCCAGCTAGCATTCTACTCTTCAATGATGGCAAACTTTTGAAAGCTAGCAACCCAGCAGAAGCCAAAAAATTACTTCACAGATTTAAAATAAACTATAATTTTCAGGCAGAGGAAGAGGCAGAAGGAGAAGAACAAGAAGAAAAAGAAGAAGGAGGAGTGAGGAATCTTATCTGTGACTGTAAAAGTGACTGAAAAATGTGACTGTAAAAATGAATAAGAATTGAGCAAGCTTTCTTCAAGAATATTGTATATATTTTATGTTTAAATAGTATTTTTATTAGTGTTGGTTGAAAGAAATGAATTATGGAAGAGGGTGAGTTAAGTGGTACTCAGAATTTCACTTTTTGGGATGAAAAAGGGGGGATTTAGAATCCCTACTCAACTCCTCAAGAAGGGGTTATGTTCAGACTATGGGGGTGGGAGCAACCAGAAAAAAAGTAAATAATAGACCGGCAAGCACACCAGGGGGGTATGTTACAAAGATAAATGGGGAGGGTGATTAAAATACTCTCCTTAAATGTAAATGGATTGGCCTCAGACCTTAAACGTTATAGAATAAAGAAGATGGCAAAGGATAAAGGGACTGATATATTGTGTTTACAAGAAACTCATAAAAGAGAGATTTAAGACCATTATTAAATTCCCCTATTTGGAGTTTGCAATTAGAATCACGGGGAACAAACAAAGCAAGGGGAGTGGCTATTCTTATACATTCTAGATTGAATATAAATATCCTGGAACAATGTAAAGATAAAGAGGGAAGATTTATTTTTTTGAAATTCACTATGAATGGGAAGAAGTATACTTCGGTAAATATTTATGCACCTAACAAAGGCCAAACCCTTTTTTTGAACCAGGTCTTTCAAAGATTGCAATTATTTTATGAAGATAATCTGTTAATAGTGGGAGATTTTAACAATGATATTATGAATAATAAGAAATTGAAGTTAAAGAGATGGAGACTTAAAGAGGTATTTAGCCTCTTGCAGGAAGAAAAACATCCCACCTTTTTCTTAAATAGGCATAAAAAATTCTCTTGTATTGATCACATTTTAGTGAAAGAAACTAATGATATGGAAATCAATAGAGTGGAAACTGGCTATATGGATTTCGGATCATGCACCACTTACAGCTGAGATTGATTTGAAGGAAAAGCAAAAAGTTAGAAGATGGAGATATAATCCTAAAATATTTTTGCAACAGAAGGATAGAGAAGATTTAATAAGGGATCCAACAGTATTTTAAGGAAAATAAAGGGTCTGTAGAGGAAGATATAATGCAGCGAAGGCAGTTATTAGAGAAATATGTACTACTAAAGAAACTTATTTTAGGAGGAAAATGAATATGAAAAGAGAATAAAACTTAAAGGAGATAGCAGAACTACAGAGAAGGTTACAAAGGGAGTTTGAAAGACAAACGCAAGAATAGCTGAATAGGTTAAAAGATGAACTGCAAGAATTAGATAATCTTTCTCTATGGAAAAAAGATAGACTAGTGAAGATATATTTATCAGAGAATAAATATAAATTCGATGAAGAGATTGGCAAATTATTTGAAGAAAAGAAGGGAAAGACAAAAGATAGTGTGCATGAAAAATGAAATAGGCACCAAGGTGTTTAAGGATAAACAAATAAGAGAGATTTTTGAAAAATTTTATAGTAAGCTATTTAAAGCTGAGGAAGAAAAACAATTTGAAGAAGCTATAATTAACAAAATTAAGAAACAGGAATTGACAATTTTAAATGAAGATATTACGCAAGAAGAAATTTTGAACGTTGTAAAAAATCAAAAGTCGCCAGGTTTAGATGGACTCACCCCACCATTATAAAATGGTGGGGACTCTAATAGTTCCGGAAATGCAGAATTTGTTTAATAGTGTATTGAGGGGGGGATTGCCCCAGATTCATGGAGAAAGAATGAAATCATGACAATTTTGAAACCTTTGAGAGACCCAGAGGATCCTAACTCATTTTGGCTTTTTAGCCTGGCTAATCAGGATAACAAAATTTTAGCAAAAATTTTAGCAAATATATTGGAGAAAATACTCCCAAGTCTAGTAGGAGAGGATCAATATGGCTTTGTAAAGGGAAAGTATACTGGACACCCTATAAGGAATGTGATTAATGCTCCGTATCATGGAAACACTGAAGGAAGATTTGCCCTTTTGAAACTAGATGTTTACAAAGCATTTGATACTTTAAATCATGGGTATTTATTTCAAGTTTTGGAAAAATTTTGAAGGTCCTTTTTTGAATGCAGTAAAAGAAATTTATAGGGAAGGAAAAGCTATGGTTAAAGTTAATGATGATCACACTAAGGAAGTATTGATCCAGAGAGGAGTAAAACAAGGATGCCCTCTATCTCCAATATGGTTTGCCTTAGCAATGGAGCCCTTAGCGGATAGAATCAGGAATAGTATCAGAATACGAGGATATAAGGCAGATAAGGAGGAAATTAAATTAAATCTATACGCAGACGATATATTACTGGTGCTAGGGAACCCTCTGGAAGCTTTAAGAGAATTACTGATAATTTTAGAGAATTTTAAATCATATTCAGGCCTAGGGGTAAACATTAAAAAATCAGAGTTTATGTTCAAAAGGGTAGATTTAAAGGAAATAGCAAAGCTAACAGCTATGAAACTAGGAATTACGGGATTAAAATATCTGGGAATAACAATAACAAAAAATATCACAAGTTTGATGGGAACAAATTATAAAACAACTTGGAGAAAAATACAAAAAAATCTTGTCCGATAGAATAATAAATAAAATTTATAATAAATAAATAAATAATAAAAAAAGAAAGAAAAATAAATAAAAAATAAATAAAAAAATTAAAAAAATTAAATAAATATTTAAGTATCTTAGGGAAGATAAGGGCCATGAAAATGTTTATAATACCTAAAATGTTATACTTATTTCAAGTACTTCCAGAGTGGATCTCCAAGAAGCAGTTAGCTTCATGGGACCAAGAATTAAAAAATTGGATGTTTGGAAGAAAGAAAGCCAGAATAGTAAGGAAGGTGATTTATTCACCACAGGAAAATTTAGGATTGGGTATTCCACAACTGGAAAGTTATTATGAAATGTTTCAAATAAGGATGTTGTTGGAAATAGATGGTCAACGTTTAGATAAATGGGTGAGATGGGAAGATTCTATAAATAAAGGAGCAGGTAAATTTGGAATTTTTACACAGATGGTTAAAAATGAAATTAAAAACACAATAGGCCCAAGACAGACAGCACTAAAAATTTGGGGGAAACTACAAACCAAGTCGTTGCCAAGTTTTTCCAAATGGACTCCACTTGAATCCTTAAGAGAAGAATTTAAAAATGTTGAGAAAATATTTTGGAAGAAGTTAAGAGAAAATGGTTACTTTAGAGTGAAGGATGCATATAATTCTCAGAGGACTTTGATCCTGGTACAAGAACTATTACAGAAAGTTGGAGGACAATATTGGTTAAGGATTATGACTATATATAACATTCTGAAACAGAGGAACTATAGTGGAACATTAAATAAGGAGAATACATCTTTAGAAAAAATATACAGTACTAAGGATGATAATAAGAAGGGCATTGCAAGGAAGTTATATAACAATGACTAAGGATAAAGATTATATGTCTGGGATAATACAGTCCAAGTGGGAAAGAGAGGTGGAATTGACAGCACAGGAGATAGAAAGATTAATGAAAGGAATTGTGGAGATAAAATTGGAAAAATTCAGAGAAATTGAGTTGAAATTAATATTAAAATGGTATAGGACACCACCTCAGTTATCCTATATGATTAAGGGAATGAACCCAACTTGTTGGCATTGTAAAAAGGAAAAGGGATATTATTTACATCTTTGGTGGGAATGTCCTAAGGCAAATCAATTTTGGAAGTTAATTATGGGAAAGATGGAAGGTTATGTAATATTAAGTTGATGACTGGGAAAATGCTATTTATGGGAATATTGGGAAACAAAAAAGTAAAAAAATCTGAACAGAATTTATTTAAAGTTATGATTTTAGCTGCACAGGCAGTCATAGCATATGGGTGGAAGGATGCATCAAAATGGACAGTAGAAAGACAGAACTCATATTTATATGAATTGATACAAGCAGATATATTGTCAACATTGAGACAGGATAAGACATGGGAAGAAAATAAATTAGAGATACGAAAGAAATGGTCAGGATATATAGAATGGGTAAGAGAAGGGGGGCCAACAATGTTATTTTTGTAAAAGTCCAAAAGGTGTGCTCATGGCTGAAGTTATAAAATTAAATGGTTGCTTTTCTTTTCTATAGGGGGATGGGAATATACAAGGGGAAAATGATGTTTATGTATAATGATGTAAATATAAGAGAAAAATATGTGTAAATATATAATGCATCAATAAAAAAAATCCCAACAAAAAAAAAATACGATCCTGCATATCGGATATTTACATTACGATTCATAACAGTAGCAAAATTACAGTTATAAAATAGCAACAAAAATAATTTTATGGTTGGGGGTCCCTACAAAATGAGGAACCTAAAAAGGGGTCATGGCGTTAGGAAGATTGAGAACCACTGCCCTAAGTCCTTCAATAGTGTCTTCTCCCAAGAATGGTGTCCCCATCCTAAAAGTTTGGGTTCCAGCATGATAGATAAATATTACTCACTTCCAGAGAAGCAAATGGCCCTGCGTAACATACCCACAGTTGATGCTCCTGTGGCTGTCTTAGTCTCCTCCACAGTTTCAGTGGACGGGGATGTCTGGTCGAAAGACTCAACCGACCGTAGGATGGAGAGTAGCCTGAAGCGTACATTTGAACAGTGTTCTTTTTCCTTCAGAGCTTCAGCAGCTAACTCTGTTATGTCCAGAGCAGCATTCATCTGGGCCCAGGAGGAAGCAAAGTTTAAGAAGTTGCCTCAGCCTTCGTGGCGGACACATCCCTGGACTCCATGCTCCTCTCAGCTCGGGCTATGGCTTCCAGTGTGTTCACTCGGCAGACGCTTTGGCTTTGTTCCTGGTCACGTGAGGGAAGTTCCCACTCTAAGCTGATCAATCTGCCTTTCGAGGGAGTTCAGTTATTCGGGAAGGCCCTTGACCCCATCTTAGTTGAGGCCAAGGACAAAAGGAAGGTCCTGCCTCCTGGCAAGAAGGAGTCAGCCAAAGGTAGACAACCCTCCTTTCGTTCCTTTTGTTCCCAATACAGGGACAATGCTTGGCAGCAGTTCAAGTCAAGATGGACCAATGCCAGGGTCATCCCTCATAGAAAACCAAACTACAACAAACATCAGGAAGTTCATAGATCCAGGAACAAGGACTCTGCGGATGCCTGATGGTGGGCCATTGGGGCATGGCTTCACTTATTACTGGAACGGGTCTACTTCAGATGCCTTCAATCTCCCACAGCCTGACCCTAGAGTTCCTGTGAAGACCTCTCAACCGCTTCTGGAGAGTTCCAGTTTCCCATGATCCAGACAAGCACCTACAAAAGCTTCGGGCTCTAAAACATCTGCTTTCTGTCAAGGCCATAGGGTTCTGTCAAGGCCTCTGTCAAGGCCGACAGGGTCGGGTGGTATACTCAGTCTTCTTCCTGGTCCTGAAGAAGAACGGGAACACTCACGCCATTCTGGACCTGAGTTGGCTCAACAGGTTCCTTGTCTTTAAGAATTTCAAAATGGAAACTTGGCGCACTATCATCTCAGCCCTGGAGAGGGAGGACTTCCTGGCATCGATAGACCTTGCTGAAGCCTACCTCCACATTCCTATTTGTCCATCTCATCACAAATACCTGAATTTTTCCTACGGCTCTCAACACTATCAGTATCGGACCCTCCCCTTCGGGTTATCAGAAGCACCGAGGGTCTTCATCATGATCCTGGTGGCGTTGATAGCCAATCTCCGTCAGAGGGGCATTCAGGTATTTCCATACTTAGACGACATCCTCATTGTAGGTTCCTCTGGCGAGCAGGTCTCTACAGATCTTCAAATTACCATGTCTTATTTGAGATGACATGGGTTTGTCATCAATCTCCCGAAGAGCACGTTGACACCATCACAGAAGATTACCCATCTGGGGTTGCAGATAGACACCAATCTTCATCAAGTATTTCTGTCTCAGGAATGCCAAGAGACCTTACTCTGGTCATTGCAACTCATCCAAGCATCGCGGAGTGCACCACTCTCCTCCTTAGCATCCCTGCTGGGTATCATGGTCTCGTGCCAGGATATCATCCCATGGTCACGATTCCATCTGAGATCTCTGCAAACCTTTCTCCATCCCTACACCCGGCTGATCGAGAGGAAAGCCTTGCTGTCCCTCTCCTTCCCTCCTTCTCTGCTCAACTCTCTATCCTGGTGGATGGGTGCATACTGGTTGCAGCAAGGCACCAGTATGGATCTACCAGACAGGTTGATTCTGACAACTGATGCCAATCTTCAGGGCTGGGAAGCCCACCTCTCATCTCACTGGGCACAAGGCACCTGGTCAACACACGAGGCAACCTTTTTGATCAATTGCTTAGAGCTGAGAGCCATACACTTAGTGCTTCAGCACTTTCAGTCCCGAGTCCATGAGTCTCACGTCTTAATACACATGGACAACGTCTCTGCCAAGGCGTATATCAACTGATAGGAAGGAACCAGGTCCCATGGCTTAATGAGGGAAACAATGTCACTATTCGAATGGACCAAGCTGCATCTCCTATCGATCAAGGCCGAGCATCTTCCGGGAGAGTCCAACCTACAAGCAGACTAGCTCAGTTGGCAGCAGGTTCAGGAGGGGGAATGGAGACTGCACCCCAAGGTATTCAGGGAGATCACATCGAGATTTGGCCTTCCATCACTGGATCTCTTTGTGAACAGGGAGAACGCTCAAGTTCTGGACTTCCTACCTCATTCCCCGGATCCCCGGGCTGTCAGCATGACTCCATCCTGCTCCGAAAAAATACAAGCTGACAGCCTGGCTTTTGAGAGGAGGGGCCTGGCCCACAAGGGTTACTCGGACTCTGTACTCTCGATCCTTCTGGCTTCCAGACGCGACTCAACCAATAAAATATATGGCTGCACCTGGTGCAGGTTTGTCCTTTGGTGCAATAACACTGGCCTGCAGGTTCAGAAAGTAAAACTCAAACACATATTACAGTTCCTTCAAGAAGGGGTGGACAAGGTCCTCAGTACCAACACTATTAAAAGACAGCTATGTACCATCAACTCAGTTTTGGGTCTTACTAAGTCTGGTTCATTTTCTACTCACCCTAACAGCAGGAGGTTTCTTCAAGGTCTTATGCTCCTGAATCCACCTACGGTGCATTGTTTCCCCACCTGGGACTTGCATTTTGTGCTAAAGGCTTTGATGGGTTCCCTTTTTGAACCCCTTGCCACGGTACCTATCAGGTTCTTCACCTTAAAAGTTATTTTTTTAGTAGCCATCACCTCAGCCAGGTGGGTCTCGGAGATAGGGGCCCTGTCGGTGCACCTTAATCTATGCCAGTTCCAGGACGATCAGGTCCTTCTCAGGCTTAACACATCCTTTATGCCAAAGATGAACACCTTGTTCCAGAGGTCTCAGGAGATTGTACTGCTAACCCTGTGCCCCAACCCTTTTTCATCCAAGGAGAGAGCCTGGCACTCGCTAGACCTTAAGAGGGGCCTTCGTTTTTATATCGACAGGACCAGGGAATTCTGTAGATCGGAGGCCCTTTTCATTTCATTCAGGGGGCCCTCTAAGGGAAAAAAGGCTTGCTTGCATCCTTGGCCAGATGGTTAAAATTGGCCATTCAAGCGGCATACAAAGCCAAAGGCAAGGATCCGCTGGAAGGTATTAAGGCACATTCTATCAGGGGAGCGGCGGCTTTGGCAGTGTTTGAGGGCATCATTTCTCTGGAGTCCGTTTGTAGAGCGGCAGCTTGGGCTTCCCCAGACACTTTTATTAAGCATTACAAAGTAGACAGGGCAGCCTCAGTCGAAGCTGCATTCAGAAGACGTGTGTTACAGAGAGTAGCAGCCCTGTAAGGTGGTCTGCGTCTCTCCCACCTTGAGTGTGAGGCTCTGGTACATCCCATACATTTGAGGAATGCACCCTTTCCTCACTCCAGAGAAGGACGGAATTTCCTTACCGTAAATGTCCTTTTCTTGGAGATGAGGGAAAGGTGCATTCCTGCCCACTTCCACAGAGGCGCAGACCTAGCTCACTGGCTTTGGGGGAATCAAGTTAAATTTCAGGATAATAGCCAGATGTTACTGGTCCCAGGTACCAGTTGGTGAGTTTCAATTTTATGTTTGTTCGAGTCCCCCTGGCTGGATCTCGCCTGCTCTTATTACTGTTCATCAGTTCTTTTTCCTGCAGTTCTTATTTATTTCATTGGCGGTGGCTGTTTTCTGCTCTTCGGCTCTGATACCTGACTGGGGAAGGCAAGCCCTGCAGAGGAAGGAGATCGGTTTTGGTCTGCCCCTGTCTCGGAATTGGGTGGGCTGTAGCCTATACATTTGAGGAATGCACCCTTCCCTCATCTCCAAGAAAAGGACATTTACGGTAAGGAAATTCCATTTTTTAGCCATTTTGTTCATTAGTGGTGAACAGCTTTCTAACAACTTTCTAACAACTTATTGCAGTGGTTCTCAAACCTAATGTTTTGGGGAGAAATCCTACAACCTAGGGTGTGACCCACTTTGTAGAGGTCATGTCTAGGATCCACTAAAAGTGATGTCATGGCTGGAAGTAACATCATCAAGCAAAATAAAACAAATAAATTATTGTAAATACATTAAAATTAATCAGGTAAATAACCTCAAACAAAAAAACCCCATTCAAAAAAATCAGTATGATTTTCAACACCCAGTTCAATTTTTAAATTCACTATATTACTGAATATTACATTTAAAATATTACATGTAATTTAATACATATACAACATAATCATGTCTACTCAAAAGGAAGCCCCATTGTGTTCAAAGAATCTTACTCCCAGGAAAATGTTTTTAGATTTGCAGCCTTAGTGTTTAAATTAACCACTTGAAAAATATATATTTATATATATATTTGTGTGTGTGTGCGTGTATTTCAAGTGGTAAATTTTAAACACTATGGCTGCAATCTTAAAGACATTTTCCTGGAAGTAAGACCACTGAACACAATGGGACTTATGCTTGAGGAGACGTGGTTAGGATTGCACTGTTTGTTGATTACTATTAAATTCAAAAGTATTAAATATATTTTATTACATAATTGATGAATTACAAGCATGTTGCCTGCTCACAAGGAAATGTAGGAAAAAGAAGGCTTTTCCAGGACACAAGGCTAAAAAAGAGGATGTGTCCGGGAAAAAGAGCACATCTGGTAAAAAATATTTTAAAAGTCAAAACTGCCTAACCACCCCCCCCTGCTTCCCCCTCCCTCAAAAATGAAATAAACCCCAGAGGGAAGAGGGTGGAGATCCAGATGAGGTTTGAGTAGAGAAGAAACTAAGGGAGAAGAGAAATTTAAACTTTAGTAAAGCTTTAAAAATAATTTTTAAAAAAAATTACTTTACCTGCTGAGCCAGGATTAGCCTTCTAGAGCAATTTCAGGCTCCAGGTGCCTGGGATCAGGACCATTCTGAAGCCTTCCACCCCCTCACTCTGTACTGCACCCCTTTACACCTTCTAGACCAGACAAAGCACGTCCTTTACTCACAAGTAAACACTGCACAGAGGAACTTTTTAGGAGGGAACTTCCTCCAGGGGTAATTTGTGGGGGCTGTAGTTTTTGGATCCGGACCCTTCCGGTGTCCTTGGCTTCGTCTTAGCCTCCCCTTTCTAGCAGACTAAGGTCTGTTTGCTTACTTGTATGTAAGCCAATATGCAAATTTTGAGGCTTTTTTGTTTTTTGTTTTTGTTATAACTGTGCTCTTCAATATGAATCCAACAACATATGGCATGAGGGGGTAGTGTGTACTCTCACAAACTTCATTTTGGGGGTCCCCCAGACCCCTCACAGTGCTTCACCCCCTGGGCGTGTCACCCCCTGCACATCACACCCACACACAACCGTGGTGATCATAGAATCATAGAGTTGGAAGGGACCTAGTAGGTCATCTAGTCCAACCCCCTGCCTGCAGCAGGAAATCCCCTTAGAGCATCCCTGACAGATGCTCGTCGAGCCTCTGCTTGAAGATCCCCAGTGAGGGAGAGTCCACCACCTCCCTTGGCAATCTGTTCCACTGCCGAACCGCCCGAACTGTCAGGAATTTTTTCCGAATATCCAACCGGAATCTCCTCTCTTGCAGTTTGTACCCATTGGTTCTAGTTCTGCTTTCAGAAGCAGCTATGAACAAATGAGCCCCTTCCTCCCTATGACAGCCCTTCAGGTATCTGAAGAGGACAATCATGTCTCCTCTCAGCCTCCTCTTCTCCAGGCTGAACATCCCAAGTTCCTTTCCTCGTAGGGTTTTCCTTCCATCCCACTGATCATTCTTGTTGCTCTCCTCTGGACTTGCTCCAGTTTGGCTGCATCCTTCTTAAACTGAGGTGCCCAGAACTGAACACAGTACTCAAGGTACTGTGTACTGCTGACCAATGCTGAATAAAGGTCTGACCAATGCTGACCAATGCTGAATAAAGAGGTCTGACCAATGCTGAATAAAGTGGAACTACAACTTCTCGCAACTTGAAAGCTACAGACCTCTTAATGCAGGCTAAAATGGCATTTGCCTTCTTTGCAGACACATCACACTGCTGAGTCATGTTCAGCTTGTGATCCATGGCGACTCCAAGATCCCGCTCACATACTGTGCTGCCAAGCCAAGTATCCCCCATTTTATAACTGTATTTTTGGTTTTTATTTCCTAAGTGCAGAACCTTGCACTTCTCCCTGTTGAAATACATTCTATTTCTTACAGCCCAGGATTCTAGTTTATCCAGATCCTCCTGGAGGTTTCTCCTGTCTTCTGATGTGTTTGCTACTCCTCCCAGCTTGGTGTCATCCGCAAATTTGATCAGGCTCCCCCGTATCCCTTCCTCCAAGTCATTGATGAAAATGTTAAAGAGAACCGGGCCCAAGACAGAGCCGTGGTGTACCCCACTAGAAACTGACCTCCAGGTTGACACAGAACCATTTACTAAAACCCTTTGGGTGAAGTCTTCAAGCCAGTTGCGGATCCACCTAATGATTGCCCTGTCTAGCCTATATTTTTCCAACTTCCCAATTAAAATGTCATGTAGGACCTTGGCAAATGCTTTGCTGAAGTCAAGATAAATGACATCCACAGCATTGCCACTGTCCAGTAAGCTCGTAACCCGATCAAAAAAGGAGATCAGATTTGTCTGGCAAGGTTTATTCTTGGTAAATCCATGCTGGATTGTTTTGATCACAGAGTACTTGTCTAGATGTGCACAAATTGTGTGTTTTATATTTTGCTCTAATATCTTGCCCAGGATTGAAGTCAAACTGACTAGTCTATAATTTCCCGGGTCTTCTTTTTTCCCCTTCTTAAAGATCGGGACTACATTTGCCTTCTTCCAGTGCAGTGGCACTTCTCCACTCCTCAAGGATTTCGCAAAGATGATTGACAGAGGCTTTGCAAGGACATCTGCAAGTTCCTTAAGAACTCGAGGATGCAGCTCATCCGGTCCAAATGACTTGAATTCATTTAGGCCAGTTAAGTGGTTAAGAACCAGTTCTCTGTCAATCTTAATCTGCTCTGCACCATCCATGTTTTCATTACCTCTTTGGGGATGCAAGCACATCCCCGCATCAGCCAATGATCCTGCACCCCCATTTGCACAGCCCTCTTTCCGAGAACAGACAGATGCAAAGTAGGAGTTGAGCAGCTCTGCCTTCTGCTGGTTTCCAGACACCTGCTGTCCATCCTTGTCCAAGAGCAGTCCTACCCCCTCGTCTCTCCTCCTGTTCCTTTGGTCATATCTAAAGAAGCTCTTCTTGTTATCCTTGACTCCCCTGGCCAGCCTCAGCTCAGACTGAGCTTTAGCATCCCTGACCCCCTCCCTACAGGACCGGGCTATCTGCCTGTACTCCTCCCTGGTGATCTTTCTATTCTTCCACTCCCTATACTTCTCTTTCTTTAACTTCAGCTGATCCCCAAGTTGCTTGTGCAGCCAATCTGGTTTTCTCATGATTTTTCCCCCTTTCTTTTTCATGGGAATTGTTTCTGACTGTGCTTGTATAAGCTGCCTCTTAAGGAGCTCCCACCCATCTTGGGCCCCTTTCCCCATTAGATCATCAACCCATGGGATTCCGCCTATGACTCCTCTAAGCGTGTTGAAATCAGCTTTCCTGAAATCCAATGTGTAAGTTTCACTCTGCACTCTTTTTATTTCCCACATTATTCTGAATTCCAGCAGCTCATGATCGCTTTCCCCTAAAGTTCCTGCCACGTTGACCTGGTCTATCAGTTCATCACGATTTGTTAAGATCAGGTCAAGGATGGCCCCTCCCCTTGTTGCTTCCTCCACCTTTTGGACCATGAAGTTATCTTCCAGGCCCCTCAGAAATCTACTGGAGCTTCCATGTTTGGCTGAGTTTGTCTCCCAGCAAATGTCTGGATAGTTAAAGTCCCCCATTACTACTACCTCATATTTCCTTGCAATGCCTGCCAGTTGCTCCAAGAAGACATCGTCTACTCCTTCTCCTTGGCCTGGCGGTCTATAGTATACGCCCACCACAATGTTTTGTTTCTTGCTTTTCCCCCTAACCTTTACCCAAACACACTCCACAGGGATATCTGGACCAGTTTCCTGGATTTCAGAGCATGTATATATGTTCTTGACATACAATGCTATTCCGCCTCCCCTTTTGCCACTTCTGTTTCTCTGGAACAGCTGATAGCCTTCCAATTCTGCGTTCATGGGAGTCGTCCCACCAAGTTTCAGTTATTCCTATCAAATCAAATTTCCCTTCACTTGCTAAAAGTTCCAGCTCATCTTGTTTATTTCCCAGGCTCTGTGCATTTGTGTAAATGCAAAGTAAGCCCTGAAGGTTGCAATTCAATGCATTTCCCTCCTTTTTTGTAAGGCCAGGCCCCTCTAAAGATTTTTGACTTACAGACATGCCCTGGCAATTTCCATCCAGAGCATTTTCCTTATTGCTAGTTTCCCTTTGGACGTAACCCACCCCTTTGTTGGGTTGATCCTGATCAGGTTGGCCATCTCCCGCCTGAAGACACTCTTCTCCCAACCCGTAAGATCTAGTCCATCCTTTGCTAGGAGTCCTTCCTCAAGGAAGTTCACCCTGTGATCCCAGAATCCAAATCCTTCTCGATACCATTTTCGAAGCCTGCTATTGACCTGGAAAATCTTGCCATCTCTCTGAGGACCTTTGTCGATTACTGGGAGGATGGATGAGAATACCACTTGGGTATTCCCCATGTTCTTAATCTTCCTCCCCAGAGCTTCATAATCCCCAACTATCTTTTGGAAAGTTTCCCGAGCAGTATCGTTTGTTCCTACGTAGATGAGTTGAACGGGTGGCGATCAGTAGACGTGATAATCCTCGGTAGCGTCTCCGTGATATCTCTTATCCTGGCACCAGGGAGGCAGCACACCTCATGGGAAAACAGGTCTGGTCGGCATACAGCTTCCATGCCCCTCAGGAGAGAATCTGCAATCACCACCACCACCCTCCTCCGTGTTCTCTTTCTGTGTCGAGATTCCCCCACACTAACTCGTTGTGGCTGCTGTCTCTGAGGGGCATCTGTAGGCTTGCCAGCATGGGCAATGCCAGGATCCGGTGTAGGTGTGCTAGCAAGAGGAACTTCTGCCAGCATGGTTGAATCTGAGAGACTCTGGAAACGGTTGTATAGCTCCAGTGGTTCTCGACTGCTCCTGCCCTTTTTTCTCCTGACTGTCACATGTCTCACGAAGAGACATTGTTGCTGGGGTTCCCACTGGTGTCATCCCTCTAGAGAAGTTCTGTGTGCGTTGCATCAAGGAACTCTTCAGATGCCTTAATCTGACGAAGGTTGGAAACTTCACCCTCCAATGCTGCCACCTTCTCCTCCAACAGTGCAACCAGTTTGCACCTGCAGCATCGATAATCCCCGGGGTCCTTGGGCAAGAAGACAAACATGGCACACGTGGTGTATGTCACGGCAACTGCGCTCTTCCCTTCCATCTCCTGTCAACTTCACAAGTCCTCCTTGCTCACAGGCTCCGGTCCACAGGATTGCGCCTCAGGCCTTGATGCTGCCCTACAAAGCTCCTCCCACCAGGGAACCAGCCAATGAACAGCTAGCAGCAATTAACCCTCCCTAGCAGCTCCTCCTCCACTGATGCCACTGCCCAAACAGATACTTGAGAACATGGTGCTAACACTGCAATCCTACCCACATCTACCTGAAAGTAAGCTTCATTGAACTCAGTGGAACTTACTTTTGAGAACACATTGATAGAATTGGGCTGTGAATTTAATTTCTATAAGACCAGCACAACTCACCCATCTATCTTCCTGCTCTCAGTTTGTCTGGATTGCACCTTATTTTGTGACAGTGTAGTTTCTTATAAATTATTTTCCTATTTTATTGAAAACTATCATTTGGGGAGGGATCAGTAATTAAAAATAAATACAGCATCCCTCTGTATTCACAGAAATTTAGTTCCAGGACCTCACACAGATGTCAAAATCTATGGATGCTCTAGTCCTCATTTGTAATGCTGAGAAAATGCCAAAAATGTGTATATTGCTTAAACTTGGTTATGTGTAGATAATTGCTTACACTTATGTGAACAAGGAAAGTGGCGCAGCCAGAGAGATTTGTGAAATGGCAGAAGATTACAGCAGGGTAGATGAACACAGTTAAATCTGTCAATGTGAAGTTCATGGATATAAATCCACTATATTAGTAATAGTAAATGAATGAAAAAAGCTATTATTTGCAGTGGGGAAGGAATGAATTTGTGTATATATACACTATATATAACCAACAGGTTTGTCAATGGGAACAAATAAATATATAAATTCATTCATTCATTCGTTCGTTCTTTTGTTTGATCATCCATCCATCCTTTCTTCCTTTCTTTAATTCAGACATCAATAGAAAGAACAGCTGTACTCTCTTGAATAACATACATTTTTTTAAAAATCCATATTTGTAAGTCTGCACCATCTTTATGAAGTGATACACATTCCAGGCCTTGAAGGAAACCAATTAGGTTGAAATTTACCAAATGTGGAATTTAGAGTAAAATTGGTTCAGCAGCAAAAGCAGCTGCAACTCCTTCTGATTCTGTTCTGTCCTTGGCTATTGTTGGCCATGATTGTGTGCAAATTTATTTGATGTGCTGAAGGGAAGGAATCAGAATGAGAACAATGTATCCATCCATAAGACCCTTACAAGTATATAAATCATGGATCAGAATATAGCTGGTGTTAAATATTTCAGTGAATACAGGTAGATGGATGCCTTCATATGAGAGAGAGAGAGAGAGAGAGAGAGAGAGAGAGAGAGAGAGAGAGAGAGAGAAGCCAAGTTTCAAACTCAGATATTAATATGTAGGAGGCAAAGCCTAGGAATTAAGCAATAAAGACTGGCAGATGAAAATGGTAAGGTAGAAGGTGGAGCCTTGCCAGCCCAAGATCTCCTGACACCTAAGATGGCATGCCAAATGCTACCTCTTGCCTAGTGAATTGCAAGGGCATTGGGAGGGGGTGGAGCAGTGGAGGCAAGTGAGCAGGAGACAACAGAAAAGGGGGGACTGCCACTCTGTTACTTGAGGGGAAGCTTCAGTTGGCCTCAAAGACCAAGCAATCTTGGGTGGTGGTTAGAATTACCTGATGTGGACAGATGATAGCACCTGGATGGTCAAAGGATGGTCGATGTTTCATTTGTGGGTAGAAGCATTGGGAGACATTGTGGGGAGAAGCAAGTGAATAAAATGAAAATAGTTTCCTTTTGTATTATGGCTCCAGTCTCCATTGAGATGTTATTTCTTTACCTAAGCTTGCTGATAAAAAGGTTGGTCATGTAAATCTCACTTCTGAGTGCATCCATCTGATTAGGTACTGCTTGCCCTGACTGGCAGCAACTTTCCAGGGTTGATGGCATCTTGAAGACATCTACCAAGGATGATGGCATCTTCAAGACAGCTTGAAGACATCTACCTGAAGACATCAGGAATTGTGCTTGTGACATTCTGCGTTGAAACCATTTGTACCAGTGCTGTTTAGGAACACTCTCCACTGACTGTACTGATTATGTGCTGATAAATAAGACACCTAATAGGTTTTCACATAGGTTTTCACAGAGTTCCACGAAGCTGCCATGCTGAATATGATGCCTGGATTTTAGTCAGGTGCTGAAATTTGCTGCAGAAGATCCCACTTTAAAAAAAAAAAAACTAGTGAAATGTACCCACCCATGTGTCATCCCCCCATTGCTCATCATCCCCCCATGCACATCAACTTCCCATGCACATCAACCCCCATGCATATCTTCCCCCTTGCTCAATATCTCCCCATGGACAACATCCCCCCATGTGCATCAACATCCTATGTGGAACATCCCCCATGCATATTGTTCCCCATGATATCAACAACCCATGCAAATCAAACTCTCATGTGCATCAAGCCTCCATGCGCAACACCTCCATGTGCAACACTTTCCATGCGCAATATCCCCCATGAGCAACATCCCCCGTGTGCATCATTCCCCATGAGCATCAATCCTCCATGCACACTCTTCCTCCAAATGCATCAGGAGCCAGGCTTCAAATTGGCTGGATGTTAATCCATTTATCTTCATTGTGAAATATAGGACAGAAATATGTTGCACCCTTTTTCAGTCCCTATGGGTAAATTTTCTCCACATTGGTTTTTGGTGGGTGTTGATGTCACATAAGGAGCTTCCTCCCTCAATTTCATGCTTGTAGGTCCAGGGGTTGGGACAGGGCTTGGATCAATATATATAAAATATATATACCAGCAAAAAGCGTACCCATGTTGCGGGTGTAATATTTCTCCCTATGCCATCCCTCCATGGCCCAGAAACACCCCATGTGCCACTTCCCCATGCATATCATCTCCCATGCGCATCATCCCTCCATGCGCATCATCCCCCCATGTGCAACGTTACCTCATGCACAACTTTCCCCAATGCGCAACTGCCCCAATGCGCAACTTTCCCCCATGTGCAACTTTCCCCCATACGCATAAACCCCAATGCGCAACTTTCCCCAATGCGCAACTTTCCCCCATGCGCAACTTTCCCCCATGCGCAACTTTCCCCCCTTGCGCATCATGACCCCATGTTCATCATGACCCCACATGCATCATGTCCCCATGTGCAACTTCCCCCATGCGCATCATCCCCCCATACGCATCATCCCCCCATGTGCAACTTCCACCCATGCGCAACTTCCACCCATGCGCAACTTCCCTCATGCACATCATCCCCTCATGCGCAATTTTCCCCCATGCGCATCATCTGCCGATGTGCAACTCTTCCCCATGCGCAACGCTTCCCCACGCGCAACTTCTCCCCATGCGCAACTTCCCCCATGCACAACTTTCCCCCATGCACATCATCTGCCTTTGCACAACTTTCCCCATGCGCAAATTCCCCCATGAGCAAGTTCCCCATACACAACTTTCCCCCATGCGCATCAACCCCCATGTGCATCAACCACCATGCGCAACTTTCCTCCATGCGCAACTTTCCCCATGCTCAACTTTCCCCCATGCGCATCATCCTTCCATGTGCAACTTCCCCATGTGCATCATCCCCCCATGCGCAACTTCCCCCATGCGCAACTTTCCCCCCTTGCGCATCATGACCCCATGTTCATCATGACCCCACATGCATCATGTCCCCATGTGCAACTTCCCCCATGCGCATCATCCCCCCATACGCATCATCCCCCCATGTGCAACTTCCACCCATGCGCAACTTCCACCCATGCGCAACTTCCCTCATGCACATCATCCCCTCATGTGCAACTTTCCCCCACGCGCATCATCTGCCGATGTGCAACTCTTCCCCATGCACAACGCTTCCCCATGCGCAACTTTCCCCCATGCGCAACTTCCCCTATGCACTACTTCCCCTCATGCGCAACTTTCCCCATGCACAACTTTCCGCCATGCGCATCAACCCCCATGTGCATCAACCACCATGCGCGACTTTCCCCCGTGCGCAAATTTCCCCCATGTGCAACTTTCTTCCATGTGCAACTTTCCCTCATGCTCAACTTTCCCCCATGAGCAACATCCTCCCATGTGCAACTTCCACCCATGTGCAACTTCCTCATGCGCATCATCCCCTCATGCGCAACTTTCCCCATGTGCAACTTTCCCCCATGCGCAACTTCCCCCATGCGTAACCTTCCTCCATGCTCAACTTTCCCCCATGCATATCATCCACCCATGCACAACTTCCACCCATGCGCAACTTCTCCCCATGCGCAACTTCTCCCCATGCGCAACTTCTCCCCATGCACAACTTCCCCTCATGCGCAACTTCTCCCCATGCGCAACTTCCACCCATGCACAACTTTCACCCATGCGCAACTTCTCCCCATGCACAACTTCCCCTCATGCGCAACTTCTCCCCATGCGCAACTTCCACCCATGCACAACTTCCACCCATGCGCAACTTCCCCTCATGCGCAACTTTCCCCCATGCACATCATCTGCCGATGCGCAACTTCCCCATGCGCAACTTCCCCCATGCACAACTTCCCCACATGCGCAACTTCCCCTCATGCGCAACTTTCCCCCATGCACATCATCTGCCGATGCGCAACTTCCCCCATGTGCAACTTCCCCCATGCACAACTTCCCCACATGCGCAACTTCTCCCCATGCGCAAGTTCCCCAATGCGCAACTTTACCCCATGCGCATCATCCCCCCATGCACATCATCCCCCATGCGCAACTTCCACCCATGTGCAACTTCCACCCATGCACAACTTCCCCATGTGCATCATCCCCTCATGCGCAACTTTCTCCATGCACATCATCCGCCGATGCACAACTTTCCCCATGCGCAACTTCCCCCATGCACAACTTTTCTCCATGCGCAACTTTCCCCCATGCGCATCAACCCCCATGCACAACTTTCCCTCCTGCGCAACTTTCCTCCATGCTCAACTTTCCCCCATGCACATCATCCCCCATGTGCAACTTCCACCCATGTGCAACTTCCCCCATGTGCATCATCCCCTCATGCGCAACTTTCCCCATGTGCATCATCTGCCGATGCACAACTTTCCCCATGCGCAACTTCCCCCATGCACAACTTTCCCCCATGCGCAACTTTCCTCCATGCTCAACTTTCCCCATGCTCATCATCCACCGATGCACAACTTTCCCCATGCGCAACTTCCCCATGCACAACTTTTCCCCATGCGCATGCGCAACTTTCCCCATGCGCATCAACCCCATGCACAACTTTCCCTCCTGCGCAACTTTCCTCCATGCTCAACTTTCCCCCATACGCATCATCCCCATGTGCAACTTCCACCCATGTGCAACTTCCCCCATGTGCATCATCCCCTCATGCGCAACTTTCCCCATGCGCATCATCCGCCGATGCGCAACTTTCCCCCATGCGCATCAACCCCCATGCACAACTTTCCCCCATGCGCAACTTTCCTCCATGCTCAACTTTCCCCCATGCGCATCATCCCTCATGCTCATCATCCCCCCATGCGCAACTTCCACCCATGTGCAACTTCCACTCATGCGCAACTGCCCCCATGTGCATCATCCCCTCAAGTGCAATGTTTCCCCATGCGCAACTTCCCCTCTTGCGCAACTTTCCTCCCATGCGCATCATCCTCCTATGCGCAACTTCCCCCCATGCACAGCATCCTCACCAGTGCAACCTCTTCCTCCGGAAAACATCCCCCAATTCACTGGGCACTGAGCACCCAATTGGCTGGATGTTATTCAGTCTCCCATGTTAAGTATAGGAGAAAAACACATTGCCCCCTTTTCAGCCCCTGAAGGGTTAAATTTCTCCAGATGGTTCTTGGTGGGTGTTCAGGTGACAGAAGGATCCCTCCCAGAATTCCATGCTTCAGGCCCAGCAGTTGGGGAGGAATGTTGCTGAGTCAGCAATCCTCAATGCAAAGTATAGGGAGGAAAACGCATTGCGCCCCTTTTCACCCCCTTCCATTTGGAATTTCTGAAAACTGGTTCTTAGTGCACCCCTCCGTCACGGAAGGAACACCCACCCCAAATTTCACGTTTCTAGGGCTGGCAGTTTTGGCAGGGCGGTGATGAGTCAGTTAGTCAGTCAGTCAGTGAGTCAGTCAGTGAGTCAGTGAGTGACTTTTCTCTTTTATATATGTAGATATATAAAAGCTATTTAAAAAAAAAAACCACTTCCATTCTACCTGCAGTCACTCAAAGTGTTTTAGTAAATGGTTCTGTGTCAACCTGGAGGTCCGTTTCTAGTGGGGTACCCCAAGGCTCTGTCTTGGGACCGGTTCTCTTTAACATTTTCATCAATGACTTGGAGGAAGGGATACGGGGGAGCCTGATCAAATTTGCAGATGACACCAAACTGGGAGGAGTAGCAAACACATCAGAAGATAGGAGAAACCTCCAGGAGGATCTGGATAAACTGGAATCCTGGGCTGTAACAAACAGAATGAATTTCAACAGGGAGAAGTGCAAGGTTCTGCACTTAGGCAATAAAAACCAAAAACATAGGTATAAAATGGGGGATACTTGGCTTGGCAGCACAACATGTGAGCGGGATCTTGGAGTCACTGTGGATAACAAGCTGAACATGAGTCAGCAGTGTGATGTGTCTGCAAAGAAGGCAAATTCCATTTTAGGTTACATTATAGTGAACAAAATCACTTCCCAGGTTCAATCAGAATTTATATGAATTTATTAGAATTATTAGAATCATAAATTACAATCAGAAAGCCTTGGAAAAGCCCAGCCAGGAGTAGGCAGTTCGCTGACAGACCAGAAGCAATCAATAGGCTCCCCTGAAGGGATTAAGCCTTCAAGGGAACATTCAGTCCTAGAGCTCTTTGATGTGGTCAGAGGTGTGAATTGCCCGATTGTCTTCAATAAACTTTCCTGGCAAACAAGCTGTCAATCAACCATTGTTGAAGCCGCAGCACAGACAGGCTTAACAAGGTCTAGTCTCCAGCAGTCAAGGAGGATGAGGTCACAATGGGGCTGGGAGAAAGCCTTGCTGATGAGTTGATTAGCTTGTTTAGAGCTACAGGAAGGATTCCCCTTGTCCTGATTTAAACCCTCCAGCTGTCAGAAGGGCTAGATAAAGAAAATAAAGAATGTCATTACACAGGGGCCAGGAAACCATTGCAAAAATTGATACCAACTATCAGATAAGTCGGAAGAGCTTATCCAAGACCATAGATTATAAAAATTAAAATAAAATTTTAATTCATTTCTTATGTGTAAACGGAAGCCCAATTGGATCTAGTAAATGTAAAACCTGTAAGTGCTAGACTTTGTATGGCAAGTATGAATGTTTTCCATTGTGAAATTGTGTAATCATGTAACTTTCCTCTTCTGTAAGCCAGGAAGCCTCTAAAGATATGCATCCTTTCCTTTTCTGTTCCCTTTCTAAGTCAGGAAGCTCTAAAAATAAAATCTCTTTCTGTATGAATTTCTCTTGTCATAAACAGAATAATCTCCTTATGTAAAGTTTTACCTACAGTTCAGCTATAAAAAGTGTGATCTAGATGTACAACTTGCTCAGTCCTTTTGAAGGCAGGAAACTCTGTCCGGCTGAGCCCGGAGCTCTGAATAAAGCTGATCCTTGCTTGCATCATCGTCTCCTGAGTTCAATTCCCTGCTGGTACCTATTTCATTCCTATTACAAATGGGGGCTCGTTGTGCCGGGATTATTGGATCTGGACCTTTTCCAGGGAATTGAAGTGGTACCCAGGGGAGAGGGCTCTTGAGGCCCCCCAAGCCGGTGAACAGTGTGCTATCGGTGGAAACCGGTCCTCAGGTTTCTCCAAGGCGCCTCCAACCAAGTTTGGTTGGGGAGAAAAAAGAACACCGGTTCCCATCTGAATCAGAACCTGTCAATCGCCTTCGGTCTCAGGAGTACAAGCAACAGATCTACAGGAACCAGGCAAGTATAGTAACGCCCGACCCGAGATACTGCCTGAAGAGTGCACTGGTTGAATCCACTGGCTTGGAAAGGCCAGTCAGTGGAGCCCACTCAGTGACGCTGAGGGGTGGACCCGTTGGGTGACCAACGGAAGGGGACCGAGTCCTAGGTAAACTCCCGGAGCCCGGCCGTTCGCTCAGAAGGGAGGATTCGTCACCCTCTCTGGCTGAAGAACAAGAGGCCCGTTACTCCTTGAAGGGCACCAGACCTATCCTGAAGCATAGGCTTGGATAGGTGAGACCTTTCTGTCTTGAAGCGTAGGCTTGGATAGTTGGGTAAGATACGCTAGCCTCTATCCTAAAGAATTTGGGAACGGGGGGAAGAACCTGACCAGACGGGACTTGGTAGGGAGGTAGCCCCTAAACCAACACCCAAGATCGGATAGAAGAGTCCTACCAGACTTTAATTTAGCAACCAAAAGCTTCAAATTGCCTGATTAAACTGTGACAAAAAGTTTTTTTTTTGTTGTTTGTGGCTTAGTTTAACTGTATTGCAAGCAAAGATTTTTATTTCTAAAGCTTAAAAGTTGTACTGAGATCCTGTCTTATGCGGGGAGGAGGGAGGTAGAAAACAAGTGTGTGAGTAAAAGTGGATGCGACTGACACCGCGGTTCTCGGTGGCCGAGCCGGTGTGTACACGTGTATGTGTGAATGATTCCCTCTGATTCCTGAGTCCATACCGAGGAGCTGACGGATGGCCAGGCGAGGGAACTGACACGAGTGAAAGCGTCAACCCCAGACGCGTGGTACGAGTGATCGTGTGAACGGGTAGTCGCGATTCCCGTCGAGATCCATCCCCAGTGGATCGCAGGGCCGATACCAGTGCGTGGCACCATCGCGGTTCTTGTTGTGAGCCATTGACAGTCTGGTCACGCAAGCCGGTGGAAGCAGTGAATGATCTACCCCTTTGTGTGTTCCTCCCACGAATAAAGAACCCCGATCCTTCCTTCCTTGTCTTGTAAGTGCCCTTGTCTGCACTTTAGGAACGGGTGGCAATGGGAGGGAATGTTAGCACCCCACGCACCCCACTAGCATGTATGATGAAGCATTTTGATAAAGTGTTTAGAGGAGATTATGGAGGTATCCCCTTTGATCATGAAACCCTGCGCTATTTTTGTGAGGTTGCCTGGGTGAACTTGGGGGTTTCCTGGCCCCCCCAAGGCAGTTTCAATGAAGACATTGTTGCCCAAGTATACCAACTAGTGTCCAATGATATCAAGCAGTTTGCCTACATTGACTGCTGGAGGATTACAATTACCAAAAACCCAAAGTGGCTCCGCCGGCTGAAACCCAAACCAGCGGGACTTTTTCCAGCCCAAGTTGTGTCCAGCCAGCCTAATGGATTACAAAAATCTCAAAAAGTGACCAGCCAGCCTAATGGATTACAAATACCCAAGGTTTGCGAAACTGAGGAGGAGGACTGGGCCCTACCACCGTACCAGCCACCACATACCCAAGCTACTGCACCAGGTCTACTTAGTGAGGAGCAGCATCATCAGGATCCCTCAACAGCAGAAAGAAGGACTTATGATTTCAGAGAACGAGTTAAAGATAAAGCAATCACCACAGCCCCGCTCCGAGAGATCATCCAAGTGGTTCCCTAATCTGATGGCAGCAGTCTCACGGTTCGAGCCTTTCAGTTTGTTCCGTTCAGCAGCTCGGACCTCGTTAATTGGAAATCTAATAACCCCCCTTATTCGGAGAACCCCCAAAAATTGACTGAGCTTTGTGAATCAATCATGAGCAGCCACAATCCCACTTGGGCAGATTGTCACCAGCTCATGTTAACCTTGTTCTCCAGAGAGGAACGCACCCGTATCCATAACGAGGCTGCCAAAATCCTGAAGGGAAGGGTGCCCACACAAGAAAACGAGGCTGCATGGATCGCAGCAAGATGCCCAGAGACTGATCCAAAATGGGATTACAATAAAGATGATCAGATGGCTAAGCTCAAGGACTATCAACAGTTACTGATTGAAGCCATGAAAGGGGGGATGAAGAAGCCTGTGAACCTGTCGAAACCCAGTGAAGTGAGGCAGGAAGGAACCGAGACCCCTGATCACTTCTACGAGAGACTTTTGGATGTGTACCAGCGATACACTCCATTGGATGTCACTGATCCTGCAAACCAGCGCCTGATCAATATGGCTTTTGTCGCCCAGAGCTACCCAGATATCAAGCGAAAGCTTCAGCGCCAAGAAGGATTGGCGGGGATGCCTATCTCATTTCTACTTGAACTGGCTAGATGTGTCTTCAACAACAGAGATGAAGCAGAAAGAAAAGAGCGAGACCTACGTGCCCAACGGAAATCCCAACTCCTGGCAGCCGCATTAGTCCAGTCCACCTCAAGTGAACTGGCAAAATCGGGGAAACAGGAGAAAGGATACCGAAAGTCAAAACCAAATGAATGCCTCAACTGTTTTGAAACTACTCATCGGGTGGCCAACTGCCCCCATCCCCGCAGACCACATTTGCATTATAGACAGAGAAAAGGTCAACCAAGCACACCCGATCCACAATCAAAACAGCGTGCCACCAGAGGCTATGTCCGCAATGGAATATACCAACCTGCACCCCAACAACAACCACAACAATATCCAGCAAATACCTCAACACTGAACCCATCTGTGCAGCCATACTACCCGTATACACCTCCACATCAACCACATGAACTTGTTGGACTGGCAGAAATGAACCACTGGGACATCCCTGAATAGGATAGACCGGGTCCCCATCTTTCTGCCTCCAGGGAACCCATGGTCACAATGAACGTTGGAGGCAAAATTATGAACTTTTTATTGGACACAGGGGCACAGAGATCTGTAGTGACAGAACCTATTGCGCCCATCACAAAAGAAACTGTCAAAATTGTGGGAGCCACAGGAAAAACAGAGGTCAGACCATTACTTCAAAATAGGATCTGTCATTTAGGGACACACCAAGTCACCCACCAATTTCTCTATGTCCCTGAATGCCCCCTTCCGCTCCTTGGTAGGGACCTTCTTTCCAAACTGAGGGCGGAGATCACTTTTACTGAAACTGGGGATGTACAAGCTGCGGTGGCTGGCACTCGCATCCTACATCTTACTTGCCCCATGGAGGAGGAGTGGAGGCTGTTTGAAGATCAGACCCCTACATCGGCTGTCAGACTCTGTGTTTTGCAGGGATCACAATCTACCCAACAGGAAGTGACATGGGCTGAATTTAATATTCCTGGAGTATGGGCAGAAGACAACCCCCCTGGACTGGCTAAATTTCAACCCCCGCTTGTAGTTGAATTAAAAGCCAATGCTTGCCCAGTGAATATCCGCCAATACCCACTTCCCAGAGCTGCAGTAGAAGGTATCCACAAACACCTTCTTCGCCTCCGTGACTATGGCATCATCAGACCCATCCAAAGTCCATATAACACACCCCTCCTTCCAGTACAAAAGCCTGGCTCAGAGCCAGGCACTGTGGATTATAGACCTGTGCAAGATCTCAGAGCAATAAACGAAATAACCGTAACCATACACCCTACTGTCCCCAATCCATATGTGCTACTTGGACTCATACCCCAGTCTGCTACATGCTTTACCGTTCTGGATTTAAAAGATGCTTTCTTCACCCTAAAACTGGCACCCCAAAGTCAACCCTTGTTTGCCTTCCAGTGGGAAGATCCAGACACTGGTCGAAAAACACAGCATTGTTGGGCAAGGGCGCCCCAAGGCTTCAAGAACTCGCCTTCGGCCTTCGGAACCGCCCTGGGCTCAGACCTACAAGACTACCCCACTGTACCCCAAAAGCGCATACTGTTGCAATACATTGATGATCTTCTCCTTGCTTGTGACACCCCAAAAGAATGCTGGAAGGCGACTAAAGAACTTTTGCAATTGTCATGTGACAAAGGATACAAAGTTTCAAAGAAAAAGGCACAGCTATGTAAAAGCCAAGTCAAATACTTGGGATATCACATCAGCCAAGGTATCAGAACTTTGGGGCAAGGGAGGAAAGAAGCAGTTTGTGCACTTCCAGAACCCAAAAATAGGAAACAACTCAGAGCTTTCCTTGGAGCAGCAGGATTTTGCAGAATCTGGCTTCCAAACTTTGGCCTCATCAGCAAGCCACTCTATGAGTCCACAAAGGGGGGAGAAAAGGACGCTTTTGTCTGGGGGCCAGAACAACGCACAGCCTTCCACCAACTAAAAACTGGACTTTTGTCTTCTCCTGCTCTGGGTCTTCCAGATATGGAAAAACCATTCACCTTGTATGTGCATGAAACAAAGAATGTGGCCGTGGGAGTCCTGGTTCAACAAGTAGGATCTTGGCCCCGGCTGGTTGCCTACCTGTCAAAGCAGTTAGACCCGGTAGCCCAAGGATGGCCAGGATGCCTTAAAGCGATCGCAGCCGCAGCTGTCATCATCAAAGAAGCAGACAAATTGACTCTGGGACAGGACCTAACTGTAAAAGTTCCACATGCTGTGTTAGCACTAATGGAGTACAAAGGCAACCTCTGGTTCACAAATGCACGCATGGTCAAGTATCAAGCCATGTTGTGTGAAAACCCACGAGTCCGCCTGGAAATCTCCAACACGCTCAACCCAGCCACGCTCTTGCCCATTGCGGATCAACCTGTCCAACATGATTGCTTGGCAACCATGGACACAGTTTATGCCAGCCGGCCCGATCTCAAGGATTACCCCCTTCCAGATGCTCAAGTGACCTATTTCACCGATGGAAGTTGCTTCATGGAAAATGGAGAAAGAAAAAGTGGGTATGCGGTAACAACCCCATCAACAGTAGTGGAAGCATATGCACTCCCCCCCACATTCTCCTCTCAAAAGGCTGAACTTTTTGCGCTATGCAGAGCGCTAGAACTTGCTGAAGGACTATCTGTCAACATATATACAGACTCTAAATATGCGTTCCTTACCCTGCACGCTCATGGGGCTCTCTATAAGGAAAGAGGCTTGATCACATCAGGGGGACAAGCCATAAAACACGGACCTGAGATCATGAGGTTACTTAATGCAGTCTGGATACCTGCCAAAGTTTCTGTGATGCATGTAAAAGGACATCAAAAAGGGGGACACACCATCGCTCAAGGTAATAGAAAAGCTGATGAGGCAGCAAAGCGAGCCGCTCATCTGGGAACCTTCAAGCCCAATGAGGACAATGGGTGCGCAATGAAAGAGTTTGAAAAGAAAGGAAGCGACTCTGATCCTGCTCCTCGAGTGTCAAACGACCTGATCGCACCATTGGTCCATGTCCCCCTCACAGACTTTGTCCCCCGCTACAATGACAGGGAATTACAACTTGCAAAAGACACCTGAAGAGCCAGCCTCAAAAATGGATGGTGGGTACTCGAGGACAACCGTCCCTTTGTGCCATCTGCATGTGCGTGGGAACTAGTCCAAAGATGCCATGAGACAACTCATTTTGGAAAAACAAACCTGGCTGAGTTGATCCTCAAAAATGTATATGTAGAACGCATTCACCAACTGACAGCTGCAGCTTCAGCTCGCTGCATAACCTGTGCTAAAAACAACGCAAGGCAAGGTCCTCTTCCTCCACCAGGGATGAACAGAGTGGGGGACACCCCTTTCGAAGTTATTGTCACAGATTTCACAGAAATGCCTGTCTGTGGACAATTCCACTACATTTTGATTTTTATGTGCACATATACCAACTGGATTGAGGCCATTCCAACTCGGACTGAGCAAGCCAAAGAAGTGGCAAAGGGTCTCTTGAGAGAGATTGTTCCTCGGTACGGGGTACCATCCAGAATTTCGAGTGACAACGGTCCTTGTTACGTCCATGAGGTGGTCCAACTGTTAGCAAAAAGCCTAAATGTGACGTGGAGTCTTCACTGTGCATACAGACCGCAATCATCTGCGAAATGTGAACGCGTGAACAGGTTTTTAAAAAATTGCCTTTCCAAATTATGCCAGGAAACGGGTATGAAGTGGATTGAACTCCTACCCCTGGCTCTTTTCCGACTGCGATGCACCCCTCATGGGTCCTTGAAACTCTCCCCCTTTGAGATGCTGTTTGGACGTCCACCCCCACTGATACGTCCAACTGGGGGAAATATAAGAGAATTGGGACATTTACAGTTAAGAGAAAGTATTCAAGCCTTGGGAACAATAATTCAAGAATTGCAGAAATATGTACAAGAAAGGCGTCCCCTTCCCATCACAGGAGTCCACTCATTCTCTCCTGGGCAGTCTGTATGGCTCAAGGATTGGAAAAGAGAAGATCTTCAACCTAAATGGACTGGCCCCCATATTATACTGCTAGCATCACCATTAGGGGTTAAACTTGAGGGAATACGGCCATGGGTGCATCATTCTAGAATTAAACCTGCATATGAACAATGGTCAATTACTCCTAATCCTGATAACCCCCTACAGGTGACCATCAAGAAGGAAACCACAACATCGGAAGAAACACGAACACCAGCCACTGTGAACTCTGCCTGTCCAACACCAGCAAAAACACCTACACACAAGGAGACAAAGGATCCAGTCCAGCAGCCCGCAATCCAATCATCAGCATCAAGTCCTTGACAGCAGCCCAGAGCATCGGCCATCCACCATGCACACATCGGAGTGCTTAGGGTTAATCATTTTCAGCCTATGGATAATCCCTCCCACCGACCAGGGAGTGATTCCAGAAACCCTGCAGGATTGCATGGACTATAACATCTGGAAACGGTTGGCAGAAATGGCTAATGTCAGCAACTTTTGCCTCTCCCAAGGGCTGACATCTCAAGAAGTGCTTGCCACATGCCTCATCCCAGTTTGCCATCATCCATCCAAATTGGGAACTATTTCCCCCTTGGCAAGCATAGTCAAGGATAATCACCTAGAATGGTACAAAACCTACTGGACTTGGGGAAAAGCATCCTACGATCCTCCCCTCCATGCACTCACTCTCTCCACACCACACATTGGAACTAGAAATGCAACCTGTGCACGGATCCGAAACTGCACCAAGGACTGTGTCAACCCTCCAGGTAAACCCCTTAAATGTGCTGTCACCCAGGAATTGTCATACGGATTAGGATTCCAAACGCTCCCAGACGGGTGGTTTTATATGTGCAATGAAGTGACTTATAATTTTATTCCGGCAAATCTGTCAGATAACACCATTTGCTGTGTGAGCAGATTAACTATTGTCATGCCTACCAAGTCTGCACTAACTGAACTTGCTCCTGATCGTCAGAAGTGCACTGTCACTCTGGACTCTCTGAATCCTTCTTGCGACTCCAGCATTCGCCTCCTTTCTCACCCGGAGATCCTCAGTCTGGCTGTCAGCCTAGTAGGGGTCCCAGCACTATCAGCATCTAATGCAAAAGTTATTGGGAAGCTGGCATGTTGGGCTGTCAAAAGTGTAAACCGCACGAGTACTGCTGTGAGCCTCTTGAACCAGGAGCAGAAGGGGCTCAGACAAGCTATACTTCAGAATCGCCTGGCAATTGACTACCTACTAATGAAGGAACACTTGGGCTGTGAACATTTCCAAGGACTATGTTGTTTCAATTTGACAGATAACAGCCGGGCAATTGACAAACAACTGAACTCCTTGAATGATCTCCTCAATCAAGTTCACCAGCGCAAGGGAAGTATCTTTGATGACATATGGGAAACCCTTACCAATTGGCTTCCTGAGGGGTCTTGGCTTAAACATGCTTTTGTGGGTGCTTTGGGGTTCATTGTCCTCATTGTCATGTTTGCTATTGTGATATGTTGTTTTATGCAATGTCTTCCTCACCTCCTTAGAATCTGCTGTCAGACTCAAAAGGCTCCTGTATGTGTGTTAGATGAAGTAGAAGGGAACCCACACCTCAATAATACCCTGCTGACCATGGAAGAGCAAATATGGGGAAGGTCCCAAAACTAGACAATTGTACATTAATGGACACTGTATATTTACTTTCATATGTAAATAAAGTGTCCAAGGGGGGAAATATAGTGAACAAAATCACTTCCCAGGTTCAATCAGAATTTATATGAATTTATTAGAATTATTAGAATCATAAATTACAATCAGAAAGCCTTGGAAAAGCCCAGCCAGGAGTAGGCAGTTCGCTGACAGACCAGAAGCAATCAATAGGCTCCCCTGAAGGGATTAAGCCTTCAAGGGAACATTCAGTCCTAGAGCTCTTTGATGTGGTCAGAGGTGTGAATTGCCCGATTGTCTTCAATAAACTTTCCTGGCAAACAAGCTGTCAATCAACCATTGTTGAAGCCGCAGCACAGACAGGCTTAACAAGGTCTAGTCTCCAGCAGTCAAGGAGGATGAGGTCACAATGGGGCTGGGAGAAAGCCTTGCTGATGAGTTGATTAGCTTGTTTAGAGCTACAGGAAGGATTCCCCTTGTCCTGATTTAAACCCTCCAGCTGTCAGAAGGGCTAGATAAAGAAAATAAAGAATGTCATTACACAGGGGCCAGGAAACCATTGCAAAAATTGATACCAACTATCAGATAAGTCGGAAGAGCTTATCCAAGACCATAGATTATAAAAATTAAAATAAAATTTTAATTCATTTCTTATGTGTAAACGGAAGCCCAATTGGATCTAGTAAATGTAAAACCTGTAAGTGCTAGACTTTGTATGGCAAGTATGAATGTGAAATTGTGTAATCATGTAACTTTCCTCTTCTGTAAGCCAGGAAGCCTCTAAAGATATGCATCCTTTCCTTTTCTGTTCCCTTTCTAAGTCAGGAAGCTCTAAAAATAAAATCTCTTTCTGTATGAATTTCTCTTGTCATAAACAGAATAATCTCCTTATGTAAAGTTTTACCTACAGTTCAGCTATAAAAAGTGTGATCTAGATGTACAACTTGCTCAGTCCTTTTGAAGGCAGGAAACTCTGTCCGGCTGAGCCCGGAGCTCTGAATAAAGCTGATCCTTGCTTGCATCATCGTCTCCTGAGTTCAATTCCCTGCTGGTACCTATTTCATTCCTATTACAACATTAAGAGGACTGTAGCTTCCAAGTCACGAGAAGTTATAGTTCCTCTTTATTCTGCATTGGTGAGACCTCACCTTGAGTACTGTGTTCAGTTCTGGGCACCTCACTTTAAGAAGGATGCAGCCAAACTGGAGCAAGTCCAGAGGAGAGCGACAAGAATGATCAGTGGGATGGAAGGGAAGCCCTACGAGGAAAGGTTGGGGGAACTTGGGATGTTCAGCCTGGAGAAGAGGAGGCTGAGGGGAGACATGATTGCCCTCTTCAGATACCTGAAGGGCTGTCATAGGGAGGAAGGGGCCAATTTGTTCATAGCTGCTTCTGAAAGCAGAACTAGAACCAATGGGTACAAACTGCAAGAGAGGAGATTCCGGCTGGAAATCCGGAAAAAATTCCTGACTGTGAGGGCGGTTCGGCAGTGGAACAGATTGCCAAGGGAGGTGGTGGACTCTCCCTCACTGGGGATCTTCAAGCAGAGGCTCGATGAGCACCTTTTGGAGATGCTCTAGGTGGAATTCCTGCTGCAGGCAGGGGGTTGGACTAGATGACCTACTAGGTCCCTTCCAACTCTATGATTCTATGATTCTATGATTCTATGAGTAGATTTTGGAAGCCTTCCTACAAGAAACTAATAATTACAAATCGACAGCGGGAGAGGAGAGACTTGTCAAAGATTTCATGTGGCTAGTTTTTTGCAGCTAAGGCAGCATGTCAAACCTTGCCCATAAAGCACTTGTATGAGTCATCAGGTTTGCACCAAGACAAGAGATTACTTATTTGTTTGTGGAACACAATCCATTGGAAACCCTTGTTTAATCAAGCTCCACTGGCATGAATGGGGGCTGTGTCATTTTTATTCATTTATCCTGGCATCATCACCTGGCACTCGCTGATGTTCCAAAGACCTGGCACAATCTACAAATAAGGAGTAGAGGGCCCTGATGAACCTTTGCTCCAAAGTACTATGGAATGAAAAATTGGGGTTGTTGTTTTTTCCCCTATAAATCAATGTTTACATTTTAAGCATTGTGTATGTTTTTTTTTTAATTAGGGTGTGTATGAAATGACAGGTATCAGCTCATTATAAAAGAATTAAAAACCTATTCTGTCACCCAATTGACCCCTGCCCCCAAAAGAACAACTCCAAAGGAGGTCAGTGGAGGATACTTTGCTGAGGGCACCTCAAAGTTGAAGCCAATTGCTCAAGGGACTTGAGCAATAAACCCTCCAAAATGAATTGTTTTCATAGTAATAATAATATTTATATACAACAACTAAGGTTTTGCCATGGGGTCTAATACAGTGGTTCTCAACCTTCCTAATGTTGTGACCCTTTAATTCCTCAGGAAGTAGTGACCCCAGGCCATAAAATTATTTTTATTGCTACTTCATAACTGTAATTTTGCTACTGTCATGAATCGTAATGTAAATATCTGATATGCAGGATGTAATTCATAGTCACAAATTGAACATAATTAAAGCATAATGATTAAATTCATGAAGCCTCATCCATACTTTACTGGGATGAAGTCCCATTGAATATAATTTTTTTAACTTAATGTATTTAACTTAGGCTGCAATCCTTAAGACATTTTCTTGGGAGTAAGTCCCACTGAATATAATGGAACTACTTCTTAATAAACTGCCTTAGGATTGCACCCTACATTTCCTTCTCCTTTATCTGGAAATAACTCAGTGGAGGTTGAGGAGAAGGCTTCAGAGGCTTCAGGCAGCTGTGGAGATGGGCACAGGCATGTAGCGGGACCACTGCTGAGGCTGTGGTGCCAAGGCGACAATGGGCTCAGGCAACGGGACCACCACAGTGGTAGCACAGCCAAAGAGAGTGCTCCAAGAGGCTGTTGCCTCTATGCTGCCCTGGAGTACTCTGAGCTTTCATGCAGCGGTGAGGGGGAGGGGGAGGTGTGTGCGCTTCTTTTTCAAGCTCAGAGGCAGGCAGAGCAGCCGCAGACAGGCAGGAAGGGCAGCATGCATTGCAGGAGGTGGGGAGAAGGAGCGTGGGGATGAGGAGTCTGTGTGTGCATCACAGAAATAGGTGGGAGGACTGCATTCCTGCACATCCCCCCACAAAAAAGCTCTACCTAGGACATCAAAAATATGTTATTCAATGGTTTTAGGATACCCCTGTGAAAGGGTCGTTTGACCCCCTAAGGGGTCATGACCCACACGGTGAGAACCACTGGTCTAATACATTGCAAAGAAAGCAATTGCAAAGCACTCCAAAGTTTTTTGTTGTGGGGGAGAATCCTATCAAATGCAGTTGCTGTTATGTAATTCAAAGCCAGAAACAAATGCCTCTTTGGTGTCTTCTTCTGTGCCTCACACTACTTCATGCACTAATCTCTTGTCTACAAATAAAAAAACACCAAAGACTTAAGTAATCCAAGACTTTTTTATTTTAGCATTTGGATTTTCATATGGCATTTAAAAAAAAAACACTTTTCTCTCTTATAAAGCATTCTTCATTTATTGTTCATATTCCGGTTGAGCCGGAATAGATCCTATAAAATCCTTAAACATGTCGGCTGAAGACTGGACACGTTTAAAAATCTTTCTCTCTAATCAAATTTTATTATGTTTTTAAATGCCCATCTTTTTGCCCTTTTTATTTTTAATTGAGATTTTTTATCTAAAAAGACAGTTGCTGCATCCTGCTGGAACTGTAAAGCTACTGTAGTAGCGGAATTAACAACTCTTTTGCTCCTTTATCAGCAAGCTCTCCCACGTCTCTACTGCTTGAGAAAACTCTGGACACTGCCAAGAAACGATTTGTGAATAAAACTAGGGTCTGAACCCCTGTAAATTCAGTGGCAGATCTACTATCTTTTAAATGGGACGAAAATGCCAACTTTCTTCAGAGAGCCCAAATACTGGGTCCCATTTTGTCAGTCGGAAACTCTCCAAGCAGACAAAATTGGAAAATTTTTATTTCTGAATCTTCCAAGAAATCCCCTGGTGCGTCCTTCTTAGACTGCTATATTGACCTGCCAGAGACGATTGATTACTCACGCCTCTCTCCGCTGACTAGAATTCTCATTAAAGATTTGATTGATGAGCAAGCTATGCAACCTCCCAGCTCCAGACATGCTATGCAGGAAAGCTGTACTTCTATCCCATTTTTACAACAAGTTACTTCCACGGCCGCAGATGTAAAGCAAATTCTCAAACACTTAGAACATATCCTCTCTCTCTTAAAGGAATGGTCCCTGAAACTTGTGAACATCAGCACTCACCAGCAAAAAGCAGACTGTTCCTTTAAATCCACAGAGATACAGAGCTTATTTTTTCCTTTACAGCAACCCTCTTCTCTTTTAGCTGATGTTACTCCAGCAAAGTTAATATTGAATTCTAAGAGTGTGGCTCTCTTAATTTCTCAGCAACCCAGACAAGTGTTGAACTGGTCTAAGATTTGGAAGGTCAAGAAACATCTAGCAATTATTTTGAGGAAGAAACCCTCAGATATCAACATACGTAGCATGGAGAAACTCCCCTCCTCTCCATGGCAGACACGTGTTCTGTTACATTTCCATTATCACCGGGTCCCAAGCTAGATCTTTTCCCAGGCCCAACACCTTAGAGATATGGGAATATTTTCAAAATCAGATTATGCAAAGATTGATTTCATCTAAAACTGCAAAGCCCCATAACCTTTCTAAGGAGGATCCTCCCACAACCTGCAAAAATAACACTGCAAACAGTGATTTTAGATCAGAGTATCCCAATGCCCCTTCTTCCAACCTTATAGAATTTGACACAAGCTTCTTGCCAACACTCTCAATCTCTCACTCTGCTGGAGTACTCTGCTATTTGTGTGGTAGACCGGACTCAACAAAGCGGAGTTTTTACCTTCAATGATGCCTCAACGGACAACCCAGCTTCTATGCAGCCATCGGATTTGAAGATCTCAGAGCCCATTCCAGTGGCTACTGGAGCCTCATTTAATGGATGTATTTATAAAGAATCTACATCTTGTGTCGAGATCACAGAAGCTTCTGCTTGACTCGCCCATCCTGCTCACACTTACTTCCAATGGCGGTCTCCAGTACCTTCGGCCTCGGAACATATAGAGCAATTACCTTCTTCTTCTCTTCCTTTTGGTACTTTTAACATAATCTCTTGGAACATTGCAGGGTAGGCCTCCAAGGCATCGGATAAAGATTTCAGAGACTTATGCTCCCAATTTGATATCATCGCCCTACAAGAGACATGGCTAATTTCCCCAGCATCTCTGTCTATCCCTGGATATACATCATTTGGAAAACCCGCCATACGATCTTTGGTTGGCGGAAGTGCAAGAGGAGGACTGGCTATTCTTGTATCTACACATTCCTCACCAAAAATAGTTACTTTGGATACTCCTTGTTCCTCTTATATTCTGGCATTACACATATCATGGCCCTCCCTTTCAAAATGTATTTTGATCACTGTATATTGTCCACCTAAGGACCTATATGGCCCCGGGCCTTCTACAATGGCAGATCTCGACCAGGCAATTTCGGATCTTTCAGAGAAGTTCCCTGATATTCCTTTTTAAATAGCTGCCAATATGAATGCCAGAATGGGGAAAAACAATTAGGCCATCGGAGACATTCTGGGTTTGTCTTCAGAAGAGATCACCTCTTTACCTGAGAGATTAGCAAATGACAATGGGGTAAACAAAGCAGGCAAAAATCTATTTAGATTGATCTATAAAATATCACTTTTTCCTCTGTAACGGCTTTTCTTCAGACAGTGACGCTGTATCCTTCACTTTTCATGGCCCAAAAGGTAGTAGTGTCATCGACTGTATGTTGATTCCCCCACTTTATTACCTTCTTTTTATTCTTTCAAGGTCCTATGCAGGCCAGAAAGTGACCACATGCCTATGCATCTGACGCTTCTTCAATCTTCAAATGTTCAGGAAAAACAGATAGCTCTTTATGAACCTTCTCTGCCTATATGTGAAAGAAGACTTCCCTGGACTGAGAAACTTTAAGAACAAGCATCTCTCCTACTTAGAATTATAGAATCATAAAGTTGGAAGGGACCTAGTAGGTCATCTAGTCCAATCCCCTGCCTGCAGCAGGAAATCCCCCTAGAGCATCCCCGACAGGTGCTCATTGAGCCTCTGCTTGAAGATCCCTAGTGAGGGAGAGTCCACCACCTCCCTTGGCAATCTGTTCCATTGCCGAACCACCCAAACTGTCAGGAATTTTTTCCAGATATCCAACCGGAATCTCCTCTCTTGCAGCTAGTCCTGCTTTCAGAAGAAGCTATGAACAAATGAGCCCCTTCCTCCCTATGACAGCCCTTCAGGTATCTGAAGAGGGCAATCATGTCTCCTCTCAGCCTCTTCTTCTCCAGGCTGAATATTCCAAGTTCCCCCAACCTTTCCTCATAGGGCTTCCATTCCATCGCACTGATCATTCTTGTCGCTCTCCTCTGGACTTGCTCCAGTTTGGCTGCATCCTTCTTAAAGTGAGGTGCCCAGAACTGAACACAGTACTCAAGGTGAGGTCTCACCAATGCTGAATAAAGAGGAACTAGAACTTCTCGCGACTTGGAAGCTACAGTCCTCTTAATGCAGCCTAAAATGGCATTTGCTTTCTTTGCAGACACAACACACTGCTGACTCATGTTCAGCTTGTGATCCACGGCTACTCCAAGATCCCACTCACATGTTGTGCTACTAAGCCAAGTATCCCCCATTTTATACCTGTATTTTTATTTTATTTCCTAAGTGCAGAACCTTGCACTTAGAATCATAGAATCATAGAATCATAGAGTTGGAAGGGACCTAGTAGGTCATCTAGTCCAACCCCCTGCCTGCAGCAGGAATTCCCCCTAGAGCATCTCCAACAGGTGCTCATCAAGCCTCTGCTTGAAGATCCCCAGTGAGGGAGAGTCCACCACCTCCCTTGGCAATCTATTCCACTGCCAAACCGCCCTCACCGTCAGGAATTTTCTCCGGATTGCCAGCCGGAATCTCCTTTCTTGCAGTTTGTACCTATTGGTTCTACTTCTGCTTTCAGAAGCAGCTATGAACAAATTGGCCCCTTCCTCCATATGACAGCCCTTCAGGTATCTGAAGCTACAGTCCTCTTAATGCAACCTAAAATGGCATTTGCCTTCTTTGAAGACACATCACACTGCTGACTCATGTTCAGCTTGTGATCCACGGCGACTCCAAGATCCCGCTCACATGTTGTGCTGCCAAGCCAAGTATCCCCCATTTTATACCTATGTTTTTGGTTTTTATTGCCTAAGTGCAGAACCTTGCACTTCTCCCTGTTGAAATTCATTCTGTTTGTTACAGCCCAGGATTCCAGTTTATCCAGATCCTCCTGGAGGTTTCTCCTATCTTCTGATGTGTTTGCTACTCCTCCCAGTTTGGTGTCATCTGCAAATTTGATCAGGCTCCCCCATATCCCTTCCTCCAAGTCATTGATGAAAATGTTAAAGAGAACCAGTCCCAAGACAGAGCCTTGGGGTACCCCACTAGAAACTGACCTCCAGGTTGACACAGAACCATTTACTAAAACCCTTTGAGTGCGGCCATCGAGCCAGTTGCAGATCCACCTAACAATTGCCCTGTCTAGCCCATATTTTTCCAACTTCCTAATTAAAATGTCATGTGGGACTTTGTCAAATGCTTTGCTGAAGTCAAGATAAATGACATCCACAGCATTGCCTCTGTCCAGTAAGCTCGTAACCCGATCAAAAAAGGAGATCAGATTTGTCTGGCAAGATTTATTCTTGGTAAATCCATGCTGGGTTGTTTTGATCACCGAGTATCATAGAATCATAGAATCATAGAGTTGGAAGGGACCTAGTAGGTCATCTAGTCCAACCCCCTGCCTGCAGCAGGAATTCCCCCTAGAGCATCTCCAATAGGTGCTCATCGAGCCTCTGCTTGAAGATCCCCAGTGAGGGAGAGTCCACCACCTCCCTTGGCAATCTGTTCCACTGCCGAACCGCCCTCACAGTCAGGAATTTTTTCCGGATTTCCAGCAGGAATCTCCTTTCTTGCAGTTTGTACCCATTGGTTCTAGTTCTGCTTTCAGAAGCAGCTATGAACAAATTGGCCCCTTCCAATACTTGTACTTGTCTAGATGTGCACAAATTGTGTGTTTTATGATTTGCTCTAATATCTTGCCTGGGATTGAAGTCAAACTGACTGGTCTATAATTTCCCGGGTCTTTTTTTTTCCCCTTCTTAAAAATTGGGACTACATTTGCCCTCTTCCAGTCCAGTGGCACTTCTCCATACCTCAAGGATTTCTCAAAGATGATTGACAGAGGCTCTGCAAGGACATCTGCCAGTTCCTTAAGAACTCGAGGATGCAGCTCATTTGGTCCAAATGACTTGAATTCATTTAGGCCTGTTGAACTTCTCCCTGTTGAAGTTCATTCTATTTGTTACAGCCCAGTATTTTAGTTTATCCAGATCCTCCTGGAGTTTTCTCCTGTCTTCTAATGTGTTTTTGCTACTCCTCCGAGCTTGGTGTCATCCGCAAATTTGATCAGGCTCCCCCGTACCCCTTCCTCCAAGTCACTGATGAAAATTTAAGGAGAACCAGGCCTCTTTCTCTTTCTCTTAGAACTGCCATACTTGAATCCCAGCATCCTCTGGCAAATTATAACAAAATAATGACCAAAATAAGATCTCTTTTCATTACCACAAAGCCCATCACACAAAACTGAACACAATTTTCAAATGATGTCTGGTTTGATTGAGAGTGCATTTCCCATAAACACTTATTAGCCAGGGCTCTTAGAAAGCTAAGGATTAGCTATTCGACTGATAACCTCTCTGCTTATATTTCACTAAGAAGAGCCTATAAAATCCTTTTAAAAACAAAAAAGGACACATATGCAAGAAAATCCTGGCAGGACTTGGCCCTGGCTATGACAAGGAAGGACTCCTCTAAATTCTGGGCTATGATTTCTAGAGGCATGAGTGTTCAACACGGCGCTCTTGATAATCAAATTACATCCTCATAGTGGCAAACTCACATCTCGATAATTTTCTCAGAAAGAGGCAGCTCTACTCCATCAACCTTGGCTTATGAACTGGTTGTTTCTTCTGCCGATCTTCTATCAGCTTGGGACCAGGTTACGCTGGAAGAAATTAAAACTCTGCTCTCTTCTGTTCCAGGAAATAAAGCTGCTTTTGGGCCTGCTTTCTGGAAGAATAACAGAAATAACGGGCCTGCTTTCTGGAAGAATCCCTGCTGACAGAGGTGTCTGACAAGGATGTTTGTTAGTCCCATTCCTTTTTAATTTCTACATAAATCATATAATTGAGGTATTGCAGGGTCCTGAGTTTTTTCCCCCGGCTATAGGGACAAGGAAGCTATCCATCCTTCTTTGGCATAGATTTGTTTTCAATCACACCCATCGGACGACATAAATTATTGCAAAGACTAATCTCCTATTGTGCCCAAGAAAAAAACTTATTATTAACCACAATAAAACCAAAATGGTGATTTTCGGAAATAAACAGAAGAGATACAAATGGTCTATTGGTGATACCCAGATTGAACAAGTTAAGGCTTTCAAATATCTGGGTGTCACTTTCAATACCAATCTTTCCAGGACTCCCCATCTAAATTCGGCTAAACTTAAAGCAGACCACTCTACTCAACTATTACTGCATTTTATGAGGTCTAAGGGAGTGAATCTTACAGCTCCTGCGATAGTGGTCTTTGCCAGAAAAATTATCTCTCAGTTGATTTTTGGGGCTGAAATCTGGGTCATTTTCAAACTTCTATTATAGACCCCATTCAAAACAATATTATTCGCCTGCTTCTGGGTGTTCCGCAATTAACGCTATCTTCCCTTATTAGAGTGGAAGTTGGATTATTCTCAATTACAGCTCATTGTCATACTGCCCTTGCAGTATCTATACTCTTCTGGTATAGATTAGTTTTTATAGAAGCCTCCCACCTCCCCAAACTATTTTTTTCTGAACAAATTTCCAACCCTGCACTCCATTCCTGGGCATCGTTAGTTAAACCTATTTTAGAGTCTTAAGAAATAAGCGTGAGTGCCCTACCTTCATATATTTCTCCTAAGGTCAAATGTGGGCTGGAAGACAAAATTCGTCTTTTTCACATGAGATATGATCTTTGTGCTATCTTCAGCTCACCATGTTCATATTCGATATCACACAACAAAACAACTTTTGTTTCTGAGAACTATTTGTCCTGCCTAACTATCCCAGCTATGCATAAGGCTTTTACTGCTTTACGCTTTCAGAACATGCAGACCTCAATGTTGGAAGGCAGATTTAAAAGCATCCCCTATGCTCTCAGATTGTGTATTTGTAAAACGAGGGAAGTTGATTATATTGCGCATTACCTTCTAAGATGCCCTCTCTTCGAAGCCCCCAGATTAAATTTCCTTACGAATGTTATTGCTTAGTTTCATGATATGTCTACCTTTGATTTGATTTGCTGGCTTCTGAGCAATGCAGACTGTGAAATCACTTCTAAAGTTGCAAAATCTGCCCTTGCGGCCAAAACCATCAGGCCCAAATTTTTGGATGGTACATGACTATATCCTGGTTATTTTTAAACTACAAATTAAGGCTAAATATTAGCTGTTTTGCTCTTTGTAAACTAGCAAATGAGATATGAAACCTTTTGCCTTTGTGAATCTGCTTACTTTTAACTTTGATGTTTTATTTATATGTCCATTTAGCTGAGTTATACTTTTAATGTCTGATCCAGATTTTATATTGAATTATGGCACTGTCTAGCCTTTTATTTTGTAATGACTTAAGGTTAAGCAAATAAAATATTACTATTACTATTAATATTGAGATCATTTGGGATTTACTTCTGAATAGACATGCTTAGGATTGTATACATATTCATGTTTATTAAAGCAGTTTTATTTCTATAGAACCACAGCTGCAGCCATAATTGCCCTTCCAAGGGAACATGTGCCACTGAATTCAGCAGGACTGAATGAGCGAGAACTGAATGATATAGCTTTGGTCCTGAGAGGAAGTAAGTCCTGTTGAGTGTCATGAGGCTGCCTTCTGAGTAAACATGATTACGATCAAGCTGGAAAGGATATGTTATTTTCACCACCCAAATTTCTTTCTTGGTTGTCTTCATTGTGGGTTGTGATCATTCATATTTAAACCCAGAATGGAGAACAATGATCTTACCACAAGAGCTCATTTTTTTCTGTGATGGTTCAATGTTATGATTACTTTATGCCCTTTTAACCAGTTCATGTGCCACCTCATAAAAACTGAAAGTGAAATAATATAGCGGAACTTTGAATACATAAAGCTGGAGAGCCCCAATAGCCAACAATAATCATCTTTGAAAATGCAGCTGTTTTATTTTTTTTCTCCAGTTTCTTTTTTTCTGAGGAGGAATAATAATTTGTAAAGCTGAGTTCCATCACTAGGTGCCGGTCTCTCCTCCTTTAACCACACAGGCAAATTGTATCCTCAAAAAGAAAAAAAAAACTGTTAAAAAAATTTGTCCTTCAAAATATATATGGTATATACAGAGTGGGCCAAAAGTAGGCTTATTGATGTTTCACTATTGGTTTTGTATTTTAGATCTAATTTTTTTCCAAACAACAATTACAAACCAGTATTCTATATCAGTTATCTATGATTTGGAAATGTACATAAACAGTATTGAACAAATATGATTGTAACAAATACATATAAATGTAAAAAATGTGTTTTTTAATGCAAAGTGCATGCCTACTTTTGTTTAAGGCTACTTTTGGCCCACTCTGTATTGTCAAACCATTAGATTCTCATGTTGAAAAGGATGCACATTTAGAAAACTCAACCACAGATCCTGTTATCAAACCTTGACAATCAGCCACAAAAAATAACCTCACATATGTGTAGAAAGTCATCTTGTTAGATTGACTTTAGCTGTGTTGTGCTGGCCTACCATGAATGGTACATTTACTCTGGTGTGCCAAGCAAAAATATTTATGGGACAGCTGTAATGGCTAATAAAATAACCATTTTATTTTAGTGAGGAAAAAATGTACAATATCTATAAGTACTCTGCACATTTTGATAAACACGTCCTATGACCTCATGAAGAAACTCCATGTACTAGTTCTCAAGCACAGAGACAAAGCCACAAGAAAGGAGGAAGCAGAAAGCAGGAAGCTCTGAGGTTTATGGCATCAAATATTCTAGTGATGTGAGAAAAGCTGGTAGCCAGCTGAGTGAGAAGGAACCAGTTCACCCAGTTTGGATTTGTGCTATGTTCATAATGCAAAGAAGAATTTTCAGATATGATTAAAATCTAGACAAAATCGAGACAAATTTTAATCTTACTGGTTTGGTTGTCTCAGAAATTTCTCTCCGAAATTTGCTTGAGGACAAAACCCCAAGCTGGCACAGAGCTTTTCATTGAGCAAAATGTTGGTAATGATCATTGTTATTTTTGAAATTATATTCTGTCTCTTTTCACTCAATTTTCAGCAGGTTTTGAGACCAAGAAAATGCATGGTTGAAGTAAGCCTGATTTCTTTTAAATTAATATTTTATCTATTTTATGATCACCATTATACTGTTTTGTCTGTTTCTATGCCAATAAAGATAAACTGATTTGAATACAATGTCTCTCAGTGAAATTTGGCACTGATGCTGGTTTAAGAAAAAAAAATCATATAAACTGATACAATGTTACCACCAGAGAGCAGGCAATTGGAATTAAGGTTAAACACAGCAATTAGTGCCCAGTCCTAACTGCATCATCAGTCTTATCTATAACGTACAATACTCTTTTTGTCAGTGCAGCAGTTGCTGCAAGAACTAAAGGGGTTGTGAATATACCATAAAGCATGAATAAAGTTTTCAAGGATGAGAAAGATCTATGTTGTGATAAATATTAGCCCATTATCACCCACTTGTCATTAGATATTGTGAGAAGCATATTTAGGTGAACCAGCCCCAAGAGTTGGTTTTTATACTATTGCATTAGAATTGAATGGTAAAGGATCATACAAAGGACTTGTGAAATGCTCGTAGATTGCAACATCCACAGGGATGTTTGAATGTCTTTTCCTTCTATGAGGGTTTGTCATGAACCTCACTCCCCTTCTCACTAAACAGCTCCACTGCTATTTCCTCCTGCTTCCCCTCAGCCATATCTAGCCCAGATATCTCTCAAAGGATGGAGACCAAACAGGTGAGTTGCAGTTAACACAAGATGATCTTTACTTCAAAATGAGGCACAGAAGCTTAACAGTTTCATACAGGCTCTTACTTTGTTACAGGTGACCAACACAATAACAGGGCTCGCAGGCTCCAACAACAGGTAAGCTAACCACCAAGACTCTCCCCTTGAATCCAGCTTCAGTCTTATTTTTTTCCTTGATGATAGTTATGTCACGTCTTCATTCTTTCTTTATAGTCAGCTGCACCCCCCTGCTTCTCGTACAACTCCACTCAAAATGGTGAGTAACCAGGCAAGCAGGCAATAACAAAAGCAACCATTAACTTATGTCTCTTTTCTTTCAGGTGTTGGGCACTCACTCGTGGTCCTGTTCCCAGGACAAGGTCACCAACTAGTAGGGACAGTGATTGATGCCTTCATTCCACTCCTGTCCCATCCCTCTTCCATTTGTCTTTCAGGCAGAGCCATGAATCAGTAGGCGCCCAGCACACTCTCTAGTGGTGACTCCTTCAGCTTCTCCACAACCACTGCTGTTTTCCCACTCTTTTTCCCTTTTATCCCCCTTCTCTCTTCTCCCCTTTCTTTCCTCTTCCATGGGAGAGCCAGAGTCCTTCCTTGTGCTCTGAAATGGCTACATCCTGTTCCTTCTAGGGCAGTGGTTCTCAATCTTCCTAATGCCATGACCCATTTATAAGTTCCTCATGTTGTGGGGACCCCCAAACATAAAATTACTTTCGTTGCTACTTTATAACTGTAATTTTGCTACTGTTATGAATCACATGTAAATATCCAATATGCAGGATGTATTTTCATTGTTACAAATGAAATGTGTGTTCTATGCACACATTGAACACAGTGGGATTTATTTTAGAGGATTGGGCATAGGATTGGGCCCTGAGGATGCAATCCTACCCACATTTACATGGGACTATAATGTAAATCCCTGACTATAATGGGATTTATTTATAAATCCCTGAATATAATGGCATTTATTTCAGCGTAGGCATGCATAAGATAGGGCCCTGAGGCTGTCAGTCAGCCCCAGTGTGTATGCAGCTACAGCTGGACGTCTGGCAAGCCTGACCTAGCCCCCTGCACCAGGGGTCTTTAGGTGACCCCCAGGAAACCTCTAGGCAACCCCGAAAGGAGCCCCGACCCCAACTTTGAGAAACGCTATTCTAGGGCCTCCTCCCAGGCATCTCTTTCCTTAACCCTTTCACTGGTGAAAACTTCAAGGGGCTGAGGGGCCTCACCACAGGGTTACAGAGTGATGGAAAACATGACAAAATGAAAGCAATCACCCCCCCTCCAAAAAAATGCTTCCAGCTCTGAGGGAAACCATCCCCAGTGATCACTGCCAGGTAATGAATCCCACAGGGATTTCATCACCTGGTTCAATAATAATAACAATAAACTTTATTTATATCCTGCCTTTCTCCTGGAGGGTATTTGCTGGTGCAAAGGCCACCACATCATGCTCATGATAAACCTCCTCCCATGTGGTGGATGGGGCCATGCCTGGGGGAGTTGGATGTAGTGATGCTTCATTATTAGTCTCTTGAGATTTTTTTGCTATAATATTTGACAGAACAGAGAGATTTCAATGCGGCACTCAGTATAAAAATATGTATCAAATCAAATATAACATGATAACATGATTCAGAAACAAAATCTGAAACAAATTCAGAAACAATTCAGAAACAATATGATTCAGATTACTAAAATCTTAGTAATTTGGTCCAGTAATGGTGTGAGTGTTACCCAGTGAGTGTTACCTCTGTGAGTGTTACCCAGTGCAGAGCTACACCTCCCTAGCAATGCTATTGTGTGCATACATTTTGAAACATTTGGAAAACACATTTGAAATGTATAGATATTTGCCATGACATCCACAGCAATGTGTATTAAACATTCTGAATAAGAGTATACTTTGTTTTTCCAAAATATGTTTAATTTTATGTACACTGGTATTTTTTTAAAGGCTTTTTAATGAGAACACAAAATTGCCCCAGCAGAAAAATACTCGCATACTGTTCTGTTTTCTTTGGAGGAAAAATTTCAGCCTATCCTCTCTCTCTCTCTCTCTCTCTCTCTCTCTCTCTCTCTCTCTCTCTCTCTCTCTCTCTCACACACACACACACACACACACACACAAACCCGCTCTGTCTGGCATAAAATAGTCAATCCAAATGTTTACCGAAGCATCTCAATTCTGTCATATCAGATTGGTATTGAATATCATCCATTACAATGCCATTTTGTCTCATTTTTCTGATATTCTTTCTATTATGACAATTCTGTTTATCTTGCACATGTGTATACAGTAATAAGAATATAAATTTGTAGGTGAAAATGAATATGTACCACTGATGTTGTTCAGTCTTTATTATGTAGATCTGAGGAATAGGAGGACAAAGCAGGTCCTTCACAGGTGAGGAAAGTAGTTCTCCCATTTCTGATCAGTGAACTTTTTCTGAACTGAACTGAAATGGAATAGGCAGATGGAGAGATGGATGGGTGGGAAGGTGGACAGATGAATAGACAGATGCACAAAGTGAAGTGGTGACTTCTACTGTACAAGGTATAAGTTACTTTTAATTTTTATTTAAAATGCATTTTTTATCTCATAAAGCTAACAGCAATTTCCCCTTTCTTCAAAACAGTCGTTAAGGGTAAAGATTCAGACAGAAAAATAAAGGGTAGACTCTTCTGCCATTCTATTTAATGAATCCCTATATCGGGAGCAACTGGATTACTCCATTGCATCCAATACAAAGACACAATACCATTTCAGAGACCTATTGGAAAGGGGCAAAACCAAAATGTTGGATAATCCAGGGTTAAAACCAGGACTCTCTGGAAATGGTTGCTACTTATTCAATTCATAGCTCTGTCCTTAATTTGTACTGGAACAGGCAGGTTGGTGTGCTTGTGCTACATCCCATGTAGGCTTCAGGCAGCCCGTGGTTCTACCCAAAACAAGAAGAAATGTTTCCCATTACCTTGGGAGTTCCACTGCAGCCCCAATCGTTCTACTCAAATCTGTGCCACCTCAATCAGCAGTGCAAATCTGCCACATCAACTGGCAGCGAAATCAGACTGCTCCAGGCTGTCTGGGATGGGGCTGAGCATCTGGCATAAAGGAATTTTAAAAGGCTTTTTAATTAGAACACAAAATTGCCCCAAGAGAAAAAATAAAGACAAGCAATCTATTCTGCTTTCTTTGGAGGAAATTCTCCCTCCCTCCCTCTCCCTCTCTCTCTCTCTCTCTCTCTCTCTCTCTCTCTGGTGTAAAATAGTCAGTCTAATGGCACACTGTCCCAAAAGTGCTCACAATCTAAAATGCAAAAGGACACCAGCAGGTGCCACTAAAAGGACAGCAGAAGCCACTAGATTGACCATTTAAATAGTCAGTCAATGGTGTTAGGATCCAACCACTTCCTGCATCCCACCTGCTCTCTTCCACCCAAATGCCTCCTTCCCATTCTACCCTCCCATATCCCTTCAGATCCCTATACTGGTGCAAAGTTACCCAACAGGATGCATCCAGCACAGATGAGCCAGAACATACACTTGCAAAGGACTCCCCTACTCCTGTAAAATATGTGTGATTTATGGCATGTTTGTGACACCTCCAGGCCAGGGCAAGGGAAAGTGCACGTTTGGATTGCTTCCATTGCAACTCATTTAATTCACAGAACATTAGTGTGCCCTGACAAAGTGTTTGGTTATTACTGGGATAGAAGAACAGGAAGTCATGGAAATAATTTCTAAAAGCTCTTTTTGATAGTGGACCTTCTCTGATGTTACCTCATGGGAAGAACTGAAATGCTTACTGAAAAAATACGTCTTGCATAACTTTTGACTTGGGGTTCACAAAGCAAATATTACCTGAAACTTAAAGTTGTTGATGTGAGATAAAAATGTTCAGATGTTGAAGACTGTGGCTTTCAAAGCCATTCTGGGAAACCCCATGGTTCCTTGGAAGCTTATCAGGAGTTTTTCAACCAAAAGGCCAATAATGATGAATAAGATTCCCTGAAATACCACAAATTGCCCATCACCGCTTTTTTGTTTCCTAACCACAGGGAAATATTGGTACTCTGAATTCACATGGAGCAACGGGTATGCAAGACACCCTAGAAAACTTTGCAGAAGCATCCGAAATATACTATGTTTCCATGGTAGATAAGAGGGATTTCCTGATCAGGTAAGGGAAGACAACACCATTTAAAAATTTTTTAGTATCGTTGTTGGCAATATTTTCCAAGACCAACTTGTCAGTTAGGAGGAGATCTGAAGTAGAAATGCTGGCTCAAATTACATGCTCTTTATCATTCTGTGACCACTGCTCCATAATAATGGCTCTGCTAGCATGCCTTAAGTTTTTTCTCATACCAAGAAAATGCTACTGAAAAATAAATTCTGATATACAAAGCAATACAGTGGTGCTTCACATAAAGAGCTTAATTCGTTCTGGAGACATGCTCTTTACATGAAATGTTTAAATGAAGCGTTTAAGTGAAATGTTGTTTAAGTGAAGTGGATTTTCCCATAGGAAATAATGGAAACTCAGATGATTGGTTTCACAACCCCCAAAATCTATCTATCTATCTATCTATCTATCTATCTATCTATCTATCTATCTATCTATCTATCTATCTATCTATCTATCTATCTATCTATCTATCTATCTATCTATCTATCTATAAAAGACAAAAGTCACGGACTCACTCACTCATCAATGCCCTGCCAAAATCACTGGGCCTAGAAGCGTGAAATTTGGGATTAGTGTTCCTTCCATGACTGAGGGATGCACTAAGAACTGCTTTTCAGAAATTCCAACCGGAAAGGAGTAAAATGGGGTGCAAAGCGTTTTCTTCCCTATGCTTTGCATTGAAGAATCAGTGACTGAGGTTTTCTCTGCAGCAACCCCGGGACCTAGAAGCATGAAATTTGGGGAGGGTATTCCTTTTGTCACATAAACACCCACCAAGAACCGATGTGGAAAAATTTAACCCCTTGCAGGGGTAAAAAGGGGTGCTACATGTTTTTGTCCAATACATGACTGACTAACCTCCAGCTGATTTGGTGCTCGGTTACTGGTGCACTGGGGGGATATTGTTAGAAGAAAGAGGTTGCATTGGGGAGGATGCTGCACAAGGGGGGTTGTACATGGGAAGATGTGCATGGTGGGTTGATACACATGGGGGATGATATGTATGGGGGATGTTGCGATTGGGGAAGTTACGCATGGGGAAATGATGCACTTGGAGGACTGATGCGCATGGAAGATATTGCATATGTGGGATTTATGTGCATGTGTGGTTGAGGTGCATGGGCGATGTTACGCATGGTGACTGGTGTGCATGGGGGACTGATACCCATGGGGGTTGATGCACAAAGGGGAGATGATGCACATGGGCGATGTTGCACATGTGGGATTTATGTGCATGTGTGGTTGAGGTGCATGGGACTGCACATAGGCTGCACATGGGAAATAGGCTGCAATCCTAAAGACACTTTTCTGGGAGTAAGACCTATTTAACACAATGGGACTTACTTCTGTGTAGACATGGTTAGGAGGCTGCAATCAAAGTCACTTTCCTGGGAGTCTTACCTGGGCTGCTGCTGGAGGTTTAAGCTGGCCAGTGGGGGCCCTTGGGAGCAGTTAGGTGCAGCTGCCTCTGGCACCCCCAGGCAACTGCCTCCAAGTTGGGGGCAGTTAGAGGCAGCAGCGCTTGCCGGCAGCCACACAAAGCATCAGGGCTGCATAGAACATATGCCAATAGTGCATTTGCTTGTTAAGTGAAGTGGAATTTGTTATGTGAAGCAAGATTTCTTGGAAATTCATGTGAAATACTTGTTATGTAAGGCACTTCTATGAGAGGTACCACTCTAAGTGCCAGGTATGGATACTGCACAAGGTACAGCAATACACATAGCCTGGCACATAATGTTAAAGTCATCATTGTACCCTACGTGATCCTAGGCTGGTATTTTTAAGGGACTTTTTGCACTGGAAATAAATCATAATCATAAATCATAGACCAAGTCATAAATGTATTCACAGTAATCATTTTGTAGTTGGCCTGGTTTCTGGACTTGGTATGGCCTGAAATGGATCTGCAGAATACGTTCCATCAAATGACACCAATCTCTAGAAAGCTCATTCCCAAATTAAAGTTAAACTTTACCAAAAGGAATCTGAACAGCTTAGAACCAATCCTAACCCTATCTTCTCCCCCAAATTTTTTGGATTAACACCTTCTTCAAAGTATTCCCTAAATTATTTTAATTTACTGATTAACCCCAATTTGAGGAGGTTTTATGCTTGCTTGCCTTAACATTTTTCCATCGGCAATGCACTTTGGCCATTTTTCAAAGACCCCTAAAGACCAAAGGCTTTGTTTATTTTGCCATTTGTCTCTGGATACTTTAGGTCATATTATATTTCAATGTCCTGTCCATCACAATCTCCATAAGTTATTTCTGTATTCTTGGCTATCTTCCTTTGATGATTCCTTCCCAGACCTTCTCCCTATCTTCTAGAGCCATCAGTGGCCCCCCTTACTGCTGCAGTATCAAGTTTCCTGGCTGAAATTATGAAATTGACTGTTTTATTGTAATGTAGCATCCTAGAAGGCTGAGGAGACATGATTGCCCTCTTCAGATACCTCGGGTTATTTGTTCATAGCTGCTTCTGAAAGCAGAACGAGGACCAATGGGTTCAATCTGCAAGAAAGAAGATTCTGCTTGGATAGCCAGAAAAAATTCCTGACAGTGAGGGCAGTTCGGTAGTGGAAAAAATTGCCAAGCGAGGTGGTGAACTCTCCCTCACTACGTGTCTTCAAGCAGAGGCTTGACGAGCACCTACTGGAGAAACTCTAGGAGGATTTCCTGCCGCAGGTATGGGTTTGGACTAGATGACCTACGAGGTCCTTTCCATGATTCTATGATTCCTAAATCTATATACAGGTTTAAATCTATATACATATACATCACTGTGACTCACAGTAAGTGACTCACTCACTGACTCATCACCGCCCTGCCAAAACCTCTGGGCCTAGAAGTATGAAATTTGGGGTAGGTGTTCCTTCCGTGACGGAGGGGTGCACTAAGAACCGGTTTTCAGAAATTCCAAACGGAAGGGGGTGAAAAGGGGCGCAATGCGTTTTCCTCCCCATACTTTGCATTGAGAATTGCTGACTCAGCAACATTCCACCCCAACTGCTGGGCCTAGAAGCATGGAATTCTGGGAGGGATCCTTTTGTCACCTGAACACACACCAAGAACCATCTGGAGAAATTTAACCCTTCAGGGGCTGAAAAGGGGGCAACGTGTTTCTGTCCTATACTTAACATGGGAGACTGAATAACATCCAGCCAATTTGGTGCTCAGACCATGGTGAACTGGAGGATGTTTTCTGGAGGAAGATGTTGCACTGGCGAGGATGCTGCGAATGGGAGGAAGTGGTGCATGGAGGGAAGTGGCGCATCAGCGGATGATGCGCGTGGGGAAAGTCACGCAAGAGGGGATGATGTGCATTGGAGGAAGTTGAGCATGGGTGGAAGTTGCACATGGGTGGAAGTTGCACATGGGGGATGATGTTCATGGGGGAAAGTTGCGCATGGGGAAAGCTGTGCATGGGGAAAGTTGCGCATGGGGGAAGTTGCGCATGGGGGGAAATTGCGCATGGGGAAAGTTGCGCATCGGTGGATGATGCGCATGGGAAAAGTTGCGCAAGGGGGAAAGTTGCCCATGGGCGGATGATGCGCATGGGAAAGTTGCGCATGAGGGGATGATGCGCATGGGTAGAAGTTGCGCATGGGGGAAAGTTGCGCATGAGGGAAAGTTGTGCATGGGGGAAAGTTGCGCATGAGGGGAAGTTGCGCATGGGGGTTTATGTACACACAGGGAAGTTGTGCAATGGGGAACGTCGTGCATGGGGAAAGTTGCGCATGGGGGAAAGTTGCACATGGGCGACTGATGCACATGGGGGACTGATGCATATGGGTTGTTGATGCGCCCGCAACACGGGTATGCTTTTCGCTAGTTTTCAATAAAAAATCTCTGGGTTAAGTGTGTGATTTTTGAGCAAAACATGCAGGCATCTCCAAATATGCAAACAGATTTGCCAATTAAGTTTTCGCAAGCCCAAAGAAAACTTTTATATTAAGGATATGAAAAAAATGCAGGTGTTTCATTCAGCATGAGTAATAAAAAGGTGCAGCTTTGCATTTATTCTTAAAGACTCTGCAATTGTTAATCACTGCCAAGTCAGTCTTATTCCCATGCAGATAATATTTCCTGAAATGTATTTGAAATGGTGAACAAATTCTAAGCCAAAGGAACGGAAAATAAGAGGTACCTGCACTTATAATCTGGATTCTCCTTAACATCTCTTATCAAAGCAATGCATTTTCACAGAGTCGACATAAAAAATGCAAACGAACCCTTTAACTCCCAACTGGAGAAAGACTCAAGGGTAGGAGACATAGTTCATCTTGCCAGAACCTGCCTTATCATGCAGGAGGAAGAATAAATAAAGTCATTATTCTCACCTACTTTTTGGGGGTTGTTTGTTTGTCTTCTAATTGAATCATCTGTTACTTTCGAAAATTCACAACCCCATCAGATTGATAGCAGGAAGCTGCTGAAATATTGATTTAGTTATAGAAATGTCTGTGTTGGCAGGCAAGTCTTCTTATTGCCTCCAAAGAAAATTTGGCATTAGAAGAAATTATGAAAAGAAGTTTTAACAATTCAACAAAGTTTATAACAATTTACTTCTGGCTAAGAAACCTTGATTTCATCGTGCTGAAAATCTATGCATCACCCCTAGTGTAGGGGAAGGATTTTAGTTTTATTCAGGTTAGTGGAAAATTTGAATTATTGGGACTCCTTTTCTAAAAGGTATGTGGAAAGTGGAAGTCATGGTTAGGCCAGTGTTAAGACCAGTGTGGTGAAGTCAGGTCTGATGGACATTAGACAAGGTTATTTACTTGCACCCAAAACCCCCCAAAAACATATTTATAGAACTCTATAATTACTGTATTTCCTTGCTTATTACACACACCAGACTATAACACACACCTTGATTTCAGGGTGCATGTTATGGTCCGGTGTGGCCGAGCCTCAGCGCCACCTCCTCCAGCGCACCCAAGCCACTCCAAGACTTGAGCATGCTGGAGGAGGGCTCTCTGGCCCTGTGAGACTGGGAGAGAGCAGAGAGAGCAGAGGGAGAGCAGAGCCCCCTTCAAAGCATCCAACCCTCTTAGAGGGTTGGACGTTCTGATGAGGGTCTGCCCTAGCCACGCGAGGCTTGGGAGGGCCTTGTGGGACCTCTCCCAATCTTGCGATGCTAGGGCAGAACCTCGTCAGAGTGCTCAAGCCTCTGAGAGGCTTGGATGCTCTGGGAGAAGTGGCCTTTTGGTCGCTGGGGAAGCCAAGGAAGCCCTATACTGGCTTATTCAACTCAGAGCTTTTTTTACTCCCTTCTGGGAGTAAAAATGAAAATTATAAATTATTAGTTGCATTTTTATACATATTGGAAAACTAACCTGAATAAAACTGTCAGTGCAATCCTATTTGTGTTTACTCAGAAGTAAGTTCCATTGAGTTCAGTGGGGCTTACTCCCAGGAAAGTGCTTTTCGGATTGCAGTCTGTGTGCTTCAAAAGCCAATACTGTGCATGTCTGAAGTCTATGCCCTAGGCATTTCACCTAATTAGCCTAAAAAGAAAGCACTAGCCCTGGGTGAAGCACACAGAGTAATGGGTCAGCTAAGACATGTTTGTCCCCATGAAACTTTCTAGATTACTTTGTCAAATCACAGTCTGTACTCAGATGATCCTCCTCAGGGCTCAGCAAACTCTGGCCCAAGGAACCCGATCCAGTATTCCTATGACTGAAATTCTTTGTTCAGGAAATCAGGGGGACTGTTTCCAGGACAGCACAATGTTTGTGGAAATCCTGTCACAATGTCCAATGGTATATTGCACCACAATGGGCCATGTTGTCCTGATCTCAAACACATAGTGCCAATCACAATGGGGACACACATTCTCAGTGCTCACCAGTTGGCACTTTGTATACTGCTGCTCTACATCATAATTTGTAAAAACAAGAACAAACCCATGATTGCATGCTGCCTCCTTTCCTCCCCATCCTTAGTAGTCAAATCATAATTTCTATTACCTAAATCAGCTCCTGCCAACCAAGCAGTTTAAAAACATGGAAATGGAAGTAGATAAATACCAACTGTGAAAGCACAATCAAAATTAGAACCTGTTACAAATCTAGAATATAAATATGAAAATAGCTAAGGCACAGTCCAAGAAAAAGGGCTGGCTTGGACTGTGCCTTGGAGGCCAAACTGTATGCAATGAAAAGTTTCATGAGGCTATAAATGAATTGCTTCTGCTTTTGAAAAAGCTATATATGAAACCCAGCCTTAGTCGACACTGCTTCAGCAGAGCAACCTTCTTCACTTGAATTCACCTTTAGCCTCCTTTTGGATTTAAGGACTGACAATTCTTTTGTATGCACCCTTGAAATATAGTGTCTCCAACGTTATGCATGATAGCTGATGTATGATTCAAGGACTCTGGAACTCTTGTAATAAATGGCTATTTTCATATCTATAGTCTACCTTTGTAACATGTTCTAATTTTGATTGTGCTTTCACGGTTGGTTCTCTGACCATTGTGTTAGTCCTGACTGACACTAGTGTGCACTGCTCATCCCCATTCCAACCAAAGACCCAGTGCTGTCTGAAAATGCCTCCATGGACATGTGGCCAGCATGACAAAATGCCAAAGTGCATCACCAAAGTGGTATTTATTTATCTACTTCCATTTCCATATTTTTAAACTGTTCTGGAAAGGAAAACATGTTGTCCTTGGACTAGGATTTACGGAAGGCTTCTTCCTTGTCATAGTCTGAATTAGAATCAATATCAGATGGCCAGAGCAGGTTGAGGCAAATGGAAGACCGATCCCCCATGGCCTCCAGATAATCTGAAGGAAAGAGCCTGTCTTTCTTGTGGGTCTTCTCCTCAGTGTCTCTACCAGAGAGCTCCCACTTCTCCAAGTCTGAGTCATATGAGGAGGATGAGGAAGAGGACGTAGACAGAGAAAGGAGATCCTGCTTGTGTTTCTTGGAGGTCTTACATTTGGACTTCCCTTTGACTTCAAGATGTTTAGTCTTACACTGCCTTTTTCTAGGTGGGCTAAGTGAGAGTGAGGAAGAGGAAGGACTAGGTCTGCAAGGGGCCGTGGTTTTGGATGTGGTCTTGGCTGAGGACTTGATCATGGCTTTGACAAGAGCTGGGATGGTTTGAGCCTCCCAGCCTCACCTATAGCCTTTTTGATAGAAGCCACCATAAGGGAGCTGGTCATCAGAAGCTGGGGACCCCAGCTCATCTTGATTGCCAAGTGCCATCTGGTTAGGGACCCTGTCTAAGCCCTGATCCTGAGACATGATACTAAGGAGAATGAGTTGGCTGGCACAGCAATTAAACAGTGAACTCCCAAGAAGTCCTTTTAAATTAATCCTCCCTCTGCCTGAGAAAAACCTCCTACTGGATTCCCCCCTTGAGCAGTCCAAACAGGGCTTGAGACTCTCTGCGGGCCCCTGAAGCCAGGCAGAGGACAGGTTGGGTCTTCAAAATGGCAGGCATCCTGAGCAGGGCAAGCACAGAAAATGTCTGGTGTCCAAAATGGCGGGTGTGGTTCAGACACCTGCCTCCTAAGAAGCCCATATTGCAGGAGGTGGTCCTGGACGTGCCAGGCAGGACACGAGACCTCTGTGCCTCAGGAGCTTCTGCTGGGGGCCGGGAGCGCTGATTCGAGAGGTCCGCGTTGCCCCTGAAGGTCGGACCACTCCGCGCCTCCTCCTGTGCTCCGGAGAGTGCTGCAGTGCTGGTAATGAGGCAGAGCCCACAGGCGACCTCCCCCAGTTGCTGAGCAGGCGAGGCGAGAGGACAGAGCCCAAAGGTGCCCTCCTCAACCCCCAAGCCACTGCTGGCTGCGCGGAGGCTGGCCCATTTGAGGCATGGGGAATGGAACCCGGGGAGTCCCCCACCACCTAAGGCCCTTGGGGCCCGTGGAGGATCTTGGCCAGGAGGCATGACCTGTTCTGATGCCCTGGTCCACCTTGAGAAGGGGGTGAGACAAGGGCAGGGGAAAGGAGGCAGAGAGAAAGGGTGAAGAAAAGAAGGAGAGAGACTAGCTGAGCTCTATGGAGTTCAGCAAAAACATGGCCCTACTCATAGGGAGCCAGAGCCAGACTGGGGAGGAGTTGCCCCACGCTAGGAGGAGACAAGTTTCAGTCCGGCCTTCTCTCACTGGAGGGTGGGGGCAAACCCAGGCTTTTCCTGAATCCACCTTTTCCCTCCGCCAGAGAATTTTCCGATAGGAAACAGAATTTTCCCATAGGAAATAATGGAAACTCAGACAATTGGTTCCACAACCCCAAAAATATTCATATAAAAATATTAACTGGATGTAAAAATGATGACAGAACACTGGGATTGAATTCAAAACATGCATTCAATGTGCACGATCTTATGAAGTCTACTTAGATGCAGTCCTAAAGACACTTTCCTGGGAGTAACACCCATTTAACACCTACTTCTGGGTAGATATGGTTAGGAGGCTGCATTCCAAGACACCTTCAAAGTGTCTCCTCACTTTATTTTCTATCCACTGTATCCTTTTCTTTACACCAGAGTGAAGATGGTTTCATATTTCTCGGAATATTCCACAGATCCCAATTAAACACAATATGAAATATTCTTTGAATTGAGGAAGTGGTTAAAAGTGGTTCAGAAGTGGTTAAAAATTTGTTCTCTGTTGTCCCAAATGGCATAACTTGATCTGTTGAACTTATTTGCAGGAGGTTAGACTTTAAAGCAAACATGACAAGATATTTCTAAATGCTGAGAGCAGTTTATCAGTGAAACTACTCTCTCTCTCTTTTTTGCTGGAGAATGTAAAGCAGCACTGGGACAGTCATCCATTGGAGGTATTCTAGTTTGGACTTCCTGAACTGAAATAAAGTTCAATCAAATGACCGCAAGGCCCCTTCCAGCATTATGATTTTATACTTCACAATCATAAAATGTATGATTTCTTGCTGAAATTTTGTCTGGGGATTGCTTACTGAAATTTCTCAAAGATAAATGTGTGTCATCCTCCCCTCAGGCTGTGTCTCCATCCAGTAATATGTTACCTTAATTAGGGCACATAATTTTCACAGTGTGGTAAGTGAGAATGTAAGGTACACTTACAGTGCAATCCAGAGTAACTATGGGGAATCCTTGCTCCAGTGTAAGAACAATTTACTCTGTATTGCAATATAAATTCCCATAGGTTTTCAATAAGTGGTGCCATAACTACGGGTGCACATAATGTCTTTTAAGTGCTCCCATAGTTACTTTGGATTGTAGGGATCATTCTTCTTTAGGCTCAGAGGCAACCAAATAATGTGTCTAGAAAGAGTCCCAATGGGATATATAAAGTCAGCAGCCCTTCCCTATTGTTTAGTAGTGGGAAAACTCAGTGGCGGGTCCAAACTCAGTTCCAGGTAACTCAGGTGGGAAGGCCATGAGAATCTTAGGCCCTACCTAAGACCTTGACAATAAACCAAGAGGCAGAGTAGTCTATACTGAGCATATAGAGATTTAATACATGGTACTTCATATGTTTTTCATATGAATTTCAGTTTTCATTTGCTAATGCACATTTCTGACCCTATGGCCTGAAAAGTAGACGTGCATTTCTGATTCTAGTCAACAGGAAGGGTATAATTTTTTTAAAAAAGTAGCAAGATCTAAATGTAACTTTGCTGAGTTTAAATTATGGTAATGTCAGAAGAATAAAAATTGTGTTTGGGGCTATGAAGCGGCTGATTTGCCTGTGTATAATTCACACCTTATCATTAATGACATACACCAATGTTTTGCTGTTAGACAAGCAATCTAATTTTTTCAAATGTAAATAACCTTGTCTTAAATCTATACTTCTTAGATAATGTTGTGATATCCCCTCTTCTCTCTTTAAAAAAACCCCATAAAAATAATACAGCTTCATTTTTAAAAGGCTTTTACTCAGACAAAAAGCTGGTAATTGTGGGTGTTGCTCAGAAATTCAAAGGTTTTGAATCCAGGCAAGGTGTTGAACACTGAGCGGAAGGAAGACACTAGAAATTACTTTGATGCAGTTATGATCTCTCCCCCTTCTAAACTCTTTGGTTTCTTTTAGGAGTGACAACAGTTTATTCTGCAGTGATTAGTAGGTGATCTTATTTAACAACACACCATGAACAGCTTAATTTCCTGAGTCAAAACTTTGTTCACAGATTGAAAAATGTACCCTTTACAGAGAGGGGAAAAAGCAACCTGTTGCCAGTTCACTTGATTCCCATCCCAATTTACCTTGAAATTCATTGTAATTCATTCAAATTCTCTGCTTTTTATAACAAAACAAATTTGTTCTTCCAGTGTGATGCTTCAGATCAATCCCAGAAGCTCCAGAGAGTCACCAGCTAGTCTGGAATATGTTAGGATAGTTCTCAAGCTGAACTGCAGACTCAGTGCCAGAATGTAGGAAGCTCCATAACTGGAGCTCTTTATTCAGCATTGGTTAGACCTCACCTTGAGTACTGTGTTGAGTTCAGGGCACCTCACTTTGCAGCCAAACTGATGCAAGTCCAGAGGACAGTGAAAAGAATGATCAGTGGGATGGAAGGGAAGCCCTACCAGGAAAGGTTGGGGGAAATTGGGATGTTCAGCCTGGAGAAGAGGAGGCTGAGGTGAGACATGATTGCCCTCTTCAGATACCTGAAGGGCTGTCATAGGGAGGAAGGGGCTCATTTGTTCATAGCTGCTTCTGAAAGCAGAAGTAGAACCAATGGGTACAAACTGCATGAGAGGAGATTCTGGTTGGATATCTGGAAAAAATTCCTGATGGTGAGGGTGGTTCGGCAGTGGAACAGATTGCCAAATGAAGTGGTGGACTCTCCCTCACTGTGGATCTTCAAGCAGAGGCTTGATGAGCACCTGTCAGGGATGCTCTAGTCTAGGGGGATTTCCTGCTGCAGACAGGGGGTTGGACTAGATGACCTACTGGGTCCCCTCCAACTCTATGATTCTATGATTCTATGGGTTTTTCAGGCACAATTGTGATGTTCTTAACTGCTACAGAAGACACACATCATTGTGGGTACAAAAGAATAAAAGAGCAGAATAATAAAGAATGTGAAAAGCCCTGCTGGATCAGGCCAGAGAATCATGTACTGTGGTTCTATGTAGTCCACCCTGTAGTTCACACAGCTAGCTTCTACAAAGGGTGCATGTGTGGCTTTGCTGGATTATGCATGCATTCTTCGCAGCTAGCCAGACTGACGGTGCAGGGGTGCAAGTGGTCATGACGGTACTGCACAACATAGCAATTAGCTGTCAATAGTTCCTTCATGCTCAGCAGTGCTACACAATTTACAGCAGCACTACACTGTTTGCAACAGCACATTATGAGTTCCTACTATGTCATAAACAGATAGGATCATTGGATATTCTAATGTTAGTGGGACAGACGTATGCTTTGCAAAAATGAGGAAGGCTCATTTGTGATTTGTGAAAGGTTCATTTGTGAAAAATCAGGATTTGTGGCTAAAAATAGCAACTATTATCAAGTTGCAAGCTGCTGTATTTTACCTAGAAGTGTAATGTAGATATAGAATCATACAGAAGAGGCTTCTAGGATAAAAAAATTGGCACCTATCAGTCAGCGCACTAAGTTGCAGCTGCTTCTCACCATGAAATCTTGGTATTGGCAAAAGCAAAGCAGGGACGTTGTTATCAGGCAAACGCCAGGGGCATAGTTGAGGGGGAAAGAAACTTAATTCTGGAATTTCTACATCAGCAACAGAGCATACAATCAGCAGGACCACTTAGGAGTTGCCTTTGGAATAATTTTCAAAAGACCCTAAGAACCCATTTTCAAAATACCTAAGAAGAATCAGCAGGCTTAATGATAAATTAATTGATAAATTTGCCTAAGGGAATATGTTATTCTTTAGAAGGCCACTATCTTTCTCACACATTGCCTGAGAGACAGTTTCTGTTACTTTAAGGCTACATCTCTATGCAGATTTAGCTGAGTGAGCACAATGAGTGTTACTTCTGAGTAAACATGCTAGTGCTCTACTATATGTTATATTAATTTGGGATTTTTAAACATTCCATTGTTTGTTTTTAACCATTTATTTGAACACTATTGTTACCCACTAAAAGTGTCTGGTGTGAAATGAGCTAGATCCTTGAATGAAAGGTTGGAGGTTTTAAACTAGAAATAAATGGCAGCTCTCTAAGGAAACTGACTAACCGTCTAAGGAAATAATAATGTTATTAGTTATATTTAACATTGCATGGTCTTAATGAATCATGGTTGTTGCTGTTCTCATCATGAGCTGTGTCCTTTAAAATGTAGAACTAGATCTCTGGCAAAAGGTATACACACACACACACACAAAACCAAAACACACACGCACACACACACGCACACACACACAAACACACAGGTTATCAAATTCCCCAAACTTTTCAATTTATCTTACTAAGAGGAAATGTGAACTTATGCTCCACAAAAGCTACTGAAAAGAATAATGCTGAGGGGACTTGCAGAGTCTGAGAACTGTTTTTGTTTTGTTATAAATAAAAAAGCAATCTAATCCCCCATTATGCCGGCTTAACTTTTGGCACAAATTCTGTCCTGGGACTGTTACAAAACTGCCATAAGGCACATCTATATCACTCCTGGGTAGGTTAGGCCTGTTTGCAGACATGCTGTGGCCTCCCCTCACCACCGTTCTATCATTTTTTTTTCCCACTTCTAGGTCACATCCTGCTTTAGAGACCAGTTTAGAGCAGGCAGTTTCAGATATGCCCTGCAATTCAGAGTAACTACAGGAGCACGTAAGAGACATTATGTGTACCCATAGTGACTGCACCACCTAGTGAAAACCTATGGGAAACTCATATTGCAATCCAGAGCAAATTGTTCTTACACCGGAGCAAGGACTCTCCGTAGTTACTCTGGATTGCATCCTAAGGTTGCAATCCTAACCTCAGTTAGGCTATCCTAAGCCTCAGTCCTGTGCTGATGTTGGCGTGTCACAAAAGTGCTGTAAGGCACTTCTGCTCCACTCTTGGGTGGGTTAGGCTAATGCACAAGCATACACCAACCTTCCCACACCACCAAAGAAAGATAGGCTGGCCTAAATTGCTAGGATTGCACCCCAAATATGTAATGCATAATACTAAAAGGGCAAGATAGGGACAATGGGGATGTTACTACCACAACCACAGCAAGTGCCCTTACTGTGAAATGTTTAAGGATATGATGTCATAGTGCCTCTCTGTGCACTTAAATGACATGTCAATAGTGGTTCCCCCTCTCCCCCCCATGAAATTCAGCATCTAAAGTGATACGTGCTGTCTAAATAAAATTGTTCATAGAGAACTAGATCAATGGGGTTTCTGTTCAAGGCAACTGCTTTAAGGAAGGAAGAAGATTAATTCTGAAGGTGCAGGAGAGGAAATGTACTGCTTATTAAAGCAAGTACAAGTAGATTTTTTTTAAGAGTTGGGAGGAGGAGGGGGAGGAGGAAAATACACTCTAAGAAACCAAAGGGGGGTGAACCATCAACCTGGAAAGAAAGGTATTTTTTGATCTATGGAATGTGCTAGGTATATTTAGACTTAAATGACTTTTCTGAGATGGATGGACTGATAAGGAGGAAATTTAAAACAATATGGCTTTATATTTTATTTTAATTTAATTGTATAAAATGATTATACCCTGCATGCTCTGTTGCCTTTAAGAAAGGTTCAAGATAGTTTACACTATGAAAAATAAGTTCAGCTTTCAAAACAATATAGGTTCCAAAAGTATCCATGCTTAACTGGGAGTAAGAACTATAATTGGAGTTACCATATTTACTTGAATATAATGTGCCATCAAATCTAATGCGCACCCTATAATAATGAAAATATTGTATTTACTTTCATCTAATTAACCATCGAATATAACACACACCCTGATTTTGGAGACTAAATTTGGATGGAAAAGGGGAGCGTTAGATTTGAGTAAATACAGTATTTCTGAGTAGACATTCATAGGATTGTCTCTGCTTAAAACTTTTAAAAATGCAAACATTGCAGAACAACTATGAATTTTTATAAGAACTTTGTTCAGTACAGGCACAAACATCTTAAAAACAACAATAGTGTTGTTTTCCATAATTCATAAGGGAAGAATCCAAATAAGGCTTATGAGTTTAAAATACCTTCAGTCTGGGTGCCACAATGAAGCACAATGAACCTGTGATCCCACCAACCTTTATTCAGCTGATGATGGTGGAACGCAAGCATTGACAAAGATTCTAGAAGATCTGAATGACCTGGTAGGATCATGTAAAAAAAAGGTAACCCTTCACATACCCTGGTCTTAAGCCATTTATGACCTTAAGGATAATAACCAGCACACTGAATGTAGAGCCAGCCTATTGTAGTCTGAAAGCTTCCCATCAAATGACACGCTAGTGGCAGGGAGAAGGTGTGTGGATTCCCACATCCTCTATCTTCCACATCCATCCTGCATAAGACTATAAGAACATAGGAGGAGCCTCTGCTGGATCAGGCCCATCTAGTTTTTATTCTTCCAGTGCAGGCTTCCCATTTAGCTGGAAATGGCCAGACATGTCTGGCTTTTGCCTATTGGACTGGACCGTTCGGTCCAATTGGCAAGTGTCTGGCCATCTGGGGAGTGGGAGGTTACTTGGGGGCACTTAGGGGCACTTAAGCAACCGCAGCACAGTGTGGCTAAGTTTAGGCCGGCAGTAGCAGACATTCTAATCAGTGTTGGAGCAGTGTTGGAGCTGCATAGCGCGCATGCACATGTTGCTTTCATTAAGGAAGCAATGCTTCCTGTTCCTCTCTGTGACCAGCCGTGCGCACCTCCTGATGACCTGGCCACTCTCACTCTCACCATCACCAGGTCTGGCAAGAGTGAGAGTGGCCAGGTCATTAGGAGGCACACATGGCTGGCTGCAGAGAGGAAGCAATGCACATATGTGCGCTATGCAGCTCCGATGCTGTGCGCGCATGCTGATTGGAATGGCTACCGCAGCTGGTCAAAACATAGCCACTCTACGCTGCAGCTGCCCATAAGTGCCCCCAAGTGGACCCACCATCCTCCACCAACCACCTCCCCAGTAGCAGTCCAGGTAAGCCCCCTATCCATGTGAACTCAGAAGTAAGCCCATTAAGTCAATGGAGCTTACTCCTGAGTAAAGGGTGACTGTATGCTGGAACCTAAAAAAATTTTAAAGTCTAGATTTTCAGTGGAAAATCCAGACTTTTGGGGGACCCTGTTCTTTTTCAGTTTCAGCATGTGGTCACCCTGTTCCAGTGGCCCAAGGAGATGCCTTCCAGCCTTCTATACATGGAATCCCTTCAATAAACAGCTTAATTCCCTTCCCACTTCTATGATAAATTGGATGAAGCTCTGGGAGGCTTTGCCACAGCAAGCTCATTTCCATCTCCCTGTGCCTTGGCTGCTTCAGAAGGAAGCTCCGTTTACTGAGAGAGGGAGACATGACCTCCTGCCATTTTTCCTTACCCTGACCTCTATCTTTGGCTGCTAACATAGCCTTCAGGAGAATATCAAGAGAATAATAGGGTTTTAATTCAAATATCATTTTTAAAACACTTTTTTAATGTGAGTTGGATTTACTTTTTGAAAATGAACAATTTAAAATAAATTTTGAAAATGAAAAATTTAAATTAAATTTTTAATTTAAAACAAATAACATCAACCAACAACTTTTCAAATTCAATATGTTTCTTACTGATTCCCTGATTCCAAAAGCACTCATGGGGAAAATTGGGAAATTCTGTTTAATATCCCCTAGATTTTTCACAAGCCAATTGAAATCATGAACATTTGTTGAAGAATCCTCCATCTGCCTGCCCACCCCCAACATATTTCAAATCTTATTTTCCTGATAGAATGAACTTCTGTCTCTCCCCATAGCCAGGTCCCCCAACTAATTACTGATCTCTCCTCAGGAGCTGGACCAATGCATCAAATTTCCAGGTCAGTGAGGTTGGGTACTTAGTTTCTGACCTGTTAACTAATCCAGTTAGAACTCTGAAGGCATTCCCACCCACAGACATCTCTGGTGAGACATACCCATTCTCATCTGTGGGGCATCATGACCCACATTCCTCAGCGAAGAGGCAAAAATGTGAAGTATGGCCAGGGGCACAAGTTACAGTAATATATATATTTACTTAACAAAGCACCAAAGCCTTAAGAAAACCCTCTGTGCTTATACAAGCTACTGGTTGTCTCTGCTTTTATAATGTAGTCTGTGAAACCAAGAAAGCTTCATTGTTTGGAACAGGGCCAAAAAGGAAACTTCCATAAACTCTTCCCACCCTCTCCCCAAAACTGTACAGGAGTGGTTCCCAAACTTGTGGTTTGTGACCCAACAGCCAGGGAAACATGTATCTCTAGCCTCTTAAGAATTTAGGAAAGGGGGAAAGGAAGAAAAGTGATCTACAGGATCACACTGCTGCTGGATCACACTGCTGCATATTGCATGCTGCTGTGCATGTGCACAGCCTATCTATTCCTACCTGGGGTGTCTGTCTAATAAGAAGAAGCTGTGCGCATGTGTACAGCTTCCTTCAGAGATTGCCTTCAGAGAACCTTCCTTTGGTCTCTCAGATGCAGAGGTGGTGAAGAATCCCTCCGCAGACCACTCGCTTGAAGTGTGCCTGGCTGGAGAGTTGCTGAGGCCAGGTCACTTTCCCTCTTCCCTCCTGGTGACTCCTGTGGGTTCTGCAGAGGGAGGAGGGAAAGAAGGAGGAGGAGGCACCCAGAAGCATCAGCAGCACCACCTCCCCAGCCAGAATCTCTGCTCCAGTCCTGCCCTGCAGATGCCATCTCCAGCCAGTGACTCAGAGGCTCACATTCCTGACACTGCAGCGCTTGGAGAAGCCAGGAGTCCAGGCAGAGGGGCTCCAACAACCCAGCCAGGGCTGGCTGCAGCACAGGGAGAGCACAGTCTGGTCCATCCCTCCTACTACTCCCTTGCAGGGACTCTCAGATGGACCAGTCAGATGGAGAGGTCTGCAGGGGTGGAGCATCCCTCCACAGACCACTCTCCTCAAGCGGACCTGCCTGCACTCTTGCCGAGACTAGGTCATTTTCCCTCTCACCTCCAGCAACAGTGACCTGGAGGAATGTGCACAGCCTCTATTTTTCAAAGCGGCTCGGATGGCCGCTTTGGAGCCCGCCGATCTGAGCAGCATTTAAGTTCCCGTAAAGCACACGCAAGCCCTCCCTTCCAGACCAATATGCAAATTCCAGACCGTCCGGACCACTATACAAATTCCGGAGGCGCCCGGGCAATTCCGGGCATATGGTCATTCTGCTCTGTCCTCCATTCTATATACTAACCCTGGACAGTGTGATCTGGAATGCTGTGTGATGCCATCTTAGATCTGCCATTTCTGTGTCATAAAAAATCTAAAACCTTTACCATGCTCCTTGCAAGTGACACCACATGATCCACACTTCCATGTAACACAGCAAGGCGCAAGAAGCATGATAAGGAGGGGAATTATCCACTTCTCACTTGAGCAGGAACCAAGTCATTGCACTTGCACTGATAGCAAATGAAAGTGGTGAAGGGAGGCAGAAGTGGTAAATTAAAGGTGAAAGGCATCTTTAACCCTTTAACCCTCAGACCCTTAAATCTGCCTTGATGCAGCCTACATCAGGTGACCTCATGGAGTATCTGCAAATTACATTAAGCCGAAATACAGGGGTTGTAAGCTGAATTCATAGCAGCAGAGACACCAAGTTGTCATTATTCTAGTACCATCTCATTCTTTTTTAAATGCAGGGATTTAAACATCTCCCAATGTCACACTGTTCCCAATCATGGCATCCATATTTTATTGAATCAATGACTTATTCCTCTTCCACTGCAGTGTTCATCAGATTTCATGTATTTTCATAGAGTTAGCGACATTAACATTACCCCTTTGAAAAGTTCTCTGTTTTGTTGGAACAAAATTTTTTCTGGAACAAAATCTGGAAAATTTTACCAAGTTCTAGGATTGTGGCCTTAGAGCCTGGATCCCACTTGGCCTAATCTGAACCTTGGCAACTAAGAACTTCCCACTTCTGGATGGAAAGGACAAACTAACATAAAAAGAAAACACAATATGCCTAGCTTTCTTTCTGTCATTCTCTGTTTCTCTCCCTAGCATCTTGGCTTGGGGAGCTTTGCAGTAGTGTCTGTTTAGCTCTCTGCATCCCTTCCCTTGAAGCCAGCACTTGTTGGAAACTCCATCCAGCACTGCATTGGTAAGTTGGACCTGTGGGCTCTGTTTTTCTAACATGGCTGCTTGGACAGCCGCTTTGGAGCAGCGCTGATTTGAGCAGCTTTTAAGTGCCTGTAAAGCACCACACAAGCCCCCCCCCCCCATGCCTGGACAAGGTAAGTCCAGGGAATGATTTCTCAAAATGTAGGACAATGTCCTCCTAAAGTCCGGATTTTCAACTGAAAATTTGGACGTTTGGGGACCCTTGTTCTACATTTTAAGGTCGTCCATATGGTCACACTGGGACAGAGTGCCTGTTTCTTTAACAATTGCATAGAAAAGGGAATGTAAGCGGGTTTAGCCGAACATATAAGGGTTTAAAAAGCAGCATCTGGCTAAATTGGTGGTGGACTCTCCCTCACTGGGGATCTTCAAGCAGAGGCTCGACGAGCACCTGTTGGAGATGCTCTAGGACAGTGGTTCTCCATCTTCCTAATGCCATGACCCCTTTATAAGTTCCTCATGTTGTGGGGACTGCTGCAGTGCTACTATTTTCATCGCTACTGCTGCAGTGCTATGCACACTTTTCTGGGAGTAAACCTCACTGAACTCAATGGGAATGACTTCTGAGTACACATGCATAGAATTGGGCTCTAAGGCTGCAATCCTAGCACTTTCCTGGAAGTAAGTCCCATTCATTTATCATGAACAACAAGATTGAGGGGGCTTACCTGCCAGAGGTCTGGTGCCACGCTCACACCTCAGCATGTTAGCACTGAGGATCTGGGGGGAGGCTGCCATCTGTGGTGAGTGTGTTGGGTGCCTCCCTGCCCCCAAGGCTCCACATTGATCTCACAGCATATCAGAGGCTCCTTCTGAGCCGCTTCCAGCTGCAGCGGCTCCAGCGTTTCTGCCAGGTCTTCCTACCTGGCCCCCTGCACCACGGGTCTTTAGGCGACCCCCAGGAAAGCTCCAGGCGACCAGTGGTGGGCCCGTCCTGGCCCAACAACTGGTTCCCTGGAAGTGGGTGGGGCCAGTCCAGGTCAGGGGCGGGGCTGAGATCAGGGACAAGGTTAGGAGCAGTGCCAGGGAGAATTTAAAGGGAAAATTAAAAAAAAATAAAAATTAAAAAATTTTTTTTTTGAAAAGAAATCTTTTGTTAGTGCCCCCCAGCAACCCTAACCACACTTTCCTGGGAGTAAGCCCCATTGACTGTTATGGGATTTACTTCGGAATAGTCATGCATAGGATTGGGGTCTCAGGCTGCAGTCCCAGCCACACTTTCCTGGAATTAAGACCCATTGAACACAATGGGGCTTACTTTTGAGTAGACACGCTTAGGATTGTAGTCACCAGGCTAAAAAAAGAGGATCTATTCTGGCAAGGAGGCAGCAATCCTAAAGACACTTTCCTGGGAGTAAGACCCATTGAGCACAATTAGACTTACTTTTGAGTAAACATGGCTAGGACTGTAGTCACCAAGCTAAAAAAGAGGATCTATCCTGGAAAGGAGGCAGGAGTCCTAAAGTTTCCTGGGAGTAAGACCCACTGAGCACAATAGGGCTTACTTTTGAGTAGACATGGTTAGGATTGTAATCACCAGGCTAAGAAAAGATGATCTATCCTTGCAAGGAGACAGGAATCTTAAAGACAGTTTCCTGGCAATAAGACCCAGGCAAGAGTTAAAAAGAAAATGGGGCCGGGGAGGCTGTGTGCTCCTCCAGCCGGCTGCCGCTCCAGCAGGAGAAATGGCTGCCGAACCGGTCCACCCAGTTATCGCCCCCACCCCCTGCTTCCGGAACAGTAGTGGCGGGGAAATAGTAACATCAGGTCCCTGGGATCCAGCTAGAACCTGTAACAGCCCACCTGTGCAGGCTACCTCCAAAGGGATCTCAACCCCCACTTTGAGAAATGCTGCTCTAGGATGATTTCCTACTGCAGGCAGTGGGTTGGACTAGACGACCCACCACGTCCCTTCCAACTCTATGATTCTATGAAATTCCCTCTTCTAAGCAATTGTTAAAGGTACAGACACTATCGCTAGGGGGGTGTGACTGCCTGACAGACTGTGACTGTCAGGTGAACTCAACAGGTGAATTCATCTGTTCACCATCAGTCTTTTGAGAGCCAGGCTTGCTTATTGTGAGACTAGAGATGTCAGTATGATGATGATGATGGGTATATATGGTAGTACCATCCAATTTAAATCTGCTTAAACCTGATTTTTCCATTTACCTTAGCCTTCACGCATGTCTTCTGTTTTGCTGTGTTATTCATCCACTTTTTTATGTCTCTTTCCATCTGTTTGCCCTCCCAAGAAGCTTATTATTAGTGCTTTCTGTTTTGATGTGCAATTGAAAAGAGAATGCATTCTCTGACATTATTGCAGCTACATAATTACACACAGTGCCCTTTGACCTGCTTTGCAATCATCTGACCTTCCTTCAAGACCTTTGCATAATTACCTATCCAATTTCCTTAATCTCTTCTTTTTTCCCCTTTGCAGTTCACTTGTTCACTTTCAGTACCAAGAAGCAATATAGCTGTAGTCACTGTTAAAGTCAGGTTGACCTTGGAAAAATTCTATTTGCCTAAAAAGATAACCAGTGGTGGGCTCCAGCTGGTTCACACCTACTCTATAGAACTGAGAGATAATTTAATTGTTAATTAGAGATAAGACATATAAAGAGATAAGACATATAAAGTTTAAAAATAGCCATTTAAAAGTGGCTGCCAGATGGGCATAGAATCGGTTGTTAATTTCTTTGAATCCCATCACTCAAGATAACCAATTAATAACTAACTTCTTTATCTAAATGTCAAGTCATTCTTGAAACTATCGTTGTCTTTTTCCCCTCCCCTTTCCTTTGACTAAGTGTTAATTAGCTTTACCAACTTTTTTCCTTTCATTGTATTCACTCATTATTTAAAGGACAATAAAGCTGGAGCAAATATTTTAATTCACTGATTCTCCCAAAGAATTTACAGAGAGTTGTCACTTTCAAGACATATACTGCCTATTCATCTAAAGTCCAGCTCTCCTTTATTTCTATGAAGGATTGGAACAGGAATTGATGAGGGGGGAAAAACCTGTATACTTGGAATTTGCTCCCCCCCTAATGTATTAATTTGATTTTAATCCACAAACATTACTGGTAATGGGTGGTCTGATATGGAGTTTTACTGCCCAATCCTGTCACTGGCCAGCCTTCCAGACACACCACCACTGATGCATCCTCCCTGCATCCTTTGGGCTGCCCAGGGTCTGCTGCACAACAGAGAGGAAAGTAGAATATATTTTTACTTATCAATTCTGCTTCATCACAGTCCCAGGTGGGTCTTCTCATATCCAAATTATTCCAATGGGACATACTGCTGAGGCCAGGTGGGAAGGCCAGAGGATATTAGCAAAACTACTACAACCATTATCTTTCCTTCAGCTGTTCGGCTCCCACTCATACCCTGATCCACCCTACTTCCAACTTACTGGCTCAGTGGCAGTTCATCCCCAAATGTGACCTACTGGCATTTGTCCAGCAGGAGGTCTGTGGTATACCTGCAATACCAGTGCCTGAAAAGTGTGCTAGTGGATTGGAATATCTGCCACAGTATCCAATAGGATAGACCATAACAGCACATGGCTTCTTAGAAGTATGCCATTGTCCCAATAGGATTTCAACTTAAACAACTGTTTTGAGAGGTATATCACATCTCTTAAAGGAGATTTATACATGCTAAACAAACATCAGGAGAGACAGGACCCAGAACCAGAACCTTCACATACAGCAAATATATGATACCACCCTACCTCAGCAAGCAACTACAGAATCTCACACATTTCTAGCCATCATTGAAATACATCTCTTACTTTTTAGCTTTACAGACAGTATGTAGTCCACCACTCTGTTAAACTCTCATCGTTCCCCCCAAGAATATACTGATGTCTTAACCAAATCATTTCAACCTAACTATTTCAACCTTCATCACAGGATCCAATAAGAAACATTTTTTGAGGGGCCCACATTACCAAACAGGATGAACAGTTTGGGCTGCCCAAAGGGCTGATTGTTCCTAGTGTGAAGAGCAGCACCCAGACGTTGGTCACAATAACATGATGTGAAGTAGTTGGTCACCAGCTACTTCCAAGGCTCCCAATTTTAGATGTATCAGACCAAGGAGCAGATGGGACAGGCAAAGCACTGTTTGTTTCCTTCTTTTCATGACACCTCATGGAGAATTGCATGCAGGAGCATAAGCTAAAGAGTAAGGTGCCAAATGTTGCTGCAGACAACTCGCTGCTGCTCAATTGTGCAAAGCATAGAGCCTAATTGCAGCCACTTGGAAAAGACTGGCACTACAAACACATTATGAGTGACCATAATGTTGACAGTTTATCAGATGAATTTGTGTTATTTAAAGGAGAGGAATATAATATACATGCTGCTTGGTTGTCGATTCCAATGACACCATGAACTACAGCAGGTTGCCTACTTCTGTTAGCGTTATCTATACAGTGGTACCTCTTATAACAAGCATCTCACATAACAAGTGTTTTACATAAAAAGCATAAATTTCCAAAAAATCCTGCTTCACATAACAAGCTCCACTTCACTTAACAAGCAAGCGCACTATGGGCACGCGTGCTATGCAGCCCTGACAGTCGGTGTGGAGGCTCTTTAAAAGGGCTGCCAGCTAGTGCTGCTGCCTCTAACTGCCCCCAACTTGAGGGCAGTTGCTTGGGAGTGTGAGAGGTAGCTGCCCCCGAGTGTCCCCACTGGCCACATTGAACCTCCAGCAGCAGCAGCCCAGGTAATCCTCCCAGGAAAGTGTCTTTGATTGCAGCCTCCTAACCATATTAATTCAGAAGTAAGTCCCATTGTGTTAAATGGGGCTTATTCCCAGGAAAGTGTCTTTAGGATTGCAGCCTGAGTAAACTCCATAGGATCATGCACATTAAATGCATGTTTTGAATTCAATTCCAGTGTTTTGTCATCATTTTTACATACAGTTAATATTTTTATAAGAATATTTTTGGGTTGTGGAATCAATTGTCTGAATTTCCATTATTTCCTAAGGGAAAATCCACTTCACTTAACCCTAGGACGCTCAAAGCTGCAATAATGATTACATGAGATTTTGTTTTTTCTCCCTCTCTGCCTCATGATGACCAAGAAGCCTGCCCCTCCTAGTAACTTCCTATTTCTAGGTGCTGTTTGAAACCCCCCTAGTCATTTTTCTAGCTTCTTGTGTGGGGAGCCCCTGGGAGCCCCTGGATAAAAATTACAACTTCGACCCTCCTGGGAAGTTTCTTATTTCCTTTTATATTCATCATAACTGTTAATATATATTCATTTATATTCTTCATAACTGTTCATTTAGCTCTTTTTATGAATGGAAATTACAAAGATTGTGAATATTTTATTCATAATATTGTACATATGAACACATGCAGGCTTGTCCAACGAGGCGCCACATCTATGGGTTTTCTAAGCCAAATGCGGCCCTCAAGCCTCTTGTTGGACAAGCCTTTCAGTCACAGAACTGAACTGCTGAACTTCGTGACTCTACTGTGCCTATATTTCCAGTTCAGCTCATAATTAATGCTCATATGTCTTTCTTTTTCATGAAACTATAAGGCAACGTGGAAGAGGGTATTAATTTTCAGTGATTTTGGTTTTACTTGCTGTATGATTAATAAATGAGAATTTTTTTGAATCAGATTTTGAATATTGTCTCTCTGTACATCCTAATGAATGTCACTTCCTAATGAATGAATGTCCTATTGAATGTCACAATTGTAACTCTCTTAAAGTGTTGAGAGTTACAATTGAGTTATTGTAACTGAGTTATTGTAATTGACTTATTGTAATTGAGTTATTATAGAAATGTTCATCCTAATGAATGTCACAATTGTAACTCTCTTAAAGTGTTGAGAGTTACAATTGAGTTAATTAGGTGCTCATGACAGTTTTCTAACAGTGTTCTAAAAAGCGCACTTTGAGCCTACTGGGAGTAACAGAGCTTCGAGTGACGGAGGGTTAAAGAGTATTTCACTTAAAGAGGACACCTCTGGAATGAATTAAGCTCTTTATGTGAGGCACCATTGTATGTAAAAAAGGGAAAAGTCACTCACTGACTTACTCACTCACTCATCAATGTCCAGCCAAAACTGCTGGGCCTAGAAGTGTAAAATTTGGCGTGAGTGTTCCTTCCGTGACAGAGGGAGTCACTAAGAACCTGTTTGTGGAAATTCCAACCGGAAGGGGTGAAATGGGCAACAATGCATTTTCCTCCCTATACTTTGCATTGAAGAATCGGTGACTGAGGAATGTTCTGCCCCAACCCCCAGACCTAGAAGCACGAAATTCAGGGAGGGTATTCCTTCTGTCACATGAACACCCACCCACAATCAATGTGGAGAAATTTAACCCTTACAGGGCTGGAATGGGGTGCAATGTGTTTTTGTCCTATAAGTAACATGGAATACTGACCAACATCTAGTCAATTTGGTGCTCGGTGCCTGGTGCACCAGGCAGATGTTGTTTGGAGGGAAGCGTTGCACTGGAGAGGATGCTGTGTATGGGGGGGTGTTGGGCATGGGGGTGTTTTGCATGGGGAGGTGATGCACATAGGGGATATTGCACAAAGGGGGTTGATGCACATGGGGGTTTAATGCATATGGGGGAATTATGCACATGGGAGAATTATGCACATGGGAGAATTATTCACATGGGGGATGACGCACATGTGGATTTTGCACATGGGGTTGATGCGCATGGGGAACTTATGTGCATGGGTGAATGATACACATATTGGAACGATGCGCTTGGGGACAGATGTGCATGGGGGACTGATGCACATGGGTGGTTGAAGTGCATGGGTGGTTGAAGCACATGGGGGTTGGTGCACTTGCGGGAATGTTACACATAGGGCATTGATGCACATTGGGGCTGATGCACATGTCAGGTATGATGTGCATAGGGGGATGTGCATGACGGGTTGATGTTCATGAGCAGGTAATGCACAGTGGAGGAATGGCGTATGGGGAATTTTACTCCTGCAATGCAGGTACACTTTCACTAGTATTCTCTAAAATAAGTCCTATTATAAATCAGTGGGTCTCACTCCTGCATAAGAGGGGTAAATTGCAGCCTGAGAGACCCAAAAAGACTAAGTGCAAGTTAATTTGTTTATTAGTCATTATATTTTTTATGTTTTTTAGTCTGAGTTTCCATTATTTCTTTTGGGAAAATTTACTTTGATACACAAGTGTTTTGGATTACAAGCATGCTTCCAGAATTAATTATGCTTGTAAACCAAGAAACCACTATATATACTTGCACATAGTATCTACACACATCATACACACATTGGCATCCTTCAGTCTCGAAAGACTATGGTATCGTGCTCAGAGGTGGAGGTCCTAAGACAGTGTCTTTTATGACTGAACAGGCCAATTCGAGAGCGACAATCCCTTCCACACTGAGGGCAGATACAGTCAGTCCCCTGCCCAGCCCCCAGATTTCGCTGTTTCCGGATCTGCCTCTTTGTCTCAGCCTGCTGAATGAGTGACTCTTCAAACTGAAAAAGGCCATGCTGCGTCTTTTGCCTCCACGCTGAACGATCAGAGGTCAGGGTTTCCCAGTTGTTGATGTCCATTCCCATGGCCTTGAGATCCCTCTTGCAGAGGTCCTTATATCGCAGCTGTGGTCTCCCTCTAGGGCGCTTTCCCTGCGCTAGTTCTCCATAAAGTAGGTCTTTTGGAATCCGACCATTGGCCATTCTCACGACATGTCCAAGCCAGAGTAGACGTCGCTGTTTCAGAAGTGTGTACATGCTAGGGATTCCAGCACGTTCCAAGACTGCACCATTTGAAACTTTGTCATGCCAAGTGATGTCAAGAATACGTCAGAGACAGCGCATATGAAATGTGTTCAGCTTTCTCTCCTGCCGCGCATGAAGGGGCCAAGACTCGCTGCAGTACAAGAGTGTGCTCAGGATGCAGGCTCTATAGACCTAGATCTCTGTATGTTCCGTCAGCTTCTTATTTAGCCATACTCTCTTTGTAAGTCTAAAAAATGTGGTAGCCACTTTACCGATACGTTTATTCAGCTCGGTATCTAAAGAGAGAGTGTCGGAGATAGTTGAGCCAAGGTACACAAAGTCATGCACAACCTCCAGAACATGATCAGAGATAGTTATACAAGGGGGTGAATCCACATCCTGTCTCATGACTTGTGTTTTCTTCAGACTGATTGTTCGTCCAAAGTCTTGGCAGGCCTTGCTGAAACGGTCCAAAAGTTGTTGAAGGTCTTCGGCAGAGTGAGCAGTAACAGCAGCGTTGTCAGCGAATAGGAAATCCCGCAAGCATTTTAGCTGGACTTTGGACTTTGCTCTCAGTCTAGACAGATTAAAGAGTTTTCCATCTGATCTGGTCCTGAGATAGATTCCCTCTGTTGCATTTCCAAAAGCCTGTTTCAACATGACAGCAAAAAAGATCCCGAATAAAGTTGGTGCAAGGACGCAGCCCTGCTTTACTCCACTTTGAATGTCAAAGGAATCTGATGTTAAGCCATCAAAAACTACAGTGCTCTTCATGTCATCACGAAAGGACCTGATGATGCTGAGGAGCTGAAGTGAGCATCCAATCTTGGGGAGGATTTTAAAAAGGCCATCCCTACTAACCAAGTTAAAAGCCTTCGTAAAATCTATGAAGGCTACAAAAAGTGGCTGTCTTTGTTCCCTGCATTTCTCCTGCAACTGTCTAAGGGAAAATACCATGTCAGTGGTGGACCTGTTGGCTCGAAATCCACACTGTGATTCAGGATAGACTCTCTCTGCAAGCACCTGGAGCCTATTCAGCACAATGTGTGCAAGTAGCTTCCCTACAACACTAAGAAGAGAGATGCCACGATAGTTGTTGCAGTCGCCCCTGTCACCTTTATTCTTATACAATGTGACGATATTGGCATCCTTCGTGTCCTGTGGTACTCCACCTTCCCTCCAACAGAGACAGAAGATTTCATATAGTTCAGTGGGAATGCTTCCCCTACAGCACCTCAGGATTTCAACAGTGATGTTATCTTTCCCAGGTGCCTTTCCAAAGGCAAGGGAATCCAGGGCCGCATCTAGTTCATCCAAGGTTGGTTCACTGTCATGCTCCTCCAAGACAGGCAGGCACTCAATGTTGTTTAATGCTTTTTCAGTTACTACATTTTCTCTGGAGTATAACTCGGAATAGTGCTGCACCCAGCGTGCCATCTGCTGTGCTCAGTCCTAGGTGACCTCACCTGTAGCGGACTTCAGGGGAGCAGATTTCCTAACTGTTGGACCTAGGGCCTGCTTGATGCCATCATACATCCCCTTGATATTGCCTGTGTCAGCTGCTACCTGGATCTGAGAGCAAAGCTGCAGCCGATAGTTGTTAGCACACCTTCTGGCAGTCTGTTGGACTTTGCTACGAGCAGCTTGCAGGATGTGTAGGTTGTGCTCACTAGAACAGGCTTTATATGCAGTTAGAGTTCTCCTCTTTTCCTCAAGGGCTGGCATCAGCTCCTTCGAGTTGGCTTCAAACCAATCTGCTGTCTTTCTAACCTGCTTACCAAAAACTGACAAGGCAGTATTATAAACAATATTCTTGAAATGTTCCCATCGTTCGGAAGCATTTACCTCAGCCGGGCCCGGGAGAATTTCCTTGAGTGCCTGGTCAAATTCCAACACTTTTTCCAGACTTCAGGTCTTGCTGATGTTAATTCGTGGTCTTCCTTCCTTCTTTGAGTGATGCAGCCTCTTTGCTTGCAGTTTTACTCTGCTGCACACCAGGGAGTGATCTGTATTGCAATCAGCACTCTGATAGCTGCGTGTTATCTTAACACTTGTAAAGCTGGAACGCCTGGTGAGGATCAAGTCAAGCTGGTGCCAATGCTTTGATCTTGGATGTCTCCAAGAGACTCTGTGTTGGGGCTTTGTGTTAAAAAATGTATTGCTAACGCAAAAACTGTAGTAGCAGCAAAACTCCAACAGGCGTTGGCCATTTTCATTCATCTTCCCGACGCCAAAATGGCCTAGACAAGCGGGCCAAGGACTATGGTCAGATCCAACTCTTGCATTAAAATCACCAAGAATAAATAATGGTTCTTTCTCAGGGACTTTCCTGATAATGGCCGCCAGTTCGTCATAGAATCTGTCTTTGGATTCTGATGAAGATGATATGATGAAGATGAAGGTGTATATGCACTAATAAGAGTGATCAGTCCAGCTGATGAGTGTAGCTGCAGGGACAGGATTCTTTTGCTTCCTCCTGAAGGTGGAACAATGGATCCTAGTAGGGTGTTTCTGACCGCAAATCCAACCCTAGTCTCCCTAGTCTCTTTGATGGTTTTCCCTGCCAGAAGAAAGAAAAGCTTCTCTCCCTAATAGATCCTGAGTCTGACAGCCTTGTCTCTTGAAGGGCAACAATGTCCATCTGCAGTCTGCTCAGCTCCATGTCGATGACAGCTGTCTTGCAAACATCATCTATTTCTTGCAAGTCATCAGAAAAGCCAGGGGTCATTGTCCGAACGTTCCAAGTGCCCAACTTTAGGGCTGAGATTTTCTTGTGTTTGTTGCAGAGATGCAGAGTTGTTGATCTGCTTGTTGGTTTTCAACTTAGGCCCCACACACATTGTGTGGCTAGCAGAGCACGATGGCCTGGGTAGGTTGATATGGAGGATAGGCTGTTACCCAAGCAGCAGATCCCCCTCTCCATGCCACTGAATTAGTCCAATGGAAAGGCAGAGCCAATACGATTGGATCCAGCTGCGTTGCAGGAGTTACCAGAACATGACTTTACATGGCCACGAACTGCTTCCGGGACTCCAACTCCGGATTTTGCCTCGATGTTGAGCTATCCCTTCTCCCTCAGCCTCATAGTCAGACAGAACTAGCCAATCACCCACACTCAGAAACCTAGACAAAAGCAATCAGTCTCTCCCAAGGCTGGCAAATCAAGGCCTGCCCCTGTGACACAGCTCCAGCAACACCCAAAACTAGACAAAGGAATCAGTCCCTGTCAGGCTGGAAATCAGGCCTGAGATGCTCTGCCCCTTGACCCCCCCTCGGCCCCCCTTCTCACTCACAAGACATTAAGAAATACTCAGCTCCATCCACATTCAAACTAGACAAAGGAATCAATCCCTCTCAGGCTGGAAATCAGGCCTGAGGTGCTCTGCCCCTTGACCCCCCCCGGCCCCCCCTACTCACTCACAAGACATCAAGAAATACTCAGCTCCATCCACACTCAAACTAGACACACATACATTTATATATACATACAGTATGTGTATGGATGTATTCATTATATCAATATAATAAAAGTGGCTAAGTCACTGTACTTGTGAACCAGCAGGCTGGGGTTTGAGACCTGGGTTGGCCCCACAAGACAGGGTGAGTTCCTGTCCTTAGCCTAGCTCTGCGACGCCAGCTGGATCCAATCGTATTGGCTCTGCCTTTCCATTGGACTATTTCAGTGGCATGGAGAAGGGGGATTTGCTGCTTGGGTAACAGCTTATCCTCCATAACAATCTAATCCAGGCTTTCGTGCTTCACATGCAGCGTATGCAGTGCTGAGCATGATACCATTTATAAATGCTCATTTTTTAAAGAAAGGATCACAAGTTTCTAATGCACTTGTATTTTACAAAAAATCCTAATGTGTTCAAAAGTAGATTGTCAGAGAGTATGAGCTAGAAACATTGCCATAGTATTTTTGGTTTGGTTTTGTTCTATTTCTCCTTCTACTGCCACAACCTGAAATTGAAACCCAGGAGGAATTAAATCACATGATCTTGGCTTTATTGTCAGTTGAAACCATAGAAGCAGGGGTTAGTAATTATACCAGTTTATTACTAAGGTTATATATTTAGTTCCATGGCAGAGTTCTACTTGCCCTAATCAAAAGTGAGAGAGTCCAGTAGAAGAATTGTCCTTAAAGAGAAGTGCATCTTAGTTCGCTGTGGACCCAATACTACCTAAATGTTCCAGTACTGGTGCAGCTGCAATGCAGTTCCAGATAAGGGAACAAATATCCCATTACCTTGAGGAAGCCTCCATGACTAACCCAACTTCACATGTTGCAGTGCAAGCTGTATTAGTGCTGGAAAGTTGGATAGGATTGGGCCCTGTGCCTGAATATATCATGCGGGTGATAGTGTGTTTGTTCTAGTAAGGACTCACTGTTTATAATACTGTACCTTCTGTGCTTCCTCAAAAATTCTACACCACACATTTCCAATTCCTGTTGGGTAGCTTCCTGTCAACAGAGAAATCTCTTTGCTTCTGGCTGCAGCTTGCACACGCATTCCATTTCAAACTGAAACTCAAAATCAAACCAACGTTAAATACAGGATCAATAGGAAATAGCTTTAACTCAACACCGTTCATCTCTCATTCAAAAAAAATGTCACATATCCGTGCTAGGAGTGAAATGTCTGCCAAGACAAATACATGCAAAGCAATAGCCTGGAAATATTTTAGACATATTTAAATTCTCAGAAGTATCTTTTTCCACATTTAGAATAAACATTGGCATACAAATGTAAAAGTCAGTGTAATCCTGTCTTCAAGTGTATCTTCATTTGTTATTGGGATTTGCCTGGGAAAGGGGAAAAATTAAAAGGGGTACTAAAAAAACAGTAAGTTTCACAACTCTACAAATATTATGCAAAGGTGTGTGACACTGTCTCAAGTTGCAAATACAATACAGTGGTATCTTGTAAAACAAACACTTTGTAAGAAGAACATTTTTTAAGACAAATTAAAATTTCTAAGGAATTCTGTTTTGTAAGACAAACAGTGCCTTGTAAAACAAACAGATTTGGCAGAGTTTGGCAAACAGTTTTACATGGAAAATTTGTTGTAATACGAATGAACTGAAGGATCTGCATTGTGAGCAAGAGTAAGTTGTTATGGATTTGAGCTCATCTGCAGAGGAGGAGGAGAAAAAGGAGAAGGAATCCCTCACGTGAGATTAAGGACATGTGTAAACATTGGGAAATTGTGCAAAACTGTGTAGAAAAGCACCACCCAAATAAGACTGTAGCAGTGTGAGCGATGAATCTGTTTAATGACAATAAAATGTCACATTTCCTTGAAGTCCTCAAAAGGAGACAAAAGCGATTGTCATTAGGTTCCTTGTGAAAGCTGTTCAAAAAGACACCAGTGACTCTTTTAATGAAAATTAGTCATCCTTTGCCATAAAGGTTTTTTCTTTTTTGTTTTACTGTACAATATAGTAGAGTGATTTTAAATTAATATTACAGTAATTGTGTTCTGTATTATATTACAGTGTTTTGATTTCGATTACAGTATTGGTCATCATTTTTACATACAGTTAATATTTTTATATGAACATTTTTGGGTTGTGGAACCAATCATCTTGAGTTTCTATTTTTTCCTATGGGAAAATCTGCTATGTTTGAAGGACACTTTGTTTTTTTTAAGTTTTTTTATTGATGCATTATATATTTACACATATTTTTCTCTTATATTTACATCGTTATACATAAACATCATTTTCCCCCTGTATATTCCCACCCCCTTAAAGAAAAGAAAAGCAACCATTTAATTTTATAACTTCAGCCATAAGCACACCTTTTGGATTTTTACAAAAATAACATTGTTGGCCCCCTCTTCTCTTACCCATTCTATATATCCTGACCATTTCTTTCGTATCTCTGATTTATTTTCTTCCCATGTTTTATCCTGTCTCAATGTTGACAATATATCTGCTTGTATCAATTCATATAAATATGAGTTCCATCTTTCTACTGTCCATTTTGACGCATCCTTCCACCCAGTGGTGGGCACAGCCTGGCCCAAGAACTGGTTCTCCGGAAGTGGGCGTGGCCAGGGGGCGTGGCCAGGGTCAAGGGGCAGGGCCAGGGTGGTTTTTAATTTAAGAATTAAAATTTTTTTAAGAAATTACTTACTTCAGAGTAGACCTGCATAGGATGGTGCTCTGAGGCTGCAATCCTCTCCACAGTTTCCTGGGAGTAAGCCCCATTGACTACACTGGGACTTACTTCTGAGTAGACCTGCATAGGATGGGGCTCTGAGGCGGCAATCCTCTCCACACTTTCCTGGGAGTAAGCCCCATTGACTACACTGGGACTTACTTCTGAGCAGACCTGCATAGGATGGGGCTCTGAGGCTGCAGTCCTCTCAACACTGACCTGGGAGTAAGTCCCATTGACTATACTGGAACTTACTTCTGAGTAGACCTGCATAGGATGAGGCTCTGAGGCTGCTCTGAGACTCTCTTCATACTGGCCTGGGAGTAAGTCCCATTGACTATACTGGGACTTACTTCTGAGTAGACCTGCTTAGGCTGGGGCTCTGAGACTGCAGTCCTCCCCACACCTGCCTGGGAGTAAGTCCCATTGACTACACTGGGACTTACTTCATAGTAGACTGCTTAGGCTGGGGCTCTGAGACTGCAGTCCTCCCCACACCTGCCTGGGAGTAAGTCCCATTGACTACACTGGGACTTACTTCATAGTAGACTGCTTAGGCTGGGGCTCTGAGACTGCAGTCCTCTCCACACCTGCCTGTGAGTAAGTCCCATTGACTACACTGGGACTTACTTCATAGTAGACTGTTTAGGCTGGGGCTCTGAGACTGCAGTCCTCTCCACACCTGCCTGGGAGTAAGTCCCATTGACTACACTGCAGGAGAGGCAGGGAGAGTGCGATGGTGGTCCCCCCTTCTGTGCCTCCCCACCAGCAGCAGAGGAAGGGAGACTGCGGTGGCGCCCCTGGCCAGCTGGGAGGAAGGGGGAGGAGGGAGGAGGAAGGGAAGCAGCAGCTGTGCTGCGTACCGGTTCCCAGTGTGCTGTTTCTCCTTGGTCCTACCGGCTCCCCATTGGCTGCCAGAAGACAAGAACCTACTCTAGAGAGTAGGTGCGTCCCCCCTGGTGCCCATCTTTGCTTCCACCCATATGCTATGACTGCCTGTGCAGCTAAAATCATAACTTTAAATAAATTCTGTTCAGATTTTTTTACTTTTTTGTTTCCCAATATTCCCATAAATAGCATTTTCCCAGTCATCTCCAACTTAATATTACATAACCTTCCATCTTTCCCAAAATTAACTTCCAAAATTGATTTGCCTTAGGACATTCCCACCAAAGATGTAAATAATATCCCTTTTCTTTTTCACAATGCCAACAAGTTGGGTTCATTCCCTTAATCATATAGGATAACTGAGGTGGTGTCCTATACCATTTTAGTATTAATTTCAACTCAATTTCTCTGAATTTTTCCAATTTTATCTCCACAATTCCTTTCATTAATCTTTCTATCTCCTGTGCTGTCAATTCCACCTCTCTTTCCCACTTGGATTGTATTATATAACTTCCTTGCAATGCCCTTCTTATTATCATCCTTAGTACTGTATATTTTTTCTAAAGATGTATCATCCTTATTTAATGTTCCACTATAGTTCCTCTGTTTCAGAATGTTATATACAGACATAATCCTTAACCAATATTGTCCTCCAACTTTCTGTAATAGTTCTTGTACCAGGATCAAAGGCCTCTGAGAATTATATACATCCTTCACTCTAAAGTAACCATTTTCTCTTCTTCCAAAATATTTTCTCAACATTTTTAAATTCTTCGCTTAGGGATTCAAGTGGAGTCCATTTGGAAAAACTTGGCAACGACTTGGTTTGTAGTTTCCCCCAAATTTTTAGTGCTGTCTGTCTTGGGCCTATTGTGTTTTTAATTTCATTTTTAACCTTCTGTGTAAAAATTCCAAATTTACCTGCTCCTTTATTCATAGAATCTTCCCATCTCACCTATTTATCTAAACGTTGACCATCTATTTCCAACAACATCCTTATTTGAAACTCTTCATAGTAACATAGTAACATAGTAACAGTTGTGGAATACCCCATCCTAAATTTTCCTGTGGTGAATAAATCACCTTTCTTACTATTCTGGCTTTCTTTCTTCCAAATATCCAATTTTTTAATTCTTGGTCCCATGAAGCTAACTGCTTCTTGGAGATCCACTCTGGAAGTACTTGAAATAAGTATAACATATACTTATAAGTATATTGGACACCCTATAAGGAATGCGATTAATGCTCTATATCATGGAAACACTGAAGGAAGATTTGCCCTTTTGAAACTAGATGTTTACAAAGTGTTTGATACTTTAAATCAGTGTTTCTCAAAGTGGGGGGTCGGGACCCCTTTTGGGGTCGCCTAGAGCTTTTTTGGGGGTTGCCAAAAGACCCCTGGGGGTTGCCTAAAGACGCCTAAAGATCAGTCTTGCCAGATCTCCGGCTATAGCTGTGCGCGCACTGGGGCTGACTGATAGCCTCAGGGCCCAATCCTATGCATGCCTATGCTGAAATAAATCGCATTTTGTTCAATGTGTGCACAGAACACACATTTCATTTGTAACAATGAAAATTCATCCTGCATATAGGATATTTACATTACGATTCATAACGGTAGCAAAATTACAGTTATAAAGTAGGAATGAAAATAATTTTATGGTTGGGGGTCCCCACAACATGAGGAACTTATAAAGGGGTCACGGCATTAGGAAGATTGAGAACCCCCGCTTTAAATAATGGGTATTTATTTCAAGTTTTGGAAAAAGTTGGTTTTGAAGGTCCTTTTTTGAAAGCAGTAAAAGAAATTTATAGGGAAGGAAAAGCTATGGTTAAAGTTAATGATGATCACACTAAGGAAGTATTGATCCAGAGAGGAGTAAAACAAGGATGCCCTCTATCTCCAATGTTGTTTGCCATAGCAATGGAGCCCTTAGCAGATAGAATCAGGAATAGTATCAGAATACGAGGATATAAGGCAGACAAGGAGGAAATTAAATTAAATCTATGCACAGATAAGCTTTAAGAGAATTACTGATAATTTTAGAGGATTTTAAATCATATTCAGGCCTAGGGGTAAACATTAAAAAATCAGAGATTATGTTCAAAATAGTAGATTTAAAGGAACAAAAAGAAATAGTAAAGCTAACAGGTATGAAACTAGGAATTACTGGATTAAAATGTCTGGGAATAACAATAACAAAAAATATCACAAATTTGATGGGAACAAATTATAAAACAACTTGAAGAAAAAAAATCTTGTCCAATGGAATAATTAATATTTAAGTATCTTAGGGAAGATAAGGGCCATTAAAATGAAGGGCAATCTTGCTTCCAGAACAAATTAAGTTTGTCTTAAAAGGCACCACTGGACTCAACTAAGATTTGATAATTTGTTTCACCAATAGCCAATCCTAGGGCAGGGCGTCTCAGAATTATATTTGATATTTCACTGATATTTGAAACATAGCAGGTTTCAAAGAAAAACATGGGAGCATGAGTTCTCACAAGCTACAGTTATTACCCTCACCATCTGTAAAATGGATTGTGATAGATGCAGTCGTAACCACACTTTCCTGGGAGCAAGTACTATTGAACTCAATGGGAGTTCTGAATATACATGCTTAGGGTTGCACTATATATATGTTATGGGAAAATTGAGAGAAATATCCAGAAGAATCCAGAAGAGGCTTATGCAAGCAAGAGATTTCTTTATTGGAGCTCCAGACTTCAGTCGGACAGAGTTTCGTCCCTCAAAAGACTGAGTGCCTAGCACATTTTTGAACATACTTTTTATACCCCTTCTGTCACGTAGGCAACCTTTACATAAAGAGATTATTTCTTTGTAACAAAATAAATTCATACAGGTTAAAAGATTTTATCTCTAGAGCTTCCTGACTTGGAAAGGAACAGAATGGGGAAGGACACATAGTTACACAATTCACAATGGAAAACATTCACTGTTATCCAGCACCTATAGGTTTTACATTTACTGATCCATCCGGGCTTCTGTTTACACAAGGGGAAAGAATTAAAATACTATTTTAATTTTATAATCTTTAGGCTTCAAATAAGTCCTTCCATCTTGCCTGACAATTAATATTTCCATTACATTGCTTTCTTTCCCTCCGTGAAGCTGTTTCTATTCTGTTTCATAATAGCGCTTTTTGTCTAGCGCTGCAGGGTTAGCTGAGGACAAACGGGGAATCCCCTTCTAGTTCCACTGAGATAAGCAGACTTTAAAAGGTTCAAGTGGGCTAATTTTCTCTGACCGCAAGAATGCCTGGAGAGCAGAGGCAGGGTATTGTGACGTCATAATCTGTGGGAACTAAGGTTCAAGTGGGCTAATTTCTGTTAACCGCAACAATGCCTGGAGAACAGCACTCAATGAAGGCAGTGTATTGTGACATCATAATCCTCTCTCCTGTGGGAGCTAGTGAAAGCTGTTGATTGAAAGCCTCCCCTGGGGCAAAGTGTGTTCCTAGCCAGCATTGCGATGCCTGTCTGTGTTTCTTCTATAGGCAATTTACTGAATGATTCCAAAATAATTCTAATAAATTCTAATATCTAGCTTCTTCCATTATAATATGTAGCATACATATATAGCATATATATCTATATATATAAAAGAGAAAAGTCACTCACAGACTGACTCACTGACTCACTGACTGACTCACTCATCACTGCTTTGCCAAAACTGGTGGGCCTAGAAGCGTGAAATTTGGGATAGGTGTTCCTTCCGTGACTGAGGGGTGCACTAAGAACTGGTTTTCGGAAATTCCAACAGGGTGAAAAGGGGCACAACGCATTTTCCTCCCTATACTTTGCATTGAGAATTGCTGACTCAGCAACATTCTGTCCCAACTGCTGGGCCTGAAGCATGGAATTCTGGGAGGGTTCCTTCTGTCACCTGAACTCCCACCAAGAACCATGTGGAGAAATTTAACCCTTCAGGGGCTGAAAAGGGGGCAACCTGTTTTTGTCCTATACTTAACATGGAAGACTGAACAACATCCAGCCAATTTGGTGCTCAGACCCTCGTGCACTGCGGGGATGTTGTTAGGAGGAAGAGGTTGCACTGGAGAGGATGCTGCACATGGGGGGAAGTTGCACATGGGGGGATGATGCGCATGGGGAAGTTGCGCATGGGGATGATGCGCATGGGAGATGATGCGCGAGTAGGAAAGTTGCGCATGGGGGAGTTGTGCATGGGGGAAGTTGCACATATAGGAAAGTTGCGCATGGAGAAAGTTGAGCATATGGGGAAGTTGCGCACAGGGGAAGTTGCGTATGGGGGAAGTTGCGCATGGGGGAAGTTGTGCATGGGGGCTGGTGCACATGTAGGAAAGTTGCGCATGGGGCAAGTTGCGTATGGAGGGAAGTTGCGCACGGGGGAAGTTGCGCATAGGGGATGTTGCGCATGGGGATGATGTGCATGGGGATTATGCGGATGGCTGGATGATGCGCATGTAGGAAAGTTGCGCATGGGGGAAATTGTGCATGGAGGGAAGTTGCACATGGAGGAAGTTGCACATGGGGGAGTTGCGCATGGGGGAAGTTGCGCATGGGGATTATGCGGATGGAGGGATGATGCGCATGTAGGAAAGTTGCGCATGGGGGAAATTGCGCATGGAGGGAAGTTGCACATGGAGGAAGTTGCACATGGGGGAGTTGCGCATGGGGGAAAGTTGCGCATGGGGGAAAGTTGCGCATGGGGGAAGTTGTACATGGGGGAAAGTTGCACATGGGGGAAGATGCGCATGGGGAAGATGCGCAAGAGGGGAAGATGCGCAAGAGGGGAAGATGCACATGGGGGAAATTTGTGCATGGGGAAAGTTGCGCATGGGGAAAGTTGCGCACAGGAAAGTTGCAGGTAGGGAGAAGTTGCGCATGGGGGGATGATGCGCATGGGGAAAGTTGCGCATGGGAGATGATGCACATGGGTGAAGTTGCGCAAAGGAGAATATTGTATATGGGGATAGGTTGCGCATGGGTTGTTGATGCGCCGTGGGGGATGTTGTATGGGGAAGTTACTCCCGCAACACGGGTACGCTTTTTGCTAGTATCTGTATATATAAGATATATATAGGCCTGGAAGCATGGAATTCTGGGAGGGATCCTTCTGTCACCTTAACACCCACCAAGAACCAGGTGGAGAAATTTAACACTTCAGGGGCTGAAAAGGAGGTAACATGTTTTTGTCCTATACTTTACATGGGAGACTGACCAACCACCAGCCTATTTATTGCTCAGTGCCTGGTGCACTGGGGGATGTTGTTCAGAGGAAGAGGTTGCACTGGTGAGAATGCTATGCATGGGGAGAAGTTGAGCATGGGGGGAAGTTGCGCATGGAGAAAGTTGAGCATGGGGGAAGATGCACTTGAGGGGAAGTTGAGCATGAGAGGAAGCGCATGAGATGAAGCTGTGGATGGGGGAAGATGCGCATGGGGGATGTTGCACATGGGGGGAAGATGCGCATGGGGGAAAGTTGCGCATGGGGGAAAGTTGTGCATGGCGGAAAGTTGCACATGGGGAAAGTTGCGCATGGGGGAAAGTTGCGCATGGCGGAAAGTTGCGCATGAGGGAAAGTTGCGCATGAGGGGAAGTTGTGCATGAGGGGAAGTTGCGCATGGGGAAGTTGCGCATGGAGAAAGTTGAGCATGTGGGGAAATTGCCCATGGGGAAATTGCGCATGGGGGAAGTTGCGCATGGGGGAAGTTGTGCATGGGGAAGTTGCGCATGGGGGAAAATTGCGCATGGGGGAAGTTGCGCATGGGTGAAGATGCGCATGAGGGGAAGTTGCGCATGGGAGAAAGTTGCACATGGGGAAGTTGCACATGGGGAAAGTTGCGCACAGGGGAAAGTTGCGCATGGGGGAATGATGCGCATGGGGGAAAGTTGCGCATGGAGCGAAGTTACGCATGGAGGAAAGTTGCGCATGGAGGGAACTTGCGCATGGGGGTTTATGCACATAGGGGAAGTTGTGCATGGTGTTGATGCGCATGGGGGAAGTTGCACATGAGGGTTGATTCACATGGGGGAGGTTGCACATGAGGAGAAGTTTTGCATGAGGGTTGATGCACGTGGGGGGAAGTTGCGCATGGGGGGTTAATGCGCATGGGGGATTGATGCGCATGGGGGATTGATGTGCATGGGGGAAGTTGCACATGGGGAAGTTGAGCATGGGGGGTTGATGTATATGAGGGGAATGGCATAAGGGGGAATTTTACTCTCGCAACGCGGGTAAGTTTTTTGCTAGTATATGTATAAAAGAGAAAAGTCACTGACTGACTCACTGACTGACTCACTCACTCATCACCGCCCTGCCAAACCTGCTGGGCCTAGATGTGTGAAATTTGGAATAGGTGTTCCTTCCATGAGGGAGGGGTGCACTAAGAACTGGTTTTCGGAAATTCCAACCGAAGGGGGTGAAAAGGGGTGCAACGCGTTTTCCTCACTATACTTTGCATTGAAAATTCCTGACTCAGCAACATTCCGCCCCGACTACTGGGCCTAGAAGCATGGAATTCTGGGAGGGATCCTTCCGTCACCTGAACACCCACCAAGAAGCCCTTTGGAGAAATTTAACCCTTCAGGGGCTGAAAAGTGGGAAATGGGTTTTTGTTCTGTATTTAACATGGGAGACTGACCAACATCCAGCCAATTTGGTGCTCGGTGCCTGGTGCAGTGGGAATGTTGTCCGGAGGAAGAGGTTGCACTGGTGAGGATGCTGCACATGTGGGGAAGTTGCTCATGGGGTACTGATGCGCATGGGTGGAAGTTGCGCATGGGGAAGGTGCGCATGCAGGTAAGGTGCACATGGGGGATGATGCGCATTGGGGATGATGCGCATGGGGGGATGATGCGCATGGGGGAAGTTGCGCATGGGGGGAAGTTGCGCATGGGGGAAGTTTCACATGGGGGAAGTTGCACATGGGGTGTTGATGCGCCATGGGGTGATGTTGTATGGGGAAATGTTACTCCCGCAACGCGGGTACGCTTTTTCCTAGTATCAAATATAACTAATAATTTATATATATATTATAATTTATATTTGATATTTCACTGATATTTCACACACACAGCCATATATATCTATATCTATATCTATATCTATCTATCTATCTATCTATCTATCTATCTATCTATCTATCTATCTATCTATCTATCTATATCTATATCTATATCTATATCTATATAATAAGTTACATTTGATATTTTACTGATATTGACACATAGCAGGTTTCAAAGAAAAACATGGGAGCATGAGTTCTCACAAGCTACAGTTATTACCCTCACCATCTGTAAAATGGATTGTGATAGTTGCAATCCTAAACACACTTTCCTGGGAGTGGGCCCCATTGAATACAGTAGGACTTAAATATGATTAGACAGGCTTAGTATTACATTATTATTCGATAAAGATATCTGTACAATTCAGTGCAAATGGAGGCTTGACAAATAACTACTGGAGATGTTCTGGGAGGATTGTAGCCCTCTTCCAACCCTATGTTTCTATGATTTTGAGGTTATGCAAGTTCAGTCAAAAGTAAATTCCATGTTTAACAATATTTACTCCCATTCAAGAGTTTCACCTTTCAGCAGCCTTCAACTATTTATTCAACTGTTCCTTCTGGTACTCTGTTATCATCTCTCTTTATTGTTTCATTTAATTCGTCAAGCATTTATGTGTCAGTATGACATAAATGCTGGTTTGTAGTTTGTCTTTTTCTTGAGATGTCTGCTTTGAATGTTGGTGATAACCTTCCTTCAATTTTGAAAATGGAAAGCAATATCCAAACAAGTAGTTCTGAACAGCGGAGTATTTTCCTATTGTGGCGTTGCAGTGATAGGGAAATATCACCACGTGAATTTCTACCTGTTTAAGGCATAGTCAGCCCCTGTTGCTGAAAAGACTCCTGTTGTGTATGGTGGAAAATTAAATAGATGCATGTAAAGATACCATTGATGGAGAATTGGCAAAAATGTCAAGAAATTTAATATCATAATATGCAATTCAGTTTGCAGTCGTAACCTCTTGTTAGGTCAGCACAAGTCCTGGCACAAATCACATGCCAACCTGGGGGTTTTGCACAAGTGCCACAAGACACTTCTGTGACTCATCCAGGGGGACATGGTGTTAGGCCAGTGCACAGATGTGCTAGCCTCTCCACGCAACCACAGGCATGGGGAGACAGATGAATTGTGCTGGCTAAATTGGTTAGGACTGCTCCTATAGGAATATGGTAATATTAAATTAAAATATTATAGATACTTTGTCCTTGCATTGCCCTTATGTTGCTGCTGGAAAGTTAGTTAGGATTGTGACTTCAATGACAACACCGAGGGCGAATTATCCTTCTAGAACAGTGGTTCTCAACCTTCCTAATGCCGTGACCCCTTTATAAGTTCCTCATCTTGTGGGGACCCCCAACCATAAAATTATTTTCGTTGCTACTTTATAACTGTAATTTTGCTACCGTTATAAATTGTAATGTAAATATCCGATACGCAGGATGTATTTTTATTGTTACAAATAAAATGCATGTTCTATGCACACACTGAACACAATGGGATTTATTTCAGAATAGGCATGCATAAGATTGGGCCCTGAGGCTGCAATCCTATCCACATTTACATGGGAGTAAAGGCCACCCTGACTATAATGGAATTTATTTCAGGCATGTATAGGATTGGGCCCTGAGGCTGTCAATCAGTCCCAGTGCACACGCAGCTACAGCCAAGGTCTGGCAAGCCTGACCTGGTCCTCTGCACCAGGGGTCTTTAGGAGACCCCCAGGAAAGCTCTAAGCCCAAAGGGGTCCCGACCCCCACTTTGAGAAACACTGTTCTAGAATGATCCCTTTTAGCACTTGAATCCCTTTGAAAGTGACTCAAAGGCTATATTGTGAAAAAATATCCAACTTGCCAGTGTTCCTGTCTTAGCTCTGGTGTTCATGTTTACAAGTAGGTAGTCTGTTGATATACCATCAAAATCATTGAGCCAGACTCATTTTTCAGTGACATTACACTGCTGGAGCCCACTCTCACCTTGATGGGACACCTGTTCCAAATTTGAAGGTTGTTTTCCAACAGGTTTTTTAGTGATATCACACCAAACAGGCTGGAACAGATATGTGTCATTCAGTGGTGCCTCATATATAAAGCTTAATTCATTTCAGAGGCATGCTCCTTAAGTGATATGCTCTTTAAGTGAAGCAGATTTTTCCATTGGAAATAATGGTAACTCAGACGATTGGTTCCAAAAAACATTCATACAAAAATATTAACTGGATGTAAAAATGATGACAAAACACTGGAATTGAATACAAAACATGCATTCAATGTGTATGATCCTATGAAGTCTACTTAGGCTGCAATCCTAAAGACGCTTTCCTGGGAATAAGCCCCATTTAACACAATGGGGCTTACTTTTGGGTAGACATGGATAGGAGGCTGCAATCAAAGTCACTTTCCTGGGAGGCTTACCTGGACTATTCCTAGAGGTTCAAGGTGACCAGTGGGGGCACTTGGGAGCAGTTAGAGGCAGCTGCCTCTGGCACCTCCAGGCAACTGTCCCCAAGTTGGGGGTAGTTAGAGGCAGCTGTGCTGGCCAGGAGCCCTTTTAAAGAGCCTCTGCATGGAGCATCAGGGCTGCACAGCATGTGTGCCCATAGTGCGCTTGCTTGTTAAGTGAAGCAGAACTTGTTGTGTGAAGCAAGATTTCTTATAAATTTTTGCTTATTATGTGAAACGCTTGTTAAGCAAGGTACCACTGTATTTGCTTTCAGAGCACTATGCATTCAACATGCAATCTATTAAATGTCACTGATACTGTTTGTGAGAAACTTCGGTTTGCGATGTGAATATTTAATAGAAATTGGGTAAGGAATTTTATTATTAGTGTTGTACTGCTTGTTGCAAAAAGAGGTTTCGCATGTAGTGTGAGTATGCACATATGCTAATGCTGTTGTCTGTTTATATATTTAGGAGAGCAACATGCAGCAGAGACCCTCCCCTGTTACAGCAGATAAAAATTAAGAAAGAACCAAACAATTTTTTTAAAAAAACTGTACTTTTTGCCTTTTCTAAAAAGTTTCTTTCTGTTGCTGCACATGATCTTTAAAGTGCATGCATACACACACACACACACACACACACACACACACACACACACACACACACACACATACTTTGGAGGTGGTCTTCATAGAACTTCAAGATAAGTTTTTGTAAAAATAAAATAAAATAATTCACAGGGGTAGGAGAGTGGTTTCCAGAGATTGATATTTATTAATTTCTGGGAAGGGGATTGTCTCTTTCCAAATGAGGAGATCTCGCTTTACAAGTGGGGAGGTCTACATCAAATTTGGTGTATCTATTTCTATTTATCAGTGTATCAAATCTATTTAACAGGAAATAATGCTATGGCTGCAATCCTAAACCCCAGTTAGGCTGGTGTTAAATATCAGTACAAGTCCTGTGCTGGCCTGGGGATGTCACAAAAGTGCCATAACCAGGGGTTCGGATCGCCCAAACCAGATGCTGCTTTTGCCCAACCACCACTACCGATCCGGTAGCAACAGGGGGAAGAAAACTGGGTGTACCAGTTCAGCAGGTGGGCGGGGCAAGAGGGGGCCCAAGCCCAGCACACTGCACATGCGCCAAGTTTGGCGCACATGCAGTACATGTTCTGAAACAGCCTGGACAAAGGGCAATCATGGCTCACTATGGGCAAATTCCATAGCAGTTATTGGTCCACGCAGTTATGTCACTCTCTAGTGTTTTCTTATGGAAAGTCATCTTAACTGCTCAGGAGCAAGGGGCTTAATTTCAATTTAGGATATAGGCCTATGCCAAATTCAAAAAATTTGTCTACAGGAAGCAAACATTTTAAAAAACAGAAAATATAACCTTTTTCATCCAGCTTCAAGCCATCCCATCTCAAGTCAAAACTTTGCAGAGATTCTCATATACTTGATTTTCCTAAGCCATTTTTTTCCCTGCTATTTTTCCTAAGCCAAAGGAATCTTGCTGCCAGATTTGTATGACATCTCAAGATCCAAGCTTTAATTGGTTATACATTGTTCCCAGAAGGTGAGATGAGATTACAGAGCCATACATTTGTCAAAATAATTATTCTACACATTGCCCACTCAAAGTTTCCTTATTAGTTATTCAACAAAATGGAGCAATCTTGATTAGTTAATCTCCCTACATCTGCATTTTAGGGTGTGCATTATTTTTTCCACTGAGCACTTTACAGAAATGTTAAAAAATTTAACTACAACTTAAAAAGCAATTAAAAAGGATTATCAGGATCACAGTTCATCTTTAATTGCTATGCATCTTTCTTCCATGATACATCAGATAAAAATGATCTTAAAAACTGCTTTGTTAATAGCTTTAATTATGGAGAACATAAGAAATGTCATCCTTTCGGGATGCTCCCATTTCTAGCAGCTCATTTGCGGGTTATCATCGAAAAAGTTTGCTTCACTCTATCTTAAGTAGCGATAGCTGGGCAAGCACTTTCATTGGCTTCTTTGAATACTGGAAATGGAACATCTTAGAATTGTTCAGATAAACCTGAAGGGTGTTTCAGCAAGTTAAAGATTACCATTCTGAAGGCATATTCTAAGGAGGGCAGTGGTGGGAGCCTTTGCAGAAAAATGGCTGCAGAATTATGGCTTTATATACAACTGGCTGAATAACGGCCAATCATGGGTTCATAATTTGATATCATGTGTTTGCGTGAGAAACATAAGAAATACTAAAACCACATATTCACAGGGCAAAAAGCCCAATATGATTCTCACACATTTCTTTTCCATCCAGTGGAGTAGATTGAAGGGAATGGGATGGAGGAGACAGTCTTGGAGAGAGGAATGCAAGGGAACCCTGTCCATCAGAGCCATTCGAGGCAGTGCTCCATTTGGCTCCTTTCACTTGGATTGGGTCTGAAGGACAAAGATCCCTTCCATGCCTTTGCCCAAAACTGACCCCTCCATCCCCCATTAGCTACACCACTGTTTCAATCACATATCAGATTGGCTCCAGAAAATATCACAAGGCACTTTTAAAGTATTTTTATGGTATAGGAAATAATTTACAGTATAGGAAACTTATACATTTTGGGTTCTTGGGGGGTGTTGATGTGACAGAAGGAACTCCCTCCCAGAATTCCATACATCTAGGCCCAGCAGTTGGGGCAGAATGTTGTTGAGTCATCAATTCTCCAATGCAAAATATAGGGAGGGAATCGCGTTGCACCCATTTTCACCACCTTCCAGTTGGAATTTCCAAAAACCGATTCTTAGTGCACCCCTCCCGCACGGAAGGAACCCCAACCCCAAATTTCACAATTCTAGGCCCATCGGTTTTGGCAGGGCGGTGATGAGTCAGTCAGTGAGTCAGTCAGTCAGTCATTGACTTTTCTCTTTTATATATATACTAGCGAAAAGAGTACCAGCGTTGCAGGAGTAAAATTCCCCCGTATGCCATTCCCCATGCACATCTACCCCCCCATGCGCATCAACCCCCATGCGTAACTTCCCCCTTGCGCAACTTCCCCCATGTGCAACTCCTCCATGCGCAACTTCCCCCATGTGCAACTCCCCATGTACAACTCCCCCATGCGCAACTTCCCCCATGTGCATCAAACCCCATGTGCAACTTCCCCCAGGTGGAACTTCCCCCCATGCGCAACTTCCCCCATGCATAACAACCCCCCAGGCGCAACTTCCCCCATGCGCAACTTGCCCCATGTGCAACTTCCCCATGTGCATCAACTCCCCATGTGCATCAACCCCCCGTGCACAACTTCCCCCATGTGCATCAACCCCCATGTGCATCAACCCCCCATGCACAACTTCCCCCAATGTGCAACTTCTCCCATGTGCATCAACTCCACATGCACAACTTCCCCCCATGTGCATCAACCCCCATACACAGCATCCTCCACAGTGTAACCTATTCCTCCTAACAACATTCCCATAGTGAACCAGGCACTGAGCACCAAATTGGCTGGCTGTTATTCAGTCTCCCATGTTAAGTATAGGAGAAAAACATGTTGCCCCCTTTTCAGCCCCTGAAGGGTTAAATTTCTCCAGATGGGTTCTTGGTGGGTGTTCAGTTGACAGAAGGAACTCCCTCCTAGAATTCCATCCTTCTAGGCCCAGCAGTTGGGGCGGAATGTTGATGAGTCATCAATTCTCAATTGTAACATCACATGTAACATGCGCATGGGGGGAAGTTGCACATGAGGGGTTGATGTGCATGGGGAAGTAGCGCATGGGGTGTAGGTGTGCATGGGGTGTTGATGTGTATGGGGTAAGTTGCACATGGGAAAGTTGCGCATGGGGAAGTTGCACGTGGCGGGTTGGTGCGCATGGAGGAAGTTGTGCATGTGGAAGTTGCGCATGGGGGAAGTTGCACATGGGGAAGTTGCACATGGGGAAGTTGCACATTGGGGGTTGATGCGCATGGGAAAGTTGCACATGGGGGTTGATGAGCATGGGGGAAGTTGCGCATGGGGGAAGTTGCACATGGGGAAAGTTGCGCATGGGTTGATGCGCATGGAGGGCTGATGCGCATGGGGAGCTGATGCACATGGGGAAGTTGCGCATGGGGGTTGATGCGCATGGGGGAAAGTTGTGCATGGGAAAGTTGTGCATGGTGGAAGTTGCGCACAGGTTGATGCGCATGGGGAAGTTGTGCATGGGGGAAGTTGCGCAAGGGTTGATGCGCATGGACAGCTGATTCGCATGGGGAAGTTGCGCATGGGGGAAGTTGCTCATGGGGGTTGATGCGCATGAGGGAAGTTGCGCAGGGGGTTGATGCGAATGGGGGAAGTTGTGCATGGGGAAGTTGCTCATGTGGGTTGATGTGCATGGGGGACTGATGTGCATGGTGGGAAGCTGCGCAGGGGGGAAGTTGCGCATGGGGAAATTGCACATGGGAGAAGTTGCGCATGGGGGATGATGCGCATGGGGGATGATGCACATGGGGATGTTGCGCATGGGGGTAGTTGCGCATGGGAAAGGCGCATGGGGGAAAGTTGTGCATGGGGGAAGGTGCGCATGGTTCCCCCATGCGCATGGGGGAGAGTTGCGCATGGGGAAGAGTTGCGCAATGTGGAAAATTGCACATGGGGAGAAGTTGCACATGGGGGAAGTTGCGCATGGGGTGTTGATGCGCTGTGGGGGGATGTCGTATGGGGAAATGTTACTCCCGCAGCATTGGTACGCTTTTTACTAGTACAATAAATCCAAAAGCATCATTTTTTGAATTTTCATTTTTTCTGTAAAATCACTTTTTCTGTAAAATGACCGGCTGGACTACTAGTCCACCGTTAATATTACAGTCAATCCAGGGTTGCAAAGGGGTCAATCTAAGGAGTTTAGTGGCCCTCCTGCAGCTCTGTAGGAACTAAAGAGAACAACTTGGTACAGCTTGCATTCAAAGAACAATGGTATAATTGCATTCACTTTGAAATTCCTTTAGAACTACTTGCTAAATTCCCTTATCAAGCCTCATCTTTGTAAAAATGAAGCTCTTATGTTTCTGAAAGGAAAGATGCCTGTGAAAGGAAATACACAATATCCCATGCAATTTCGGTTTTGATTTAGCAGGCCTGAATATTACCTCCCATTTTTGTGCTAAATTACTCAAGTTCAAAATTGGTCTTTGCACTGGTCAATTGAACACACAGACAACAATCCCTAGTGGGATTTCCTGCTGCAGGCAGGGTTTTGGACTAGATGACCTACCCTCCAACTCTGTGATTCTATGATTCTAAGTTTGGAGGAGATGGGCCACTTTATTATATGATTATTAATAAATCAATAATCAATAATGATATTAATAATCGGCATTGAACTTGAACTTAATCTTGAACTTGAACTTTACAATGTCTGCCACGTTGTTAGAGGGAAGATTGTTGGCAGGAACTTTTGGGCCCCCATGCCAACCTGGGTAACAGGGTCGACGTGCACAGATTCAGGCCTTATCCCCTCCTAGGGTTCTGCTCCAACTACCGCTCCCCCAAAGGGGGGAGTGGGTCTGGTCCAACTTGCGCCTTGTTGCTGCTCCCACCCTGCATGGAATTGAAAGCAGCCAATTGGTGGCACATGGTGTGACCCCCCCACCTTTGCCCCACCCGGAACTGAGGGCAGTTGCTAGGGTACACTCCCTGTTCCTCTGTTGACCATGATTGGACGTTAAGCCAGACCCATTTTTCAGATCTGTTCTCCCGCATCCCCTGCCACAAAGGGAAGTTAAGCCTCACACTTGGCACCCAACCCAGAGCAGGTCGCATATGCCCCATTGGAGATCACCCAAGAATAGGTCTGCCCCTTCGGATGATAAATGGACCCCATCTCCCCTGAATAAAGCATGCTTAGAAAACTATATCATGGGATGTGAAATCACTATGCCCCCCAATCTGCGATCTAAAGCACCGGCTTTTGCAGTAATCTCTTTCCTTTTTTTCTATTTTGGGTTGTCTGTGAGCCCCCTTCCACACCCATCTTTACAGAAAGTCTGACCAAGCAATCACGCATTCAGGCAGCCGTGGACCTCTAGAATGTCTTGGCGCACAGCCAGCTGAAGCTCAACACCAGGCATCTTGCATATGTCATTCTCATGCAGGTGCACAATCAGGGCATCCGGGGCATGGTTGATGCTGAGGTAATCCGCTAGCGCTGGTAAGAGCAGAGCCCACTGCATGCCTCTCCATCCTAGCCAGACTATCTGCACTGATCGGCCCAGGCCCAGCCATGCCCCCCCATCTGCCAGTGAACGGCCACTTCTGGGCTCAAAACACTATGGAGTGCACACAGATGAGGATTCAGGAGGGGGTGCCATGTCCTGTGGGATATAGAAAAAAGAGTTGAGGTTGTTGGGTGTTCCCCCCCCCCCCCCCGCAACCTCCGGTGCCTTGCTATTGGATATACCTCTTGTAGGTTGTTGAGTACCACCTCCCAATGCACCTGGGAGGGATTGTGTCGCCTGGGATTGTGTCGCCTGGGAGGTCCAGAGATGCTGCTGTGGAAGCTGCCCCTATGCGCAGAGAATGGAGGCTGAACGCCTTGGGATCCAGGCCCATTTGTTTGTCGCTGCACCTAAACACCATACTAAATTGAAAGAGTTAGTGGTGACCCATCAGCAGGCTGGAAGAGAAGGCCCGGCCCAAGGCCTGGAGTAGAAAGAACTCCCTGAGTGCTCCTACAGGACATGGAGGATGATGCACATGGGGGGATGTCTGAAAAACTCTGGCATTACCGGGAACCTCCCTGAGGTGAACGGTCTGTGCTAGCTCTCTTTGGTTCATTTTGGACCATTGTAAGATGATGTTAACACCCCGAACCACCCAGCTCAGGTCTTCCTTCTGCAGCGCCTGGCCCAACCTGTCGTGCTTGCTCTTGGACAAAAACTTGCTGGGGCGAAAAGCCCTGAAAAGTCTGTAAGAAGGGCCACACGGAACTACCGGAATTTACCTGTGCTATTCTGGTTGGCTTTCAACAGAGAACCGGGTTGCCTCTGTGCCCAATTCAATGGGCTTTGAGGTCCCGAAGAAGCTTCTCTGTAGTGCCAGAGTCAACACCTTTGCACTCTGCACTGTTTCCAAGGCTATGAGGCATAAGAGAGCCCTGGCCTGCTTCTATCTCTGAGTCCACTGAGCCAGTCTCAACTTACTCTGCCCTGCGACCATCTCTGAGTCCACCAGGCCAGCCTTAACTTTACTCAATAATGGTTCTTGCTTGAGATACTTGATGTGTGACACCACCACAAATTAGTAAAACTTAAGACCAACAGTTTATTTGCAGCACTAAATTTGTTCCAATTAAGCATAAGCATCCAGCACATCACCACACAGAATATAAAAAAACAATAAAAACTTCCTCCTGCACTAATAGTTACTTTCTAAACATTTATGCTATTAGAGCATTGTCCCACACCTTACGTCCCACGTTAAGGGATGCCAATAGTCACCAGCCTCACTGACTTCAACTTCTTCTTGAGAGCACAGTCTTCCAACATTATTCCACCATGCTGAGCCTTGTCTCTCCCTTCTTCCCAGAGTTCCCTTTGCTACTTCCCCCTCCCAATCCAGCTGGCTCCTCCCATAGCCCTCATACTCTTCAGGGCCCAGTTACCAAAGAAATTAAGTTAAAGCATCAGGCACCCTCATAAGATGTTATGCTGGCCCAGGCATGGCTGTACATGACATCGCCCTCTGTGGTGCACTGCATGAGAAAGTCCTGCACTAGCCCTTTCAGCATGACTGTCATTACTGGCCTTCTGTGGTCAGGAGGAGTGGGGGCTAGTCCAGCTAGCCCTTCCAAAGTTTTCTTAACTTGGAAATCCCACGTAAATTCAGGGAATCCTGCAGCAATGGACACAAACACTATGGCAGACATAAAACTTTCCAGTGAGCTACTTGCCCTACCAGAATCCCACAGGTTCAATATGAAGAGAAGAAGATGTTCCACTCGGACTGGCCACACCTTGCCAAGTCCTGTCGCCTCCCTAAATGCATGTAGCTCGCTTAGCTTAAGGGCATAGGACTTCCGCATTGCCAGTGCCAGGAAAGAAAAATTACCTGAGTCACTTCACCGTGCTGAGCCCCCAGAGCCAGTGGGCATGGGGTCCAGGAACTGAGCTGTGCCCGGGCCAGCTCTTGAAAGCAGTCCTCCAGGAACTGAGAAATTGAATCTGCGATATAATTATCCACCCCTTTTATGTGACGGGCTAAAAAGAGGGTGTTAATGCGTAGGTGTTGAAGTACAAAACATCACATGACCCTAGCTGATTTGGAGGTGAGGGAATTGACCACTGCAATGACTGCTTGGTTATAGCACCAGAAATGCATTGCAGAGTTCTGAAAAAATGAAGGTCATATGTGGACTGCTACAACGATGGGGAAAAGCTCCAAAAAGGTAAGGTCAGCCATGAGGCCTTGACTAAACCAGGAGTCAGGCCAGGCTGCCACACACCAGTGACCACAAAAAAGATACCAAAACCATGGCTGTCCACCATGTCTGAGTGCACCTATAGGTCTCCCTCAAGAAGGAGATCAGCCCTCCAAAAGGAGACACCACTGATGTTCCTGAGAAATAGTAACCACACTTCCATGTCAGCCCTCATAGTGGCGGACATGCATATCCTGTGATGTAGGCAGCAGAGCCCTGCCATAGCATCACATAGCCTCTGGAGAAAAGCCTGACCTGGTACCACCACTCTACATGTGAAGCTGAGGGACCACACTAGCGACTGAAGGTCCCTGAGCATGATCTTCCGAGCCCTGATGCAGGCTTCTATGCAGTTAACCAGAGCCTCCAGTTTTGGTGCTAGGAGGCAGTCATACTGCTGGACTGTGTCAAGTTCTATTGACGCTGGGCTTTCCATTTTATCATGGGCGAGGGGAACCCCCCACTTCCTGGGTCAAGGCCACAAAGGTATCTAAAAGTACTTCGCACTGACTGATACCCGCTGGGCCGGCCCATAGAAAATCACCTAGATAGTGAGCTGTGAAGCTAAAACCTGATCTGCTCCATGCTGCCCATTCCAGCTTCATACTAAACTGTTCAAAAAGTGTGCAACTCAAGAAGCATCCCATGGGGAAGCAGGCGTCCAGGTAGAATTGGTCCTCTAAATGATTGCCAAGGAGAAAGAAGTCATCCCCGTGTGTTGCGAGCAGCCAATTCAGCCAGAAAGCTGATTCAATATCGCATTTTGCCATAAGGGCAATAGGGCCACAGCTGTGCACCATGTGGACAGCCTGGTCAAAGGACATGTATTGTACAGAGCAAAGGTCCTCCAGGATGCCATCATTAACCGATGCCCCAGATGGGAAAGGCAAATGGTGAATTAAGTGAAACTTCTCTGGAGCCTTCTTGGGAACCAAACCCAGGGGAGAAACATTGAGGTGAAGAAGGGGGATCCTTTCAGGGTCCCAACACTCCTGGTGCCCAGGACCACTTCCTTAGCCAGCTTAGTCCTAACTACCATCTCATGTCCTAAAACTTAGGGAAGATTCCTTGCCATCCTCCCTCCAAAAAGGGAGGGGAGAAGGGATCCTAAAGCCTTTGCAGAACCCGGTCCAAATCCGTCCAGCTGCAGAGCAATCTGGGTTGTCGCTCAACAATGAGGCCAACGCCGGCAGCTTAAGTGGACTTGTCCCCTTGTAAAGCAGGGGCAGCAGCCTGGGCTGCCCTAAGAGGCGGTGCTACCACCATCACCCTGCCTCGGCCACCACCCTTTTTATGCCATGGGAAATGGCACTTTTCATTCTTGCCTGCTTTGGGACTGCCACTGAACTTTGTGGTGTGAGCGCAGCCACAGTTGCTGCATGAGTGTTGATATGTGCACTCTGGCTTGTGGCAGCTGTCTTGTGCATTGTACATAAAGCAAATGCCCGGGGATTGAACTCGCTGCTTTGCTGTCTAACCAAACTGCTTGGTGCCTCGGAGTTAGTAAAGATATGCCCACTAGGGGAAAATTCATCATTATCCCTATTTGCCATTACCAGATGGCTCTAGATCTCCTGGTCTTTCACAGATCAGGAGAGATGGGGCTCCCCACTAAATCTCATGCATAACGTGCCCAACTGGAACCACCATGGGCCAGACGCAACTTATTGATGTTATCCAGGTATTTCATTATCTCCATGCCATTTTTGGCTCCTTTTGTAAAACAATTCCTGAGTAAGCCGCATATCCACACATCCAGTTATTCCAATTCCTATCAACCTTATGCTTTTCCACACCCTGTGTAGATCTGGGGCATTTGCCTGGCTTGGGCTCCAGCTCAGGCTCCCTCAGCATCAGGGAAAATATATCCACATACCCCCCTCCTTATTTTTTCCTTTATTGCTGGCGCCAGGTGCCATCCAAGAGGAGCGTAGGATGGGGGAATCAACCCAGAAGAAGGGATCAGTGCATCTTTTCCATCTACCCTGGAAACTGCTTCTGTCCCTTGCCCGGAGGTGGAACCACCTCCTGTACTGGTGTTGTTCAGGTGGCAGTCGCATGCCTGGCATGACTGAGTTGATGGAGCAGTTCCCTGTGTGGGTGTAAACTGTGCCTGGCACACGTGAGTTGCCAGAGCGGTTCCCAGGACTGGCATAGACTATGGTGTCCTTTGAGTATGGTGAGGTGGGGCTGCTGCGGAAGCAGCCTGAGTTGACTCCTCCCACCTCCTTGCCATGTTAGGTTGCAGGGAGGGGCACTCACTAAAAGTTTTACTCAACGCCATCCTGGCAGGTTCCGAATGTCCCTTAGGCTCACCCATCTATTGACTGGCAGCAGGCAGTGGTGTAGTCTCCGCCAGTGTGGTGGACCCTGGGAATCCGGCTGGGACCCTGTGAGCCCAAGTGGCTTGACAGGGCTGCACAATAATGCCCTGGAGGGCTGCTGAAACCTGTTTGGTGACCACCTTCTGTACTGCTGAGGTGACTTCTCCTACAAGAACCCTCATCAGGTTGCCACCCAGAGCAGTACCACACACAAGGTACCACACCCTCCAATAGCCTCCCAAGAGCCACGGTTGGCCAGGGTCCCTAAGGAGGCTGCAGAGTGGGCCACGCTGTGGGCCCTGCATTCAGCCTGTCATTGGGAAACACATATCATGTACTGCTGCTAGCAGATAATATAAGTGGCTCAGACAATTTCCTACGGAGGGGAAAAACAGAAGGGACTGATTAGGATGGACTGGCTGAGCCATTGCAGAGCTGGGTAAGGACAGGGCGCACCCTGTCACATGAGGACCAGATCCCGGGCCCTGACATGCAGGGTTGCGGGCTCAGTGTCACGTTCCCTGGGCCTTCTCAGCATGGGACTTACTTCTGAGTAGACCTGCACAGGCTCGGATATAACTCAGATGTTTTATTGGTACATGGTACCTGTCTGCTTATTTATTATCGTTATCCATAAATACACAGTGAACAAATTCGTGCTGGTTTCATTCACATCACCAGTCAGACCCTTCCCAAGAGTTTAGGACTGTGTGATGTACCAGCATATAATTTGTGCTAATCCCAGAAGAGTGGCTTTCTGCAGCTGGCAGAGTGATATTTTGTTAATGCCAATAGTTTTCAGGCGCCTGCCAAAGTCTTTGGGCACTGCACCCAGTGTGCCAGTTACCACTGGAACCACCTGCACTGGCTTACACCAGATATGCTGTAATTTGATTCTTAGGTCTTGGTAGCGGGATATCTTTTCCAGTTGTTTCTCCTCAATTCTGCTGTCACCTGGTAGGGCAATGTCAACAAGCCACACCCTACTGCTTTCTATGATGGTGATATCTGGAGTACTGTGTTCCAAGACCTTGTCTGTCTGTATCCTGAAGTCCCACAGAAGCTTGACCTGCTCATTTAAAAAACAGGAGTTCTTACCATGGGCTCCTGTTCTGGGAGGAGGGAGGAAGGGTGCTCATCACTGATTGGGGTTGCCCTTCCCCCACGTCAGCAGGTTGGACGAAACTTTTTCCCTCTAGGGGGAAGGCACCCACGGGTCCCAGTTGTAGCCGAGCTGAGGAGTACCTTCCGTCAGCCGTCCTCAGACATGGAGAATAACCCACTGAGGACTAAGCACAGGTATTAAACAGCATCCAAGGCATTCACCAACTTAGCCAACTTGGCAAAGAATGAACAAAGAAAAGGTCAGAGAAAGGGGGAAACAAACAGGCCCCACCCTGACTCCAACACATAAACATCGGTAGAGACCACCTCAGTCAGGGCCGTAGCACAATCCATTGAGGTGGGTTGAGCACCCTTCCTCCCTCCTCCCAGAACAGGAGCCCACAGTAAGAACTCCTGTTTTCTCTGTAGGAGGGAGGAAGGGTGCTCATCACTGATATTCCAGAGCCGTACTCATCCACAATAGGGTGGGAGGATTGCAAGGCCCTAGACACGACTTTTTGAAGGACCTTCCGCCCAAAGGCAGCGTCCACCGAGGCTGCCAAATCTATTTTATAATATTTAGTGAACGTAGACGGACTAGCCCACGTTGCCGCCTTGCAAATTTCCCTCCAAAGAGGCAAATCCCTCAAACGCTGCCGAGGTTGTCGCACTTCTTGCCGAATGGGCAGTAATGCCAGATGGAGGAGTCTTCCCTGCGGATGAGTACGCCAAGCGGATAGCCCCTTTAAACCAGTTCGCCAGAGTACTACGACAGGCACACTTACCCACATTCGTACCCTGGAACAAGATAAATAAACAGTCTGTTTTTCTTATTTGTGTGGTTCTCTCAATATAATACTTCAGAGACCTACACACATCCAACCTATGCCACTCCTGTTCAGCTGGGCAAGAAGGTTTGGGACACAGAGATGGCAATACCAAATCTTGTGCTCTATGGAACCAGGTGTTAACCTTTGGGATGAACGAAGGGTCCGGTCTCAATACCACCTTATCCTTTTGAAACACACAGAGGTTCAGATTAGTCGAAAGAGTACCGACCTCTGAAATTCTTCTTGCCGATGTCACTGCAACGAAAAAGAGAGTCTTAAAGGTTAGATGCTTGAGGTCAATGGTTGACAGGGGCTCAAAGGGGGCGTGCATCAGGGCATTCAATACCAAGTGAAGGTCCCACGAAGGTAACCTATGCACCGGAGATGGTTTAATGTTGGCCACCTCATTCAGAAAACACTTGATATGAGGGTGTAGGTCTTTTATCTCCATACACCCCCAGGGTGCTACCCAAGGCCGCAACCTGTCTGCGCAGCATACTGGTGCTTAGACCCATATCCAGCCCATCTTATAAGAATCCCAGGATATGAACAGTTTTGGGCTGTAAGGGGGATACACCCTTTTGCAAACACCAGGTTCTAATTTTTTTCCAGGTGGCCCCATAGAGTTTGAAAGTAGAGGATCTCTTGGAAGCTAGTAAGGTATCCACTACTCTTTCAGAGTACCCCTTTCTGGAGAGAGCTTGCTGCTCAATCTCCATGCTGTCAGCTGGAACATCTGTGGTCTGGGATAATGGATTAGGCCCTGGCACAGAAGGTCCCCTCTGTCTGGTAGTTTCCACGGCCTTTCTAGACTTAACTGCAGAAGGTCGGGAAACCAAGGTCTTCTTGGCCAGTTTGGAGCTATGAGGATTACCTCAGCCTTTAGCAGTATAATCCTCTGCAGCACTAGTTGAAGGAGCTGAATCAGAGGGAAGGCATACAGGAGGCCAACTGGCTACTGACATTGTAGTGCATCCACCCCCTTTGCCCCCTCCATCGGGAGACGGGTCAGGAACGTGGGGAGCAAGGCATTGCTTCTGGAAGCAAACAGATCCATGATCGGAGTCCCCCATCTGCGAAGACTTCCGGGTGAAGTTGCCACTCTGAATCGCTCAGTTGCTATCTGCTCAGCCAGTTGGCTGTCACATTCACATTCCCTGCTAAGTGCTCTGCTTTTAGAGACAGTAGGTGGGCCTCTGCTTACTGAAAAAGGAGGGTGGCCTCCTCCATGAGATGTCTGGAATGTGTCCCTCCTTGACAATTCACATATGCCTTGGCCGTCATATTGTCTGTCCAAACCAAGACATGTGTGGACCGCAGAGCTTGGGTGAAGAACTGTAAGTCCAGTCGAATTGCCCCGAGTTCCAGCCATATACTGTGTTTGAGCTCCTGAGGCGACCATTGACCCTGTGTCATTTGTCCCTCCAGGTAGATGATAGATAGATAGATAGATAGATAGATAGATAGATAGATAGATAGGTCCAGAATGGCTCGCCAATCGCCATTCCGCTTGGGGACTAGAAAGAACACAGAATACACCCCGGTCCCCCTCTGGTTGACCGGAACTGGCTCGATTGCCTTTATCTGCAGAAGGTGTCGGATGGCCTCCATCCGCAGATGGTGACGCTGAGGATCCTTTGAGCGGGGCACTGGCCAAAAGCGATCTCTGGGAAATCTCAGGAACTCTAGAGAGTAACCTCTGTGGACCACCTGAAGTGCCTCAATGAGTCCGTGGTCATTGAGACCCAGTTCTCCGCAAAATGTAATAGTCTGGCCCTGACTGGAGGCGGGGAGGGGCCTGTGTGACAGTCAGGTGGCACACTGCTCCATGGGGGGCTTGGAACCCTGGGAACTACTAGATGGTCCAGGCTTTGGCGTATATGCAGCCTTGCCCTTGTCCCACTTGGGCTTGGCACACTTCCAACCCTCCTGGGGACGAAACCGTGAAGGTCGAAAGGAATGGCGCTTCTTAGGAGCATCCTTTTTAGATGTCACCAAGACCTTTCTTTTGTCCTTATCCTCCACCAGGAGAGGCTTGAGGGTGTCTCCGAAGAGCTTCTCACCCTTAAAGGGAGCTGCCACCAATCTAGCAGCAGAACCTGAATCGCCCTGCCAATGGCGTAGCCAGACATTTCTACAGGCGACTACCCCAGTGGCCATAGACCAAGCAGAAAGCTCCAGTGAGTCAAAGGCACAGTCAGCAGCAGCTGCTGAGGCCAAGGCTATCTTCTTTAAGGAAGACTTGACCTTGCTGGGAATGGACTTATCCGCAGCCAGGTCCTCTGCCCATATGTAGGCAGCTCTAGAGAAAATTGAATTAGCGACTGAGGCCCTAAACCCCTGGGAAGAAGCCTCAAAATTGCACTTGAGCCCAGTATCAATGCGCCTGTCACAAGACTCCTTCAGGCCCGACTCCCCCTCAGAAGGCAGCAAGGCATGAGAAGGCAGCAAGGCATGAGCAAGGCATCCACTATTGGGACCTTGATCCTAGTCATCATGGCCTCTGGGAGTGTGTAATGCTTGTCCAGCAGGCGGGAATTATGCCTGGAAGACATTGGATGTTCCCATTCAGTAGAAAAGACCCTTTCCAGTTGCTCCAGAAAGGGCACCACAAAAGGCTTAGCCAGGCCCTGACGAAAGGACTTAGCCCGGGAGGATGGATCATTAGGCCTCGAGGTGCCGGGGGTAACAGTTAGGTCCATAGCTGCAACAGACTTTGATAGCACCCTTGGGTACAGCTCTGGAGGGCATAACAAATCCACTTTACTAAGGGAAGGAATTGCCTCCACATCATCCCCAGACAATTCCCCCTCTTCCCGTTCTGAACTGGAGGACCCTGATTCTAGATCATCCCCAGGATCAATGGAAAGACAGGCCTCAAAGCCCTTGGCCCGCTTTGAACCCCTGGCCTAAGACTCCACCGTGTCCCCCTCAGAACATGGCGAATGTTCACGTAGGGAGGGCTGAGGAGAATGCTTACGTTTGGCCTTGCCAGGCCCAGTGTGACCGGTCTGGCCTTGGGAGACCCCCAACAAGTGCTGGAACTTTTCTTCAAAAATTTCCTTCACTGTCTCCTTCATTAATTTAGACAGGGAAGTAGAAGACAGGGCAAAGGGACCCTTACTCTTTCCCTTGCCCCCAACCTTGGAGGGTCCCCCTTTTTCTTTACCCAGGGTAGCCATACCTGTGTAAGATGGCTGCCAGGCAGGTCCAGACAAAATGGCGCTGATGTGGGAAACCCCTGTAGCCTCTGTTCCTGTGCACGCCAAACTGCTGCAGCAGGTTATCTGCAGTCTCCTCCCAGCAGCACTGCAAGGCCCCTCAGGGAGGTAGCCCAGGAAGGCCTGGGCCTGGAGTCTGCTGCGCGCCAGTGCTGCTGTGCCAGCAGATGTGGGGATGCTCCCTCCAAGGATGCGTTCCTCCGCACCTCCTCTGCGTCTGCCTGGAGGTCCCTGAGAGAGACTGCGGGTGCTTGCTGTCGCCCACTGCGCTCCTCCGGTTCTGCGCTCAGCCTTCTTGCTGCCTGGCACTCTTCTGGCAAGGCCGGGAGTGCTTGCTGTTGCAGGCTGCGCTCCTCTGGTCCCTACAGTCCTTCGTGCCCCCTCCTCCTCAAGGCCGAACTGGTCTCAGCCACGCAAAGCGCGGTTGCCTCAGGGCTCTCCCCCGGCAGGAGGTCTTAAGGGCTGGAGGCGATCCCTCCTAGGGCCCCCCACTGGCGCGGTCCCCCTCCTGCTGCTGCTGTGCTGGAGTCAGAAGAGGATAGGAAGGTAGTAGTAGGAGGAGGGAAAAACAGAGTGAAAAAGAGAAAGTAAAAGTAAAAGAGAAAGTAAGGAGAGAGAAAGTGGAGCAGAGTGCTCCAGAACGTCCTCCTCTGCCAGAGGTCGGACGGAACTGGGGCCCGTGGGTGCCTTCCCCCTAGAGGGAGAAAGTTTTGTCCGACCTGCTGACGTGGGGGAAGGGCAACCTCAATCAGTGATGAGCACCCTTCCTCTTTCCTACAGAGAACCACTTTTTTAGGCTTGTGGTCGCACCAGTTTTTTGCCACTGGCAGATGATACTTCTTTGATACTGGCAGATGATAGTGGATCATCTGGGCAACAGAGTTGTGCCTCAGTTTGTAGTCAGTCTGCACGATCTCCTTGCAGCCACTTAGAATGTGGTCGATGGTTTCATCCACTTCTTTGCAGAGCCGGCATTTTGGGTCATGGGCTGATTTTTCTATTCTGACCTTGATGGCATTTGTCCTGATTGCCTGTTCTTGGGCAGCAAATATCAGGCCTTCCGTCTCCTTCTTCAGTGTTTCACTCGTGAGCCACAACCAGGTCTTATCCTGATCAACCTTTCTTTCGATCTTGGCAAGGAATTGGCCATGCAATACTTTATTCTGCCAACTGGCAGTCCCAGCTTGAATTGCACTATTGTGATATTCATAGTTGGTCTGCTGCACTTTCAAGAACTTTCTCTTACTGACTTAAATCAAAGTAGATTCCTGGCTCTCTCGCACATAATCTGCTAGGGCATGTTTTTCTTCTTCCACGGACTGCTTCACATGCAAAAGTCCCCTGATCTGCCCCCTGATCTTCTAGGCAAGTACAGCTTGTCTACATCACTATGTGGATGTAAAGCATAGTGAATGGTCATTAATTTCCTTGTTATCCTGTCCAAGTCATCCAGTTCCTTCTGTGTCCAGTTCACAATGCCAGCGGTACACCTAACTACAGGTATGGCCCAGGTATTTAGAGCCTTTATAATGTTGCTACCATTCAATTTTCTCTTCAAAATTTTTCTAACCCTTTCTATGTATTCTTTGCTGACCATAGTTTTTACATGCCCGTGCTTGATATTGTCCAGCTGCAGTATGCCCAGATATTTGTAGGCTTCAGGCTGGTGGCATTTAATGGTTTGACCATTTGGCATTTCAATGCCAACACTTTCCATGATCTTCCCTTTCTTTAGTGCCATTGTGGCACATTTGTCCAGGCCAAACTCCATGTTGATGTTGGTACTAAAGACTCGGACTGTATTGGTGAGTGACTGGTTTTCTGTTTCTGACTTTCTGACAAATCATCCATGTACAATAGATGTGAAATTTTCTGTGAATTTTTGGCAGTTTGGTAACCCAGAGTTGCTTTCTGTAGGATCACTGACAAAGGGAACATCGCGATGACAAACAGCAAGGAGGACAATGAGTCCCCCTGGAAGATTCCCCTTCTAATGTTGACAAGTCCATAACTTTCATTGGCTACGAATTATTCTGTCTTCCAGAGTTTCATTGCATTTTCAATGCAATTTGTTACATTTTTGTTGACCCTGATGGACTCCAGACATTTTATGATCCAATTGTGTGGCAATGAATGAAAGGCTTTCCTATAGTCAATCCAAGCCATGTGCAGATTGGTTTTCCGGCTTTTACAATTCTCCAGTATCATTTTATCAATCAGGAGCTCATCTTTTGTGCCTCTGCTTCTCCGTTTATTGCCTTTCTGCTCCACTGGTAAGATGTTATTTGGTCATTAATTTCCTGAATGCAAGAAATCCTGAATCCTGTCAGCTATGATGCCTGTCAGCAGCTGTCAGAACATGGTGGGTAGACACATTATTGACCTGAAGTTTCCTGGTGCTATCCCTTTTGCTGGATCCTTCCAGTTGTTTACCACTGGCTGATGTTACCTGTTTGTAGCATTTCATTAAGTAATTCAGCCATTTTTCCATGCAGGCTAGTCAGGTCCTTGAGCCAGAACCCATGGAGCTGATCATTACCAGGTGAAGTTGTGTTTTTAACTCTTTTCACTCTCTGTCTGATCATTTCAGTTTTTATTTCCATCTATTCCATTTTGTTCTTAGAGAATTGTTCTTCAAACTCTTATCCACCCAGCACCTCTGTTGTAATCTTTCTCGGTTTCCCATAAGTTTTTCCAGAGTTGAGTAGTCGCATTTTTCTCAGGTTTTATTACTTTTATATCTGCTTTCTGATTCAATGCCTGGTAGAAGCACCTTTGATCTGGAACATTTTATTGTGTCTATACTGTATGATTCTGGCTTCATATCTTTCAATTTTTCTGGCTGTTGCTGTTATCTGCTGTCTCACAATTTCCATTGCTTCTTCAATCTTCCTTGTGTTCAGCCTGTATTTTTGACGAGGTAATGCTTGCTTTTGTCATTCCTCAGTGTTTTCTCCTTCATGTTCTCGCAAACTCTTGATCTTCAATTCCAGTCTGATTTTCCATTTTGGTTCTCCAGTTGATATTCTAGAGGACTTTGGTGGTTCAATCCCCAGTTCTTCTGTTACTATCACTGCTGTGCTGTAGGCGAGCTGATTTGTTTGTTCAATAGATGTTATGTAAATTGTTGCAAGTGCAGCATTGGCGTCTTTTATTAGTGGTGCTAGGTGCTTTCTGGGTATATTTTTCAGAGCTTGAAGCATTGTTTTTTCCTGCATTTGAGGCAGCATGGGTCAGGATTTTATCTTTCAGTTCTTGTTGCCTTGTAGTCAGTATTCCTGGCAGCTCACCAAGGCCTTAAGGCTCTTGCTCAGCTTCACACAAAATTTCCATACTTTTTCTGGTTTAGTGCCTCCCAATAGTGTCTCCCACAGCCACTACAGAAGTCTGCTGTTCTTCAGTTTTGCAGCTTTTCCTTATTTCTTCCAGTTCAACCTCAGTCAAGATCTTTTTCCGGACTATGAATTGTCTCTGGTCAGCCAGTCTAAGATTGGTTGTATTTGAATGTGGGAATTCTTGGGTCCAGGGTTGGTACATCCTCTTCTGGTAGCCATGCTTTTCAGGTTCTGAGTTGAAGTAGCACTTCATGATGATCCGATTCTCTAACATTATTTCTGCCACTTTTGTGGTTGTCCATTTGATGGTGTTCCCTGATCCAGTAGCTTACTTGTCAACAGATGTCCAGAATCAACAACAACAGATGTCCAGGACCTTTTTATCCTGGGCAATGACCAAGCCAGAATAGACTTCAGATTCTTTTTTTTCACCATATTGATTTATGGTATGGGTGCAGCAGTGGATGTTCCCTCAGTGGCTCTTCCGCTGCAACCCCTAGCAACCAACAGGAAACAGGGCCCAGAACTCACTTCCTGACTCCAACATGTGCTCAGATTGGAGGCAATGCAGAGAAGTCTCCTCCCCCAACAACCACCAGGAAACAGGGCCCAGAACTCACTTCCTGATTCCAACATTCAATAATTATTGGATGGATCCTATTATTATTATTATTATTATTATTATTATTATTATTATTATTATTATTATTATTATCCACAAATACACAGCGAACAATTTCATGCTGGTTTCATTCACATCACCAGTCAGACCTTTTCCGTCGGACCCTTTCCATCTAGGAGTCTAGGACTGTGTGATGTAGTGGCATATAATTTGTGCTGATCCCAGAAGAGCTGCTTTCTGCAGTTGACAGAGTGATATTTTGTCAATGCCAATACTTTTCAGGTGCCTGCCTAGGTCTTTTGGCGCTGTACCCAATGTGCCAATTACCACTGGAACCACCTGCACTGGCTTAAACCAAATATGCTGTAATTCGATTCTTAGGTCTTGGTAGTGGGATATCTTTTCCAGTTGTTTCTCCTCAATTCTGCTGACATCTGGTAGGGTGAAGTCCACAACCCACACCTTACTGCTTTCTATGATGGTGATATCTGGATTATTGTGTTCCAAGACCTTATCCGTCTGTATCCTGAAGTCTCACAGAAGCTTGACCTGCTCATTTGCAACCACTTTTTCAGGCTTGTGGTCCACCATTTTTTTGCCACTGGCAGATGATACTTTTTTTGATACTGGCAGATGATAGATTACAGTGGATCATCTGGGCAACAGAGTTGTGCCTCAGTTTGTAGTCAGTCTGCAAGATCTTCTTGCAGCCACTTAGAATGTGGTCAGTGGTTTCATCCACATCTTTGCAGAGCTGACATTTTGGGTCATGAGCTGATTCTTTAATTCTGACCTTGATGGCGTTTGTCCTGATAGCCTGCTCTTGGGCAGAAAGTATCAGGCCTTCTGTTTCCTTCAGTGTTCCACTCGTGAGCCACAACCAAGTCTTATCCTGATCAACCTTTCCTTCGATCTTGGCAAGGAATTGGCCATGCAATACTTTATTCTGCCAACTGGCAGTCTGAGTCTGAATTGCACTATTGCAATATTCATAGTTGGTCTGCTGCACTTTCAGCATTATTATTATTATTATTATTATTATTATTATTATTATTATTATTATTATTATTATTATTATGAGCATAAGTACTTTGCAGTATTTTTACCATATCTTCTCACCAAATATGATCAAGGCAGCTTTATGACAGAGACATGTTGTTAAAAAAAGTAACCATAATAAATTGTACAGAAAAGCAACCAATCAATTTCTTCCTCTCTAAAAGCAGAATCAAAATATCAGTGACAGTCAAATTAACAGGAGACTATAATATGATGCTGACAAAAATAAAGGAAATGAAAATTATCTGTATCAAACAGTTAAAAATTAGAAGCATATGGGCCAGATGAACATATCTGGGATGTTCTATGGATGAGGAGACTGGAAATGCTACAAACATATCTGGTTGTCACCTGCCAATCTACCCATAGGTCCTTGGAAATTGGATGGATCAATCAATTGATAGTGCATGTGAGTGGCAGATATACCATAACTGTTGCTAATAAGATCACACAGTTATAATCTAATGCATGGAAAACCTCTCTTAGTAAGAAAAATCCATGATTTCCTAATCCAAGATATCAATTTGCAATTAAAAGACGATGCTGATGACAAGGTCAGGCAATTTCCTCTGTAGAAATGTGTTGCTTTCCCCCCAGAATTTAGCTTTGTTCAAGCCATACTGTTGGGACTCTGAGCTGACGGCACATACAGCAAGGACAGTCAATCAGCCTCTCCCTCCTGTACTAATAACAAAAAGCTCACTTTCCTGCTCACCAAACCTCCCTTTTCCAAATTCTACTGATCGTTATATTGCCATGGCAACTGCCTCTTGCTGGCACTGATCAAGAAAGAAACATGTTTTGGGATTTTAATTAATTGCTTGGAAATGGAAATGTAACAGTGACTGGCAGTTCAACTGAGCACATTTCATATGGTCAGTGGTGGGCTCCAGCAGGTTCGCACCTACTCTGCAGAACCGGTTGTTAACGAGAGATAGGACATATAAAGTTTAAAAAAAGCCATTTAAAAGTGGATGCCAGATGAGCATAGAACCAGTTGTTAATTTCTTTGACTCCCATCACTGCATATGGTGCTTGAGACTGGAGTGGCTGAAACACTTCAGCCATTTTTCTGACTGTAGCACATATTCTTCTTTTCACCCTTAATAGCCACATATTAGTATTCTGAACCCAATAATAAAAAGTCCCCAAATGTTTTGGGGAACCATTGCCCTCTTTTACTTATCTCCACCATTCTTAAGAATCAAACATTCTTCCTTCAGAGGATCTTAGAAAGCACTCATACAATCTACATGATGCAAGGTGCTTGATTATTCTGTGGATTTTATTTGACTTCAAATTAGTTGTGGAGAGGTCTTGATGAGTTCAATAAAGCATTGTGAGACAGGGTATTTAAACCTGTCTCACATATTGGTTTCCCAAGTTACAATGTACCCTTGAACTGTTGTTAATGCTTCTAACAGTGAAATTCTATCCTCTGGTTAGACCAGCACAAGTCTGGCATAAGTTCCATGACTTTTGGGACTTGGGGTGTCGCAAAAGTGCCATAAGACACTTCTGCACCATTCCTGGGCTGGTTATACAGTGCAAGCCATGTGCTGGCCTCCCCACACCACTGTGGAAAAGGTAGATAGATGAGTTGTACTGGCCTAAATTGGTTAGGATTGTGCCTTGAGAGATGTATCTGAAGCAATTTAAATCAGAAAAATTACAGAGGGGAGTGTAAAGCATCCTATTTCCGTTGCAACTCCCTAAGTTCTGACTATGCCTGTTCACAGTTGCATTGAAATTATTTTTAAAAATAAACACCATGTAAAAAATATGTAAGATTAGCATCTAATTTAGCCCTAAGGATGTACCGGTACTTTGTTTTACAACTTAATCTCACATGTGTGTGGAAGCAAAGAAGTTTGAACCGGGGAGTGGGTTTCCCTCACTACAATTTGCTCTTCCTGCAATCTGAAATCACTGTGGGATGTTATTTTTTTCACTAGAAACAATTTATATATTTCCTTACTGGTGACTCTGTGCAGTAGAAGCAGAAGTTCTTCCTCGTTATGTTCACACTTGTGACCATGGAAAGGAAAAGGAACACTAATTAGCACATTGATCTTTTAACACTGAGGATCACCACAAAAGTAAGTACAGTGGTGCCTCACATAATTTAATTTATTCCGGAGGTATGTTTGTTATGTGAAACATTCATTACATGAAACAGATTTTTCCCATAGGAAATAATGGAAACTCAGACAATTGGTTCCACAACCCAAAAATATTCATATAAAAATACTAACTGGATTTGAAAATGATGACACAACACTGTAATTGTATTCAGAAAATGCATTCAGTGTGCATGATCCTATGAAATTCTTCTTAGACTGCAGTGCTAAAGACACTTTCTTGGGAGTAAGCCCCATTTCACACAATGGGGCTTACTTCTGGTTAGACATGGTTAGGAGGCTGCATTCAAAGACATTTTCCAGGGAGTATGACCCATTTAACACAATGGGGCTTGCTTCTGGGTAGACATGGTTAGGAGGCTGCAGTCAAAGACACTTACTTCTGAAATCAAAGACAATTTCAAAGTGTCTCCCCACTTTCTCCTTCTCTTCATCCTGAGCCTCTCTCTCCCTGCTCCCTTCTGGCTAGTCCTGAACTACTTCCCTCTTCTTCACTTCTGTTCTCTCCCTCTGCCCAGGGAACGCCTGGCCCCAGAAGGAACAGTGCAGAACTGTTGCTTTCATTATGGGCAGACGTACTAGGCACAGGGTTGCCATACCCCCAGAATTCCCAGGAGCCCTCCGGAAAACAAGCTCTGCCTCCGGGCCAGCAAGCTCCACCTCCAGGCTCTGGAAAAAGAGCCTCCTGCTGCCAGCAGCCATTTAAATTTGGCGCGCTGCAGCTGTGTCTGCTTCTCTTCACTGTGCCTGCGGCCCCAGCTGTGTCTGGTGCTGATCGGGAGAAATAGCGAGCGGGAGAAGGACACTCCTCCCCCTCACTGCCTCCCTCTGGATCAGCATCTTCAGTTCTCAGTGCCTGCTGGATGCTGCCACTCTGCCTCCATCCCTACTAATTCCAGCCTCACTGGCATGAAAGTAAGCCCCTCTGCATTGAATGGATCTTACTCCCAGGGAGGGAACTTCATGTTGGCAGCCTTAGAAAACAATCCTGACCATGTCTACTCAAAAGTAAGCCCCTCTGAATTAAATGGGTCTTACTCCTAGGGAGGGATCTTCATATTGGCAGCCTTAGAAAACAATCCTGACCATTCCTACTCAAAAGTAAGCCCCCACCAGCCTCCCTGCTGCCTGTAGCATCCACTATCCTCAGCCACCCTGCCCTCAGCTCCCTCAACTCCCCTGGCCTTGCCTGTGCCCACTACCCCAAAGAAAACCCCCACCAGTCCTGCATTCACCTCCTCCCCCAGAAACCTCCCACTTACCTACTTTTCCCACACCTGGTGGGGAAACCCTCCACCAGCCACCCCTGAATGCACCCAATGCTCCTCCCCCCCAGGGTATGTGTGTCTATTACCTTAAAAAGGTAATATAGTGTTGAAATTAAGTAGAGGAAAGCAATACAGGTATTTTAAGCTTATTTTAACATGTCCTACATTTTGTCCTACATTTTTGGACAATTTTTTTAATTACAGGAATTTTCTCAGGAATTTTGGCTTGGACTGAGAGGAATTTTGGCATCAAATCAAGAATTTGCCATGGGTTGCCATGCAGGAATTTCCAGTTTGGCATCTGGTAACCCTAACTAGGCACTCCTGTTGATTTTTTAAATGGCTGCCCCAACTGCCAACGAGTTTGTTTGTTACTTGAAGCACAGTTTGTTACATGAAGCAAAATCCTAGAGAAATTTTTGTTTGTTATGTGGAATGTACTTTACATGAGGTGTTGGTTATGTGAAGGTGCCACTGTATTTCTGTTTCTTAATAATCAGTAGTGTATTCATAAATAAATAAATGTGGGACTGCAGGAGCTTGTCATGACAGCCCTAGGAACATGGCTCCATAGCTCCCAATGACCATACAAGAAACAAATCAATTTTAAATTTTGTCATCATGGTGTTCTTTCCCTGCCACATATTCATCCTCTCCAAAATGTTATGCTTCATTTACAGATTTAGTTCATGCCATCCCAAACTCTGTGCATGGGTTGCCATAACTTTTTTTTAATTTTAATTTTTTTAAGATTCCATACAAATGTAAAATAAATATTAGAGCGCTGATCTATACTCAAAAATACGCCCCAATATTTTCTATTGGACTTACTCACAGGTAACTTACAGTGGATTGTAGCCTGTAGCATATCTTAGGCAAGTTCTGGAAAGACAGCATCCTGCACACAGACACATAATCCTAGGCAAATTTCTCAATTAGTCTCTTATTGAGTCTGACACTTCCACTCAGTTAAGACTTGAAGGCAGTTTCAAATGCCGCACCTGAATTCTCCTACAGATGATATCACTTCTCTTGCTGAAGCAGAAGTCCTAGTAGAAGTCCTGGAGGTCCTTCACTACATCCCTACAATGAAGTCCATTCTAAGATAGTGTCAATAGTGTCAACAAGAAATAAGTAGTGCAATCCTAAATTGTTCTGGAGCAGATATACTGATATTCCTCTGTCTCATCAAGAGCTTCATTGGGGCTGCTACTGCACTACTGTGGAGCTAGGAAAAACTTTTCCCTTTTCCTTTGGTTGGACTTTAGTAGTCCTAATAGATCTGCTTTGTTCTGTGCCACTTTTGAAGGCAGCACAGATCCAAGCAGATATTTGCAGCCAAATGTAGCTCTATGCCACTTGGAGAATGGCATTGGCAGTCCCATGTCTCATTCCCTATCTGCCACCTAAGGATTTCCCTTCACTAGACATGGAACATACCCTCCCACGTCCTCACCTACCCCCTGCCTTTGCTCAGTTAGTGTGGAGGTCCTCGGTTATGCTACAGTGGTGTCCATATTCAGCCTCCATAGGCTGGCGTATCTTTGTATCCCAGTGCAGCTTTTCACCAGAACAGTGTAAGCATACTTTATGGCATTTTTGCAACTGTCTTCGGACAGCGAAAGGAACTTGCATGGCTTCATTGAGGACTTCCAACTGCAATGAAGAATATTTGGACAGTTGGAGATGAAATCTTTGGAGGAAGGACCCTCAGGCTCTTGGTATAGGTTGAGAGGCAGAAGCCACTTAGAAGTTTGTCTGTGAGACCGAGAGCCTCTGGACCATGCACATGGAAAATAGACAGCTTGGTGGTCTTATTCAGAAGTCCTCTGCTGTCCTTTCTGAAAGATGAAGAACTTATCTGAAATTTTATTCCAACAACAAATAAAAACACATACAAAAAACAAACATGGTTGTTTGTTTACCTTTCTCCAAATAAATCAAGAAATCTTAGATTCAAATTATAATAAAACATTACAGTTAAAATGGTAAAAGCAATACAAGTTGATCCTTGGTATTTATGGGGCATTTGACTCTTTCTGTATCTGAAATCTACAGATACTGAAAACTATAGGGCCCACAGTACACCTATAGATATGACCGGAAGAACCTTCTGGTCATGTCTGGAGCTGTTTTGAGGTGCAAAAAGTCAACACTCAGCCTCCCCACACCTATGAGAGGCATTTGGAATTTCTCAGATAAGAAACTTTTATAAATTTATGTATGAATCTTAAAAAACAAATTTATGCCAAGAAACTTGCCAAGAAACCAAAAATGCCTTTTAGATGACTCAGAATATCACCAGCTGTGAGTTTCAAGCATTTCCAGCAACATCTTAAGGTTCTCTGTGGGCTTTCACAGCACGGAATCAGAAACTGCATTGGGTCAAATCTATGAATTTAAAACTTAAATTTTAAATTAAAATTTAATTTTAAATTAAAAATTTAAATCTATGGATAAAGAGGATTCATTGTAGGACTCAAAAACCCCAATTGATCACTTAAAAACAATTCAAATTATATTTAATTAAAATGCCACTTGTTTCCACCAGCTCTCAAAAATTAGAACGAAAACCCCCACAGGTTGAACTGCTAGTCTTTACCACTTGTATGGTCCAATTCTCATCCCCATTTCAAAGCCTTAGGACCAAGGATGCTTCTGTGGTCATGTGGTCATGAGGTGCACAGAATGCTGTTACCTTCCCAACAAGGTCATAAATTTTTATCTACTTGTATTTGCATGTTTTTGAACTGCTAGGTTGGAAGGAGCTGGGCTAAAGACTGCAGCTCATCCAGTCTTATAGGACCCACATCTTGAACCCCAACACAGGGGTCTTAATCATTTGAGCTACTACAGCCCATCAATCACTGTCCTGATGTAAAATGTCTTAAGGTCCAAATGAAACATTTTTCTTTGTTTCTTTTACTTTGGAATCAGTTGACAGAAATAGAGCCAGTTGAATAGAGTCAGTTGAATAGAGCCAGCTCAGACCCCTCCAAACTCCACTATTAGCATCTGTATTGAAGCACACCAGAATCTGCTGAGCTGTGCCCCAAAATTGACTGGAACAAGCTGACCCAGAAATTAATCAGCATTTTTACTTCAGAAAATGGCTACAGTAGGTATTGCCCACACCTTGAGCAGTGTCATACCACGGAATGCCTACCATGTGTGTCATACCACATCATAGGGACATGATTTATTATGAATCACAAATGGAGCAAAACAACAAGAGGTTCTTTGTCTCAGGGGTGGTAATGAAGAAAAAATATCAAAGGAAAGTACTGAAGCAATCTGACCTAAACTGAGCTGATTGCTATAGCTGGTTTGCAGTGACTCACCCAGCTTGTGAAATTGCTTAATTGAGTTGGCTGCATCCACTTCAGGTGGATAGCACTCTTTGAGACACATCAATATACACTACAAGTTACTACATCTTAAGAGAAAGGAGCTACTTTCTCTATTTACAGTTGAGATGTCCAGATTTCTCTACTTACCAGATGTCCAGATTTGGTCAGCATTCAATGGAAGTGGCTATCTTCTTGGATGTGTAATGTCTAGGAAGAAAATGTTTAGAAAATAATTGAGGGAAATCTTACAAATGTTTTGCTTTGCCCCACAAAAAATGAAACTATTATATGTAACTCATGAAGTGAAGGGAAAATATAACTGCTATTTGATGTCTTTGACTGCCCTGTCATATTAGATCCCTGAAGATCAAAAGTTGATTAATAATTGCTCCTGGATTACTTGCTTATTTTATGCATAAACTAGTTGGGTAGTGAAAGATATGTCAGGTGAGTTAGGCCAGCCTAAATTTGTTAGGATTGCACCCTTAATCATTCAAAAAAACTGACAATCAAAGATGGAGATATGTAAGTAGCCAACAACTGCCTGAAGGAGGGCCAACCCATCCAGAATGTCGCCAACTTGCTCACCAACTTGCATCACCTCTGCCTAGAGTCCATTCTTCACCTTCAGAAGTTTCCACACACTGGGAGTACAGTGGACAGGTTTTGCCAGGTGCCACTTCATATATATAAAAAGTTCTTGTTCAACTGAAAATCTGGACTTTTGGAGGATTAGAATTTATTAAAATTGTCCACATTTTGGCTTCTATCATCTGGTTACCCTAATATGTGGGCAATGAATACCTTCTGCACAGTAGTACCTTGAATAAAGAGCGACTTGAATAAAGAGCATTTTGTGTAAAGAGCAAAATTTTCTCAGAATTTTTGACATGCTTAAAGAGCACTGTCTTGAATAAAGAGCACTTCTGAAGAAGTTTGGAACGGGCTTCCTTGTCAAGGAACTCCACAGGGGGGATGAGGGGACTAGCTTGAGCTACAGTGGGGCTCCAGGCAAAGTTTGGAATAGGCTTTTATGGACAGGGAACTCATGAGGGTCCAGGGGGGCGCAACCTGAGCCAGGTTTGTTTGTGGGATCTGTGTGTGGCAGCATGGAAGGTGTGCCTTATCAATGTTCTAGTGCTGCTTCCCATCAGCAGCTTGGGAATGTTAAAGTTGCCCATAAAGATTCGATTGAGCCAATGGACAGCAGTGATTCCATTAGTGATCCTAATCCTAACCACGACTACTTAGAAATAAGCCCTATTGTGTCCACTGGGTCTCACTCCCAGGAAAGTGTCTTTACAATTGTAGCCAAAATCTTCCTCCTCTCTATACCCATCAACCATGAAGGTTTTCAAAGATACAGTACAGTTCAGTACTGTAGAGTATTTTCTTTATTGCATTGTGTTTGTATTACTGTATATTAAAGTATTTTGTATAATACAGTGTTTTGTAATCATTTTTATATACAGTTAATATTTTTATATGAATATTTTTTGGGTTGTAGAACCAGTAGTCTAAGTTTCCTTTATTTCATATGGGAAAATCCATTTCATGTAAAGAGCATTTCATGTAACTTGCATGCCTCCGGAACAAATTAAAGTTATGTGAGGTGCCACTGTATTTGAATGATTGTTATTTACTGAAGAAAGTCATAAGAAAACCCATAAACAGTTTGATCACCATATCGCATGTAAATCAACATCGGGGAAGACAATTTTAGCCTTTAGACCAGCAGAGAGAGGATGAGAGAGTGAAGTACATGTTGAAAGAATGAGTTATGGTTATAATTGAAACATGTTGAAAGAGCAGAAATTTCAGAAATGAAGTACACTGAGGCATTATCTTCTCTAGCAGATTGGCAAAGAGTTTCTCAGTAACCATAAATTTAAAAATGAAGAATGACACACAGCTGTGATTTCCTCATCTATGCAAGGTGTAGTTTCCTAGTAATTTGGGTAGTTAACTATGGAAGCCAGGCATAATAAAGTCAGAAGAAAAACTGAGGAGAAATCTAGTCAAACCAGTGAATGTAAGCCCAGGAATAATATTATTAACATTTATTAATAATTTTTAAGTTGTTGTTTTCTCTGTCTTTTGCCTTGGATCTGCAATACACTTTATTGACCCAAACTCCACTGAAATAAAAGGGGTTGGGCTGGCAGAGCTGACTGTAATTTACAGCCAATAGTCAGAACCTAAATTGGTACAGTGTAACTCAAGAAACGTAGTTCATTTGAAAATAAACAGTAGTGCCAAACCAACTTATATACATGCTATTTACCCTGACAGCCATTTCATATGTCCTAATTGATGAACACAAAATGACTCTTGTATGCTTACTCAGAAAACAAGCCAGATAGCCTATGGCAGGAACACTTTCCAAACTACAGCAACCTTGATGGCTGTAAATGTGCTATGCAATGCGGAATTTAGCTATCAAACATGGAATATAGCTCCATAAGCAGAAGTCCAGACTGTTTTAGATTTCCTCCAGCAGCAGCAGCCCAGGCAATCCTCCCAGGAAATTGTCTTTGATTGCAGCCTCCTAACCATGTCTACTCAGAAGTAAGCCCCATTGTGTTAAATGGGGCTTACACCCAAGAAAGTGTCTTTAGGACTGCAGCCTAAGTAGACTTATGTTAAATGGGGCTTACAACCAAGAAAGTGTCTTTAGGACTGCAGCCTAAGTAGACTTCATAGGATCATGCACACTGAATGCATGTTTTGAATTGAATTCCAGTGTTTTGTCATCATTTTTATATCCACTTAATATTTTATATGTTTTATATATTTTATTTTGGGGGTTGTGGAACCAATCGTCTGAGTTTCCATTGTTTCCTATGGGAAAATCCGCTTCACTTAAAGAGCGTTTCACTTAAAGAGCATGCCTCCAGATGCCTCTTAATGTGAGGCATCACTGCAATTAGTTTGTGGTGACCATGCCGAACCTGGGCTACAAGCTAGAAGTGAGTCCCTTGGGGACCTATGAAATTGTTTCATTCACTTGCTGCAGAAAAAGCTTGCCTCTCCCACTGTTAACCAATGCCCTAAACCTCCCAAGTAGCAAGACAGCGTGTTAGAGACACTCAGCCCCCACTTGCAGAGATGAATAGGGTAAGAAAGGTTCTTCATTTTAAACACCTCTTCAGACCTCCTATTAATTCAGTTAAAAATAGACAAAGAGCCCAATCCATCCCATCCCTGCTGATTCAGCCACACCATTACAGTTCATGCTGCATCCCATGGCTGGGACCTGTAAATGCCAAGTAAATTGGGGACAGATCCACTATCCATTCAGACAGACTAATCTACTGCTGCCTCACTCTCACCACTATACTTCGAAAAGGAGCTAAGTGGGCAAGGACAGGTGCAGCATGTTGAGACAAGGCAGAGCACAGCAATCTGGAGCTCTTGGTATGCTCTGCTCATTCTTTATATTTCAAATATAGAGAAGCAGTTCCCAAATACTGAGCTATGGAGAGCTACAGAATTCTTGCAAAAAAGCTCATCACCTTATACTATAATGGAAGAAGCTAGATATTAGATTTTTATTAGAATTGATTAGAATTTATTAAAATTATTTAGACCTATGGAATCATTCTGTAAACTGCTAAATAGTAAAGGACACGGAGCCAAGCACCTTACAGACATCAAACAATGGCTAGGAACACACATTGCCCCAGGCAAGGCTTTCAATCAACTTTCACTAGCTCCCCGGAGAAGAGATTATGACGTCACAATACCCTGCCTCTGCTCCCAGGCATTCTTGTGGTCAGAGAAAATTAGCCCACTTGAACCTTGTAAAGTCTGCTTATCTCAGCAGAACTAGAAGAGGATTCCCTCTTTGTCTTTACCTGGCCCTGCAGTGAGCACTATTGTGAAAACATCCTGGCAGGACGGAAAGGCTTATTTGGAGCCCAAAGATTATAAAATTAAAATAATATTTTAATTTCCTTCTCATTGTGTAAACGGAAGCGCGAGTGGATCATGTGAATGTAAAACCTATAGGTGCTGGATAACAGTGAATGTTTTCCATTGTGAATTGTGTAACTATGTGTCCTTCCCCATTCTGTTCTTCTCCAAGCCAGGAAGCTCTAGAGATAAAATCTTTTAACATGTATGAATTTCTTTTGTTACAAAGAAATAATCTCTTTATGTGAAGTTTGCCTACGTGACAGTAAAGATATAAATTCTATGTGCAAAATGTACTAGGCACTCAGTCTTTTGAGGGACAAAACTCTGTCCGACTGAAGTCTGGAGCTCCAATAAAGAAATCTTTTGCTTGCATGAGCATCTTCTGAGTTCTTCCTGATATTTCCACTCATATTTCCATAACAATACAATTTATAGGATTTGGCTTTAATAGGGAGCTATGGCTAATCACCATTAGATCAAATGAGCCACTAGTCAAAAACATTTATGATCTTCAGATATGGGCAGATTTTAATGCAAGAGTTTGATCTGACCATAGTTCTTGGCCCGCTTGTCTAAGTCATTTTGGCATTGGGAAGATGAATGAAAATGGCCAACGCTTGCTGGAGTTTTGCTGCTATTATGATTTTTGCATTAGCAATACATTCCTTAACACAAAGCCTCAACACAGAGTGCCTTGGCGACACCCAAGATCGAAGCATTGGCTTCAGCTTGACTTGATCCTCACCAGACACTCCAGCCTTCCCCGAATTAAGATCATACGTAGCTATCAGAGTGCAGATCGCGATACAGACAACTCCTTGGTGTGCAGCACAGTAAAACTACAAGCAAAGAGCCTGCATCACTCAATGAAGGAAGGAAGACCACGAATCAATATCAGCAAGACCTGCAGTCTGGAAAAATGATGGAATTTGGGCAAGCACTGGAGGAAATTCTCCCTGGCGCTGCTGAGGCAAATGCTTCTGAATGATGGGAACATTTCAAGAATGCTGTCTGTCATACCGCCTTGTAAGTTTTTAGTAAGCAGGTTAGACAGACAGCAGATTGGTTTGAAGCCCACTCAGAGGAGTTGACACCAGCCCTTGAGGAAAAAGGAGAGCTCTAATTGCATATAATGCCTGTTCTAGTGAGTGCAACCTTCAAGCCCTGCGAGCTGCCCATAGCAAAGTGCAACAGATTGCCAGGAGATGTGCTAACAATTATTGGCTGCAGCTTTGCTCTCAGATCCAGGTATCAGCTGACACAGGCAACATCAAGGGGATGTACAATGGCATCAAGCAGGCCTTAGGTCCAACAGTGAGGAAATCTGCCCTGTTTAAGTCTGCTACAGGTGAGGTTATCCAGGACTGAGCACAGCAAACGGCACAGTACAGTAGTGCTGGGTGCAGCACTACTCTGAGCTATACTCCAGAGAAAATGCAGTAACTGAAGAAGCATTAAATAACACTGAGTGCCTGCCTGTCTTGGAGGAGCTTGACAGTAAACCAACTTTAGAAGAACTAAACGAAGCCCTGGATTCCCTTGCTTCTGGCAAGGCACCCGGAAAAGATAACATCCCTGCTGAAGTTCTGAGGAGCTGAGGAGAAGTTAGAGGGACCATTTCCACTGTACGAGATATTCTGCCTTTGTTGGAGGGAAGGTGGAGTACCACGGGACATGAAGGATGCTAATATCGTCACACTGTACAAGAACAAAGGCGACAGGAGTGATTGTAACAACTACCGTGGCATCTCTCTTCTTAGTGTTGTAGGGAAGCTGCTTGCCTGAGTCATACTGAAGAGGCTTCAGGTGCTTGCAGAGAGAATCTATCCTGAATCACAGTGTGGATTTTGAGCCTCAAGGTCCACCACTGATATGGTATTTTCCCATAGACAATGGCAAGAGAAATTTAGGGAACAAAGACAGCCACTCTTTGTAGCCTTCATAGATCTTACAAAGGCTTTTGATTTGGTTAGTAGGGATGGCCTTATTAAAATCCTCCCCAAGATAGGATGCCCACCTTAGCTCCTCAACATCATCAGGTCTTTTCACAAGGACATGAAGGGCACTGTAGTTTTTGATGGCTTAACATCAGACTCCTTTCACATCCGAAGTGGAGTGAAGCAGGGCTGTGTCCTCGCACCAACTTTATTTGGGATCTTTTTTGCAGTCATGCTGAAGCATGCTTTTGGAAGTGCAACAGAGGGAATCTATCTCTGGACCAGATCAGATGGAAAACTCTACAATCCTTTCAGACTAAGAGTAGAGTCCAATGTCCAGCTGAAATGCTTGCGGGAGTTCCTCTTTGCCGATGACGCTGCTGTTACTGCTCACTCTGCCGAAGAACTTTAACAACTTATGGACCTTTTTAGCAAAGCCTGCCAAGACTTTGGACTAACAATCAGCTTGAAGAAAATACAAGTCATGGGTATGATCACCTTCCTTTATCACAGTCTCTGAAAATGAACTGGAGTTTGTCCATGACTTTGTGTACCTTGGCTCAACTATCTCTGACACTCCTTAGATACTGAGCTGAATAAATGTATTGGTAAAGCGGCTACCACATCCTCAGTGTGGAAGGGATTGCCACTCACGAATTGGGCTTTTTAGCCCCACTAGATTTTGTTTCAAGACCTCCAATCAGAGCACGATACAATAGTGTTTCGAGACTGAAGGATGCCAATGCAAAGCTGATATACATGTGGAGAAACCGCTGTGCCAGATGTATAAGGAGTTTTTCGAGGGAACGGGAGAGGTTTGGTACCCTCAGCCACATACATTAAGACAAGCAACACTCAAAGATATAATTGATAAGCATTATTACAGTATGTACTGTATAGAGAATATAGCTTTTCCTTGAATAAAAAGTGAAAAGGAAGTTATCTTTTACTACGTTAAATCTTTTTTCCCTGCAGGCAGATATAGATATCTGAAATAGTTATATGCAATGTTTTGCATTAGTGTGCTTATTTTTAAAATATGTACTCCCTACTGACTGAGTAACAAACTTTTATAAGAGCTGCTCCTCTTAAACTGGGAGAAACATTCCTTTTCGTCCATCAGAAATGGGTGTAATTGGTTTAACTGCTGTATTCATGTTTAAATTGTTCTGTATACCTCTTCTCAAAAAAACTCATCAAAGAAAAAAGCAAAAAATTATTTTTGATGCCAAATAAATAAGATGATGGTTTCCTCTCTATGATCTGTCTTCTACCCTTTCATTTTTTTTCTTTCTCCGATCTGCTTCTGTGCCTTGTTTCTAATGATTCTCTGAAGTTTAGGCTCTGATGATCTGGCAACATTACGCTGTGGTGGCTGGACTGCTGCAGGTCAGCTGAGAAAAAAATCCATGGCAAAGGGAAACCAACAGGGACTAAACCCAGAACTTTCTTCATTGATTTCACGATTTACTCAGGTCAGTGACAACATATAGTAGTCCCTCCCCCTCAGTAACCACCAGGGAAAAAGGCCCAGCACTTACCTCCTTCATCCCACCATGTGCTCACATCAGAGACAACACAGAGAAGTCCCCTCCCCATAGCAACCACCAGAGAACAAGGCCCTGAAACATTTTCCATGATAACACAGTGTGCTCAAATCAGAGGCAAAATGGAGTAGTCCCCGACCCCAAGCAACCACTAGGGAACAAAGGTCAGACCTTACTTCCTTGATCCCACCATGTGCTCACATCAGAGAAAATTAGGAGAAGTCCCCTCCCCATAGAAATCACCAGGAACCAATGCCCAGTATTTTCTTCTTTCATCCCACGATTTACTCATGTCAGTTACAACACATAGTAGTCCTGCCCCTTAGTAACCACCTGGGAACAAGGCTCAGAACTTCATTCCTTCATCCCACCATGGGCTCATATCAGAGACAACACAGAGAAGTCTCCTCCACCTAGCAAACACTAGGGAACAAAGCCTAGACCTTACTTCCTTGATCCCATCATTTGCTCACATCAGATACAATACAGAGAAGTCCCCACCCAATAGAAACCACCAGAGACAGAGGTCCTGAACTTTCTTCCTTGATCCGTCCAATCACTCACATCACAGACAATACACAGTAGTCCACTCCTCTTAGTAAACACCAGGAAACAAGACCCAGATCTCACTTCCTTGATCCCACCATGTGCTCAAATCACAGACAACATGGAGTAGTTCCCGCCCCCTAGCAACCACTAGGGAACAAATCTCGGACCTTACTTCCTTGATCCCACCATGTGCTCACATCAGAGACAACTCAGAGAAGTCCCCGCCCTGTAGAAACCACCAGGAACCAAGGCCCAGTACTTTCTTCCTTGATCCCATGATTTACGCATGTCAGTGACAACACATATTAGTCCCGCCCCTTAGTAACCACCTGGGAACAAGGCCCAGAACTTACTTACCTCATTCCACCATGGGCTCACATCAGAGACAACACAGAAATGTCCCCTCCGCATAGCAACCACCAGTGAACAAAGCCCAGAACTTACTTCCCTGATCCCAAAATGTGCTGAAATCTGAGACAACACAGAGAAGATCCCTGCGCCTAGCAATCGCCAGGGAACAAGACCAAGATCTTACTTCCTTGATCCCACCATGTGCTCACATTAGAGACAATACAGAGAAGTCCCCTCCTGCTAGTAACCACCAGGTAATAAGGCAAGAACTTACTTCCATGCTCCCACCACGTACTCACATCAGAGACAACACAGAGAAGTCCACTCCCCATAGCAACCACCAGGGACCATGGCCCTGAACGATCTTCCGTTATCCCACCATGTGCTCACATCAGAGAGAACAGAGAGAAGACCATTCCCTATAGCAACCGCCAGGGACCAATGCTTTGAAGCATATTTGTTGATGCCACCGTGTGCTCACATCAGAGACAACATGGAGTAGTCCCCGCCCCCCAGCAACCACTAGGGAACAAAGCCCAGCCCTTACATTTTAGTTCCCATCATGTGCTCACATCAGAGACAACTCAGAGAAGACCGCTCCCCGTAGAAACCAATAGGGACCAAACCCAGAACTTTCTTCACTGATTTCACGATTTACTCAGGTCAGTGACAACACATAGTAGTCCCGCACCTTAGTAACCAACAGGGAAAAAGGCCCAGCACTTACTTCCTTCATCCCACCATGTGCTCACATCAGAGACAACACAGAGAAGTCCCCTCTTCTTAGAAGTCACCAGAAAACAAGGTCCAGAACTTACTTCCTTGATCCCATCATTTACTCAAGTCAGAGATAACACATAGTAGTCCCCTCCCTTAGTAACTACCAGGGAACAAGACCAAGATCTTACTTTCTTCATCCCACCATGTGATCAAATCAGCAACCACAAGAGAAGAAGGCCCAGAATTTACTTCCTTGATCCCCCCATTTACTCACGTCAGAGATAACATATAGTAGTCCCCTCCCTTAATAACCACCAGGGAACAAGACCCAGACCTTACTTCCTTCATCCAACCATGTGATCAAATCAGAGACAACACAGAGAAGACCCCTCCCCCTATCAACCACAAGGGAAGAAAACCCAGATCTTACTTCCTTGATCCAACCATGTGATCAAATCAGAGACAAAACAGAGAAGACACCTCCCCCTAGCAACCACAAGGGAAGAAAACCCAGATCTTACTTCCTTCATCCAACCATGTGACCAAATCAGAGACAACACAGAGAAGACACCTCCCCCTAGCAACCACAAGGGAAAAAGACCCAGAACTTACTTCCTTGATCACCCCATTTACTAACGTCAGAGATAACACATAGTTGTCCCCTCCTTTAATAACCACCAGGGTACAAGACCCAGACCTTACTTCCTTCATCCAACCATGTGATCAAATCAGAGACAACACAGAGAAGACACCTCCCCCTAGCAACCACAAGGGAAGAAGGCCCAGAACTTACTTCCTTGATCCCCCCATTTACTCACGTCAGAGATAACGCACAGTAGTCCCCTCCCTTAGTAACCACCAGGGAACAAGTCCCACATCTTACTTCCTTCATCCTACCATGTGATCAAATCAGAGACAACACAGAAAAGACCCCTCCCCCTAGCAACCACAAGGGAAGAAGGCCCAGAACTTACTTCCTTGATACCACTATGTGCTCACATCATAGAAAACACAGAGAATACCCCTCCTCCTAGCAACCACAAGGGAAGGAGGCCCAGAACTTACTTCCTTGATCCCACTATGTGCTCACATCATAGACAACACAGATAAGTCCCCTCCCGATAGCAACCACCAGGGACCAAGTGCCTGAACAATCTTCCTTGATCCCACCATGTGCTCACATCACAGACAACACAGAGAAGTCCCTTCCCCATAGCAACCACAAGGGAAGAAGTCCCAGAACTTTCTTCCTTGATCCCACCATTTACTCATGTCATAGATAACACATAGTAGTCTCCTCCCTTAGTAACCACCAGGGAACGAGACACAGAACGTACTTTCTTCATCCAATCATGTGCTCACATCACAGACAACACAGAGAAGTCCCCTCCCCATAGCGACCACATGGGACCAAGGCCCTAAACCATCTTCCTTGATCCCACCATGTGCTCAGATCATAGACAACGCAGAGAAGACCCCTCCCCATAGCAACCACCAAGGACCAAGGACGTGAACCATATTCCTTGATCCAACCGTGTGCTCATATCAGAGACAACATGGAGTAGTCCCCGCCCCCTAGCAACCATTAGGGAACAAAGCTCAGATCTTACCTCCTTGATCCCACCATTTGCTCGTATCAGAGACAACTCAGAGTAGTCTCCTCCCCGTAGAAACCACCAGGGACCAAGGCACTGAATTTTCTTCCGTGATCCCACCATGTGCTCACATTAGAGACAACACAGAGAAGTACTCTCCCCATAGCAACCACTGGGAACAAGGCCAATAACTTACTTCCTTGATCCCACAATTTGCTCACATCATAGACAACACAGAGAAGACTCCTCCCCCTAGCAACCACTAGGGAACAAGGCACTAAATTTACTTCCTTGATCCCACCATGTGCTCGCATCATAGACAACACAGAAAAGTCCCTTCCCCATAACAATCCCAAGGGACCAAGGACATAAACCATCTTCCTTGATCCCACCAGGTGCTCACAACAGAGACAACATGGAGTAGTCACCGCCCCCTAGCAACCACCGAGGGATCAAGGCCCAGAACTTGCTTCATTTATCCCACCAGGCGCTCACATCAGAGACAACACAGAGAAGTCCCCTCCCGCTAGCAACCACCAGGGAATAAGGCCCAGAAGTTACTTCCATGTTCCCACCATGTACTCATATCAGAGACAATACAGAAAAGTCAACTCCCCATAGCGACCACAATGGGCCAAGGACCTGAACCATCTTCCTTGATCCCACCATGTGCTCACATCAGAGAAAACACAGAGAAGACCCCTCCTTATAGCAACCACCAGAGACCAAGTCCCTGAACCATATTCCATGATGAAACCGTGTACTCAAATCAGAGACAACACGGAGTAGTCCCCGCCCCCTAGCAACCACTAGGGAACAATGCTCAGACGTTGCTTCCTTGATCCCACCATGTGCTCACATCAGAGACAAGTCAGAGAAGTCCCCTCCCCGTAGAAACCACCAGGAACCAAGACCCAGTACGTTCTTCTTTGATCCCACGATTTACTCACTTCAGTGACAACACATAATAGTCCCGCCCCATAGTACCACCTGGGAACAAAGCCCAGAACTTACTTTCATCATCACACCATGGGCTCACATCAGAGACAACACTGAAATATCCCCTCTGCATAGCAACCACCAGTGAACAAAGCCCAGAACTTAATTCCTTGATCCCACCATGTGCTCACATCAGAAACAACACAGAGAAGTCCTCTCCCCTTAGTAGTCACCAGAGAACAAGGCCCAGAACTTACTTCCTTGATCCCACCATGTGCTCAAATCTGAGACAACACAGAGAAGTCCTCTCCCCCTAGCAACCACCAGGGACCAAGGCCCTAAACCATCTTCCGAGATCCCACCATGCGCTCAAATCAGAGACAACATGTAGTAGTCTCCGCCCCCCTAGCAGCAACTTAGGGAACAAGGCCAAGAAATTGCTTTGTTTATCCCACCATTTGCTCACATAAGAGACAATACAGAGAAGTCCCCTCCCGCTAGCTACCACCAGGTAATAAGGCCGAGAACATACTTCCATGTTCCCATCACGTACTCACATCAGAGACAACACAGAGAAGCCCACTCCCCATAGCAACCAAAAGGGACCAAGGCCTTGAATGATCTTCCTTGATCCCACCATGTGCTCACATCAGGGAGAACACAGAGAAGACCTCTCCCGATTGCAACCAATAGGGACCAAGGCTTTGAACCATATTCCTTGATCCCACCATGTGCTCTCATCAGAGACAACACGGCGTGGTCCCCGCACCCTAACAACCACTAGGGAAAAAAGCCCAGCCCTTACTTTTTTGATCCCATCATGTGCTCATATCAGAGACAACTCAGAGAAGTCACCTCCCCATGGAAATCACCAGGGACCAAGGCCCAGTACTTTCTTCATTGATTCCACGATTTACTTAGGTCAGTGACAACACATTGTAGTCCCGCTCCTTCGTAACCACCAGCGAAAAAGGTGCAGAACTTACTTCCTTCATACCACCATGTGCTCACATCAGAGACAACACAGAGAAGTCCCCACCCCTTAGTAGTCACCAGAGAATAAGGCACAGAACTTACTTCCTTGATCCCAAAATGTGCTCAAATCTGAGACAACTCAGAGACGTCCCCTCCCAGTAGAAACAACCATGGACCAAGGCAAAGAACTTTCTTTCTTGATTCCACCATTTACTCACGTCAGTGACAATACATAGTAGTCCGTGCCCCCTAGCAACCACCTAAGGAACAAGGCCCAGAACCTGCTCCATTTATCCCATCATTTGCTCACATCAGAGACAACAAAGGGAAGTCCCCTTCCGCTAGCAACTACCAGGGAAAAAAGGCCCAGAACTTACTTCGATGTTCCCACCACGTACTCACATCAGAGACAACACAGAGAAGTCCAATCCCCGTAGCAAACACCAGGGACCAAGACCCTGAACCATCTTCCTTGATCCCACCATGTGCTCACATCAGAGACAACACAGAGAAGACCCCACCCCATAGAAAACACCAGGGACAAAGATCCAGAACCAAATTCCTTGATCCCACCATATGCTCACATCAGAGACAATAGAGAGAAGTCTCCTCCCTCTGGAAACCACCAGGGACCAAGGCCCTGATCTTTATTCCTTGATCGTACGATTTACTCACATCAGTGACAACACATAGTAGTCCCCACCCCTTAGTAACCACCAGGGAACAAGGCCCATAACTTACTTCCTTTATCCCACCATGTGCTCACATCAGAGACAACACAGAAATGTCCTGTCTGCACAGCAAACACCAGTGAACAAAGCCCAGAACTTAGGTCCTTGATTCCAAAATGTGCTCAAATCTGAGACAATACAGAGAAGTTCCCTGCGCCTAGCAAACCCCAGGAAACAAGACACAGATCTTACTTCCTTGATCCCACCCGTGCTCACATCAGAGACAACACGGAGAAGTCTCCTCCCTCTAGCAACCACTAGGGAACAAAGCCCAGATCTTAATTCCTTGATCCCACCATTTGCTCATATGAGAGACAACACAGAGAAGTCCCCTCCCAGTAGAAACCACCAGAGATCGAGGCCCTGAACTTTCTTCCTTGATCCCTCAATTTACTCACATCAGAGACAAAACATAGTAGCCCGTGCCTCTTAGTCACCACAAGGGAACAAGGCCCAGATCTTAGTTCCTTGATCCCACCATGTGCTTACATGAGAGAAAATACAGAGACGTCCCCTCCCCCTAGCAACCACAGGGAACAAGGCCCAGAACTTACTTCCTTGATCCCACAATGTGCTCACATCAGAGACAATACAGAGAATTCCCCTCCCCCTAGCAACCACAGGGAACAAGGCCCAGAACGTACTTCCTTGGTCCCACCATTTGCTCACATCAGAGACAACAAAGAGTAGTCTTCTCCCCCTAGCAAACACTAGGGAACAAAGCCCAGACCTTACTTCCTTGATCCCACCATTTGTTCACTTTGGAGACAACACAATTAGTCCCCTCCCAGTAGAAACCACCAGGGACTAAGGCCCTGAACCAAATTCCTTGATCCCACCATGTGCTCACGTCAGGGACAACACAGAGAAGTCCCCTCCATCTAGAAAATACCAGGGACCAAGGCCCTGAACAATCTTCCTTGATCCCACTATGTGCTCACATCATAGAAAACACAGAGAAGTCGCCTCCCCCTAGCGACCACAAGGGAAGAAGGCCCAGAACTTTCTTCCTTGATCCCACCATTTACTCACGTCAGAGATAACACATAGTAGTACCCTCCCTTATTAAACACCAGGGAACAAGACCTAGATCTTACTTTCTTCATCCAACCATGTGCTCACATCACAGAGAACACCGAGAAGTCCCCTCCCCATAACAACCACATGGAACCAAGGACCTGAACCATATTCCTTGATCCCACCATGTGCTCATATCAGAGACAACACGGAGTAGTCCCCACCCCTATCAACCACTAGGGAACAAAGCTCAGATCTTACGTACTTGATCCCACCATGTGCTCACATCAGAGACAATAGAGAGAAGTCCCCTCCCTCTGGAAACCACCAGGGACCAAGGCCCTGATCTTTCTTCCTTGATCGTACAATTTACTCACGTCAGTGACAACACATAGTAGTCCCCCCCCCTTAGTAACCACCAGGGAACAAGGCCCATAACTTCCTTCCTTCAACCCACCAAGTGCTCACATCAGAGACAACACAGAAATGTCCCGTCTGCATTGCAAACACCATTGAACAAAGCCCAGAACTTAGGTCCTTGATTCCAAAATGTGCTCAAATCTGAGACAATACAGAGAAGTTCCCTGCGCCTAGCAAACCCCAGGAAACAAGGCACTTCCTTGAGCCCACCATGTGGTCACATCAGAGACAATACAGAGAAGTCCCCTCCCCCTAGCAACCACAGGGAACAAGGCCCAGAACTTACTTCCTTGATCCCACCGCGTGCTCACATCAGAGACAACACAGAGAAGTCTCCTCCCTCTAGCAACCACTAGGGAACAAAGCCCAGATCTTAATTCCTTGATCCCACCATTTGCTCATATCAGAGACAACACAGAGAGGTCCCCTCCCAGTAGAAACCACCAGAGACCGAGGCCCTGAACTTTATTCCTTGATCCCTCAATTTACTCACGTCAGAGACAAAACATAGTAGTCCGCGCCTCTTAGTAACCACAAGGGAACAAGGCCCAGATCTTAGTTCCTTGATCCCACCATGTGCTCACATCAGAGACAACATGGAGTAGTCTCCTCCCCCTAACAACCACCTAGGAAACAAGACCCAGAAATTGCATCGAATATCCCACCATTTGCTCACATTAGAGACAACACAGAGAAATCTGCTCCCGCTAGCAACCACCAGGGTTGCTAGCCCAGAACTTACTTCCATGTTCCCACCACGTACTCACATCAGAGACAACAGAGAGAAGTCCACTTCCCATAGCAACCACCAGGTACAAAGGCCCTGAACCTTCTTCCTTGATCCCACCATCTGCTCACATCAGAGACAACACAGAGAAGACCCCACCCCATAGGAACCACAAGGGACTAAGGCCCAGAACCAAATTCCTTGATCCCACCATGTGCTCACATAAGAGATAACACAGAGTAGTCCCCGCCCCCTAGTGACTACTAGAGAACAAACCCCAGACTTTACTTCCTTGATCCCACCATGTGCTCACATCAGAGAAAAGTCAGAGAAGTCCCATCCTCGTAGAGACCACCAGGTGCCAAGGCCCTGAACTTTCTTCCTTGATCCTATGATTTACTCACGTCAGTGACAACACATAGTACTCTCCGCCCCTTAGTAAACACCAGGAAACAAGGCCCAGAACTTACTTCCTTCATCTCACCATGTGGTCACATGAGAGACAACACAGAAATGTCCCCTCCACATAGCAACCACAGGTGAACAAAGCCCAGAACATAATTCCTTGATCCCACCATGTGCTCACAACACAGAGAAGTCCCCGCCCCTTAGTAGCCAGCACGGAACAAGTCCAGAACTTACTTTCTTGATCCCACCATGTACTCACGTCAGAGACAACACAGAGAAGTTTCCTGCGCCTAGCAAAACCCATGAATCAAGACCCAGATCTTAGTTCCTCGATCGCATCATGTGCTCACATCAGAGACAATATAGAGAAGTCCCCTCCCCCTAGCAACCACAGGAAACAAGGCCCAGAACTCACTTCCTTGATCCCACCACATGCTAACATCAGAGACAAAACAGAGAAGTCCCCTCCCAGTAGAAACCACCCAGCACCAAGGCCCTAAACCATCTTCCTTGATCCCACCATGTGCACATATCAGAGACAACATGGAATAGTCCCCGCCCCCTAGCAACCACCTAGGGAACATGGCCCAGAACTTGCTTCGTTTATCCCACCATTTGCTCACAACAAAGGTAAGTCCCCTACCGCTAGCAACCACAAGGGAATGAGGCCCATAACTTACTTCCGAGTTCCCACAATGTACTCACGTTAGAGGCAACACAGAGATGACCACTCCCCAAAGCAACCACCAGGGACCAAGGCCCTGAATCATCTTCCTTGATCTCACCATGTGCTCACATCAGAGACAACACAAAGTAGTCCCCTCCCCTGAGTAACCAACAGGGAACAAGACCCAGATCTTACTTCCTACATCCTACCATGTGCTCACATCAGAGAGAACACAGAGTAGTCCCCGCCCTGTAGCAACCACCTGGGGAACAAGGCCCAGAATTTGCTTTGTTTATCCCACCATCAGAGACTACAAAGAGAAGTCCCCTCCCGCTAGCAACCACCAGGGAATAAGGCCCAGAACTTACTTCCATGTTCCCACCATGTACTCACATCAGAGACAACACATAGTAGTCTCCTCCCCATAGTAACAACCAGGGAAGAATACTCAGAACTTAATTCCTTCATCCCACCATGTGCTCACATCTGAGACAACACAGAGAAGACCCCAACCCATAGCAACCACCAGGGACTAAGGCCCTGAACCAAATTCCTTGATCCCACCATGTGTTTACATCAGAGACAACACGGAGTAGTCCCCGCTTCCTAGCAACCACTAGGGAATAAAGCCCAGACCTTACTTCCTTGATCCCACCATGTGCTCACAACAGAGACAACACAGAGAAGTCCCCTCCCTGTAGAAGCCACCAGAGACCGAGGCCCTGAACCAAATTCCTTGATCCCACCATTTGCTCACGTCAGAAACAACACATAGTAGTCCCCTCCCAATAGTAACAACCAGGGAAGAATACTCAGAACTTACTTCCTTCATCCCACCATGTGCTCACATCAGAGAAGACACAGAGAAGTAACCTACGCATAGCAATCATCAGTGAACAAAGCCCAGAATTTTACTCCTTGATCCCACCATGTGCTCACATCAGAGACGACACAGAGGAGTCCCCTCCCCTTAGTAGCCGCCAGGGAACAAGGTACAGAACTTTTTTCGTTGATCTCACCATGTGGTCAAATCTGAGACAACACAGAGAAGTTCCCTCCCCCTAGCAACCAGAGGGAACAAGGCCCAGAACTTACATCCTCATTCCCACCATGTACACACATCAGAGACAACACAGAGAATTCTCCTCCCTCTAGCAACCACTAGGGAACAAAGCCCATACCTTACTTCTTTGATCCCACCATTTGCTCACATCAGAGAAAACACAGAGAAATCCCCTCCCCGTAGAAACCACCAGAGACCGAGGACCTGAACATTCTTCCTTGATCCCACCATTTACTCACGTCAGAGTCAACACATAGTAGTCTCCTCCTCTTACTAACTACCAGATCTTACTTCCTTTATCACACCATGAGATCACATCAAAAACAACACAGATAAGATCCCCTAACAACAACCAGTTAAGAAGGCACAGCACTTACTCCCTTGATTCCACCATGTGCTCACATCAGAGACAACACAGAGATGTCCCTTCCCCTTAGTAACCACCAGGGAACAAGATCCAGATATTACTTCCTACATCCCATCATGTGATCAAATTAGAGACCACACAGAGAAGATCCCTCCTCCTAGAAACAACCAGTGAAGTAGGCCCAGAACTTACTTCCTTGAGACTTCCAGAACTTACTTACTTTTAGAGGAGAGGTGAGAAGGAACAGAGAGTCCCAGGTGAGTGGAGGAGGGGGGCTGCTTAGTTGAGTGCTTAATTGCTGCTAGCTATTAATTGGCTGGTTGCCTGGCGGGAGGAGCTTTCAAGGGCTTTATTAGCGCCTGAGGCGCGATCCTGTGGACCGGAGCCTGTGAGCAAGGAGGACTTGTGAAGTTGACAGGAGATGGAAGGGAAGGGCGCAGTTGTCGTGACATGCACCACGTGTGCCATGTTTGTCTTCTTGCCCAAGGACCCCGGGGATTATCGATGCTGCAAGTGCAAACTGGTTGCACTGTTGGAGGAGAAGGTGGCAGCATTGGAGGGTGAAGTTTCCACCCTTCGTCAAATTAGGGCATCTGAGGAATTCCTTGATACAACACACACGGAACTTCTCCAGAGGGATGACACCAGTGGGGACCCCAGCAATGATGTCTCTTCATGGAGACATGTGACAGTCAGGAGAAAAAGGGGCAGGAGTAGTCGAGAACCACTGGAGCTATACAACCATTTCCAGAGTCTCTCAGATTCAACCATGCTGGCAGAAGCTCCTCTTGCTAGCACACCTACACCGGATGCTGGCATTGCCCATACTGGCATGCCTACAGATCCCCCTCATAGGTAGCAGCCACAACCAGTTAGTGTGGGGGAAGCTAGACACAGAAGGAGAACACGGAGGACGGTGGTGGTGATTGGAGATTCTCTCCTGAGGGGCATGGAAGTTGAATGCCGACCAGACCTGTTTTCCCGTGAGGTGTGCTGCCTCCCTGGCGCTAGGATACGGGATATCATGGAGAGGCTTCCAAGGATGTTCACACCTGCTGATCGTCACCCGTTCTTACTCATCCACGTAGGAACAAACGATACTGCTCGGGAAACTTTCCAAAAGATAGTTGGGGATTATGAGGCTCTGGGGAGGAAGATTAAGGACCTGGGGGATACCCAGGTGGTATTCTCACCCATCCTCCCAGTAATTGGCAAAGGTCCTCAGAGAGATAGCAAGATTTTTCAGGTCAATGGCTGGCTTCGAAAATGGTGTCATCGGGGAAGGATTTGGATTCTGGGATCACAGGATGAACTTCCTCGAGGAAGGACTCCGAGCAAAGGATGGACTACATCTTACGGGTTGGGGAAGAGTATCTTCAGATGGGAGATGGCCAACCTTATCAGGAGGGCTTTAAACTAAATAAGAAGGGAGTGGGTTACGTCCAAAGGAAACTTAGGAATAAGGAAAATGCTCTGGATGGAAATTGCCAGGGCACAGCTGTAACTCAAAAATCTTTAGAGGGGCCTGGCCTTACAAAAAAGGAGGGAAATGCATTGAGTTGCAACCTCCAGGGCTTAAGTTGCATTTACACAAATGCACAGAGCCTGGGAAATAAACAAGATGAGCTGGAGCTTTTAGCAAGTGAAGGGAAATTTGATTTGATAGGAATAACTGAAACTTGGTGGGATGACTCCCATGACTGGAACACACAATTGGAAGGCTATAAACTGTTCCATAGGAACAGAAGTGGCAAAAGGGGAGGTGGAGTAGCATTATATGTCAAGAACATATATGCTTGCTCTGAAATCCAGGAGAGTGGTCCAGATATCCCTGTGGAGTGTGTTTGGGTAAAAGTAAGGGGGGAAATTAAGAATCAAAACATTGTGGTGGGTGTCTACTATAGACTGCCGGGCCAAGGAGAAGGAGTAGACGATGTCTTCTTGGAGCAACTGGCAGGCATTGCAAGCAAATATGAGGTAGTAGTAATGGGAGACTTTAACTACCCAGAAATTTTCTGGGAGACAAACTCAGCCAAACATGGAAGCTCCAGTAGATTCCTGATGGGCCTGGAAGATAACTTCATGGTCCAGAAGGTGGAGGAAATGACAAGGGGAGGGGAGATCCTTGACCTTAACAAATCGTGAAGTACTAGTTGATCAGGTCAACATAGTGGGAACTTTAGGGGAAAGCGATCATGAGCTGCTGGAATTTAGAATAATGTGGGAAATAAAAAGAGTGCAGAGTGAAACTTATATGTTGGATTTCAAGAAAGCTGATTTCAACAGGCTTAGAGGAGTCGTAGGTGGGATCCCATGGGTTGATGATCTAATGGGAAAAGGGGCCCAAGATGGGTGGGAGCTCCTTAAGAGGCAGCTTCTACAAGCACAGTCAGAAACAATTCCAATAAAAAAGAAAGGGGGGGAAATGCTGAAAAAACCAGGTTGGCTCCACAGGCAACTTGGGGATCAGATGAAGTTAAAGAAAGAGAAGTATAGGGAGTGGAAGACTGGAAAGATCACCAGAGAGGAGTACAGGCAGGTAGCCCGGTCCTGTAGGGAGGGGATCAGGGATGCTAAACTCAGTATGAGCTGAGGCTGGCCAGATAACAAAAAGAGCTTCTTTAGATATGCCCAAAGGAACAGGAGGAGAGACAAGGGGGTGGGGCTGCTCTTGGACAAGGATGGACAACAGGTGTCTGGAAACCAGCAGAAGGCGGAGCTGCTCAACTCCTACTTTGAATCCGTCTATTCACAGGAGGGCTGTGCAAATGGGGGTGCGGGATCACTGACTGATTCGGGGATGTGTTTACATCCCCTAAGAGGTAATGAAAACATGGATGGTGCAGAACAGCAGATTAACAGAGAACTGGTTCGAAACCACTTAACTGGCCTAAATGAATTCAAGTCATTTGGACCAGATGAGCTGCATCCTAGAGTTCTGAAGGAACTCGCAGATGTCCTTGCAGAGCCTCTGTTGATCATCTTTGAGAAATCCTTGAGGAGTGGAGAAGTGCCACTGGACTGGAAGAGGGCAAATGTAGTCCCAATCTTTAATAAAGGGAAAAAAGAAGACCCGGGAAATTATAGATCAGTCAGTTTGACTTCAATCCCGGGCAAGATACTAGAGCAAATCATAAAACACACAATTTGTGCACATCTAGACAAGTACTCGGTGATCAAAACAACCCAGCATGGATTTACCAAGAATAAATCTTGCCAGACAAATCTGATCTTTTTTGATTGGGTTACGAGCTTACTGGACAGTGGCAATGCTGTGGATGTCATTTATCTTGACTTCAGCAAAGCATTTGACAAAGTCCCACATGACATTTTAATTAGGAAGTTGGAGAAATATGGGCTGGACGGGGCCTTTGTTAGGTGTATCTGCAACTGGCTCGATGGCTGCACTCAAAGGGTTTTAGTAAATGGTTCTGTGTCAACCTGGAGGTCAGTTTCTAGTGGGGTACCCCAAGGCTCTGTCTTGGGACCGGTTCTCTTTAACATTTTCATCAATGACTTGGAGGAAGGGATACGGGGGAGCCTGATCAAATTTGCAGATGACACCAAACTGGGAGGAGTAGTAAACGCATCAGAAGATAGGAGAAACCTCCAGGAGGATCTGGATAAACTGGAATCCTGGGCTGGAACAAACAGAATGAATTTCAACAGGGAGAAGTGCAAGATTCTGCACTTAGGCAATAAAAACCCAAAACATAGGTATAAAATAGGGGATACTTGGCTTGGCAGCACAACATGTGAGTGGGATCTTGGAGTCGCCGTGGATAACAAGCTGAACATGAGTCAGCAGTGTGATGTGTCTGCAAAGAAGGCAAATGCCATTTTAGGCTGCATTAAGAGGACTGTAGCTTCCAAGTCACGAGAAGTTATAGTTCCTCTTTATTCTGCATTGGTCAGACCTCACCTTGAGTACTGTGTTCAGTTCTGGGCATCTCACTTGAAGAAAGATGCAGCCAAACTGGAGGAAGTCCAGAGGAGAGCGACAAGAATGATCAGTGGGATGGAAGGGAAGCCCTACGAGGAAACGTTGGGGGAACTTGGGATGTTCAGCCTGGAGAAGAGGAGGCAGAGGGGAGACATGATTGCCCTCTTCAGATACCTGAAGGGCTGTCATATGGAGGAAGGGGCCAATTTGTTCATAGCTGCTTCTGAAAGCAGAACTAGAACCAATGGGTACAAACTGCAAGAAAGGAGATTCCGGCTGGAAATCAGGAAAAAATTCCTGACGGTGAGGTCGGTTTGGCAGTGGAACAGATTGCCAAGGGAGGTGGTGGACTCTCCCTCACTGGGGATCTTCAAGCAGAGGCTCGATGAGCACCTATTGGAGATGCTCTAGTGGGAATTCCTGCTGCAGGAAGGGGGTTGGACTAGATGACCTACTAGGTCCCTTCCAACTCTATGATTCTATGATTCTATGATCCCACCATGTGCTCACGTTAAAGAAAACACAGAGAAGAACCCTCCCCAGAGTAACCACAAGTGAAGAAGGCCCAGAACGTAGTTCCTTGTTCCCTTCATGTGCTCACATCAGAGAAGACACAGAGAATTCTCCTCCACCTAGCAATCACAGGGAACAAGGCCCTGAACTTTCTTCCTTGATCCCACCAGGTGCTCACATTAGAGAAAACACAGAGAAGAACTCTCTCCCTAAAAAGCACTGGGAACAAGTCCAAGAATTTGCTTCCTTGATCGCACCATGCGCTCAATCTGAGACAACAAAGAGAATTACCCTCCCCCTAGCAATCACCAGGGACAAAGGCCCTGAACTTTCTTCCTTGATCCTACCATGTTCTCACGTCATGGACAACACAGAGAAGTCCCCTCCCCAAAGCAACCACCAGGGACCAAGGCCCTGAATCATCTTCCTTGATCCCACCATGAGCTCACATCAGAGACAACAAAAGTAGTTCCCTCCCCTTAGTAACCACCAGGGAACAGGACCCAGGTCTTACTTCCTTCATCCCACCATGTGCTTATATCAGAGACAACACAGAGAAGTCCCCTCCCCTTAGTAGCCATCAGGGAACAAGGCCCAGAACTTTCTTTCTTGATGCCAACATGTGCTCAAATCTGAGACTACACAGAGAACTTCCCTCCGCCTAGCAATCACTAGGGAATAAGACCCAGATCTTTCTTCCTTGAGCCCACAATGTGCACACATCAGAGACAACACAGAGAATTCTCCTCCCCCTAGCATCCATCCGGGAACAAAGCCCAGACCTTACTTCCTTGATCCCACAATTTCACTTCAGAGTAGGCATAGGATAGTGTTCTCAGGCTGCAGTTCTAGCCACACTTGCCTGGGAGTACCCCCCGTTGACAGTTATGGGAATTACTTCAAAGTAGGCATGCTTAGGATAGGGTTTTCAGGCTGCAGTTCTAGCCACACTTGCCTGGGAGTAAGCCCCATTGAATGTCATGGGACTCACTTCAGAGTAGGCATGCTTAGGATCCAGTTTTCTTGCTGCAGTATTAGCCACACTTGTCTGGGAATAAGCCCCATTGACTGTCATGGGACTTACTTCAGAGAAGGCATGCTTAGGATAGGGTTTTCAGGCTGAGGTTCTAGCCTCACTTGCTTGGGAGTAAGCCCCATTCACTGTCATGGGACTTACTTCAGCGGAGGCATAGGATAGGATTTTCAGGCTTCAGTTCTAGCCACACTTGCCTGGGAGTAAGCCACGCTAACTGTCATAGGACTTACTTCAGAGTAGGCATGCATATTATAGGGTTTTCAGGCTGCTGTTGTAGCCACACTTGCCTGGAAGTACCCCCCATTGACAGTTATGGGAATTACTTCAAAGTAGGCATGCTTAGGATAGGGTTTTCAGGCTGCAGTTCTAGCCACACTTGCCTGGGAGTAAGCCCCATTGAATGTCATGGGACTCACTTCAGAGTAGGCATGCTTAGGATCCAGTTTTCTTGCTGCAGTTCTAGCCACACTTGCCTGGGAGTAAGCCACGCTAACTGTCATAGGACTTACTTCAGAGTAGGCATGCATATTATAGGGTTTTCAGGCTGCTGTTGTAGCCACACTTGCCTGGAAGTAAGCCTCATTGACTGTCATGGGACACACTTCAGATGAGGCATGCTTAGGATAGGATTTTCAGGCTTCAGTTCTAGCCACACTTCCCTGGGAGTAAGCCCCATTGACTGTCATGGGACTTACTTCAGAGTAGGCATGATTAGGATAGGGTTTTCAGGCTGCAGTTTTAGCCACACTTGCCTGGGAGTAAGCCTCATTGAGTGTCATGGTACTTACTTCAGAATAGGCATGCTAAGTATAGGGTTTTCAGCCTGCTGTTCTAGCCACGCTTGCCTGGGAGTAAGCCCCATTGACTGACATGGGACTTACTTCAGAGTAGGCATGATTAGGATAGGGTTTTCAGGCTGCAGTTTTAGCCACACTTGCCTGGGAGTAAGCCCCATTGAATGTCATGGGATTTACTTCAGAGTAGGCATGCTTAGGATAGGGTTTTCAGACTGCTGTTCTAGGCACACTTGCCTAGGAGTAAGCCCCATTGACTGTCATGGGACTTACTTCAGAGTAGGCATGCTTAGGATAGGGTTTTCAGACTGATGTTCTAGCCACACCTGCTTGGGAGTAAGCCCCATTGACTGTCATGGGACTTACTTCAGAGTAGGCATGCTTAGGATAGGGTTTTCAGACTGATGTTCTAGCCACACCTGCTTGGGAGTAAGCCCCATTGACTGTCATGGGACTTACTTAGGAGTAGGCATAAGATAGGGTTCTAGCCATGCAGAGTAGGCATGCTTAAGATCCGGCTTTCTGGCTGCAGTTGTAGCCACACTTCCCTGGGAGTAAGCCCCACTGACTGTCATGGGACTCCAGAGTAGGCATGCTTAGGATAGGTTTTTCAGGCTGCTGTTCTAGCCACGCTTGCCTGGGAGTAATCCCTATTGACTGTCATGGGAATTATGTCAAAGTAGGAATGCTTAGGATAGGGTTTTCGGGCAGCAGTTCTAGCTAAACGTGCCTGGGGTAAGCCGCATTGACTGAAAAGGGACATACTTCAGAGTACGCATACTTAGGATCAGGTTTTCAGTCTGCAGTTTTACCTTCACTTGCCTGGGTGTAAGCCCCATTGAATGTCATGGGACACACTTCAAAGGAGGCATGCTTAGGATAGGGGTTTCAGGCGTCAGTTCTAGCCACACTTCCCTTGGAGTAAGCCCCATTGACTATCATGGGACTTACTTCAAAGTAGGCATGTTTAGTATTGCGTTTTCAGGTGGCATTTCTAGCCACAGTTGCCTGAGAGTAAGCCTCATTGACTGTCATGGTACTTACTTTAGAGTAGGCAAGCTTAGGATAGGGTTTTCAGGCTGCAGTTCTAGCCACGCTTACCTGAGAGTAAGCCCCATTGTCATGGCACTTACTTCAGAGTAGGGATGCTTAGGATAGGGTTTTCAGGCTGCAGTTCTAGCCACGCTTGCCTGGGTGTTAGCCCCATTGAATGTCATGGGACACCCTTCAGAGTAGGCATGCTTAGGATCCGGATTTCTGGCTGCAGTTGTAGCCACACTTCCTTGGGAGTAAGCCCCACTGACTGTCATGGGACTCACTTCAGAGTAGGCATGCTTAGGATCCGGATTTCTGGCTGCAGTTGTAGACACACTTCCCTGGGAGTAAGCCCCACTGACTGTCATGGGACTCACTTCAGAGTAGGCATGCTTAGGAAAGTTTTTCAGGCTGCTGTTCTAGCTGAACTTGCCTGGGAGTAAGCCGCATTGACTGACAAGGGACATACTTCAGAGTACACATGCTTAGGATACGGTTTTCAGGCTGCAGTTCTAGCCACGCTTACCTGGGAGTAAGCCCCATTGTCATGGCACTTACTTCAGAGTAGGCATGTTTAGGATAGGGTTTTCAGGCTGCAGTTCTAGCCACGCTTGCCTGGGTGTTAGCCCCATTGAATGTCATGGGAATTACTTCAAAGTAGGCCTGCTTAGGATAGGGTTTTCAGGCTGCAGTTCTAGCCACACTTGCCTGGGAGTAAGTCCCATTGACTGTCATGGGACACCCTTCAGAGTAGGCATGCTTAGGATCCGGATTTCTGGCTGCAGTTGTAGCCACACTTCCCTGGGAGTAAGCCCCACTGACTGTCATGGGACTCACTTCAGAGTAGGCATGCTTAGGAAAGTTTTTCAGGCTGCTGTTCTAGCTGAACTTGCCTGGGAGTAAGCCGCATTGACTGACAAGGGACATACTTCAGAGTACACATGCTTAGGATAGGGTTTTCAGGCTGCAGTTCTAGCCACGCTTACCTGGGAGTAAGCCCCATTGTCATGGCACTTACTTCAGAGTAGGCATGTTTAGAATAGGGTTTTCAGGCTGCAGTTCTAGCCACGCTTGCCTGGGTGTTAGCCCCATTGAATGTCATGGGAATTACTTCAAAGTAGGCCTGCTTAGGATAGGGTTTTCAGGCTGCAGTTCTAGCCACACTTGCCTGGGAGTAAGTCTCATTGACTGTCATGGGACACCCTTCAGAGTAGGCATGCTTAGGATCCGGATTTCTGGCTGCAGTTGTAGCCACACTTCCCTGGGAGTAAGCCCCACTGACTGTCATGGGACTCACTTCAGAGTAGGCATGCTTAGGATAAGTTTTTCAGGCTGCTGTTCTAGCTGAACTTGCCTGGGAGTAAGCCGCATTGACTGACAAGGGACATACTTCAGAGTACACATGCTTAGGATAGGGTTTTCAGTCTGCAGTTTTACCCGCACTTGCCTGGGTGTAAGCCCCACTGAATGTCATGGGACACACTTCAGAGGAGGCATGCTTAGGATAGCGTTTTCAGGCTTCAATTCTAGCCACACTTCCCTGGGAGTAAGCCCTATTGACTATCATGGGACTTACTTCAGTGTAAGCATGCTTAGGATAGGGTTTTCAGGCTGCAGTTCTAGAAACGCTTGCCTGGGAGTAAGCCCCATTGACTGTTATGGCACTAACTTCTGAGTAGGCATGCTTAGGATAGGGTTTTCAGGCTGCAGTTCTAGCCACGCTTGCCTAGGTGTTAGCCCCATTGACTGTCATGGGACTTACTTCAGAGTAGGCATGGATATTACTGTGTTTTCAGGCTGCTGTTGTAGCCACACTTCCCTGGGAGTAAGCCCCTTGACTGTCATGGTACTTACTTCAGAGTAGGCATATTTAGCATAGGGTTTTCAGGCGGCAGTTCTGGGCACACTTGCCTTGGGGTAAGTCTCATTGACTGTCATGGGACTTACCTCAGAGTAGGCATGCTTAGGTTAGGGTTTTCAGGCTGCAGTTCTAGCCAAGCCCCACGCTTGCCTGGGATTAATACCCATTGACTGTCATGGGAATTACTACAAAGTAGGCACATTTAGCATAGGGTTATCAGGGGGCAGTTCTAGCCACACTTGCCTGGGAGTAAGCCCCATTGACTGTCATAGGAGTCACTTCAGAATAGGCATGCAAGGTTTTCAGCCTGCCGTTCTAGCCACGCTTGCCTGGGAGTAAGCCCCATAGACTGTCAAGGGACTTACTTCAGAGTAGGCATGCTTAGGCTAGGGTTTTCAGGCTTCAGTTCTAGCCACACTTGCCTGGGAGTAAGTCCCTTTGACTATCATGGGACTTACTTCAGAGTAGGCATGCTTAGGATAGGGTTTTCAGGCTGCAGTTCTACCCACGCTTGCCTGGGAGTAAGCCCCATTGACTGTCATGGGAATTACTACAAAGTAGGCACATTTAGCATAGGGTTTTCAGGTGGCAGTTCAAGCCACACTTGCCTGGGAGTAAGCCTCATTGACTGTCATGGTATTTACTTCAGAATAGGCATGCTAAGTATAGGGTTTTCAGGCTGCAGTTCTAGCCACGCTTGCCTGGGAGTAAGCCCCATTGACTGTCACGGGACTTACTTCAGACTAGGCATGCTTAAGATAGGGTTTTCAGGCTGCAGTTTTAGCCACGCTTGCCTGGGAGTAAGGCCCATTGAATGTCATGGGATTTACTTCAGAGTAGGCATGCTTAGGATAGGGTTTTCAGACTGCTGTTCTAGGCACACTTGCCTAGGAGTAAGCCCCATTGACTGTCATGGGAATTACTTCAGAGTAGGCATGCTTAGGATAGGGTTTTCAGACTGATGTTCTAGCCACACCTGCTTGGGAGTAAGCCCCATTGACTGTCATGGGACTTACTTCAGAGTAGGCATGCTTAGGATAGATTTTTCAGACTGATGTTCTAGCCACACCTGCTTGGGAGTAAGCCTGATTGACTGTCATTGGACTTACTTAGGAGTAGGCATAAGATAGGGTTCTAGCCATGCAGAGTAGGCATGCTTAGGATCCGGATTTCTGGCTGCAGTTGTAGCCACACATCCCTGGGAGTAAGCCCCACTGACTGTCATGGGACTCCAGAGTAGGCATGCTTAGGATAGGTTTTTCAGGCTGCAGTTCTAGCCACGCTTGCCTGGGTGTTAGCCCCACTGAATGTCATGGGACTTACCTCAGAGTAGGCATGCTTGGGATAGGATTTTCAGGCTTCAGTTCTAGCCACACTTCCCTAGGAGTAAGCCCCATTAACTGTCATGGGATTTACTTCAGAGTAGGCATGCTTAGGATAGGGTTTTCTGGCTGAGTTGCTAGCCATACTTGCTTGGGAGTAAACCCCATTGACTGTCATGGGTCTTACTTCAGAGTAGGCATGTTTGGCATAGGGTTTTCAGGCGGCAGTTCTAGCCACACTTGCCTGGGAGTAAGCCACGCTGACTGTCATGGGACTTACTTCGGAGTAGGCATAGGATAGGGTTCTCAGGGTGCAGTTCTAACCACACTTCCCTGGGAGTACCCCCCACTGACTGTCATTGGAATTACTTCAAAGTAGGCATGCTTCGGATAGGGATTTCAGGCTGCAGTTCTAGCTGAACTTGCCTAGGAGTAAGCCCTATTGACTGTCATGGAATTTACTTCAGTGTAGGCATGCTTAGGATAGGGTTTTCAGGCTTCAGTTCTAGCCACACTTCCCTGTGAGTAAGCCCCTTTGACTATCATGGGACTTACTTCAGAGTAGGCATGCTTAGGATAGGGTTTTCAGGCTGCAGTTCTACCCACGCTTGCCTGGGAGTAAGCCCCATTGACTGTCATGGGAATTACTACAAAGTAGGCACATTTAGCATAGGGTTTTCAGGTGGCAGTTCTAGCCACACTTGCCTGGGAGTAAGCCTCATTGACTGTCATGGTATTTACTTCAGAATAGGCATGCTAAGTATAGGGTTTTCAGGTTGCAGTTCTAGCCACGCTTGCCTGGGAGTAAGCCCCATTGACTGTCACGGGACTTACTTCAGACTAGGCATGCTTAAGATAGGGTTTTCAGGCTGCAGTTTTAGCCACGCTTGCCTGGGAGTAAGGCCCATTGAATGTCATGGGATTTACTTCAGAGTAGGCATGCTTAGGATAGGGTTTTCAGACTGCTGTTCTAGGCACACTTGCCTAGGAGTAAGCCCCATTGACTGTCATGGGAATTACTTCAGAGTAGGCATGCTTAGGATAGGGTTTTCAGACTGATGTTCTAGCCACACCTGCTTGGGAGTAAGCCCCATTGACTGTCATGGGACTTACTTCAGAGTAGGCATGCTTAGGATAGATTTTTCAGACTGATGTTCTAGCCACACCTGCTTGGGAGTAAGCCTGATTGACTGTCATTGGACTTACTTAGGAGTAGGCATAAGATAGGGTTCTAGCCATGCAGAGTAGGCATGCTTAGGATCTGGATTTCTGGCTGCAGTTGTAGCCACACATCCCTGGGAGTAAGCCCCACTGACTGTCATGGGACTCCAGAGTAGGCATGCTTAGGATAGGTTTTTCAGGCTGCAGTTCTAGCCACGCTTGCCTGGGTGTTAGCCCCACTGAATGTCATGGGACTTACCTCAGAGTAGGCATGCTTGGGATAGGATTTTCAGGCTTCAGTTCTAGCCACACTTCCCTAGGAGTAAGCCCCATTAACTGTCATGGGATTTACTTCAGAGTAGGCATGCTTAGGATAGGGTTTTCTGGCTGAGTTGCTAGCCATACTTGCTTGGGAGTAAACCCCATTGACTGTCATGGGTCTTACTTCAGAGTAGGCATGTTTGGCATAGGGTTTTCAGGCGGCAGTTCTAGCCACACTTGCCTGGGAGTAAGCCACGCTGACTGTCATGGGACTTACTTCGGAGTAGGCATAGGATAGGGTTCTCAGGGTGCAGTTCTAACCACACTTCCCTGGGAGTACCCCCCACTGACTGTCATTGGAATTACTTCAAAGTAGGCATGCTTCGGATAGGGATTTCAGGCTGCAGTTCTAGCTGAACTTGCCTAGGAGTAAGCCCTATTGACTGTCATGGAATTTACTTCAGTGTAGGCATGCTTAGGATAGGGTTTTCAGGCTTCAGTTCTAGCCACACTTCCCTGTGAGTAAGCCCCTTTGACTATCATGGGACTTACTTCAGAGTAGGCATGCTTAGGATAGGGTTTTCAGGCTGCAGTTCTACCCACGCTTGCCTGGGAGTAAGCCCCTTTGACTGTCATGGGAATTACTACAAAGTAGGCACATTTAGCATAGGGTTTTCAGGTGGCAGTTCTAGCCACGCTTGCCTGGGAGTAAGCCTCATTGACTGTCATGGTACTTACTTCAGAATAGGCATGCTAAGTATAGGGTTTTCAGGATGCAGTTCTAGCCACGCTTGCCTGGGAGTAAGCCCCATTGACTGTCACGGGACTTACTTCAGACTAGGCATGCTTAAGATAGGGTTTTCAGGCTGCAGTTTTAGCCACGCTTGCCTGGGAGTAAGGCCCATTGAATGTCATGGGATTTACTTCAGAGTAGGCATGCTTAGGATAGGGTTTTCAGACTGCTGTTCTAGGCACACTTGCCTAGGAGTAAGCCCCATTGACTGTCATGGGAATTACTTCAGAGTAGGCATGCTTAGGATAGGGTTTTCAGACTGATGTTCTAGCCACACCTGCTTGGGAGTAAGCCCCATTGACTGTCATGGGACTTACTTCAGAGTAGGCATGCTTAGGATAGATTTTTCAGACTGATGTTCTAGCCACACCTGCTTGGGAGTAAGCCTGATTGACTGTCATTGGACTTACTTAGGAGTAGGCATAAGATAGGGTTCTAGCCATGCAGAGTAGGCATGCTTAGGATCCGGATTTCTGGCTGCAGTTGTAGCCACACATCCCTGGGAGTAAGCCCCACTGACTGTCATGGGACTCCAGAGTAGGCATGCTTAGGATAGGTTTTTCAGGCTGCAGTTCTAGCCACGCTTGCCTGGGTGTTAGCCCCACTGAATGTCATGGGACTTACCTCAGAGTAGGCATGCTTGGGATAGGATTTTCAGGCTTCAGTTCTAGCCACACTTCCCTAGGAGTAAGCCCCATTAACTGTCATGGGATTTACTTCAGAGTAGGCATGCTTAGGATAGGGTTTTCTGGCTGAGTTGCTAGCCATACTTGCTTGGGAGTAAACCCCATTGACTGTCATGGGTCTTACTTCAGAGTAGGCATGTTTGGCATAGGGTTTTCAGGCGGCAGTTCTAGCCACACTTGCCTGGGAGTAAGCCACGCTGACTGTCATGGGACTTACTTCGGAGTAGGCATAGGATAGGGTTCTCAGGGTGCAGTTCTAACCACACTTCCCTGGGAGTACCCCCCACTGACTGTCATTGGAATTACTTCAAAGTAGGCATGCTTCGGATAGGGATTTCAGGCTGCAGTTCTAGCTGAACTTGCCTAGGAGTAAGCCCTATTGACTGTCATGGAATTTACTTCAGTGTAGGCATGCTTAGGATAGGGTTTTCAGGCTTCAGTTCTAGCCACACTTCCCTGTGAGTAAGCCCCTTTGACTATCATGGGACTTACTTCAGAGTAGGCATGCTTAGGATAGGGTTTTCAGGCTGCAGTTCTACCCACGCTTGCCTGGGAGTAAGCCCCATTGACTGTCATGGGAATTACTACAAAGTAGGCACATTTAGCATAGGGTTTTCAGGTGGCAGTTCTAGCCACACTTGCCTGGGAGTAAGCCTCATTGACTGTCATGGTATTTACTTCAGAATAGGCATGCTAAGTATAGGGTTTTCAGGTTGCAGTTCTAGCCACGCTTGCCTGGGAGTAAGCCCCATTGACTGTCACGGGACTTACTTCAGACTAGGTATGCTTAAGATAGGGTTTTCAGGCTGCAGTTTTAGCCACGCTTGCCTGGGAGTAAGGCCCATTGAATGTCATGGGATTTACTTCAGAGTAGGCATGCTTAGGATAGGGTTTTCAGACTGCTGTTCTAGGCACACTTGCCTAGGAGTAAGCCCCATTGACTGTCATGGGAATTACTTCAGAGTAGGCATGCTTAGGATAGGGTTTTCAGACTGATGTTCTAGCCACACCTGCTTGGGAGTAAGCCCCATTGACTGTCATGGGACTTACTTCAGAGTAGGCATGCTTAGGATAGATTTTTCAGACTGATGTTCTAGCCACACCTGCTTGGGAGTAAGCCTGATTGACTGTCATTGGACTTACTTAGGAGTAGGCATAAGATAGGGTTCTAGCCATGCAGAGTAGGCATGCTTAGGATCTGGATTTCTGGCTGCAGTTGTAGCCACACATCCCTGGGAGTAAGCCCCACTGACTGTCATGGGACTCCAGAGTAGGCATGCTTAGGATAGGTTTTTCAGGCTGCAGTTCTAGCCACGCTTGCCTGGGTGTTAGCCCCACTGAATGTCATGGGACTTACCTCAGAGTAGGCATGCTTGGGATAGGATTTTCAGGCTTCAGTTCTAGCCACACTTCCCTAGGAGTAAGCCCCATTAACTGTCATGGGATTTACTTCAGAGTAGGCATGCTTAGGATAGGGTTTTCTGGCTGAGTTGCTAGCCATACTTGCTTGGGAGTAAACCCCATTGACTGTCATGGGTCTTACTTCAGAGTAGGCATGTTTGGCATAGGGTTTTCAGGCGGCAGTTCTAGCCACACTTGCCTGGGAGTAAGCCACGCTGACTGTCATGGGACTTACTTCGGAGTAGGCATAGGATAGGGTTCTCAGGGTGCAGTTCTAACCACACTTCCCTGGGAGTACCCCCCACTGACTGTCATTGGAATTACTTCAAAGTAGGCATGCTTCGGATAGGGATTTCAGGCTGCAGTTCTAGCTGAACTTGCCTAGGAGTAAGCCCTATTGACTGTCATGGAATTTACTTCAGTGTAGGCATGCTTAGGATAGGGTTTTCAGGCTTCAGTTCTAGCCACACTTCCCTGTGAGTAAGCCCCTTTGACTATCATGGGACTTACTTCAGAGTAGGCATGCTTAGGATAGGGTTTTCAGGCTGCAGTTCTACCCACGCTTGCCTGGGAGTAAGCCCCTTTGACTGTCATGGGAATTACTACAAAGTAGGCACATTTAGCATAGGGTTTTCAGGTGGCAGTTCTAGCCACGCTTGCCTGGGAGTAAGCCTCATTGACTGTCATGGTACTTACTTCAGAATAGGCATGCTAAGTATAGGGTTTTCAGGATGCAGTTCTAGCCATGCTTGCCTGGGAGTAAGCCCCATTGACTGTCATGGGTCATACTTCAGAGTAGGCATGTTTGGCATAGGGTTTTCAGGCGGCAGTTCTAGCCACACTTGCCTGGGAGTAAGCCACGCTGACTGTCATGGGACTTACTTCAGAGTAGGCATGGATATTATTGTGTTTTCAGGTTGCTGTTGTAGCCACACTTCCCTGGGAGTAAGCCCCTTGACTGTCATGGTACTTACTTCAGAGTAGGCATATTTGGCATAGGGTTTTCAGGCGGCAGTTCTAGGCACAGTTGCCTTGGGGTAAGTCTCATTGACTGTTATGGGACTTACTTCAGAGTAGGCATGCTTAGGTTAGGGTTTTCAGGCTGCAGTTCTAGCCAAGCCCCACGCTTGCCTGGGATTAATACCCATTGACTGTCATGGGAATTACTACAAAGTAGGCACATTTAGCATAGGGTTATCAGGGGGCAGTTCTAGCCACACTTGCCTGGGAGTAAGCCCCATTGACTGTCATAGGAGTCACTCCAGAATAGGCATGCAAGGTTTTCAGCCTGCCGTTCTAGCCACGCTTGCCTGGGAGTAAGCCCCATTGACTGTCATGGGACTTACTTCGGAGTAGGCTTAGGATAGTGTTCTCAGGCTGCAGTTCTAGCCACACTTCCCTGGGAGTACCCCCCAGTGACTGTCGTTGGAATTACTTCAAAGTAGGCATGCTTAGGATAGGGATTTCAGGCTGCAGTTCTAGCTGAACTTGCCTGGGAGTAAGCCCCAATGAATGTCATGGGACACACTTCAGAGTAGGCATGCTTAGGATAGGGATTTCAGGCTGCAGTTTTAGCCACACTTGCCTGGGAGTAATCCCCATTGACTGTCATGGGACTTACTTCGGAGTAGGCATAGGATAGGATTCTCAGGCTGCAGTTCTAGCCACACTTCCCTGGGAGTACCCCCCACTGACTGTCATTGGAATTACTTCAAAGTAGGTATGCTTAGGATAGGGATTTCAGGCTGCAGTTCTAGCCACGCTTGCCTGGGAGTAAGCCCCATTGACTGTCATGGGACTTACTTCAGACTAGGCATGCTTAGGATAGGGTTTTCAGGCTGCAGTTTTAGCCACTCTTGCCTGGGAGTAAGCCCCATTGAATGTCATGGGATTTACTTCAGAGTAGGCATGCTTAGGATAGGGTTTTCAGACTGCTGTTCTAGGCACACTTGCCTAGGAGTAAGCCCCATTGACTGTCATGGGAATTACTTCAGAGTAGGTATCTTAGGATAGGGTTTTCAGACTGATGTTCTTGCTACACCTGCTTGGGAGTAAGCCCCATTGACTGTCATGCGACTTACTTCAGAGTAGGCATGCTTAGGATAGGGTTTTCAGCCTGCTGTTCTAGCCACACCTGCTTGGGAGTAAGCCCCATTGACTGTCATGGTACATGCTTCAGAATAGGCATGCTTAGGATAGGGTTTTCAGACTGATGTTCTAGCCACACCTGCCTGCGAGTAAGCCCCATTGACTGTCATGGGACTTACTTAGGAGTAGGCATGCTTAGGATAGGGTTTTTAGGCTGCAGTTCTTGCCACGCTTCCCTGGGAGTATCCCCCACTGACTGTAATTGGAATTACTTCAAAGTAGGCATGCTTAGGATAGGGATTTCAGGCTGCAGTTCCAGCTGAACTTGCCTGGGAGTAAGCCCCAATGAATGTCATGGGACACACTTCAGAGTAGGCATGCTTAGGATAGGGATTTCATGCTGCAGTTCTAGCTGAACTTGTCTGGGAGTAAGCCCCAATGAATGTCATGTTACACACTTCAGAGGAGGCATGCTTAGAGTAGGGTTTTCATGCTGCTGTTGTAGCCACACTTGCCTGGGAGTAAGCCCCATTGACTGTGATGGTACTTAGTTCAGAGTAGGCATGTTTAGCATAGGGTTTTCAGGCGGCAGTTCCAGGCACACTTGCCTGGGGGTAAGCCCCATTGACTGTCATTGGACTTACTTCGGAGTAGGCATAGGATAGGGTTCTCAGGCTGCAGTTCTAGCCACACTTCTCTGGGAGTACCCGCCACTGACTGTCATTGGAATTACTTCAAATTAGGCATGCTTAGGATAGGGATTTCAGGCTGCAGTTCTAGCTGAACTTGGATAGGGTTTTTAGGCTTCATTTCTAGCCACATTTCCCTGGAAGTAAGCCCCTTTGACTATCATGGGACTTACTTCAGAGTAGGCATGCTTAGGATAGGGTTTTCAGGCTGCAGTTCCAGCCACAGTTGCCTGGGAGTAAGCCCCTTTAACTGTCATGGGATATACTTCAGAGTAGGCATGCTTAGGATAGGGTTCTCTGGCTGAGTTCCTAGCCATACTTGCTTGGGAGTAAGCCCCATTGACAGTCATGGGACTTACTTCAGAGTAGGCATGCTTAGGCTAGGGTTTTCAGGCTGCAGTTTTAGCCACACTTGCCTGGGAGTAATCCCCATTGACTGTCATGGGACTTACTTCGGAGTAGGCATAGGATAGGGTTCTCAGGCTGCAGTTCTAGCCACAGTTCCCTGGGAGTACCCGCCACTTACTGTCATTGGAATTACTTCAAAGTAGGCATGCTTAGGATAGGGATTTCAGGCTGCAGTTCTAGCTGAACTTGCCTGGGAGTAAGCCCCAATGAATGTCATGGGACACACTTCAGAGTAGGCATGCTTAGCATAGGGATTTCAGGCTGCAGTTCTAGCCACGCTTGCCTGGGAGTAAGCCCCATTGACTGTCATGGGAATTACTCCAAAGTAGGCATATTTAGCATAGGGTTTTCAGGTGGCAGTTCTAGCCACACTTACTTGGGAGTAAGCCTCATTGACTGTCATGGGACTTACTTCAGAGTAGGCATGCTTAGGATAGGGTTTTCAGACTGATGTTCTAGCCACACCTGCTTGGGAGTAAGCCCCATTGACTGTCATGGGACTTACTTCAGAGTAGGCATGCTTAGGATAGGGTTTTCAGACTGATGTTCTAGCCACACCTGCTTGGGAGTAAGCCCCATTGACTGTCATGGGACTTACTTATTAGTAGGCATAAGATAGGGTTCTAGCCATGTAGAGTAGGCATGTTTAGGATCCGGATTTCTGGCTGCAGTTGTAGCCACACTTCCCTGGGAGTAAGCCCCACTGACTGTCATGGGACTCCAGAGTAGGCATGCTTAGGATAGGTTTTTCAGGCTGCAGTTCTAGCCACGCTTGCCTGGGTGTTAGCCCCATTGACTGTCATGGGACTTACTTCGGAGTAGGCATAGGATAGGGTTCTCAGGCTGCAGTTCTAGCCACACTTCCCTGGGGGTACCCCCCACTGACTGTCATTGGAATTACTTCAAAGTAGGCATGCTTAGGATAGGGATTTCAGGCTGCAGTTCTAGCTGAACTTGCCTGGGAGTAAGCCCCAATGAATGTCATGGGGCACACTTCAGAGTAGGCATGCTTAGGATAGGGATTTCATGCTGCAGTTCTAGCTGAACTTGCCTGGGAGTAAGCCCCACTGACTGTCATGGGACTCCAGAGTAGGCATGCTTAGGATAGGTTTTTCAGGCTGCAGTTCTAGCCACGCTTGCCTGGGTGTTAGCCCCATTGACTGTCATGGGACTTACTTCGGAGTAGGCATAGGATAGGGTTCTCAGGCTGCAGTTCTAGCCACACTTCCCTGGGACAACCCTCCACTGACTGTCATTGGAATTACTTCAAAATAGGCATGCTTAGGATAGGGATTTCAGGCTGCAGGTCTAGCTGAACTTGCCTGGGACGAAGCCCCAATGAACGTCATGGGACACACTTCAGAGGAGGCATGCTTAGGATAGGGTTTTTAGGCTTCAGTTCTAGCCACATTTCCGTGGGAGTAAGCCCCTTTGACTATCATGGGACTTACTTCAGAGTAGGCATCCTTAGGATAGGGATTTCATGCTGCAGTTCTAGCTGAACTTGCCTGGAAGTAAGCCCCAATGAATGTCATGGGACCCACGTCAGGCATGCTTAGGCTAGGGTTTTCAGGCTGCAGTTTTAGCCACACTTGCCTGGGAGTAATCCCCATTGATTGTCATGGGACTTACTTCGGAGTAGGCATAGGATAGGGTTCTCAGGCTGCAGTTCTAGCCACACTTCCCTGGGAGTACCCCGCACTGACTGTAATTGGAATTACTTCAAAGTAAGTATGCTTAGGATAGGGATTTCAGGCTGCAGATCTAGCTGAACTTGCCTGGGAGTAAGCCCCAATGAATGCCATGGGACACACTTCAGAGGAGGCATGCTTAGGATAGGGTTTTTGGGCTTCAGTTCTAGCCACATTTCCCTGGGAGTAAGCCCCTTTGACTATCATGGGACTTACTTCAGAGTAGGCATGCTTAGGCTATGTTTTTCAGGCTGCAGTTCTAGCCACACTTGCCTGGGAGTAAGTCCCATTGACTGTCATGGGACTTACTTCAGAGTAGGCATGCTTAGGATAGGGTTTTCATGCTGCAGTTCTAGCCACGCTTGCCTGGGAGCAAGCCCCATTGACTGTCATGGCACTTACTTCAGAGTAGGCATGCTTAGCATAGGGTTTTCAGGTTGCAGTTCTAGCCACGCTTGCCTGGGAGTAATCCCCATTGACTGTCATGGGAATTACTACAAAGTAGGCACATTTAGCATAGGGTTTTCAGGCGGCAGTTCTAGCCACACTTGCCTGGGAGTAAGCCTCATTGACTGTCTTGGTACTTACTTCAGAATAGGCATGCTAAGTATAGGGTTTTCAGCGTGCTGTTCTAGCCACACCTGCTTGGGAGTAAGCCCCATTGACTGTCATGGTACATACTTCAGAATAGGCATGCTTAGGATAGGGTTTTCAGACCGATGTTCTAGCCACACCTGCTTGGGAGTAAGCCCCATTGACTGTCATGGGACTTACTTCAGAGTAGGCATGCTTAGGATAGGGTTTTCAGACTGATGTTCTAGCCACACCTGCTTGGGAGTAAGCCCCATTGACTGTCATGGGACTTACTTAGGAGCAGGCATAAGATAGGGTTCTATCCATGCAGAGTACGCATGCTTAGGATCCGGATTTCTGGCTGCAGTTGTAGCCACACTTCCCTGGGAGTAAGCCCCACTGACTGTCATGGGACTCCAGAGTAGGCATGCTTAGGATAGGTTTTTCAGGCTGCAGTTCTAGCCACGCTTGCCTGGGTGTTAGCCCCATTCACTGTCATGGGACTTACTTCGGAGTAGGCATAGGATAGGGTTCTCAGGCTGCAGGTCTAGCTGAACTTGCCTGGGACGAAGCCCCAATGAACGTCATGGGACACACTTCAGAGGAGGCATGCTTAGGATAGGGTTTTTAGGCTTCAGTTCTAGCCACATTTCCGTGGGAGTAAGCCCCTTTGACTATCATGGGACTTACTTCAGAGTAGGCATCCTTAGGATAGGGATTTCATGCTGCAGTTCTAGCTGAACTTGCCTGGAAGTAAGCCCCAATGAATGTCATGGGACCCACGTCAGGCATGCTTAGGCTAGGGTTTTCAGGCTGCAGTTTTAGCCACACTTGCCTGGGAGTAATCCCCATTGATTGTCATGGGACTTACTTCGGAGTAGGCATAGGATAGGGTTCTCAGGCTGCAGTTCTAGCCACACTTCCCTGGGAGTACCCCGCACTGACTGTAATTGGAATTACTTCAAAGTAAGTATGCTTAGGATAGGGATTTCAGGCTGTAGATCTAGCTGAACTTGCCTGGGAGTAAGCCCCAATGAATGCCATGGGACACACTTCAGAGGAGGCATGCTTAGGATAGGGTTTTTGGGCTTCAGTTCTAGCCACATTTCCCTGGGAGTAAGCCCCTTTGACTATCATGGGACTTACTTCAGAGTAGGCATGCTTAGGCTATGTTTTTCAGGCTGCAGTTCTAGCCACACTTGCCTGGGAGTAAGTCCCATTGACTGTCATGGGACTTACTTCAGAGTAGGCATGCTTAGGATAGGGTTTTCATGCTGCAGTTCTAGCCACGCTTGCCTGGGAGCAAGCCCCATTGACTGTCATGGCACTTACTTCAGAGTAGGCATGCTTAGCATAGGGTTTTCAGGTTGCAGTTCTAGCCACGCTTGCCTGGGAGTAATCCCCATTGACTGTCATGGGAATTACTACAAAGTAGGCACATTTAGCATAGGGTTTTCAGGCGGCAGTTCTAGCCACACTTGCCTGGGAGTAAGCCTCATTGACTGTCTTGGTACTTACTTCAGAATAGGCATGCTAAGTATAGGGTTTTCAGCCTGCTGTTCTAGCCACACCTGCTTGGGAGTAAGCCCCATTGACTGTCATGGTACATACTTCAGAATAGGCATGCTTAGGATAGGGTTTTCAGACTGATGTTCTAGCCACACCTGCTTGGGAGTAAGCCCCATTGACTGTCATGGGACTTACTTCAGAGTAGGCATGCTTAGGATAGGGTTTTCAGACTGATGTTCTAGCCACACCTGCTTGGGAGTAAGCCCCATTGACTGTCATGGGACTTACTTAGGAGCAGGCATAAGATAGGGTTCTATCCATGCAGAGTACGCATGCTTAGGATCCGGATTTCTGGCTGCAGTTGTAGCCACACTTCCCTGGGAGTAAGCCCCACTGACTGTCATGGGACTCCAGAGTAGGCATGCTTAGGATAGGTTTTTCAGGCTGCAGTTCTAGCCACGCTTGCCTGGGTGTTAGCCCCATTCACTGTCATGGGACTTACTTCGGAGTAGGCATAGGATAGGGTTCTCAGGCTGCAGTTCTAGCCACAGTTCCCTGGGAGAACCCCCCACTGACTGTCATTGGAATTACTTCAAAGTAGGCATGCTTAGGATAGGGATTTCAGGCTGCAGTTCTAGCTGAACTTGCTTGGGAGTAAGCTCCAATGAATGTCATGGGGCACACTTCAGAGTAGGCATGGTTAGGATAGGGATTTCATGCTGCAGTTCTAGCTGAACTTGCCTGGGGGTACGCCCCAATGAATGTCATGGGACACACTTCAGAGGAGGCATGCTTAGGCTAGGGTTTTCAGGCTGCAGTTTTAGCCACGCTTGCCTGGGAGTAATCCCCATTGACGGTCATGGGACTTACTTCGGAGTAGGCATAGGATAGGGTTCTCAGGCTGCAGTTCTAGCCACACTTCCCTGGAAGTACCCCCCACTGACTGTCATTGGAATTACTTCAAAGTAGGCATGCTTAATATAGGGATTTCAGGCTGCAGTTCTAGCTGAACTTGCCTGGGAGTAAGCCCCAATGAATGTCATGGGACACACTTCAGAGTAGGCATGCTTAGCATAGGGATTTCATGCTGCAGTTCTAGCTGAACTTGCCTGGGAGTAAGCCCCAATGAATGTCATGGGACACACTTCAGAGGAGGCATGCTTAGGCTATGGTTTTCAGGCTGCAGTTTTAGCCACACTTGCCTGGGAGTAATCCCCATTGACTGTCATGGGACTTACTTCGGAGTAGGCATAGGATAGGGTTCTCGGCTGCAGTTCTAGCCACACTTCCCTGGGAGTACCCGCCACTGACTGTCATTGGAATTACTTCAATGTAGGAATGCTTAGGATAGGGATTTCAGGCTGCAGTTCTAGCTGAACTTGCCTGGGAGTAAGCCCCAATGAATGTCATGGGACACACTTCAGAGGAGGCATGCTTAGGATAGGGTTTTTAGGCTTCAGTTCTAGCCACATTTCCCTGGGAGTAAGCCCCTTTGACTATCATGGGACTTACTTCAGAGTTGGCATGCTTAGGATAGGGTTTTCAGGCTGCAGTTCTAGGCACACTTGCCTGGGGGTAAGCCTCATTGACTGTCATGGGACACAGTTCAGAGTAGGCATGCTTAGTTTCGGGTTTTCAGGCTGCAGTTCTAGCCAAGCCCCACGCTTGCCTGGGATTAATACCCATTGACTGTCATGGGAATTACTACAAAGTAGGGACATTTAGCATACGGTTTTCAGGGGGCAGTTCTAGCCACACTTGCGTGGGAGTAAGCCCCATTGACTGTCATAGGAGTCACTAAAGAATAGGCATGAAAGGTTTTCAGCCTGCTGTTCTAGCCACGCTTGCCTGGGTGTAAGCCCCATTGACTATCATGGGACTTACTTCAGAGTAGGCATGTTTAGCATTGCGTTTTCAGGTGGCAGTTCTAGCCACAGTTGCCTGAGAGTAAGCCTCATTGACTGTCATGGTACTTACTTTAGATTAGGCATGCTTGGGATAGGGTTTTCAGGATGCAGTTCTAGCCACGCTTGCCTGGGAGTAAGCCCCATTGACTGTCATGGCACTTACTTCAGAGTAGGCATGCTTAGGATAGGGTTTTCAGGCTGCGGTTCTAGCCACACCTGCTTGGGAGTAAGCCCCATTGACTGTCATGGTACATGCTTCAGAATAGGCATGCTTAGGATAGGGTTCTCAGGCTGCAGTTGTAGCCACACTTCCCTGGGAGTACCCTCCACTGACTGTCATGGGAATTACTTCAAAGTTGGCCTGCTTAGGATATGGTTTTCAGGCTGCAGTTCTAGCCACACTTGCCTGGGAGTAAGTCCCATTGACTGTCATGGGACTTACTTCAGAGTAGGCATGCTTAGGATAGGGTTTTCAGGCTGCAGTTCTAGCCACGCTTGCATGGGAGTAAGCCCCATTGACAGTCATGGGAATTACTTCATAGTAGGCACATTTAGCATAGGGTTTTCAGGGGGCAGTTCTAGCCACACTTTCTGGGAGTAAGCCTCATTGACTGTCTTGGTACTTACTTCAGAATAGGGATGCTAAGTATAGGGTTTTCAGCCTGCTGTTCTAGCCACACCTGCTTGGGAGTAAGCCCCATTGACTGTCATGGTACATGCTTCAGAATAGGCATGCTTAGGATAGGGTTTTCAGACTGATGTTCTAGCCACACCTGCCTGCGAGTAAGCCCCATTGACTGTCATGGGACTTACTTAGGAGTAGGCATGCTTAGGATAGGGTTTTTAGGCTGCAGTTCTTGCCACGCTTCCCTGGGAGTATCCCCCACTGACTGTAATTGGAATTACTTCAAAGTAGGCATGCTTAGGATAGGGATTTCAGGCTGCAGTTCCAGCTGAACTTGCCTGGGAGTAAGCCCCAATGAATGTCATGGGACACACTTCAGAGTAGGCATGCTTAGGATAGGGATTTCATGCTGCAGTTCTAGCTGAACTTGTCTGGGAGTAAGCCCCAATGAATGTCATGTTACACACTTCAGAGGAGGCATGCTTAGGCTAGGGTTTTCATGCTGCTGTTGTAGCCACACTTGCCTGGGAGTAAGCCCCATTGACTGTGATGGTACTTAGTTCAGAGTAGGCATGTTTAGCATAGGGTTTTCAGGCGGCAGTTCCAGGCACACTTGCCTGGGGGTAAGCCCCATTGACTGTCATGGGACTTACTTCGGAGTAGGCATAGGATAGGGTTCTCAGGCTGCAGTTCTAGCCACACTTCTCTGGGAGTACCCGCCACTGACTGTCATTGGAATTACTTCAAATTAGGCATGCTTAGGATAGGGATTTCAGGCTGCAGTTCTAGCTGAACTTGCCTGGGAGTAAGCCCCAATGAATGTCAAGGGACACACTTCAGAGGAGGCATGCTTAGGATAGGGTTTTTAGGCTTCATTTCTAGCCACATTTCCCTGGAAGTAAGCCCCTTTGACTATCATGGGACTTACTTCAGAGTAGGCATGCTTAGGATAGGGTTTTCAGGCTGCAGTTCCAGCCACAGTTGCCTGGGAGTAAGCCCCTTTAACTGTCATGGGATATACTTCAGAGTAGGCATGCTTAGGATAGGGTTCTCTGGCTGAGTTCCTAGCCATACTTGCTTGGGAGTAAGCCCCATTGACAGTCATGGGACTTACTTCAGAGTAGGCATGCTTAGGCTAGGGTTTTCAGGCTGCAGTTTTAGCCACACTTGCCTGGGAGTAATCCCCATTGACTGTCATGGGACTTACTTCGGAGTAGGCATAGGATAGGGTTCTCAGGCTGCAGTTCTAGCCACAGTTCCCTGGGAGTACCCGCCACTTACTGTCATTGGAATTACTTCAAAGTAGGCATGCTTAGGATAGGGATTTCAGGCTGCAGTTCTAGCTGAACTTGCCTGGGAGTAAGCCCCAATGAATGTCATGGGACACACTTCAGAGTAGGCATGCTTAGCATAGGGATTTCAGGCTGCAGTTCTAGCCACGCTTGCCTGGGAGTAAGCCCCATTGACTGTCATGGGAATTACTCCAAAGTAGGCATATTTAGCATAGGGTTTTCAGGTGGCAGTTCTAGCCACACTTACTTGGGAGTAAGCCTCATTGACTGTCATGGGACTTACTTCAGAGTAGGCATGCTTAGGATAGGGTTTTCAGACTGATGTTCTAGCCACACCTGCTTGGGAGTAAGCCCCATTGACTGTCATGGGACTTACTTCAGAGTAGGCATGCTTAGGATAGGGTTTTCAGACTGATGTTCTAGCCACACCTGCTTGGGAGTAAGCCCCATTGACTGTCATGGGACTTACTTATTAGTAGGCATAAGATAGGGTTCTAGCCATGTAGAGTAGGCATGTTTAGGATCCGGATTTCTGGCTGCAGTTGTAGCCACACTTCCCTGGGAGTAAGCCCCACTGACTGTCATGGGACTCCAGAGTAGGCATGCTTAGGATAGGTTTTTCAGGCTGCAGTTCTAGCCACGCTTGCCTGGGTGTTAGCCCCATTGACTGTCATGGGACTTACTTCGGAGTAGGCATAGGATAGGGTTCTGAGGCTGCAGTTCTAGCCACACTTCCCTGGGGGTACCCCCCACTGACTGTCATTGGAATTACTTCAAAGTAGGCATGCTTAGGATAGGGATTTCAGGCTGCAGTTCTAGCTGAACTTGCCTGGGAGTAAGCCCCAATGAATGTCATGGGGCACACTTCAGAGTAGGCATGCTTAGGATAGGGATTTCATGCTGCAGTTCTAGCTGAACTTGCCTGGGAGTAAGCCCCACTGACTGTCATGGGACTCCAGAGTAGGCATGCTTAGGATAGGTTTTTCAGGCTGCAGTTCTAGCCACGCTTGCCTGGGTGTTAGCCCCATTGACTGTCATGGGACTTACTTCGGAGTAGGCATAGGATAGGGTTCTCAGGCTGCAGTTCTAGCCACACTTCCCTGGGACAACCCTCCACTGACTGTCATTGGAATTACTTCAAAATAGGCATGCTTAGGATAGGGATTTCAGGCTGCAGGTCTAGCTGAACTTGCCTGGGAGTAAGCCCCAATGAACGTCATGGGACACACTTCAGAGGAGGCATGCTTAGGATAGGGTTTTTAGGCTTCAGTTCTAGCCACATTTCCGTGGGAGTAAGCCCCTTTGACTATCATGGGACTTACTTCAGTGTAGGCATCCTTAGGATAGGGATTTCATGCTGCAGTTCTAGCTGAACTTGCCTGGAAGTAAGCCCCAATGAATGTCATGGGACCCACGTCAGGCATGCTTAGGCTAGGGTTTTCAGGCTGCAGTTTTAGCCACACTTGCCTGGGAGTAATCCCCATTGATTGTCATGGGACTTACTTCGGAGTAGGCATAGGATAGGGTTCTCAGGCTGCAGTTCTAGCCACACTTCCCTGGGAGTACCCCGCACTGACTGTAATTGGAATTACTTCAAAGTAAGTATGCTTAGGATAGGGATTTCAGGCTGCAGATCTAGCTGAACTTGCCTGGGAGTAAGCCCCAATGAATGCCATGGGACACACTTCAGAGGAGGCATGCTTAGGATAGGGTTTTTGGGCTTCAGTTCTAGCCACATTTCCCTGGGAGTAAGCCCCTTTGACTATCATGGGACTTACTTCAGAGTAGGCATGCTTAGGCTATGTTTTTCAGGCTGCAGTTCTAGCCACACTTGCCTGGGAGTAAGTCCCATTGACTGTCATGGGACTTACTTCAGAGTAGGCATGCTTAGGATAGGGTTTTCATGCTGCAGTTCTAGCCACGCTTGCCTGGGAGCAAGCCCCATTGACTGTCATGGCACTTACTTCAGAGTAGGCATGCTTAGCATAGGGTTTTCAGGTTGCAGTTCTAGCCACGCTTGCCTGGGAGTAATCCCCATTGACTGTCATGGGAATTACTACAAAGTAGGCACATTTAGCATAGGGTTTTCAGGCGGCAGTTCTAGCCACACTTGCCTGGGAGTAAGCCTCATTGACTGTCTTGGTACTTACTTCAGAATAGGCATGCTAAGTATAGGGTTTTCAGCCTGCTGTTCTAGCCACACCTGCTTGGGAGTAAGCCCCATTGACTGTCATGGTACATACTTCAGAATAGGCATGCTTAGGATAGGGTTTTCAGACCGATGTTCTAGCCACACCTGCTTGGGAGTAAGCCCCATTGACTGTCATGGGACTTACTTCAGAGTAGGCATGCTTAGGATAGGGTTTTCAGACTGATGTTCTAGCCACACCTGCTTGGGAGTAAGCCCCATTGACTGTCATGGGACTTACTTAGGAGCAGGCATAAGATAGGGTTCTATCCATGCAGAGTACGCATGCTTAGGATCCGGATTTCTGGCTGCAGTTGTAGCCACACTTCCCTGGGAGTAAGCCCCACTGACTGTCATGGGACTCCAGAGTAGGCATGCTTAGGATAGGTTTTTCAGGCTGCAGTTCTAGCCACGCTTGCCTGGGTGTTAGCCCCATTGACTGTCATGGGACTTACTTCGGAGTAGGCATAGGATAGGGTTCTCAGGCTGCAGTTCTAGCCACAGTTCCCTGGGAGAACCCCCCACTGACTGTCATTGGAATTACTTCAAAGTAGGCATGCTTAGGATAGGGATTTCAGGCTGCAGTTCTAGCTGAACTTGCTTGGGAGTAAGCCCCAATGAATGTCATGGGGCACACTTCAGAGTAGGCATGGTTAGGATAGGGATTTCATGCTGCAGTTCTAGCTGAACTTGCCTGGGGGTACGCCCCAATGAATGTCATGGGACACACTTCAGAGGAGGCATGCTTAGGCTAGGGTTTTCAGGCTGCAGTTTTAGCCACGCTTGCCTGGGAGTAATCCCCATTGACGGTCATGGGACTTACTTCAGAGTAGGCATAGGATAGGGTTCTCAGGCTGCAGTTCTAGCCACACTTCCCTGGAAGTACCCCCACTGACTGTCATTGGAATTACTTCAAAGTAGGCATGCTTAATATAGGGATTTCAGGCTGCAGGTCTAGCTGAACTTGCCTGGGAGTAAGCCCCAATGAACGTCATGGGACACACTTCAGAGGAGGCATGCTTAGGATAGGGTTTTTAGGCTTCAGTTCTAGCCACATTTCCGTGGGAGTAAGCCCCTTTGACTATCATGGGACTTACTTCAGTGTAGGCATCCTTAGGATAGGGATTTCATGCTGCAGTTCTAGCTGAACTTGCCTGGAAGTAAGCCCCAATGAATGTCATGGGACCCACGTCAGGCATGCTTAGGCTAGGGTTTTCAGGCTGCAGTTTTAGCCACACTTGCCTGGGAGTAATCCCCATTGATTGTCATGGGACTTACTTCGGAGTAGGCATAGGATAGGGTTCTCAGGCTGCAGTTCTAGCCACACTTCCCTGGGAGTACCCCGCACTGACTGTAATTGGAATTACTTCAAAGTAAGTATGCTTAGGATAGGGATTTCAGGCTGCAGATCTAGCTGAACTTGCCTGGGAGTAAGCCCCAATGAATGCCATGGGACACACTTCAGAGGAGGCATGCTTAGGATAGGGTTTTTGGGCTTCAGTTCTAGCCACATTTCCCTGGGAGTAAGCCCCTTTGACTATCATGGGACTTACTTCAGAGTAGGCATGCTTAGGCTATGTTTTTCAGGCTGCAGTTCTAGCCACACTTGCCTGGGAGTAAGTCCCATTGACTGTCATGGGACTTACTTCAGAGTAGGCATGCTTAGGATAGGGTTTTCATGCTGCAGTTCTAGCCACGCTTGCCTGGGAGCAAGCCCCATTGACTGTCATGGCACTTACTTCAGAGTAGGCATGCTTAGCATAGGGTTTTCAGGTTGCAGTTCTAGCCACGCTTGCCTGGGAGTAATCCCCATTGACTGTCATGGGAATTACTACAAAGTAGGCACATTTAGCATAGGGTTTTCAGGCGGCAGTTCTAGCCACACTTGCCTGGGAGAAAGCCTCATTGACTGTCTTGGTACTTACTTCAGAATAGGCATGCTAAGTATAGGGTTTTCAGCCTGCTGTTCTAGCCACACCTGCTTGGGAGTAAGCCCCATTGACTGTCATGGTACATACTTCAGAATAGGCATGCTTAGGATAGGGTTTTCAGACCGATGTTCTAGCCACACCTGCTTGGGAGTAAGCCCCATTGACTGTCATGGGACTTACTTCAGAGTAGGCATGCTTAGGATAGGGTTTTCAGACTGATGTTCTAGCCACACCTGCTTGGGAGTAAGCCCCATTGACTGTCATGGGACTTACTTAGGAGCAGGCATAAGATAGGGTTCTATCCATGCAGAGTACGCATGCTTAGGATCCGGATTTCTGGCTGCAGTTGTAGCCACACTTCCCTGGGAGTAAGCCCCACTGACTGTCATGGGACTCCAGAGTAGGCATGCTTAGGATAGGTTTTTCAGGCTGCAGTTCTAGCCACGCTTGCCTGGGTGTTAGCCCCATTCACTGTCATGGGACTTACTTCGGAGTAGGCATAGGATAGGGTTCTCAGGCTGCAGTTCTAGCCACAGTTCCCTGGGAGAACCCCCCACTGACTGTCATTGGAATTACTTCAAAGTAGGCATGCTTAGGATAGGGATTTCAGGCTGCAGTTCTAGCTGAACTTGCTTGGGAGTAAGCCCCAATGAATGTCATGGGGCACACTTCAGAGTAGGCATGGTTAGGATAGGGATTTCATGCTGCAGTTCTAGCTGAACTTGCCTGGGGGTACGCCCCAATGAATGTCATGGGACACACTTCAGAGGAGGCATGCTTAGGCTAGGGTTTTCAGGCTGCAGTTTTAGCCACGCTTGCCTGGGAGTAATCCCCATTGACGGTCATGGGACTTACTTCGGAGTAGGCATAGGATAGGGTTCTCAGGCTGCAGTTCTAGCCACACTTCCCTGGAAGTACCCCCCACTGACTGTCATTGGAATTACTTCAAAGTAGGCATGCTTAATATAGGGATTTCAGGCTGCAGTTCTAGCTGAACTTGCCTGGGAGTAAGCCCCAATGAATGTCATGGGACACACTTCAGAGTAGGCATGCTTAGCATAGGGATTTCATGCTGCAGTTCTAGCTGTACTTGCCTGGGAGTAAGCCCCAATGAATGTCATGGGACACACTTCAGAGGAGGCATGCTTAGGCTATGGTTTTCAGGCTGCAGTTTTAGCCACACTTGCCTGGGAGTAATCCCCATTGACTGTCATGGGACTTACTTCGGAGTAGGCATAGGATAGGGTTCTCGGCTGCAGTTCTAGCCACACTTCCCTGGGAGTACCCGCCACTGACTGTCATTGGAATTACTTCAATGTAGGAATGCTTAGGATAGGGATTTCAGGCTGCAGTTCTAGCTGAACTTGCCTGGGAGTAAGCCCCAATGAATGTCATGGGACACACTTCAGAGGAGGCATGCTTAGGATAGGGTTTTTAGGCTTCAGTTCTAGCCACATTTCCCTGGGAGTAAGCCCCTTTGACTATCATGGGACTTACTTCAGAGTAGGCATGCTTAGGATAGGGTTTTCAGGCTGCAGTTCTAGGCACACTTGCCTGGGGGTAAGCCTCATTGACTGTCATGGGACACTCTGCTTAGTTCAGAGTAGGCATGCTTAGTTTCGGGTTTTCAGGCTGCAGTTCTAGCCAAGCCCCACGCTTGCCTGGGATTAATACCCATTGACTGTCATGGGAATTACTACAAAGTAGGGACATTTAGCATACGGTTTTCAGGGGGCAGTTCTAGCCACACTTGCGTGGGAGTAAGCCCCATTGACTGTCATAGGAGTCACTAAAGAATAGGCATGAAAGGTTTTCAGCCTGCTGTTCTAGCCACGCTTGCCTGGGTGTAAGCCCCATTGACTATCATGGGACTTACTTCAGAGTAGGCATGTTTAGCATTGCGTTTTCAGGTGGCAGTTCTAGCCACAGTTGCCTGAGAGTAAGCCTCATTGACTGTCATGGTACTTACTTTAGATTAGGCATGCTTGGGATAGGGTTTTCAGGCTGCGGTTCTAGCCACGCTTGCCTGGGTGTTAGCCCCATTGAATGTCATGGGACTTACTTCGGAGTAGGCATAGGATAGGGTTCTCAGGCTGCAGTTGTAGCCACACTTCCCTGGGAGTACCCTCCACTGACTGTCATGGGAATTACTTCAAAGTTGGCCTGCTTAGGATATGGTTTTCAGGCTGCAGTTCTAGCCACACTTGCCTGGGAGTAAGTCCCATTGACTGTCATGGGACTTACTTCAGAGTAGGCATGCTTAGGATAGGGTTTTCAGGCTGCAGTTCTAGCCACGCTTGCATGGGAGTAAGCCCCATTGACTGTCATGGGAATTACTTCATAGTAGGCACATTTAGCATAGGGTTTTCAGGGGGCAGTTCTAGCCACACTTTCTGGGAGTAAGCCTCATTGACTGTCTTGGTACTTACTTCATAATAGGGATGCTAAGTATAGGGTTTTCAGCCTGCTGATCTAGCCACACCTGCTTGGGAGTAAGCCCCATTGACTGTCATGGTACATGCTTCAGAATAGGCATGCTTAGGATAGGGTTTTCAGACTGATGTTCTAGCCACACCTGCCTGCGAGTAAGCCCCATTGACTGTCATGGGACTTACTTCGGAGTAGGCATAGGATAGGGTTCTCAGGCTGCAGTTCTAGCCACACTTCTCTGGGAGTACCCGCCACTGACTGTCATTGGAATTACTTCAAATTAGGCATGCTTAGGATAGGGATTTCAGGCTGCAGTTCTAGCTGAACTTGCCTGGGAGTAAGCCCCAATGAATGTCATGGGACACACTTCAGAGGAGGCATGCTTAGGATAGGGTTTTTAGGCTTCATTTCTAGCCACATTTCCCTGGAAGTAAGCCCCTTTGACTATCATGGGACTTACTTCAGAGTAGGCATGCTTAGGATAGGGTTTTCAGGCTGCAGTTCCAGCCACAGTTGCCTGGGAGTAAGCCCCTTTAACTGTCATGGGATATACTTCAGAGTAGGCATGCTTAGGATAGGGTTCTCTGGCTGAGTTCCTAGCCATACTTGCTTGGGAGTAAGCCCCATTGACAGTCATGGGACTTACTTCAGAGTAGGCATGTTTGGCATAGGGTTTTCAGGCTGCAGTTTTAGCCACACTTGCCTGGGAGTAATCCCCTTTGACTGTCATGGGACTTACTTTGGAGTAGGCATAGGATAGGGTTCTCAGGGTGCAGTTCTAGCCACACTTCCCTGGGAGTACCCCCCACTGACTGTCATTGGAATTACTTCAATGTAGGCATGCTTAGGATAGGGATTTCAGGCTGCAGTTCTAGCCACACTTCCCTGTGATTAAGCCCCTTTGACTATCATGGGACTTACTTCAGAGTAGGCATGCTTAGGATAGGGTTTTCAGGCTGCAGTTCTAGCCACACTTGCCTGGGAGTAAGCCCCATTGACTGTCATGGGAATTACTACAAAGTAGGCACATTTAGCATAGGGTTTTTAGGCTTCATTTCTTGCCACATTTCCCTGGAAGTAAGCCCCTTTGACTATCATGGGACTTACTTCAGAGTAGGCATGCTTAGGATAGGGTTTTCAGGCTGCAGTTCTATCTACACTTGCCTGGGAGTAAGCCCCATTAACTGTCATGGGATATACTTCAGAGTAGGCATGCTTAGGATAGGGTTCTCTGGCTGAGTTCCTAGCCATACTTGCTTGGGAGTAAGCCCCATTGACAGTCATGGGACTTACTTCAGAGTAGGCATGTTTGGCATAGGGTTTTCAGACCGCAGTTCTAGCCACACTTGCCTTGGAGTAAGCCACGCTGACTGTCATGGGACTAACTTCAGAGTAGGCATGCATATTATTGTGTTTTCAGGCTGCTGTTGTAGCCACACTTGCATGGGAGTAAGCCCCATTGACTGTCATGGTACTTACTTCAGAGTAGGCATGTTTAGGATAGGGTTTTCAGGCTGCAGTTCTAGCCAAGCCCCACACTTGCCTGGGATTAATACCCATTGACTGTCATGGGAATTACAACAAAGTAGGCACATTTAGCATAGGGTTTTCAGGGGGCTGTTCTAGCCACACTTACCTGGGAGTAAGCCCCATTAACTGTCATGGGATTTACTTTAGAGTAGGCATGCTTAGGATAGGGTTTTCTGGCTGAGTTCCTAGCCATACTTGCTTGGGTGTAAGGCCCATTGACACTCATGGGACTTACTTCAGAGTAGGCATGTTTGGCATAGGGTTTTCAGGTTGCAGTTCTAGCCACACTTGCCTGGGAGTAATCCCCATTGACTGTCATGGGACTTACTTAGGAGTAGGCATAAGATAGGGTTCGAGCCATGCAGAGTAGGCATGCTTAGGATCCGGATTTCTGGCTGCAGTTGTAGCCACACTTCCCTGGGAGTAAGCCCCACTGACTGTCATAGGACTCCAGAGTAGGCATGCTTAGGATAGGTTTTTCAGGCTGTAGTTCTAGCCACGCTTGCCTGGGTGTTAGCCCCATTGACTGTCATGGGACTTACTTTGGAGTAGGCATAGGATATGGTTCTCAGGCTGCAGTTCTAGCCACACTTCCCTGGGAGTACCCGCCACTGACTGTCATTGGAATTACTTCAAAGTAGGCATGCTTAGGATAGGGATTTCAGGCTGCAGTTCTAGCTGAACTTGCCTGGGAGTAAGCCCCAAATGAATATCATGGGACACACTTCAGAGTAGGCATGCTTAGCATAGGGATTTCATGCTGCAGTTCTAGCTGAACTAGCCTGGGAGTAAGCCCCAATGAATGTCATGGGACACACTTCAGAGGAGGCATGCTTAGGCTAGGGTTTTCAGGCTGCAGTTTTAGCCACACTTGCCTGGGAGTAATCCCCATTGACTGTCATGGGACTTACTTCGGAGTAGGCATAGGATAGGGTTCTCAGGCTGCAGTTCTAGCCACACTTCCCTGGGAGTACCCCGCACTGACTGTCATTGGAATTACTTCAAAGTAGGCATGCTTAGGATAGGGATTTCAGGCTGCAGTTCTAGCTGAACTTGCCTGGGAGTAAGCCCCAATGAATGTCATGGGACACACTTCAGATTAGGCATGCTTAGGATAGGGATTTCATGCTGCAGTTCTAGCAGAACTTGCCTGGGAGTAAGCCCCAATGAATGTCATGGGACACACTTCAGAGGAGGCATGCTTAGGATAGGGTTTTTAGGCTTCAGTTCTAGCCACATTTCCCTGGGAGTAAGCCCCTTTGACTATCATGGGACTTACTTCAGAGTAGGCATCCTTAGGATAGGGTTTTCAGGTTGCAGTTCTAGGCACACTTGCCTGGGGGTAAGCCTCATTGACTATCATGGGACACAGTTCAGTGTAGGCATGCTTAGGTTCGGGTTTTCAGGCTGCAGTTCTAGCCAAGCCCCACGCTTGCCTGGGATTAATACCCATTGACTGTCATGGGAATTACTACAAAGTAGGGACATTTAGCATACGGTTTTCAGGGGGCAGTTCTAGCCACACTTGCGTGGGAGTAAGCCCCATTGACTGTCATAGGAGTCACTAAAGAATAGGCATGAAAGGTTTTCAGCCTGCTGTTCTAGCCACGCTTGCCTGGGTGTAAGCCCCATTGACTATCATGGGACTTACTTCAGAGTAGGCATGTTTAGCATTGCGTTTTCAGGTGGCAGTTCTAGCCACAGTTGCCTGAGAGTAAGCCTCATTGACTGTCATGGTACTTACTTTAGATTAGGCATGCTTGGGATAGGGTTTTCAGGATGCAGTTCTAGCCACGCTTGCCTGGGAGTAAGCCCCATTGACTGTCATGGCACTTACTTCAGAGTAGGCATGCTTAGGATAGGGTTTTCAGGCTGCGGTTCTAGCCACGCTTGCCTGGGTGTTAGCCCCATTGAATGTCATGGGACTTACTTCGGAGTAGGCATAGGATAGGGTTCTCAGGCTGCAGTTGTAGCCACACTTCCCTGGGAGTACCCTCCACTGACTGTCATTGGAATTACTTCAAAGTAGGCATGCTTAGGATAGGGATTTCAGGCTGCAGTTCTAGCTGAACTTGCCTGGGAGTAAGCCCCAATGAATGTCATGGGACACACTTCAGAGTAGGCATGCTTAGGATAGGGATTTCATGTTGCAGTTCCAGCTGAACTTGCCTGGTAGTAAGTCCCAATGAATGTCATGGGACACACTTCAGAGGATGCATGCTTAGGCTAGGGTTTTCATGCTGCAGTTTTAGCAACACTTGCCTGGGAGTAATCCCCATTGACTGTCATGGGACTTACTTCGGAGTAGGCATAGGATAGAGTTCTCAGGCTGCAGTTCTAGCCACACTTCCCTGGGAGTACCCGCCACTGACTGTCATTGGAATTACTTCAAAGTAGGCATGCTTAGGATAGGGATTTCAGGCTGCAGTTCTAGCTGAACTTGCCTAGGAGTAAGCCCCAATGAATGTCATGGGACACACTTCAGAGGAGGCATGCTTAGGATAGGGTTTTTAGGTTTCAGTTCTAGCCACATTTCCCTGGGAGTAAGCCCCTTTGACTATCATGGGACTTACTTCAGAGTAGGCATGCTTATTCTTGTGTTTTCAGGCTGCTGTTGTAGCCACACTTGCCTGGGAGTAATCCCTATTGACTGTCATGGGAATTACGTCAAAGTAGGCATGCTTAGTATAGGATTTTCAGGCTTCAGTTCTAGCCACACTTCCCTAGGAGTAAGCCCCATTAACTGTCATGGGATTTACTTCAGAGTAGGCATGCTTAGGATAGGGTTTTCTGGCTGAGTTCCTAGCCATACTTGCTTGGGAGTAAGCCCCATTAACAGTCATGGGACTTACTTCAGAGTAGGCATGTTTGGCATAGGGTTTTCAGGCGGCAGTTCTAGCCACACTTGCCTGGGAGTAAACCAGGCTGACTGTCATGGGACTAACTTCAGAGTAGGCATGCATATTATTGTTTTTTCAGGCTGCTGTTGTAGCCACACTTGCCTGGGAGTAAGCCCCATTGACTGTCATGGTACTTACTTCAGAGTAGGCATGTTTAGCATAGGGTTTTCAGACAGCAGTTCTAGGCACACTTGCCTGGGGGTAAGCCCCATTGACTGTCATGGGACGTACTTCAGAGTAGGCATGCTTAGGATAGGGTTTTCAGGCTGCAGTTCTAGCCAAGCCCCACGCTTGCCTGGGATTAATACCTATTGACTTTCATGGGAATTACTACAAAGTAGGCACATTTAGCATAGGGTTTTCAGGGGGCGGTTCTAGCCACACTTACCTGGGAGTAAGCCCCATTAAATGTCATGGGATATACTTCAGAGTAGGCATGCTTAAAATAGGGTTTTCTTGCTGAGTTCTTAGCCATACTTGCTTGGGAGTAAGCCCCATTGACAGTCATGGGACTTACTTCAGAGTAGGCATGTTTGGCATAGGGTTTTCAGGCGGCAGTTCTAGCCAAACTTGCCTGGGAGTAATCCCCATTGACTGTCATGGGACTTACTTCAGAGTAGGCATGCATATTATAGTGTTTTTAGGCTGCTGTTGTAGCCACACTTGCCTGGGAGTAAGCCCCATTGATTGTCATGGTACTTACTTCAGAGTAGGCATGTTCAGCATAGTTTTTTCAGGCGGCTGTTCTAGGCACACTTGCCTGGGGGTAAGCCTCATTGCCTGTCATGGGACTTACTTCAGAGTAGGCATGCTTAGGTTAAGGGTTTCAGGCTGCAGTTCTAGGCAAGCCCCATGCTTGCCTGGGATTAATACCCATTGACTGTCATGGGAATTACTACAAAGTAGGCACATTTAGCATAGGGTTTTCAGGGGGCAGTTCTAGGCACACTTGCCTAGGAGTAAGCCCCATTGACTGTCATGGTACTTACCTCAGAATAGGCATGCTAAGTATAGGGTTTTCAGCCTGCTGTTCTAGCCACGCTTGCCTGGGAGTAAGCCCCATTGACTGTCATGGGACTTACTTCGGAGTAGGCATAGGATAGGGTTCTCAGGCTGCAGTTCTAGCCACACTTCCCTGGGAGTACCCCGCACTGACTGTCATTGGAATTACTTCAAAGTAGGCATGCTTAGGATAGGGATTTCAGGCTGCAGTTCTAGCTGAACTTGCCTGGGAGTAAGCCACAATGAATGTCATGGGACACACTTCAGATTAGGCATGCTTAGGATAGGGATTTCATGCTGCAGTACGAGCTGAACTTGCCTGGGAGTAAGCCCCAATGAATGTCATGGGACACACTTCAGAGGAGGCATGCTTAGGATAGGGTTTTTAGGCTTCAGTTCTAGCCACATTTCCCTGGGAGTAAGCCCCTTTGACTATCATGGGACTTACTTCAGAGTAGGCATCCTTAGGATAGGGTTTTCAGGTTGCAGTTCTAGGCACACTTGCCTGGGGGTAAGCCTCATTGACTGTCATGGGACACAGTTCAGTGTAGGCATGCTTAGGTTCGGGTTTTCAGGCTGCAGTTCTAGCCAAGCCCCACGCTTGCCTGGGATTAATACCCATTGACTGTCATGGGAATTACTACAAAGTAGGCACATTTAGCATACGGTTTTCAGGGGGCAGTTCTAGCCACACTTGCGTGGGAGTAAGCCCCATTGACTGTCATAGGAGTCACTAAAGAATAGGCATGAAAGGTTTTCAGCCTGCTGTTCTAGCCACGCTTGCCTGGGTGTAAGCCCCATTGACTATCATGGGACTTACTTCAGAGTAGGCATGTTTAGCATTGCGTTTTCAGGTGGCAGTTCTAGCCACAGTTGCCTGAGAGTAAGCCTCATTGACTGTCATGGTACTTACTTTAGATGAGGCATGCTTGGGATAGGGTTTTCAGGATGCAGTTCTAGCCACGCTTGCCTGGGAGTAAGCCCCATTGACTGTCATGGCACTTACTTCAGAGTAGGCATGCTTAGGATAGGGTTTTCAGGCTGCGGTTCTAGCCACGCTTGCCTGGGTGTTAGCCCCATTGAATGTCATGGGACTTACTTCGGAGTAGGCATAGGATAGGGTTCTCCGGCTGCAGTTGTAGCCACACTTCCCTGGGAGTACCCTCCACTGACTGTCATTGGAATTACTTCAAAGTAGGCATGCTTAGGATAGGGATTTCAGGCTGCAGTTCTAGCTGAACTTGCCTGGGAGTAAGCCCCAATGAATGTCATGGGACACACTTCAGAGTAGGCATGCTTAGGATAGGGATTTCATGTTGCAGTTCCAGCTGAACTTGCCTGGTAGTAAGTCCCAATGAATGTCATGGGACACACTTCAGAGGATGCATGCTTAGGCTAGGGTTTTCATGCTGCAGTTTTAGCAACACTTGCCTGGGAGTAATCCCCATTGACTGTCATGGGACTTACTTCAGAGTAGGCATGCATATTATAGTGTTTTTAGGCTGCTGTTGTAGCCACACTTGCCTGGGAGTAAGCCCCATTGATTGTCATGGTACTTACTTCAGAGTAGGCATGTTCAGCATAGTTTTTTCAGGCGGCTGTTCTAGGCACACTTGCCTGGGGGTAAGCCTCATTGCCTGTCATGGGACTTACTTCAGAGTAGGCATGCTTAGGTTAAGGGTTTCAGGCTGCAGTTCTAGGCAAGCCCCATGCTTGCCTGGGATTAATACCCATTGACTGTCATGGGAATTACTACAAAGTAGGCACATTTAGCATAGGGTTTTCAGGGGGCAGTTCTAGGCACACTTGCCTAGGAGTAAGCCCCATTGACTGTCATGGTACTTACCTCAGAATAGGCATGCTAAGTATAGGGTTTTCAGCCTGCTGTTCTAGCCACGCTTGCCTGGGAGTAAGCCCCATTGACTGTCATGGCACTTACTTCAGAGTAGGCATAGGATAGGGTTCTCAGGCTGCAGTTGTAGCCACACTTCCCTGGGAGTACCCTCCACTGACTGTCATTGGAATTACTTCAAAGTAGGCATGCTTAGGATAGGGATTTCAGGCTGCAGTTCTAGCTGAACTTGCCTGGGAGTAAGCCCCAATGAATGTCATGGGACACACTTCAGAGTAGGCATGCTTAGGATACGGATTTCATGCTGCAGTTCCAGCTGAACTTGCCTGGGAGTAAGCCCCAATGAATGTCATAGGACACACTTCAGAGGATGCATGCTTAGGCTAGGGTTTTCATGCTGCAGTTTTAGCAACACTTGCCTGGGAGTAATCCCCATTGACTGTCATGGGACTTACTTCGGAGTAGGCATAGGATAGGGTTCTCAGGCTGCAGTTCTAGCCACACTTCCCTGGGAGTACCCCGCACTGACTGTCATTGGAATTACTTCAAAGTAGGCATGCTTAGGATAGGGATTTCAGGCTGCAGTTCTAGCTGAACTTGCCTGGGAGTAAGCCCCAATGAATGTCATGGGACACACTTCAGATTAGGCATGCTTAGGATAGGGATTTCATGCTGCAGTTCTAGCAGAACTTGCCTGGGAGTAAGCCCCAATGAATGTCATGGGACACACTTCAGAGGAGGCATGCTTAGGATAGGGTTTTTAGGCTTCAGTTCTAGCCACATTTCCCTGGGAGTAAGCCCCTTTGACTATCATGGGACTTACTTCAGAGTAGGCATCCTTAGGATAGGGTTTTCAGGTTGCAGTTCTAGGCACACTTGCCTGGGGGTAAGCCTCATTGACTGTCATGGGACACAGTTCAGTGTAGGCATGCTTAGGTTCGGGTTTTCAGGCTGCAGTTCTAGCCAAGCCCCACGCTTGCCTGGGATTAATACCCATTGACTGTCATGGGAATTACTACAAGGTAGGCACATTTAGCATACGGTTTTCAGGGGGCAGTTCTAGCCACACTTGCGTGGGAGTAAGCCCCATTGACTGTCATAGGAGTCACTAAAGAATAGGCATGAAAGGTTTTCAGCCTGCTGTTCTAGCCACGCTTGCCTGGGTGTAAGCCCCATTGACTATCATGGGACTTACTTCAGAGTAGGCATGTTTAGCATTGCGTTTTCAGGTGGCAGTTCTAGCCACAGTTGCCTGAGAGTAAGCCTCATTGACTGTCATGGTACTTACTTTAGATTAGGCATGCTTGGGATAGGGTTTTCAGGATGCAGTTCTAGCCACGCTTGCCTGGGAGTAAGCCCCATTGACTGTCATGGCACTTACTTCAGAGTAGGCATGCTTAGGATAGGGTTTTCAGGCTGCGGTTCTAGCCACGCTTGCCTGGGTGTTAGCCCCATTGAATGTCATGGGACTTACTTCGGAGTAGGCATAGGATAGGGTTCTCAGGCTGCAGTTGTAGCCACACTTCCCTGGGAGTACCCTCCACTGACTGTCATTGGAATTACTTCAAAGTAGGCATGCTTAGGATAGGGATTTCAGGCTGCAGTTCTAGCTGAACTTGCCTGGGAGTAAGCCCCAATGAATGTCATGGGACACACTTCAGAGTAGGCATGCTTAGGATAGGGATTTCATGTTGCAGTTCCAGCTGAACTTGCCTGGTAGTAAGTCCCAATGAATGTCATGGGACACACTTCAGAGGATGCATGCTTAGGCTAGGGTTTTCATGCTGCAGTTTTAGCAACACTTGCCTGGGAGTAATCCCCATTGACTGTCATGGGACTTACTTCGGAGTAGGCATAGGATAGAGTTCTCAGGCTGCAGTTCTAGCCACACTGCCCTGGGAGTACCCGCCACTGACTGTCATTGGAATTACTTCAAAGTAGGCATGCTTAGGATAGGGATTTCAGGCTGCAGTTCTAGCTGAACTTGCCTAGGAGTAAGCCCCAATGAATGTCATGGGACACACTTCAGAGGAGGCATGCTTAGGATAGGGTTTTTAGGCTTCAGTTCTAGCCACATTTCCCTGGGAGTAAGCCCCTTTGACTATCATGGGACTTACTTCAGAGTAGGCATGCTTATTCTTGTGTTTTCAGGCTGCTGTTGTAGCCACACTTGCCTGGGAGTAATCCCTATTGACTGTCATGGGAATTACGTCAAAGTAGTCATGCTTAGTATAGGATTTTCAGGCTTCAGTTCTAGCCACACTTCCCTAGGAGTAAGCCCCATTAACTGTCATGGGATTTACTTCAGAGTAGGCATGCTTAGGATAGGGTTTTCTGGCTGAGTTCCTAGCCATACTTGCTTGGGAGTAAGCCCCATTAACAGTCATGGGACTTACTTCAGAGTAGGCATGTTTGGCATAGGGTTTTCAGGCGGCAGTTCTAGCCACACTTGCCTGGGAGTAAACCAGGCTGACTGTCATGGGACTAACTTCAGAGTAGGCATGCATATTATTGTTTTTTCAGGCTGCTGTTGTAGCCACACTTGCCTGGGAGTAAGCCCCATTGACTGTCATGGTACTTACTTCAGAGTAGGCATGTTTAGCATAGGGTTTTCAGACAGCAGTTCTAGGCACACTTGCCTGGGGGTAAGCCCCATTGACTGTCATGGGACGTACTTCAGAGTAGGCATGCTTAGGATAGGGTTTTCAGGCTGCAGTTCTAGCCAAGCCCCACGCTTGCCTGGGATTAATACCTATTGACTTTCATGGGAATTACTACAAAGTAGGCACATTTAGCATAGGGTTTTCAGGGGGCGGTTCTAGCCACACTTACCTGGGAGTACGCCCCATTAAATGTCATGGGATATACTTCAGAGTAGGCATGCTTAAAATAGGGTTTTCTTGCTGAGTTCTTAGCCATACTTGCTTGGGAGTAAGCCCCATTGACAGTCATGGGACTTACTTCAGAGTAGGCATGTTTGGCATAGGGTTTTCAGGCGGCAGTTCTAGCCACACTTGCCTGGGAGTAATCCCCATTGACTGTCATGGGACTTACTTCAGAGTAGGCATGCATATTATAGTGTTTTTAGGCTGCTGTTGTAGCCACACTTGCCTGGGAGTAAGCCCCATTGATTGTCATGGTACTTACTTCAGAGTAGGCATGTTCAGCATAGTTTTTTCAGGCGGCTGTTCTAGGCACACTTGCCTGGGGGTAAGCCTCATTGCCTGTCATGGGACTTACTTCAGAGTAGGCATGCTTAGGTTAAGGGTTTCAGGCTGCAGTTCTAGGCAAGCCCCATGCTTGCCTGGGATTAATACCCATTGACTGTCATGGGAATTACTACAAAGTAGGCACATTTAGCATAGGGTTTTCAGGGGGCAGTTCTAGGCACACTTGCCTAGGAGTAAGCCCCATTGACTGTCATGGTACTTACCTCAGGATAGGCATGCTAAGTATAGGGTTTTCAGCCTGCTGTTCTAGCCACGCTTGCCTGGGAGTAAGCCCCATTGACTGTCATGGGACTTACTTCGGAGTAGGCATAGGATAGGGTTCTCAGGCTGCAGTTGTAGCCACACTTTCCTGGGAGTACCCTCCACTGACTGTCATTGGAATTACTTCAAAGTAGGCATGCTTAGGATAGGGATTTCAGGCTGCAGTTCTAGCTGAACTTGCCTGGGAGTAAGCCCCAATGAATGTCATGGGACACACTTCAGAGTAGGCATGCTTAGGATACGGATTTCATGCTGCAGTTCCAGCTGAACTTGCCTGGGAGTAAGCCCCAATGAATGTCATAGGACACACTTCAGAGGATGCATGCTTAGGCTAGGGTTTTCATGCTGCAGTTTTAGCAACACTTGCCTGGGAGTAATCCCCATTGACTGTCATGGGACTTACTTCGGAGTAGGCATAGGATAGGGTTCTCAGGCTGCAGTTCTAGCCACACTTCCCTGGGAGTACCCCGCACTGACTGTCATTGGAATTACTTCAAAGTAGGCATGCTTAGGATAGGGATTTCAGGCTGCAGTTCTAGCTGAACTTGCCTGGGAGTAAGCCCCAATGAATGTCATGGGACACACTTCAGATTAGGCATGCTTAGGATAGGGATTTCATGCTGCAGTTCTAGCTGAACTTGCCTGGGAGTAAGCCCCAATGAATGTCATGGGACACACTTCAGAGGAGGCATGCTTAGGATAGGGTTTTTAGGCTTCAGTTCTAGCCACATTTCCCTGGGAGTAAGCCCCTTTGACTATCATGGGACTTACTTCAGAGTAGGCATCCTTAGGATAGGGTTTTCAGGTTGCAGTTCTAGGCACACTTGCCTGGGGGTAAGCCTCATTGACTGTCATGGGACACAGTTCAGTGTAGGCATGCTTAGGTTCGGGTTTTCAGGCTGCAGTTCTAGCCAAGCCCCACGCTTGCCTGGGATTAATACCCATTGACTGTCATGGGAATTACTACAAAGTAGGCACATTTAGCATACGGTTTTCAGGGGGCAGTTCTAGCCACACTTGCGTGGGAGTAAGCCCCATTGACTGTCATAGGAGTCACTAAAGAATAGGCATGAAAGGTTTTCAGCCTGCTGTTCTAGCCACGCTTGCCTGGGTGTAAGCCCCATTGACTATCATGGGACTTACTTCAGAGTAGGCATGTTTAGCATTGCGTTTTCAGGTGGCAGTTCTAGCCACAGTTGCCTGAGAGTAAGCCTCATTGACTGTCATGGTACTTACTTTAGATTAGGCATGCTTGGGATAGGGTTTTCAGGATGCAGTTCTAGCCACGCTTGCCTGGGAGTAAGCCCCATTGACTGTCATGGCACTTACTTCAGAGTAGGCATGCTTAGGATAGGGTTTTCAGGCTGCGGTTCTAGCCATGCTTGCCTGGGTGTTAGCCCCATTGAATGTCATGGGACTTACTTCGGAGTAGGCATAGGATAGGGTTCTCAGGCTGCAGTTGTAGCCACACTTCCCTGGGAGTACCCTCCACTGACTGTCATTGGAATTACTTCAAAGTAGGCATGTTTAGGATAGGGATTTCAGGCTGCAGTTCTAGCTGAACTTGCCTGGGAGTAAGCCCCAATGAATGTCATGGGACACACTTCGGAGTAGGCATGCTTAGGATAGGGATTTCATGTTGCAGTTCCAGCTGAACTTGCCTGGTAGTAAGTCCCAATGAATGTCATGGGACACACTTCAGAGGATGCATGCTTAGGCTAGGGTTTTCATGCTGCAGTTTTAGCAACACTTGCCTGGGAGTAATCCCCATTGACTGTCATGGGACTTACTTCGGAGTAGGCATAGGATAGAGTTCTCAGGCTGCAGTTCTAGCCACACTTCCCTGGGAGTACCCGCCACTGACTGTCATTGGAATTACTTCAAAGTAGGCATGCTTAGGATAGGGATTTCAGGCTGCAGTTCTAGCTGAACTTGCCTAGGAGTAAGCCCCAATGAATGTCATGGGACACACTTCAGAGGATGCATGCTTAGGCTAGGGTTTTCATGCTGCAGTTTTAGCAACACTTGCCTGGGAGTAATCCCCATTGACTGTCATGGGACTTACTTCGGAGTAGGCATAGGATAGGGTTCTCAGGCTGCAGTTCTAGCCACACTTCCCTGGGAGTACCCGCCACTGACTGTCATTGGAATTACTTCAAAGTAGGCATGCTTAGGATAGGGATTTCAGGCTGCAGTTCTAGCTGAACTTGCCTAGAAGTAAGCCCCAATGAATGTCATGGGACACACTTCAGAGGAGGCATGCTTAGGATAGGGTTTTCAGACTGATGTTCTAGCCACACCTGCTTGGGAGTAAGCCCCATTGACTGTCATGGGACTTACTTAGGAGTAGGCATAGGATAGTATTCTAGCCACGCAGAGTAGGCATGCGTAGGATCCGGATTTCTGGCTGCATTTGTAGCCACACTTCCCTGGGAGTAAGCCCCACTGAATGTCATGGGACTCCAGAGTAGGCATGCTTAGGATAGGTTTTTCAGGCTGCTGTTCTAGCCACGCTTTCCTGGGAGTAATCCCTATTGACTGTCATGTGAATTACGTCAAAGTAGGCATGCTTAGGATAGGATTTTCAGGCTTCAGTTCTAGCCACACTTCCCTAGGAGTAAGCCCCATTAACTGTCATGGGATTTACTACAGAGTAGGCATGCTTAGGATAGGGTTTTCAGGCTGAGTTCTTAGCCATACTTGCTTGGGAGTAAGACCCATTGACAGTCATGGGACTTACTTCAGAGTAGGCATGTTTTGCATAGGGTTTTCAGGCGGCAGTTCTAGACACACTTGCCTGGGAGGAAGCCATGCTGACTGTCATGGGACTTACTTCAGAGTAGGCATGCATATTATTATGTTTTCTGGCTGCTGTTGTAGCCACACTTGCCTGGGAGTAAGCCCTATTGACTGTCATGGTACTTACTTCAGAGTAGGCATGCTTAGCATGGGGTTTTCAGGCGGCAGTTCTAGGTACACTTGCCTGGGGGTAAGCCTCATTGACTGTCAAGGGACTTACTTCAGAGTAGGCATGCAAGGTTTTCAGCTTGCTGTTGTAGCCACGCTTGCCTGGGAGTAAACCCCATTGACTGTCATGGGACTTACTTCAGAGTAGGCATGCTTTGGCTAGGGTTTTCAGGCTGCAGTTTTAGCCACACTTGCCTGGGAGTAATCCCCATTGACTGTCATGGGACTTACTTCGGAGTAGGCATAGGATTCGGTTCTCAGGCTGCAGTTCTAGCCACAGTTTCCTGGGAGTACCCCCCACTGACTGTCATTGGAATTACTTCAAAGTAGGCATGCTTAGGATAGGGATTTCAGGCTGCAGTTCTAGCTGAACTTGCCTGGGAGTAAGCCGCATTGACTGACAAGGGACATACTTCAGAGTACGCATGCTTAGGATAGGGTTCTGATTCTCTAGCTTTAACCGCACTTGCCTGGGTGTAAGCCCCCATGAATGTCATGGGACACACTTCAGAAGAGGCATGCTTAGGATAGGGTTTTCAGGCTGCAGTTCTAGCCACGCTTGACTGGGAGTAAGCCCCATTGACTGTCATGGGAATTACTACAAAGTAGGCACATTTAGCATAGGGTTTTCAGGCGGCAGTTCTAGCCAAACCTGCCTGGGATTAAGCCTCATTGACTGTTATGGTACTTACTTCAGAATAGGCATGCTAAGTGTAGGGTTTTCAGCCTGCTGTTCTAGCCACGCTTGCCTGGGTGTAAGCACCATTGACTGTCATGGGACTTACTTCAGAGTAGGCATGCTTAGGATAGGGTTTTCAGGCTGCAGTTCTAGCCACACTTCCCTGTGAGTAAGCCCCATTAACTATCATGGGACTTACTTCAGAGTAGGCATGCTTAGGATAGGATTTTCAGGCTGCAGTTCTAGCCACGCTTGCCTGTGAGTAGGCCCCATTGACTGTCATCGGACTTACTTCAGAGTAGACATGCTTAGGATATGGTTTTCAGGCTGCATTTCTAGCCACACTTGCCTGGGAGTAAGCCCCATTGACTGTCATGGGACTTACTTCAGAGTAGGCATGCTTAGGTTAGGGTTTTCAGGCTGCAGTTCTAGCCAAGCTCCACGCTGGCCTGGGATTAATACCCATTGACTGTCATGGGAATTACTACAAAGTAGGCACATTTAGCATAGGGTTTTCACGGGGCAGTTCTAGACACACTTACCTGGGAGTAAGCCCCATTGACTGTCACAGGAGTCACTTCAGAATAGGCATGCAAGGTTTTCAGCCTGCTGTTCTTGCCACGCTTGCCTGGGAGTAAGCCCCATTGACTGTCATGGGACTTACTTCAGAGTAGACATGCTTTGGCTAGGGTTTTCAGGCTGCAGTTTTAGCCACACTTGCCTTGGTGTAAGCCCCAATGAATGTCATGGGACACACTTCAGAGGAGGCATGCTTAGGATAGGGATTTCAGGCTGCAGTTCTAGCTGAACTTGCCTGGGAGTAAGCCGCGTTGACTGATAAGGGACATACTTCAGAGTACGTATGCTTAGGATAGGGTTCTGAGTCTGCAGTTTTACCCGCACTTGCCTGGGTGTTAGCCCCAATGAATGTCATGGGACACACTTCAGAGGAGGCATGCTTGGCATAGGGTTTTCAGGTTGCAGTTCTAGCCACGCTTGCCTGGGAGTTAGCCCCATTTGTCATGGGAATTACTAAAAGTAGGCACATTTAGCATAGGGTTTTCAGGGGGCAGTTCTAGCCACGCCTGCCTGGCAGTAAGCCTCATTGACTGTCATGGGACTTACCTCAGAGTAGGCATGCTTAGGATAGGGTTTTCATGCTGCAGTTTTAGCCACGCTTGCCTGGGAGTAAGCCCCATTGAATGTCATGGGATTTACTTCAGAGTAGGCATGCTTAGGATAGGGTTTTCAGACTGCTGTTCTAGGCTCACTTGCCTAGGAGTAAGCCCCATTGACTGTCATGGGACTTACTTAGGAGTAGGCATAGGATAGGGTTCTAGCCACCCAGGGTAGGCATGCTTAGGCTAGGGTTTTAAGGCTGCAGTTGTAGCCACACTTGCCTGGGAGTAAGCCCCATTGACTGTCATGGTACTTACTTCAGAGTAGGCATGTTTAGCATAGGGTTTTCAGGCGGCAGTTCTAGCCACACTTCCCTGGGAGTAAGCCCCATTAACTGTCATGGGATTTACTTCAGAGCAGGCATGCTTAGGACACGGTTTTCTGGCTGAGTTCCTAGCCATACTTGCCTGGGTGTAAGCCTCACTGACTGTCATGGGACTTACTTCAGAGTAGGCATGCTTAGGATAGGGTTTTTAGGCTGCAGTTCTAGCCAAGCCTCACGCTTGCCTCGGATTAATACCCATTGACTGTCGTGGGAATTACTACATAGTAGGCACATTTAGCATAGGATTTTCAGGGGGCAGTTCTAGCCACACTTACCTGGGTGTAAGCCCCATTGACTGTCATAGGAGTCACTTCAGAATAGGCATGCAAGGTTTTCAGCCTGCTGTTCTAGCCCCGCTTGCCTGGGAGTAATCCCCATTGACTGTCATGGGACTTACTTCAGAGTAGGCATGCTTAGGCTATGGTTTTAGGCTGCAGTTTTAGCCACACTTGCCTGGGAGTAATCCCCATTGACTGTCATGGGACTTACTTCAGACTAGGCATACGATAGTGTTCTCAGGCTGCAGTTCTAGCCACAGTTCCCTGGGAGAACCCCCCACTGACTGTCATTGGAATTACTTCAAAGTAGGCATGCTTAGGATAGGGATTTCAGGCTGCAGTTCTAGCTGAAATTGCCTGGGAGTAAGCCGCATTGACTGACAAGGGACATACTTCAGAGTACGCATGCTTAGGGTAGGGTTCTGAGTCGGCAGTTTTACCCGCACTTGCCTGGGTGTAAGCCCCAATGAATGTCATGGGACACACTTCAGAGGAGGCATGCTTATTATAGGGTTTTCAGGCTGCAGTTCTAGCCACGCTTGCCTGGGAGTAAGCCCCATTGACTGTCATGGGACTTACTTCAGACTAGGCATACGATAGTGTTCTCAGGCTGCAGTTCTAGCCACAGTTCCCTGGGAGAACCCCCCACTGACTGTCATTGGAATTACTTCAAAGTAGGCATGCTTAGGATAGGGATTTCAGGCTGCAGTTCTAGCTGAAATTGCCTGGGAGTAAGCCGCATTGACTGACAAGGGACATACTTCAGAGTACGCATGCTTAGGGTAGGGTTCTGAGTCGGCAGTTTTACCCGCACTTGCCTGGGTGTAAGCCCCAATGAATGTCATGGGACACACTTCAGAGGAGGCATGCTTGGCATAGGGTTTTCAGGTTGCAGTTCTAGCCACGCTTGCCTGGGAGTTAGCCCCATTTGTCATGGGAATTACTAAAAGTAGGCACATTTAGCATAGGGTTTTCAGGGGGCAGTTCTAGCCACGCCTGCCTGGCAGTAAGCCTCATTGACTGTCATGGGACTTACCTCAGAGTAGGCATGCTTAGGATAGGGTTTTCATGCTGCAGTTTTAGCCACGCTTGCCTGGGAGTAAGCCCCATTGAATGTCATGGGATTTACTTCAGAGTAGGCATGCTTAGGATAGGGTTTTCAGACTGCTGTTCTAGGCTCACTTGCCTAGGAGTAAGCCCCATTGACTGTCATGGGACTTACTTAGGAGTAGGCATAGGATAGGGTTCTAGCCACCCAGGGTAGGCATGCTTAGGCTAGGGTTTTAAGGCTGCAGTTGTAGCCACACTTGCCTGGGAGTAAGCCCCATTGACTGTCATGGTACTTACTTCAGAGTAGGCATGTTTAGCATAGGGTTTTCAGGCGGCAGTTCTAGCCACACTTCCCTGGGAGTAAGCCCCATTAACTGTCATGGGATTTACTTCAGAGCAGGCATGCTTAGGACACGGTTTTCTGGCTGAGTTCCTAGCCATACTTGCCTGGGTGTAAGCCTCACTGACTGTCATGGGACTTACTTCAGAGTAGGCATGCTTAGGATAGGGTTTTTAGGCTGCAGTTCTAGCCAAGCCTCACGCTTGCCTCGGATTAATACCCATTGACTGTCGTGGGAATTACTACATAGTAGGCACATTTAGCATAGGATTTTCAGGGGGCAGTTCTAGCCACACTTACCTGGGTGTAAGCCCCATTGACTGTCATAGGAGTCACTTCAGAATAGGCATGCAAGGTTTTCAGCCTGCTGTTCTAGCCCCGCTTGCCTGGGAGTAATCCCCATTGACTGTCATGGGACTTACTTCAGAGTAGGCATGCTTAGGCTATGGTTTTAGGCTGCAGTTTTAGCCACACTTGCCTGGGAGTAATCCCCATTGACTGTCATGGGACTTACTTCAGACTAGGCATACGATAGTGTTCTCAGGCTGCAGTTCTAGCCACAGTTCCCTGGGAGAACCCCCCACTGACTGTCATTGGAATTACTTCAAAGTAGGCATGCTTAGGATAGGGATTTCAGGCTGCAGTTCTAGCTGAAATTGCCTGGGAGTAAGCCGCATTGACTGACAAGGGACATACTTCAGAGTACGCATGCTTAGGGTAGGGTTCTGAGTCGGCAGTTTTACCCGCACTTGCCTGGGTGTAAGCCCCAATGAATGTCATGGGACACACTTCAGAGGAGGCATGCTTATTATAGGGTTTTCAGGCTGCAGTTCTAGCCACGCTTGCCTGGGAGTAAGCCCCATTGACTGTCATGGGAATTACTACAAAGTAGGCACATTTAGCATAGGGTTTTCAGGCGGCAGTTATAGCCACACTTGCCTGGGAGTAAGCCACTTTGACTGTCATGGTACTTACTTCAGAATAGGCATGCTAAGTATAGGGATTTCAGCCTGCTGTTCTAGCCACGCTTGCCTGGGAGTAAGCCCCATTGACTGTCATGGGACTTACTTCAGAGTAGGCATGCATTGGATAGGGTTTTAAGGCTGCAGTTCTAGCCACTCTTGCCTGGGAGTAAGCCCCACAGACTGTCATGGGACTTACTTCAGAGTAGACATGCTTTGGATAGGGTTTTCTGGCTGCTGTTCTAGCCACACTTGACTGGGAGTAAGCCCCACTGACTGTCTTGGGACTCACTTCAGAGTAGGCATGCTTAGGATAGGGTTTTCAGGCTGCAGTTCTAGCAACGCTTGCCTGTGAGTAAGCCCTATTTACTGTCATGGGACTTACTTCAGAGTAGGCATGCTTAGGATAGGGTTTTTAGGCTGCAGTTCTTGCTACACTTGCCTCGGAGTAAGTCGCATTGACTGACATGGGACTTACTTCCGAGTAGGCATGCTTAGGATAAGGTTTTCAGGCTGCAGTTCTAGCCAGACTTGCCTGGGTCTAAGCCCCATTGAATGTCATGGGACTTACTTCAGAGTAGGCATGCTTAGGATCTGGTTTTCTGGCTGCAGTTGTAGCCACACTTGCCTGGGTTTTAGCCCCACTGACTGTCCTGGGACTAACTTCAGAGTAGACATGCTTAGGATAGGGTTTTCAGGCGGCAGTTCTAGCCACAATTGTCTGGGAGTAAGCCCCTTTGACTGTCATGGGACTTACTTCAGAATAGGCATGCTTAGGATCGGGTTTTCAGGCTTCAGTTCTAGCCACACTTGCCGGGGAGTAAGACCAACTGAATGTCATGGGACTTACTTCAGAGTATACATGCTTAGGATAGTGTTTTCTGGCTACTGTTCTAGCCACACTTGCCTGGGAGTAAGCCCCACTCGCTGTCATGGGACTCACTTCAGAGTAGGCATGCATTGGATAGGGTTTTAAGGCTGCAGTTCTAGCCACTCTTGCCTGGGAGTAAGCCCCACAGACTGTCATGGGACTTACTTCAGAGTAGACATGCTTTGGATAGTGTTTTCTGGCTGCTGTTCTAGCCACACTTGACTGGGAGTAAGCCCCACTGACTGTCTTGGGACTCACTTCAGAGTAGGCATGCTTAGGATAGGGTTTTCAGGCTGCAGTTCTAGCAACGCTTGCCTGTGAGTAAGCCCTATTTACTGTAATGGGACTTACTTCAGAGTAGGCATGTTTAGAATAGGGTTTTTAGGCTGCAGTTCTTGCTACACTTCCCTGGGAGTAAGCCGCATTGACTGATATGGGACTTACTTCCGAGTAGGCATGCTTAGGATAAGGTTTTCAGGCTGCAGTTCTAGCCAGACTTGCCTGGGTCTAAGCCCCATTGAATGTCATGGGACTTACTTCAAAGTAGGCATGCTTAGGATCTGGTTTTCTGGCTGCAGTTGTAGCCACACTTGCCTGGGTTTTAGCCCCATTGACTGTCCTGGGACTAACTTCAGAGTAGACATGCTTAGGATAGGGTTTTCAGGCGGCAGTTCTAGCCACAATTGTCTGGGAGTAAGCCCCTTTGACTGTCATGGGACTTACTTCAGAATAGGCATGCTTAGGATTGGGTTTTCAGGCTGCAATTCTTGCTACACTTGCTTGGGAGTAAGCCGCATTGACTGATATGGGACTTACTTCCGATTAGGCATGCTTAGGTTAGGGTTTTCAGGCTGCAGTTCTAGCAACACTTGCTTGGGAGTAAGCCCCACTGGCTGTCATGGGACTCAATACAGAATAGGCATGCTTAGGATAGGGTTTTCAGAATTCTGTTCTAGCCACGCTTGCCTGGGAGTAAACCCCATTGACTGTCATGGGTATTACTTCAAATTAGGTATGCTTAGGATACGGTTTTCAGCTGGCAGTTCTAGCCACACTTGCCTGGGAGTAAGCCCCATTGACTGTCATGGGACTCACTTCAGAGTAGGCATGCTTAGGATAGGGTTTTCAGGCTGCAGTTCTATCCAAGCTTGCCAGGGAGTAAGCCCCATTGACTGTCATGGGAATTATTTCAAAGTAGGCATGCTTGGGATAGAATTTTCAAGCTGCAGTTGTAGCCACACTTGCCTGGGAGTTAGTCCCATTGACTGTCCTGGGAATCACTTCAGAGTAGACCTGCTTAGGATAGGGTTTTCAGCCTGCAGTTCTAGCCACAATTGCCTGGGAGTAAGCCCCACAGACTGTCATGGGACTTACTTAGGACATGGGACATGCTTACTATAGAACATCCTGTAGTTCTAGCCACAATTGCCTGGGAGTAAGCCCCACAGACTGTCATGGGACTTACCTCACAGTAGACATGCTTAGGATCCGGTTTTCAGACTGCAATTATAGCCACGCTTTTCTGGGAGTAAGCACCATTGACTGTCATGGGTATTACTGCAAAGTAGGTATGCTTAGGATACGGTTTTCAGTCGGCAGTTCTAGCCACACTTGCCTGGGAGTAAGACCCATTGACTGTCATGGGACTCACTTCAAAGTAGGCATGCTTAGGATAGGGTTTTCAGGCTGCAGTTCTAGCCTCTCTTGCCTGGGAGTAATCCCCATTGACCGTCATGGGACTTACTTCAGATTAGCCATGCTTAGGATAGGGTTTTCAGGCTGCAGTTCTAGCCACACTTGCCAGGGAGTAAGACCAATTGAATGTCATGGGACTTACTTCAGAGTAGAAATGCTTAGGATAGTGTTTTCTGGCTACTGTTCTAGCCACACTTGCCTGGGAGTAAGCCCCACTCGCTGTCATGGGACTCACTTCAGAGTAGGCATGCATTGGATAGGGTTTTAAGGCTGCAGTTCTAGCCACTCTTGCCTGGGAGTAAGCCCCACAGACTGTCATGGGACTTACTTCAGAGTAGACATGCTTTGGATAGGGTTTTCTGGCTGCTGTTCTAGCCACACTTGACTGGGAGTAAGCCCCACTGACTGTCTTGGGACTCACTTCAGAGTAGGCATGCTTAGGATAGGGTTTTTAGGCTGTAGTTCTTGCTACACTTGCCTGGGAGTAAGTCGCATTGACTGACATGGGACTTACCTCCGAGTAGGCATGCTTAGGATAAGGTTTTCAGGCTGCAGTTCTAGCCAGACTTGCCTGGGTCTAAGCCCCATTGAATGTCATGGGACTTACTTCAAAGTAGGCATGCTTAGGATCTGGTTTTCTGGCTGCAGTTGTAGCCACACTTGCCTGGGTTTTAGCCCCATTGACTGTCCTGGGACTAACTTCAGAGTAGACATGCTTAGGATAGGGTTTTCAGGCAGCAGTTCTAGCCACAATTGTCTGGGAGTAAGCCCCTTTGACTGTCATGGGACTTACTTCAGAATAGGCATGCTTAGGATTGGGTTTTCAGGCTGCAATTCTTGCTACACTTGCCTGGGAGTAAGCCGCTTTGACTGACATGGGACTTACTTGCGATTAGGCATGCTTAGGTTAGGGTTTTCAGGCTGCAGTTCTAGCCACACTTGCCTGGGAGTAAGCCCCACTGGCTGTCATGGGACTCAATTCAGAATAGGCATGCTTAGGATAGGGTTTTCAGACTGCTGTTCTAGCCACGCTTGCCTGGGAGTAAACCCCATTGACTGTCATGGGTATTACTTCAAATTAGGTATGCTTAGGATATGGTTTTCAGCTGGCAGTTCTAGCCACACTTGCCTGGCAGTAAGCCCCATTGACTGTCATGGGACTCACTTCAGAGTAGGCATGCTTAGGATAGGGTTTTCAGGCTGCAGTTGTAGCCACACTTGCCTGGGTTTTAGCTGCATTTACTGTCCTGGGACTAAGTTCAGAGTAGGCATGCTTAGGATAGTGTTTTCTGGCTGCAGTTCTAGCCACAATTGCCTGGTAGTAAGCATCATTGACTGTCATGGGACTCACATCAGACTAGACAATCTTAGGATAGGGTTTTCAGGCTGCATTTCTAGCCAAGCTTGCTTGGCAGTAAGCCCCATTGACTGTCATGGGAATTACTTCAAAGTAGGCATGTTTAGGATAGGGTTTTCAGGCTGCAGTTGTAGCCACACTTGCCTGGAGGTTCGCCCCATTTACTGTCCTGGGAATCACTTCAGAGTAGAGCTGCTTAGGATAGGGTTTTCAGGCTGCTGTTCTAGCCACAATTGCCTGGGAGTAAGCCCCACAGACTGTAATGGAACTTACTAAAGAGTAGACATGCTTAAGATAGGGTTTTCTGGCAGCTGTTCTTGCAACGCTTGCCTGGGAGTAAGCCCTATTTACTGTCATGGGACTTACTTCAGAGTAGGCATGCTTAGTATAGGGTTTTTAGGCTGCAGTTCTTGCTACACTTGCCTGGGCGTGAGCCGCATTGACTGACATGGGACTTACTTCCGAGTAGGCATGCTTAGGATAAGGTTTTCAGGCTGCAGTTTTAGCCACACTTGCCTGGGTCTAAGCCCCATTGTATGTCATGGGACTTACTTCAGAGTAGGCATGCTTAGGATCTGGTTTTCTGGCTGCAGTTGTAGCCAGACTTGCCTGGGTTTTAGCCCGATTGACTGTCCTGGGACTAACTTCAGAGCAGACATGCTTAGGATCTGGTTTTCTGGCTGCAGTTGTAGCCACACTTGCCTGGGTTTTAGCCCCATTTACTGTCCTGGGACTAACTTCAGAGTAGACATGCTTAGGATAGGGTTTTCTGGCTGCAGTTTTAGCCACACTTCTCTGGGATTAAGCCCCTTTGACTGTCATGGGACTCACATCAGAGTAGGCATGCTTAGGATCCGGTTTTCAGGCTGCAGTTCTAACCATGCTTGCCTGGGAGTAAGGCCCATTGACTGTCATGGGTATTACTTAAAAGTAGGTATGCTTAGGATACAGTATTCAGCCGGCAGTTCCAACCACACTTGCCTGGGAGTTAGCCCCATTTACTGTTCTGGACTCACTTCAGAGTAGACATGCTTAGGAAAGGGTTTTCTGGCTGCTGTTCTAGCCACGCTTGCCTGGGAGTAAGCCCTATTGATTGTCATGGGACTTACTTCAGAGTAGGCATGCTTAGGATAGGGTTTTTAGGCTGCAGTTCTTGCTACACTTGCCTGGGAGTAAGCCGCGTTGAGTGACATGGGACTCACTTCAGAGTAGGCATGCTTAGGATAGGGTTTTCAGGCTGCATTTCTAGCCAAGCTTACCTGGGAGTAAGCCCCATTGGCTGTCATGGGAATTACTTCAAAGTAGGCATGTTTAGGATAGGGTTTTCAGGCTGGAGTTGTAGCCACACTTGCCTGGGAGTTAGCCCCATTTACTGACCTGGGAATCACTTCAGAGTAGACCTGCTTAGGATAGCGTTTTCAGGCAGCAGTTCTAGCCAAAATTGCCTTTGAGTAAGCCCCACAGACTGTCATGGGACTTACTTCAAAGTAGACATGCTTAGGATAGGGTTTTCTGGCTGCTGTTCTAGCCACACTTGACTGGGAGTACGCCCGACTGACTGTCATGGGACTCACTTCGGAGAAGACATGCTTAGGATAGGGTTTTTAGGCTGCAATTCTAGCCACACTTGCCTGGGAGTAAGCCCTATTGACTGTCATGGGACTTTATTCAGAGTAGGCATGCTTAGGATAGGGTTTTTAGGCTGCAGTTCTTGCTATACTTGCCTGGGAGTAAGCCGCATTGACTGACATGGGACTTCCTTCCGAGTAGGCATGCTTATGATAGGGTTTTCAGGCTGCAGTTCTACCCACACTTCCCTAGGTGTGAGCCCCATTGAATGTCATGGGAATTACTTCAAAGTAGGCATGCTTAGGATAGGGTTTTCAGGCTGCAGTTCTAGCCACACTTGCATGGGAGTAAGCCGCATTGACTGTCATGGAACTTACTTCAGAGTAGGCATAGGATAGGGTTCTCAGGCTGCACATCTAGCCACACTTGCCTGGGAGTATGCCACGCTGACTGCCATGGGACATCCTTCAGTGTAGGAATGCATAGGATAGTGTTTTCAGACTGCAGATATAGCCACACTTCCCTGGGAGTAAGCCCTATTGACTGTAATGGGACGCACTTCAGAGTAGGCATGCTTAGAATATGGTTTTCTGGCTGCTGTTCTAGCCATACTTGTCTGGGAGTTAGCCCCATTCACTGTCCTGGGAATCACTTCAGAGTAGACCTGCTTAGGATAGGGTTTTCAGGCTGCAGTTCTAGCCAGAATTGCCTGGGAGTAAGCCCCACAGACTGTCATGGGACTTACTTCAAAGTAGACATGCTTATGATAGGGTTTTCTGGCTGCTGTTCAAGTCACACTTGACTGGGAGTCAGCCCCACTGACTGCCATGGGTCTCACTTCAGTGTACGCATGCTTAGAATCGGGTTTTTAGGCTGCAATTCTAGCCACGCTTGCCTGGGAGTAAGCCCTATTTACTGTCATGGGACTTTATTCAGAGTAGGCATGCTTAGGATAGGGTTTTTAGGCTGCAGTTCTTGCTATACTTGCCTGGGAGTAAGCCGCATTGACTGACATGGGACTTCCTTCCGAGTAGGCATGCTTATGATAGGGTTTTCAGGCTGCAGTTCTACCCACACTTCCCTAGGTGTGAGCCCCATTGAATGTCATGGGAATTACTTCAAAGTAGGCATGCTTAGGTAAGGGTTTTCAGGCTGCAGTTCTAGCCACACTTGCATGGGAGTAAGCCGCATTGACTGTCATGGAACTTACTTCAGAGTAGGCATAGGATAGGGTTCTCAGGCTGCACATCTAGCCACACTTGCCTGGGAGTATGCCACGCTGACTGCCATGGGACATCCTTCAGTGTAGGAATGCATAGGATAGTGTTTTCAGTCTGGAGATATAGCCACACTTCCCTGGGAGTAAGCCCTATTGACTGTAATGGGACGCACTTCAGAGTAGGCATGCTTAGGATAGGGTTTTCAGGTTGCAATTCTAGCCACGCTTGTCTGGGAGTAAGCCATATTGATTGTCACGGGTCTTAATTCAGAGTAGGCATGCTTAGGATAGGGTTTTCAGGCTGCAGTTCTACCCACACTTGCCTGGGTGTAATCCCCATTGAATGTCATGGGAATTACTTCAAAGAAGGCATGCTTAGGATAGGGTTTTCAGGCTGCAGTTCTAGACACATTTGCATGGGAGTAAGCCCCATTGACTTTCATGGGACTCACTTCAGAGTAGGCATGCATTGGATAGGGTTTTAAGGCTGCAGTTCTAGTCACACTTGCCTGGTAGTACGCACCATTGACCGTCATGGGACTCACTTCACAGTAGGCATGCTTAGCATAGGGTTTTGAGGCTGCATTTCTAGCCAAGCTTGCCTGGGAGTCAGCCCCATTGACTGTCGTGGGAATTACTTCAAAGTAGGCATGTTTAGGATAGCTTTGACTAACTTCAGAGTAGGCATGCTTAGGATAGGGTTTTCGGACTGCACTTTTAGTCCACTTCTGTGGGAGTAAGCCCCATTGACTGTCATGGGACTCAATTCTGAATTGGCATGCTTTGGATCCGGTTTTCAGACTGAAGTTCTAGCCACGCTTGCCTTGGAGAAAGCCCCACTGACTGTCATGGGTATTACTTCAAAGTAAGTATGCTTAGGATTCGGTTTTCAGCTGCATTTCTAGCTAAGCTTGCCTGGGAGTAAGCCCCATCGACTGTCATGGGAATTACTCCAAAGTAGACATGCTTAGGATAAGGTTCTCAGGCAGCAGTTCTAGCCACTCTTGCCTGGGAGTAATCCCCATTGACCTTCATGGGACTTACTTCAGATTAGCCATGCTTAGGATTGGGTTTTCAGGCTGCAGTTCTAGCCCCACTTGCCTGGGAGTAAAACCCATTGAATGTCATGGGACTTACTTCAGAGTAGGGATGCTTAGGATAGGGATTTTAGGCTGCAGTTCTAGCTACACTTGCCTGGGAGTAAGCCTCATTTACTGACATGGGACTCACTTCCGAGTAGGCATGATTAGGATAGGATTTTCAGGCTGCAGTTCTACCCACACTTGCCTGGGTGTAAGCCCCATTGAATGTCATGGGAATTACTTCACAGTTGGTATGTTCGGATAGGGTTTTCAGGCTGTAGTTCTATACACACTTGCCTGGGAGAAATCCCCATTGACTGTCATGGGACTCATTTCAGAGTAGGCATGCTTAGGATAGGGTTTTCTGGCAGCAGTTTTAGACACACTTGTCTGGGAGTAAGCCCCATTGACTGTCATGGGACTCACTTCAGAGGAGGCATGCTTAGGATCCGGTTTTCAGACTGTAGTTCTAGCCACACTTGCCTGGGAGTAAGCCCCACTGACTGTCATGGGACTCACTTCAGAGTAGGAATGCTTAGTATAGGGTTTTCATCCGGCAGTTCTAGCCACACTTGCCTGGGAGTAAGCTCCTTTGACTTTCATGGGTATTACTTCAAAGTAGGTTTGCTTAGGATAGGGTTTTCATCCGGCAGTTCTAGCCACACTTGCCTGGGTGTAAGCTCCATTAACTGTCATGGGACTCACTTCAGAGTAGGCATGCTTAGGATAGAGTTTTCATGCTTCAGTTCTAGCCACGCTTGCCTGGGAGTAAGCCCCATTGACTGTCATGGGACTTTCTTCAGATTAGCCATGATTAGGATTGGGTTTTCAGGCTGCAGTTCTAGCCACACTTAACTGGGAGTAAGCCCCATTGTCTCTCATGGGACTTTCTTCAGATTAGACATGCTTAGGATAGGGTTTTCAGGCTGCAGTTCTAGCCACACTTGTCTGGCAGTAAGCCCCTTTGACTGACATGGGACTTACTTTAGAATAGGCATGCTTAGGATAGGGTTTTCAGGCTGCAGTCCTAGCCACACTTGCCTGGGAGTAAGCCCCATTGACTCTCATGGGACTCACTTCAGAGTAGGCATGCTTAGGATAGGGTTTTCAGGCTGCAATTCTAGCCACGCTTGCCTGGGAGTAAGCCCCATTGTCTCTCATGGGACTTACTTCAGAGTAGGCATGTTTAGGATAGGGATTTTAGGCTGCAGTTCTAGCTAAACTTGTCTGGTAGTAAGCCCTATTGACTGTCATGGGACTCACTTCGGAGTAGGCATGCGTAGGATAGGGTTTTCAGGCTGGAGTTCTACCCACACTGGCCTGGGTGTAAGCCCCATTGAATGTCATGGGAATTACTTCACAGTTGGCATGCTTAGGATAGGGTTTTCAGGCTGCAGTTCTACACACACTTGCCTGGGAGTAAGTCCCATTGACTGTCATGGGACTCATTTCAGAGTAGGCATGCTTAGGATAGGGTTTTCTGGCAGCAGTTTTAGCCAAACTTGTCTGGGAGTACGCCCCATTGACAGTCATGGGACTCACTTCAGAGTAGGCATGCTTAGGATCTGGTTTTCAGACTGCAATTCTAGCCACACTTGCCTGGGAGTAAGCCCCACTGACTGTCATCGGACTCACTTCAGAGTAGGAATGCTTAGTATAGGGTTTTCAGGCTGCTGTTCTAGCCACACTTGCCTGGGAGTAAGTCCCATTGATTGTCATGGGTATTACTTCAAAGTAGGTATGCTTAGGATTCGGTTTTCAGCTGCATTTCTAGCTAAGCTTGCCTGGGAGTAAGCCCTATTGACTGTCATGGGAATTACTCCAAAGTAGACATGCTTAGGATAGGGTTCTCAGGCAGCAGTTCTAGCCACTCTTGCCTGGGAGTAATCCCCATTGACCTTCATGGGACTTACTTCAGATTAGCCATGCTTAGGATTGGGTTTTCAGGCTGCAGTTCTAGCCCCACTTGCCTGGGAGTAAAACCCATTGAATGTCATGGGACTTACTTCAGAGTAGGGATGCTTAGGATAGGGATTTTAGGCTGCAGTTCTAGCTACACTTGCCTGGGAGTAAGCCTCATTTACTGACATGGGACTCACTTCCGAGTAGGCATGATTAGGATAGGATTTTCAGGCTGCAGTTCTACCCACACTTGCCTGGGTGTAAGCCCCATTGAATGTCATGGGAATTACTTCACAGTTGGTATGTTCGGATAGGGTTTTCAGGCTGTAGTTCTATACACACTTGCCTGGGAGAAATCCTCATTGACTGTCATGGGACTCATTTCAGAGTAGGCATGCTTAGGATAGGGTTTTCTGGCAGCAGTTTTAGACACACTTGTCTGGGAGTAAGCCCCATTGACTGTCATGGGACTCACTTCAGAGGAGGCATGCTTAGGATCCGGTTTTCAGACTGTAGTTCTAGCCACACTTGCCTGGGAGTAAGCCCCACTGACTGTCAAGGGACTCACTTCAGAGTAGGAATGCTTAGTATAGGGTTTTCATCCGGCAGTTCTAGCCAAACTTGCCTGGGAGTAAGCTCCTTTGACTTTCATGGGTATTACTTCAAAGTAGGTTTGCTTAGGATAGGGTTTTCATCCGGCAGTTCTAGCCACACTTGCCTGGGTGTAAGCTCCATTAACTGTCATGGGACTCACTTCAGAGTAGGCATGCTTAGGATAGAGTTTTCATGCTTCAGTTCTAGCCACGCTTGCCTGGGAGTTAGCCCCATTGACTGTCATGGGACTTTCTTCATATTAGCCATGATTAGGATTGGGTTTTCAGGCTGCAGTTCTAGCCACACTTAACTGGGAGTAAGCCCCATTGTCTCTCATGGGACTTTCTTCAGATTAGACATGCTTAGGATAGGGTTTTCAGGCTGCAGTTCTAGCCACACTTGTCTGGCAGTAAGCCCCTTTGACTGACATGGGACTTACTTTAGAATAGGCATGCTTAGGATAGGGTTTTCAGGCTGCAGTCCTAGCCACACTTGCCTGGGAGTAAGCCCCATTGACTCTCTTGGGACTCACTTCAGAGTAGGCATGCTTAGGATAGGGTTTTCAGGCTGCAATTCTAGCCACGCTTGCCTGGGAGTAAGCCCCATTGTCTCTCATGGGACTTACTTCAGAGTAGGCATATTTAGGATAGGGATTTTAGGCTGCAGTTGTAGCCACACTTGCCTGGGAGTAAGCCCTATTGACTGTCATGCGATTCGCTTCAGAGTAGGCATGCTCAGGATAGGGTTTTGAGGCTGCATTTCTAGCCCCACTTGTCTGGTAGTAAGCCCTATTGACTGTCATGGGACTCACTTCGGAGTAGGCATGCGTAGGATAGGGTTTTCAGGCTGGAGTTCTACCCACACTGGTCTGGGTGTAAGCCCCATTGAATGTCATGGGAATTACTTCACAGTAGGCATGCTTAGGATAGGGTTTTCTGGCAGCAGTTTTAGCCAAACTTGTCTGGGAGTACGCCCCATTGACAGTCATGGGACTCACTTCAGAGTAGGCATGCTTAGGATCTGGTTTTCAGACTGCAATTCTAGCCACACTTGCCTGGGAGTAAGCCCCACTGACTGTCATCGGACTCACTTCAGAGTAGGAATGCTTAGTATAGGGTTTTCAGGCTGCTGTTCTAGCCACACTTGCCTGGGAGTAAGTCCCATTGGTTGTCATGGGTATTACTTCAAAGTAGGTATGCTTAGGATTCGGTTTTCAGCTGCATTTCTAGCTAAGCTTGCCTGGGAGTAAGCCCTATTGACTGTCATGGGAATTACTCCAAAGTAGACATGCTTAGGATAGGGTTCTCAGGCAGCAGTTCTAGCCACTCTTGCCTGGGAGTAATCCCCATTGACCTTCATGGGACTTACTTCAGATTAGCCATGCTTAGGATTGGGTTTTCAGGCTGCAGTTCTAGCCCCACTTGCCTGGGAGTAAAACCCATTGAATGTCATGGGACTTACTTCAGAGTAGGGATGCTTAGGATAGGGATTTTAGGCTGCAGTTCTAGCTACACTTGCCTGGGAGTAAGCCTCATTTACTGACATGGGACTCACTTCCGAGTAGGCATGATTAGGATAGGATTTTCAGGCTGCAGTTCTACCCACACTTGCCTGGGTGTAAGCCCCATTGAATGTCATGGGAATTACTTCACAGTTGGTATGTTCGGATAGGGTTTTCAGGCTGTAGTTCTATACACACTTGCCTGGGAGAAATCCCCATTGACTGTCATGGGACTCATTTCAGAGTAGGCATGCTTAGGATAGGGTTTTCTGGCAGCAGTTTTAGACACACTTGTCTGGGAGTAAGCCCCATTGACTGTCATGGGACTCACTTCAGAGGAGGCATGCTTAGGATCCGGTTTTCAGACTGTAGTTCTAGCCACACTTGCCTGGGAGTAAGCCCCACTGACTGTCATGGGACTCACTTCAGAGTAGGAATGCTTAGTATAGGGTTTTCATCCGGCAGTTCTAGCCACACTTGCCTGGGAGTAAGCTCCTTTGACTTTCATGGGTATTACTTCAAAGTAGGTTTGCTTAGGATAGGGTTTTCATCCGGCAGTTCTAGCCACACTTGCCTGGGTGTAAGCTCCATTAACTGTCATGGGACTCACTTCAGAGTAGGCATGCTTAGGATAGAGTTTTCATGCTTCAGTTCTAGCCACGCTTGCCTGGGAGTAAGCCCCATTGACTGTCATGGGACTTTCTTCAGATTAGCCATGATTAGGATTGGGTTTTCAGGCTGCAGTTCTAGCCACACTTAACTGGGAGTAAGCCCCATTGTCTCTCATGGGACTTTCTTCAGATTAGACATGCTTAGGATAGGGTTTTCAGGCTGCAGTTCTAGCCACACTTGTCTGGCAGTAAGCCCCTTTGACTGACATGGGACTTACTTTAGAATAGGCATGCTTAGGATAGGGTTTTCAGGCTGCAGTCCTAGCCACACTTGCCTGGGAGTAAGCCCCATTGACTCTCATGGGACTCACTTCAGAGTAGGCATGCTTAGGATAGGGTTTTCAGGCTGCAATTCTAGCCACGCTTGCCTGGGAGTAAGCCCCATTGTCTCTCATGGGACTTACTTCAGAGTATGCATATTTAGGATAGGGATTTTAGGCTGCAGTTGTATCCACACTTGCCTGGGAGTAAGCCCTATTGACTGTCATGCGACTTGCTTCAGAGTAGGCATGCTTAGGATAGGGTTTTGAGGCTGCATTTCTAGCCCCACTTGTCTGGTAGTAAGCCCTATTGACTGTCATGGGACTCACTTCGGAGTAGGCATGCGTAGGATAGGGTTTTCAGGCTGGAGTTCTACCCGCACTGGCCTGGGTGTAAGCCCCATTGAATGTCATGGGAATTACTTCACAGTAGGCATGCTTAGGATAGGGTTTTCAGGCTGCAGTTCTACACACACTTGCTTGGGAGTAAGTCCCATTGACTGTCAAGGGACTCATTTCAGAGTAGGCATGCTTAGGATAGGGGTTTCTGGCAGCAGTTTTAGCCAAACTTGTCTGGGAGTACGCCCCATTGACAGTCATGGGAGTCACTTCAGAGGAGGCATGCTTAGGATCTGGTTTTCAGACTGCAATTCTAGCCACACTTGCCTGGGAGTAAGCCCCACTGACTGTCATCGGACTCACTTCAGAGTAGGAATGCTTAGTATAGGGTTTTCATCCGGCAGTTCTAGCCACACTTGCCTGGGAGTAAGCTCCATTAACTGTCATGGGACTCACTTCAGTGTAGGCATGCTTAGGATAGAGTTTTCAGGCTGCAGTTCTAGCCACAATTGCCTGGGAGTAAGTCCCATTGATTGTCATGGGACTCACTTCAGAGTAGGCTTGCTTAGGATAGGGTTTTCTGGCTGCAGTTTTAGCCACATTTGTCTGGGAGTAAGCCACATTGACTCTCATGGGTCGCACTTCAGTGTAGGCATGCTTCGGATCCGGTTTTCAGACTGCAGTTCTAGCCACACTTGACTGGGAGTAAGCCCCATTGACTGTCATGGGACTCACTTCAGAATAGGCATGCTTAGGATAGAGTTTTCAGACTGCAGTTCTAGCCACGCTTCCCTGGGAGTAAGCCCCATTGACTGTCATGGGACTTACTTCAGAGTAGGCATGTTTAGGATAGGGTTTTCAGGCTGAAGTTCCAGCCACACTTGCCTGGGAGTCAGTCACATTGACTGTCATGGGACACACTTCAGTGTAGGCATGCTTAGGATTTGGTTTTCTGGCTGCAAGTTTTTGCCACACGTGTCTGGGAGTAAGTCCCATTGACTGTCATGGAACTCACTTCAGAGTAGGCAAGCTTAGGATCCGGTTTTCAAACTGTAGTTCTAGCCACGCTTGCCTGGGAGTATGCCCCATTGACTGACATGGGACTCACTTCAGAGTAGGTATGCTTAGGATAGGGTTTTCATCCGGCAGTTCTAGCCACAGTTGCCTGGGAGTAAGCCCGATTAAATGTCATGGGACTCACTTTAGAGTAGGTATACTTAGGATAGGGTTTTCAGGCTGCAGTTCTAGCCACGCTTGCCTGGGAGTAATCCCCATTGACTCTCATGGGACTTTCTTCAGATTAGCCGTTTTTAGAATAGAGTTTTCCGGCTGCAGTTCTAGCCACACTTTCCTGGGAGTAAGACCCATTGAATGTCATGGGACTTACTTCAGAGTAGGCTTGCTTAGGATAGGGATTTCAGGCAGCAGTTTTTGCCACACTTGTCCGGGAATAAACCCCATTGATTGTCATGGGACTCACTTCAGAGTAGGCTTGCTTAGGATAGGGTTTCAGGATGCAGTTCTAGCCAGGTTTGCCTGGAAGTAAGCCCCACTGACTGTCATGGGACTTTATTAAGATTAGCCGTGCTTAAGGATAGGGTTTTCAGGCTTCAGTTCTAGCCACACTTTCCTGGGAGTAAGCTCCAATGAATGTCATGGGACTTACTTCAGAATAGGCATGCTTAGGATCCGGTTTTCAGGCTGCAGTTCTAGCCACACTTGCCTGGGAGTAAGCCCCATTGACTGTCATGGGTGTTACTTCAAAGTAGTTATGCTTAGGATAGGGTTTTCATCCGGCAGTTTTAGCCACACTTGCCTGGGAGTAAGCTCCATTAACTGTCATGGGACTCACTTCAGAGTAGGCATGCTTAGGATAGAGTTTTCAGGCGGTAGTTCTAGCCACACTTGCATGGGAGTAATCCTTATTGACTGTCATGGGACTTTCTTCAGATTAGCCATGCTTAGGATAGGGATTTCAGGATGCAGTTCTAGCCACACTTGCCTGGGAGTAAGCCCCATTGAATGTCATGGGACTTACTTCAGAGTAGGCATGCTTAGGATCCGGTTTTCAGACTGCAGTTCTAGCCACGCTTGCCTGGGAGTAAGCCCTATTGACTGTCATGGTTGTTACTACAAAGTAGGTATGCTTAGGATAGGGTTTTCATCCGGCATTTGTAGCCACACTTGCCTGGGAGTAAGCCCCATCAACTGTCATGGGACTCAGTTTAGAGTAGGTATGGTTAGGATAGGGTATTCAGGCTGCAGTTCTAGCCACGCTTGCCTGGGAGTAATCCCCATTGACTGTCATGGGACTTTCTTCAGTTTAGCCGTGCTTAGGATAGAGTTTTCAGGCTGCAGTTCTAGCCACACTTTCCTGGGAGTAAGACCCATTGAATGTCATGGGACTTACTTCAGAGTAGGCATGCTTAGGAAAGTGTTTTCTGGCAGCAGTTTTAACCACACTTGTCCGGGATTAACCCCCTTGACTGTCATGGGACTCACTGCAGAATAGGCATGCTTAGGATAGGGTTTTCAGGTGGTAGTTCTAGCCACGCTTGCCTGGGTGTAAGCCCCATTGAATGTCATGGGAATTACTTCACAGTTGGTATGTTCTAATAGGGTTTTCAGGCTGCAGTTCTTTACACACTTGCCTGGGAGAAATCCCCATTGACTGTCATGGGACTCATTTCAGCATAGGCATGCTTAGGATAGGGTTTTCTGGCAGCAGTTTTAGACACACTTGTCTGGGAGTAAGCCCCATAGACTGTCATGGGACTCACTTCAGAGGAGGCATGCTTAGGATCCGGTTTTCAGATTGCAGTTCTAGCCACACGTGCCTAGGTGTAAGCTCCATTGACTTTCATGGGTATTACTTCAAAGTAGGTTTGCTTAGGATAGGGTTTTCATCCGGCAGTTCTAGCCACACTTGCCTGGGAGTAAGCTCCATTAACTGTCATGGGACTCACTTCAGAGTAGGCATTCTTAGGATAGAGTTTTCATGCTTCAGTTCTAGCCACGCTTGACTGGGAGTAAGCCCCATTGACTGTCATGGGACTCACTTCAGAATAGGCATGCTTAGGATAGAGTTTTCAGACTGCAGTTCTAGCCACTCTTCCCTGGGAGTAAGCCCCATTGACTGTCATGGGACTTACTTCAGAGTAGGCATGCTTAGGATAGGGTTTTTAGGCTGCAGTTCTACCCACACTTGCCTGGGTGTAACCCCCTTTAAATGTCATGGGAATTACTTCAGAGTAGGCATGTTTAGGATAGGGTTTTCAGGCTGAAGTTCCAGCCACACTTGCCTGGGAGTCAGTCACATTGACTGTCATGGGACTCACTTCAGAGTAGGCATGCTTAGGATTTGGTTTTCTGGCTGCAAGTTTTTGCCACACGTGTCTGGGAGTAAGTCCCATTGACTGTCATGGAACTCACTTCAGAGTAAGCATGCTTAGGATCCGGTTTTCAAACTGTAGTTCTAGCCACGCTTGCCTGGGAGTATGCCCCATTGACTGACATGGGACTCACTTCAGAGTCGGTATGCTTAGGACAGGGTTTTCATCCGGCAGTTCTATCCACAGTTGCCTGGGAGTAAGCCCGATTAAATGTCATGGGACTCACTTTAGAGTAGGTATACTTAGGATAGGGTTTTCAGGCTGCAGTTCTAGCCACGCTTGCCTGGGAGTAATCCCCATTGACTGTCATGGGACTTTCTTCAGATTAGCCGTGCTTAGGATAGAGTTTTCAGGCTGCAGTTCTAGCCACACTTTCCTGGGAGTAAGACCCATTGAATGTCATGGGACTTACTTCAGAGTAGGCATGCTTAGGAAAGTGTTTTCTGGCAGCAGTTTTAACCACACTTGTCCGGGATTAACCCCCTTGACTGTCATGGGACTCACTTCAGAATAGGCATGCTTAGGATAGGGTTTTCAGACTGCAGTTCTAGCCACGCTTGCCTGGGAGTAATCCCCATTGACCTTCATGGGACTTACTTCAGATTAGCCATGCTTAGGATAGGGATTTAAGGATGCAGTTCTAGCCACACTTGCCTGGGAGTAAGCCCCATTGAATGTCATGGGACTTACTTCAGAGTAGGCATGCTTAGGATCCGGTTTTCAGACTGCAGTTCTAGCCACGCTTGCCTGGGCGTAAGTCCCATTGACTGTCATGGGAATTACTTCAGAGTAGGCATGCTTAGTATAGGGTTTTCTGGCCGCAGTTTTAGCCATATTTGTCTGGGAGTAAGCCACATTGACTGTCATGGGACGCACTTCAGTGTAGGCATGCTTAGGATAGAGTTTTCAGACTGCAGTTCTAGCTACACTTGCCTGGGAGTAAGCCGAATTGACTGACATGGGACTTACTTCCTAGTAGGCATGATTAGGATAGGATTTTTAGGCTGCAGTTCTACCCACACTTGCCTGGGTGTAAGCCCCTTTGAATGTCATGGGAATTACTTCACAGTTGGCATGCTTAGGATAGGGTTTTCAGGCTGCAGTTCCAGCCACACTTGCCTGGGAGTCAGTCACATAGACTGTCATGGGACTTACTTCAGAGTAGGCATGCTTAGGATAGGGATTTCAGGCAGCAGTTTTAGCCACACTTGTCCGGGAGTAAGCCCCATTGACTGTCATGGGACTCACTTCAGAGTAGGCATACTTAGGATACGGTTTTCAGGCTGCAGTTCTAGCCACACTTTCCTGGGTGTAAGCTCCAATGTATGTTATGGGACTTACTACAGAATAGGCATGCTTAGGATCCGGTTTTCAGACTGCAGTTCTAGCCACGCTTGCCTGGGAGTAAGCCCCATTGACTGTCAGGGGTATTACTTCAAAGTAGTATGCTTAGGATAGGGTTTTCATCCGGCAGTTCTAGCCACACTTTCCTGGGAGTAAGCTCCATTAACTCTCATGGGATTCACTTTAGAGAAGTTATGCTTAGGATAGAGTTTTCAGGCTGCAGTTCTAGCCACACTTACCTGAGAGTAAGTCCCTTTGACTGTCATGGAACTCACTTCAGAGAAGGCATGCTTAGTATAGGGTTTTCTGGCCGCAGTTTTAGCCACACTTGTCTGGGAGTAAGCCCCTTGACTGGCATGGGACTCACTTCAGAATAGGCATGCTTAGGATAGGGTTTTCAGGCTGCAGTTCTAGCCAAGTTTGCCTGGGAGTAAGCCCCACGGACTGTCATATGACTTACTTCAGAGTAGGCATGTTTAGGGTAGGGTTTTTAGGCTGCGGTTCTAGCCACGCTTGCCTGGGAGTAAGCCCTATTGCCTGTCATGGGACTTACTTCAGAGTAGGCATGCTTAGGATAGGGTTTTCTGGCTGCATTTCTACCCACACTTGCCTGGGTGTAAGCCCCATTGAATGTCATGGGAATTACTTCAAAGTTGGCATGCTTAGGATAGGGTTTTCAGGCTTCAGTTCTAGCCACACTTGCCTGGGAGTAAGCCGTATTGACTGTCATGGGACGCACTTCAGAGTAGGCATGCTTAGGATCCGGTTTTCAGACTGCAGTTCTAGCCATGCTTGCCTGGGAGTAAGCCCCATTGACTGTCATGGGTATTACTTCAAAGTAGGTATGGTTAGGATAGGGTTTTCAGGGTGCAGTTCTAGCCACGCTTGCCTAGGAGTAAGCCCCATTGACTGTCATGGGACTTACTTCAGAGTAGGCATGCTTAGGATAGGGTTTTTAGGCTGCAGTTCTAGCTGCACTTGCCTGGGAGTAAGCCGCATTGACTGACATGGGACTTACTTCCGAGTAGGCATGGTTAGGATAGGATTTTCAGGCTGCAGTTCTACCCACACTTGCCTAGGTTTAAGCCCCATTGAATGTCATGGGAATTACTTCAAAGTTGGCATGCTTAGGAAAGGGTTTTCAGGCTGCAGTTCTAGCCGCACTTGCCTGTGAGTAAGTCCCATTGACTGTCATGGGAATCACTTCAGAGTACGCATGCTTAGGATAGGGTTTTCTGGCAGCAGTTTTAGCCACACTTGTCTGGGAGTAATTCCCATTGACTGTCATGGGACTCACATCAGAGGAGGCATGCTTAGGATCCGATTTTCAGACTGCAGTTCTAGCCACGCTTGCCTGGGAGTAAGCCCCATTGGCTGTCATGGGCCTTACTTCAGAGTAGGCATGCTTAGGATAGGGTTTTCAGGCAGCTGTTTTAGCCGCACTTGTCTTGGAGTAAGCCCCATTGATTGTCATGGGACTCCACTTCAGTGTAGGCATGCTTCAGATCTGGTTTTCAGACTGCAGTTCTAGCCACATTTGTCCGGGAGTAAGCCACATTGACTGTCATCGGTATTGCTTCAAAGTAGGTATGCTTAGGATAGGGTTTTCATCCGGCAGTTCTAGCCACACTTGCCTGGGAGTAAGAATTAACTGTCATGGGACTAACTTCAGTGTAGGCATTCTTAGGGTAGAGTTTTCAGGCTGCAGTTCTAGCCACGCTTGCCTGGGATTAATCCCCATTGACTGTCATGGGACTTTCTTCAGATTAGCCATGCTTAGGATAGGGTTTTCAGGCTGCAGTTCTAGCTACAATTCCCTGGGAGTAAGCCCCATTGAAAGTCATGGGACTTACTTCAGAGTAGTCATGCTTAGGATCCGGTTTTCAGACTGCAGTTCTAGCCACGCTTGCCTGGGAGTAAGCACCATTGACTGTCATGGGTATTACTTCAAAGTAGTATGCTTAGGATAGGGTTTTCATCCGGCAGTTCTAGCCACACTTGCCTGGGAGTAAGCTCCATTAACTCTCATGGGATTCACTTTAGAGAAGGTATGCTTAGGATAGAGTTTTCAGGCTGCAGTTCTAGCTACACTTACATGAGAGTAAGTCCCATTGACTGTCATGGAACTCACTTCAGAGAAGGCATGCTTAGTATAGGGTTTTCTGTCCGCAGTTTTAGCCACACTTGTCTGGGAGTAAGCCCCTTGACTGTCATGGGACTCACTTCTGAATAGGCATTCTTAGGATAGGGTTATCAGGCTGCAGTTCTAGCCACGTTTGCCTGGGAGTAAGCCCCACTGACTGTCATGGGACTTACTTCAGAGTAGGCACGTTTAGGGTAGGGTTTTTAGGCTGCAGTTCTAGCCATGCTTGCCTGGGAGTAAGCCCTATTGACTGTCATGGGACTTACTTCAGAGTAGGCATGCTTAGGATAGGGTTTTCTGGCTGCATTTCTACCCACACTTGCCTGGGTGTAAGCCCCATTGAATGTCATGGGAATTACTTCAAAGTTGGCATGCTTAGGATAGGGTTTTCAGGCTTCAGTTCCAGCCACACTTGCCTGAGAGTAAGCCCTATTGACTGTCATGGGACGCACTTCAGAGTAGGCATGCTTAGGATCCGGTTTTCAGACTGCTGTTCTAGCCATGCTTGCCTGGGAGTAAGCCCCATTGACTGTCATGGGTATTACTTCAAAGTAGGTATGGTTAGGATAGGGTTTTCAGGGTGCAGTTCTAGCCACGCTTGCCTAGGAGTAAGCCCCATTGACTGTCATGGGACTTACTTCAGAGTAGGCATGCTTAGGATAGGGTTTTTAGGCTGCAGTTCTAGCCACACTTGCCTGTGAGTAAGTCCCATTGACTGTCATGGGACTCACTTCAGAGTACGCATGCTTAGGATAGGGTTTTCTGGCAGCAGTTTTAGCCACACTTGTCTGGGAGTAAGTCCCATTGACTGTCATGGGACTCACATCAGAGGAGGCATGCTTAGGATCCGATTTTCAGACTGCAGTTCTAGCCATGCTTGCCTGGGAGTAAGCCCCATTGACTGTCATGGGTATTACTTCAAAGTAGGTATGGTTAGGATAGGGTTTTCAGGTTGCAGTTCTAGCCACGCTTACCTAGGAGTAAGCCCCATTGACTGTCATGGGACTTACTTCAGAGTAGGCATGCTTAGGATAGGGTTTTTAGGCTGCAGTTCTAGCTACACTTGCCTGGGAGTAAGCCGCATTGACTGACATGGGACTTACTTCCGAGTAGGCATAATTAGGATAGGATTTTCAGACTGCAGTTCTAGCCACGCTTGCCTAGGTTTAAGCCCCATTGAATGTCATGGGAATTACTTCAAAGTTGGCATGCTTAGGAAAGGGTTTTCAGGCTGCAGTTCTAGCCGCACTTGCCTGTGAGTAAGTCCCATTGACAGTCATGGGAATCACTTCAGAGTACGCATGCTTAGGATAGGGTTTTCTGGCAGCAGTTTTAGCCACACTTGTCTGGGAGTAATTCCCATTGACTGTCATGGGACTCACATCAGAGGAGGCATGCTTAGGATCCGATTTTCAGACTGCAGTTCTAGCCACGCTTGCCTGGGAGTAAGCCCCATTGACTGTCATGGGCCTTACTTCAGAGTAGGCATGCTTAGGATAGGGTTTTCAGGCAGCTGTTTTAGCCGCACTTGTCCGGGAGTAAGCCCCATTGACTGTCATGGGACTCACTTCAGAGTAGGCATGCTTAGGTTATGGTTTTCAGGTTTGCCTGGAAGTAAGCCCCACTGACTGTCATGGGACTCACTTCAGAGTAGGCTTGCTTAGTATAGGGTTTTCTGGCAGCAGTTTTAGACACACTTGTCTTGGAGTAAGCCCCATTGATTGTCATGGGACTCCAGTTCAGTGTAGGCATGCTTCAGATCTGGTTTTCAGACTGCAGTTCTAGCCACATTTGTCCGGGAGTAAGCCACATTGACTGTCATCGGTATTACTTCAAAGTAGGTATGCTTAGGATAGGGTTTTCATCCGGCAGTTCTAGCCACACTTGCCTGGGAGTAAGAATTAACTGTCATGGGACTCACTTCAGTGTAGGCATTCTTAGGGTAGAGTTTTCAGGCTGCAGTTCTAGCCACGCTTGCCTGGGATTAATCCCCATTGACTGTCATGGGACTTTCTTCAGATTAGCCATGCTAAGGATAGGGTTTTCAGGCTGCAGTTTTAGCTACAATTCCCTGGGAGTAAGTCCCATTGACTGTCATGGGACTCACTTCAGAGTAGGCTTGTTTAGGATAGGGTTTTCTGGCTACAGTTTTAGCCATATTTGTCTGGGAGTAAGCCACATTGACTGTCATGGGACGCACTTCAGTGTAGGCATGCTTAGGATAGAGTTTTCAGACTGCAGTTCTAGCTACACTTGCCTGGGAGTAAGCCGAATTGACTGACATGGGACTTACTTCCTAGTAGGCATGATTAGGATAGGATTTTTAGGCTGCAATTCTACCCACACTTGCCTGGGTGTAAGCCCCATTGAATGTCATGGGAATTACTTCACAGTTGGCATGCTTTGGATAGGGTTTTCAGGCTGCAGTTCCAGCCACACTTGCCTGGGAGTCAGTCACATAGACTGTCATGGGACTTACTTCAGAGTAGGCATGCTTAGGATAGGGATTTCAGGCAGCAGTTTTAGCCACACTTGTCCGGGAGTAAGCCCCATTGACTGTCATGGGACTCACTTCAGAGTAGGCATACTTAGGATACGGTTTTCAGGCTGCAGTTCTAGCCACACTTTCCTGGGAGTAAGCTCCAATGTATGTTATGGGACTTACTACAGAATAGGCATGCTTAGGATCCGGTTTTCAGACTGCAGTTCTAGCCACGCTTGCCTAAGTTTAAGCCCCATTGAATGTTATGGGAATTACTTCAAAGTTGGCATGCTTAGGATAGGGTTTTCAGGCTGTAGTTGTAGCCACACTTGCCTGGGAGTAAGCCCCATTGACTGTCATAGGACTCACTACAGTGTATGCATGCTTCAGATCCGGTTTTCAGACTGCAGTTCTAGCCACGCTTGCCTGGGAGTAAACCCCATTGACTGTCATCGGTATTACGTCAAAATTGGTATGCTTAGGATAGGGTTTTCATCCAGCAGTTCTAGCCACACTTGCCTGGGAGTAAGCTCCATTAACTGTCATGGGACTCACTTCAGTGTAGGCATGCTTAGGATAGAGTTTTCAGGCTGCAGTTCCAGCCACGCTTGCCTGGGATTAATCCCCATTGACTGTCATGGGACTTTCTTCAGATTAGCCATGCTTAGGATAGGGTTTTCAGGCTGCAGTTATAGCTACGATTGCCTGGGAGTAAGCCCCATTGAAAGTCATGGGACTTACTTCAGAGTAGTCATGCTTAGGATCCGGTTTTCAGACTGCTGTTCTAGCCACGCTTGCCTGGGAGTAAGCCCCATTGACTGTCATGGTTATTACTTCAAATAGTATGCTTAGGATAGGGTTTTCATCCGGCAGTTCTAGCCACACCTGCCTGGGAGTAAGCTCCATTAACACTCATGGGACTCACTTTAGAGAAGGTATGCTTAGAATAGAGTTTTCAGGCAGCAGTTCTAGCCACACTTACCTGGGAGTAAGTCCCATTGACTGTCATGGAACTCACTTCAGAGAAGGCATGCTTAGTATAGGGTTTTCTGGCCGCAGTTCTAGCCACACTTGCCTAGGAGTAAGCCCCATTGACTGTCCTGGGACTTACTTCAGAGTAGGCATGCTTAGGATAGGGTTTTTAGGCTGCAGTTCTAGCTGCACTTGCCTGGGAGTAAGCCGCATTGACTGACATGGGACTTACTTCCGAGTAGGCATGGTTAGGATAGGATTTTCAGGCTGCAGTTCTACCCACACTTGCCTAGGTTTAAGCCCCATTGAATGTCATGGGAATTACTTCAAAGTTGGCATGGTTAGGATAGGGTTTTCAGGTTGTAGTTGTAGCCACACTTGCCTGAGAGTAAGCCCTATTGACTGTCATGGGATGCACTTCAGAGTAGGCATGCTTAGGATCCGGTTTTCAGACTGCAGTTCTAGCCATGCTTGCCTGGGAGTAAGCCCCATTGACTGTCATGGGTATTACTTCAAAGTAGGTATGGTTTGGATAGGGTTTTCAGGCTTCAATTCTAGCCACACTTGCCTGGGAGTAAGCCCTATTGACTGTCCTGGGACTTACTTCAGAGTAGGCATGCTTAGGATAGGGTTTTTAGGCTGCAGTTCTAGCTGCACTTGCCTGGGAGTAAGCCGCATTGACTGACATGGGACTTACATCCGAGTAGGCATGGTTAGGATAGGATTTTCAGGCTGCAGTTCTACCCACACTTGCCTAGGTTTAAGCCCCATTGAATGTCATGGGAATTACTTCAAAGTTGGCATGCTTAGGATAGGGTTTTCAGGCTGTAGTTGTAGCCACACTTGCCTGGGAGTAAGCCCCATTGACTGTCATAGGACTCACTACAGTGTATGCATGCTTCAGATCCGGTTTTCAGACTGCAGTTCTAGCCACGCTTGCCTGGGAGTAAACCCCATTGACTGTCATCGGTATTACGTCAAAATTGGTATGCTTAGGATAGGTTTTTCATCCAGCAGTTCTAGCCACACTTGCCTGGGAGTAAGCTCCATTAACTGTCATGGGACTCACTTCAGTGTAGGCATGCTTAGGATAGAGTTTTCAGGCTGCAGTTCTAGCCACGCTTGCCTGGGATTAATCCCCATTGACTGTCATGGGACTTTCTTCAGATTAGCCATGCTTAGGATAGGGTTTTCAGGCTGCAGTTATAGCTACGATTGCCTGGGTGTAAGCCCCATTGAAAGTCATGGGACTTACTTCAGAGTAGTCATGCTTAGGATCCGGTTTTCAGACTGCAGTTCTAGCCACGCTTGCCTGGGAGTAAGCCCCATTGACTGTCATGGGTATTACTTCAAATAGTATGCTTAGGATAGGGTTTTCATCCGGCAGTTCTAGCCACACCTGCCTGGGAGTAAGCTCCATTAACACTCATGGGACTCACTTTAGAGAAGGTATGCTTAGAATAGAGTTTTCAGGCTGCAGTTCTAGCCACACTTACCTGGGAGTAAGTCCCATTGACTGTCATGGAACTCACTTCAGAGAAGGCATGCTTAGTATAGGGTTTTCTGGCCGCAGTTTTAGCCACACTTGTCTGGGAGTAAGCCCCTTGGCTGTCATTGCACTCACTTCAGAATAGGCATGCTTAGGATAGGGTTTTCAGGCTGCAGTTCTAGCCACGTTTGCCTGGGAGTAAGCCCCACTGACTGTCATGGGACTTACTTCAGAGTAGGCATGTTTAGGGTAGGGTTTTTAGGCTGCAGTTCTAGCCACTCTTGCCTGGGAGTAAGCCCTATTTACTGTCATGGGACTTACTTCAGAGTAGGCATGCTTAGAATAGGGTTTTCAGGCTGCAGTTCTAGCTACGATTGCCTGGGAGTAAGCCCCATTGAAAGTCATGGGACTTACTTCAGAGTAGTCATGCTTAGGATCCGGTTTTCAGACTGCTGTTCTAGCCACGCTTGCCTGGGAGTAAGCCCCATTGACTGTCATGGGTATTACTTCAAATAGTATGCTTAGGATAGGGTTTTCATCCGGCAGTTCTAGCCACACCTGCCTGGGAGTAAGCTCCATTAACACTCATGGGACTCACTTTAGAGAAGGTATGCTTAGAATAGAGTTTTCAGGCTGCAGTTCAAGCCACACTTACCTGGGAGTAAGTCCCATTGACTGTCATGGAACTCACTTCAGAGAAGGCATGCTTAGTATAGGGTTTTCTGGCCGCAGTTTTAGCCACACTTGTCTGGGAGTAAGCCCCTTGACTGTCATTGCACTCACTTCAGAATAGGCATGCTTAGGATAGGGTTTTCAGGCTGCAGTTCTAGCCACGTTTGCCTGGGAGTAAGCCCCACTGAATGTCATGGGAGTTACTTCAGAGTAGGCATGTTTTGGGTAGGGTTTTTAGGCTGCAGTTCTAGCCACGCTTGCCTGGGAGTAAGCCCTATTTACTGTCATGGGACTTACTTCAGAGTAGGCATACTTAGGATAGGGTTTTCTGGCTGCATTTCTACCCACACTTGCCTGGGTGTAAGCCCCATTGAATGTCATGGGAATTACTTCCATGTTGGCATGCTTAGGATAGGGTTTTCAGGCTGCAGTTCTAGCCACACTTGCCTGGGAGTAAGCCCTATTGACTGTCATGGGACGCACTTCAGAGTAGGCATGCTTAGGATCCGGTTTTCAGACTGCAGTTCTAGCCACGCTTGCCTGGGAGTAAGCCCCATTGACTGTCATGGGACTTACTTCAGAGTAGGCATGCTTATGATAGGGTTTTTAGGCTGCAGTTCTAGCCACACTTGCCTGGGAGTAAGCCGCATTGACCGACATGGGACTTACTTCCAAGTAGGCATGATTAGGCAGGATTAGTAGGCTGGATTTTCAGGCTGCAGTTCTACCCACACTTGCCTAGGTGTAAGCCCCATTGAATGTCATGGGAATTACTTCAAAGTTGGCATGCTTAGGATAGGGTTTTCAGGCTTCAGTTCTAGCCACACTTACCTGGGAGTAAGCACCATTGACTGTTATGGGACTTACTTCAGAATAGGCATGCTTAGGATCCTGTTCTCTGGCTTCAGTTGTAGCCACACATGTCTGGGAGTAAACCCCATTGACTGTCATGGGTATTACTTTAAAGTAGGCATGGTTAGGATAGGGTTTTCAGGGTGCAGTTCTAGCCACACTTGCCTGGGAGTAAGCTCCATTAACTGTCATGGGACTCACTTTAGAGAAGGTATGCTTAGGATAGGGTTTTTAAGCTGCTGTTCTAGCCACGCTTGCCTGGGAATAAGCCCTATTGACTGTCATGGGACTTACTTCAGAGTAGGCATGCTTAGGATAGGGTTTTCAGGCTGCAGTTCTAGCCACACTTCTCTGGGCGTAAGCCCCATTGACTGTCATGGGACTCACTTCAGTGTAGGTATGCTTAGGATCCGGTTTTCAGACTGCAGTTCTAGCCACACTTACCTGGGAGTAAGCACCATTGACTGTTATGGGACTTACTTCAGAATAGGCATGCTTAGGATCCGGTTCTCTGGCTTCAGTTGTAGCCACACATGTCCGGGAGTAAGCCCCATTGATTGTCATGTGACTTACTTCAGAGTAGGCATGCTTAGGATAGGGTTTTCAGGCTTCAGTTCTAACCTCACTTGCCTGGGAGTAATCCCCATTGACTGTCATGGGACTCACTTCAGAGTAGGCATGCATAGGATCGGGTTATCAGGCTGCAGTTCTAGCCACACTTGCCTGGGAGTAAGCCGCATTGACTGTCATGGGACTCATTTCAGAGTAGGCATGCTTCGGATAGGGTTTACTGGCTGCAGTTTTAGCCATAGTTGCCTGGGAGTAAGCCCCATTGACTGTCATGGTACGTACCTCTGAGTAGTCTTGCATAGGATTGTGCTCTCGGGCTGCACCCTGTCCACACTTTCCTGGGAATAAGACCCACTGACTCTAATGGGACCTACTTCTTAGTAGACGTGTCCTGTCTTGCTCCCTGAGGATGCACCCTGTCAACACTTTCCTGGAATTTAGACCAGGGGTGGGCACAGCCTGGTCCAAGAACCGGTTCTCCAGATGTGGGCAGGGTCAGCAGCCGGCCAGGAGTGGGGCCAGCGTCAAGGGGCGAGGCCAGGTGAGGTTTTTAATTTAAAAATAAAAAAATTAAAAATTACTTACTTGAGAGTAGACCTGCATAGGATGGGGCTCTGATGCTGCAGTCCTCTCCACCCTTTCCTGGGAGTAAGCCCCATTGTCTGTAGTGTGGCTTACTTTTTAGTAGGCATGCATAGGCTTGGCCTGGGGTAAGCCCCCGCTCCATCACAGCTGGCGCGCGCCCCTGGGGGAAGCCCCCCACACCTTCTAAGCGGCGCGAGCGCTGGGGGAAGCCCCCCCGCGCCATCTAAGCGGCGTGTGTGCCGGGGGAAGCCTATCTGCACTGTGGTTGGTGCTGAGGCTTGTGGGGCGCTTTGCCGTGCTGCCGCTAGGAGCCGCGAATTTAAAAAATTTTAAATGCCTGGCCAGCTGCTACCGCGCGAACTGGTTCGGGCGGTTTTGGGGACCCCCCGCCGCTACCAGATCAGTAGTGGGGGGATATTGCAAGATCTGGTCCCCAAGAACCGGAACGAACCGGCCTCTGCCTGCCACTGATTAAGACCCATTGAGCACAATAGGCTTACTTTTGAGTAGATATGGTTAGGATTGTAAGCACCAGGCTGAGAAAAGATCTATCCTGGAAAGAAGGGAGGAATGCTAGAGACAGTTTCCTGGGAGTAAGACCCATTGAGCACAATAGGGCTTACTTTTGAGTAGACATGGTTAGGATTGTAAGCACCAGGCTGAGAAAAGATCTATCCTGGAAAGAAGGGAGGAATGCTAGAGACAGTTTCCTGGGAGTAAGATCCATTGAGCACAATAGGGCTTACTTTTCAGTAGACATGGTTAGGATTGTAGTCACCAGGCTAAGGAAAGAGGATCTATCATGGAAAGGAGGCAGGCAAGAGTTAAAAAGAAAAAGGGGCCGGGGAGGTTGTGTTCTCCTCCAAAAGAGGAAAGACACTCTGTGCTGGAGCCTTTAACTGCTGCTCCAGCTGGGAACCGGTCCCCTTGTTATGGCCTCTAGCAGCTGCTACCCAACAGCCGGGGATTTGGAAGATCCGGTTCCCAGGGACTGGAGCGAATAGGCCTTTGCCCAACTGTGAACATCACCCATGACATAATTCCCCCATGCGCAACATCCCCCACACACATCAAACCCCTATATGCCTCAAACCACCATGTGCAACATCTCCCCATGTGCATCAGTCCCCCATGCACAACATCCCCCATACATAACATTGCTCATGAGCATCAGTCCCCCATGCGCGACTTCCCCCATATTCAACATCTCCCTAGGCGCACCAGTCCCCCATGTGCATCATCTTCCCATGTTCAACTTCTCCCCATGCACATCAACCCCCCATGCGCAATATCTCCCATGCGCAGCATCCTCCCCAGTGCAACCTTTTTCTCCTAACAACATCCCCTCAGTGCACCAGGCACTGAACACGAAATTTGCTGGATGTTGGTCAGTCTTCCAGGACAAAAAGACAAAAAGACCCCTTTTCAGCCCCTTAAGGGTTAAATTTTCCCACATTGGTTCTTGGTGGGTATCCATATGACAGAAGGAACACCCTCCCCAAATCTCATGCTTCTAGGACCAGGGGTAGGGGCAGAGCAACCCTCAGTCACAAATTCTTCAATGCAAAGTATAGGGAGGAAAATGTGTTGCATCCCTTTTCACACTCTTCTGGTTGGAATTTCTGAACACCAGCTCTTATTGACTCTCTCCATCACAGAAGGAACACCCACACCAAATTTCACGCTTCTATGTCCAGCGATTTTGGTAGGGCGTTGATGAGTCAGTGAGTTAGTCGCTGACTTTTCTCTTTTATATATATACTAGCGAAAAGTGTACCCATGTTGCAGGAGTAAAATTCCCATGTTCACCATCCCGCCTCTGCACATCAACCCCCCATGCACATCCACGCCCATGTGCAACATCCCCCCTGTTCATCCACCCATGTGCATCACCACCTCTATGCACATCAACCCCCATGTGCAAATCCCCCATGCACAACAACCCCCATGCGCAACATTCCCCATGCACAAGATACCCCCATGCGCAAGATACCCCCATGCAAATCAATTCCCCATGCACGTCAATCTCCATGTGCATAACTTCCCCATGCGCATCATCTCCACATTGTGCATCAACCCCCACGGGCATCAGTCCCCCATGTGCACCAGTCACCATGAGCAACATCTCCCATGCGCAACATGTTCCCATGCGCATTAGTCCCCCATGCACATCATCTCCCTATGTGCAACATCACCCATGCACATCAATCCCCATGTACATCAGCCCCCATGTGTATCAACCCACCATGCAACCCCCATTCGCAACCCCCCTTTGCGCAGCATGCTCCCCAGTGCAACCTCGTTCTCCTAACAACATCCCCCCAGTGCATCAGGAACCGAGTACCAAATTGGCTGGAGGTTGGTTAGTCTTCCATGTTAAGTATAGGACAAAAACATATAGCATCCCTTTTCACCCCTGTAAGGGGTTAAATTTTTCCTCATTGGTTCTTGGTGGGTGTTTATGTGACAAAAGGAATACCCTCCCCGAATTTCATGCTTCTAGGTCCCGGGATTGCGGCAGAGCAAACCTCAATCACCGATTCTTCACTGCAAAGCATAGGGAAGAAAAGGCTTAGCACCCCATTTTACTCTCTTCCGGATGGAATTTCCAAAAATCGGTTCTTAGTGCACCGCTCAGTCATGGAAGGAACACTAATCCCAAATTTCACGCTACTAGGCCCAGTAGTTTTGGCAGGGCATTGATGAGTGAGTGAGTGAGTGAGTGAGTGAGTGAGTGAGTGACTTTTGTCTTTTATATATATACTAGCGAAAGGCGTACCCGTGTTGTGAAAGGCGTACCCGTACTTTCCCATACAACATCCTCCACGGCGCATCAACAACCCATGCACAACCTACCCCCATGTACAATATTCCCCTGTATGCAACTTCCCTCATGTGCATCATCCCCCATGCGCAACTTCTCTCCACGTGCAACTTTCCCCGTGCGCAACTTTCCCCATGCTCAACTTCCCCCATGCGCAACTTTCCCCCATGCACAACTTCCCTTGTGCGCAACTTCCCCCATGTGCAACTTTCCTATATGTGCAACTTCCCTACATGCTCAACTTCCCTCCATGCACAACTTCCCTCCATGCGAATCTTCCCCCATGCGCAACTTCCCCCATGTGCAACTTTCCTATATGTGCAACTTCCCTACATGCTCAACTTCCCTCCATGCACAACTTCCCTCCATGCGAATCTTCCCCCATGCGCAACTTCCCCCCATGCACAACTTTCCTACATGCGCAACTTTCCTACATGTGCAACTTCCACCATTCGCAACTTCCCCATACTTCCAGTGATGGGCAGGCCTGGCCCTAACAACCGGTTCTCTGGAAGTGGGCGGGGCCAGGCCAGGTCAGGGGGCGGGGCTGAGGTCAGGGGGCAGGGCCAGGGGCAGGGCCAGCAAGAATTTTTTAAAAATTTAAAAAAATTTAAAAAAATTAAGCATGTGGCTTATCTCTGAGTAGACCTGCATAGGATGTTGCTCTGAGGCTGCTGTCCTTTCCACACTGTCCTGGGAGTAAGCCTCATTGACTGGCATGAGGCTTACTTCTGTGTAGTCAGGTTGGGATCCAGGCTGCAGAGCTACCCACTTTCCTGGGAGTAAGTCCCACTGTCTGTCATGGGACTTACTTCTGAGTAGTCAGGATTGGGATCCAGGCTGCAGAGCCAGCCACTTTCCTAGGAATAAGTCCCATTGCTTGTCATGGGACTTACTTCTGAGTAGTTAGGATTGGGATCCAGGCTGCAGAGCCAGCCACTTCCCTGGGAGTAAGTCCCACTGCCTGTCATGGGACTTACTTCTGAGTAGTCAGGATTGGGATCCAGGCTGCAGAACCAGCCACTTTCCTGGGAGTAAGTCCCATTGCCTGTCATGGGACTTACTTCTGAGTAGTCAGGATTGGGATCCAGGCTGCAGAGCCAGCCATTTCCTGGGAGTAAGTGCCATTGCCTGTCATGGGACTTACTTCTGAGTAGACCTGCTTAGGATGGGGGTCTGAAACTGAAGTCCTCCCCACACTGGCCTGGAAGTAAGTCCCATTGACTTTCATGGGACTTACTTCTGAGTAGACCTGCTTAGGATGGGGGTCTGAAGCTGAAGTCCTCTCTGCACTGGCCTGGGAGTAAGCCCCATTGACTATACTGGGATTTACTTCTGAGTAGGCCTGCGTAGCCTCGGCCTCCACGGCCAGGGTGTACAGGGAGTGCAGGGAGTGCAGGTGGATGGCGGCGCCGCCGCAGCCATGACTCCCTGGATCTCCATGGCCAGAGCAGCAGGGAGTGCGGGTGGAAGGCGGCGGTGCCGCAGCCACGGCTCCCTTGGCCTCCACGGCCAGAGCAGCAGGGAGTGTGGGTGAACAGTGGCGGCGCCGCAGCCGTGGCTCCCTTGGCCTCCACGGTCAGAGCAGCAGGGAGTTAGAGCAGGAGGATCGCGGTGCCGCCGAACTGGCTCACTGCGTTGTGGTCCGCCCCCATAACAACCGGTTCGCGACTGGCAGGCTCTTTTTAACAACCAGATCGCCCGATCCAGTCCGAACCGGTATTAGCCTATGCCTGGCAACTTCCCTACATGCGCATCATCCCCATGTGCATCATCTCCATGCGCAACTTCCCCTCATGCGCCACTTCCCCCATGCACAACTCCCCCATGTGCAACTTCCCCCATGTGCAACTTTCGTACATGCGCATCATCCCAGCATGTGCATCATCCCCCCATGCGCATCATCCCCCCATGTGCAACTTCCCTCCATGCGCAACTTTCCTACATCATTCCCCCATGTGCAACTTTCCTACATGCGCAACTTCCCCCATGTGCAACTTCCATTGCGTATGGAGGGAAGTTCTAGGCCCAGCAGTTTTGGCAGGGCGGTCAGTCAGTCAGTGAGTCAGTCAGTAAGTGACTTTTGTCTTTGAGAGAGAGAGAGAGAGAGAGAGAGAGAGAGAGAGAGAGAGAGAGAGAGAGAGAGATAGATAGATAGATAGATAGATAGATAGATAGATAGATAGATAGATAGATAGATAGATAGATAGATAGATAGATATAAACTGGCTCTTGCTCTGATGGAAACCAAGTCAACTTCAGCTCTGAGAAAAGCTAAAGGTATGCTGGGAGGAAGGGCAAGGAGGAATTTGTCTTAGGAATTTATTTTGTACAATTAGTAGTGCATATAATAGTGGTTGATTCCCCATATCTCAATATGATATAATAATTGCAAAATCACTTTGCCTTGAAAAACCTTGAGAGCAGGAGGAATCAAGTCACCTCCCCTGGCATGAAAGAATTTAATTTTTGCAAAGGTTGCTTTCTGAGCCTTTGTTTTTGTATGTTGAATCTGAGAGTTCTAAGTAGATTTTTTGTCAGAGAACTCCCAGAAATTTAAAAACTGGAACCTGTTCTATCTTAAGGGGTCCAATGCGCTAGTTGTAAGTTGGAGAACGATTTCCAAAAACGATTTTTGATTTATCAAAATTCACCTTCAGTTGCTCCTGTTTACTGAATTCAAATAATTTCTTTAGAATCCACACAAGATCCATCTTTTTAAGAGATAATAACGCAATATCATCCGTATATATCAAGGAGGTTGTCCATGACTTTGTGTACCTTGGCTCAACTATCTCCAACACTCTGGCATAATAAGAAGCTGACGGAACATACAGAGATACAGGTCTGTAGAGCATGCATCCTGAGAACATTCTTCTACTGCAGTGAGTCTTGGCCCCTTCATAAGTGGCAGGAGACAAAGCTGAACACATTTCATATGCACTGTCTCTGACGTATTCTTAGCGTTACGTTGCTTGACAAAATTTCAAATGGTGCAGTCTTAGAACATGCTGGTATCCCTAGCATGTATACACTTTTGTAACAGTGCTGTCTATACTGGCTTGGACATGTCATGAGAATGGCTGATGGTCGGATTCCAAAAGACCTCCTGTATGGAGAACTAGCACAGGGAAAGTGCCCTAGAGGGGACAACAGCTGCGTTACAAGGACATCTGCAAGTGGACATCAACCACTGGGAAACCCTGCCCTCTGATTGTTCAGCGTGGAGGCAAAAGACACAGCATGGCCTTCTTCAATTCAAAGAGACACTCATTCGGCAGGCTGAGACAAAGAGGCAGTCGCGGAAACAGCAAAATCTGGGAGCTGGGCAGGGGACTTACTGTATCTGCTCTCAGTGTGGAAGGGATTGCCACTCTTGAATTGGCCTGTTTATTCATAAAAGACACTGTTTTAGGACCTCTACTTCTGAGCACGAAACCATAGTCTTTCGAGACTGAAGGATGCCAGGTCTACCCAGAAGTAAGCCCTATTATAGCCAATTATTATTCATTATATGTACATTATGTGTACATTATATGAACATTTTATGTTCCTAACTATAGTATAGGGTCACACGGGTCAAAATTGACCTGTGCAGACCCGTGCAGTCTTAGCTGATACAAATTGTACTAAAAATTATTATTTGACAATAAAAATAATTATACTAAAACTTGACACATTTATTCATTAAATGTATATTATATGTACATCATATGTACATTATATGTTCCTAACTATAGTACAGGGTCCTTTTACTGTTTACTCAATAGATCTTATCCACACTTTCCTGGGAGTAAGCCCCACTGGCTATTATAGGGCTTACTTCTGAGTAGACCTGCACAGGACTGGGCTCTGAGGCTGCTACAACCCTATCCACACTTTCCTGGGAGTAAGTCCCATATAATAGGGCTTACTTCTGAGTAGAGCTGCACAGGACTGGGCTAAGTCACTCCCAGTATTCAGCCCAGCTGAATACTCCCTGGCCCTGCTTCCTGACCCCAGCCCCGCCCCCTGGCCCCAGCCCCACCCCCTGGCTACACCCACTTCCGGGAACCGGTTGTTGGGCTAGGGTGAGGCCACCTCTGCACCCAATGTTAATTCTTATCGCTCTCCTCTGGACTTGCTCCAGTTAGGCAGCATCTTTCTTAAAGTGGGGTACCCAGAACTGAACACAGTATACCACGTGAGGTCTAACCAATGCAGAATAAAGAGGAAGTATAACTTCTCACGACTTGGAAGCTACAGTCCTCTTAATGCAGCCTAAAATGGCATTTCCCTTCTTTGCAAACACATCACATTTTGACTCATGTTCAGCTTGTGATCTGCAGCAACTCCACGATCCCACTCAGATGTTGTGCTGCCAGTCCAAGTATCCCCTATTTTATACGTGTGTTTTTGGTTTTTATTGCCTCAGTGCAGAAATTTGCACTTCTCCCTGTTGAAATTCTTTCTATTTGTTACAGCCCAGTATTCCAGTTTATCCAGATAGGTGTGCTCCTGCTGGTTCTGTCCAGTTCTTAAGAGCCGGAAGTTAAATTTGGAGCCACTGCTCTGAACCGGTAGTTAAAGGGGCTGAGATGGGGGGGCGGAGCTTCAGGGCAGAGCTTCCTTGCTGCCACGGTCCAACAGCAGAGCTGCGCGTGTAATTCAAACCCCTGTTGATGTGCAGCTCTTGGACTGAGGCAGGAAGGAAGCTCTGCCCCAAAGCTCCACCCCCCCCGCCTCATTGCACTTGGTTCAGGAGCTTTGTTCAGCTCCTCTGAGGTCCCTCCATTGCTCCTGTCAGCCTGGGTTGTAAGTGGCTGCAGGAGCTTTTAAATGTATTGAGGGAGGTAGAGGCAGAGGAGAGCAGAGGAGAGGGCTCCCTACCCCTTCCCCCTGTTGACTCAAGTCCAGCGGTGGGGGGACTGAGTGGTGGCTTCCAGGCACAGGCAGCCCAATTGCTCCCAATCCAGGCTTCTGAGGGTGTTGGGAGTGCTTAGGGTCACTGCGGAGCTGTTTGAGTCTGCCATGTCTTGGCCCATTTAAGCCAAGCCAGCCACAGCTGAAATACCAGGAGAAATGGACTTCAGAAGGCTGCCCTCGTCCTGCCATCTCCAAACCTAGCTACCTCTTTAAGAAAAGGGTGGGATGGGGAACTGTGGGAGGGGCAGGCTGCACCAGTGACAAGAGCCTGGCTTTCTCCTGCTGCCCCCGGCCAGCCTGGAGATGGCCTATGGAGAGCCCTGCAGCCACAGCAGCTGTCCCAGTGTCTGCCACCAGGTACTAATCCTAACCATGTCTACTTAGAAGTTAGCCCCATTTTATTCAGTGGGGCTTACTCCCAGGAAAGTGCAGGCAGGCACTTGGATCTGTCCTCAATGACACACAACCTCCTCCCCTCTTTCCAGCATCCAATCTATTCAATATGTAATGCACAGCCCAGTCCTAACCATGTCAACTCAGAAGTAAGCCCCATTGTGTTCCATGGGGCTTACTCCCAGGAAAGTACTGAATAACCATATGTCTTCTTTTTCCAAGACAGTTCCTTTCTTTAGCCTTGTATTCTGGTGGGGAAAAACTTCATTGCCTTCTGTGGCTTGCCCCCTTTCTATACCCATAGGTGGTGGGAGGAGGAGATAGGCAGGGGGCTGGTTGCTGGTTGCTTGCCTTGCATCCACCTTTTTGAGGGATCACTGTAGGCCAGGCTTCCCCCCCCCCCACCCATGGCTAGCAACTGATGCCCCTGCAAGGCAGCCAAGATGGGGTGCTGTGGAAAGCCTCCAGGAAGGCTCCATGCTGCCTGCTTGTAAGAAAAGGACAGGAATATTTTTTTTTTCCAGGACATGTCCTCTTTAGTAGTCTTATTTCCTGGGGAAAAAAAATCTTCCTTCTCCTCCTTTGGATTGAGCTCAATCCTAACCGTGTCTACTCAGAAGTAAGTACCATTCAAGTCAATGGGGCTTACTCCCAAAACAGTGTGGTCAGGATTTTAGCCTTACAGTCCAATCCTATGCAGGCTTACTTAGAAGTAAGTCTCATTCTAGTCAGTGGGGCTTACTCCTAGATAAGTGTGGATAGGATTGCAGCCTCAGAGCCCAGTCCTAACCATGTCTTCTCAGAAGTAAGTCCCATTATAGTCAGTGGACTTTCTCTCAAGAAAGGAGACAGGGCTGGAGAAACAGGGCTAGAGGGAGAAATCCAAGCCTCTGCCAATCTCCTCAGAAGTAAGTCTCATTATAGTCAGTGGGCTTACTCTCAGAAAAGTAGACAGGGCTGGAGGAACAGGGGACAAAATCTCATCCTCACAACACTCAGATGCTGCATCTACTTTAAGTGGAATGATTGCAATGCCCTGTCTGAATGATGATAATGGGAACAGTCTATTTGTATTTTAAAAAATAACCTTAGGGAGGGGAAGAAGGGGGGGGAGAGAGCCCCCTCAGAAGAGGAGGGAGGTTCAGAAGGGGAGGAAGGAGAGGGAGCTTCACCTCTGCGAAGAGAGACTCAGAGTCCCTTTAAGAGAAATTCAAACACACTTGCATGCAATTCAAAGATGACGGCCCCCTCTTAACAACCGGTTCGCTAACGTTCTCCCCCATTTAACAACCGGTTCTACAGAACTGGTGAAAACCGGCTTCAGCCCACCTGTGGTGGGATGGAAGGAAAGCCCTACGAGGAAAGGTTGGGGGAACTTGGGATCTTCAGCCTGGAGAAGAGAAGGCTGAGAAGAGACATGATTGCCCTCTTCAGATACCAGAAGGGCTGTCATATGGAGGAAGGGGCTCATTTGTTCATAGCTGCTTCTGAAAGCAGAACTAGAACCAATGGATACAAACTGCAAGAGAGGAGATTCTGGTTGGATATCAGGAAAAAATTCCTGATGGTGAATTTTTTTGAATGGGGCTGTTTGGCAGTGGAACAGATTGCCAAGTGTGGTGGTGGACTCTCCCTCACTGGAGATCTTCAAGCAGAGGCTTGACAAGCTACTGTCAGGCAGGGGGTTGGACTAGGTGAACTACTAGGTCCCTTCCTACACCCTGATTCTATAAATCCCTTCCACACTATTCCCTGCTGTGCACCCTCCTAAGCAGTGCATGAACTGGATTTTGATCAGTCAGTCTTCTATATTAAGTTTGAGACAGAAACATGTTGCATTCCTTAAAGCAGTGATCAGATTCAAAGAAATTTATAACCGGTTGTATACCCATCTGGCAGCCACTATTAAATGGCTATTTTAAAACTTTTTATGTCCTATCTCTTTTGTCCTATCTCTAAATCTGGTTTTATAGAGGAGGTGTGAACCTGCTGGAGCCCGCCACTCGCCTGAAGGAAAGCCCTATGATTTTTCCATATCCATTTTTGATTGGAGTTAATGTGACAGAAGGAACATCCATCTGCATCTGCATCAATTTCATGCATCTAGGTCCTGGGGTTCCTTCTGCATCTTCAAGATGCAATTTCATGCATCTAAGTCCTGGGTCCTTCTGCAACTGCATCAGTTTCATGCATCTAGGTCCTGGGGTTGAGGCAGAGTGTCTCTCACTGAGGGACTCTTCAATGGAAAGTATAGGGAGGAAAACATGTTGCACTCCTTTGCAATCATGTTGCAAATGTGTTGCATCCTCCTTCCAGTTGGAATTTCCGAAAACCAGTTCTTAGTGGGTGCCTCCATCATGGAAGGAACATTCTCCTGAAATTTCACACTTTTAGGCCCAGCGGTTTAGCTGGACATTCATGAGTGAGTGGGTCAGTGAGTGAGCGAGTGAGTGAGCAAGTGAGTGAGTGAGTGAGTCAGTCATTCAGTCAGTGACTTTTCAGTCATATGAAATGAGTGGTTTTTCATGTTTTGATCTTAATTTAATATTTGAACAGAATTTTTTTATTATTTCACATTTGGAGAAAGAAAGAAAGAAAGAAAGAAAGAAAGAAAGAAAGAAAGAAAGAAAGAAAGAAAGAAAGAAAGAAAGAAAGAAAAATCCTAACCTTCTCTTTATTCTGCATTGGTTAGACCTCACCTTGAATACTGTGTTCAGTAGCTTCAGTACTGTGCTCCAGTAGATTGTCCAATTTTCAGGAATCAGTTTTCTGTGCAGCACTGCGAGGTATACGGTGTTTCACTGCAACATTCCTTGACTCCACCACTCCCTCCCAGTGCCTCAAGATAAGAGTGGGAATTTCCCTTCTCAATCACAACACAGTGTAATTAATAGAATTTTGCCAAGTGACATTGCAATCCTAACCTCTGGTTAGGCCAGCACAAGTCCCAGCACAAATCTCGTTATGTTCCGGGCATGTTTCAAAGTGCTGTTAGGCACTTCTTTGACACTCTGGGAGAGGGGGTGAGGCCATTGCACATACATGTGTGGGAGAAGAGGAGTTGTGCTGGCCTAAATTGGCTAGGATTCCTCCTCCAATCATAAAATCATAGAGTTGGAAGGTACCGAATGGGTCATATAGTCCAACCCCCAACCTGTAGCAGGAAATCTTCCTAGAGTATCTCCAACAAGTGTTTGTCAAGCTTTTATCTGAAGATCTCCAGAGTGTCCACCTCCATCCTTGGCAATCTATTCCACTGTGTAATTGCAGTTACCATCAGAATTTTTTTCCTTGATATCCAAGTATCCTCACTTTATAATATGAATTACATTACAAGCCACAACAACAGCAAACCCTAGACCAGCACTCAGAAAGTTAACTATGTTGGTACTTTAAAGACCCAAGAAAGAAACAAGGACAGCTCATTGAAATGAGAACGAAGCCCTGCTGGTTTAAGGAGGCTCTCTGGCCTCATTGGTTCCTCCCCTTTCCAAGCTTGGTACCCCAACTTCCTTACTTTCTTGCTTCTCCAAACTGACATTGCAAATGCAACATAGTGCTCAAAATGTCTCAACATATGCAAGAGTTTTGGGTAGAATTAACTCACAAACAGGGTGTTGCCTGAGCATTTTAAAGTGCTCAGTGAAAATTAAAAATGAAAGTGAAAATTAAAGTGAGAATTAAAGAAGTTACCTTATGTTGGAGAAGGAGCTCCTGCCAAGCTTTTTATAATACTTTTTCTTACAGTAGCACTTGATACCTCCAAAGCATAGTACAAATTAATCGTCACAATATCTATGTGATGTAGACCAGGGGTGTTCAACCTTTTAGCTTTCCTGGGCCACACTGGAAGAAGACGAGTTGGTTTGGGCCGCACATAAACACTAACAACTTTTTTTAAAAAATGTAGGACAAAATGTAGGATGTCCTAGATTTTGTCCTATATCGTGCCTACTCAGAAGTCTCATTGATTTTAATGGGGTTTACTTCTGAGTAGGCATGATGCATAGGATGGCAGCGATCCTCTCCAAGCTAAACCTTGCAGTAAGTCTCTTTGATTATCATAAGAGTTTCTGCTAGGTGGCCATGCATAGGATTGGGCTCTCAGACTGCAATGTGGGAGTAAGCCTCATTGATTTTAGTGGGGCTTACTTCTGAGGAGGCATGATGCATAGGATGGGTGTGATCTTCTCCAAGCTTAACCTTGGAGAAATGCTGCAATCCTGAACACACTTTCCTGGGAGTAAGACTCACTGGGTACACATGGTTACACTGGGTACACATGGTTAGGGTTAGGGTTGCAGCATATCTCCAAGGTTAAGCTTCGATAGGATCACAGCCCATGCAAATGGTGGGCTCCAGCAGGCTCGCACATAATCTAGAACCAGTTGTTAATGAGGAATAGGACATATAAAGTTTAAAAATTGCCATTTTTTCATTTTCTTGTAAACCGCTTTGTGAACTTTTCAGTTGAAAAGTGGTATATAAATACTGTAGATAGATGGATAGATTTAAAAGTGGCTGTCAGATGGGCAAAGAACTGGTTGTTAATTTATTTGAATCCCATCACTGAGCCCATCCTATTCATTGTTGGACTCTCAGACTGCAACTTGTGAGTAAGCCTCATTGACTTTAACAGGGCTTACTTCTGAATAGGTCTCAAGGGCAGCAGGCAGCAGGTGCCAGGAGGCAGGTAGGGGGAGGAGCCAGGTAGCCCAGACCAGCTTTGTGGCAGCCGCCCAGGGCAGTGCGCAGAGAAGCACACAAAATTTGAAAATGGCTGTCACCACAAAGCTGGTTTTTCCAATGGTGGTGGCCAGCTTTGCAGGAGGGCTGCATCCATCCTCATCCTGGGCCGCATGTGCTCCCCAGGCCATGTGTTGGATGCCCCTGATGTAGACAAGTACTAAAGATGAAGAAAATGAGATAAAAGAGGATGCTAAAGGGAACTTTTCAGATGTGGTCCCTCATTTTAAATGGCTGGCTTTGTTTATTTTTTTAAAAAAAATTCAATCTGGTGAAAAAATTCCATCTCTGAGGAAATTAAAGCTGTGGCTTTGAGCAATAGGGGCCAAGTCACATTTTGCTTTAAGCCCACGCTTCTCAGTGGTGCACTTTGTTATAATACTGAAAGGGAGCCCAATTAGTATCAGAACCATGACAAAGTTATGACAACCATGAGAACTTAACTCTGAATGGGTTCCAAGAGAACTTGCAGCCACAAGGGGCTCCAATTCAGATAAGTACTGATGTAGAGACAGTCACCCCTGTCCCATGTCATAGTCACAAACTGTATCAGTGATAATATCACAGTGACTCTATTGGAAACTATCCAGCTGGAAGGGGACCTATGAAGAGCTACCTAAAACATGAAACTGCTCTCTTGTGGGGGAGTAACTCTGCTGCATATCAAAAGAGGCTTTGTTCTTTCCGGTCACCTGACCAAAACACTGACTCATTTAGAGAAAATGTCTGGGGGTTTGATCAATCTGGATCCCATGAGATAAGATAGGATATAAATAAATAATACAATATAAATAAAATAAATGACAATGTGCATATCTCTTGCTGAGAGATGCCATATTTCAAATCTACATATAAGAGTGTATTAAAGACATATCCAGAGGAGGTCAAGGCTTGCCTAATGTCCCAATGGAGGGGTCTTGCCTCAGGCCACACTGAGGCTTGCTGCAGGCCTCATCTGGTCTCCAAGCCTGTCTTTAGAGACCCCTGCCCTATATGGTTCTGGTCTGGGTTATTTGAGGGACAGTCTTCATCCATACAATCCAGCCTGTTAGCTAAGGTCGTCTGGGGGAGGGGGCCGTGCTTACAGTGTCACCATTCAGAGAGGTGAGAGGTGTGGCAGTTAATAACAGGTCTTTTCAGTGGCTGTACCTTGGCTCTGGAACTCCCATTGGAATTGAGAATTGCTACCCCCTTTCAGAGTTTTGGGCAGGGCCTGGTCATATTAATGTACTAGAGCTTTTAACTAACGTGGAGGATGATGGATTGTTGTGCTTTTAGTATTTTTAGTATTTTTATTGTAATTCAGTGTATTGGGACGTTTTATTGATGTTTTGCTGATATGTTGGCGGGATATAAATCAAATTTTAAAAAAGCCCCATTAGCCCTTGACAAGTGTTGTTTCAGGCCTTGAAAATAAGCAGAGCTATTTTTCTTTTTTTTCTGGGCCAGTCTGATATAGAGCTCCTTCATCTCAATTGACATAACTCCTCTTCCTCCAACTGAGGTGAAGGGGGTTTGAAGAACTTGAAGATTGCTCAGTCTCCCTTACTCACCCAAGGTACTGGAAAGCATCTTCCTACTAGGTTTGCAGACCTGAGCATGGCCAAAAAACCAATTGATTCAGCTTCAGAGAACAAAGTCCCCACTGACATAGTGCCAAAGGAAGATAAAGTCCTGTATTAGGAAACAAATGGAATGACAATCTAAAATTGCCATCTTATACACATTTTTCTGAAAGTAAGCCCCATTGAATACAGTAGAATTTACCTGTGAAAAGATGTGCATAGGATTGCACTGCAAGTACAGTGGGGCCTCACGTAAAGAACACCTCACGTAAAGTATGTTTCACGTAACAAACAAAAATTTATCCAGGATTCTGCTTCACATAAAGAACGTGCTTCACATAAAGAAAACATTTGTTGGCACTTGGGGCTGACACGCTGGCTGGCAGCCTGTTTAAAAAGCATCAGGGCTGCCTAGCGTACCTGCCCATAGTGAAAGTAACACTTCTGCGCTGTTCCTCCTGTGGTCGGGTGTCTGCTGGGCAGAGGGAGAGAAGAGCAGTGGAAAAAAGGGAAGCAGCTCAGAGCTAGCCAGAAGGGAGCAGGGGAGAGAGAAGCTCAGGATGGAGAGAAGGAGAAAGTGGGGAGACACTTTGAAGGTGTCTTGGATTGCAGCCTCCTAACCATGTCTACCCAGAAGTAAGCCCAATTGTGTTAAATGGGTCTTACTCCCAGGAAAGTGTCTTTAGGACTGTAGCTTAAGTAGATTTCATAAGATCATGCACATTGAATGCTTGTTTTGAATTCAATCCCAGTGTTCTGTCATCATTTTTACATCCAGTTAATGTTTTTATATGAATATTTTTGGGGTTGTGGAACCAATCATCTGAGTTTCCATTATTTCCTATGGGAAAATCTGCTTCACATAAAGAAACTGCCTCCGGAACGAATTAATTCTGTTACGTAAGGTGCCACTGTAATTAAAAATAGTCCATTCTCCTTATATGAAGGTATCAGCTGCACCACCTGAGAGGGGCTGCCTCATTCTACCAAATGGTAGATCTTGTTTAGCCTACCACGCAATGCTGGTAGGTTGTGTTTGGCCTGGTGGATCATACATTATCTACACAAGAGTTATTGTCCCCAGTTATGTTTTTCCTAACAGAAGGGGAAAACCTAGCATCTAATCTTATTAAAGGAGGATTGGTGAGCAAAAGAGAAAGAGGTCATGTTCTGGCCTGCTGCAGTCTGTGTTAGGCCTCTTTCAAATATTGCAAAAGTTATTAAAGCACCACTTGGGTAATGATGAGCTGTCTTACCTAATTTCTCCAGGCTTCTTCTTGAGTTTCTAGTCTTGCTACACAATTTGTATAATCCATCGCATAACCGGTGTCTCATATTATTTCCAAATCGTACTCATCTCTCAATGAGCGTGGGCATTTCTCAGTGAATTCTTGAGAGGTTAGGGAGAGGAGGGGAGGCAAAAAGGAGGAAACACACAAATAAAGGTATAGCTCACACCAAAACAAGGGAGAGGAGAGTTGTGTCAAGAAATTACAAGAGTTGTCAAGAAAAAAATCTTGTACAAGGAGCAATTTGAAGCAATGTGTGGAATAAATATTGCTACACAATACTATGCCCAGAATAATTTATACCGAAGTGTGGACAAAGGGAAGGCAGTTAACTTTCAAAGCTGTGATAAACTATTAAAAACATATACAGTACATGCATTCTGGGAATGAGTTGGTCATGTGTTGACTGATATATCTTGTACATTATCTTGTTCATTGTTCTGAGGTAGATATACGCTTCAATGAGGACTGAAGATATTAGAGTGATAGACATCAATGCCTGAATATGTAAAGATAAATCCAGGTCTTTCTCTACTGTATAATTCAAGCAGTATTATCATATACAATAATATACAGCAGAATTATTACTTGTCTGCTTGCCTGGTTGACTGCTGGAGATGGAAAAGATGTATGAGCAATGTCCAAGGAACTATACTTACAATTGGTGATACAGATGAAGCTTGGAAAATGAAGTTTTTTTTTCCATTTGTAATTACTGTGCTAATTCTGAGCTGAGTCCAACTTTCCCCATCATTCAGACACAGATCACAATTCACCTCAGCAACATCATCCCTATTGTTGTAACTGCCCTTTCTCTTTCCTGCTCAAACCTAACTGATGGAGGAAGCTGGGATGACAAGAAAGGGATGCTCTGTGGCCTTCATTTGGTAGAAGCAGCTGTATGGATGCTAAGAGCCCTGAGAAAAGAACTTTTTCATAGAGGGCCCGTAGTATGGAACCAGAAATCTTATACAGTTCTCGATAGTCCTTCTGTACATCAAGAGACTTTTGAATTGTTCATCTAGAAATTTTTGAGTCCTTCTGTACATCTAGAGACTTTCGAATTGTATTGTCATACTTTCTTCTATGTGTTAAAATAACAGGTTCAACTCCTTTTTATTGCAACATGCCCAGAATATGCCCAGTAGTTCATCATAACTAGAAGGAGTTCTGATACACAGATGCACTGATGCAGAGATAGCAGGTGCTAACAGAAATACTCAGAAAATTGTAGAGTTGTAATGGATCTAATAGGTTATCTAATCCAAACCCCTGCCTGTAGCTGGAAATCCTCCTACTGCATCTCCAACAGGGGACTGTCAAGCCTCTATTTGTAGATCTTCAGTAAGGAAGAGGCCACCATCTCCCTTGGCAATCAATTCCACTGCCAAACTGCCCTAACCATCGGGAACATTTTCCTGATAGCCAGACAGAATATCTTTTCATACAGTTTGTACACATTAGTTCTAGTTCTACTTTCAAGGGCAGCTGAGAACAAAAGTGTCCCTTTCCCCATATGCCAGCCCATCCAGTATTCTAAAAGTGTTATCATCAGTTACTTGAAAAGTGCTATTTATTAAAAGTGCTATTATCATCTTGCTCTGAGATGATATTGCATCCTGGGTAAGAATGAATAAAGAAGATGATGGCCATTGTGAGTTTGCATTTCAGTTTTTGCATTGCATTTCAGTTTTTGCCACCAGCAAGTTTTGTTTTCTGTATTTTTATAATTCTTAAATATTTGTTAATAAACAGTCCAATCCTAACCAGATTTTCAGCACCCATGCAACTGCAAAGCATACATGAGGTTAAGGATTAACATTCCCATATCCTGAGGAGACCTTGACTGGTCTTCTGCTAACTGGGCAAGAGGCACTCTTTCAAGTGGGGGTTCCTCTTTTATTTAGCATGAGGAGAGTAACTGGCCCTACACTGTTCTAGTAACTGGCAAGGTCTGCTCTAGTGCTGGTGTTCTTTTTGCATTTTAGATTGTGAGCCCTTTTGGGTCAGGGATTAGCTATTAAATAGCTATTCATTTTTTTCATTTTCATAGTAAACCACTTTGTGAACTTTATAGTTGAAAAGTGGAGATAGATAGATAGATAGATAGATAGATAGATAGATAGATAGATAGATAGATAGATAGATAGATAGATAGATAGATACAAACACATAATGCAGTGTATAACCTAGTAGAACAGCTGCATCAGTACTGGAAAGTTGATTAGGAATGGGCTATATTACAGAATATTTTATTGATACTGAGTAACTCCTTACTCCTTAAGAAAAGCAGGATATATATTTTATAAAATAAAGAGAAAAAACTGAGGTGAACACGAAGCAATTTCTTGAGACTCCAGTTGTCTTTTGAAGTGAAAAAAGGATTTCCAGTTGTCATTGTTATCTATTTGTTCAGATCTGCATATGGTGGTGGGTTAGGGGCGAAGCAGCCTTTTTTCCTTTTCTCTTTCTTTTTTGAAAAAAACCTATTGACTCACTTGATGCCTTGATTAATATACCTTTCCAACACAGATGTCATTACTGGCAGCATGTCAACCCTTGGCAAGCATCCCAGAGCACCATAAATCTATCAGTTGGGTGTAATGAAGATGATTTCTCACCATCTGCTTAGATCCAGCAACCAATGCACTGCTATTTTCACTGCCATCATTCCTGAAGGGGCAGTAATTTTTGGAAAGCACCCTAATATCTCTAATCTACAGTGCACTATTTTGCATTTGCTCCATCAAACCAGGTGTTGCAACTCTTCACCTGTTTACAGTACTTTTCATCCGCCCAAGCTTGGAGGCCATGGAAGAGTAGTGAATGATGGTAGCTAAAATATTTGTGACTTGAGTATTGAATAGGGTGAGATAAGCACACCATCAAGTTGAAGGGGTCACTCAGCATCTCTCAGTCTTACAAAGTGGACATAAAAAAGAAGAAACAAACAACTTACGTTACTCTGAACTTCTTCAGGGAGTGATGGGGTTGGAAATTAAAGCCAAACAAGAATGAAACATGATAGATGGCACTGAACGATGTACTTAGTAACTGTAAGACTTGCATCAGAGGTTCACATGTCCTTGGGTTCTCTTGTGGGTGGCATTCATAGAATCATAAAATCATAGAATCATAGAGTTGGAAGGGACCTAGTAGGTCATCTAGTCCAATCCCCTTCCTGCAGCAGGAAATCCCCTTAGAGCATCCCCGACTTGAAGATCCCCAGTGATGGAGAGTCCACCACCTTCCTTGGCAATCTATTCCACTGCCGAACCGCCCGAACCGTCAGGAATTTTTTCTGGATATCCAACCGGAATCTCCTCTCTTGCAATTTGTGCCCATTGGTTCTAGTCCTGCTTTCAGTAGCAGCTATGAACAAATGAGCCCCTTTCCCCCATGACAGCCTTTCAGGTATCTGAAGAGGGCAATTATGTCTCCTCTCAGCCTCCTCTTCTCCAGGCTGAACATCCCAAGTTCCCCCTTTCGTCTTAGGTTTCCCCCTTTCCTCGTAGGGTTTTCCTTCCATCCCACTGATCATTCTTGTCACTCTCCTCTGGACTTGCTCCAGTTTGGCTGCATCTTTCTTAAAGTGAGATGTCCAGAACTGAACTCAGTACTCAAGGTGAGGTCTGACCAATGCAAAATAAAGAGGAACTAGAACTTCTCGTGACTTGGAAGCTACAGTCCTCTTAATGCAGCCTAAAATGGCACTTGCTTTCCTTGCAGACACATCACACTGCTGACTCAGTGTGGGTCAGCTTGTGATCCACAGCGACTCCAAGATCCCGCTCACATGTTGTGCTGCCAATCCAAGTATCCCCCATTTTCTATCTGTATTTTTGGTTTTTATTTCCTAAGTGCAGAACCTTGCACTTCTCCCTGTTGAAATTCATTCTGTTACAGCCAAGAATTCTAGTTTATCCAGATCCTCCTGGAGGTTTCTCCCACTTTCTGATGTATTTGCTACTCCTCCCAGCTAGGTGTCATCCGCAAATTTGATCAGGCTCCCCCGAATCCCTTCCTCCATTAATGAAAATGTTAAAGAGAACCGGGCCCAAGACACTGCCTTGGGATACCCCACTTGAAACCAACCTCCAGGTTGACACAGAGCCATTTTCTAAAACCCTTTGTGTGTAGTCGTTGAACCAGTTGCAGATCCACCTAACAATTGCCATGTCTAGCCCCTATTTTTCCAACTGCCCAATTAAAATATCATGTGGGACCTTGTCAAATGCTTTTCTAAAGTCAAGATAAATGACATACACAGCATTGCCACTGTCCAGTAAGCTCGTAACCTGGAGAAAGGAGAAAGGAGATCATTTTTGTCTGGCAAGATTTATTCTTGGTAAATCCATGCTGGATTGTTTTGGTCACCAAGTACTTGTCTAGATGTGCACAAATTGTGTGTTTTATGATTTGTTCTAATATCTTCCCCGGGATTGAAGTCAAACTGACCGGTCTATAATTTCCTGGGTCTTCTTTTTTCCCCTTCTTAAAGTTTGGGACGACATTAGCCCTCTTCTGGTCCAGTGGCACTTCTCCCCTCCTCAAGGACTTCTCAAACATAGAAGTTTCTATGTTTTTTCTCAAACTTCATAGCTGCTTCTGAAAGCAGAACTAGAAATAATGGGTACAAACTGCAAGAAAGGAGATTCCGGCTGGAAATCCGGAAAAAATTCCTCACGGTGAGGGCGGTTCAGCAGTGAAACAGATTGCCAAGGGAGGTGGTGGACTCTCCCTCACTGGGGATCTTCAAGCAGAGGCTCGATGAGCACCTGTTGGAGTTGCTCTAGGGGGAATTCCTGCTGGAGGCAGGGGGTTGGGCTAGATGACCTACTAGGTCCCTTCCAACTCTATGATTCTATGATTCTATGATTCAAACATGATCAACAGAGGCTCTGCAAGGACATCTGCGAGTTCCTTAAGAACTCAAGAATGCAGCTCATCTGGTCCAAATGACTTGAATTCATTTAGGCCAGTTAAGTAGTTTCGAACCAGTTATCTATAAATCTTAATCTGTTGTTCTGCACCATCCATATTTTCATTACCTCTTAGGGGATGCAAGCACATGCCCGCATCAGCCAATGATCGTGCACCCACATTTGCATAGCCCTCCTTCCGAGAATAGACAGATACAAAGTAGGAGTAGAGCAGCTCTGCCTTCTCCTGGTTTCCAGACATCTGTTGTCCATCTTTGTCCAGGAGGAGCCCCACCCTGTAGTCTCTCCTCCTGTTCCTTTGGGCATATCTAAAGAAGCTTTTTGTTACCCTTGACTCCCCTGACCAGCCTCAGCTCATACTGAGCTTTAGCATTCCTGACCCACTTCCTACTAGACTGGACTATCTGCCTGTACTCCTCCCTGGTGATCTTACCAGTCTTCCATTCCCTATACTTCTCTTTCTTTAATTCCAGCTGATCTCCAAGTTGCTTGTGGAGCCAACCTGGTTTTTTCAGGTTTTTTCCACCCTTTTTTCATTGGAATTGTTTCTGACTGTGCTTGCAGAAGCTGCCTCTTAAGGAGCTCCCACCCATCTTGGGCCCCTCTCCCTATTAGATCATCAACCCATGGGATTCCACCTATGACTCCTCTAAGTCTGTTGAAATCAGCTTTCCTGAAATCTAATGTATAAGTTTCACTCTACACTCTTTTTATTTCCCACATTATTCTAAATTTCAGCAGCTCATGATCGCTTTCTTCTAAAGTTCCCGCCATGTTGACCCATGATGAACTGAACAGTTCATCATGATTAGTTAAGATCAGGGCAAGGATGGCCCCTCCCCTTGTTGTTTCCTCCATCTTCAGGACCATGAAGTTATCTTCCAGGTCCATCAGGAATTTATTGGAGCTTCCATGTTTGGAAGCTCATTCATTCATTCATTCATTCATGAAGAAGAAGAAGAAGATCTTATGTTCGCCAGGGAAAATGCTGTAACGTATTTGGCAAATGACATGTAGAGCAACATCCAGTGTAACTGTGGGGAGTCCTTGCTCCAGTGTAAGAACAACTTACTCTGGATTTCAATATGAATTTCCCATAGGTTTTCACCCGGTGGTATGTTAACTTCAGGTGTCTGTAAAATCTCTTATGGGCTCCCGTTGTTACTCTGGATTTGTGGGGGATGGGCTGTAATCCTAACCTCCAGATAGGGCCTTCTCAAGCCCTGGCACAAGACCAATACTGACCTGGGAGTGTCACAAAAGTGCCGTAAGTCACTTCTGTGCCACTCTTGGGGGAGGGATGGCCCACTGTATATATGTGTGTTTGCCTCCCTACATCACTATAGGAATAGGAAGCATTACTTCCCTGTAACATACTTTGTAAAAAAAATTTACCCATTTACAGTGGTACCTCCATAACAAGTGATCCACAAAAGAAGCAAAAATTTATCTAGGATTCTGCATCAGATAACAAGCGTTGCTTCACTTAAGAAGCACACTGTGTTGGCCAGCAGCCCTTTTAACTGCATGTAAAAATGATGACAAAATGCTGGAATTGAATTCAAAACATACATTCAATGTGCATGCTCCTGTGAAATCTACTTAGGCTGCGATCCTAAAGACACTTTTCTGGGAGTAAGCACAACGGAGCTTACTTCCAGGTAGATATGGTTAAGAGGCTACAATCAAAAACACTTTCCTGGGAGTAAGACCCACTTAAAACATTGGGGCTTATTTCTGAGTAGACATGATTAGGAGGCTGCAATCAAAGACACTTTCAAAGTGTCACACCACTTTCTTCTCTTCATCCTGAGACTCTCTCTCCTCTGCTCCCTTCTGGCTAGCCCTCAACTGCTTCCCTCTTCTCAACTGCTGTTCTCTCCCTCTGCCTAGCAGACTTCTGGCCACAGGAGGAACAGTGCAGTAGTGTTGCTTTTGCTATAGGCAGGCATGCAAGGCAGCCCTGACCAGTGATGAGATTCAAAGAAATTAACAACTGTTTGTATACCCATCTGGCATCCACTTTTAAATGAATATTTTTAAACTTTTTATGTCTTATCTCTCATTAACAACTGGTTCTACAGAGTAGGTGCGAACTTGCTGGAGCCCACCACTGGTCCTGATGATTTTTAATATTTTTATATGAATATTTTTGGGGTTCTGAACCAATTGTCTGAGTTTTCATTACTTCCTATGGGAAAATCTATTTCACATAAAGAGCATTTCACATAACAAGCATGCTTTTGGAACAAATTAAACTTGTTATGTGAGGCACTATTGTAAATGCATCTGACAGAAAGGAAGGAAGGAAGGATTTAATGACTAGTGACATATACCCACATCCCACATTGCAGGAGTACAGTATACCCCAATTGTGGAATTACAATACCCCCTGTACACCATCAGCCCATTGTGCAACATCCGCATTGCATAACACCACCCATTGCATAACACCACCCATTGCGCAACACCTTCCCATGCAAATCATGCCTCCATGCAACATCCCCCCTTACGTATCATCATTTTCACCCTATCCTTAGAACCCCTTTTCACCCCCTTCCAGATGGAATTTCCAAAAACCCATACTTAGTGGTTGCCTCCATCATGGAAGGAACACCCTCCCCAAATTTCATGCTTCTATATTTGGTGGTATTGGCTGGTTGTTGGTGAGAGAGTGAGTGAGTCATTCAGTCAATCAGTGGCTTTTCAGTTTAATATTTATTTATTTAAAGTTTTATTTATTTAAAATTTATTTAAAGTTTTAAATAAATAAATAAATAAGATCACTTCCCCATCTATTTGTCATGGAAACTCATAATTTTTCAATAGAGCTTGCAATATGCTAGCTATTAAGCTAGTTTATGGCAAGCTCTATTGAAAAAATGATGAGTTTCCATGATAAGTAGATGGGAAAGTGATTTTATTTATTTATTAAAAACAGCCTAGGAGTGGGACTTCCAGTTGAGAGATTCCAAGCTGCACGCTCAGAGTTGGAGCTCCTTTATCTTACTTTTTTCCCTAAAATTAACTCCCTTTTTCTTTTATTTAAGATAGCTGACTTTCTCCAGCCTCCCACTTCCCTGTGCTCATTTTGTTTACTGATAAGACTCTTTGAAACCTAACTTTATGAGCAACCATCTGGACTTTGCCAGAGCTACCCTTGGAACAGTGGTGGGTCCAGCCTGCCCCAACAACCGGTTCTCCGGAAGTGGGCGGGGCCAGGGTGGGTCGGGGGGCCAGGGGGGGTCAGGGGGCAGGGCGGGGAGGGTACGCCACCTTAACCCTTAGTTTACAAAAAAAATGTATCACTTGTGATGGCATCAATCAGTATTAAGCCCCTGAGTTCAGTGATTTATTCCTATGCATTATACTTTGTTATGCTCTCAGGGGGAATGTGAACAAATAAGAACACAAATAAGAACATAAAAGCATAAGAAAAGCCTCCATTGGATCACACCAAAGACCCATCTAGTCCAGCTTCTTGAATCACACAGCAGCCCACCAACTGCCTCAGGGAGCACATATGACACTTGCATCCAGGTGCCTAAGTACCAGCAGACACTACCACAAGTTTCACTGGTGGTACTCATACCACTGGTTGAGAAACACTGATCTACAGTTTAGGACCAGAGTCTGTGATGTCCATCTGCAGTTTGAGGTTTGCCTCTAAGCCACTACTTAAGGCTACAATCCTGTCCACACTTTCCTGTAAGTAAACTCCATTGAATATAATAGGACTTCTGAGTAGTCAAGCAAAGGACTGAGCTCTCAGTAACCATCCTTTGGCTGCAATCCTATTCACTTTCCTGAAAGTAAGCTCCACAGACTCTAATGGGACTTACTTCTGAGTGCCAAGAATAGGATTGGGCTCTAATGCTGCACTCCTCTGCACTCTTTCCTGGGAGTAAGCTTCATAGATTGAAATGGGATTAACTTTTGAGTAGTCAGGCACAGGATTACAATCTCTTAGTAACCAGCTTCTTTCCAGGGAGCAAGCTTCACTGTTATAATGGAACTTACTTCTGAGTAGACAATGATTGGGCTTTGAGGCTACACTCCTATCCTCACAGGGGAGTAAAATTTACTGATTTTAATAGGATTTACTTCAGAGTAGGCAGTGGACTGGGCTCCTGGGGGGGCAGGATGGGAACTGCATGCTGCCTTATAAGGAAAAGGAGGACAATGAAGATTTTTTCCCAGGCAGAAGAGTGAAAAGAGGACCTGTCCTCGGAAAAAATAAAATTTATGAGAAGGCTGCATGCTGCCTGCTTATAAGGAAAAGGAGAACAATGAAGATTTATTGTGGTCCTGGAAAAAAGTATGTATAATAAGAAGACTCCATGTTGCCTGCTCATAAGGAAAAGGAGGAGTAAAAAGAGGACCTGTCCTGGGAAAGGAGGACATATGGTCACTCAGTACTTGCTTTTGAGCAGGCATGCAGAGTATTGGGGTCTGATGCTCAAATCCTATCCACGCCTACCTAGTAGTAAGCTCCATTGACTAGGATGGTACTTGCATGCATGGATGCCTCCAGTAAATGGAGAGAGAAGAGCAGCCACTCAAAGGTCCTCCCTCTTTCCCTCCCACCTCAAGAATTTTTAGTAATGCAGACACAATTGGAGGAATTAGAGGGCTCATTTGCATGGACTACCTTTGCAAAAACAGGAAAATACCTCTCCAAAACTTGCTGGAAATAAGGTTTTTAAGCAAAATAAGATGTTTAGCAGAGAGGGGCTTCCTTCTAGGCCATCAAAGCAGAAATTGTTTCTCACACTCAATGTAGAATGTAGAATGTAGTGGTTTTAGACAACCACTTAGCATGGGAGAATTTAAGCTCTTAATGGGAGCCTGTTTGAATGATATCTTTTGCATGTGGTTAGCAAAGTAATTAGGAGGGGGAGGTTTGCTTGCCAGGGAACTCCTGGCTGCTTGACTTGCATGTAAGGTGTTTGTGTTTTAAAAAATACCCTTAGGGAGGGGGAGGGAGGGAGAGAGAGCCCTCTCAGAAGGGGAGGGAGTTGAGCTTCCTCTGGCAAGACAGACCCAAAGGTCCTTTAAGAGAAATTCAAACACATTTGCATGCAGTTCAAAGATGATGGGCTCCCAATTAACAACTGGTTCGCTAACGTCAGCCCCCAATTAACAACAGGTTCTACAGAACCGGTGCGAACCTGCCTCAGCCCACCTGTGCCTTGGAACAGTCATGCATTTGAGCCTCTCTTTGTTGTGTGTAAGCAATTTGCTAATTGTTATCCCCTCTATTGAACAAATGGGGATAAAAAGGACCCTTTCTCCTGGACTTGCTGAAGTTAATTCCGAGACTCCGAGTCTCAAGCAAACAAGGGTTGAGAAGTTTTTTCCTTTCTTCTCACCCCCCAGATGCCGAGGCTGTTTTGCTGGGCACTCCTCCCCTCCTCCCAGGATTCCAACTCAGAACCATCTGCTCCCCCTACAAGCCCTTTTGGAATTTGTCAACAACAGCCTCCTGCATCTTCTCCTGCTTCTCATCAGCTTAGTGACTTTGATAATCTGGCTCTCCAGCATTCACTCATGGTTTCATCTATGATCAACCTGGTTTTTACTCACTTTCAGAAAGTTGTGAGTTTCCTGAACAAACTCTTAAAGGGTCCCCGTTCTGTTTCTTCCCTTCTGCACTCAAAGATGGCTCCTCAGAATCCTCAGGTCTCACAAACTTCATACAACTCATCTTTACCTGCTCATTCCAATTGCTCCTTCTCCGTGGGACAGCTGGACAGGACATCCACTTTGGTTTATGACCCTAACTCTATTGCCATCACGGTACTAGAAATACCGTGACTGGAGCAAACCATCTTTAGCCAAATGTCATCTTGCTCTGTTATCAAAAATTAAATTGTCTCTTGTAGACCTTGTCTTAGATGGGCTCATGGGACAGCAGAATCCTTCAGTGCCTGGACCAAGCAAAGCGATGTGACTGATCTTCTCCATAAGCTATCTCAGACCGATTCCCCCTCTTTAACTGTCTCTGTTTAGGAGTCCTTAGTTAAATCCTTGGTTCAATCTCTGGGTCAGCCTCAACCTCTCTCCACTGGTTTTCATTCTCTTTCTTGGTTTGATATGAACGGCTGGATGGCTAAAAATCATATCAGACAATTCTTTCTTGCAGTCTCCTGTAACTCCTCCCCTGAACTGCTTAAAACCTATTTTAACCTAAAAAATCATGCCGTTCTCTATTTGAATACAAAAGATATTCATATGCCCAACAGAACTGGAATCTTCTTTATGACTCAATTCATTCTAATAATCATAAACTCTTTTGGTCCCTTGCCTTTTGCTCCATTTCCCGCTCTGCCCCAACCTTATCTATCCCAATTTCTTCTTCCACTTGGTCATCTTACTATACTAATGTTTTTTCCACTCCAATACCTCCCATGAATTATCCCCTTCCTCCCCCTCACCTATTAGATTGGCCCCCTGTTTATCCAGACAAAATCATTGAGCTTATCCATTCGCTTAAGTCTGGGAAAGCTCCTGGCCCAGATGCAATTCCCCCTGAGTTTCTTATCAAAAATACTTCTTGGTGGTCCTCTCTCTTGACCAACCTTTTCACCATGATCAACAAGTCGGGTCTTATTCCTGGCTCCTGGTTAACCACTATAATTGCTCCAATTTACAAGAAAGGTGACCCAGCTCTTCCCTGCAACTACAGTCTTTTATCCTTTTCTGATAAGCTGTACTCCAGATTCTTACTCAAGAAACTCACCTCCTGGGCAGAAAGCAATGGTCTTTCTACCAGAGAACAAATTGGCTTCCGCCCAGGTGCATCAACCCTTGATCACATTTTTACTCTTTCTTTTCTTGTTAGCAAATATTCTGAAACTCATTGTGCTAAACTCTACTTGGCATTTATTGACCTCAGAGGAGCTTTCAACTCCATAGACAGGAATAACCTATGGAAAAAATTTGCGGATTGGAAGATTGATCCTCATCTTCTTTTTCTCATACAGCAGCTCCACTCCTCTAATACTTGCCGCATCTGTTGGGACCACACTGGCTCCCTGTCCAAAGATATTCCCATTAACAAAGGCATCAGGCAAGGCTGTACCCTGGCCCCTCTCTTATTTAATCTTTACCTAGCTGACCTTTCCCCCTTCCTTCTTTCTTTGGCCTCCCTCCCTTATACCCTTTCTTTTATATGCCGATGACAGCGTTTTGCTTTCTCTCTCCAAACATGGTCTCCGCAAACTCCTTGCAACGTTTCACAAGTACTGCCTTACCAATCATCTATCCATCAACCCTGAAAAAACCAAAATGTTTTTTCTAAATCCTGGGCCCCGTCTCTGTGGAAAATCCACAATCTCAACTTTCCACAAGTACGATCACTTAGGTATCTAGGCATTACATTTCATCACCGTCACACCTGGACTCTCCAGCATCAATCAGCCGTCTCATCAGGCCTTTTGTCCCAAAACGCTATTGCTAGATTTTTCTTTAACAAAGATAATTGGTACGTGTCCGCTACTATCCAGGCACTCCAACTCAAAACTGTCTCCCAGTTATTGTACGGAGTACCAGTCTGGATTGAAGCTGTTAATGCTGATCTAGACAAGTCAATTGCCAAAGTTTTTAGAAAGATTCTTCAGATTCCACATTTAATTAGGCTGTCCACAATTGTACTAGATTTGGGTATGCATCTTCCTTCCACCTCCGCCTGGGCCTCTACATTCAAGTTTTGGTTAAAGCTTCATCCTAGTTCCATCTTATAGGACCTCATTAAGGATTTGCACCTATCCAATTGGTTCAAAATTGTTGATGCTAAACTTTTAGGCCTTGGTCTTTCCCCGGAAATTTTAGCTGATATGGACCTCCCAAAAGCTTACCACATTATTAAGCTCAAACCGTGGGAGCAGGAAACCGAGATCTTACTCGCTAATCTCAACTCAACCTGTTCTCTCTCTTTCTTTGGTCTACTTCCTTCATTTGGTCCTCCGGCGAATTACTTTTCCCTTCTGACTGATCCCAACAAAAGGATGGTATTTCTGCCTACTAGGTTAAATATTTTTCCATCATCCTACCATCTTGGAAGATTTTCTAACACGCCTCAGCAGAACAGACTTTGCCCATTCTGCTTACTCGAACCTGACTCCATTGACCACATTCTACTTCACTGTCCTGCTCACCTTGTTCCTAGATCCACTTTTCTTTCCCCCTTTCTCTCATCCCTTCCTTCCTCCCAGGCTGATCCCTTACCAATCCTTCTAAGCGACTTCTCTCCTTCTATTACAAACCTTGTGGCAGATTATATGTTAGCAGTTTTTGTTGCCAACCGTAATTCCCAGCCTCTCCCTCCCTAGGTATAGATTCTGATAACCTTTTCCTTCCTTATATTTGCTGTTAATTCTTATTATTAATGCCAATAAAGGTTATGTTGTTGTTGTTAAGCTAGTAGTGGAGCATAGGTTGATTCTGGATGAAGCTGTACTTGCTTTTTAGAGAGCATTTGTAGTTTAGGGATTCTTCTGGTTCTGTTTTTATTCTTGGCTGTCGAAATTTCAGTGACTCATGCACTGGTAGCATCAAGGTTGGAGTAGCTCACTATGGAGTCTGTGGGATTGACCATAGAGACTGTTTAGAAAGTTCATTTACTTCATAATGTCGCAATGAGGTTATAAATGGGAGTTAGAGGATGCAACTAAATTGTTGTCCTATTATATTATTTCCCTTGCCTGACTATAGGGCCTGATTAGTCTATAATTTCCCACGTCTTCTTTTTTCCGCTTCTTAAAGATTGCGACTACATTCACCCTCTTCCAGTCCTGTGGCACTTCTCCACTCCTCAAGGATTTCTCAAAGATGATCGAGAGGCTCTCCATGTTCCTTAAGAACTCTAGGATGTAGCTCATCCAGTCCAAATGACTTGAATTCATTTAGGCCAGTTAAGTCGTTATGAACCATTTTTCTGTCAATCTAATCTGCTACTCAGCACCATCCATGTTACTACTACCTCTTTGGGGATGCAAGCATCAGCACCCAATGCACAGCAACACCCCATGCGCATTTGTCCCCCATGGGCATTAGTACCCCATGTGCAACTTCCCCCCATGCGCAGGTTCCCCCATGCACAACTTCCCCCATCTGCATCAACACACCATGCGCATCAGCACTCCATGTGCATCAGTCCCAAATGCAAAATTTCCCCTGTGTGCATCAGTCCACCATGCACAACATCCCCATGCGTATCAACACCTCATGCACATCAGTCTCCCATGTGCAACATCCCCCATGCACATCAGTCCCCCGTGTGCAACTTTCCCCCATGCGCATCAGTCTCCCATGCACAACTTCTCCCATGAGGATCAACACCCCATGCGCATTAGTCCCCCATGTGCATCAGTCCCCCATGTGCAACTTCCCCATGCACATCTTTTCCCATGTGCAACATCCCTCATGCACAATATTTCCCCATGAGCAACATCCCCATGCACATCAACACCCCATGCGCATCAGTCCCCATGCGCAACTTCCCCCATGCACACCAGTCCCCCATGCGCAACATCTCCCATGCACAGCATCCTCCTCAGTGCAAGCTCTTTCTCCTAACAACTTTCCCCCAGTGCACCAGGCTCCAAATTGGCTTAATGTTATTCAGTCTCCCATGTTAAGTATAGGACAAAAAGATGTTGCAGCCCTTTTCAGGCCCTTAAGGATTAAATTTCTCCATATGGGATCTTGGCTGGTGTTCATGTGACAGAAGGAACTCCCTCCCCAAATTTCATGCTTCTAGGTCCAGGGGTGGGGGCGGAATGTTGATGAGTCATCAATTCTCCAATGCACAGTATAGAGAGGAAAACACATTGCGCCCCTTTTCATCCCCTTCTGGTTGGAAGTTCCAAAAACCAGTTTTAAGTGCACCCCTCCATCACGGAAGGAACAACCACCCCAAATTTCACACTTCTAGGCTCAGCGGTTTTGGCAGGGCGGTGATGAGTGAGTCAATGAGCGAGTCAGTGAGTGAGTCAGTCAGTGACTTTTCTCTTTTTTATATATAGAATATAGATAGATCAATAGACAATGACAGGACAGTTCTGCTTCAGTTCTGCTTCAAGGGAACTACACATCCCTTGATTGTTGTGGATGAACAGTTGGTGCTGACATGTGGAAAAGCTTTCTCTATGGTGGCATCAATTGTGGACATCCGCTGGGAAATATTTGCGCACTTCTCCACCAAATTTGCTTCACAGAGAAACCAACATGTTTTCTTTTTACCAGGCATTTGGTTTCAGTTGAGCTTGCCTCTGGTCTTGAAGAAGTGTTGTTCCTGATGTTTTGATTATATTATTTTGCTTTGATTGTATTGTTTTCATTTTGATTTTGTGAGCTACTTTGAAGCTCTAATGCAGGGGTCCTCAAACTATGGCCCGTGGGCCCGATCCGGCCTGCCGGCCTTTTGGAGGTTTTGGGGGTGCTTTGTGGGCACTGGGGGCAGTTCAAGACTGCCGCAGCGAAGATCTGCCAGTTGGGGCAGCCCTTGCAAAGGAAGAGAGCCCTTCTGGGCTCCGGGATTTGGGAAGCTTCAAGCTGGCCCTTTAAATCTTTTTTTTTTTTTAATGTTGCTCACGCAGCTGGAGCTGCATGCACCTCCTTCCGCTCTCTCGCAGCCACCCCAGCCAGCAGGGGCTTCAGGCTAGAGCGCATGCCTCTCGCCTCTCGCTGCCCTCTCGTGGCTGCTCCAGCTTCGAGGGGCCCAGCTTGAGACTGGTGCATGAGCCTCCTGCCACTCCCTCATGGCTGCCCCAGCTGGCAGGGGCTTGCAGTTGTTGCGCACACCTCCTGCCACCCTCTCGCTGCCATCCCAGCTGCCAGGAGCTTACTTCTAAGTAGATAAGCAGAGAGCTTGGCTATTAAGGCCACACTCCCATCCAGACTTTCCTGGGAGTAAGCCCCATTGACTCTAATGGGCCTTACCTCTGAGTAGACATGCAAGGGGCTGGGCTTTCTTTCATGGGAGTAAGCCCCACTGACTCTAATGGGCCTTACTTCAGAGTAGACCAGATGAGAAACACAAAATTCCTGAATGGCAAGCCAAAAATTGAGGTGAGCTTGTGTTTGTGTGTGTGTATGAATGCATGTGTTTGTGTGTGAAAGTGCATGGTGTACATGTCAGTGCATGTCACTGCTATTCCTTGTGTTGCTGCAAATTGCTTTGAGGCATCTTACATGTCTGGGTCAGAATCATGTATGGTCTTCAATTTTAAATTGAATTTTTAAAATTGTTGAAATTAAGTACAGGAAAGCAATACAAGTATTTTTGCTTCATTTTAACATGTCCTACATTTTGTCCTACATTTTTGGGGTGTCCTACAAATTTTTTAAGTAGGTAGGAATTTTTAAGTGGGCATGTACTGTGTCACAGGCGCGGGGCATGGCTTGCCAGGAAAAAGCTACAGTCTGGCCCCCAACAGTGTCTGAGGGACTGTGAACTGGCTCCATGTTTAAAAAGTTTGAGGACCCTTGCTGTAATAAGACGAGGGAAGATGTGTGTAAACATTATAAACTAGCAAAATGCGTACCCATGTTGTGGAAGTAAAATTTTCCCGTATGCCATTCCACCCATATGCATAAACACCCTTTTCTCAACTTCCTCATGTGCAACTTCCCCATGCACATCAACCCCCCCATGCGCAACAACCCCCCGTGCACATCAACCCACATGCACAACCTCCCCTCATGCGCATCAAACCCCCATGTGCATTAACCCCCATATGGGCCTCTTCCCCATGTGCAACTTTCTCCCATGTGCATCAACCCCCATGAGCAACTTCCCCATGCACATCAACCCCCATGCACATCAACCCCCATGCGCATCAAAGCCCTGCATGTGCACTTTCCCCATGCGCAACTTTCTCCCATGTGCGTCAACACCCCATGTGCAACTTCCCCATGTGAAACTACACCCATGTGCAACTTTCCCCATGAGCAACTTCCCCTATGTGCATCAACCAAAATGAGCAACTTTCCACATGCGCATCAACACCCCATGCGCATCAATCCCCCCATGCGCATCAACAATCAATGTGCATCAACCCAATGCGCAAATTCCCCCATGCGCATCAACACCCCATGCGCATCAACCCCCCATGAGCAACTTCCCCATGTACATAAACCCCCATGCGCAACATCTCCTCAATCGCTACTTCCACCCATGTGCATCAAGCCCCCATGCGCAACTTTCCCAACGCGCATCAACCCCCATGCACAAATTCCCCTAGGTGAATCAACTCACACGCGCAACTTCCCCTTGCAAAACTTCCCTCCATGTGCAAATTCCCTCCATGCACAACTTCCCTCATATGCAACGTCAACCATGTGCAAATTCCCCCATGCACAACTTCCCTCAAGTGCAACTTCCCAAGTGCAACTTCCCCCCAAGAGCAACTTCACCTCATGCTCAACATCCCACATCCACTCATGTGCAACATTCCCCATGCGCAACTTCCCCATGCGCAACTTCCCACATCCACTCATGTGCAACATTCCCCATGCGCAACTTATCCCCATGCGCAACTTTCCCCATGCGCAACTTCCACTCATGCACAACTCCACCTCATGCGCAACTTCCCCATGCGCAACTTCCCCTTATGCACAACTTCCGCCATGAGCAACTTCCCCCATGCGCAACTTCTCCTCATGCACAACTTTTCCCATGAGCAACTTTCCCCATGGGCAACTCTCCCCATGCTCAACTTCCTCCCATGTGCAAATTCCCCCATGTGCAACTTAACCCATGCGCAACTTCCTGTCATGCGCAACTTCCCCTTATGCGAAACTTCCCCCTGCACAACATCACCATGCGCAACTTCCCCCATACTCAACTTCCCCTCATGTGCATCTTACCCCAAAACGCAACTTCCCCCAAGAGCAAATTCTCCCATGCGCAACATTCTCCAATGCTCAACTTCCCTCACACACAACTTCCCCATGCGCAACTTTCCCTCATGCACATTCCCCATGCGCAACTTTCCCCATGCGCAATTTCCACTCATGTGCAACTTCCCCCAATGCGCAACTTCCCCCATGCTCAACTTTCCCCACGCACAACATCTCCCATGTGCAAATTCCCCTCATGATCAACTTCCACTCATGCGCAACTTTCACCATGCAAAACTTCCTTCCATGCGCAAATTCCTCCAATGCGCAACTTACCCCATGCGAAAATTACCCCATGCGCAACTTATCTCCATGCGCAACTTCCCCATGCGAAATTTTCCTATACGCAACTTCCCCTCATGTGCAACTTCCCCACATGCGCAAGTTCCCCCATGCACAACATCACCTCTTGTGCAACTTACCCTCATGCGCAGCTTCCACCATGGGTATATTCCCCTCATGCGCAACTTTCCCTCATGCTCTGCTTCCACTCATGCTCAATTTCCCCCATGCACAATTTTCCCCCATGAGCAACTTCCTCCATGCGCAACTTCCCCTCATGCACAACGTTTACCATGGGCAACTTTTCCCATGTGTAACTTTCCCCATGCATAACTTCCTCCCATGCGCAACTTCCCCCAGTGCGCAGCTTTCCCTATAAGCAACTTCCCTTCATTTGCAAATTCTCCCATGTGCAACTTTCCCCATGTGCAACTTCCCCATGTACAACTTTCCCCACATGCAACTTCCTCCCATGCGCGAATTCCCCCAAGCGCAACTTACCCCATGAACAACTTACTCCCATGCACAACTTCCCCCACGTGCAACTTTCCCCATATGCAACTTCCCCTCATGCGCAACTTCCCCCATGCGAAACTTCCCTTCATTTGCAACTTCTCCCATGTGCAACTTTCCCCATGCGCAACTTACCCCATGAGCAACTTACTCCCATGCACAACTTCCCCCACGTGCAACTTTCCCCATATGCAACTTCCCCTCATGCGCAACTTCCCCCATGCGAAACTTCCCTTCATTTGCAACTTCCCCCATGCACAACTTCCCCCATGCGCAACTTCCCCCATGCAAAACTTCACATCATGGGCAACTTCCCCCACGCACAACTTCCCCTCATGCGCAACTTCCCACATGGGAAATTTCCCCCATGCACAAATTCCCCTCTTGCGCAACTTCCCCCCTGCCCAACTTCCCCCATACTCAACTTCCCTTCATGGGCAACTTCCCCTCATGGGCAACTTCCCCGCATGCGCAACTTCCCCCATGCGCATCTTCCCCTCATGTCCATCTTACCCCCAAGCGCAACTGCCCCCCAAGCGCAACTAACCCCAAGAGCAAATTCCCCCATGTGCAACTTTCTACAATGCTCAACTTCCATCATACACAACTTCCCCCATGTGCAACTTTCCCTCATACTCAACATTCCCGATGTGCAACATTCCCCATTCGCAACTTACCCCATGCACAACTTTCCCCATGTGCAACTTATCCCATGCGCAAATTACCCCATATGCCACTTCCCAATTGCGCAACTTTCCCCACGCGAAACATCCCCCATGTGCAAACTCCCCTCATGTGCAAATTCCCTTCAATGGATAACTTCCACCATGCTCAACTTCCCCTCAAGCTCAATTTCCCCTCATGCGCAACTTCCCCACATGCGCAAGTTCCCCCATGCACAACATCCCCTCTTGTGCAACATCCGCCATGCGTAACTTTCCCCATGCGCAACTTCCCCATGTGCAACTTTCCCCACGTGCAACTTCCTCCCATGCACAAATTCCCCCATACGCAACTTACCCAATAAGCAACTTACCCCCATGCACAACTTCCCCCACACACAACTTTCCCCATATGCAACTTCCCCTCATGCGCAACTTCTCCCCATGCGAAACTTCCCCTCATTTGCAACTTCTCCTTTGTGCAGCTTTCCCCATGTGCAACTTCCTCCCATGCGCAAATTCCCCCATGCGCAACTTACCCTATGAGCAACTTACCCCAATGCACAACTTCCCCCACGTGCAACTTTCTCCATACGCAACTTCCCCCATGCGCAACTTCCCCCCATGCAAAACTTCCCCCATGTGCATCAGTCGCCCATGGACAACACCCCCAAGCACAACTTTGCCCCATGCGCAACTTCCCCTCATGCACAACGTCCCCTATGAGCAATGTCCCCCATGAGCAACTTTCCGCTCATGCGCATCATCCCCCCATGTGCAACATTCCCCCATGCGCAGCTTCCCCATGCGCATCATCACCTATGCTCATCATTCCCCCATGCGCATCAGTCGTCCATGGACAACTCCCCCCATGCGCAACTTCTCACCGTGTGAAACTTTCCACTTGTGCATCAACCCCTACGCACAACATTTCCCCATGCACAACATTTCTCCATGTGCATCATTCCCCATGCGCATCTTTCCTCCATGCTCAACTTTCCACCATGCGCAACTTTCCCCCATGCTCAACAATCCTCATGCGCAACTCCCCCCATGTGCATCATCCCCATGTGCAACTTCCCCCGATGCGCATCATCCTCCATGTGCAACTTCCCCCATGCACAACTTCCCCCCATGCGCAACTTCCTCCCATGCCAATGGGGGGTACTCCCTTGCCAGTGCAACTGGCAACTTCTCCCATGTGCAACTTCCTCCCATGCGCAAATTCCCCCATGCACAACTTCCCCCACGCGCAACTTTCCCCATACGCAACTTCCCCCATGCGCAACTTCCCCCCATGCAAAACTTCCCATCATGAGCAACTTCCCCCATGCACAAATTCCCCTTTTGCGCAACTTCCCCCCTGCCCAACTTCCCCTCATAGGCAACTTCCCCGCATGCGCAACTTCCCCCATGCGCATCTTCCCCTCATGTCCATCTTACCCCCAAGCGCAACTGCGCAACTAACTCCAAGAGCAAATTCCCCCATGCGCAACTTTCTACAATGCTCAACTTCCATCATACACAACTTCCCCCATGTGCAACTTTCCCTCATGCTCAACATTCCCGATGTGCAACATTCCCTATTAGCAACTTATCCCATGCGCAACTTATCCCATGCGCAAATTACCCCATTTGCGCAACTTTCCCCACGCGAAACATCCCCCATGTGCAAACTCCCCTCATGTGCAAATTTCCGTCAATGGAAAACTTCCACCATGCGCAACTTCCCCTCATGCTCAACTTCCTCTCATGCGCAACTTCCTCCCATATGCAAATTCCTCCAACTTACCCCATGCACAACATTCCCCATGCGCAACTTACCCATGCACAAATTACTCCATGTGCCACTTCCCAATTGCGCAACTTTCCTCACACGCAACTTCCCCCATGTGCAAATTCCCCTCCTGTGCAACTTACCCTCATGCACAACTTTCACCATGCACAACTTCCCCTCATGCGCAACTTACCCTTATGTGCAACTTACCCTTATGTGAAACTTTCCCTAATGCACAACTTCCCACATGTGCAAATTTTCCCGATGCACAACTTCCCCCGAGCGCAACTTCCCCTCATGTGTAACTTCCCCCATGCGCAACTTCCCCCATGCTCAACTTACACTCATGCGCAACTTACCCTCATGTGCAGCTTCCACCTATGGGCATATTGCCCTCATGCGCAACTTCCCCTCAAGCTCAAACGCTCCTCATGCGCAAATTCCCCCAAGTGCAATTTCCCCCCATGCGCAACTTCCGCTCATGTGCAATGTTTGCCATGCGCAACTTTCCACATGCGTAACTTTCCACATGCGCAACTTCCTCCCATGCCCAACTTCCTCCAATGCGCAATTTAACCCATGCGCAACTTATCCAATGCGCAACATACCACCATGCGCAACTTCCCCAATGCGCAACTTTCCCTATACGCAAATTCCCCTAATGCGCAATTTCCCCCCATGCGCAACTTCCCCCATGTGCAAATTTCTCTATGCACAACTTCCCCCAATCGGAACTTCCCCTCATGCGCAACTTCGCCCTACGCGCAACTTTCCCCCATGCTCAAAGTCAACTCATGCGCAACCTCCCAACATGTGCACCTTCCCCCAGACGCAACATCCCACATGCTCAACTTCCCCTCATGCCGAACTTCCCCTGATGCGTATCTTCTCCCTACGAGCAAATTCCCCCATGCTCACCATCAACTAATGCGCAACCTCCCACCCTGAGCAGCTTGCCCCAGGCGCAACTTCCCACATGCTCAACTTCCCCCTCATGCCGAACTCCCCCTCATGCCGAACTTCTCCTCATATGGAACATTTCCCAAGCTCATCTTCCCCTCATGTGCAACTTCCACCCATGCTCAACTTCCCCTCATGCGCAACTTCCCCTCATGCGCAACTTACCCTCATGTGCAACTTCCCCCATGCTCAACTCCCCCTCATGCGCAACTTCCCACATGCGCAAATTTTCCCCATGCACAACTTCCCTCAAGCGCAACTTCCCCTCATGCGAAACTTCCCCTCATGTGCAACATCCCCATGCTCAACTTACCCTCATGCGCAAATTCCCCCATGTGCTATTTTCCCCATGCTCAACTTCCTCATGTACAACTTCCGCTCATGCGCAACATTTATTATGCACAACTTTCCCCATGCGTAACTTTCCACCTGCGCAACTTCCTCCCATGCTCAATGTCAACTTTCCACCTCCCAACTTCCTCCCCCAAGCGGAACTTCCCCTCATGCGCAACTTCGCCCTAAGTGCAACTTCCCCCATGCTCAACGTCAACTCATGCGCAACCTCCCCCCATGTGCAGCTTCCCCCAGGCGCAACAACCCACATGCTCAACTTCCCCTCATACTGAACTTCCCCTCATGTGGAACTTCTCCTCATATGGAACATTCCCCATGCGCAACTTCCCTCATGTGCAACTTTCCCCATACTCAACTTCCCCTCATACACAATTTCCCCTCATGCAAAATTCCCCCATCAGCAACTTCCCCTCATGCACAACTTACTCTCACGCGCAACTTACCCTCATGTGCAACTTCCCCCATGCGCAACTTCCCCATGAACAAATTTCTCCATGCACAACTTCCCATAAGCGCATCTTCCCCTCATGTGCAACTTCCACCCATGCTCAACTTCCCTTTATGCGCAACTTCCCCTCATGCGCAACTTCCCCTCGTGCGCAACTTCCCCTCATGCGCAACTTATGGGCACCTTACCCAATGAGCAACATACCCCCATGCACAACTTACCCAATGTGCAGCTTTCCCTATGCATAACTTCCCCTAATGCGCAATTTCCCCTCATGTGCAACTTCACCACATGCGCAAGTTTCCCCATGCACAACATCCCCTCTTGCGCAATTTCCCCCATACGTAACTTCCCCCATGCGCAACTTCCCTCATGCGCAACTTTCCCCATACTCAACTTCCCCTCATACACAATTTCCCCTCATGCAAAATTCCCCCATCAGCAACTTCCCCTCATGCACAACTTACTCTCACCCGCAACTTATCCTCATGTGCAACTTCCCCCATGCACAACTCCCCCTCATGCGCAACTTCCACATGCACAAATTTTCCCCAAGCACAACTTCCCCCAAGCACAACTTCCCCTCATGCGTAACTTCCCCTCATGTGCAACTTCCCCCCATGCTCAACTTACCCTCGTGCAAAATTCCCCTCATGCGCACCTTACCCTCGTGCGCAACTTTCCCCCATGTGCAACTTCCCCCAAGTGCAACTTCCCCTCATGTGCAACTTTCCCTCATGCGCAACTTCCCTCCATACTCAACTTTCCCGATGCACAATTTCCTCCCATGTGCAACTTCTTCATGTTCATCCCCAAATTCCCCTCAAGTGCAACTTCCCCTCATGTAAAACTTCCCCCATAAGCAGATTTCCCCATGCTCAACTTCCCTTCATGTGGAACTTCCCTTCATGCGCAACTTCCCCCATGTGCATCTTCCCCTCATGCGCAACTTCCCCTCATGTGCAACTTCCCCCTTGCGCAACCTCCCCCATGCGCAACTTTCGCCATGCGCAACTTCCTCCCGTGCGAATATTCCTCCACTGTGCAACTCACCCCATGCGAAACTTACCCCATGCGCAACTTATATCCATGCGCAACTTCCCCATGCGCAAATTTCCCTATACGCAACTTCCCCTCACGAGCAACTTCCCCACATGCGCAAGTTCCCCCATGCACAACATCCACTCTTGTGCAACTTCCCCATGCGGAACTTCCCCCCATGCGCAACTTCCCCATGTGCAACTTGCCCCATGTTCAACTTCCCCTCATGTCTAAATTCCCCTCATGCACAATTTCCCCCTTGCGCATTTTCCCCTCATGTGCAAATTCCACCCATGCTCAATTTCCCCTCATACACAACTTACCCTCATGTGCAACTTCTCCCATGCTCAACCCCCTCACGTGCAACATTCCCACATGCATAAATTTTCCCCATGCACTTCCCCCAAGCGCTACTTCCCCTCATGCGTAACTTCCCCCATGCGTAACTTCCCCCATGCGCAACTTCCCCCATGCTCAACTTACCCTCATGCGCAACTTACCCTCATGCGCAGCTTTCCCCATGGGCATATTCCTCTCATGTGCATCTTCCCCTCTAGCTCAACTTCCCTTCATGCGCAAATTCCCCCATGCGCAATTTTCCCCATGCGCAACTTCCTCATGTGCAAATTCCGCTCATGTGCAACGTTTATCATGCGCAACATTCTCAATGCGTAGCTTTCCACCTGCGCAGCTTCCTCCAATGCGCAACTTAACCCATGCGCAACTTACCCAATGCACAACATCCCCCCATGCGCAACTTACCCAATGCGCAACTTTCCCTATACGCAACTTCCCCTAATGCACAATTTCCCCTCATGCGCAACTTCCCCACATGCGCAAGTTCCCCCATGCACAACATCCCCTCTTACACAATTCCCCCATGTGTAACTTCCCCCATGCGCAACTTCCCTCATGCGCAACTTCCACCATGCTCAACTTCCCCTCATGGTAATTTCCCCATCCTCAACTTCCCCTCATGCACAACTTACTCTCACGCGCAAATTCCCCTCATGCACAATTTCCCCCTTGCGCATTTTCCCCTCATGTGCAAATTCCACCCATGCTCAATTTCCCCTCATACACAACTTACCCTCATGTGCAACTTCTCCCATGCTCAACCCCCTCACGTGCAACATTCCCACATGCATAAATTTTCCCCATGCACTTCCCCCAAGCGCTACTTCCCCTCATGCGTAACTTCCCCCATGCGTAACTTCCCCCATGCTCAACTTACCCTCATGCGCAACTTACCCTCATGCGCAGCTTTCCCCATGGGCATATTCCTCTCATGCGCATCTTCCCCTCTAGCTCAACTTCCCTTCATGCGCAAATTCCCCCATGCGCAATTTTCCCCATGCGCAACTTCCTCATGTGCAAATTCCGCTCATGTGCAACGTTTATCATGCGCAACATTCTCAATGCGTAGCTTTCCACCTGCGCAGCTTCCTCCAATGCGCAACTTAACCCATGCGCAACTTACCCAATGCACAACATCCCCCCATGCGCAACTTACCCAATGCGCAACTTTCCCTATACGCAACTTCCCCTAATGCACAATTTCCCCTCATGCGCAACTTCCCCACATGCGCAAGTTCCCCCATGCACAACATCCCCTCTTACACAATTCCCCCATGTGTAACTTCCCCCATGCGCAACATCCCTCATGCGCAACTTCCACCATGCTCAACTTCCCCTCATGGTAATTTCCCCATCCTCAACTTCCCCTCATGCACAACTTACTCTCACGCGCAAATTCCCCTCATGCACAATTTCCCCCTTGCGCATTTTCCCCTCATGTGCAAATTCCACCCATGCTCAATTTCCCCTCATACACAACTTACCCTCATGTGCAACTTCTCCCATGCTCAACCCCCTCACGTGCAACATTCCCACATGCATAAATTTTCCCCATGCACTTCCCCCAAGCGCTACTTCCCCTCATGCGTAACTTCCCCCATGCGTAACTTCCCCCATGCGCAACTTCCCCCATGCTCAACTTACCCTCATGCGCAACTTACCCTCATGCGCAGCTTTCCCCATGGGCATATTCCTCTCATGCGCATCTTCCCCTCTAGCTCAACTTCCCTTCATGCGCAAATTCCCCCATGCGCAATTTTCCCCATGCGCAACTTCCTCATGTGCAAATTCCGCTCATGTGCAACGTTTATCATGCGCAACATTCTCAATGCGTAGCTTTCCACCTGCGCAGCTTCCTCCAATGCGCAACTTAACCCATGCGCAACTTACCCAATGCACAACATCCCCCCATGCGCAACTTACCCAATGCGCAACTTTCCCTATACGCAACTTCCCCTAATGCACAATTTCCCCTCATGCGCAACTTCCCCACATGCGCAAGTTCCCCCATGCACAACATCCCCTCTTACACAATTCCCCCATGTGTAACTTCCCCCATGCGCAACTTCCCTCATGCGCAACTTCCACCATGCTCAACTTCCCCTCATGGTAATTTCCCCATCCTCAACTTCCCCTCATGCACAACTTACTCTCACGCGCAACTTACCCTCATGTGCAACTTCCCCCATGCTCAACTTCCCCCATGCGCAACTTCCCCCATGCTCAAATTTCTCCAGGCACAACTTTCCCCAAGTGGAACTTTCCCTCATGCGCAACTTCGCCCTAAGTGCAACTTTCCCCATGCTCAACGTCAACTCATGCGCAACCTCCCCCCATGCGCAGCTTCCCCCTGGTGCAACATCCCACATGCTCAACTTCCCCTCATGCTGAATTTCCCCTCATGCGGAACTTCTCCTCATATGGAACATTCCCCATGCGCATCTTCCCCTCATGTACAACTTCCACCCATGCTCAACTTCCCCTCATGCGCAACTTCCCCTCATGCGCAACTTCCCACATGCTCAACTCCCCCTCATGCGCAACTTCCCCTTGCGCATCTTCCCCTCATGAACAACTTCCCCTCATGTGCAACTTCCCCCATGCGCAACTTCCCCTATGCACAACTTCCCCTCATGCGCAACTTACTCTCATGTGCAAATTCCCCTCATGCTCAACTTACCCTCAAGAGCAACTTACCAGCTTCCTGCCATGCGCAACTTCCCCTCATTCTCAACTTCCCCTCATGCGCAACTTTCGCCACGCGCAACTTCATCCCGTGCGAACATTCCTCCAATGTGCAACTTACCCCATGCGAAACTTACCCCATGTGCAACTTATATCCATGCGCAACTTACCCCATGCGCAAATTTCCCTATACACAACTTCCCCTTATGCACAACTTCCCCACATGCGCAAGTTTCCCCATGCACAACATCCCCTCTTGTGCAACTTCTCCCATGCGGAACATCCCCCCATGCACAACTTCCCCCATGTGCAACTTCCCCCATGTTCAACTTCCCCTTATGTGTAACTTCCCCTCATGCACAATTTCCCCCATGCGCAACTTCCCCTCATGTGCAACTTCCCCTCATGCACAACTTACCCTCATGTGCAATTTCCCCCATGCTCAACTCCCCCTCCTGCGCAACTTCCCACTTGCGCAAATTTCCCCCATGCACACCTTCCCCGAAGCGCAACTTCCCCTCATGGGCAACTTCCCCCATGCGCAACTTCCCACTTGCGCAAATTTCCCCCATGCACACCTTCCCCCAAGCGCAACTTCCCCTCATGCGCAACTTCCCCCATGCGCAACTTCCCCTCAAGCGCAAATTCCCCTCATGCGCAACTTTCCCCATGAGCAATTTCCCACATGCGCAATTTCTCCTCATGCACAACTTCTCCTCATGCGCAACTTTTCGCACAAGCAACTTTCCCCATGCGCATCTTTCCCCATGCTCAACTTCCTCCCATGCACAAATTCCCCCATGCGCAAATTCTCCCATGCGCAACTTACCCCCATGCACAACTTTCCCTCATGTGCAACTTACCCTCATGAGCAAATTCCCCGCAAGCGCAACTTCCCCAATGTGCAACTTAGCCCATGCGCAACTTACCCCATGCACAATTACCCCCACACGCAACTTTCCCCATACGCAACATCCCCTTATGCGCAACTTCCCCTCATGCGAAACTTCCCCACATGCACAACTTCCCCTCTTGCGCAACTTCCCCTCTTGCGCAACTTTCCCCATGCGCAACTTTCCCCATGCTCAACTTCCCCTCATGTGCAACTTCCACCATGCGCAACTTCCCCAATGTGCAACTTACCCCATGCGCAACTTACCCCATGCACAATTTCCCCCACGTGCAACTTTCCCCATATGTAACCTTCCCTTATGCGCAACTTCCCCTCATGCGAAACTTCCCCACATGTGCAACTTACCCTAATGCGCAACTTCCCCAATGCGCAACTTACCCCATGCGCAACTTACCCCATGCGCAACTTACCCCATGCACAATTTCCCCCACGTGCAACTTTCCCCATACGCAACATCCCCTTATGCGCAACTTCCCCTCATGCGAAACTTCCCCACATGCACAACTTCCCCTCTTGCGCAACTTCCCCCATGCGCAACTTTCCCCATGCTCAACTTCCCCCATGCTCAACTTCCCCTCATGTGCAACTTCCACCATGCGCAACTTACCCCATGCGCAACTTGAATGACTAAATGAATTCAAGTCATTTGGACCAGATGAGCTGCATCCTAGAGTTCTTAAGGAACTGGCAGATGTCCTTGCAGAGCCTCTGTCGATCATCTTTGAGAAATCCTTGAGGAGTGGAGAAGTGCCACTGGACTGGAAGAAGGCAAATGTAGTCCCAATCTTTAAGAAGAGGAAAAAAGAAGACCCGGGAAATTATAGACCAGTCAGTTTGACTTCAATCCCGGGCAAGATATTAGAGCAAATCATAAAACACACAATTTGTGCACATCTAGACAAGTACTTGGTGATCAAAACAACCCAGCATGGATTTACCAAGAATAAATCTTGCCAGACAAATCTGATCTCCTTTTTTGATCAGGTTACGAGCTTACTGGACAGTGGCAATGCTGTGGATGTCATTTATCTTGACTTCAGCAAAGCATTTGACAAGGTCCCACATGACATTTTAATTGGGAAGTTGGAAAAATATGGGCTAGACAGTGTAATTGTTAGGTGGATCTGCAACTGGCTTGATGGCTGCACTCAAAGGGTTTTAGTAAATGGTTCTGTGTCAACCTGGAGGTCAGTTTCTAGTGGGGTACCCCAAGGCTCTGTCTTGGGACCTGTTCTCTTTAACATTTTCATCAATGACTTGGAGGAAAGGATACAGGGGAGCCTGATCAAATTTGCAGATGACACCAAACTGGGAGGAGTAGCAAACACATTCGAAGATAGGAGAAACCTCCAGGAGGATCTGGATAAACTGGAATCCTGGGCTGTAACAAACAGAATGAATTTCAACAGGGAGAAGTGCAAGGTTCTGCACTTAGGCAATAAAAACCCAAAACATAGGTATAAAATGGGGGATACTTGGCTTGGCAGCACAACATGTGAGCGGGATCTTGGAGTCGCCGGGAATCACAAGCTGAACATGAGTCAGCAGTGTGATGTGTCCGCAAAGAAGGCAAATGCCATTTTAGGTTGCATTAAGAGGACTATAGCTTCCAAGTCACGAGAAGTTATAGTTCCTCTTTATTCTGCATTGGTCAGACCTCACCTTGAGTATTGTGTTCAGTTCTGGGCATCTCACTTTAAGAAGGATGCAGCTAATCTGGAGCAAGTCCAGAGGAGAGCGACAAGAATGATCAGTGGGATGGAAGGGAAGCCCTATGAGGAAAGGTTGGGGGAACTTGGGATGTTCAGCCTGGAAAAGAGGAGGCTGAGGGGAGACATGGTTGCCCTCTTCAGATACCTGAAGGGCTGACATAGAGAGGAAGGGGCCAATTTGTTCATAGCTGCTTCTGAAAGCAGAACTAGAACCAATGGGTACAAACTGCAAGAAAGGAGATTCCGGCTGGAAATCCGGAAAAAATTCCTCACGGTGAGGGCGGTTCGGCAGTGGAACAGATTGCCAAGGGAGGTGGTGGACTCTCCCTCACTGGGGATCTTCAAGCAGAGGCTCGATGAGCACCTGTTGGAGATGCTCTAGGGGGAATTCCTGCTGCAGGCAGGAGGTTGGACTAGATGACCTACTAGGTCCCTTCCAACTCTATGATTCTATGATTCTATGATTTTAACTTAACCCATGCACAATTTTCCCCACGCGCAAATTTCCCCATATGCAACCTCCCCTCGTGCGCAACTTCCCCATGAGAAACTTCCCCACATGCCCAACTTCCCCACATGTGCAGAACTTCAATGCAGAACTTCCCCTCTTGCGCAACTTCCCACCTGCTCAGTTTCCCCTCATGGGCAACTTCCCCACATGCGCAACTTTCCCCACGCGCAACTTCCCCCTTATGCAAATTTCCCTCGTGCGCAACTTCTCAGCATGCGCAATTCTCCCTCATTCACAACTTCCCCTCAGGCACAACTTACCCTCATGCGCAACTTCCACCATGCGTAACTTCACCTCATGCTCAACTTCCCCTCATGCGCATTGTTTGCCATGCAATACTTCCTCTCATGCGCAAATTCCTCCAATGCGCAACTTACCCCATGCGCAACTTACCCATTGCACAACTTATCTCCATGCGCAAATTCCCCTGGCGAAAACTTCCCTATAAGCAACTTCCCGTCATGCGCAACATCCCCTGATGCACAACTTCCCCACATGCGCAAGTTCCCCCATGCACAACTTCCCCCATGCACAACTTCCCCCCATGCGGAACTTCCTCCGATGCGGAACTTCTCCCCATGCACCAATTCCTCCATGTGCAACTTCCCCCATGTTCAACTTCCGCTCATGTGCAACTTCCCCACATGCGCAATTTCACCCATGCGCAACATCCACTCAACTTACCCTCATGCGCAACTTACCCTCATGTGCAAATTCCCCCATGCTCAACTACTCCTCATGTGCAACTTCCCACATGGGAAAATTTCCCCCATGCACAACTTCCCCAAAGCGCAACTTCCCCTCATGTGCAACTTCCCCCATGAGCAACTTCCCCCATTCTCAACTTACACTCATGCGCAACTTACCCATGCACAGCTTCCCCCATGGGCATATTCCCCTCATGCGCAACTTCCCCTCATGCTCAACTTCCCCTCATGCGCAAATTCCCCCATGCGCAATTTTCCACCATGTGCAACATCCTCCATGCTCAACTTCCCCTCATGCACAACGTTTATCATGCACAACTTTCCCCATGCATAAGTTTCCCCATGCGCCACTTCCTCCCATGCCAAACTTCCTCCAATGCGCAACTTGACCCATGCGCAACTTACCCAATGTGCAACATACCCCCATGTGTATCTTCCCCAATGGGCAACTTTCCCTATATGCAAATTCCCCTCATGCGCAATTTCCCCTCATGCGCAACATCCCCACGCGTATCTTTCCCATGCACAATTTCCCCATGTGCAAATTCCCCCATGCGCAGCTTCCTCCCATGCGCAAATTCCCCCATGCGCAACTTACCCCCATGCACAACTTCCCCCACACACAAGTTTCCCCATCCGCAACTTCCCATCATCCGCAACTTCCCCTCATGCGCAACTTCCACCATGAGCAACTTTCCCTCATGCTCAACTTCCCCTCATGTGCCATTTTCGCCATGAGCAACTTCCTCCCATGTGCAAATTCCTCCAATGCGCAACGTACCCCATGCAGAACGTCCCCATGCGCAAATTCCCCCATGCGCAACTTCCCCATGTGCAACTTACCCTCATGCACAACTTACCCTCATGTGTAACATCCCCCATGCACAACTCCCCCTAATGCGCAACTTCCCACATGCGCAAATTTCCCCATGCAGAACTTCCCCCAATCGCAACTTCCCCTCATGCGCAACTACTCCATGCACAACTTCCCCCATGCTCAACGTACCCTCATGCGCAGCTTCCCCCCATGGGCATATTCCCCTCACTCGCAACTTCCCCTCATGCTCAACTTCCCCTCATGCGCAAATTCCCCCATGCGCAATTTTCCCCCATGCGCAACTTCCTCCATGCGCAACTTCCCCTCATGCGCAAGGCTTACGATGCACAACTTTCCCGATGCGTAACTTTCCCTATCCGCAACTTCCTCCCATGCGCAACTTCCTCCAATGTGCAACTTCCCCCATGCCCAACATCCCTTCATGCGGAACTTCCCCTCTTGCACAACTTCCCCCATGCGCAACTTACCCCCATGCACAACTTTCCCCATGCGCAACTTTCCCTATATGCAACTTCCCTCATGCACAACTTCCCCCCATGAGAAACTTCCCCGCATGCCCAACTTCCCCCATGCAGAACTTCCCCTCTTGCGCAACTTCCACCATGCTCAACTTCCCCTCATGGGCTACTTCTCCCCATGCACAACTTTCCCCACTCGCAGCTTTCCCAAGTGCAAATTCCCTTCATGCGCAACTTCCCCTCATGCGCAACATCCACAACGCGCAACTTCTCCTCATGCTCAACTTTCCATCATGCACCATTTTCGCTATGCGCAACTTCCTCCCATGCGCAAATTCCTCCAACGCGCAACTTACCCCATGCGGAACGTCCCCCCATAAGCAACTTCCCCCATGTGCAACTTACTCTCATATGCAACTTACCCTCATGTGCAACTTTCCCCATGCTCAACTCCACCTAATTCACAACTTCCCACATGCACAAATTTCCCCATGCACAACTTCCCCCATGCGCAACTTCCCCCATGCTCAACTTACCCTCATGCGCAACTTCCCCTCAAGCTCAACTTCCCCTCATGCGCAAATTCCTCCCTGCGCAATTTTCCCCATGCGCAACTTCCTCATGTGCAACTTCCACTCATGTGCAACGTTTATCATGCGCAACTTTCCCCATGCGTAACTTTCCACCTGTGCAACTTCCTCCCATGCGCAACGTACCCAATGCGCAACATATCCCCATGCGCATCTTCCCCAATGCGCAACTTTCCCTATACGCATCTTCCCCTGATGCGCAATTTCCCCCATGCGCAACTTCCCCTCATGCGCAAATTACCCTCATGTGCAACTTCCCCCATGCTCAGCTTCCCCTCCTGCATAACTTCCCCTGAGGTGCAACTTCCCCCCATGTTCAGCTTACTCTCATGTGAAGTTTCCCTCATGTGCAACTTTCCCCCAAGCGCAACTTTCCCTCATGTGCAACTTCCCCTCATGCGCAACTTCCCACATACGCAACTTCCCCCATGCACAACTTCCTTTCGCCATGCGAAAATTCCTCCACTGTGCAACTTACCCCATGCACAACTTACCCAATGCGCAACTTATCTTCATGCGCAACTTCCCCCATGCGCACCTTTCCCTATACGCAACTTCCCCTCATGCGCAACTTCCCCTCATGCGTAACTTCCCCTCATGTGCAACTTCCCCTCATGCGCAACTTTTCCTGTGCACAACTTCCCCCATTCACAACTTCCCCTCATGCTCAACTTCCTCTCATGCACAACTTCCCCTCATGCGCAACTTCCCCCATGAGCAACTTTCCCCATGTGCAACTTCCTCCATGCGCAACTTCCCCTCATGCACAACTTCTCCCCATGCACAACTTCCCCCAAACGCAACTTCCCCACATGTGCAGCATCCCCGCCAGTGCAACCTCTTCCTCCGAACAACGTCCCCCAGTACACCAGGTACTGAGCAGCAAATTAGCTGGAGGTTTGTCAGTCTCCCATGTTAAATATAGAACAAAAATAGGTTGCCCCATTTTCAGCCCCTGCAGGGTTAACCCATGTGGGTTAACCCATAAGAACCCATGTGGAGAAATTTAACTCTTTAGGGCCTGAAAGGGGGCAACATGTTTTTGTCCTGTACTTAACATGGAAACTGAATAACATCCAGTCAATTTGGTGCTCACTGCTTGGTGCACTGGGGGGATGTTGTTTGGAGGAAGAGGTTGCACTGGCAAGGAAGTACCCCCCATTGCACATGGGAGGAAGTTGCGCATGGGGGGAAGTTGTGCATGGGGGAAGTTGCACACGGAGGATGATGCGCATGGGGGGAAATTTCACATGGTGGATGATGCACATGGGGGAAGTTGCGCATGAGGATTGTTGAGCATGGGGGAAAGTTGCGCATGGTGGAAAGTTGAGCGTGGAGGAAAGTTGCGCATGGGGGATGATGCGCATGGAAAAATGTTGTGCATGGGGAAATGTTGTGCATAGGGGTTGATACACAAGTGGAAAGTTTCATACAGTGAGAAGTTGCCCATGGGGGGAGTTGTCCATGGGCGACTGATGCGCATGGGGGAAGTTGCGCATGGGAGAATGATGAGCATGGGTGATGGTGCGCATGGGGAAGCTGCGCATGGGGGAATGTTGCACATGGGGGGATGATGCGCATGAGCAGAAAGTTGCTCATGGGGGACATTGCTCATAGGGAACGTTTGCATGGGGCAAAGTTGCGCTTGGGGAAGTTGTCCATGGGCGACTGATACACATGGGGGAAGTTGTGCATGGGGGAATGATGCACATGGGGGAATGATGCGCATGGGGAAAGTTGGGCATGGGGAAGTTGAGCATGAGTGCAGATGCACATGAGGGAAAGTTGCGCATAGGGAAGTTGTGCACGGAAAAAGTTGCGCACGGGGGAAATTGCGCATGGGGGATAATGCGCATGGAGGTTGATGCACATGGGGAAGTTGCACAATGGGGGATGGTGTATGGGGAAATGTTACTCTCGCAACGCGGGCACGCTTTTCACTAGTATATATATAAAAGAGGAAAGTCACTGACTCACTGACTGACTCACTGACTGACTCATCAACGCCCTGCCAAAACCGCTGGGCCTAGAAGCGTGAAATTTGGGGTGGGCATTCCTTCTGTGACCGAGGGGTGTGCTAAGGACTGGTTTTCAGAAATTCCAACCGGAAGGGGGTGAAAAAGGGCGCAATGAGTTTTCCTCCCTATACATTGTGTTGGAAATTGATGACTCATCAACATTCTGCTCCAACTGCTGGGCCTAGAAGCATGAAATTTGGGGAGGGAATTCCTTCTGTCACATGAACAACATGGAGAAATTTAACCCTCAAGATGCTGAAAAGGGGTGCAATGTCTTTTTGTCCTATACTTAACATGGGAGACTGAATAACATCCAGCCAATTTGGAGCTGTGTGTCTGGTGCACTGGGGGGACGTTGTTTGGAGGAAGATCCTTGCACTGGCGAGGATGCTGTGCATGGGAGGAAAATGAGCATGGGGAAGTTAGAATCATAGACTCATAGAGTTGGAAGGGACCTAGTAGGTCATCTAGTCCAAACCCCTGCCTGCAGCAGGAAATCCCCCTAGAGCTTCCCCTACAGGTGCTCGTTGAGCCTCTGCTTAAAGATCCCTAGTGAGGGAGAGTCCACCACCTCCCTTGGCAATCTCTTCCACTGCCGAACTGCCCGAACTGTCAGGAATTTTTTCCGGATATCCAACCGGAATCTCCTCTCTTGCAGTTTGTATCCATTGGTTCTAGTTCTGCTTTCAGAAGCAGCTATGAACAAATGAGCCCCTTCCTCCCTATGACAGCCCTTCAGGTATCTGAAGAGGGCAATCTTGTCTCCTCTCAGCCTCCTTTTCTCCAGGCTGAATATCCCAAGTTCCCCCAAACTTTCCTCATAGGGCTTCCCTTCCATCCAACTGATCATTCTTGGTCTGGCCAATGCTGAATAAAGAGGAACTATAACTTCTCGTGACTTGGAAGCTACAGTCCTCTTAATGCAGCTTAAAATGGCATTTGCTTTCTTTGCAGACACATCACACTGCTGACTCATGTTCAGCTTGTGATCCACGGCGACTCCAAGATACCGCTCACATGTTGTGCTGCCAAGCCAAGTATACCCCATTTTATACCTGTGTTTTTGGTTTTTATTGCCCAAGTGCAGAACTTTGCACTTCTCCCTGTTGAAATTCATTCTATTTGTTACAGCCCAGGATTCCAGTTTATCCAGATCCTCCTAGAGGTTTCTCCTGACTTCTGAAGTGTTTGCTACTCCTCCCAGCTTAATGTCATCTGCAAATTTGATCAGGCTCCCCCGTATCCCTTCCTCTAAGTCATTAATGAAAATGTTAAAGAGGACTGGGCCCAAGACAGAGCCTTGGGGTACCCCACTTGAAACAGACCTCCAGGTTGACACAGAACCATTTACTAAAAACCTTTGAGTGTGGCCATCGAGCCAGTTGCATATCCACCTAACAGTTGCCTCGTCGAGCCCATATTTTTCCAACTTCCCAGTTAAAATGTCATGTGGCACCTTGTCAAATGCTTTGCTGAAGTAAAGATAAATTACATCCACAGCATTGCCATTGTCCAGTAAGCTTGTAACCCGATCAAAAAAGGAGATCAGATTTGTCTGGCAAGATTTATTCTTGGTAAATCCATGCTGGGTTGTTTTGATCACAGAGTACTTGTCTAGATGTGCACAAACTGTGTGTTTTATGATTTGCTCTAATACCTTGCCCGGGATTGAAGTCAAACTGACTGGTCTAAAATTTCCCGGGTCTTCTTTTTTCCCTTTCTTAAAGATTGGGACTACATTAGCCCTCTTCCAGTTCAGTGACACTTCTCCACTCCTCAGGGATTTCTCAAAGATGATCGACAGAGGACATCTGCAAGTTCCTTAAGAACTCTAGGATGCAGCTCATCTGGTCCAAATGACTTGAATTCATTTAGGCCAGTTAAGTGGTTTCGAATCAATTCTCTGTCAATCTTAATCTGCTGTTCTGCTGTCATTCATGTTTTCATTACCTCTTTGGGGATGCAAGCACATCCCCACATCAGCCAATGATTTCGCGCCCCCATTTGCACAGCCCTCCTTCCAAGAATAGACGGACACAAAGTAGGAGTTGAGCAGCTCTGCCTTTTCCAGACACCTGCTGTCCATCTTTGTCCAGGAGGAGCCCCACCCCCTCGTCTCTCCTCCTGTTCCTTTGGGCATATCTAAAGAAACTCTTTTTGTTATCTTTGACTCCCCTGGCCAGCCTCAGCTCACACTGAGCTTTTGCATTCCTGACCCCCTCCCTACAAGACCGGGCTATCTGCCTGTACACCTCCCTGGTGATCTTTCCAATCTTCCACTCCCTATACTTCTTTCTTTAACTTCAGCTGATCCTCAAGTTGCTTGTGCAGCCAACCTGGTTTTTTTAGGTTTTTTCCCCCTTTCTTTTTCATGGGAATTGTTTCTGACTGTGCTTGTAGAAGCTGCCTCTTAAGGAGCTCCCACCCATCTTGGGCCCCTTTCCCCATTAGATCATCAACCCATGGGATTCCACCTATGACTCCTCTAAGCCTGTTAAAATCAGCTTTCCTGAAATCCAATATATAAGTTTCACTCTGCACTCTTTTTATTTCCCACATTATTCTAAATTCCAGCAGCTCATGATCACTTTCCCCTAAAGTACCTGCCACGTTGACCTGGTCTATCAGTTCATCACAATTAGTTAAGATCAGGTCAAGGATGGCCCCTGCCCTTGTTGCTTCCTCCACCTTTTGGACCATGAAGTTATCTTCCAGGCCCCCTCAGGAATCTACTGGAGCTTCCATGTTTGGCTGAGTTTGTCTCCCAGCAAATGTCTGGATAATTAAACTCCCCCATTACTACTACCTCATATTTCCTTGCAATGCCTGCCAGTTGCTCCAAGAAGACATCGTCTACTCCTTCTCCTTGGCCTGGCGGTCTATAGTAGAAACCCACCACAAAGTTTTGTTTCTTGTTTTTCCCCCTAACCTTTACCCAAACGCACTCCACAGGGATATCCAGACCAGTTTCCTGGATTTTAGAGCAGGTATATATGTTCTTGACATATAATGCTACTCCGTCTCCCCTTTTGCCACTTCTGTTCCTCCGGAAGAGCTGATAGCCTTCCAATTGTGTGTTCCAGTCATGGGAATCATCCCACCAAGTTCCTATTAAATCAAATTTCCCTTCACTTGCTAAAAGTTCCAGCTCATCTTGTTTATTTCCCAGGCTCTGTGCATTTGTGTAAATGCAACGTAAGCCCTGGAGGGTGCAACTCAATGCATTTCCCTCCTTTTTTGTAAGGCTAAGCCCCTCTAAAGATTTTTGACTTATAGCCATGCCCTGGCAATTTCCATCCAGAGCACTTTCCTTATTCCTAGGTTCCCTTCGGACGTAACCCACCCCCTTCTTATTTAGTTTAAAGCCCTCCTGATAAGGTTGGCCATCTCCCTTCTGAAGACACTCTTCCCCCAACCCGTAAGGTGTAGTCCATCCTTTGCTAGGAGTTCTTCCTCGAGGAAGTTCAGCCTGTGATCCCAGAATCCAAATCCTTCTGAGTGACACCATTTTCGAAGCCAGCTATTGACCTGGAAAATCTTGCCATCTCTCTGAGGAGCTTTGCTGATTACTGGGAGGATGGATGAGAATACCACTTGGGTATCCCCCATGTCCTTTATCTTCCTTCCCAGAGCTTCATAATCCCCAACTATCTTTTGAAAAGTTTCCCGAGCAGTATCGTTTGTTCCTATGTGGATGAGTAAGAACGGGTGGCGATCAGCAGACGTGATCATCCTTGGTAGCCTCTCCGTGATATCCCGTATCCTGGCACCAGGAAGGCAGCACACCTCACAGGAAAACAGGTCTGGTCGGCATACAGCTTCCATGCCCCTCAGGAGAGAATCTCCAATCACCACCACCCTCCTCCGTGTTCTCCTTCTGTGTTGAGATTCCCCCACACTAACTGGTTGTGGCTGCTGTTTATGAGGGGGATCTGTAGGCATGCCAGTATGGGCAATGCCAGGATCTGGTGTAGGTGTGCTAGAAAGAGAAACATCTGCCAGCATGGTGGAATCTGAGAGACTCTGGAAACGGTTGTATAGCTCCAGTGGTTCTCGACTGCTCTTGCCCATTTTTCTCCTGACTGTCACGTGTCTCCATGAAGAGACATCATTGCTGTGGTTCCCACTGGTGTCATCCCTCTGGAGAAGTTCCATGTGCATTGCATCGAGGAACTCCTCAGATTCCTTAATTTGACGAAGGTGGAAACTTCACCTTCCAATGCTGCCACCTTCTCCTCCAACAGTGCAACCAGTTTGCACATGCAGCATCAATAATCCCTGGGGTCATTGGGCAAGAAGAAAAACATGGCACATGTGGTGCATGTCACAACAACTGCGACCTTACCTTCCATCTCTTGTCAACTTCACAAGTCCTCCTTGCTCATAGGCTCCAATCTACAGGATCGCGCCTCAGGTCTTGATGCTGCCCTACAAAGCTCCTCCCACCAGGCAACCAGCCAATGAACAGCTAACAGCAATTAACCCTCCCCCCTCAGCTAAGCAGCTCCTGGGACTCTGAGCTCCTTCTCAGCTCTCCACAAAAAAGGAGGATGAACTAGGCACAGGCCCTGATAAAGCCCTACAAAGCTCCTCCCACCAGGCAACCAACCAATGAACAGCTAGCAGCAATTAACCTTCCCACCCCAGCTAAGCAGTTCCTCCTCCACTCACCTGGGACTCTGAGCTTCTTCTCAGCTCTCCACAAAAAAGGAGGCTGAACTAGGAAAAGGCCCTGATAAAGCCCTACAAAGCTCATCCTACCAGGCAACCAGCCAATGAACAGCTAACAGCTATTAACCCCCCCCCCCCCCCCTCAGCTAAGCAGCTCCTGGGACTCTTTGCTCCTTCTCAGCTCTCCACAAAAAGGACGCTGAACTAGGAACAGGCCCTGATAAAGCCCTACAAAGCTCCTCCCACCAGGCAACCAGCCAATGAACAGCTAGCAGCAATTAACCCCCCAGCTAAGCAGCTCCTCCTCCACCCACCTGGGACTCTGTGCGCCTCTCAACTCTCCACAAAAAAATTTGGGGTGGGTGTTCATATATAAAGCCTGTTCTAGTGAGCACAACCTACACATCCTGCAAGCTGCTTGTAGCAAAGTCCAAGAGACTGCCAGGAGATGTGCTAACAACTATTGGCTGCAGCTTTGCTTTCAGATCCAGGTAGCAGCTGACACAGGAAAAATCAAGGGGATGCATGATGGCATCAAGCAGGCCCTTGGTCCGACAGTGAAGAAATCTACCCCACTGAAGTTTGCTACAGATGAGGTCATCCAGGACCGAGCACAGCAGATGGTGCGCTGGGTGCAACACTACTCTGAGCTATACAGAGAAAATTTAGTAACTGAAGAAGCATTAAACATCATCGAGTGCCAGCTTGTCTTGGAGGAGCTTGACAGTGAACCAACTCTAGAAGAAGTGAACACTGCCCTGGATTCTCTTGCTTCTGGCAAGGCACCTGGGAAAGATAACATCACTGTTGAAATCTTGAGGTGCTGTAGGGGACCATTCCCATTGAACTATATGAAATCTTCGGTCTCTGTTGGAGGGAATTTGGAGTACCACAGGACATGAAGGATGCCAATATCTTCACACTGTATAAGAACAAAGGCTTCAGGGGCAACTGTAACAACTATGACGGCATTTCTCTTCTTAGTGTTGTAGGGAAGCTACTTGCCTGCGTTGTACTGAAGAGACTCTAGGTGCTTGCAGAGAAAATCTATCCTGAATCACAGTGTGGATTTCAAGCCAAAAGGTCCACCACTGATATGGTATTTTCCCTTAGACAGTTGCAAAAGAAATGCAGAGAACAAAGACAGCCACTGTTTGCAGCCTTCATAGATCTTATGAAGGCTATTGATCTGGTTAGTAGAGAAGGCCTTTTTAAAATTCTCCCCAAGGTTGGATGCCCAAGCTCCTCAACATCATCAGGTCCTTTCACAATAACATAAAGAACACTGTAGTTTTTGATGGCTTAACATCAGATTCCTTTGTCATTCGAAGTGGAGTAAAGCATGGCTGCGTCCTAGTGTCATCTTTATTTGGGATCTATTTTGCTGTCATGCTGAAACAGGCTTTTGGAAATGCAACAGAGGGAATCTATCTCCAGACCAGATCAGATGGAAAACTCTTCAATCCCTCCAGATTAAGAGGAAAGTCCAAAGTCCAGCTGAAATGCTTGCGGGATTTCCTCTTCGCTGATGACCGCTTTAGCAAAGCTTGCCAAGACTTTGGACTAATAATCACCTTGAAGAAAACACAAGTCATGTGTCAGGATGTGGATTCACCTCCCTGTATTACAATCTCTGAACACGTACTGGAGATTGTCCATGAGATTGACCTTGGCTCAACTATCTCCAACACTATTTAGATATCATGCTAAATAGCGGCTACCACGTTTTCTAGACTTACAAAGAGAGTATGGCTTAATAAGAAGCTGACGAAACATCCAAAGATCCAGGTCTATAGAGCCTGTATCCTGAGCACACTCTTGTACTGCAGTGAGTCTTGGCCCCTTCATGCACGGCAAGAGAGAAAGCTGAACACATTTCATATGCTCTCTGACGTATTCTTAGCATTACTTGTCTTGACAAAGTTTCAAAAGGTGCAGACTTAGAATGTGCGGGTATCCCTAGCATGTACACGCTTCTGAAACAGCGACGTCTATGTTGGCTTGGACGTCTATGCTGGCATGTCATGAGAATGGCTGATGGTCAGATTCCAAAAAACCTCCTGTATGGAGAACTAGCACAGGGAAAGCGCCTTAGAGGGAGATCACAGCTGTGATATAAGGACATTTGCAAGAGGGATCTAAAAGCCATGGGAATGGACATTGACAACTGGGAATCCCTGACCTCTGATCATTCATCGTGGAGGCAAAGGACGCAGCATGGCCTTCTTCGATTCAAAGAGACACTCATTCAGCAGGCTGAGACAAAGAGGCAGTCCTGGAAACAGCAAAATCTGGAGGCTGGGCAGGGGACTGACTGACTGTATCTGCCCTCAGTGTGGAAGGGACTGCCACTCTAGAATTGGCCTGTTCAATCATAAACGATGCTGTTTTAGGACCTCTACTTCTGAGCATGATACCATAGTCTTTCAAGACTGAAGGATGCCAATGATGTTCCTTCTGTGACGGAGGGGTGCGCTAAGAATCGGTTTTGGAAATTCCAACCAGAAGGGGGTGAAAAGGGTGCAACACGTTTTCCTCCCTATGCATGGAAGTATTGATGACTCTTCAACATTCTGCTCCAACTGCTGGGCCTAGAAGCGTGGAATTCTGGGAGGGCGTTCCTTCTGTCACATGAACACTTACCAAGAACCCATGTGGAGAAATTTAACCCTTAAGGGGCTGAAAAGGGGGCAATGTGTTTCTGTCCTATACTTAACATGGGAGAATGACTAGCATCCAGCCAATCTGATGCTTGGTGCATGGTGTACTGTTGTTCAGAGGAAGAGGTTGCACTGGCGAGGATTCTGCACATGAGGGGAAGTTGCGCAAGGGGGAAATTGCGCATGGGGAAAGTTGCGCATGGGGGAAAGTTGCGCATGGGGGAAGTTGCGCATGGGGGAAGTTGCACATGGGAGGAAGTTGTGCATGGGAGGAAGTTGCACTGAGGGGAAGTTGCGCATGGGAGATAGTTGCGCATGGGAAAGTTGCACATGGGGGGATGATGTGCATGGGGATAGTTGCGCATGGGAGGAAGTAGTGCATGGGAAGTTGTGCATGGGGAAAGTTGTGGATAGGGGAAATTGCGCATGGGGGAAATTTGCGCATGGGAGGAAATTGCGCATGGGAGGAAGTTGCATATGGGTGAAGTTGCGCATGGGGAAAATTTCACATGGGGATGATGCGCATGGATTAAGTTGAGCATGTGAGGACATGGAGCATGGGGGAAATTGCACATGGGGAAGTTGTGCATGGGGGAAGTTGCACATGGGGGATGATGCGCATGGGGAATTTGTTAATGGGGGTTGATGCACATTTTTATTTATTTTATTTATTTATTTAATTTATATTCTGCCTTTCCTCACCTCCAAGAGGGAGCCCAAGGCAGCTAACAACGATCAGAGTAAAACATCATTTAAAAGATCATAAATAAAGATTAAAACATAATTAAAATACAATTAAAATACAAAGATTAAAGTGCAATAAAAACAATAAAAACAGACTAAAAGCATTAGTTAAAAACAATATAAAAATAGAACAATAAAACTGCCCCCCAACCTCTGCCCCATTTAAAAGCTTTTTTTTAAAATAAAAGGTTTTAAGGCTCCGCCTGAAGCCCTGTATTGAGGGAGCTTTCCGCAGTTCTAAGGGGAGGGAGTTCCAAAGCCGGGGTGCCACCACCGAGAAGGCCCTATCTCTGGCCGCCACACCTCTCACGTCTCTTAGTGGCGGCACAGTCAGAAGGGCCCCCTCAGATGACCTTAGGTGATGGGTCGGATTGTACAGAAGAAGGCGGTCCCTAAGATACCCTGGACCCGAGCCGTTTAGGGCTTTAAAGGTCAGGACCAGCACTTTGAATTCAGCCCAGAAACAAATGGGCAGCCAGTGTAGTCACTGAAGCAGTGGCCCGACAGAGTCGAACCGATGAGCCCCAGCAACCACACGGGCCGCCGCATTCTGGACTACTTGAAGCTTCCAGACCGTCTTCAAAGGCAGCCCCACATAGAGCGCGTTACAATGATCTAGTCTCTATGTCACTAGGGCATAGGTCACCATGGCCAGATCCGAGCGACTCAGGTATGGTTGCAGCTGGCGGATCAGCTGAAGCTGAGCAAAGGCTCCCCTGTCCACAGCCGCCACCTGGGACTCTAGGAGCAGCTGTGAATCCAGGAGAACTGCCAAGCTGCGAACCTGCTCCTTCAGAGGGAGTGCAACCCCATCCAGAACAGGATGATATTCCAATACCCAAGTCGAGGGCTTCTGGACCAGGAGAATCTCTGTCTTATCAGGATTTAATCTCAGCTTGTTCACCCTCATCCAGTCTCCCACTGCCTCCAGACAACAATTCAGGACTTCAACTGCCTCCTTGGACTCAGGAGGAAAGGAGAGATAGAGCTGGGTGTCATCAGCATACTGATGACATCTCACTCCAAACCTCCGGATGACCTCTCCCAGCGGCTTCATGTAGATGTTAAATAGCACAGGGTTGATGCACATGGGGGTTGATGCACATCAGGGATTGATGCAGATGGGTGATGTTGCATATGAGAAGTTCTGGCACATGGGGGGATGATGCACATGGGGGACTGATGCACATGGGGGGTGATGCACATGGAGCATGATGTACATGGAGGGATGTTGCATATGGTGGGATGTTGTGCATGGAGGAACTTGTGCCTGGGGGAAGTTGCACATGGGGGAAGTTGCGCATGTGGTGTTGATGAGCCGTGGGGGGATGAAATATGGGGAAATGTTACTCCTGCAACGCGGGTACACTTTTTGCTAGTCCTACATATTTTCCTGTGGAGAAACTTCCAAAGCAGCAAGAGCCCATTGCGCATTGTTGGGAAGTTGCGCATGGGGGAAGTTGCGCATGGGGGAAGATGCACATGGGGAAGTTGTGCATGGGGGGAAGTTGCGCATGGGGTGTTGATGCGCCATGGTGGGATGAAATGTGGGGAAATGTTACTCCCACAATGCGGGTACACTTTTCGCTAGTCCTACATATTTTCCTGTGGAGAAACTTCCAAAGCAGCAACAGCCCACCAAGAAAATCTCATTTATGGTTCATCTCAGTCAGATTCATTTCATTGGCAGAGTGGGAAAGTGGTGAGACTAATCAAAAAACTTCAGGAGTCTTATAAGGGTGGAGATAATTCTTATGGTAACCTGGTTTCAGACCATGCAGGGCTTTTATTCAACTGCTAGTGTTCTGATGACTCCTACCATTCTGCATTCTCTTAAGTTCAAGTACATTCAAGAACATTGAAGACTACTGAAGGACAGACCCATGTAGCATGCATTGACCAATACATTTCCAACTGAATTCAGAGCCACAGTTAACTCACCACTAAAAACTCGTGAAAAACATTGTTGGCCATTTACGTCATGGAGACAATGAGAACTAATGGAGCATCCAATTGGATGTGGAATTGCTTCTTCTCAGGAAATTTTACCTCATCAGTGTCAGGTTGCACACCTACACTTAGATCCTAGACTTGATAGATACCAGCTGGAGATGTTCTAACAGTAATGGCCATAGGCATTGGAATATATGAGTCTGTGGGTCCTTCCAGTTATGTCACCAGGTTTCCTGTCACCTGGTGCAGGAAACCACCCCAATGCTGAGGAAGGGGCAACAACCTGGATGCTGGGCAAGGTTATGTGCCATCACCCTACCTCTGCTCGTTTTTTAACATCAAGTTATATAGGATATTTCAAAGTAGTTTATTTCATTGCACTCTGCTATAAATTACAGATCCAAAGGTATATAACATGATAGTATTATTCCTAAAAACCATGATTTCAGCCATTTTGGTCACTAGTTGTGTCACCCCCTTAACAGTGCCACCCTTCTAACTCCTTATTGTGCTAGACAGCACACCAGATAAAAAGCAATACATTCAATCTTTCATTATCAAAGGGAACAATGTCGAAACTGAAGACTGCTGGGTCTCAAAAAAGCCATCCCCATCCTGGAACCGGCTAGACTCAAGCAGGCCAAATTCCAGTAGGAGAGGAGGGATGCCATCAGGCCAAATGGGATGGTCCTGTAGACTGGAAATGAACTTGGATTTTCTGGGGTTTGTTGCAATAAGGATAGTGTTTGCTCACTTCTGCCTTATTGTAGTGGTTTGCAAACCTCTTAGCTTGGACTCCACTTTTTAGAGCCATCAATACATCAGTTTTTTTACTGGGCCCAGTTTTACAGAGGGGAAAAGGTACCAGCTCCCTTAAAATGTTGCCATATTACTTCAGGCTTGAAAATACTGCAGCCATGTCCCTATTTCAATTCTGACAAAAGTGTAGTCTTTTCCGCGATACAAAAATGGATGAGAGAGGGTGATATATTTAGGGCATACAGGGCCTGTGCTTGGCTAGTGGGCTGCATGGTGAAGAGAGCACAGAGGACATAGCCCTCCCATTGGAGGGCAATGAAGTAAATTGTAGGACATCATAAAACAAAAGCTAAAAACACTCATACATATTGTTTTCATGTGATTAACTTAAATATTATATTGCTTATTATTACATTGTAAACTATTATGTACAATTTATGAATTACAAAAAAAGCAAAAAAGATGCCTGTTCACAAGGGTACACAAGGGGTACACAAGGGGGGATAAAAGGACAACGGAGAAGTTTTTCAAGGCACAAGGCTAAAAAAAAGATATGTCCTAGAAAAAGGTGTCATATGGTTACCTTGAGTGAGCATAGAGTTGTGCTGCCTGACGCTAGAGTTTATCTGATGCTAAATATGAAGGAGTAGCTCCACTTTTGTTGTTTTTTTCTTCAGTGGTATGTCAAGAAAGATCAGAAGCAGGAAGGCAATATTACACATGCAAATTATTCAGTAACATGTAGAATATAAACCATTCATGTGTCTCTCCTCAATTCAGGAGCATTAATTACTCATGGTTAGAATGTAAGATTCTCTTTACAGTACAGCTCCCACGAATGGGTCTGACTTCAAGAATTTCCCCTGCTGTTTGGGAAGGAAGAAAGAAAAGAAGCTTTTTACTTATTAATTGGACTTTTAAAAAAATATGATGAGCCTGGAATAGAGAACAAGTTGGCATTGTTAACATTATGAAGCTTTACCATCTGAATGCTTTCTGAACTTTTCATTAAAAGCAGTATATAAAACCTGTTAATAGTAATGGGGTAATAGTAACTGTAAGAGGCACTTCTCAAGTGGGCACTCCTCTTTTATTTAGCAGTGGGAAAGAAACTGGCCCTCTTCACCCAGTAGTGACTTTGCCATTGGCTGTCTCCTGGTGTTCTATTTCATCTTCTTAGACTGTAATTCCTTTTCAGGACTGGGAGGCATTAGTTATTTGATTTTCTCTGTATAAATTACTAGTAGTAGTAGTAGTAGTAGTAGTAGTAGTAGTAGTAGTAGTAGTAATAACAATAATATTTATGGTCAAAAATGGTTTTTATCCCCCAAAACAATTTTTTTTGTATTATAAAAAAGTTTTCTCATGCAATTAAAGCAACTGAATAGGGCTCTGGCCCAAGCCTTCCCAACCCTCAATATAAAACTGCAAATGGAATTATTTACAGCAGGGGTGTCCAACCTTTTAGCTTCCCTGGGCCGCATTGGAAGAAGACATGTTGGTTTGGGCCGCACATAAACACTAACTTTTTTAAAAAAATGAAGGACAAAATGTAGGGTGTCCTATATTTTGTCCTACATTTTTAAAACCTTGGAGTAAGTCTCACTGATTTTAATGGAGCTTACTTCTGAGTGGGCATGATGCATAGGATGGGCAGCGATCCTCTCCAAGCTCAACCTTGGAGTAAGTCTCATTGATTATCATGGGGTTTTCTGCTGACTAGCCATGCATAGGATTTGGGTTCTCAGACTGCAGCTTGGGATTAAGCCTCATTTACTTTAGTGGAGCTTACTTCTGAGGAGGCATGGTGCATAGGATGGGCTGTGATCCTCTCCAAGCTTAACCTTGGCGATATGCTGCAATTCTGAACACACTTTCCTGGGAGTAAGACCCACTGGGTACAATGGGCCTTACTTCTGAGTAGAAATGGTTAGGGTTGCAGCATATCTCCAAGGTTAAGCTTGGAGAGGATCACAGTCCATCCTATGCATCATTGGACTCTCAGACTGCAACTTGGGAGTAAGCCTCATTTACTTTAATGGGGCTTACTTCTGAGTAGGTCTCAAGGGCAGCAGGCAGCAGCTGTGATAGAGGCTGAGGTTGCTTTTGGGGGATGTGGGTGGGTGAGCACTGCAAGGTCTGCAGAGGCCTGAAGTGCTCTGAGTGCCAGGAGGCAGGTTGGGGGAGGAGCCAGGCAGCCCAGACCAGCTTTGTTGTGGCTGTCCAGGGCACTGCGCAGAGAAGCACATGAAATTTGAAAATGGCTGCTGCCTCAAAGCTGGTTTTTCCAATGGTGGTGGCCAGCTTTGCAGGAGAGCTGCATCCACTCTTGTCCCCCGCATGCGGCCCCCGGGCCTCGTGTTGGACACCCCTGATTTACAGTATACACGTCTTCAAATCAGGGGACTTAGTTGTACAGCCAATTGATGAAAGTGCTGCTTTCCAGTAGCAGAAATTTGGTACAAATTCAATACAGTGGCGCCTCACATTACAAATTTAATTCGTTCTGGAGGCATGTTCTTTATGTGAAACATTCTTTATGTGGAGTGGATTTTCCCATAGCAAATAATGGAAACTCAGATGATTGGTTCCACAATCCCCAAAATATTCATATAAAAATATTAACTGGATGTAAAAATGATTAACCGGATGTAAAAATAACAGAACACTGGGATTGAATTCAAAACATGCATTCAGTGCGCATGATCTTATGAAGTCTACTTAGGCTGCAGTCCTAAAGACACTTTCCTGGGAGTAAGCCACATTTAACACAATGGGGCTTAGTTCTGGGTAGACATGGTTAGAAGGCTGCAATCCAAGACACCTTCAAAGTGTCTCCCCACTTTCTCCTTCTCTCCCTCCTTAGCATCTCTCTCACCTGCTCTCTTCTGGCTAGCCTGAGCTGCTTCCCTCTTCTCCACTGCTCTTCTTTCCCTCTGCCCAGCAAACAACCGGCCACAGGAGGAACAGCATGGAAGTGTTGCTTTCACTATGGGCAGGTGCGCTAGGCAGCCCTGACATTTTTTAAACAGGCTGCCAGCCAGTGCATCTGCCCCAACTGCCAATGAATGTTTTCTTTATGTGAAGCATGTTCTTTAGGTGAAGCAGAATCCTAGAGAAATTTTTGTTTGTTACGTGAAACATACTTTACTTGAGGCATTCTTTATGTGAGGCATCACTGTAGATCTAAAAGGATATTTTAAACCACTTCCTAAAGATAGGGTAAAGAGTATGGTTGCAATCCTAAGCCCCATTTAGGTAGGCCTATGGCCCATCACAAGTCCTATACTGATATTGGGGTGCCAGCAGGGATGTACCAACGTCACTGCATGCCCATGGCACACATGATGTCATGATGCCATGTGGTGTCATACGTCATTATGCACATAGGCTTTTCACAGCCAGCCAGAAGAACTCTCCAACTGGCTGAGAAGAGCGCATGCACAGCACACCTGTAGCTCCCTTGTTCATCTCCTTCCCTCCCCTGGTACTTTTCAAACCTTGGCTTGAATTGCACCTAAAACTTTCACTTTCTAAAAGCCATGATGGGGTCTGTGAGGAAGCTAAGAGGAGACAGACTCCAGAGGAGGAGTTAGCTGAAGATCTCATGTACCTGGAGATGTCCTATGAAGGAGACCCTGATTGCCACTGTGGAACTGCAGTCCAGGTGCCAGTGTCTCAGATACCAGAAGAGAGAGAAGCCAGGAGGAGGTCCAAGATGACACCAGGGGTAGGATCTACCCTCTGCAGGCCTGGGCACATCAAGGAGCCTGTTTGGTGGTGGAACCTCCAACCCTGGGGTTGGCGCGTGCGTACTGTGTCTTCTCCGGCTGGAGAAGACACAGTACGCAGACGCCAACCCGCGGGGTCGGCGCTTGCGTACCGCGTCTTCTCCGGCCGGAGGAGACGCACTGCGCATGCGCCAGGGGTGGGATCCTCCTCTAGCCCCCCTTAACCCTGGCCCCGCCCCCTGACCCCAACCCCGCCCCGCCCCCCAACTTCCGGTGAACCGGATCTTGGGGGAAGCTCTGCTCACCACTGACTAAGGTGTTAAACTCTGTTCCCCTCTGTTGGGAAAGCTGTAACTTGTTTACTTATCTGTTAATTGTGTTTGGAAACTTAATAAGCAAAGGAGCCTCCAATATGGATGGAAGTGAAAACATTGTTGTGAATATACCACACCTGCCCTGTGGAATAATTTTAATGGAGGGAACGACTCCTTGATGATGGGGACTCCTGGGGTGAAACCACATCCACCCACATCACGCAGGCTGAATCCCATCACGGGGTCTGCCAAGCAATCTGTAGACCCCATAAGAGCTTCCCAAACTCCAGACCATGCACAACCTAGGGAAAAGCACAACTGCTTTTCCTCCTTTCCCTGACCTTTAAGGGGACAGACAAATCTTTACACCAACAGGGGGGTTGCAGAGTAAAACTACTCTGGGTGGTACAGGGAGTCCCATGGATTGCTCCCCAAGGCTTAGAATGTTTGCAAATGAAAATTTTAAAGATGCTTTGGAAACTGAAGGTGATATGGAATGCTATCTGCATTTCCTGGAGCCTAAAAATAGCTCTGCCTAGTGAAAGTAAAGGAAAGCACCATTCCCCACCACCCCTTAGCAATACAAGCCTGTGGATCACATCACTGCCCTAAATCCTTCCCTCCATTTTGACGTTGTGACATTTGTAAGCTTTGACACTGTGACATTTATACAAGTGTTCGTCACTTTCTGACTGTTTTCCTAACAACTTTTCAGTTATACTCAGATCTCATTCATTCAGCATATGCTCCACTCTTTGAATCTATCTCTGCTGATCTAAAAGGTAAAATTGTCTTCCATGGTGTTGATTTTCATGTAACAAGGTGATCAAACTCTTTTTGGTATTTCCTTTTAAATTTCTAAGATATTCTTTGCCTCTATTCATGCCTTTGTTCATTTTCCTGTAATTTGTTAAGTATTTTGTCTATGTGTTAATAAATAAGTGTCATTTAGGCTTTTGCAAGTTGATATTGATGTCTTTTTTGGTGGCCAATTTGCACTTGCAAGCTGAAAAAAAACTGATTCCACTTTTCAACAGTTTTCACTTTTGGATGGTGATATGGTCCCTAACCCATCCAATAAGTGGGGATGCCTGTACAAAAGTTTGATAATTTTAGAGGCACTAAATATGTGAGGCATCCCTTTTTGAGAGTATTAAGACAGCCCAAGGAGTCCTATTGTCCTCCTTGGGGTCTCGAGGAAGTGGCATCTTGTCAGTGGTCTACATTCCCCCCAGCTGCTTCAGAACTTTTGCGGGAGGGAGTTTTAGCCATCCTTTCCTTTCTCCACCATCTCCCTAGCATACCATTGTGGAGGTGGAATGTGGGAGGGAGGAAAGAGAGACAGAGTTTGTTTGATCTAAACTCCACTTCATGGGCAGCAGGGCATCCCCAGAGGTGGCTGAAGACTGCATGAGTAGACACATAGGGACTGCTTTTGCCTTTCCATGGGGAAACAGATGAGCCTCCCGTCTCTTCTGCTAGCACAGTAGCAGTTCCCAAACTTGTGTTGGATACAGCGCAGAATGTTAGGCTGCCCGAGATTGTGAATAGTGCTGCCCGAGAAACTAAATTGTGCACTTGAAAGGCTAGCTCAGGTCCATCTGTCTGTCTGTCTGTCTGTCTGTCTGTCTGTCTATCTATCTACAGTAAATACTTATACAGCTTTTCAACTAGAAAGTTCACAAAGTGTTTTACAAGAAAATGAAAAAATTAATGGCTAAGTTGTCCCAAAAGGGCTCACAGTCTAAAACCATGTAGTTCTCCCCTGCACTATGGAGGCTTACTCTTGGGTAAGAGAAAAATTGTTCTCAGAGATTTCCACAACTGTCCTCTACAAGATGCAACAGTAGCCATTTTGGTTCTGCTGCATCAGTGGAGGGACACACACAACAGGATTGAATTTGAAAGTAGAGGGCTACACTGAATTTGACACTGAATTACTGGGACTGGGACTCCACTGTCAAATGCAATCTTTGTCAAATGCCCATCTCTGGAGAGTGGAATACTTCTGCCAAGCACAGTCAATATTAGATTGTTGATCACAGTCAATGACCTCCTCATGTTTTCCTCTTCTCGAGAGACGTAGGGCTAGGTTGTTGCTTGGATAAAGCATCCATGCTTGGCTGAAGCATCTGTGGAACCTCAGTTGAGTCCATCCAAGTTCCATGCTTTCCTCTCCTACTCTGGTTTGGGTCACCTTGGTTGAGCATAATCACAATGCTTCTTCTTATTGCTCTGTTTATGGGGCTAATCAGTGGTTTGTTAGGTTTCTTGCTATGCAAATGCTAATTTGGGGAACAAAAAAAAAAAAACTGTGGTCCCTGGAATGTTTGACCTGATTCTGGGTATTTTTCTGCCACTGTTTTCATGTACTAATTTTTTCCTGGCAGCATTTGTGAACATATATTATCAGCATATGTGATATCATGAGAAGCAGATCTTAGGCACCAGAAATGTGTTCCTCAGTGAGTTTCATTTTTATTTTTTATTTTATTCATTTAAATTTTTTATTTTTATTTATTCTGTTTTATTTTTTTAAGATATAGGCAACTTCAGAATGCCAAATGCAGGGGAGAGCATTGCAGAAAATGTAGTTGTCTTCTGTGCTCACTGAGGCATCTGATGGGCCACTGTAAAATACAGGAAGCTGGACTAGACCTTTGGCCTGATCCATCTTATGTTCTCATGTTCTTATGCTAAGGGTTAAGCATTCTTTTTAGAGGGGAGATCTGTCCAGATGATCTCCCTCTGCCTGTCCAAAAGAAGAGAGAGGGGAATAGGAATGGGTGCTAATTACTAGGAGCTAAGGTCAGCATGTATTATCTTGGGAGTCATCTCCTGACCATGATAAACACATTTCTATGTTTCTATGTTCCTGCCATGAACAATATGTGGGAAGCAAGGTGTTTAGTTTTTTGCTTCAGGTATGAGTAAATTTATGGTCAATATTGTTAAGAACATCATGTCCTTTTTCCTTTTTCTTTCTTATTCTTTATTCATTAGACTTTCCTAATTGATTATCTCCTTGTTGCATCTGTTGCATTATGAATGGTGGTTGGATACATAAAAGGATAATTTTAAAAATCCAGAGTTTTTAATAAGAAGGAACTTTTACAGAAGGTTTGAAAAATCACAGTCTGTGCTGAAGGAGAATGAAAAGTTAAGGGATTAAATAAGAATGAAAAATAAACCCATAACTAGTTCAAAACTAATTTGATTGACAAATACTGGTTGACAAATACTAGCATTAGAAAAGGAATTTTAAAATGTAAAAAATATATATTAAACTGCAAGGTACTGAAAAATGCATCACTAGGAATGATAGAAAGTTTTGAAATGTTAAAGGGAAAAAAAACCTGGTTCCTCAGAAAATTCTAATATGTAAAAAGGTCCTTTAAAGCTAAAATGTCAAAGACCGCTACATTTAAAGTTCTAGCATAACTGCAAAAGGAAACAAAGCATGTCATCAAAATGAAGCAGCAGAGTATCAAAAGATGGTTTCTTAGATTCTTTTTAAGATAAAATTTGCAGCTTACATTCTTTGAAACTCACCCACATGTTAGGCTTACACTGATAATCATATTCTATCTGCAATCTTGCTTGGTGCAGACATTTTCTTTGCTTGAGAGCTTACAAGAATGATAGCAATCTCCTTCTCTGCCATGCTACACAGGCCTCTGTGGGTTTAATCTTGGCTTGACATATGCACGCCAACTCTCATGGTCTCATGATCAATTTATCACATATGCAAGGTCTTCAATTGTGATCCAGAGCTCCAATACCCCATTTTTCAAACTTTTCCTCTTCAAGGAATGCCCCAGGATTGTCCACCAAGGACATAAGAAACTATTTGTTATGAAACTTCTGCACGTTGAAGAAAATTCAGACTGAAGGTGCACTCTCTGTTCATGGGGGGCATATGCTGTTGGCCCATGTCAAATGAGAGTACATTCTAATATCCATATCTTAATATGATAAACACTGATAATGGCAATGGTGCCAAAATGGTGCCTAAACACTCAAGAGTTTGTTTCTTAGGTTAAAATCCTAACCTAGGATTAAAATCCTAACCACTCTTTCCTGGACCTAAGTACTACTGAATACAATGGGATTTACTTCTGAGTAGACATGCATAGGATTGCACTGTAAGTCACTGAAGTGAACGTTTTTGTTTTTGTTATTATTTTAATCTCTACTGTGTACCAATGACTATGGAAGAAAAATTAAAAGAAAAAAAGCCCTTAAATTCATATTTTTACACAGGTAGCTCACCATTTCTCAAAGAGGATCACAAAAGCATATAATGGGTTGAGATAACTTGACTTGTTAATATATGAAAAATATATGAATGCCCCATTTTTCTCTCTAGCAGAAAGGAACAAAAGAATCAAAACAAAAAGTGGACAACAGGCCCAGCAATCCTAATCCCCATTTAAGCCGGTATAAATCATGGCACAAGTCCTGTGCTGGTCTGAGGGTGTCACAAGTTTTTGTAAGGCACTTCTGTGCCAATGTGGGGAGATATAGGCCACTGCACATATTAGGCCCCATACCACAGGAACAGGGAGACAGGTGAGTTATGCTAGATTAAATTGGCTCAGATCGTAACCCCCACTCCATGTTTTTAAATGCTGTCTGAATCCTGCAGGGCAGAGACTGATGCAAGTGTATTCAGCTGAGCAGGCATGTGAACCTGGAACAGAAACATCACTATAGCTCCCTTTGTACCTACTCAGAAATAAAACTGTTGAACATGAGCTATTTTGGCAACTTGATCCTCAAGCTGGATGGCTTCTGAGCTGTGCCAATAGATTTAATGGCTTCACCTTTTTTGTTTAGTGCAATGTACCATTAATTGAAGGTAATTGTCGAGAGGAGACTTTCAGCTCTCAACAGTTCCAGCACAGGGTGGGTGCCCCAAGTTCAAGATCTCATTTCCCTGATGTCTAATATTGTGTTTGTCTTGTCACACAATTCTCTGATTGTGTCCTGTTAAATGGTTCTCCTGTCCTCTTACAGTAAGACCAATCAGTAAAAGAAGCAATGATGAGCAGAGAAAAAGTAGGCAGAGTATAACAGAGAGGGGATTGAATGACGGATTTTGCACAGCTAAACTGAATATTCAGGATGCATGAGATCCCCCTGATCCATTTTGAGGGTTTCATCAGAATTCTCTTACTTCCCTTTGAAATGTCTGGATGCTTCTCCCATAATCAGGGTGACCATACATCCTCTTTTTTCCCAGGACATGTCCCCCTTTTTAGCCTTGTGTCCTGGAAAAAAAATCTTTATTGTTCTCCTTTTCCTTGTAGGCTGATAGCGCTATGTGTGGTGCAAGTGGTTAAGATGCTGTGCCTGTTAACCAGCAGGCCAGGGTTCAAGACCTGGGTTGGCCCCACAAGACAGAGTGAGTTCCTGTCCTTAGCCCAGGAACTAATAGCTCTGCGATGCCAGCTGGATCCAATCGTATTGGCTCTGCCTTTCCATTGGACTAATTCAGTGGCGTGGAGAGGGGGGATTTGCTGCATGGGTAACAGCCTATCCTCCATAACAATCTAACCCAGGCTTTCATGCTTTGCATGCAGCATATGCAGCGCCAAATATGATTCTATAGTCTTTCAAGACTGACAGAGGCCTGCTCTTTGGTTGCCTCAACTTAATCATACCTTCTTAAGGGAGACTTTCTGTACTTTGCATGCTAAAGAAAACACATCCTGGAGTAAGTAAAAAGCAAAGTGTCTGCAGTAATTTTTTGACCATCCTTCCTGCTAGACTGTGTGGAAATTCCATGTGGAAAGTTTAAGTTTCTCTTCTAGACAGGGACTAGAGAAAGAAAACTGGGACATCACCAATGGCAGACAGAAACACTGTTCTATTAGTTTGCCTTCCTCATAGTGAGATACAATCTTTGCCCCATACACCCTTTGAAATCAAGCATTGCAATAGGGAAAATAATGGGGATAATTAATTTTTCTTTATTATTAGCACCACTGACGGGAGGGGCTGCTGGGGAGTTGAAAATCAAATTGTGAAGGAAATAGGCATGAAGAGAGAAGAGAATGTCAGAGGTGTAGCTAATGATCATGTAAAACATGGAGCAAAACTCGAAATGTTGCCCTGGAAGGGATGTCACATCCAAAAGTGATGTAATGTCCAAGTTTAAAAAAAAATTGAGGAGAAACCTGCCTACTCCGTACCCCAGCAGCATGTCACACATTTGCTCTTCTGCCTCTCCCCAGCTAGTGACATAGCTAGGGCATCTCTCTGCTATCTGGAGTCAAATAAGTTTTTGTAGTTCTCCCCCACCCCAAAAGAACAAAATCAAATTTAATTAAGTAAATAAATAAAAAGTAGGTGTCTTATTGGTTGGAGACACTGTGCTGGAGCAAAGAGAGATGGTTATTTTACTCCTGCTAGGTATAAGAGGAGCACAGCTTAGAAGTACCCAGTTAGCGGGGGTAAAAGGAGCTGGAAAAATCTGCCATATGGAAAAAGGAGCTGACTTATATTAACCTTATTAGCTCTATGCTGCATTATAATTATCGTACTTCTCATTGGCACTCAGAGCAATTTATCTCTTGAGTCAGTTTTGAGAAAGTCCACTTTTTGTTCCATTGACAGTTGTTTTCATATTCTGGTTAATTTGCTATAATATTTGATAGAATATAGATTTTTTTCCAATGCAGCTTGTTTCATTGCATTCATTAAATTAGCTTTCCAGTGGTATATAGCATAATGGTATTATTCTTCATACAAACCCCATTTTTTACAATTTTAGCCACTGGTGTCAAACTCAACTTGTTGCCCCCATAGCTTGCTACCTGGTGCAGTTGCTACCCCTCAAGTTCGTTAGCTATTCCACTGGATTCTGTACAAGAAGAGTGTCTGAGGACAGACTGATATCTTTTAGCAAGAATAATAATTCTTTATACTTTTCCATCCATCTTGAAGAGAACATTGAGCCATTCAAAAAAGGGTAAATTGCAGCCCTGAAATAGCTGCCTAGTAGCTGAAATTCCTTTATAATTATGATAAACATAGGTTATTAAACAGGTGTTCAATAAACACTTGCTATTGTATGACCTTCCTACATTTAGTTGTTTGGAGGGAAGGTAGAGTTCATGTTCATATAATACACTAGAAAAGAATGTAATGTGAATAGCAATATGAAATCTCAGGAATGCACCCAGGATTCTGCCTAAACCACAGATGGTACAGCCCTCCCTGACCAACAACATGTTTGCACTATATGGGGGAAAGTCATGGGGTTCTAAAGTAGAATCAAGTACAGAGTCATCTGACCCCCCTGCAATATCAAGAGTCAAAATAAAGTCACTGGACTCATCACGAGTCCTCTAATTGACCTCAATTGATGACAACTATTTTCATTTAATATTCATACCATATAGCTTTTCTCATCATGACTGATACTTCCAATTTACATATGAAGGTTGAAAGCTATCCGAAGCCACGGACAACCCAGTCCTACTCGGATGCCATGCAAACATCACTTAAATGCCAACATGATGACTGTCACATCCTAATTCTGTCTTGGCAACAGCACATTGATGGCATACTGATGCTGGCACTACAATAACCAATTTCAAACCTGTTCTGCCAAAACCATGCTGGCACAGTCCTTTGCATTGCCACCCCAAACATCCACAGAAAAAGTGACTCAAGGTGTTATTGATAAATCAGTATCCTGCCTGTACTGCATCACCCCTATGACATTGGCACATTATCTGTGGGACATCTGAGTATCATTGGTGTGATGTCAAAGGAACCAATCATGGAATCCAATCAGCTGCAGCACTGACAGCCAGAGAAATTCTACCAGGGTGAACTGAACAGAGAACGAGGGCTGGTGTGGGGCCAATGCAGAGAGGATATCTCCTAGACAAAAGGAACAGAGCAACACAACATCACCTCAACCATGAAGAAGCAGAAGAATGTTGCTCAGGGATCAAGTTCTTCATTCCATCCATATAAACAGAGACATCAAATGAATATATTTTGAGCAGAGCACAAAAGCAGCCTTGTAATAACAAGAAATTGAATTACTTCTTCTGTGGAATAAAAAAGTAACCACAAGAAATATTCTTAGAACCTTGCACTTTTTACACTTTAATCATCTCAGTAAGAATGTGTAAAAATAAAACAATTCATTTGCATTTCATTTCACTGCTGCATTTTGTGACATTGTTAATTTTGTGCATTCAGTACAACTGTGGTGCGGGCTCGCTACTGAGGTGATATGCATGGAAGGGACTGAGTCCTGGGTGGCCTCTCCTGTCCCAGCGGCTAATTCCTCACTAAAATAAGTCCAAGGAGACACAGGTGGTATCTCCAACACAACACTTTTACTGGCATCCATCAGGAGGTTCTTTAGCTTCAGCGTTACAGGCAACAGGTAAGTTTACAACAGGTAAGTACTTTCCCGTCCCACTCTAAATCCGAAGGCTCACTCGTACTTCAACAGGTAAGTCCAAAGTAGCAAACAAACACCAACCCACAACAGTCTTCATCAACATCGTCCTTGATGTTCTTCAGTGTCTCCTGCTCCCATCTGTCTCCTTCCCGCTCTTTTCCTCCTTATATTCTGGCCAAGGTCCCCTCCCCCGCAGAGGTCTCCACCAATCTGGTCTGGGGGGAGGCGGAATCTTACTCCACCAAGCTGGTCCCTGATCCAAACCTGGCCTCCTCAGACTGAAGCCCCCTAGGTCCCTTCCTCCAGACCCTCTGTAAGCTCTTGCCTTCCTCTCCCTCCAGTACTGAGCCACCTCCTGTTTCCTCCTCTGCTCTTCTACCCACTCTCTCTCCCACATTTGCCTCTTCTTCTCCAGATCCATGGTTCCACTCAGCACTGCCTCCACCTCTTGCTCTCTTCTCTCTCTTTCTTGGGGTGGAGTCCGTGGTGCTGAATGACAGGTGGCCGGCCCACAGTGGCACTCGGGATCACCTTCTTCATACGAGTAGTCTAGCCACATGAGGTCCTAGGCTAGCTCCTCCTCCGGTGTGGGCTTCCGCGCACCACAACAACAATCCACTTCATTTTGTTCCTAACTTGAATAATTTCATTGTTTCAATTTTGAGTTTGGTTTTCTATGTTTCCCTTTGATTTTCATGGGCAAAATTCAATTCATTCTATTTTTTAAAATTTCTTCTCAGAAATGTATGAAATTTACAGGGATAGAAACCTTCCATAAGGCTGCAATCCTAACCTCCAGTTATGCTGTCATAAGCCTCAGCATAAATCTTATGCTGACTTGGGGGTGTCACAAAAGGGCTATAAAGGGGGGTTAGTCCAGTCACAGTGTCAGCATAAATTGTTTAGGATTGTGGCCTAAGAGAGCTAACCAAATCCCAAGGAAGTCAGGCTTCGGTCAGCCCAACGGTGTCACAAAAGTGCCATAAGGAAATTTTGAATCAATGGGGGAAGAGTTGGGTGGGCAGAGGGTAGGCAAAGGGCAGGAGGGAAGAGAACGGAGGGAAGAGAGCGGAGGTCACCAGAAAATTAAGAGTGAAGCTTAAGAATTAAGAAAAATGAAGCTTAAAGTCTTTCCTCATTTGTTAATGACAGTGATAATGGTGATAATGGTGATAATAATATTTTATTAAATATATTAGTACACCTTTTTGTTCAGAATTATTTTTTCTTGTTTTGTTCCTCTAAACTTTGGTGAGTCTCATGGTCCAGTGCATGCAATAAGCCAAGAAATACGGTATTTGTTCCGTACATTGTGCTACATTGTGTTAGTGCTACATTGTGTCTCAGTGCTACATTATGGCTGCAGCGGCCCTGAAACAACACTGGATAGGATTATGCCCTCAGTCTTGTTTTTATATTTTTGATTTTTACTTTTTTGGTCATAACTTTTGATAGGAAGAAGATATCTCAAAACTGATTGTTGCATTGGATTCTGCTCTTCAATATGAATCCAACGACATATGACATGATGGGGTAAGGTGCTCCTGGATTGGCCCTAACACTCTATCAGATGCATAGACATTTCCCCCTTTGGGAAGAAAAAAAGTGCATCTTATAAACTGGGAAATATGGTATTCCTTTATTTGTTTTGAGAAGGCAGCCATAACAGACCACCTCCTCCATAAAATACATAAAATAGTGCATGCCCTATTGGTATTTCTGTATTAACACAGAAAATTTGGATAGGATTTGGCATTCAGTTACAGAGCAAAGGCAAAATGAGTGCCATTGAAGCTGGTTCTTTATGGTCAGAAATCATGTGCCACAGCTTGTACTGGATGTACAGTGGTGCGTCACTTAATTTAATTCATTCTGGAGGCATACTCTTTAACTGAAACTCTCTTTAAGTGAAGTGGATTTTCTCATAGGAAATAATAGAAACTCAGACAATTGGTTCCACAACCCCCAAAATATTCATATAAAAATATTAACTGCATGTAAAAAACACTGGAATGGATGACAAAACACTGGAATTGAATTCAAAACACTATAATATAATACAGACCACAATTACTGTAATAAAACACTGTAATATTCTGTACAGTAAAAAAGATAAGAAAAACCTTTAAGGCCAAAGATGACTAATTTTCATTAAGAGTCACTGGTGTTTTATGCAAACTAGATAGGCAGTCTGCAACAGCAAAGGGACCAGATCCTATTTACTCAGAATCAAGCCCCATTAAATCCACTGGGATGTAAGCCTCATCCCAAACCTCCTCTGAACCACCCACACATTCCCTGCTGCACCACTTTAGCTCAGCCACCAGAGTGTCTGAGTGGGTCTGACATAGGAGTGGAGACCACCTGGCATTTCTGTTGGTAACACCATTGTGCATGAAAGTAGGACAACTTCCACAGCACTGCAATGGAATCTACAGCAGAAGACTGGCAGGTTGCCATTGGCCATTAATTGGACAGTTTAGATACCACTAAATTTTCCTATGTTGGAGCAATCAACTTTCAGACACAACTACTTCTACTGTATTTGTCACTACCACAAAAGATTAACCTATCTGAAATACAGGCATGTGATGGCTTTGATATGTTGATCTCCGATGAAGTCTAGAATGGTAGTTGAAAAAGAAAGCTTTGCCATGATGGCTATTCCCATGCTTTTTCCCAAGAATTCAGAAGCAGAAAAACTTTGAATATATGGGTTCATTCTTAAGACTTGGGGCTAACAGCCAAACTATGGTATTCAAGACAGTTAGTCATGCAGCCCAATCCTATCCCATACGGACATATCACAAAGGCATACCCGCAAAGCCTCTCTGAATCCATCACAATTAACCTGATAGCCTGCTGCTATCAGCTTTTGATAGATCCACATATGATAGATCTCCCCAAGATATTGTTCTCCCCAAGTTGTTTCCCAACAGGAACAACAATAGTACATAGAATATTAGAAAGATTAAAAATCACAGAATGGGATACAGTGGAAAATAAAAGCTGAGAGTGAAGGTTAATGGATTCAGGCCATAGAATAGAGGTCCAAAGTAACAAGACCCAAAGGAACTTGATTCTGAGGCTCTGATATGAATCACAAAAAAGAGGCATATTTTTTTTTGGGGGGGGGGGCAGGGAGGGTGGATGGCAGGAAGGAATGTAGGTAGGCAGCCAGGGAATGGGAAGCAGGGCTGGGACCTGGAGCTTCCATTTCTAGGCTGTCATTGGCAGTCCCAAGTTGCTCAGATCTTGCTCCCATATTTGGTGTCACAAATACAAGTTGATCAATTGCGACTGCTGCAGAGCTACCCAGAGTAAAGGGGAACATTTTCCCTTGCCTCAAGTTGGTGTAAGGGCAGCCCCAATCTTATGCTGAACTCAGTACAGTGGTGCTTCATTTAAGGAGCTTAATTCATTCCAGAGGCATACTCTTTAAGTGGAACATTCTTTAAGTGAAACAGATTGTTCCACCTATGTGGAGCATATATCATCACATAGGTGCTGCATAGCACGCGTGCCCATAGCGCGCTTGCTTGTTAAATGAAGCAGAACTTGTTATGTGAAGCAAGATTTCTTGGAAAGTTTTGCTTGTTATGTGAAATGCTTGTTAAGCGAGGTGCTTGTTAAACGAGGTACCACTGTATAAGGTTGCACTGGAAATTTCCTAGATAGCTAGAACACTACCACTTTCACAATAATGAAATTTTAACCTCAAAGTAAAATCCCACCATATTTCTGCAACACCTCAGTATATCACCTACTGTATAAAAAATATTCAGGATCAGGACAGTCATTTTTTGATGACTGAAACTTTGGCAGGAAAACCAACGATGATCTCTTGCTCTTTGCTAACAACCATAACTTCCACAGTCTCTTTTGTGCTCTGCATTCCTGCAAATTAATAATCAAGGAATATGAGAAAGAATGAAATGTGTGTTGAGGAAGATGAGAAAAAATAAAATGTGTGATGAATTAATGGCACCTATTGCTCATTCATGCTGATTGCCGATAACAAGTTTGTGGGAAAAGGTTGAGAAATCTAAGAACTCCCTGCAAATGTTATCTTTCTTGAATGTCAGTTTCCATGGCAATTTATTGATGACCTTAATTTGTCCAAAATCATCTTTCATGCCAATCAGTGGCTGCAAATTCTGCACCCCAGTCCTTTGTGGCAATTAGTGAAATTTATTTTATCTTGCAATTTATTCTATCTTACTACTCAGAATGGCTCAGATGGCAAGTAAGGGGCCATATATATGGGCCCTTACTTGCTAATATAAATTGTCCATGGGTGGTGTATGTATGTTATCCTCAATCTCAGGTCCTCTACCAGAGGCCTGGGAGTTTGAGGGTACTGAACAGTAACTTAGCTGTTCCTAGCAATGCGTTTTTCTGGATCAAGTGTTCTGATACATATATACGTGTGTGTGTGTGTGTGTGTGTGTGTGCATGTGTGTGTGCGCGCGCACGTGTATAATAAGGGCAGTAAATTCTACACACATGATTCTGACCCAAACATGTAATATGCCCTCAAAGCAATACAAGCCACATGCCAATGGTAGAGGGAATAGGTGGAGATCTGGGTGATAGAGGGCATAGGTGGAGATCTGGGTGGGGGTGAGCATAGGTGGAGATCTGGGTGGTAGAGGGCATAGGTGGGGATCTGCATGGGGATGGCTGGAAGGTAGGTAGATGTGTGGGTTTGGTTAGATAGGTAGATGGGTGGGGAATGGGTGGCTGGTCCCAAGGGAAGCAGGACAGGGAGCTGCAGTTGCCTGCTTCCGCTCCTGCTGGGGGCCTCCAACCAAAAATGCACCCTGCAGTGCGGAAGTGGCTGGCTGCATGGAGGCTCTGGCAGCTGTGAAAGTTCCATGGAGCCAGTGGTCAGCCACACTCTGGAAGTGGCTCCACAGTAGGCAGCCAGCCCACCATGTGGTAGGCTGGCTCATGCTGCAGGGCTGGCTGGTGGGAAGGCTCCGGGGAGAGCAGCCTGGCAGCAATGGAAAGGCATAGCTCGAGACTCCAAGCAGCTCTGAGTCCTGGGAAACTGGAATGAGGGTTGGCCACGCGCCCGGCAGCAGAGTCTCCCAGCCCAGCCAGCAGCTATTTTTGAATTGTTCACAGCTCTGAGTCTTCTCAGAGCTGGTAAAAGTGGTGCAGGTCAAGAGTAAGCTCCTCCCACTCATCCTGGCCAGATAAAGAGCTCCTAGCAGCATCTAGGAGGCTGCTGCTGCTGAGGCTGCTAGGAGTGCTCTGACTGGCCATGAAGCAGGGGAGGCGCTTACTCCAGGCCAATGTCACTTTTAACAGCTCCTTAAACACCCAGAAAATGGCAGCCCTGAAGTGCACGCAAGGAGGAACATGGGAGAGGGCAACTGTGGGGCCACCAGAGGAGTGTAAGTGGTGCCCCCTGGTGTCCTGTAACTCATGGCAGATCACATCCCATGCTATATGCTCATTATGCCTCTGGGTATCATGCATGCCATTCTCTCTCTGAGATTCTCAACTTTAACTTTAAGAGAAGCAATGTTAGTACTTACAGCTGTAGACAAGAACTCCAAAATGTGTGGGGTGATATCATCTGAGCTTGCAGCTGTCAGAGGGGGCTCTACGCAAGATTTCCAGCTGTTGCAAGTGGAGGTAGAATAGACTGTATAGTTCCTTCCCCTGCCTTAATGTCATAGTTTAGTGGGGAGTGGTGTGTTGGTACCTTTATCAGAGCCTGTTCCTGGTTCAACCTCCATTTTTGTGGAGGGCTGAGAGGAGTTCAGAGTCCCAGGTTAGTGGAGGAGGATGAGCTGCTTAGGGGGGGTTAACTGCTGCTAGCTGTTCTTTGGCTGGTTGCCTGGTGGGAGAAGCTTTTGAGGGCTTTATCAGATCCTGTTCCTGGTTCAGCCTCCATTTTTGAGGAGAGCTGAGAGGAGCACAGAGTCCCAGTGGAGTGGAGGAGGAGGAGCTGTCGGCTGGGGGGTTAACTGCTGCTAGCTGTTCATTGGCCTGGAGGAGATTTGTAGGGAGCCTGTTCCTGGTTCAGGAGATTTTTATCAGAGCCTGTTCCTGGTTCAGCCTCCATTTTTGTAGAGAGCTGAGAGGAGCTGAGTCCCAGTGGAGTGGAGGGGAAGGAGCTGTTGGTTGGGGGGTTAACTGCTGCTAGCTGTTCATTGGCCTGGAGGAGATTTGTAGGGCTTTATCAGAGCCTGTTCCTGGTTCAGCCTCCATTTTTGTGGAGTGGAGAGCTGAGAGGAGTTCAGAGTACCAGGTGAGTGGAGGAGGAGGAGCTGCTTAGCTGGAGAGTTAACTGCTGCTAGCTGTTCATTGGCTTATTGCCTGGTGGGAGGAGCTTTCAAGGGCAGCATCAGGGCCTGAGGCGCGATCCTATGGATTGGAGCCTGTGAACAAGGAAGACTTGTGAAGTTGACAGAAGGAAGAGAAGGGTGCTAATGTCATGACATGCACCACATGTGCCATGTTTGTCTTCTTGCCCAAGGACTCCAGGGATTATCGATGCTGCAAGTGCAAACTGGTTGCACTGTTAGAGGAGAAGGTGGCAGCATTGGAGGTGAAGTTTCCACCCTTCGTAAAATTAAAGCATCTGAGGAGTACTTCAATGCAATGCACATGGAACTTCTCCAGAGGGAAGTTTCGGATGACTTCCCCAGTGGGGATGACACCAGTGGGAACACCAGTAATCAGTGGTGGGCCCCAGCAGGTTCGCACATACTCTGTAGAACTGGTTGTTAACGAGAGATAGGCAATATAAAGTTTAAAAATATCCATTTAAAAGTGGCTGCCAGAAGGGCAGAGAACTGGTTGTTAATTTATTTGAAGCCCATCACTGCCAGTAATGATGTCTCTTCATGGAGACATGTGGCAGGAGAAAAAAGGGCAGGAGCAGTTGAGAACCACTGGAGCTACACAACCGTTTCTAGAGTCTCTCAGATTCCACCATGCTGGCAGAAGTTCTTTTTGCTAGCACACCTACACCTGATCTTGGCATTCCCCTTACTGGCATGCCTGCAGATCCTCTTCATAGACAGCAGCCAAAACCAGTAAGTGTGGGGGAATCTCGACACAGAAGGAGAACACAGAGGAAGGTGGTGGTGATTGGAGATTCTCTCCAGCGGGTTATGGAAGCTGTATGCCGACCAGACCTGTTTTCCCATGAGGTGCACTTCCAGGATACGGAATATCATGGAGTCGCTACCGAGGATGATACTGCCTGCTGATTGCCACACGTTCTTACTCATCCATGTAGGAACAAACAATACTGCTCAGCAAACTTTCCAAAAGATAGCTGGGGATTATGAAGCTCTGGGAAGGAAGATTAAGGACCTGGGGGATACCCAAATGGTATTCTTGTCCATCCTCCTAGTAATCGGCAAAGGTCCTCAGAGAGATGGCAAGATTTTGCTGGTCAATAGCTGGCTTTGAAAATAGTGTTATTGAGAAGGATTTAGATTCTGGACTCAATGAATGAACTTCCGCGAGGAAAAAGGAGGCCTCTGTCAGTCTTGAGAGACTATGATATCATGCTTGGCGCTGCATATGCTGCATGTGAAGCACGAAAGCCTGGGTTGGATTGTTATGGAGGATGGGCTGTTACTGAAGCAGCAAATCCCCCCTCTCCATGCCACTGAATTAATCCAATGGAAAGGCAGAGCCAATACGATTGGATCCAGCTGGCATCGCAGAGCTGGGCTAAGGACAGGAGCTCACCGTGTCTTGTGGGGCCAACCCGGGTCGCAAACCCTGGCCTGCTGGTTAACAGGCACAGCGTCTTAACTGCTTGCACAACCCATAGCCACCCACTCCTTGAGGAAGGACTCCTAGCAAAGAATGGACTACATCTTACAGGTTGGGGGAAGAGTGTCTTCAGATGGGAGATGGCCAACCTGATCAGGAGGAATTTAAACTAAATAAGATGGGGTGGGTTACATCCAAATTAACTTAGGAATAAGGAAAATGCTTTGGATGAAAATTGCCAGGACACGGCTGTAACTCAAAAATATTTAGAGGGGCCTGGCCTTACAAAAAAGGGGGGAATACATTGAGTTGCAACCTCCAGGGCTTACATTGTATTTACACAAATGCAAAGAGCCTGGGAAATAAACAAGATGATCTGGAACTTTTAGCAACTGAAGGGAAATTTGATTTGATAGGAATAACTGAATGTTGTTGGGACGACTCCCATGATTGGAACACACAATTAGAAGGCTATCAGCTGTTCCGGAGGAACAGAAGTGGCAAAAGGGGAGACCGAGTAGCATTATATGTCAAGAACGTATATACCTGCTCTGAAATCCAGGAAACTGGTCCGGATATCCCTGTGGTGTGCATTTGGGTAAAGTTTAGGGGGGAAAACAAAAAAACAAAACATTGTGGTGGGCGTCTACTATAGATCGCCAGGCTAAGGAGAAGGAGTAGACGATGTCTTCTTGGAGCAACTCGCAGGCATTTCAAGGAAATATGAGGTAATGGGGGACTTTAACTATCCAGACATTTGCTGGGAGACAAAGTCAGCCAAACATAGAAGCTCCAATAAATTCCTGATGGGCCTGGAAGGTAACTTCATGGTCCAAAAGGTGGAGGAAACAACAAGGGGAGGGGCTATTCTTGACCTGATCTTAACTAATTGTGATGAACAGATTGACCAGGTCAACGTGGTGGGAATTTTAGGGGGACGTGATCATGAGCTGCTGGAATTTAGAATAAAGTGGGAAATAAAAAGAGTGCAGAGTGAAAATTAAACATTGGATTTCAGGAAAGATGATTTCAACAGGCTTAGAGTAGTCATAGGCGGAATCCCATAGGTTGATGATCTAATGGGGAAAGGGGCCCAAAATGGGTGGGAAGCTCCTTAAGAGGCAGCTTCTACAAGCACAGTCAGAAACACTTCCCATGAAAATGAAAGGGGGAAAATCCTGAGAAAACCAGGTTGGCTGCACAAGCAACTTGGGGATCAGCTGAAATTAAAGAAAGAGAAGAATAAGGAGTGGAAGACTGGAAAGATAACCAAGGAGGAGTACAGGCAGATAGCCCGGTCTTGTAGGGAGGGGGTCAGGAATGCTAAAGCTCAGTATGACACTGGCCAGCAGTGTCAAGGATAACAAAAAGAGCTTCTTTAGATATGCCCAAAGGAACTGGAGGAGAGATGAGGGTGTGGGACTTCTCCTGGACAAAGATCAGTGGTGGACTCTAGCAGGTTCTCACCTACTCTACAGAACCGGTTGTTAATGAGAGATAGGACATATAAAGTTTAAAAATAGCCATTTAAAAGTGGCTGCCAGATGGGCAGAGAACCAGTTGTTAATTTCTTTGGTGCCCATCACTGACAAAGATGGACAACAGGTGTCTGAAAACCAGGAGAAGGCAGAGCTGCTCAACTTCTATTTTGCGTCCATCTATTCTTGGAAGGAGGGCTGTGCAAATGGGGGTATCGGATCATTGGCTGATGTGAGGATGTGCTTGCATCCCCAAAGTGGTAATGAAAACATGGATGGTGCAGAACAGCAATTAAGATTGACAGAGAACTGGTTCAAAACCACTTAACTGGACTAAATGAATTCAAGTCATTTGGACATGATGAGCTGCATCCTCAAGTTCTTAAGGAACTGGCAGATGTCCTTGCAGAGCCTCTGTTGATCATGTTTGAGAAGTCCTCAAGGAGTGGAGAAGTGCCACTGGACTGGATGAGGGCGAATGTAGTCCCAATCTTTAAGAAGGGGGAAAACAAGACCCGGAAAATTACAGACTAGTCAGTTTGACTTCAATCCCAGGGAAGATATTAGAACAAATCATAAAACATAGAATTTGTGCACTTCTAGACAAGTACTCAGTGATTAAAACAACTCAGCATGGATTTACCAAGAATAAATCTTGCCAGACAAATCTGATCTCCCTTTTTGATCAGGTTACGAGCTAACTGGACAATGGCAATGGTGTGGATGTCATTTATCTTGACGTCAGCAAAGCATTTGAAAGGTCCCACATGACATTTTAATTGGGAAGTTGGAAAAATATGGGCTAGACAAGGCAATTGTTAGGTGGATCTGCAACTGGCTCAATGACCGCATACAAAGGGTTTTAGTAAATGGCTCTGTGTCAACCTGGAGGTCGATTTCAAGTGGGGTACCCCAATGCTCTGTCTTGGGCCCGGTTCTCTTTAACATTTTCATTAATGATTTGGAGGAAGGGATACGGGGGAGCCTGATCAAATTTGTGGATGACACCAAGCTGGAAGGAATAGCAAAGACCACAGAAGACAGGAGAAACCTCCAGGAGGATCTGGATAAACTAGAATACTTGGCTGTAACAAATAGAATGAATTTCAACAGGGAGAAGTGAAAGGTTCTGCACTTAGACAATAAAAACCAAAAATACAGGTATAAAATGGAGGATACTTGGCTTGGCAGCATAACATGTGAGCGGGATCTTGGAGTTGCCATGGATCACAATCTGAACATGACTCAGCAGTGTGATGTGTCTGCAAAGAAAGCAAAATGCCATTTTAGGCTGCATTAAGAGGACTGTAGCTTCTAAGTCGCGAGAAGTTCTAGTTCCTCTTTATTCAGCATTGGTCAGACCTCACCTTGAGTACTGTGTTCAGTTCTGGGCACCTCACTTTAAGAAATATGCAACCTAACTGGAGCAAGTCCAGAGGAGAGCGACAAGAATTATCAGTGGGATGGAAAGGAAGCCCTACGAGGAAAGGTTGGGGGTACTTGGGATGTTCAGCCTGGAGAAGAGGCGGAGTGAGAGGAGACATGTTTGCCCTCTTCAGATACCTGAAGACCTGTCATAGGGAGGAAGGGGCTCATTTATTCATAGCTTCTACTGAAAGCAGGATTAGAACCAATGGGTACAAACTGCAAAAGAGGAGATACTGGTTGGATATCCGGAAAAAAGTTCCTGATGGTGCAGTCAGTTCGGCAGTGGAACAGATTGCCAAGGGAGGTGGTGGACTCTCCCTCACTGGGGATCTTGAAGCAGAGGCTTGACAAGCACCTGTCGGGGATGCTGTAGGGGGATTTCTTGCTGCAGGCAGGGGATTGGACTAGATGACCTACTAGGTCCTTCCAACTCTATGATTCTTTGATCTTATGATTCTATGGTGTGATTCACTTGATGCTGGCCTTTTTTAAATATTCCACACATTCCCTGGCTGTCTTTCTGTACAAAAATACAATATTAACAAAAGTTAAAAGAAGTGTAAAGTACATGACAACGTCTCTAACAGTTCAATCCCTCTCCCCATCCTGTGCATACCTGCCATCCTCATCTTCTTACACTTCTTTTTTACTTCAAGCAATTTACAGAGAATGTCACAGAGATATCTGAGATCATAAAGGGTTTTGGATGAATGAACCTGTAGTGACTAAAGCTTTTAGCAAAGAATGGGACTGATCGCAAAGGCTTGCCGTCACATTACATAAACATATGCTTAACAGTACCTGTCATATGTGGAGTACTGGCGCCACAGTTGCATTAAGTGAAACCGTAGACTGAAATTGCAAGGTGCATTGCCTTTGGCTCTCAGTACCTGATTTTCTGTTCCCTTTCAGAATTCAACTTCAAGAGAAAAGGCAAATTTCTGATGAACAATGTAGAAGGTGCGAACCAGGTCCTGACTTAATGTAAGCCAATGAAGGGTGGAGAGTGGAACTCCCCATTCTCCCTCTTTGGCAACCATCCCTATTTTCATTTCATCCAAGGAACTCAAAACTTTCATTCCATTATAATTAGAACTTGGGTCTATTTTTTGGGAGGTTGACCATGGTCAAAATGGAGGTGTGGTGATGGAAAGAAGGAGGGTGAAGTTGGGTCAAACAGTAGAAGTATACTATAAAAAACAGGAAGATGTAGAATTGCAGTTGTGGGGTTAAAGCAACCAATTCTTATGAATATGTCATGATTATTATGGACGTTGAGAATCCCATCCAACTCAGCATTTTTTTCACTGGGGTGAGCAAATCCTGGCACTGAGACCAGAAGCAGCCCTAAGGGAGCCTCCATCAGCTCTCAGCAAGCCCTCTCCATCCAGCCGTTGGGCAAGACTTGTAATCCTCCATAGGCAAGGGGAAATCTGCTCTCCACATCACAGGAGGGTATTGACAGCTGAGGAGGCTGAACACATCTCCTCTCTATGTGTATGAAAGTGCTTATGAACTGGTTTGAAGATTACCCTCAATCTCTTGGAAGTGTTGGAAAGTGTTGGAAAGTGTTTATGAATTGATTTCATTTCATTCATTCATTCACAAGTTCTGTCACTAATATATTCATATATGTAAATATTCAAATTTGAAATGTAAATAAATTCATTTTTTTCTTCTGGCCTCCAACACAGTATCAAAAAGATGATGTGGCCCTTCTGCCCCAAAGTTTAGTGACCCCTGGACTGGAGCAACCTTTCAATATGTCAGATAGCAATCTTTCCCAGTTCCACTTGGATACTGACTTCAGGACCAGTGTCACAGCCACCTTCACTATGCAATTGCCCATGAACTAGCATCCTCAGAGGTGCCCAATTCTCACTGCCTAAACCATATCTGTGCCCGTAGTCTTTCAGTGATGTTGGCAAAGAGATTTTGGAATTGCAGTGGGTCACAAGATGAAAGATGGATATGAATCCACAGAGTTTCAGTTCTAAAGAAGGATAATGCAGTTTTAGCATGTAATAATAGAATTGTAGCTTCTGAGTTGTGAGACATCCAAGTCAAAGATAACTTCTAGGCCAGTGCTTCCTGATGCTTTTTCCAGATGCCTTTTTCAGATGCTTTTGTACTGAGTAGGGCTGTTGGTGGCACAAGTGGTTATGACACTGTGCCTATTAACCAGAAGGCCAGGGTTTGAGACCCGGGTACCCCACATGACAGGGTGAGCTCCTGTCCTTAGCCCAGCTCTGTGATGCAGCTGGAACCATTGTATTGACTTTGCTGTTCCATTGCATTATTTTAGAGGTGTGGAGAGGGGGGGATTCATTGCTTGGATAACAGCCTATCCTCCATATTAATCTACCCAGGCCTTCATGCTTTGCATACAGTGTCGAGCATAATACCATTGTCTTTCGAGACTGATGGATGTCAATATAATATTGTGTTGAGTGGATTTTAATCTGCAAAGATAGGGTATAAATCAGTGGTGGGTTCCAGCAGGTTCGCATCTACACTATAGAACCAGTTGTTAATGAGAAATAGGACATATAAAGTTTAAAAATAGCCATTTAAGAATGGACTTGTCAGATAGGCATGGAACCAGTTGTTAATTTCTTTGAATCCAATCACTGCTATAAATGATAGAAATCATTAAGTAGGCCCCCCAGCTTTGATAGAATAGAACTATAAGAAAACTATGAGCTATGAGAAAACACAGAATGCTCTTTTTCACCACCAAGTTATTCAAAAAACAGCAGCTCTTAAAGAAAGGATTCTAAAGTCAGAGAGCCAAGATTTCAGAGTAACCATATATCATAAGAAAAAAAAGAGGACAAGGTCCTCCCAAAATGTAGGACACTCAATAAAAATGTAGGACATGAAAATATAAAAGCTAAAAACACTCATATATATTGCTTTAAACTCTGTGTTGCTTATTATTAAATTTAAAACTATTGTATGTAATTCATTACTAAACTTGGCATCCATCGTCTTGATAGACTATAGTATCATGCTTGACACTGCATGCGAAGCACGAAGGCCTGGGTAGATTGATATGGAGAATAGGCAGTTACCGAAGCAGCATATCCCCCTCTCCATGCTGCTGAAATAGTCCAATGGAAGGTCACAGCAGATACGATTGAGTCCAGCTGTGTCGCAGAGCTGGGCTAAGGACAAGAGCTCACCCTGTCTTGTGGGGACTTGTAAGACAGTGTCTTAACCACTTGCACCACCTTTGCTAATTCATTATATATATAAATATATAATTCATTATATATAATTTATTAATTGCAAGAAGGCTAAATGCCTGCTCACAAGAAAATAATGCTCACAAGTAAACAAGGGAGATTTTTTTTCCAGGACACAACGCTAAAATCCAGGACAAGTCCTGGGAAAAAAACACATCATTTGGTCACTCTGCAAGGTTTCCAGGTTGTAGAGTTAGCATATTCTCAGGCAACAATTCTATCCATACTTCCCTGCAAAGTAAGATCCATTCACTAATGAGGCTTACTTCTGAATAGACAGACATAGGATTGGGATCTCTCAGCACAATCCTAATTTCTAAAAGGCTGGCACAAATTCTGCCACAAATCCCATGCTGGCCTAGGGGTGTAATACTCCTTGGGGATTAGCCCAGTGCACAATCATGCACCAACCTTCCCATGCCACCACAGAAAGGAGACATGGGCAGTGGTGGGCACCAGCAGGTTCGCACCTACTCTATAGAACCGGTTCTTAACAAGAGATAGGACATATAAAGTTTAAAAATAGCCATTTAAAAGTGGCTGCCAGATGGACAGACAACCGGTTCTTAATTTCTTTGAAGCCCATCACTGGACATGGGTGAGTTATGCCAATCTAAATTGGTTAGGATTGTGCCCTCAGTTAAGAACTGCTTTGAAGAAAGGGATTAACCATAGAGCAACATTCCTCTCTCATGTTTGTGGTCAGTTTTCCATCTCTCCCTTCCACCTTCATTTTTCTGGTTTCCAGGTTTGGCAAAAAGTGTTTGTACCCTTGAGATTTCATCAAAGTTAATTAACTAGTGTTTGGAAAATGTTTTCTATTCCTATGAAATTGAATTGAGCAGATCTATAGCAGAAAGAGACATGGCATTGCTCTCAGAAAATAAATAGAAAGTACATGGGAAAATAAAATGGTTGGTGTTTTACTTGGAATTGAAAATTACTAAAGTTCGAAGCCTTAAATATAAGCAGTTTGTAAGCAGAAGCAACTGAAGTCTAAACAAGGTATTTCCTGCTGAAGAAATTTATAGATTTGGGGACCAGATTTCAGAATTGGGAAGTCCTTCAAAAACTACTTTGCTGTGCTGTGAATTAACTGGTTCAAAATTAATGGAATTTTTGTTGTTTTTGTTTGTTACTTTAAAAAAACTTGTAACATGTAACAGCATGAAGTTACTTTAAGAAAACTTCCATGTAACAGCCAATACCTACAGATAATGAAATCTCTTTCATTACATGGAATCAGGAGTGGAAAATTTAGACTATCCCTACAATCCAGAGTAACTATGGGAGCACATAAGAGACATTTATATTGATGTAGTTATGACACAACCTAATGAAAACCTATGGGAAATTTATATTGCAATCCAGAGTAAATTGTTCTTATGTCAGAGCAAGGACTCCCTGTAGTTATTTTGGATTGCACCCAAAGTTGATAAAGGAAAAATGCAACAGCACAATATGTGCAAATGGCAAATTTGAACCAAGCACTGCCACTTGGAAGCATCTTCACTCCCTCCTCCACTAGTTGCATTTGTTCAACATTTTAATGCCTTCAGACACCATTACAGCTAATGGATTGTGGCAGGGGGACTAGTTTGCCCTAGGTTCCACTCTTGAGGGATGACACCACTAGTGAACAAAATCACAATAATCAAGGTTGGGGAATGTCATGCCGTGTTACTCCTGATGCTCAAGTGGCTTTTCTCTGTCACAAAGCCCCTTCTTGCGCCTGATAATTGGGTGACATCATCTTCCTCCAAGTCAGACATCTTACAAGAAGACACGGAAACTAGGTGAGTATCAACTATGATTACTTTTACTTCCAAGAGGCACTCAAGCGTAACAGTTTCTTATCTCTTCACTTTCTCTTACAGGTTCAACAAACTAATGATGGAACACGCAGGTTCCCAACAGGTGAGGTAGGTAACAGACTATACAATTTTCAGAACAAACACAGTCTAAGAACTGAACATAACAAGTCTCTCCTTGTCTTTCGGGCATCTCTCATCTCCAAGGATGCTCCTCTTACTGACTGCTTTCCTGCGCGCCCACCTCCTCATCCAAATTTCCCACCTGGTCCACCCTCTCCCATCTATTCCTCATCCTCGGTAGAAACCTCACGCCTCCACGGTTGTACCAGCAAGGAGAAGATCCAACTGTGATCCCTTGGTGGGGTCTGAAGTTTCCTCTCCCCCTGTTCCTCAGCTCCACCAGGTCTTTCAAAAACCACACTTCCACCACTTCTGGAAATTGGTCCATGTCTAGGGGAGGGTGCGTGGGTTTCCTGTACACGTACAGGCTCTTGCCCAGATGGACTCCCATGGGCTCCATATTGTACTTGGAGTAGACCTCCCAGTCTATCTCACCACAGGGAATAATATCAATATGCTATATATCAGGGGTGTCCAAACCCCAGATGGAGCCCTCAGGAAGCCTCAGTGTGGCCCTTGGCAAGACTGCTCCATCCCACCACCAGGGAAGTTTTGTAATGTCTCTAATACACTCTTATATGTAAGTTTATGTATATTTATTCAAATTTAAAATGTAAATCAATTTTCTGGCTCCTGACATGGAGTCAAGAGAGATCATGTGGCCTGTCTGCCAAAAAATACGGACACCCATGTTATATACCTTTGGATGTGGATGCCTTTGGTCCGCTTAGTGGAGAAAGGCTGGATACAAATCCAGTAAATAAGTAAGTAAGTAAGTTAAGTAAGTAAACAAACAAACAAACAAACAAATAAATAAATAAATGATTCACAGCAAAGTGCAATAGAAAAAAATGGAGAGAAATATCTTTATTCTACCAAAGGTTATTGTCGGGGGCAGCCTTCCCTCATTGCCCCTGGAGCTGGGGTCTGGGGGATTGACAGCATAATCAGGGCAGGGGTGATGGCTAGAGAGAGTCCCCAAAGAACAGCTGGGAGTCTCAGAGAGGCACCGACACTGACTGGGCACTTCCTAAGAGGAGCAGAAGGAGGTGGCCCTCATCAGGCAGCTGAGTGGCTATGCGGGCGGCTGCCCAAAGTGCACTCGGGTTCACAGGGCACATCTGTGGGTGCTCACACTCCCAGAGTCAGGGAGGCCACTTTAGCGGCTCATGCTGGGTCCTAGCACCGCCGGGCCAGCCAGTGCTGGGCTGAGTGGGATGAGTAGGCAACTGGGAAAGGGGGAAATGGACCAGAGAGGGGCTGGAGAGGATGCTGGGGGAGGCAGCCGCAACAGAGAGGGCAGGAGGCAGCACAGAAGGGGGGCACTGAAAGGATATCTGGGGACATCAACAGTGGGGGGTAGGTATGGGGCAGTGATGGGCTTCAAAAAATTTAAGAACCGGTTCTCTGCCCATCTGGCAGCCACTTTTAAATGGCTATTTTTAAACTTTATATGTCCTATCTCTTGTTAAGAACCAGTTCTATAGAGTAGGTGCGAACCTGCTAGTGCCCATCACTGGTATGGGGGAAAGAAGGGTTAATGGTAAGGGAGAGTATGAGGGATCCACCCAGGGAAGGAGAAAGCGAAGAAAAGGGGGGAGAAACGCAGAGGATGAGGAAGAGCTAGCCAGCAAGCCACAAGGCCAAGCTGAGCCAGCTGCTGAAAATAGCTCTGGAAGCAGGGGAAATGGGGGAGGTAACCCCACCCTTCCACCCTACTGGCATCTTGCACCCACCAGTTGCAGTCCCTCCCTCAGGTGGATTTGAGGCTGCTATCCCTGTGCAAGGAGTGGGAGACAAGGGATTAGTTGGCTGCCACTGCCAGCACAACCCCACAGTTATATCAAAAATCACACACAGCAATACAACTATCTTATATAATAAAACTTTCCTTAACTCAGAACAAGGAGACTGATTATTCAAAGAAGCAATGAAATATTATTATGATACAGCATAGAACCAATAAACTTCATGTTAGGATGGTCTTGCCCTGCACAGGTTAAAACTTTAAACCAGTGATTTTCAACCCTTTTCATCTCATGTTACAGTAACAAGGCACTGAAATTGTCAAGGCACATCATCCGTTGTTTGTACCATTGACAAGAATCACCAGGCTGTTCAAATCCCCTAATTTTCTATTAATAAATGACTTTCCCCAAACTCCTCTGGCACACACAAGGACTGTACATGGCACACAAATGTGCCACAACTTACTGGTTGAAAATCACTGCTTTAAACACTATGTAATGTTTCTGTTTTTGTTTTTGTTGTTGTTGAGAATGCTTAACATTTTCTAAGGCACAGGGGGCAGTTTCCAGACAATCAGTTTTTCTTTCAGAATCCCTCTTTCCAATCCTGCCTTATATTTTGCATGCCACCCTTTCCTCAGTTCCTGCACACCCCCTCCTTTCTCCAGCCAGCCTTATAAGTTATCAACTTGCATGGTTTCTGTTTTGATTAGGCCATCACCAGAGCGAAAGGAAAAGCCTTTGGCAATAAAGCTGGGGCATTTGTCACATCTGCAGGCAACAGTTAATTGCAAACCTTGTTCCTTGAAGTGCTGCCACAATCCACTGCTTCACTGCAAAGACTTTGAAATCCACTTAATGTATGAGAAAGATTACAAGTTGTGCACTTGGCTACTTCTGGCCAGGTGTGTGCACAGTGGAACACGGAGATGGAGAAGGAAATTGCTGGCTGCAACAGAGAAGGGACTGAGAAGCCTCTTGATTGCCACATTAGCTAGGCTTTAGAGAAAACTTAGGTAACTCCTTCTCCTACCTGGATTAAAAAAATTAAAATTGCAGTTTGTGTAAAAAGTCAGAGGAGGCGGGTTTGCTAGCACAGGACCCTATTCAGACAGGATGAGGCCAAGAATTTTCCAGAGTGCAAATGCCTAGTGCAACAGCATGCTCAACAGTGCTTACATGACATGGAGCCCCTAAGTAGTTCAGGAACAAAAGGGCAGGTATATTTATTTATATTTCTCACTTCTTCTCGGTTCAATGGTTTCACTTATTTGCTTGAGATTTTGCTCCACAAATACCCGCTCCAGTCTAGAGCAGCCACTAATCTTCCATAATGATTTATTCTGTGCATGAATTTGAAGTCTGGACTTAAGAAAATTATGGATTTCCTAGAGACAGAGCCATTGCTGTCTCATCGATGGCTCTTTCTCCAAGTGGACTGAGCCTCTCCTATCAAAAGAGACTTTTAGAACCACAAGCTGCTCAGGACGGAAGTGAAGTTATTGAGACAAGGGAAAAAAACCCTTCTTTTTATCTTTTATTTGCTGTTATCAGTTTTATATAACCCATGCTGAGAGTGTTCAAAGAGCTGACTGAGAAAATGCCTTAACTAAATGAACAGACAAATATGAATAGCCATTAATAGATCAGCCATGACAAACCAAATAGAGCATCCATGACTAGCAGTGTGTTACTGACTGCTGGACACAAACTGTTGCGACATCATGTCTTGCTGAACTGACCACACTTTTTGTCTGAGCATTGCTGGAAACAAAATGCTGAAGTGGGTGGACCCTGGGCATGATCCAGCAAGGGCATTCTGATATCCTTATGACTCCCTAGGATCCAACAATGACATGTCTGCAGGAAGGAGTGAGTCCAAACCCATCCCACTGACGTCCCATGCCTACTTGCTATTTAATATACTTAATAAACAATTCCTCTTGGTTCTGGCTTTCAGTACTCCAGCTAATAGCCTTTTATTATCAACTTCCTCTTAACACAAGCAGCAGGCCTCCGTCAGTCTTGGAAGACTATGGTATTGTGCTTGGTGCTGCATATGCTGCATGCGAAGCATGAAAGCCTGGGTTAGATTGTTATGGAGGATAGGTTGTTACCCAAGCAGCAAATCCCCCCTCTCCATGTCACTGAATTAGTCCAATGGAAAGGCATTGCCAATACGATTGGATTCAGCTGGTGTCGCAGAGCTGAGCTAAGGACAGGAGCTCACCCTGTCTTGTGGGGCTGACCCAGGAATCGAATCCTGGCCTGCTGGTTTACAGGCACAGCATCTTTACCGTTTGTGCCACCCACAGTGCTCCATGCATTCTTACACACACACAAAAACACACACACGCACATGCACAGCAGCTCACCTGCAGAGACGCTGCTGTGCACGCTGGCCAGGGAGACCCTAGTGCCACAGACAAGCACCTGGAGGCGCACACACCGGCCAGAGCTCCCCTGAGCCCCCCGGTCAGCTGAGGAGAGGCTGCTTCCTCCCCGGTGTTTGTGGGCACTAGGGGCAGTTGAAGGCTGCAGCAGCGAAGATCCGCCAGCCACGGACAGCAATTTATGAAGGGATGACTGTGTGCATGCGTGCATAGTCTCCCTATTTGAGCTCTGCCAGAGAGCTGCAGGGCTCCTCTGTGGGTGGAACTGACTATCCTCAGCTAACCCTAGGAAGTCACCCTTCCTCGGGTCAGCCAAAGATAGTCATCTCTTCCCACAGAGAAGCCCTGCAGTGGAGCTCAAATAGGGAGACTGTGCATGCATGTGCACATGCCAAAGCACCTGCCAAATCCCCCCAAAAGGCTGGCGGGCTGGATTGAGGCCCCTGGTTTGAGGACCTAGTTTGAGGACCCCTGCTGTAGGTCATTGGAAGTCTTCTCCCTTTTCATGATGGGGAGGGTGCCAAAATTTATAGCCAGGTGCCAAATGAGCTTTATACACCACTGTTCATGGCACACTGAGAAAGTGCTAAAATGATCAAGGCACATCATCAATTTCTTTCTTTCTTTCTTTCTTTCTTTCTTTCTTTCTTTCTTTCTTTCTTTCTTTCTTTCTTTCTTTCTTTCTTTCTTTCTTTCTTTCTTTCTTTCTTTCTTTCTTTCTTTCTACAATTGAGAGGACTTACCACATTGCAGGCAGAGGGTTCATCTTGCCATTGGCCCACCTCATTAATGGCCAAAAAAGGCTCACCTCCTGACACCCAATCTCCCATGGCACACTTGCAGCCCATTTGTGGCACACTGGTTGAAAATAACAGCTTCCAGAGGATGAATGGGTTAACGCAGTCAAGTGTGGCCATTCCTGGAGGAGTTGCTGCCGTTTACTTGGTAAATAACTATCATTTAATAAACTACTTTAAAAAAAAAACTCTGAAGACTTTTGTGGATGGTTTCTGGGAACATAAATTTGCATTGTGAAAAAATGTTTTTCAATATTCCTGGTGGGTGACCTTTAGCAACAGCTGAATGCAAGCCATCTGAGGAGAAAATGTTTCATTCCTTCGTATACAACAGTCATCATTAGATCTGCAAAGAAAGCATCAAGGAAGGTGAGTGGGGTTTTTTAAGGTAGACAGGTAAGGAAGTGATGGTACAAAATTCAAATGTTTTTAGTCTGCATGTTCTAATTGTCTTAGTTTTTATTCAATCTAATTGTATTTTAATTGTAATTTAATTGTGTTTTAAGCTGTATTTATGATCTATTTTAATATTGCAATTGTTTAATAACACAATATTTAATATTGTGTTTTATTGCATTCTTAATGTAAGCCGCCTTGGGCTCCCTCTTGCAGAAGAGGAAAGGCAGGATATAAATTAAATTAAATTAAATTAATAAATAAACAAATAAATAAATAAATAAAAATGATGTTTCCTTCATGCTCAATTTTTTATCTGATCTGGAGATCTTTAATGTCCATAATGTTCACCTTGTATCTGAGGTAAAGATTACAAATCTCATGAAATGTGAATTTTCAAGCCAGGAAATACAAATTTCAGTACTCTATAATCAGCAGTTCTTAGCCATGGTAACAAAATAAAGTCTCCTCATTCAGAAACTCATATCAGAATTGCCTGATTTTAGGAAATTACAGAGAAGGGCTGGTAAGCTTCCTAGGACATTGAGTTGTATGAGATAGACAGCTTATTCAGCTGATCAATTCTTGAACCCTTGGACAAAATGTCTCGTAGGCCTCAATCCTAATGTTCAGTTAGGCTGGCGCAAGCCCAGCATAAGTCTTATGCTGACTTGGTGATGTCATAAAGTGCTGTAGTCCTGGGGGCAGGGGTAAAGACAGTGAACAGGCATACACCAAAATCCTCACTTTACCGTGGGAAGATATGCCAAGTGAGAGGCCAGCCAAAATTGGGTAGGATTGTGCTTTTGGTCTGCAGTCTGAAAAGCACTTTTCTGGGAATAAGCCCAATCAAACTCAGTGAAACTTACTTCTGAGTACACATGAATAGGATTGCACTTTTCATAGAATCATAGAGTTGGAAGGGACCTAGCAGGTCATCTAGTCCAATCCCCTGCCTGCAGTAGGAAATCCCCCTACAGCATCCCCGACAGGTGCTCATTCAGCCTCTGCCTGAAGATCCCCAGTGACAGAGTCCACCACCTCCCTTGTCAATCTGCTGAACCACCCTCACCATCAGAATATTCTTCCGGATATCCAACCAGAATCTCCTTTCTTGCAGCTTGTACCCATTGGTTCTAGTTCTGCTTTCAGAAGCAGCTATGAATAAATGAGCCCCTTCCTCCCTATGACAGCCCTTCAGGTATCTGAAGAGGGCAATCATGTCTCATCTCAGCCTCCTCTTCTCCAGGCTGAACATCCCAAGTTCCCCCAACGTTTCCTCATAGGGCTTCCCTTCCATCCCACTGATCATTCTTGTCGCTCACCTTGGATTTGCTCCAGTTTGATTGCATATTTCTTAAAGTGAGGTGCTCAGAACTGAACACAATACTCAAGGTGAGGTCTGACCAGTGCTGAATAAAGAGGAACTAGAATTTCTCGAGACTTGGAAGCTACAGTCCTCTTAATGCAGCCTAAAATGGCATTTGCTTTCTTTGCAGACACATCACACTGATGACTCATGTTCAGCTTGTCATCAACGGTGATTCCAAGATCCTGCTCACATGTTGTGCTGCCAAGCCAAGTATCCCCCATTTTATACCTGTATTTTTGGTTTTTATTTCCTAAGTGCAGAACCTTTCACTTCTCCCTATTGAAATTCATTCTATTTGTTAAAGCCCAGTTTTCTAGTTTAAATCCTCCTGGAAGTTTCTCCTGTCTTGTTTGCTACTCCTCCCAGCTTGGTTTGCTACACCTTGGTTTGCTGTCTTGTTTGCTACTCCTCCCAGCTTGTTTGCTACTCCTCCTAGCTTGGTGTCGTCCACAAATTTGATCAGGCTCCCCTTCCTGCAAGTTATTGATGAAAATGATAAAGAGAACCAGGCCCAAGACAGAGCATTGGGGTACCCCACTTGAAATCGACCTCCAGGTTGACACAGAACCATTTACTAAAACCCTTTGTGTACGGTTGTTGAGCCAGTTGCAGATCCACCTAATATTTGCCTCGTCTAGCCCATATTTTTCCAACTTCCCAATTAAAATATCATGTGGGACCTTGTCAAATGCTTTGGTTTATCTTGACAAAAAAGTCAAGATAAATGACATCCACAGCATTGCCACTATCCAGTAAGCTCGTGACCGATCAAAAAAGGAGATCAGATTTGTCTGGCTAGATTTATTCTTGGTAAATCCATGCTGGGTTCTTTTGATCACCAAGTACTTGTCTAGTACTGTGCACAAATTGTGTGTTTTATGTGTATAAAGTGTGTATAGTATAGTGTGTATAGTAATGTGCACAAGTTGTGTGTTTTATTATTTGTTCTGATATCTTCCCTGGGATTGAAGTTATACTGACTAGTCTATAATTTCCCGGGTCTTTTTTTCCCCCTTCTTAAAAACTGGGACTACGTTAGCCCTCTTCCAGTCCAGTGGCACTTCTCCACTCCTCAAGGATTTCTCAAAGATGATTGACAGAGGCTCTCCAAGGACATCTGCCAGTTCCTTAAAACTGGAGGATGCAGCTCATCAGGTCCAAATGACTTGAATTCATTTAGGCCAGTTAATTGGTTTCAAAGCAGTTCTCTGTCAATCTTAATCTGCTGTTCTGCACCATCCATGTTTTCTTTACATCTTTGGGGATGCATCAATCAATGATCCCACACCCCCATCCCGCATCAGTCAATGATCCCTCAACCCCATTTGCACAGCCCTCCTTTCGAGAATAGACGGACGCAAAGTAGGAGTTGAGCAGCTCAGCCTTCTCCTGGTTTCCAGATACCTGTTGTCCATCTTTGCCCAGGAGCAGCCCCACCCCCTCTTCTCTCCTTCTGTTCCTTTGGGCATATCTATAGAAACTGTTTTTGTTATCCTTGACTCCCCAGGCCAGCCTCAGCTCATAGCATTTAGCTTTTGCATTTGTGACCTCTTTCCTACAGGACCGGGCTATCTGCCTGTACTCCTTCCTGGTGATCTTACCAGTCTTCCATTCCCTATAGTTCTTTTTCTTTAACTTCAGCCGATCCCCAAGTTGCTTGTGCAGCCAACCTGGTTTTTTCAGGTTTTCTCCCCCTTCCTTTTTCATGGGAACTGTTTCTGACTGTGCTTGTAGAAGCTGCCTCTTAAGGAGCTCCCACCCATCTTGGACCCCTTTCCCCATTAGATCATCAACCCATGGGATTCCGCCTACGACTCCTCTAAGCCTGTTGAAATCAGCTTTCCTGAAATTCAATGTATAAGTTTCACTCTGCAATCTTTTTATTTCCCACATTATTCTAAATTCCAGCAGCTCATGACTGCTTTCCTCTAAAGTTTTAGTCAAATGAATAGTTTTTCAGACAAAAGATTGTCTCTCATCACAAACCAAAACCAGATACTAACAGAAATAGTCAGTAAACATTTTCTTTCCCAGATGCAAATGATGAAGACAATGAAAAAAATTGGGATTATTTGTTCAAGGGGAAAGGAAAAGGGAGATTCACAATAAATCCATCAACACCATTTCATTTAATTATACCATTTCATTAGCATAGGTATTCCCCATATTAAAGTAGAATATCTAACTTCGCAGAAACTAAGGATCAGACTCTGCTCCCATTCTATTAATTGACACCTATAGTAGCTTCCTTGCTATCCAGGGATTTGCTCTGGATTTCCGATGTATTTAGACAAATAATGGGATTTGGCTTTGGGCTTTTAACAGCTGACTATTAGTAGGCTAGATCATAGTTGGACATCTCCAAATGAATAATCTTACTTTTATAATCAGATAAGTAAATAAAAACTGTTTAACTTGGTTGGCAAAGGAAACTTGGTTTCCTAACAAAGGCAACCTGTTAGGAAAGTAGGATTTTTTTCCCCCAGCAGGTACTGCTACACAATTTTTCAGGGGGTTTGCAAAGTCTGTTCCAGGGATCAGGCAAAAGAGATGCCACAAGATCGCTTTCTTCCCTTAAAACAGAGTTAATTCTAGCAGGAGGATTTTAGTGATGATGATACACCAGTAGTGCTTGTTAAACATGGAGTCATAAGAACATAAGAAGAACCTCCATTGAAACTGGTCAAAGGCTCATCTTGTCCAGCTTCACAGAGTGATCCATCAGATGCCACAGGGAGCACACAAGACACTTGCATCGACGTGCCCTCCCCTGCATCTGGAATTTTGAAGTTGTCCACATCTACACACACTCCTCATCCAGCCAGCCCTGTCCCATGCCTCCTATAGAAACCATCCAGAATTCTTGGGAAAGCGCGTAAGCAGTGCAGTAAGGCTAGGGTCACCATTCCCCCAGAAAACCTGGTTATTGCCCAGGTTCAAGGGTCATGATGAGACTAAGGTCATGACCTGGCCAGAACTGGGTCTAGAGGAATGGTAGGGATCGGCAGCCCAACACCAAATAGACCTGCTCAGCTCTAGACTGCGGCGCATCCCCAGTGTGCATGTGCAACATGCAAGAATTGCACATATGCACTTAGGGACCAGAAGCACACTGACACTGGGCTTCTCTGCAGACAACATATCTATCTCCTCATTCCTGTGGTGGCATGGACAATGCTTAACACCTCTGGAAGTGAAGAGGAAGTGTCTTACAGCACTTTTGCAATACCCCCAGGCCAGCAAGGGCTTGTGCCAGAACTTGCCCTGGCCTAATCAGTGGTTAGGATTATGCTGACACTTTTCAAATAAAGCAGAGGTACGTGCTGTGCCCTTCGTGGCATTATTCATTCTATTACATAGGTGTCCAAATCTTGGTTCAGGGGTCAAATGTGGCCCATGGCAAGCCTCAAGGGGGCCTACAGCAAGACCTTTCTATCCAATCCTCAGGCAAGATTTATTATTGATTTATTATTATTAAGATTTATAATTATTTATTATTTATCTAAGAAATTATTAGAACCTAATAATCTAGTACAATTTAATTTGTAAATTTATGTAATACATTCAAATTTGAAATGTAAATCATTTTCCTGGCCCCTGACAGTGTCAGGGAGATAAGGTGGCCCTCCTTCCAAAAATCTTGGACACCTCTTTTCTGGTACAAATACAGTTGTATGTACACAGTGGCATCACAAAGGTTAGTGTCACCCAGTGCATACGTGCATAGAGGTTTAGAATCATAGAATCATAGAGTTGGAAGGGACCTAGTAGGTCATCTAGTCCAACCCCCTGCCTGCAGCAGGAATTCCCCCTAGAGCATCTCCAACAGGTGCTCATCGAGCCTCTGCTTGAAGATCCCCAGTGAGGGAGAGTCCACCACCTCCCTTGGCAATCTGTTCCACTGCTGAACCGCCCTCACCGTCAGGAATTTTTTCCGGATTTCCAGCCGGAATCTCCTCTCTTGCAGTTTGTACCCATTGGTTCTAGTTCTGCTTTCAGAAGCAGCTATGAACAAATTGGCCCCTTCCTCCCTATGACAGCCCTTCAGGTATCTGAAGAGGGCAATCATGTCTCCCCTCAGCCTCCTCTTCTCCAGGCTGAACATCCCAAGTTCCCCCAACCTTTCCTTGTAGGGCTTCCCTTCCATCCCACTGATCATTCTTGTCGCTCTCCTCTGGACTTGCTCCAGTTTGGCTGCATCCTTCTTAAAGTGAGGTGCCCAGAACTGAACACAATACTCAAGGTGAGGTCTGACCAATGCAGAATAAAGAGGAACTATAACTTCTCGTGACTTGGAAGCTATAGTCCTCTTAATGTAACCTAAAATGGCATTTGCCTTCTTTGCAGACACATCACACTGCTGACTCATGTTCAGCTTGTGATCCACGGCGACTCCAAGATCCCGCTCACATGTTGTGCTGCCAAGCCAAGTATCCCCCATTTTATACCTATGTTTTTGGTTTTTATTGCCTAAGTGCAGATCCTTGCACTTCTCCCTGTTGAAATTCATTCTGTTTGTTACAGCCCAGGATTCCAGTTTATCCAGATCCTCCTGGAGGTTTCTCCTATCTTCTGATGTGTTTGCTACTCCTCCCAGTTTTCATCATCCAGTAACCATATGTCTTTTTCCAGGACATGTCCTCTTTTTTATTTGTATGTGCTAGGAAAAAATCCTAAATGGCGTCCTTTTCCTTGTGAGCAGGCAACATGTAGCCATCTGGAAATTAATAAATTATATGTAAGAGTTTTAAATGTAATAATAAGTCATATGTTTTTAGCTTTCATTTTTTCATGTCTTACATTTTTCTTAGATATCCTACGTTTCAGAGAGCTTGTCCTCCACTTGTGGTTATGACATATAGTCACCCATCCCATGATGGACTTCATGCATCCCATATAGTGAGCATGCAGAGCAAAAAACCAAAACAAAACCTATTGTTCTGTTCTGGTTGGCTTTCGAGCCAGAACCGGGTTTGCCTCTATGCCCAATTCAATGGGTTTTGAGGTCCCGCAGAAACCTTGCTGTAGTGCCTCGAACCAACACTTGGGTGTTTGGCACTACTGGTTCTTGCTTGGGTACATGAGATAGTGACCACCACACTTTAATACAGTTTAAGAACAACGGTTTATTTTGCAGCACTAAATTTGTATTCCAATTAAGCCTAAGCATCCAGAATATAACCCACAGAAAAATAACAGAATATAACCCACAGAATATAACCCACAGTAAAAGCTACCTCCTGCACTAGTTCTTTGTTACTTCATAATACTTCATGTTCTAGGACAGCATACAAGCCAACTCAAGTCCTTGGTTAGGGTTCTAGTAGCCACTAGCCCTCTAGACCTTAGTTTCATTTGGAGAGCACCTGGTAGTACCACTTCACACCACAATGTTGGGCCTTGGTCACCTTCTTCTTCCCAGAATTCCCTAGGCTCATTCCTCCTCAGTCGAGCTAGCTCCTCCCATTCCTTTGTGCTCCTCAGGGCCCAGTTATACAAGGAAATGATTCTAAGTTAACACCTTAGTGCTAGCCCAAACATGGCTGTACATGACATCTATTTTTACAAATTTTGTTGAGTAGTGGTGTCAGACAATATCTGATGCAGAGTGAACCCCGTAACTCCCTAATGATGCCACTGTATTTACAAAAGTTCTGTTCAACCCTTCAAGCTGAACCTGCAGAGGGATAGATTGAGAACAGTGTGCATGATTCTGTGCTTCTCCCCACAATGAAGGAACATGTGCATGGAGAAAGAGTTTAAGAACAATCTCTAGACTTTCACTGGAACACTCACTGGACACACTTGCACTCTTTTTGAAATGAATGGGTACTTTCAGAGTACTTTCTGTTGGCTGGATCATGGTATTACTTCCCATTTTTAAAAAATTATGCCAAATAAAGTACATGCCTCCACATTTTTAACAACTAATTGCTTCTAACTTAATTACCTAAAGTGACATAAATGGTTGAGTACAGACATACACATATCTGCGCATGTACACATACACAATCTGGTTGAAAAATGGAAAAGGACGTCACAGTTCATAATTCTTGTCCAATGGAGATACTCGCTACAACCTGTCAAGTTTCCATTCAGAAACATAAGCTTGTTACGGTACAAATTAATAGCAAGTGTACAGATCGTTTCGGATGGCACTCTTCAGGAATATCCAAAAATTGCTTTTCTAGATTAGGCCAATGCTCCATTGCTTCATTTTCAGTCTTCCAATGGCCATTTGTCACTAGAAGCTCTTGCTGGTGACTGAAGTCCTTCCCCTGTTGTTTGCCCCAATAACTTTTCCCCAGTGCCTTTTATTCAGGCTGCATCTGAACATGGAGGTTTTGTCCTGATTGCATTTTGTCCTATGATGCATATAGGCCATAAATAGGGGGCCCATTTTTGGTAGTTTTGACAGCGCCAATTATGTTTTTGTAAGTTAAAAATGTGAAAACATTAGACTTCGTGACTTTTCATATATGCAACTTCAGAAAGCCGTTTTTGAAACATGCATGCCTGGACGGAGAAAATATCTGTCCTTGTAGGGAGCCACTGTGCTTTACACACTAAGGGCAATAAAACACTTAAACAATAAAACTGGCAAATTGCAGTTCACCTCCTTTGTGTAACTACATGAGGGCCTCATTCAGGGACAAGTTGCAATTCACCTCCTTGCCACTAGTACATGCGGGCCTTATGTAGGGACAGTCTTCTATGGGTATTTCAATGAACCCCATTAAAAACTGCCTAAATCTGCTGCCTCAGAGTTCAAGGGGACATCCATGCCTTATATGGAAAAAACCATCAGACTTCCTGGAGCCTTTTCAATGACTGATCTTTTTTTCAATCTTTTCAATGAATTAACCTCTAACTTCCTGCTGTTTTAAGCCTTCAAAACATGTCGAAAAAATAGGCTAGGCAATGCTGCCATCTGCTGGCTGTTCTGAGCATTTACTCAGATGTCTTTTAGATGTAAAAAATGTAGTGCATTGTCATTTTAATTTCTGGAATTTTATAAAAATTTGCATATAGCTGTCCCTATATTCTCCCTGCATGCTTTATAGATTAATTTTTTTATTTTTTCTCTTTGCATGAGAGGGTTAATACACACTGATAGGCCAGAAATATGGATCTAAAATCTTTTTAATAAGCTTTATTGGCTCTTAAAGTTAGCCCAGATAGTGGTCCAGAACTAAAATGTATTTGCACACTGTCTCAACATTACTGCTAAGCTGGCAGCTGCTTGTTCTGAGCTTCTTTTTCAGACAATTTGTTAACAGCTTGATGCTAAACATGTGTGCAAGTTTTGACATTGGGCACTGGAAAAATAAGCTCTCATGATGGCCAGTCACACTTTCCATGCACAGTTTTCTACACCTGTAATGATCATTCATGGATTTGCCAGTAAAAACTTGAGCACATAACTGCATGAGCCAAAATACTGGGCTTAACTTTGCAGTCATATCATTACCTGCTCTACTAGCAGACTCCCTCTTTTGCCAATTTTTTTAAAAGGGACCATGAATATCAACAAAATTCTCCCACTTTTTGGTGGGCAAGGGGAAGAACAGGGACACTTCTTACCATCTAATGCTGTGCACAGCTCTTGGCATGGAAGAAAAAGCCATTGGCCAACCTCTGAGGCCAACTGAGGTGGTTGTTTCAGGTAGAGGATTGGCAGAGACCGCCCACCTCCATTTGCCACAGCTCCCTTTTTCTTCCTCCTACTCCTTGGGTTGAAAAAGAAAAAGGGGATGGAGAAGAAGTGAAGAGGACAGGTTGGTATGCAAGGTGAGAGGAAGTATAACATGTAAAGTAGTCAGTAGTTGGCTCATTATCTCAAGTACTGAAAAGTCTTGGGCCAGAGCTGCTGGAATGTAAGGGCACAACCCACAAGCACAACATTTCCTCCTGGATGCTGGGAAAGGTAGAGGAGTAGCATCCAATTACTTGCACTCTTTTAATTACCTCAGAGAAGGGCAGCTTGCTTCAGCTGCCTTGTTACTTCTGTCAGGCAATGGATTGATGGAAGGAACCTGTCTGTCCCCACCAGTTCTCCTTCTCCCAGAGCTTAATCCTATCCTTCACCCTGCTAATGTGTCACAAAAAGACAATTTCAACAACCTTCCTACTCCTTTCTTCACCAGCTAGATCTTCTACTCCTTTCTTAACACCTTGGATCTTCACCTGCTAGAGCTGCTGCAGGTTCAAGAAGATCCATTGCATATTGGGAAGCTTGTAGAAGAGTAAAGGGGAATTTCCCTTTTTTTCCTTCATGACAAGAACTCCCTGCTGCATATCTCCAAGGTTAAGGTTAAGCTTGGAGAGGATCATCCTATGCATCATTAGGCTCTCAGACTGCAACTTGGGGGTAAGCCTCATTGACTTTAATGGGGCTTACTTCTGAGTAGTCTCAAGGGCTGCAGGTAGCAGCTGGGATAGAGCCTGAGGCTGCTTTTGGGGGATGCAGGTGGCCGAGCGCTGCAAGGTCTGCAGGGGCCTGAAGCGCTCTCAGTGACTGGAGGCAGGTAGGGGGACGTTCCAGGCAGCCCAGACCAGCTTTGTGGCAGCCGCCCAGGGCAGTGCTCAAAGAAGCACATGAAATTTGAAAATGGCTGCTGCCACAATATCAGTTTTTCCAATGGTGGTGGTGTAGGGTGCTGAAAGCCCCCCCCCCCCAGAATCTGACCAGGCTGATTGCAGCACCCCTTTGAACATCACAAAGTTGATCAATGTATCTTAGGCCTTAAACCTCCAGCTAAGAGCACAACGCAGTATAATTCTCCCTGTCAGCATAAATGTTGCTGTAGTCTGTCAGCTAAGCAAAAACAGTTGGACCTTCTTCATGGCCGTGATCTGGTGCCAAACTTGATAAGTGAACAATAACCGTTCTGTAAATTGACTACAAAGAGCTTCGCTCCCAGGCCTAGCTCATAGTTACTAAATATAAGATACAACCCAGCCTGGTGCAGTGTGATCAGAAGAAGTGAAATCACTCCAAAAAAATGCTCAAACATTACTGAGCATGCTCGTCAGTAAACCAAGCGTGGTTGCCTGTAAACCAATTAGACTTGTTTGTTATAATCATGTTGTATAATGTAGCCTATAGAATAGAATAATGCTTTCTTGCTTCTGTAACCTGCTTTGTCACTATAAAAAGGTAAGGCCAGCAGCCATCTTGGCCAGCTCCTCACTTTGGGACATGAGTCCAAGGAGTTTGCCCGACACGTGTTGAATAAAGATCCTCTTTCTGATAACTCGAGTTGACTGAGGGTTTTCTAAACGTCTTCCAGTGGCCAACTTTGCAGGAGGGCCGCATCCACCCTCGTCCTGGGCCGCATGCAGCCCCCAGGCCGCGTTTGGACACCCCTGAGTTAAATGAAGGAGAGGCAGATGTGAAGTGGAAGCCCAGTGCTAGTGCTATTTGCATATTTATTCACAGCCCATTGAATTCACTTAAAAGGCAAGATTATTTCTCTTTATTCCCCTCCCTCAACAGACTTGGGCTTAATCAAACACATCAGGCTGCCATCTAATATGCCATCAAAATGGCCCTTGTTACACAGATAAACCTTTTATCTCTCTCACCAGATTCTATCAGGGGTTTGATTTGCATATTTCCTGTTACTGCAGCAACCAATCCAACTGAGAGTTCCATTTTCCATTGGCAAAGAAACTAATTTTGAACCATTTCCCTTTCCCCTGTCTTTGTGTGTGTTTGTGTGTTTGTGTGTGTGTGTGTGTGTGTGTGTGTAAGAGAGAGTGTGTGTGTTTGTGTGTGTGTGATTCTTTAATTTTACTTAATCTTTGTCTATATGACAAAGGTGAATTTTTTCAGGTGAAGTGCAGGGATTGAAGACAAAGCTTAGAAGTTACATCCCTGTTCTTTTTTAACAGAGGTTCCCCCAAAGAAAATAGCATTTGGAATTCCAGTTCATGGAATTAAGGGTGCAATCCTAACCAAGTCAGGTCAGCATAACTCACATGGCATGATGATGGCATGATGTTGGCAGGTCAGCTTATGTCTGTGCATTGGCCTGACCACCCCAGGAGTGGTGCAGAAATGCCTTATGGCACCATATGGTGCTTTGTGACAACCCCAGGTCAGCACAGGACTTATGCCAAGGTTTATGTCAGCCTAAATGGAAATTAGGATTGCAGCCAACCAACAAACCAACAGTATTAGGAATCTGCATTTGGCACTATAGGTAAGGACCCTTTCAAAAAGAGCATTGGATGAATGCAACATGTAGTTTCTATATTTTGTAACATCAAGTATTAACAGAAGCGTGTATCTAAAACATGCAAAAGCAGTGCACCATTGAACTGTGACTTGTTATGGCTCCCAAGGTTGTGTCTATGGCTTGTTTGGAAATGCAGCCAACAACCTTTTTTTCCCAAAGTGCTATAATGCTGAAAATCCTATCCACATTTTCCTGAGAATAAGCCCCTTTCCTATAATGGGACTTACTTATGGCATGCAGACATGCACAAGATTCAAGGGTGACCAGATGCCAAATGCAAAATCCCTGAACAAGTGCAAGGCCAAAATTCCTGATCTGCTCACCCCATCCAGTCTGGTTGGGCGAGTTTTCCAAACGGGTTTGCCAAATGAGGGTCAGGTTTAAATGAATTGGGAGAGAATTGGCACTTGTGTTTTGGCATTATGGAAAATAAAAGCAGATATTTCTTTAATGTTCAGACACTAAAGCTTTTGCAACAACCTTTGCAACCAACCAGACTCTGTTACCAAGAGAGCAGTAAAAATAGGGGAACTAGCTTGTGCTTCTCTTTGGTTCAATACAGGATCTATGCAGGACTCAGAACAGCGTCATGCAGAGGGGATGCTCCTATTAGAAAGAGACCCACTAAGGAAAACTGGTCACAAAGATGCAGATTTTATTGTCATAAAGCATAAACTAATATTACATACATTTGATAGCATGAGAGTGAAGTGTACCTGTTTCTTGCATAGTGTGTACCAAGGAGAAGGGGAGGCAAAGGAAGGGGGGAAGCAATATCTACCTTTCTTCAGGCCAAGCCAGGATCCAGGTGGAAGGAGGATCCAGGAGGAAGAGAGTGATCCAAGGGGGAAGAGAGAGAACAAAAGGATACAGGGTTTTTTATACCCTAGGTCCAGGAAGGACATGCCCATGTAGGTGTGGTCACCTAGGAAAAAGGGCAAGCCTGGGGAGGGGCTGTTTACCTTACAGGAAGGGGAAGGCTGGAAGACCACCACCTGAGGGCCATCATCCAATCAGATAAAACAAAGAAGAACACATCCAGCTAGGTGTGGTCAAGATTTGAAAAGAAAAAGAATGGGGAAGAGACTATGTGACTAGTTTAGCCATGGCAATGGAGAATAATAGATGACCATGCTTCAGATGGTCTTCTGCATTGGCATATAAATGGCAGAAAGCCAGAGTAGTTAACAAAGGATTGCAGGAAGAGTTGCTTGTAAGCTCCAAAGATTGTTTTTAGAAGTGAGAGGGGAAAGGGAAATGAGAGACTTTGAGCAACACATTTATAATATTCTATATATATAAAAGAAAAAAGTCACTCACTGACAGACTCACTGACTGACGCACTGACTGACTCACTCACTCATCACCGCCCTGCCAAAACCGGTGGGCCTATAAGCGTGAAATTTGGGGTGGGTGTTCCTTCCGTGACTGAGGGGTGCACTAAGAACCGGTTTTCCGAAATTCCAACCGGAAGGGAGTAAAAAGGGGCACAACGCGTTTTTCTCCCTATACTTTGCATTGTGAATTGCTGACTCATCAACATTCCGCCCCAACTGCTGGGCCTTGAAGCATGGAATTCTGGAAGGGATCCTTCTGTCACCTGAACACCCACCAAGAACCCATCTGGAGAAATTTAACCCTTCAAGGGCTGAAAAGGGGACAACGTGTTTTTGTCCTATACTTAACATGGGAGACTGAACCACATCCAGCCAATTTGGTGCTCAGATCCTGGTGCACTGGGGGATGTTGTTTGGAGGAAGAGGTTGCGCTGGCAAGGATGCTGTGCATGAGGGGAAATTGTGCATGGGGGAAGTTGCGCATGTAGGAAAGTTGCGCATGGGGAAAGTTGCGCATGGGAGGAAGTTGCGCACAGGGGAAGTTGTGCACAGGAGAAGTTGTGCACGGGGAACATTGCGCATGGGAGGAAGTTGCGCACGGGGGAAGTTGCGCATGGGAGGAAGTTGCGCATGGGAGGAAAGTTGCGCATATGGAAAGTTGTGCATATGGAAAGTTGTGCATGGGTGAAGTTGCGCATGGGGAAGTCGCATGTGGGGGATGATGCACATGGAGGAAAGTTGCGCACGGAGAAAGTTGCGCACGGAGAAAGTTGCGCATGGGGGAAGTTGCGCATGGGGGGATGATGCGCATGGGGGATGATGTGCATGGAGGAATGTTGTGCATGGGGGAAAATTGCGCATGGAGGAAGTTGCGAATGGGGGAAGTTGTGCATGGGGAGAAGTTGCGCATAGGGAGAAGTTGCACATGGGGAGAAGTTGCACATGAGGGGAAGTTCTGCATGGAGAAGTTGCGCATGGGGAAAGTTGCGCATGGGGAAAGTTGCGCATGGGGGAAGTTGTGCATGGGGTTCGATGCATATGGGGAAGTTGCACATGGGGGTTGATGCGCATGGGGGAAGTTGTGCATGGGGGGAAGTTGTGCATGGGGGAAGTTGTGCATGGGGAGAAGTTGCGCATAGGGAGAAGTTGTGCATGGGGGAAGTTGTGCATGGGGAGAAGTTGCGCATAGGGAGAAGTTGCACATGGGGAGAAGTTGCACATGAGGGGAAGTTCTGCATGGAGAAGTTGCGCATGGGGAAAGTTGCGCATGGGGAAAGTTGCGCATGGGGGAAGTTGTGCATGGGGTTCGATGCATATGGGGAAGTTGCACATGGGGGTTGATGCGCATGGTGGAAGTTGTGCATGGGGGTTGATGTGCATGGGGGAAGTTGCACATGGGGTAACTTGTGCATGCTGGGTTGATGCGCATGGGTGAAGTTGCGCTTGGGGGGTTGATGTGTATGGGGGAAGTTGCGCATGGGGGGTTGTTACGCCTGGGGGAAAGTTATCGATGGGGGGTTGATGCATATGGGAGGATGGCATACGGGGGAATTTTACTCCTGCAACGCGGGTACGCCTTTTGCTAGTAAATTAATAAAATGTATAATATTGTAAGAGAGCAATTCTCATAACAACTCAGACTAATTTATATATACTAGCAAAAAGTATACCCACATTGCGGGAATAAAATTCCCCCGTACACCATCCCCCCACTGCACATCAATCCCCAATGCACATCCTACCCAATGCGCATTCACCCCTATCTGCAAATCCCCCATGTGCAAATCTCCTATGCGCAAATCCCCCATGCACAACATTCCCCATGGGCATCTTTCCACTATGCACATCAGTCCTCCATACACATCATTCTTCCATTCGCATCAACACCCATGCACATCATCTCCCCATGTGCAACATCTTTCATGCACAACATCCCCATGTGCAACATCCCTATGCACATCAAAGAGCTATGCGCATCAAACAGCCATGCACATCAAGTCCTCCATGCACATCAGTCCCCCATGCCCAACTTTCCCCATGTGCAACATTCCCCATGTTCATCTCCCCATAAGCAAAATTCCTCATGTGCATCATTCTCCCATGCTCATCCACCCCATGCACATCAACCCCCAATTGCATCAACCCCCATCTGCAAAATGGCGGTTTTTGCATCAACCCCCATCTGTGTAAAATCCCCATATGCACCAACTCCCCCATGTGCATCAACCCCCACATACAACATCCCCTCATGTGCACCAACCCCCCATTCGCACCAACACCCATGCGCACCAACCCCCAATGTGCAACACCCTCCATGTTCAGCATCACCCCCAGTGCAACCACTTCCTCTGAACAACATCTCCCCAGTGCACCAGGCACCGAACACCAAATTGGCAGGATGTTGTTCAGTCTTCCAAGTTAGGTATAGGATAAAAAATCATTGCATCGCTTTTCAGTCCCTTAAGGGTTAAATTTCTCCACATTGGTTCTTGGTGTGTGAAAAGAAGGAACACCCTCCCCAAATTCCATGTTTCTAGGTCTTGGGGTTGGGGCAGAGCAGCCCTCACTGATTCTTCGATGCAAACTATAGGGAGGAAAACACATTGCACCCCTTTTCACCCCCTTCTGGTTGGAATTTCTGAAAACTGGTTCTTAGTGTTTCTCCGCCACCCCAAAAATCACACTTCTAGGCCCAGCAGTTTTGGCAGGGGGTTGATGAGTGAGTGAGTGAGTGAGTGAGTGAGTGAGTGAGTGACTTTTCTCTTTTACATATAGAGATAAAGTTTGTGATAGTCTTTCCATCTCTTTTCAGTTTGAACTTTTATCCAATGGTGGGTTTCAGGGGGTTCTCACAGGTTCTATAGAACCCTTTGATAATGAGCACCTGGTTCTGAGAACCGGTTACTAATAGGACATAGAACCTGTTGTTAAGTTAGGTTATTAGGACACAGAATCTGTTGTTATTTGAATCCCACCACTATTTTTATCCCATAAAAAACAAATTTTATGATATAAGCTTAGAAATTCCAAGGAATGTTGTGCCTTTTTGCTTTCTTTTTTTTCTCCTTCTTTTCTCTTTCTTTACAGACTCTGGACACAGGCTTTTTAAACAAAATAAAATAGAATAAGATATTTCAGGTGTCTGTCTTTTAAATCCTGGGGATTTTGGTAGGGTCTCATTGGCTTCATGAGATAAAGTTGGAGAAGAAAGAAAATTCAGAAATTGCATCAGTCAGAGCTACTGACTGCACAGGTTATATCTGTACATGTAACTTGCACAAAAGTTTTAAATTGTTTCTCTTGTGTTTGAGGGAGATAAAGGAAGTGTTTGCTTTGCATTCTGTTGGTGCTCCAGGCATAGGAAGGGAAAGAATTTCCTCCCAGCTGAAACAGTTACAGAGGTAAGCAGGCTATTTTTAAACTGGAAGAGAAGTTTATTTTTAAATTAATAAGTCAACTTCACTCATATTGAGGTAACACAATAATTAGGTTATACTGAAAAATAGGATATATCTGTACATGTAAGCAACAGCACGGAGGCTCATGCACCCATGGGGAGAGCATTCATTTCAACTAAAGGGGCACTGAATTGTCCATTCTTAAAAGACTATGTACATTTTCTTCCTCTATTGAAATGCATAGGGATGACCAGAAGGCAGCTGAGCTTGTGGTTTGCTTTAGAGCTTTTCAGACTTCTCAGAATGTGTTGAATCTGACAAATGTATACTGAGAGTTTGAGATGTCATTGTAATGAGCTTTTTGCAGTGCCTGAACACTTCAGTTAATATTTTTGTGAAGTGTGACTGTAACACAGTGTTAAAATAATTTGACCAAGATTAATTAAATCCTGCCCTAAAAACAAAGAAACAAAGGATGCCAGTGAATGAATTCTCTATTTTTAAATAAAAACTTTTTTACTAAACAGGCAAGATGTATCATGCCTTTCAAGGCTGTTTCCAGCACAATAAAACTTTATTTGACCTCATGAGAGGACATAGCACCCAATGCACAGCTCATAAGTGTGTGTGCTTTGGCATTTTTGTGTGTTTGGAAATCCTTCCTTTTGCCAAGTTAACAAAATCCAACTTGTCAGATTTCAATCATGTGTAAAAAGTTTTTAAAGAAAAATGCCAGACAGGATGCTTTTGTTACTGTGAATAGGATTGTTAATTGGACAGTTATGGGGTGCTGGGGCTATTCCATTAAGCATTGGCCTGTATTATATAATTTTTCTCCGTAAACTGCTATGTGAACTTTTTGTAGAAAGAAGTATATAAATATTGTAATTGATTTGACTGATTATTCATACTTCAAAATCAATGGTTCTTAGCTTTGTGATGTTCCACCATACCAGATAATGTCTGAATGAATGTTTGTAAAAACGAGCATGTTAAAAAGATGAAAAAAATTATGTATATATACATACTCCATACAGTATGTATGAAAATTTTTTGTATTAGTAGTGTAGTAGAGATGGTGGTAAAGCTTTTGACAGTGGCTAGTTAACTGTCCTAATTTCACAGAAGGTATGAACAGGCAAAAGCTTCTTTATCTATCTATCTATCTATCTATCTATCTATCTATCTATCTATCTATCTATCTATCTATCTATCTATCTATCTATCTATCTATCTATCTACAATATTTATATACAACTTTATTGATTGACTACAGTCCTAACTCCTGGTTAGGTAAGCACAGGTCCTGGACTGCTCTGGGAGTGTCACTCTTCTGTGCCATTCCTGGGAGGAGGTGACCCTATGACTTTTTTTTTCCAGGACAAGTCCTTGTTTTTAGTCTTGTGTCCTGGAAGAACTCTTAACTATCCTCCTTTTTCTTGAAAGAAGGCAGCATGTAGCCTTCTTGTAATTAATAAATTGTGTGTAATAAAATTATATGTAATAGCTTTAATTATTATTAATGTATGCTCTGTATACATTATGCATATCATTAATTATGTATTAATTATTATTAATGTATGCTCTGTATGTATTGTTTGATATTTGTGTGTTGGTGTTTGTATGTCTGCAGCCATTGCCGAAGCCAAATTCCGGGCATGGAGTTCATACTTGGCCAATAAATCTAATCTAATCTAATCTAATCTAATTAAATTTAATAATAAGTAATATAGTATTTAAATTAACCATGTGAAAGCAATATATATGCATGTATTTAGCTTTTATTTTGTCATGTCTTACATTTTTCTTGTATGTGCTACATTTGGGGGAATCTTGTCCTCTTTTGCAGTTTTTCACCAGTGATGGGATTCAAAGAAATTAACAACCAGTTCTATGCCCATCTGGCAGCCACCTTTAAATGGCTATTTTTAAACTTTATATGTCCTATCTCTCTTGTTAACAACCAATTCTATAGAGTGGGTGCAAACTTGCTGGAGCCCACCACTGATAGTCACCCTCTCCTGGGTGGATTAGGCCAGTGTATACATAGACATGTGCTGAACTCCCTGCTCCACTGTGCTCCACTGTGGGAACAGAGCTTGGTGAGTTGTCCAGAGAAGGCAGCAAAATTAATGGTAAACCAGTATGGATGAGGGTAGGACTGGCCGTAGGACTTGCCCCAACTTTTTACAGGACACATGTTTACAGTCAAGGTTACTGAACCTTAGAGATAAATTTTTTATAGACTTTGGTTTGGAGCAGAAATTAATACAAATATACACCTAAAATTGTCTCAAACCCACAATTGCACATCCATAAAGCAGATCTGGTCTGGTCTGGTCTGGGCAGAAGTTCTGGTCTAGAGTTAAGAGACTTGGTTTGCCTGAAGAAAAGAGCAAAAGAGCTAAAGGTTGCATGATCAAGATAACTGGAAGCAGTTCCATGCACAGTTGCAGTGATGTAGTTAATCCTTCACCAGGAGTAGCTGTTTGACTCAACTGTTGGGCGCAGTGCGCACAAAATTCCAGTTAGAAAACTGTCATAAGCACCTAATTAACTCAACTGTAACACTCATAAAGTGTTAAGTGACATTCATTAGGATGTACAAAGAGACAATAATCAAAAATCCTCATTTATTAATCATACAGCAAGTAAAACCAAAATCACTGAAAATTAATACTCGCCTCCACATTGCCTTATGTTTTCATGAAAAAGAAAGACATTTGAGCATTAATTATGATGAACTGGAAATATAGGCACTGTAAAGTCACCTTGAGTCACTCTGAGTTGCTCTTGGGAAGTTCAGCAATTCAGTTCTGTGACTGAAAGTCTTGTCCAACAAGAGCCTTGAGGGCCGCATTTGGCTTAGAAAACCCATAGATGTGGCCCTTATTGGACAAGCCAAACTTCTCTGCATGTGTTCTCTGTTCCTGTTGAAATAAACAGGAAAGTGAACAATAAAATTCAGGAGATGCCACTATCCCTGGAAGGTGAAACCAACACCTCACCAAAGTAGTGGGGAATGGGGAAAGAGCCTTGGAAAGGAGAAACATCCATATCATCAACAGGGTCAGGAACCCCATGAAAAATGGGAGAGTCCTACCTCAAGGCGAAGAGGACTCGTTCATTAGCATGTGCATAGATAGCAATCAAAGGTGTGAAGACAACATGAGCAAATGGTCAGTAAAATGCAGGCTGGAATGGCTTTTTTCAAAGACAAGAGAAAGAGCAAACATGAGTACATGCTTGAACTGTATCTAATTGGCAACCCTAGGTAAAAATTTATGTACAAAATATGTACAATATTATGAACAAAACCATAATATCCACAATCTTTGTAATTTCCATTCATAAAAAGAGCTAAATAAACAGTTATGATGAATATAAAAAGAAATAAGAACCTTCCAAAAGTAAGCTTACGAGGGGTGACAGTGGTAAAAGTTTGCCAGGGGGCTCCAAAAAGCTCCCCAGAAAAGAAGCTGGAAAATTGACTAGGGGGTTTCAAACAGCACCTAGAACTAGGAAGATACCAGGAGGGGCAGGCCTCTTGGCCATCATGGTGCAGAGAGGGAGCAAAAACAAAATCACATGGAATTCAAATCCTAGCTACTCCTAACGTAGGTTTTTAATGGTGCAGTTGCATCGGGCTACAAGCTTTAGGGGGGCTGCAAGCTGAGGTTGACACTAGTGACCAAAAATTGTGAAAAAGAGGGTATGTATGAATTATAATACAATCATTCTAGGAAATCTTTGCTCGGTTTGCAAGCAGTCTTGCAAAATGATCAAGACAGGGCTTGATGGTTTTCATCAGCATGGGTTCTGATGCAGATTGGTGCCCCATTGAGCCCTACTGAGGAGCTGGGAATCCTCTGTGTGTGCAGGGGACAGAATCTCCTGAGCATACAGGGGAGGCAATCCTTTGTACATGCAAGGGATTCCCAGCACCATGGTTGGGGAGAGGTTTCAGGGAAGCACTGATCTCGAGTCACCTTGGGGATGCTGACAAGATCAGCATCAAGCTCTAATCATGTAGGCACCTGCACCCCTGGAGTGCTTGTCTGCATCAGCGGGCACTAAGCAGATCGTTATCTCCAGCTGGGGGTGCCACAATTATTTGTTCTGCTGAACAAATGCATGCTCAAGGGTAGCTGAACAACTCCTCTGAGTTCCCATTATTTCTTATGGGAAAGCTTGCTTTGCTCTAAGAGCATTTTGGATTACGAACATGCTTCCAGAATGAATTATGATCATAAACCAAGGTACCACAATACATTATAAGGGAGGGCAGGGGGAAAGAGAGAGAGGCTTCACTCAGAAAGAGAGTAATTCTATGCACACACCCTGCCAAGCCCCTGGAGTGTTAATTGAGCACACATTGGGCAACAGCCACATTCCAATGCCAGAATCCATCCCATCCCCCTCTTCACATTCGTTCCTCAGCATGTCTGTAATATGCCTATCCTGGTATGCAGACATTTCAAGAAAGCACATATGTGAGGCTCGACAAGCTTGACAAGCACACTTGGAATGTTTATTAACTGCTCCCAATTGTGGCTGTCATGCATTACAAAGCCCTCTCAAAGTGAATAGAACTGTGTCAGCTGTGAAAAACATATCTGATGATATAAGTTTAGGAAAATTTAGGTTTAGGAAATTTAGGTTTAGGAAACTTAAGTTTAGGAAAACTGATGATATAAATCTATCTATCTATAGTATTTATATACTGCTTTTCAACTAACAAGTTCACAAAACGGTTTACAAAGAAAATGGAAAAATAATAATAGTTATTATTAATAGCTATTATTAATAGCTATTTAAAATAGCTATTATTAATAGCTATTTAAAAGCTAATGGGTCCCTGTCCCCAAAGGGCTCACAATCTAAAATGCAAAAAAGAACACCAGCAGAAACCACTTGAACAGACACTGCTGGGGTGCGTAGGGCCAGTTACTCTCCCGCTGCTAAATTAAAGAGAAACACCCACTTGAAAGAGTGCCTCTTGCTCAGTTAGCAGGGGTTAACATTTAGGAAAAGTTTAGGAAGAGAACACAGAGGAGAGTGGTGGGGATTGGAGATTCTCTCCTAAGGGGTATGGAACCTGTATGCTGACCAGACCTATTTTCCCATGAGGTGCGCTGCCTCCTTGGTGCCAGGATACGGGATATCACAAAGAGGCTACCGAGGATGATCATGCATGCTTATCACCACCCATTCTCACTCATCCGCGTAGGAATGAATGACAGTGCTCGGCAAACTTTCCAAAAGATTGTTGGGGACTATGAAGCTCTGGGGAGGAAGATTAAAACCCTCTCATCCGGCACACATAACACTGAATATTAAAAAAGTTGCTATGTGGGAATATGTCACTTTCTACTAATATTGTTCACTTCCAAAAGTTGTTTTGAAAAAAATTTTTTACTACATAACTTTGTAACATACACATATGTGTGAGGTGTGTGAACAGGGTGGAAAAACTTTCATCACTGCATGCATTACTTTCATTACTGTACACAGGAAAATAAATATTTGCTGGGAGCTGTCCAGCAATTGCCAGGGACTCAATTGCCCCAGCCAGTTGCCCCGTTGCCCTGTTTGCAGGCTCTGCACATTTGTGCATGCATGTTCTCAGCCAGATTCTAGGATCCTTGAGCTCAATAGCTGCAATCTGCTGCCTCATGGTTCATCCAGAGGACATTGCCTTTTTTGAAAAAAAACATCAGGCTTTTGAAAAAAAATATCTGGCTTGCTGGAGCCAGATAAATTACAGGGGGTTAATTTGAAGGTCCCTGCATGAATTATTCTTTTAAAAAAGCCTTCTTTAGTCATTTAAACTGTATTCACAAAATAGACAAGGCAATCCATCCATCTGCTGGCTGTTTTGAGGAAGCACATGGGCCTTTATAATATCAGGAACTTTAAAGTGAATGGAAATTTTATTCCTAGCATTTTATGTGAATTTTTATATATCCACAATCAAATGTGTCTTCCATGGCCAAGAGGGATTTGGAGAATACCCAAGTGGTATTCTCATCCATCCACCCAGTAATCGGCAAAGGTCCACAGAGAGATGGCAAAATTTTCCACATCAATAGCTGGCTTCGAAAAAGGTGTCATCGGGAAGGGTTCGGATTCTGGGATTACGGGCAGAACTTCCTCAATGAGGGACTTCTAGCAAAGGATAGACTACATCTTATGGGTTGGGGGAATAGTGTCTTCAGACAGGAGACGGCCAACCTGATCAGGAGGGCTTTGAACTAAATAAGAAAGGGGTGGGCTACATCCAAAGAGAACATAGGCATTAAAAAAATGCTCTGGATGGAAATTGCCAGGGCATGGCTATAACTCAAAAATCTATCGAGGGGCCTGGCCTTAAAAAACAAGGGGAAAATGCATTGAGTTGCAACCTCCAGGGCTTATGTTGCATTTACATAAATGTATAGAGCCTGGGAAATAAATAAGATAACACAGAACTTTTAGCAAGTGAAGGGAAATTTGATTTGATAGGAAGAACTGAAACTTGGTGGGATGACTCCCATAACTGGAATGCACAAATGGAAGGCTATCAGCTGTTCAGGAGGAAAAGAAGTGGCAAAAGGGGAGGTGGAGTAGCATTATATGTCAAGAACATATATACCTGCTCTGAAATCCAGGAAACTGGTCTGGATATCCCTGTGGAGTCCGTTTTGGTAAAGGTTAGGGGGAAAAACAAGAAACAAAACATTGCACTTGGCATCTACAATAGACCGTCAGGCCAAGGAGAAGGAGTAGATGATGTCTTCTTGCAGCAACTGGCAGGTGCTGTAAGGAAATCTGAGATAGTAGTAGTGGGGGACTTTAAGTATCCAGACATTTGCTGGGAGACAAATTGAGCCAAACATGGAAGCTCCAATAAATTCTTGATGGGCCTGGAAGATAACTTCATGATCCAGAAAGTGAAGGAAACAATGAGGGAGGGACCTGATCTTAACTAATTGTCAAGAACTGGTTTACCAGGTAATGTAGCAGGAACTTTAGGGGAAAATGATCATGAGCTGCTGGAATTTAGAATAATGTGGGAAATAAAGAGTGCGCAGTGAAAACGCAATCTTGGATTTCAGGAAGGCTGATTTCAACAGGTTTGAGGAGTCATAGGTGGGATCCCATGGCTTGAGGAACTTAGAGGAAAAGGGGCCCAAGATGGCTGAGAAATCCATAAGAGGCAGCTTCTGCAAGCATAGTCAGAAAAAATTCCAATTAAAAAGAAAGGGAGGAAAAATCCTAAAAAAACCCAAGTTGGATCCATGAGTAACTTGGGGATCAGCTGAAGTTAAAGAAAGAGAAGTATGGGGAATGGAAGACTGGTAAGATCATCAGGGAGGAGTACAGGCAGATAGCCCGGTCTTGTAGGGAGGGGATCAGGAATGCTAAAGCTCAGTACGAGCTGAGGCTGGCCAGGGGAGTCAAGGATAACAAAAGGAGCTTCTTTAGATATGCCCAAAGGAACAGGAATAGAAACAAGGGAGTGAGGCTGCTCCTGGACAAAGATGGACAGCAGGTGTGTAGAACCCAAAAGAAGGCGGAGTTGCTCAACTCCTACTTTGTGTCCGTCTATTCTCAGAAGGAGGGCTGTGCAAATGGGGGGTGCGGGATCATTCGCTGTTGTGGGGATGTGATTGCATCTCCAAAGATGTAGTAGAAATGTGGATGGTGCAGAACAGCAGATTATGATTGACAGAGAATTGGTTTGAAACCAATTAACTGGCATAAATGAATTCAACTCATTTGGACCAGATGAGCTGCATCTTCGAGTTCTTAAGGAACTGGTAGATATCCTTGCAGAGCCTCTGTTGATCATCTTTGAGAAATCCTTGAGGAGTGGAGAAGTGCCACTGGACTGGAAGAGGGCAAATGTAGTCCCAATCTTTAAGAAAGGGAGAAAAGAAGACCTGGGAAACTATAGACCAGTCAGTTTGACTTCAATACTGGGGAAGGTATTAGAACAAATCATAAAACACACAATTTGTGCACATCTAGACAAGTACTCGGTGATCAAAACAACCCAGCATGGATTTACCAAGAATAAATCTTGCCAGACAAATCTGATCTCCTCTTTTGATCAGGTTACGTGCTTACTGGACAGTGGCAATGTTGCAAAATAAATATCATTTATCTCAATGTGACCACACACCTGGCATTGGCCGGGCGTGCCCGGAAATCGGAGGGTGTCCGGCCAGATAGGGACACCCTTGCTGTGTGGGGCCTTCTGGGGGGGGCCGGAAGATGACTGGGGGGCACTGGGAGGCACTGGGAGCTCTTCAGCAGTAGCAGTGTTTAGACGAAACTAGTCGCTGCTAAAATCTTTGAGAAAGCAGAGTTTGCAGCTAAGTACAGGCAGATTGGGGTTCTACAAGGTCTCTGTGATGACGGAGACCTGAATTTCTCTCAGCCTGTAGCGACTAGTAAAATTCAGTTCTCCGTCCTCACAGAGACTTTGTAGGACCCCCATCTGCCTATAATTTCCTGGGAGTGCGCTGCTCTGCATTTTCTCAAAGACTTTAGCAGTGGCTAGCTCTGTTCAAACATTGCTGCTGCTAAAGAAACTCCAGCACCTCCCAGTGCCACCATCACCCTCCCGCCCTCAGTGCCTCAATTCACCCTCCCACATTCCCCAGAAAGATACCCCCAGGCCCCAACAAAGAAAAGAATTTTTTTTAATGTAGGACAATATGTTTTTTGTCTACATTGGTTTTTTTTAATAAACCTATATTGGTTTTTTTAATAAAAATTTGGATTTTCAGGTGAAAATCCGGACTTTAAAGTGACCTGGATAGGAATTTTGGATTTTGAGTCTGGTCAGCCTGATTTATGTTGACTTCAGCAAAGCATTTGATAAGGTCCCAGGGGACATCTTAATTGGGAAGTTGGAAAAATATGGGCTAGACGAGGCAATTGTTAGGTGGATCCATAACTGGCTTGATGGCCACACTCAAAGGGTTTTAATAAATTGTTCTGCATCATCCTGGAGATTGGTTTCAAGTGGGGTGCACAAGGGCTCTGTCTTGGGCCTGGTTCATAGTATCACAGATTCATAGAAACATAGAGTTGGAAGGGACCGAGTAGGTCATCTAGTCCAACCCCGTGCCTGCAGCAGGAAATCCTCCTAGAGTATCCCTGATAGGTGCTCGTTGAGCCCCTGCTTGAAGATCTCCAGGGAGGGAGAGTCAACCACCTCCCTAGGCAATCTGTTCCACTGCTGTACCGCCCTCACCGTCAGTAATTTATTATTGAATGTGGAGATGAATGGTGGTGCTTGTGCAACATATGTGTAACTAGGGTGATGGGGATAATATGGCCCTGGCAGGGCTCCTTTCTCCTTTCTCCTGTTTCTCCTTTCCAGTGGAATGGCAGCCTGCAAAGAGAGAAGGGGAGGTCATAGAGCATCAGAGGCAATGGTTGCACTGTACTCCTTTGCAGGCCCCTGCAGGACTCCTACAGCTGCGTAGGACCTACTAGGGAGTAGGTCATGCAAAGGAATGACCAGATGTGGAATGGAATGCACATGCTCAGAGATACCACTTGCCAGCAGGAAGTGGGTAGAATGAGCAACATTTGCTCAGCGGCAGCAGCTGCTGGCTGGGGATCTGGCAAGCAGAGGGATCCCACAGATACCACACCCCTGTTGCTGGTGCAGATGGGTTGTGCCCCCCATTGCAGGCAGATGAGGGACTGAGAAGAGGGACTGCCTCACCAGGCAGATGAGGGACTGAGAGGAGGGAGCAGAGGACACCACACACCTTTGAGCAAAGCACACATCTATGAGGGGTGAGTGTTCTTGTTTCCTGGTGGGTCTTTGTGTGCACTCCATCCCCCCTCCCCTTTGCCTCCTTTACCTGGGGGATCTGTTGGGTGGGAAGGCAAACCTGCAGAGGGAACTCACAGCATTTTCCAACCTGTGGACAAGTCCCTTCTCTGGTGAAGCAAGACCCCCTTACACAGGTGTAATCCCCACTGAGCATAATAGGACTTTCTTTAGAGTAGACATGCAAGGCTAGAGAAGTTTGAAGAAAGTTTGAGCAAGAGGTACTTCCCTCCATGCTGCACCCCTTACCTGTCTGGAGTACCTGTGAGGCGATATAAACAACAACTTACACAGACATAGAACTGGTATTGTTAACTTCATCATTGCAATATTGTCTGTTAAGGTGTTTGTGAATGCAAACACTGCTGTCCCCACTAACCTCCCTTACATGGTTGGAGTACCTGTGGAGAGAGAGAGAGAGAGAGAGAGAGAGAGAGAGAGAGAGAGAGAGGGACAGAGAGGGAGGAACAAACAAGCAAAATTGTAAAGTCCACACTATCATTATTTCATAGCACATACATCAATCTTCTGTCTTCTTCTATATATAAAAGAGAAAAGCCACTGACTGACTGACTGACTCACTCACTCATCACTGCCCTGCCAAAACCGCTGGCCCTAGAAGCGTGAAATTTGGTGTGGATGTTCCTTTCATTACGGAGGGGTGCACTATGAACTGGTTTTCAGAAATTCCAACCGGAACGGGGTGAAAAGGGGCGCAACGTGTTTTCCTCCCTATACTTTGCATTGGAGAATTGATGACTCCGCAACATTCCGCCCCAACTGCTGGGCCTAGAAGCATGGAATTCTGGGAGGGAACACCGACCAAGAACCCATCTGGAGAAATTTAACCCTTCAAGGGGTGAAAAGGGGGCAGCGTGTTTTTCTCCTATATTTCACATGGGAGTCTGAATAACAGCCAGTCGATTTGGTGCTCAGTGCCTGGTGCACTAAGGGGATGTTGTTAGGAGGAATAAGTTACACTGTGGAGGATGCCGCGTATGGGGGTTGATGCGCATGGGGGGAAGTTGTGCATGGAGGGTTGATGCCCACGTGGGATGCACATGGGGAGTTGATTCACATGGGGGAAGTTGCACATTGGGGGAAGTTGTGCATGGGGATTGATGCGCATGGCAGAAATTGTGCATGGGGGCTTGATGCATATGGGGGAAGTTGTGCCTGGGTGTTAATACGCATGGGGGAACTTGCGCATGGGGGTTGATGCGCATGGGGGGAAGTTGCACTTGGGGGGAAATTGAACATGGGGGTTGATGCACATGGGGGAAGTTGAACATGGGGAAGTTGTGCATGGTGGGTTGATGCGCATAGAGAAGTTGCGCATTGGGGGTTGATGTGCATGGGGGAAGTTGCGCATGGGGGAAGTTGTGCATGGGGGTTGATGCTCATGGGGAAAGTTGCGCGTGGGTGTTGATGCGCATGGGGGAAGTTGTGCAAGGGGGGAAGTTGCGCATGGGGGTTGATATGCCTGGGCAAAGTTGTGAATGGGTGTTGATGTGCATGGGGTGCTGATGTGCATGGGGGAAGTTGCACATGGGGGAAGTTGTACATGGTTGTTGATGCGCATGGGGTGTTGATGTGCATGGGGAGCTGATGCACATGGGGAAGTTGCACATGGGGTGTTGATGCACCTGGGGGAAGTTGCGCATGGGGAAGTTGTGCATGGGGAGTTCATGTGCATGGGGGAAATTGCGCATAGGGGAAGTTGTGTGTGGGAAGGTTGATGCATATGGGGGAAAGCATACGCGTGAATTTTACTCCCACAAATTGGGTAAATTTTTCGCTAGTTGGAAATATAAGCATTCCCTCTGTATCCCTAGGGATTATGTCCTAGATCCCTTCATAGATAGATCCCTTCATAGATCCTTTAATTGTGATTAATTCTGAGGTGAAACTGGGTTCAGCAAGGGGCTTCCACACAAATAGTGAAGTAAACTCAACAGTGGTTTTGTTGTGCACTACTACCTGAAGCTATCTGGGGCTTTCTTTTATTCCTGCACATTTTTAAGTAGTACTCTGGTATCAGTGGGAAACAGATCTTAATATATTTTGGGTATGGCTGTTTATGAAAAAAAAATTTTATATATTGGCTTTTAGTTGAGGCAACCCAAGACTGCTGCAGAAAAACACATTTTCAGGATCATTTTAGGAACACCTGCACTCCCAATCCCCTTTTAATGACTCAGTCCAATACCGGGAATCATTGATCAGATAGAGCGGTTTATTGTAGCTACAGGAAGCCAGACAGAAACCCTCTTTGGATTCTTTCAAAAGGTCTGGAACTGCAATTTCAGGAAGTACCTGATTTTTATACCTCATTTTGACATCATACTATTAAGACAATACTCCATTCCCATATGATCATAACAATGTACGTCAAGTATCTTTTGCTAATTACAATTCTTAATTAATCCTACAATCACATACAATAAATAATACACCATTACATCACTTAATTCTGATCCGTTTGCCATTCTCATACTACATTGGCATAATAATCAACTTGTTCCATCTGACTGATGCAACCTTATTATATTTGGTTCTATGGCTCCTATTCATGTCCAAGGACTAAGACTTGTTACATGTTTCATTTTGTGTTCCAGCAGTACTTTCCCATACGCTTCTAACTTATGCTGACTGGCTTTTTACATATTTTTTTCTCATAAGGCTCTGTCCTAGAAAGTTAGCCAAATTCTTGCTCTGATTAGGCATGTTACTGCTTCTTATTAGTTATTGATTACTAGTAATTAACCAATTAACCAATCAATTTCTGTTACAAGACAAGAGGGCTTTTTATATAAAATGGGTAAGGCTCCAATGGGGAGGCCAGAAGAACAGGTAGAGGTCAACTGAACAATGTATTACTGGAGTAATCATTAAAGTGAGAACAAATTGGTTTAAGAAGCATTTGTTAAAGAATTTGTAGTTTATATATTTATTTAAAACACATTTTAAGGAAAAAAGAAAATATGCAGCTTTTCAGATTTTGTGCTCTAGATTGTTCACAATCAAATAAAAAAAGAGATTTTAAGACACAAACACAGATGAGGTTCTACCTAGGGTTGCCATATGTCCTAGAAAATCAGGATTGTCTAGTTCTGAGGATTGCATTCAAATACTGGCAAGTTTGACAGGGGGTCCTGTCCCTGTTTTCTGGAACAGAATAATGGGAATCCAAGTCTACAGTCTATATATAACACTATAGTTATCCCCTCCCTAATTTTTGAAGACACTTGAAGAGACTCTCTCAAGACACTTGAAACCATGTTTAAGATGAGCATGGAGGAACAGAGGTACATTTCCATTAGAGAAGGAACCCTTTGGTGAAGAGACATTTGAAGGAGGAAAGGAAAATGCTTTGAAAAACAAATACAGTGGTGCCTCACAAAACAAGTTTAATTCGTTCCAGAAGCATGCTTGTTATGTGAAACACTCTTTATGTGAAGCGGATTTTCCCATAGGAAATAATGGAAACTCTGGTTCCAGAACACAAAAAATATTCATATAAAAATATTAACTGTATTGAAAAATGGTGACAAAACACTGGCATTGAATTCAAAATATGCATTCAATGTGCATGACCCTATAAAGTCTACTTAGGCTACAATCCAATACACTTTCCTGGGAGTAAGACCCATTTAACACAATGGGGCTTACTTCTAGGTAGACATTGTTAGGAGGCTGCAATCAAAGATGTCTTCAAAGTGTCTTTGCACTTTCTCCCTCTCTTCATCCTGAGCCTTTCTCTCACATGCTCCCTTCTGGCTAGCCCTGAGGTTCCCTCTACTCCACTGCTGTTCTCTCCCTCTGCCCAGCGAACACCTGGCCATAGGATGAACAGCATGGATGTGTTGCTTTCACTTTGGGCAGGAGCGCAAGGCAGCCCTAATGCTTTTTAAAAGGGCAGCCGGTCAGCACGTCTGTCCCAATTGCCAATGAGTGTGCAATGAGTGTGCCAATAAGTGTGAAGCAACACTTACTATGTGAGGCAGAATCCTAGAGAAATTTTTCATGTTATGTGGATCTCTTGTAAGTGAGGCACTTCTTAAGCAAGTGTAAAGGAATGTCTTTTGGCTGATGAGTATTTCTACTCTGTTGGCTTAAACCATGGATCTGGCCTGGGTGGTAGATAAGCCTGAATGCAGCTTCTGACATTTAGGCCTTTGGGCTATTCTTGAAATCCACTTGAATATGTTCTGATATGTAAATTTATGTAAATTTATTCAAATTTGAAATGTAAATTAGTTTTCTGGTGACAGAAGGATGATGTGGCTCTCCTGCCAAAAAGACCCCACCCCTGCTTAAACTATTTTAAAAGTCATTTGTTATATTGAGCAGAAATTTGCAGGAAGGCAGAGTGCCTGTACCTTTAATGATTTATAAAAGAGGGAATTTAGGCAGGTTTAAAAAGCAGCACTTGACTAAATTCTCTCTTCTATACAATGGTAAAAGATTCAGGCACTCTGTCCTCCATTCTATATCGTCACCTGGGGGATCTTAACATTTTCTCTAAACTACATATCCCACAATTCTTAGGCGAAAGCTATGCTAGTTGACCTGATATGCATTTAAAAATGTACTGTATTGTAGTACAGCTATGCCAACAGTGAAGAGGGCTTTCACCTTGTTTCTGTCAAGACTCTAGACCATTTCTTTCTCCTGCTAGTTCTTTTCTTCATTTAGGTTCCAAACAGGTTGGTGCCCAAATTTTGCAACCTCTGGTAGCTTTACTCCTCATTGGACGGAATCCAAAATTGCTTGTAATTAATTGTAAGTTTTGCCCAGATCATTTTCAAATTTGGTGCATGTTAATAATGCCCTTCTAGTGTTGGACTGTGCCCTGTTCCATTTTTTTTAACCAACAACCCATTCCTGTGCTAAATTCCCACAGAAAGAGTTGATTTTATAAATTGTGCCATTAAGTAAAACATAATTCATCATTATTATTAACTAGCAAAATGCGTACCCGCGTTGCGGGAGTAACATTTCCCCATACGACATCACCCCACAGAGCATATTCCCCCCATGCTCAACTTCCCCCATGTACAACTTCCCCCATGCGCAACTTCCCCATGTGCATCATCCCCCATGAGCACCTTTCCCCCATGCACACCTTTCCCCCATGTGCAACTTTTCCTATGCACAACTTCCCCATGGGCAGCTCCCCCATTCACATCATCCGCCCATGCACATCATCCCCCTATGCTCAACTTCCCCCCATGTGCAACTTCCCCCATGCGCAACTTCCCCCATGCGAATCATCCCCCCATGAGCACCTTTCTCCCATGCTCACCTTTCCCCCATGCGCACCATCCCCCATGAACAACTTCCCCCATGTGCAACTTCCCCCATGCACAACTTCCCCCCATGCGCAGCATCTTCGCCAGTGCAACCTCTTCCTCCGAACAACATTCCCACTGCACCAGGCACCGAGCACCGAATTGGCTGGATGTTATTCAGACTCCCATGTTAAGTTTAGGACAAAAACACGTTGACCCCTTTTCAGCCCCTGAAGGGTTAAATTTCTCCAGATGGTTCAGGTGACAGAAGGAAATCTATCCCAGAATTCCATACTTCAAGGCCAAGCAGTTGGGGCAGAATGTTGATGAGTCAGCAATTCTCAATGCAAAGTTTAGGGAGGAAAACGTGTTGCGCCCCTTTTCACCCCCTTTGAATTTCCAAAAGCCGGCTCTTAGTGCACCCCTCCCTCATGGAAGGAACACCCTCCCCAAATTTCACGCTTCTAGGGCCAGCGGTTTTGGCAGGGTGTTGATGAGTGAGTGAGTGAGTCAGTCAGTCAGTCAGTGACTTTTCTCATATGTATATATAGATAACAGTTCAAATGGGAGAACGTTGCTTTTATATTGTTTTTATCCCACCAACTTGGCGTCTTTACTCCAACACACCTTTGAAATAGGTGGCTCTTTCATTAAGCTCATCCTGGGTATAGAAACAATAAGGAAAAGAAAAGGAAAAATTAATTTTGAAATTGTTTATTGTCTTCCCTTCTTCTTTTGATTTCTTTAGAAGCATGAGATGATGAAACAAGAGCATCTGACATGATGAAATTAAAGCACAATTAAGGTTTTAAGTAAAATGAACCCAGCCTCTCAGAAATCTTTGGAAACTCTAATAGACTTTGGAAACTCTAATAGACCATCTGGCTGACTGCAATCATGCTCTGAAACCAGCTTTAGTTGGATTTTTGGCAGAAGATCCCCAGGAACTATTCTGGGAAAAATGAGAAGACAGGTTCTATCATATGCCGTTGCCATGTAGTGCATGCTACTATTTAGGTGTAAACACTGGGGTGAAGTTTGACTTACACCATCAATGAATAATTGTTGCTTCTGGAAATTTGATTTCTGTGTTAAACAAGGAGGTGAGCATGCAAGTGAAAGAAATATTGTGCCATTGTTTCAGAAGTGATAAGATCTTCTGTCTTGTGAGCTTCAAGTTCTAGAAAGTAAACATCAGAATTATTATGCTAGGAGTTGTGTTTTTTTCCTTTGAGCATGTCATATCTAGTATGACATTATCTTTAAGACAGGATGTTCTTGAAAAGAAGGAGGACTGTATAGGGCTGCATCCTATCTGGAAGAGACTGAGGGCACAATCTTAACCAATTTAGGCCAGCATAACTCATCTGGCTGTGGATGGCGCAAGTGGCTAAGACACTGTGTCTGTCAACCAGCAGGCCAGGGTTTGAGACCCAGGTCGGCACCACAAAACAGGGTGAGCTCCTGTCCTTAGTCCAGCTCTGCAACGCCAGCTGGATCCAATCGTATTGGCTCTGCCTTTCCATTGGACTAATTCAGTGGCGTGGAGAGGGGGGTTTTGCTGCTTGGGTAACAGCCTATCCTCCATAACAATCTAACCCAGGCTTTCATGCTTTGCATGCAGCATATGCAGCACCAAGCACGATACCATAGTCTCTGAAGACTGACTGAGGCCTGCTTTTAACTCATCTGAAATATCTTCCCATGGTGGTCTGGGGTGAATAGCTCATGTCTGAGCACTGGCATTACCCATCCAGGAATTATGAATTGCATAAGTGCCTTTAAGAGCAGTTTTGTGATATCCCTAAGACTGACTTATGCTGGAGATAGTGCTGGTAGGATTGGCATATGTCCTCGAATACTGGGACCAGTGACCAGCTGCTAGACGTCAAAATATAGGACAAGGCTCTCCAAAAGTCCATATTTTAACTGAAAATTTGGACTTTTAGAGTGCCTTGTCCTACATATTCTTGAAATGTAGGACATCCTACATTTTGCCCTTTACATTTAAAAAAATCACCTCCTGGGAAACTTACCTTGTCTGGGGTCTGGAGGCTGCTGCTGGCTGCTGTGTGGTGCTTGGATGAACTAAAGCCTACTCAGGATTGGTGGGCGTTCATAGCGGTTGTTGGAGCAGCCAACTTCAAAAATAGAGGTCTGCGCTTTCGCACAGCCTCTGAATCTCTCTGCACATGTGCTGTGCAGGTGAAGGATCCCTCCAGTGACTCGTAACTGTGAGCATGCCTGCCTCCACTCCTGCCAGATGTGAGAGTGCCATGTCAGCATGTGCCTCTTCACTTTCCCTCTTGCCGCTGTCCTGGACTGACCTGGCCTGCGGCAAGAATGGAGGCAGGCACACTCGCAGCAATGGGTCTCTGGTGGGATTCTCTGCCCCACAGCATGCACACACCTTTCATTTTTAAGATGGCTGCTCAGACGGCCACTATGGACCGTCAGTCTGGTCCAATATGCAAATACTGGACATGTCCGGCCAATTCCGGCTTTATGGCAGCCCTGACTGGGACAGTTTTTCATTTTTCTCTTCTAATACTAGACTCAAAATTTCGCAATGAAACTAACAAGGTATTCAGGACAGACAATAAAAAGTACTTCTTCAGAAAGCATATAATTCTTTGACAGAATTCACTGCTGCAAGGTGTTTTGATGGATACTGTTTTGGACAGCTTTAAAATTTGATTAATCAGAATGAAAAAATCCCCTTCTCCTGCTCACATCACCAGTCATGATGGTGATATGGAACCACAAGGTTCAGAAGCAGTTTGCCTCTGAAGATTACACAGTGGTTCTCAAACTTTTTGGAATCAGGATCCACTTTTTAGAATGACAATCTATCAGGATCCACTAGATGTGCTGTCACTAACCTGGAAGTTAATGGCAGGAAGTGAAATCATAAAGCAGCAAGAAAATTTTTTAAGCCATATTCTCTTTGTAAGTCTGGAAAATGTGGTAGCTGCTTTACCAACATGTTTATTCAGCTCAGTTTCTAAAGAGAGAGTGTCAGAGATAGTTGAGCCAAGGTTTAAAAAGTCATGGTCAACCTCCTGTTCTTGTTCAGAGATCGTAATACCTATGGTCACATCTTGGGAAAGATACAGTGAAAAAAGTATCTGTTCCAGAATTGCTAATTATCCAGGACCTTCACATACAGTTTCCTTCACATACAGTTTCCGTCCAACTATGATTCCATTCTTTGATTGCATGAACAGATCATAGACTGAAACAAGTTAAAAGGTAGGTATGTCAGGAACCAAAAATACTATATTTGACAACATCAAATCAAGTTATATAAACTGAGTTAAGAAAAACTGCAATACTAAGTACACTTTCCTGGAAGTAAGATTCATTGAATACAATGGGGATTACTTCTGAGTAGACATGGGTAGAATTGCATCCTAAGTAAATTTAAAGTTTACAATAAATATAAGTTTTAAAATTATTTAAATTAACAACCTTCCTAGCTTTCCCCAGCTGTGGCTGATCATGTCCCCAATCATCCCTAAGGACACATCCCTATCCACTGTTACCTTGGAGTAAGCCCTTTTGACTACTGTTGTTAAAAGCATATACATACTAGTACCCAGTGCTTTTTAGGCTACACAGATTACGTTGTAATTTACTCAGTATGGCCTGATATGGGTGGAAGTCCAAAAAGAAAGCCACAAAGCAGGCAGAATGAACTCCAGCAAATTAAACACACAAGTAGGCACTTGTTTTCACTTTATATCAGCAGTTTTTTCCCCCCAATATTCCCACCAAAATAGTAACGATTGTGTGAGAGCAACAGCAATGCAGAAAAAAAGTGTCAGGCTGCAATCCTAAACTACAGTTAGGCTGGCACGTGGTACAGTTAGGTGTGGCACATCTAGGCTGGCACTGACAGAGCAAAGAATCTCCTCGATATAAGCAGTAATTGCACATGCACTCCAAAAGCATTCCACTAAGTCCTTGCAAATTATTTCCGCAGATTCATACCAAGGCTAGCCTCAGTTGGTTCTCACAATAAAGATCAGATATAGGAATGATCAGACCAAAATCACCTCTCTTCAACTAAGTTAAAGAATATCCTTGCAAGACAGGTATTCTTATCCAGATTTGATCCATGCAACATCTTGTGGATCCCAGCCCACTATTGATCTAGATCAGGGGTCAGAGAACTCTTTTACCTTTTACCCCAAAATATTTTCAGATACGCCAAGGTACGTATTTTCAGATGCACCCTTGATTTGAAGAAACTTTCGCTTCTTTTTGCAATTTTGCAGTGGTGTACAGCACCCCTCATGTCATATGTCATTGGATTCATATTGAAGAGCAGAATACAATGCAAAAATCAGTTTTGAAATATCTCCTTCCTATCAAATGTTATGGCCAAAAAACTAAAAATTAAAAAGGAAATCATATATTATTAATTATTTAAATTCAAAATTTTATTGACTCTATTTTTAAAAATCTGGACTTTAAAAAAAAAATGTAGGACAAAAGGTAGGATGTCCTATGTTTTCTCCTACATTTTTTAAAAAAATCAGGAGTAAGCTCCTTTGAATTAATGGGCTTACTCCAAAGTAGATAGCTAGGAATGGGGGCTTACTTGGACTGGGGAGGCTCTGGCTGCAGCTTTGTCTCAGCAGTGTGATCATCCATTACCCCCAGGAATTTCATTTTTACCCCATTTGTGGTAATTTATCCGTGTTCCCTCACTACTGATCTAGATAGAACCTAGGTAGATCCCAGTCAAATAAATCAGGCCTCTATTGCATATTCCAGCAAAGCCCTTCCACTAACAGAACAGTAATTGCAAACAGAGAGGAAGACTGTTGCTGCCTCCTCAGGGTGACCATAAGACTGGAAATTTCCAGATTCGTGCTCTTTTTTAGTCTCCTGTCCAGGTGTCCTCCAAAAGGGCTTCATTGTCCTCAACTTTTGCTTCTTTTTGCAATTTTGCAGTGGTGTACAGCACCCCTCATGTCATATGTCATTGGATTCATACTGAAGAGCAGAATACAATGCAAAAATCAGTTTTGAAATATCTCTTTCCTATCAAATGTTATGGCCAAAAACTAAAAATTAAAACATGCATTGAATCATGTAATCCTAGAGTTGGAAGGGACCTAGTAGGTCATATATTCCAATCCCCTGCCTGCAGCAGGAAATCCATTGATTTGAATTTTTTAATTTTTAAATAATGGATTCTAATAATAAATATTTATATGATACATAGTAATTTACAACTACATAACTGAGAATTTAAGATACTATATTTGTATAGTTGGGATGTGGACAACATATATTTGCTTAACATATACTTAACCAAATATGTTATCCACATCAAGTATATTTTGCTGAGGAACCAGTCCATTTTATGACACTTTGTTTCCCTTCCAGGTGAAATAGAGACAAGACAAATCTTTGAAATTGAACTGTACACACAGCAAACCCTTCACCCTTTCCATACTTAAGTGATTGCTCTCCAGGGTCCACTGAATCTCTCTAGCTGGTATTATGTGCTGGTAAGGCAACAAAGTACTCTACCATTTTTAGGAGTTTGGAATGGTGTTCCCTGTGTTTTGTTCTTTGAAAATATTTAACCCATTTGTCATTATTGAAGCAGATGGCTAATTCTGAACTATGTTTCTTGAGGAAAAGGTTGACTTGAGGAAAATGTTGACAAATCTGACTACAACACTTTGTATCATCAATAAAGTGTCCCTTTTTCCTAAGAATGTCATGGATTTTTCAACTACTTTCATGAGCACTTTTTCATTCAGGCCATCCATTGAACGCCGTCAAACTCTTTATATGTGGAATTCCATTTCTTCAGGTAATCATAGCTTTCTGTGTACACTGCCATGGCTTCTTCCACAAAAGCATCAGCCTCACGATCAAATCCCTCCTCCTGAACAGACACCAACTCCTCTCAAGTCTTGGTAGAAAGGAAAGAACATTCTGTGCTCTAGCTGGGAAAAGACATTTTGTATGTTACCTATCATTCAGCAAGGGTACTCTTTTCTTGTTGAAGCTCTTTAATGTTTTAATGGAAAACAGCCAATAATGAATGCATATACTATAGATGTGCTTTCCTCATCTGGATGTGAAGAATTTTTCCAGAAATGCTGGAAATAAAGATAGCCACCTGGTTTTAGCTGTGGACAGTAACTGTTCTGAGGTGATTTCTACAAAATCACAAAACTCCTTCAGTTTTTCATTCCTTACAGTATATCCTGAAAAGTAAACAAAAATCTTGGTAATAACATGCTCTAACTCCAATTTGAACCTGTCAACACCATGCTGTCCAGCGCAGTAGCTGAACATCCTATCTCAACTATGTTCTGGTTGACGGAACTCTTCAGCTTGGTAAACATGTTGTTACCTTCTGGCCTTCACAATCCTCCAAAATTGTCACACTTCGGAGCAATCCCAAAACCTGCCAGAGTATCTGGGATGAGGCTTCAGATGGTGTGGAGTGGAGTGGTTTAAGCTCCAAAAGTTTGGCATGCATACCTCCCCATTTGTAGTCAAAAAACTGAATGAATGAGTACGGAGAAGATTTGTATGTTCCCATCAGTGATGGGCCCAGCCTGGCCCAAGAACTGGTTCCCCGGAAGTGGACGTGGCCAGGCAGGGTCAGGGGGTGTGGTCAGGGAGCGGGGCCAGGGAGAATTTAAAGGGGGAATTTTTTTAAAAAAATTAAAAATTTAATTTAAAAAAAAAATCTAAGTTTTTGTTAGTGGGACTTACTGTCATGGGACTTACTTCAGAGTAGGCATGCATGGGATAGGGGTCTCAGGCTGCAGTTCTAGCCACACTTGCCTGGGAGTAAGCCCCATTGACTGTCATGGGACTTACTTCAGAGTAGGCATGCATAGGATAGCGTTTTCAGGCTGCAGTTCTAGCCACTCTTGCCTGGGAGTAAGCCCCATTGACTGTCATGGGACTTATTTCAGAGTAGGCATGCATAGGATAGGGTTTTCAGGCTGCAGTTCTAGCCTCACTTGCCTGGGAGTAAGCCCCATTGACTGTCATGGGACTTAATTCAGAGTAGGAATGCTTAGGATAAGGTTCTCAGGCTGCAGTTCTAGCCACACTTGCCTGGGAGTAAGCCCCATTGACTGTCATGGGACTTACCTCTGAGTAGTCTTGCATAGGATTGGGCTCTCAGGCTGCACCCTGTCCACACTTTCCTGGGAGTAAGACTCACTGACTGTAATGGGACCTACTTCTGAGTAGATGTGCCTACCCTTGCTCCCTGAGGATGCACCCTGTCCACACTTTCCTGGGATTAAGACCCATTGAGCACAACAGGGCTTACTTTTGAGTAGACATGGTTAGGATTGTAAGCACCAGGCTGCAAAAAGAAGATCTATCCTGGAAAGAAGGGAGGAATGCTAGAGACAGTTTCCTGGGAGTAAGACCCATTGAGCACAATAAGGCTTACTTTTGAGTAGATATGGTTAGGATTATAAGCACCAGCACAGGTGGGCTGAGGCAGGTTCGCACCGGTTCTGTAGAACGTGTTGTTAATTGGGGGCTGACGTTGGCGAACCGGTTGTTAATTGGGGGCCCATCATCTTTGAATTGCATGCAAGTGTGTTTGAATTTCTCTTAAAGGACCTTAAAGATCTTAAAAGATCTTGCCAGAGGAAGCTCAACTCCCTCCCCTTCTGAGAGGGCTCTCTCTCCCCCCCCTTCCCCTCCCTAACGGTATTTTTTAAAATACAAACACCTTACATGCAAGTCAAGCAGCCAGGAGTTCCCTGGCAAGCACACCTCCACATGCAAAATACATCAAACAGGCTCCCATTAAGAGCCTAAATTCTCCCATGCCTAAGTGGTTGTCTAAAACAGCTACATTCTTTACATTGAGTGTTAGAAACAATTTCTGCTTTGATGGCCTGGAAGGAAGCCCCTCCCTGCTAAACATCTTATTTTCCTTAAAAACCTTATTTCCAGCAAGTTTTGAAGAGGTATTTTCTTGTTTTTGCAAAGGTAGTCCAAGCAAATGAGCCCTCTTATTCCTCCGATTGTGTCTGCATTACTAAAAATTCTTGAGGTGGGAGGGAAAGAGGGAGGACCTTTGAGTGGCTGCTCTTCTCTCTCCATTCACTAGAGGCATCCATGCATGCCTCCTAAGAAGCAAGTCCCATCCTAGTCAATGGAGCTAACTCCCAGGTAGGTATGGATAGGATTTGAGCATCAGACCCCAATACTCTGCATGCCTGCTCAGAAACAAGTACTAAGTGACTTCATTTCTGAGGACTCCTTTTCTGAAGAGAGGTGAGAAGGAACACAGAGTCTCAGGTGAGTGGAGGAGGGGGATGCATAGCTGAGTGCTTAACTGCTGCTAGGTGTTCATTGGCTGGTTGCCTGGTGGGAGGAGCTTTCAAGGGCTTTATTAGGGCCTGTTCCTGGTTCAGCCTCCTTTTCTGAGGAGAGGTGAGAAGGAACACAGAGTCTCAGGTGAGTGGAGGAGGGGGCTGCATAGCTGAGTGCTTAATTGCTGCTAGATGTTCATTGGCTGGTTGCCTGGTGGGAGGAGCTTCCAAGGGCTTTATTAGGGCCTGTTCCTGGTTCAGCCTCCTTTTCAGAGGAGAGGTGAGAAGGAACACAGTGTCTCAAGTGAGTGGAAGAGGGGGCTGCATAGCTGAGTGCTTAAATGCTGCTAGGTGTTCATTGGCTGGTTGCCTGGTGGGAGGAGCTTTCAAGGGCTTTATTAGTGCCTGAGGCGCGATTCTGTGGACCAGAGCCTGTGAGCAAGGAGGACTTGTGAAGTTGAGAGGAGATGGGAAGGGCGCAGTTGTCGTGACATGCACCACGTGTGCCATGTTTGTCTTCTTGCCCAAGGACCCCGGAGATTATCGATGCTGCAAGTGCAAACTGGTTGCACTGTTGGAGGAGAAAGTGGCAGCATTGGAGGGTGAAGTTTCCACCCTTCGTCAAATTAAGGCATCTGAGGAGTTCCTTGATACAACACACATGGAACTTCTCCAGAGGGATGACACAAGTGGGGACCCCAGCAATGATCTCTCTTCATGCAGACATGTGACAGTCAGGAGAAAAAGGGGCAGGAGCAGTCGAGAACCACTGGAGCTATACAACCGTTTCCAGAGTCTCTCAGATTCCACCATGCTGGCAGAAGTTCCTCTGGCTAGCACACCTTCACCGGAGCCTGGCATTGCCCATACTGGCATGCCTACAGATCCCCCTCATAGATAGCAGCCACAACCAGTTAGTGTGAGGGAAGCTAGACACAGAAGGAGAACACAGAGGAGGGTGGTGGTGATTGGAGATTCTCTCCTGAGGGGCATGGAAGCTGTAAGCCGACCTGACCCGTTTTCCCATGAGGTGTGCTGCCTCCCTGATGCTGGGATACAGGATATCACGGAGAGGCTACCGAGGATGATCACGTCTGCTGATCGTCACCCGTTCTTACTCATCCACATAGGAACAAACGATACTGCTCGGGAAACTTTCCAAAAGATAGTTGGGGATTATGAAGCTCTGGGGAGGAAGATTAAGGACCTGGGGGATACCCAAGTGGTATTCTCATCCATCCTCCCAGTAATTGGCAAAGGTCCTCAGAGAGATAAAAAGATTTTTCAGGTCAATAGCTGGCTTCGAAAATGGTGTCATCGGGAAGGATTTGGATTCTGGGATCACAGGATGAACTTCCTTGAGGAAGGACTCCTAGCAAAGGATGGACTACATCTTACGGGTTGGGGAAAGAGTGTCTTCAGACGGGAGATGTCTTCTTATTTAAACTAAATAAGAAGGGGGTGGATTACGTCCAAAGGGAACCTAGCAATAAGGAAAATGCTCTGGATGGAAATTGCCAGGGCACAGCTGTAACTCAAAAATCTTTAGAGGGGCCTGGCCTTACAAAAAAGGAGGGAAATGCATTGAGTTGCACCCTCCAGGGCTTAAGTTGTATTTACACAAATGCACAGAGCCTGGGAAATAAACAAGATGAGCTGGAGCTTTTAGCAAGTGAAGGGAAATTTGATTTGATAGGAATAACTGAAACTTGATGGGATGACTCCCATGACTGGAACACACAATTGGAAGGCTATCAGCTGTTCCAGAGGAACAGAAGTGGCAAAAGGGTAGGTGGAGTAGCATTATATGTCAAGAACATATATACTTGCTCTAAAATCCAGGAAAATGGTCCGGATATCCCTGTGGAGTGTGTTTGGGTAAAAGTAAGGGGGGGAAAATAAGAAACAAAACATTGTGGTGGGCGTCTACTATAGACCGCCAGGCCAAGGAGAATGAGTAGACGATGTCTTCTTGGAGCAACTGGCAGGCATTGCAAGGAAATATGAGGTAGTAGTAATGGGGGACTTTAACTACCCAGACATTTGCTGGGAGACAAACTCAGCCAAACATGGAAGCTCCAGTAGATTCCTGATGGGCCTGGAAGATAACTTCATGGTGCAGAAAGTGGAGGAAACGACAAGGGGAGGGGCCATCCTTGACCTGATCTTAACAAATCGTGAAGAACTGGTTGATCAGGTCAACATAGTGGGAACTTTAGGGGAAAGCGATCATGAGCTGCTGGAATTTAGAATAATGTGGGAAATAAAAAGAGTGCAGAGTGAAACTTATATGTTGGATTTCAGGAAAGCTGATTTCAACAGGCTTAGAGGAGTCATAGGCGGGATCCCATGGGTTGATGATCTAATAGGGAAAGGGGCCCAAGATGGGTGGGAGCTCCTTAAGAGGCAGCTTCTACCAGCACAGTCAGAAACAATTCCAATAAAAAAGAAAGGGGGGAAAATGCTGAAAAAACCAGGTTGGCTGCACAAGCAACTTGGTTATCAGCTGAAGTTAAAGAAAGAGAAGTATAGGGAGTGGAAGACTGGAAAGATCACCAGAGAGGAGTACAGGCAGGTAGCCCGGTCCTGTAGGGAGGGGTTCAGGAATGCTAAAGCTCAGTATGAGCTGAGGCTGGCCAGGGGAGTCAAAGATAACAAAAAGAGCTTCTTTAGATATGCCCAAAGGAACAGGAGGAGAGACGAGGGGGTGGGGCTGCTTTTGGACAAGGATGGACAACAGGTGTCTGGAAACCAGCAGAAGGCGGAGCTGCTCAACTCCTACTTTGCATCCGCCTATTCACAGAAGAAGGGCTGTGCAAATGGGGGTGCGTGATCATTGACTGATTCGGGGATGTGTTTACATTCCCTAAGAGGTAATGAAAACATGGATGGTGCAGAACAGCAGATTAAGACTGACAGAGAACTGGTTCGATACCACTTAACTGGCCTAAATGAATTCAAGTCATTTGGACCGGATGAGCTGCATCCTCCAGTTTTAAGGAACTGGCAGATGTCCTTGGAGAGCCTCTGTCGATCATCTTCGAGAAATCCTTGAGGATTGGAGAAGTGCCACGGGACTGGAAGAGGGCAAATGTAGTCCCAATCTTTAAGAAGGGGAAAAAAGAAGACCCGGGAAATTATAGACCAGTCAGTTTGACTTCAATCCCGGGCAAGATATTAGAACAAATCATAAAACACACAGTTTGTGCACATCTAGACAAGTACTCGGTGATCAAAACAACCCAGCATGGATTTACCAAGAATAAATCTTGCCAGACAAATTTGATCTCCTTTTTTGATCGGGTTATGAGCTTACTGGACAGTGGCAATGCTGTGGATGTCATTTATCTTGACTTCAGCAAAGCATTTGACAAAGTCCCACATGACATTTTAATTAGGAAGTTGGAAAAATATGGGCTAGACAAAGCAATTGTTAGGTAGATCTGCAACTGGCTCGATGGCCGCACTCAAAGGGTTTTAGTAAATGGTTCTGTGTCAACCTGGAGGTCAGTTTATAGTGTGGTACCCTAAGGCTCTGTCTTGGGACCGGTTCTTTTTAACATTTTCATCAATGACTTGGAGGAAGGGATACAGGGGAGCCTGATCAAATTTGCAGATGACACCAAACTGGGAGGAGTAGCAAACACATCAGAAGATAGGAGAAACCTCCAGGAGGTTATGGATAAACTGGAATCCTGGGCTGTAACAAACAGAATGAATTTCAACAGGGAGAAGTGCAAGGTTCTGCACTTAGGCAATAAAAACCAAAAACATAGGTTTAAAATGGGGGATACTTGGCTTGGCAGCACAACATGTGAGCGGGATCTTGGAGTCGCCGTGGATCACAAGCTGAACATGAGTCAGCAGTGTGATGTGTCTGCAAAGAAGGCAAATGCCATTTTAGGTTGCATTAAGAGGACTGTAGCTTCCAAGTCACAAGAAGTTATAGTTCCTCTTTATTCTGCATTGGTGAGACCTCACCTTGAGTACTGTGTTCAGTTCTGGGCACCTCACTTTAAGAAAGATGCAGCCCATTTGGAGCAAGTCCAGAGGAGTGCGACAAGAATGATCAGTGGGATGGAAGGGAAACCCTATGAGGAAAGATTGGGGGAACTTGGGATGTTCAACCTGGAGAAGAGGAGGCTGAGGGGAGACATGATTGCCCTCTTCAGATACCTGAAGGGCTGTCATATGGAGGAAGGGGCTCATTTGTTCATAGCTGCTTCTGAAAGCAGAACTAGAACCAATGGGTACAAACTGCAAGAAAGGAGATTCCGGCTGGAAATCCGGAAAAAATTCCTTACGGTGAGGGCGGTTCGGCAATGGAACAGATTGCCAAGGGAGGTGGTGGTCTCTCCCTCACTGGGGATCTTCAAGCAGAGGTTCGATGAGCACCTGTTGGAGATGCTCTAGGGGGAATTCCTGCTGCAGGCAGGGGATTGGACTAGATGACCTACTAGGTCCCTTCTAACTCTTTGATTTTATGATTCTATGATTCTATGTCCTCCTTTCCCAGGACAGGTCCTGTTTTTACTCTTGTGTCCTGGGAAAAAATCTTCACCTTTTCCTTATGAGCAGGCAACATGGAGTCTTCTTATTATCCATACTTTTTTCCACAAGCACAATAAATCTTCATTGTCCTCCTTTTCTTTATAAGCAAGCAGTATGCAGCCTGCTCATAAATTTTATTTTTTTCCAGGACAGGTCCTCTTTTCACTCTTCTGCCTCGGAAAAAAAATCTTCATTGTCCTCCTTTTCCTTATAAGCAGGCAGCATGCAGTTACCATCCTGCCCCCCAGTAGCCCAGTCCACTGCCTACTCTGAAGTAAATCCTATTAAAGTCAGTAGGTTTTATTCCCCTGTGAGGATAGGAGTGTAGCCTCAAAGCCCAATCATTGTCTACTCAGAAGTAAGTTCCATTATAACAGTGAAGGTTACTCACAATAGAGCTTGTTATTCTATTCCTGACTACTCAAAAGTTAATACCATTTCAATCTATGAAGCTTACTCCCAAGAAAGAGTGCAGAGGAGTGCAGCATTAGAGCCCAATCCTATTCTTGGCACTCAGAAGTAAGTCCCATTAGAGTCTGTGGAGCTTACTCTCAGGAAAGTGAATAAGATTGCAGCCAAAGGATGGTTACTGAGAGCTTAGTCCTTTGCTTGACTGTTCAGAAGTCCTATTATATTCAATGGAGCTTACTTACAGGAAAGTGTGGACAGGGTTCAAAGTGTGGAACAGATTGCCAAGGGAGGTGGTGGACTCTTCCCCTCACTGGGGATCTTCAAGCAGAGGCTCGACGAGCACCTGTCAGGGATGCTCTAGGGGGATTTCCTGCTGCAGGCAGGGGGTTGGACTAGATGACCTACTAGGTCCCTTCCAGCTCTATGATTCTAGGATTGTAGCCTTAAGTGGTGGCTTAGAGGCAAACCTCAACCTGCAGACTGCAACACCACAGACTCTGGTCCTAAACTGCAGATAGGTGTTTGTCAACCAGTGTTATGAGTACCACCTGTGAACTTGAGATGTGTCTGCTGGTACTGAGGCACCTGGACGCAAGTGTTATATTGCAGCAAGAGGCTGGGATTCTAAGAGCCCAAATCTTATGTATGACCATTCAGAAGTACTGGTAAGTCCCATCACAGTTAATGGAGCTTACTTACAGGAAAGTGTGGACAGGATTGTAGCCTTAAGTAGTGGCTTAGAGGGGACAGCCTACCACAGCCTACAGAGGGGACACCACAGACTCTGGTCCTAAACTGTAGATCAGTGTTTGTCAACCAATGGTATGAGTACCACCAGTGAAACTTGTGGTAGTGTCTGCTGGTACTTAGGCACCTGGATGCGTGTCATAAGTGCTTCCTGAGGCAGCTGGTGGGCTGCTGTGTGATTCAAGAAGCTGGACTAGATGGGTCTTTGGTGTGATCCAGTGGAGGCTTTTCTTATGCTTTTATGTTCTTGTTTGTGGCACACATTCCCCCTGAGAGCACAACGAAGTATAATGCATAGGAATAAATTACACTGAACTCAGGGGCTTAATACTGATTGATGCCATCACAATACATTTTTTTGGTAAACTAAGGGTTAAGGTGGCATGCCCTCCCCCGCCCCATCCCCTGACCCTGGCCCCACCCCACAAGGAAGTGCACAGTGTGCACTTCTGGAGAACCGGTTGTTGGGGCAGGCTGGGCCAAACACTGAGCACCAGGCTGAGAAAAGAAGATCTATCCTGGAAAAAAGGAAGGAATGCTAGAGACAGTTTCCTGGGAGTAAGACCCATTGAGCACAATAAGGCTTACTTTTCAGTAGACATGGTTAGGATTGTAGTCACCAGGATAAGGAAAGAGGATCTATCATGGAAAGGAGGCAGGCAAGAGTTAAAAACAAAAAGGGGCCAGGGAGGTTGTGTTCTCCTCCAAAAGAGGAAAGACGCTCTGTGGTGGAGCCTTTAACTGCTGCTCCAGCTGGGAACCAGTCCCCTTGTTATGGCCTCCAGCTGCTGCTACCAGCTCCCCAACAGCCAGGTATTTGGAAGATCCGGTTCCCAGGGACCGGAGCAAATAGGCCTCTGCCCGAGTGTGGTTCCCATGTTTGCTCCCATCAATGGAAATGCCAAAACATAAGACCTCTTCTAATGACTTCACTGCTGCATCAAATGAATATGGGCCAAGGACCTTACTGTGGCTTCTGACTTTGTCCTGGCATATTTAATGTTTTTAGCTCTCTCAGAACCTGGGAAATTTTTGCAAGCAGTTTTGCTGTACAATCCATAGAACAATAGGATATGTGGTGGGTGATGTTCTGGAACACTAATGCCACCTCAGTAATACTGATGGCGTGGAAGAAAGTTTTTGAGGATGCTGACTGCCCAAATGCTTGTGCAATATTCTGAGTCCCACTGCAAGCTTTTACATGTTTTTGGTTCTTCTGGGACTGGATGTGCTTTTTTAAGAGTGAACGTTCTGTAAATAACAGTTGTAGATAGAGGGGGCAATCACCTAACCTAACTCACACATTTTTGAAAAATGAAAAGTACATGCTTTTAATTAAAAAAAAAATTAATCTGACCTTTATGAGCCAATGAGATGTACGGTATGTCCCTGCTGGACACAGGAAGCATTCTGCTTCATGTGGGAACTGTCCAGACTTGAAGGACTTGAAACGTTGAGCCAGTTGGTTGGAGAATTCTGTTTTGCATTTTGGCATTCTGGAAAATAAAACATAGTACTTCTTTTTAAACTGAAAACCTCAATGCAAGACCAGAACCCAAGGAAGTGACTTTAAGAGACTTAATTTTGACTCTCACGTGCAAGACTCTACCCAAAAGGTGTGCTGCATCAGGATCCATGCAAGTGATTTTTAACATACACTATTCCATTCCAGACAAGCAAGACTCTACCAAAGCAGTTAGCAGCTACCAGCTACAGAACCCATGCAAGTGATTTTAACATACACTATTCCAGTCCAGACAAAAAAGACACTACCAAATCAGCTACCAGCCTAAGAACCTATGCAAGTGATTTTAACATAGCCTATTCCAATCCAGAGAAGCAAGATGCTACCAAAGCAGTTAGCAGCTACCAGCTACAAAATCCGTGCAAGTGACTTTAACATACACTGTTCCAATGCAGAAAAAAAGACGCTACCAAATCAGCTATCAGCTATCACCTACAGAACCCATGCAAGTGATTTTAACATATCCTATTCCATTCCAGACAAGCACGATGCTACCAAAGCAGCTACAGAACCCATGCAAGTGACTTCATGACTTCAAGAGACTTCATAATTCAAGAGACTTCATGACTTCAAGAGACTTCATGACCTGGATGAGGGAGGGGAAAGATGGGAATCTGGGTGGGTGAGGGAATAGGTGATGATCTGTGTGGAGGGGAGGGGAAATAGCTGGCAGGGTAAGGGGATATGTGGGAACCTGGATGAGGGAGGAGATAGCTAGGTAGATGAGTGGCTGAGGTAGGTAGAGATGGGTGAGTTAGATAAATGTGTTAGGTTGGTAGATGGATGGTAGGTAGATGGGGGGTTTAAGCAGGCAAGTGCGGGTGGGGGGTGGATGGCCCCCAGGCCAGGGTAGATGGGTGTTTCCAGGCAGGGGAAGCAAAATAGGATAGTAATCCTGTCCTTGCTTTCCTATAATGAGGATATAATAAGACTTACTCCTGAGTAGACATGCATAGGATTGGAAGTTGAGTCTGCAGTGTTAGCCACACTTTCCTGGGAGTAAGCCATACTGACAATAAAGGGGCTTGCTTCTGAGCAGATATGCATAGGATTGGGATCCTAGACTGCAATCCTGTCCACTTCCCCGCCACATGATCTGTGTGTGCCCTGAGGCTTGTGGCTATGGTTGGCAGCCACCTGGCAGTCCCAGGGCCTTCAGTATCTACTGAGGCAGGACTGGGCTGCAGCCAGTTGGGGATGCTGGGTGGAGAGCTGGCGGGTGAAGCACAAGCTCCAGGAGAAGCCCCCTGGAGCCGCTGTGGCTGGATGGGCAGACGGGGAGGCAGGAAGGCCTCAGACAGAAGCTGCTCCTGATGGAGCAAACAAGGAAGTCTGCTGTTTCAGTCACTAGCTGAGCTGGTGCACACAAGTGGAAATCTGGCGGCAGACTGAGGCAGAGCAGCAAAACGACATCCTCCTGCCTCACTGCTCTGCTGCGCCCACATCTGGTGCGTACGCATGTGCATGTCTAGGCTGGGCCAGGGCTGCCATGAGGCAGGGGTGCAAAGAGGTGTGTGTGCACAGAGCATGCACACAATTTGAACATGGTGGCCCCATAGGGCCACTGGGGCTGGACACAACGGGGGTCACCCTATCATCCCAGACTCCTGCTGTTTACTGGCACATCCAGCCAAGGCTGGACATATGTTCACCCTGGCCAAATAACCTATCTACAGCACTGCTACAATATACAACCAGTCTAGGTCTTCAGTATCATCATTTACATCTGTAATAATGTAATGATTCCTTTCTTTCATGAGGTGAAGCAAGGCAACACATTCTGGTTCATAAGCAATTGCCCACAAACACAGATGCAAATAGCTCCATTTGGGGAAGCTAGCATATCATGTAGTGTATCTTCAGATCATATGCTAAACTCCATAGGTAGGGTTCAAGGAGAAGGAAAAGTGATGTAAAAACTAACCTTCAAGGACACAAACATTTGGTGAGTGCCAGCATGCCAATGCTTTCTACCCCAAAACAACTGTCATGTGGAATCCTTACTAAAAACGGAAGATTGATTTTAGGTTGTCTTCTTAAGTGGATTTACCTGGAAGAAAAGCCTGGTGCTGAGTCAACAATGGTACAGTGACGCCTCACATAAAAAGTATAATTTGTTCCAGAGGCATGTTCTTTAAGTGAAATGTTCTTTACTTGAAGCAGATTTTCCCATAAGAAATAATGGAAACTCAGACAATTGGTTCCACAACCCAAAAAATATTTATATAAAAATATTAACTGGATGTTAAAATGATTACAAAACAATGGAATTGAATTCAAAACATGCATTAAATGTGCATGATCCTATGAAGTCTACTTAGACTGCAATCCTAAAGACATTTTCTTGGGAGTAAGCCCCATTTAACACAACGGGGCTTACTTCTGGATAGACATGGTTAGGAGGCTGCAATCAAAGACACTTTCAAAGAGCCTCCCCACTTTCTCCTTCTCTTCATCCTGAGCCTCTCTCTCCCCTGATCCCTTCTGGCTAGCCCTGAGCTGCTTCCCTCTTCTGTTCTCTCCCTTTGCCCAGCAAATGCCCGGCCATAGGAGGAACAGCACAGAAGTGTTGCTTTTCCAATGGGCAGGCATGGTAGGCAGCCCTGACGCTTTTTAAATGGGCTGCTGGACAGTGCATCTGCCCCAACTGCCAATGAGTTTGTTTGTTACGTGAAGCAGAATCCTAGAGAAATTATTGTTTGTTACGTGAAACATACTTTATGTGAGGCACCACTTTATATTAATTGTATATTAAGGGCCAGATTCTACCCAATACTCCAGAGCACCTACAGCTAAATTGGTAACAGCTGCATGAGGTCACAAACCATTTCCTCATGGCTGCATTGCAGCTGCCTCAATACTGGAAAGCTGGGTAGGATTGGACCCTGTTTATTCAGATGAACCATTCCTGGGAGCATGTTGTTAGTGACACTTCTGGAAGAGCGTTTGAATGCTCCTGATAGCATGTCACGTTTCTCTAAACAGCAGCAAACCCTTCTGACTGCCTTATATTATGCTCCTCTCGTGAGCCATAGCTTTGTTTTTCCATTGCCACCACATCTTTCATTACTGCTGTCCACTCTTCAGTCTCCTGGCAGACAGCTGTGTCTGTCACTACATCAGCTGTCACTATGTCAATTACCAGCATTCATTCAGCTTCTCTTGTGGTGACCCAAATGGACCTTGTTCTTTCACTGTTGGCAGACTCCAGAGGTTGTAGCCCAGCTAGCAGTTTGCTACTCACCCCTCCATACACACCCTTATTATGGCAAATTGCAAGAAAGGAAGCTAGAAGAAAGAAAGAAAGACTGTGGCTCAATTAGACCTGCTCTTTTCCAATCTATCCTGGGGTCTTAAATTAGAGACAGGTGAGACAGGAATGGTGGAATATTCTGGAGAACAACTGCTCCCTCTACAACTCTTTCTTCTTTTTTTCCTCTGTCAGGTGGAGACTGACACTCTCAATTATACCTGTTGTTAAGACATAATAAGATTGATTTCTTTAAATGCCATCTTTCTTCTTCAGATGAAACCAAGCACCATAATAAACAAAAGTTTTTCATGACCTTCTCATTTTTGGACAAAGGTGGGTGGATTTTGTTTTCCTTTTTGCATGAAGTCTTTGTTGAATCAGAAGACATCATAGCTCTGTAACCAGCTGGAGAAGGGGCACTCTTTTGATTCTTATGCTCATAGACAGCAAGATTTGTTATTTTTGTGGTTTCCTTTTTTTCCACTGAGATGGCAGATTCCATTTAAGTTAGTCTATAGTTCTGTGGGCAGTTTTAGAGAATGGTAAAGTGATTTTTAGTGAGCGAGAGGTTGTGGGGCATGGGAGCTGATATGATTCAGTTTGGATAGCAAATATTATATGCATTGCTCATATGAGGGCAGAGACATTTTACTCCTCACCACAGATGTTTTGCTGGGAGGTGATAATGATGAAACACGTTGTATATTTTTTATTTTAATTAAAAACTAGCTCTAAAAGCTTTATTACTCCCTAGCATAGCCTTTTTCAACCACTGTACCAAGGCACATCTATGTGTCACGAAAGTTCTACAGGTGTGGCACAGGTGTTTGGCACATTTAATAGGGTCAGTGGGGGATATGAGCTCTTCCCCCCCATTAGCAACATGATGTGCCTTCTCAATTGTCAGAAATCTGATAGTGTGCTTTGACAATTTTAGTGTCATGAGATGGAAAAGGCTGAAATTCACTCCCTCAGCAGGATCAAGGAATGAAATCCTAGCTAGGGCTATGTAAATAGTAACAGGCTTTAATTTTCATAATTTCTACTTAGGGATATATGAATCATGTTTTCTGTGACCAAATAGGTCATCTAGTTCAGCCCCTGCCAGATGACGGAAATCAACTTTATCAACTTTTTGGTGTTGCATCCAAAATTCAACCTTTTACGTTCCTACTTAACAGTCTTCTTGCAGCCTTCCACTCAACCATCAGACCTGCCTGTGTTCCTTACTAGAATAGTTCCCCCCTTTCTCTCTCTCTCTCTCTCTGTGTGTATGTGTGTACAGGCATGCATGCGCATGTAAAAGCACTTCTGGTTGGGTTGGAAATACACATTTCATCTGAACACATATGCTTTTTACACTGTATAAGAACAAAAGTGACAGGGGTGACTGTAACAACTACCATGGCATCTCTTTTCTTAGTATTGTAGGGAAGCTGCTTACCTGAAGAGGCTTCAGGTTTACGCAGAGATAATCTATCCTGAATCACAGTGTGGATTTCAAGCCAACAGGTCCACTACTGTTATGGTCTTTTCCCTTAAGACAGTTGCAAGAGAAATGTAGGGAACAAAGACAGCCACTTTTTGTAGCCTTCATAGATCTTATAAAGGCTTTTGATTTGGTGTGTAGGGATGGCCTTTTTAAAATCCGCCCCAAGACTGGATTCCCACCTAAGCTCCTCAGCATTATCAGGTCCTTTCATGAGGACATGAAGGGCACTGTAGTTTTTGATGGCTTAACATCAGATTCCTTTGACATTCGAAGTGGAGTGAAGCAGGGTTGCGTCCTTGCGCCAACTTTATTTGGGATCTTTTTGCTGTCATGCTGAAACATGCTTTGGGTATGCAACAGAGGGAATTTATCTCCAGACCAGATCAGATGGAAAACTCTACAATCCTTCAAGACTGAGAGCAAATTCCAAAGTCCATCTGAAATGCTTGCGGGATTTCCTCTTCGCTGATGATTCTGCTGTTACTGCTCTCTCTGCCAAAGACTTTCAACTACTTATGGACCATTTCAGCAAAGCCTGCCAAGACTTTGGACTAATGACCAGCTTGAAGAAAACACAAGTCATGGGTCAGGATGTGGATCCATCTCCCTGTATTACAATCTCTGAACATGAACTGGAGGTTGTCCATGACTTTGTGTACCGGGCCTCATCTATCCCTGACACTCTCTCTTTGGATACTGAGCTGAATAAATGTATTGGTAAAGCAGCTACCATATTTTCCAGACTTACAAAGAGAGAATAGTTCAATAAGAAGCTAACAGAACACACAATGATCCAGGTCTATAGAGCATGTGTCCTGAGCATATTCTTGTACTGCAGTGAGTTTTGGACCCTTTATGCATGGCAGGAGAGAAAGCTGAACACCTTCCATATGCGCTGTCTCCGATGTATTCTCGGCATCACCTGGCATGACAAGTCTCAAATGACACAGTCTTGGAATGTGCTGGAATCTCTAGCAAGTGTGCACTTCTGAAACAGCGTCGTCTATGCTTGCTTGGGCATGTCGTGAGAATGGCTGATGCTTGGATTCTGAAAGATCTTCTATATGAAGAATTAGTGCAGAGAAAGTGCCATAGAGGGAGACCACAGCTGTGATGTAAGGATAACTACAAGTGGGATCTAAAGGCCTTAGGAATAGACATCAACAGCTGGGAAAACTTGACCTCTGAACATTCATCTTGGAGGCAAAAGATGCAGCATGGCCTTCTCCAGTATGAAGAGACACTTGTTCAGCAGGCTGAAGCAAAGAGACAGGTCCAGAATCAGCAACATCTGGGGGCTGGATAGGAGACAGACTTTATCTGTCCTCAGTGTGGAAGGGATTGTCACTCTCGAATTGAGCATTTTAGCCACACCAGATGCCATTTTAGGACCTCCAGTCAGAGCACGATACCATAGTCTTTTGAAACTGAAAGATGCCAATCATGTTGGTGTCCTGGTTTTCCAAATGTTTTGTGCATTCCTAGGGGAGAGGGGAAGATGACTATTTGGAGGCTATTTGCTTCAACCTTTGTGTGTTGAGGCAAATGTGAAAATCAGGCTTCTAAAAGATGTATCAAACTTAGGATATGAAATTTCCACAGGAAATGTAGACTCAAGTGAAGAATCCAAATGAATAAACATGGAGTTGCAGGCAAGAAATGTGATCAGAGGAAAAAAGGTATGGTAAGCAACATTGTGGAGTACACAATTTTGAATTAATCTTCTGACATAAATGAAATTGAGGGCTATGGTCAGGGATGATCATCACTGGGTAATTGCCATTGGGCTAGTGTCCTCAGAAGCACTCACTGATCACCACCTCATAAAATCATAGAATCCTAGAGTCTGAAGGGACCTAGTTGGTCATCTAGTCCAAGTCCCTACCTGTAGCAGGAAATACTCCTAGAGAATCCCCAACAGGTGCTCGTCGAGCCTCTGTTTGAAGATCCCCAGTGAGGGAGAGTCCACCACCTCCTTTGGCAATTTGTTACATTGCCAAATCGCCCACACCGTCAGGAATTTTTTTTCTGGATATCCAACAGAAATCTCCTTTCCTGTAGTCTGCACCCTTTGGTACTAGCCCTGCTTTCAGAAGCAATGAACAAATGAGCCCCTTCCTCCCTTTGACAGCCTTTCAGGTATTTGAAGAGGGCAATCATGAATCCTCTCAGCCCTCTCATCTCCAGGCTGAACATCCCAAGTTCCCCCAACCTTTCCTCGTAGGGCTTCCCTTCCATCCCACTGATCATTCTTGTCACTCTCCTCTGGACTTGCTCCAGTTTGGCTGCATCTTTCTTAAAGTGAGGTGCCCAGAACTGAACACAGTACTCAAGGTGAGGTCTAACCAATGCAGAATAAAGAGGAACTAGAACTGCATGTGACTTGGAAGCTACAGTCCTCTTAATGCAGCCTAAAATGGCATTTGACTTCTTTGCAGAAGCATCACACCACTGACTCATGTTCAGCTTGAGATCCACAGCTTCTCCTCCCCATAGCATTTGTGTACCTTTGGCAATTCCATGAGGCTACAGCAGGGGAATGCTGTAGTTTTCCCTAGAGTTCAGTTTCCCTACAGTTGGTTCTGGCTTCAGCTATTGTATAGGCTGAAAAAGGAGTGGGAATGGTGCACCACTTGCCCAAGTATGCACTGGCCTCAAGCTCAACTTCCTAGGTAAAAAGGGGGAAATACAACTAAGCTGAGTCTCAGGCAATGTAGGGCAATACAACAGAGTGCACCTCAGCAGACACCTGTGACAGGCACTCCTCCAAGAAAGCTGTGAATGTGGTTTGCTGCTGGAAAAAAGTGCAGGCAATCACTGCATAGACCAAACTCTGTTTCTGAAAGCAAGAGCTGGCCAAGGTCAGAGATCCATGACTCACAGGCATCCACTGCCAGCAACAAAGCCCAACAGATCTGGTATTGTTTTAATATATTCATATCAATTCTAAGTGTGCCAAGCAAATGCTTTAAAATTCATCCATTTTTTTTGCAATCATCCAAGTTCTGGCCCCATCTAAAAAAAGTGCAAGGTATTCCTGTATTTTCATTGAAGTATGACAGATTTAGTTCTGCTGCGCAAGTCTGCAGATCCCTTGGAGGGGTTGGGGGAACAGGACATATGATTTAGACTGGCATTTTCAAAATGTTGACAGATCAACAACCACAAAAGTATTTTCCTCTCTGCTGGCTAATGTTCCTAATTCTGATGGATTATCTAAGAAAAGGGGGAAAGAAAGAAGTGGAGGGAAGACGTAAAAAAGGCACTCTGTTCAAACAGATGTTTGCAAACTGTGAAAGCAGAGAAAAGTGTGTGTGTGAGAGAAGACCACCCAAAAAAGTTTACCCACTTGGCATGCAATAAACCTTCTTAATAACTTGATTAAGTTATTCCCCCCCTCTTCACCCCTGAGATTTTTCAGCCATGAAGATTTATGAAAAGATACTCAGAAATACCTTGACGGAAATTTAGAAAGAAAATTAAAAATTCCCAATCCATCATCATCTCCTGTTTTGCCTTTAAGCCATTCTGGCTTGCTGAATGAATGGCAAAGTGTCATAGGAAAAAGGTGCCTTCACACCACAGAACTATTTAGCCCAGGGGAAGGCAGGGGTTTCCCCAATCCAATCACTCTTATTTCATGAGCTGTTTGTTAACTCTGACATGCAGCATTTATGAAAGTGGTGACAATCTCAGAAAATATATTTTTATCAGCAAAAATAAGTTTGCTCTCTGACTGTTTCTGTTTAATCAAATGTAATTCTCTAGTCTTGTCTTCCTTAATCTTTGCTTTTCTTACTGCATGAAATATTTTTATGCATATATAAATTCTCTAGTCTAGTCTTCCTTAATCTTTGCCTTTCTTACTGCATGAAATATTTTTATGCATATATAAATTATATTCTGTTTGTGTACATTTGTGTGTATGTGTGTGAGTGTATGAGGTAGAGCACAATCCTAACCATGTCTACTCAAAAGTAAGTCCCCTTATTTTCGATGGGACTTACCCCCAGGAAAAGATCTTTAGGATTGCAGCCAGAGAGAGAGAGAGAGAGAGATTATATTGCTTTGTTTCACTAGCCTTTTTTATCAGTGATGATAGCCTGAGAGCTCTGTAACAGAGTGAAAAGATGGGGGGAAATTTCATCATTGGTCAGTAAGATAACACTATATTTGTTGGGTCTACTGAAAATCATTTTTTTACCAGTCTGCACATTACTCTTCCACCACAACTGCTCTCGAATAATCACTTTTAAATCTTGAATCAGCCGCTTCAGCGTCTGTGAGCACAAAATGGTTGAAAACTGCCAATCGCATTCTATTTGGGACCAATTTTTGCTTGCCTGAGTGAGCTTCATAATGGCTGTGAACACAAGCCAGTGATCTCAGACAATTCCATTAGATTTCACTCCACAGTATCTAAGAGGCCAGATTGTGATCAGTGATAGTGGAGCCTCAGGCTTTCAAACGCTGCTCATTCATATGAGAATGGTCTTTTAAAAAAGATAGCCTGGTTTTGCTCAGGAAATTACACACATGTTTTGTGTGTGTGTGTGTGTGTGTGTGTGTGTGTGTGTGTGTGTGTGTGTGTGTGTGTGAATTATTAGAATATATGCTGTTCAGCCCTGCTTCTGTAAAATCTATGCATTTGTTGATTTTGATTAGTCTCTTAACAATGCCCTCAAAACAGAAGATTAAACAACAGCAAATCCACTTACCCTGATTTTGCTTTTTGGTCTATTTACATGGTTCAAATTTGAGATTTTTTAACATTCTCAGTTATTGATGAGAATGTGATATTTTAAACAAAATATTATGAAATATTGAATTTGACAAATTTTGCTTATTGCATGTAATGTTACCAATTTTATCATTTTTTTAAAATCACAGTTTTTATTACCTGTTCATTCAATCCCAACGCATTTGCTTTTCCACAGGAACAAAATTATAAAATAATTAATTTGTACCATCCACTGACTATTCTTGGCTACCCACATTGGTGCAGTTAGGGAAGCAACAAGCTTTAGGGGCTACAAACTGAGTGTCACATTTGTGCCTAAAATTGTGAGAAACAGATTATGTATAAATGATCATCCCATCATATTATATATCATTGGAAAGGTAATTTAATGCAGAATAATCCAATGAAACAAACTGCATTGGAATATCTATATTTTATCAAGTGCTATGGCCAATTAACCGGACAATGAAAACACAAAAGTCTAGTCAACAAAAGTGGATTTCCTTAACTCAAAGGAAACTTTGAGTTAACAGTAACTTTCCTATGATACTGATTGCTCGAAGACCCATTGAGATACATTTCTGATACTATATGGAACTAATGAGTTGTTAATATGAATAAGCTCTCATTTCATAGAATCATAGAATCATAGAGTTGGAAGGGACCTAGTAGGTCATCTAGTCCAACCCCCTGCCTGCAGCAGGAATTCCCCCTAGAGCATCCCCAACAGGTGCTCATCGAGCCTCTGCTTGAAGATCACCAGTGAGGGAGAGTCCACCACCTCCTTTGGCAATTTGTTCCACTGCCAAACCGCCCTCACCATCAGATTTCCGGATTTCCAGCTGGAATCTCTTTTCTTGCAGTTTGTACCCATTGGTTCTAGTTCTGCTTTCAGAAGCAGCTATGAACAAATTGGCCCCTTCCTCCATATGACAGCCCTTCAGGTATCTGAAGAGGGCAATCATGTCTCCCCTCAGCCTCCTCTTCTCCAGGCTGAACATCCCAAGTTCCCCCAAGCTTTCCTCGTAGGGCTTCCCTTCCATCCCACTGATCATTCTTGTCGCTCTCCTCTGAACTTGCTCCAGATTGGCTGTATCTTTCTTAAAGTGAGGTGCCCAGAACTGAACACAGTACTCAAGGTGAGGTCTGACCAATGCAGAATAAAGAGGAACTATAACTTCTCGTGACTTGGAACCTCTTAATGCAACCTAAAATGGCATTTGCCTTCTTTGCAGACACATCACACTGCTGACTCATGTTCAGCTTGTGATCCCCGGCGACTCCAAGATCCTGCTCACATGTTGTGCTGCCAAGCCAAATATCCCCCATTTTATACCTATGTTTTTGGTTTTTATTGCCTAAGTGCAGAACCTTGCACTTCTCCCTGTTGAAATTCATTCTGTTTGTTACAGCCCAGGATTCCAGTTTATCCAGATCCTCCTGGAGGTTTCTCCTATCTTCTGATGTGTTTGCTACTCCTCCCAGTTTGGTGTCATCTGCAAATTTGATCAGGCTCCCCTGTATCCCTTCCTCCAAGTCATTGATGAAAATGTTAAAGAGAACCAGTCCCAAGACAGAGCCTTGGGGGACCCCACTAGAAACTGACCTCCAGGTTGACAGAACCATTTACTAAAACCCTTTGAGTGCGGCCATCTAGCCAGTTGCAGATCCACCTAACAATTGCCTCATCTAGACCATATACATATTTCATAATACAGTTACTCATGCTGTGTATAAAGGCATTTCTAAGTGGTGCTCCTCTTATATTTAGCAGAGAAAGATTAACCATTCCTCTTTGCTCCAGCACAGTTTTCCTAACCAGTAAGTGGCACAACTTTCATTTTTTAAACTACATTTAATTTAATTTTGTTGTTGCAGGGGTGTGGGTGGGACAAACTCTTATTTGACACCAGATAACAAATAGGTGCTTAAGCTACACTGCTAGCAGAGCAATCGGATGGTGAACTGCTGAGGAGGAAGAGGCAACTTTCTTTAAAAAAATGCCTCAAGATGACATCACTTCCAGTTGTGACATCACTTCTGGGGCAATATTTTGATCTATGCACCAGGCTATATGATCATTAGCAATGCGACTGGATATCCACAACCATACTTATTTATTCATGACCTTTCTGAAGCTATATATGGACATTTTGAATCTATTCTCTGCATCCACCACAGCCACAACAAATAGTATGTAAAACCTTTATTGGCATTAGAAAATTAAAAAGTCATTCACAGGATTAAAACAAAAATACCGTAAAGTTCACTTGAAGAAACAAAGAAGAAGACGTAATCAATGTTGGACCCCAGGAAGTGAGGTTTTGCTGATGATCTCATGCAGATTACTGGCCACTGTTAAAGTCAAGGGGACATTATCTCCCTTCACTGGAATTAAAGAGTTAAAATGGGCAGGCAAAAGAGAAAGCCAGGGATCTTAAAAGTGAGAACAAAGAGAAAAGTGAGCAGGACATTTAAAAAGAATATGAGATAATGTGTCCAGGGAAACTTTACAAAAAAGACAATGTCTTTCATCCTGGCGAATTTGCCTGAATTGGCCAAAATGGGTTGCAGACGGGAAGATATTAAAATGGGCTAACTTGAAGGCCTTTCTATGGAGGAGGTTGGTTAAAAAGTGAAAGTAATTTGAGGTATAAACAAAAGATGGGGCCAAGTCTTTGGATAGAAGGATCAGGTCGGGTATAGAGCGCTGCTAAAATAGTTGAATTCGGAAAGTAAAAGTTTTTCTTTATAAGAATATAAGCTCAAGAAAAGCTAAGGTCATCTAGGGATTCTAAAGAGAGACAGATGGAGATGAGTTTATTGTCCACCAGCCGGACCCAAAACGAGGTGTATGAATCTTTCCATAAATCTGATAAAAGGGAGTCTGGACCCAAATTCAGGAATAATTTGAGCCAAAACTTAAAAGTAAGTAGCCAAGCAAAAGTAGAGGGAAGATGAAAGCCAATTTCTAAAAATATAGTAGAAGAGCAAATTTAATTGGAGATCCCCAAAATTTTACAAAAAAGTAACAGCAATTTAATTCAGGTCTTTATTTACTGCTTGGATCCATATCAGGACTCCCATAGCAGAAATAGGATAGAATTTTAGATCTAAAAATTTGAATTGGGGCTGGAATGATTTGATTACCTGAATTGAAGTGGAAATTCATTATAGCCTTGAATTCGGAGGAAATGGAAGAAAAAATTGCTTTTTTGTGGGAGGCCCAGGACAGATTGTAATGAAATGAAATACCTAAGTATTTAGAGGTTTGCACTTGTTTATAAGAATTAGACTCAGTTGTCCAATTCCTCAACTCAATTCCTCAACTCAATTCCTGTTAAACCAGGAATGAGAGAAAACCATAACTTGGGTCTTTTTGGAATTAATAACTAAATCATAACACTTGCAGTAGTATTGGAATTTGGATAATAAGTTGCAGAGACCAAATTTGGTAAGACCCAGTAAAAATGCATCATCTGCATATAGCAAGAGATGGTTTTATAGAGGAAAAATAGGAAGGGAGATCCACTAGAAAAATGTTAAACAGTAAAAGTGCAAGGATACAATCTTGCCTCAAACCCTTGTGAATTGGAAAACTAGCGGAGAGGGCATTGGAACTGGGGGAATGGATCTGGGAACTGGGGATACAGAAATTTTCCAGAGCTACAGTGAATATTTTGACATTCACAGCCAGTATGGAGCTATCCCCTAAGTATTTTGAGGCTATCCATTTTGAGTCTATCTATGGCCATTTTGAAGCATCTACAGTCACACTGAAGCTATCTGCAACCATTTTTAAGCATCCATAGCAAACATCTTCATCCACTCTGAAGCTAACAATGCTATTGTGAGATTATCCATGGCATTTTTCCAGACCAGGAAAGCTATTGCTCATAGGCCTCCCAGAATATATGGGAGCCAATGAACATGGTTTCTGATCTCCAGAGTTCATATAAGAACTGACATCAAATACCAAGGACAGGGAAAAGTATCTATTGGACATTAATCATGCATGTATTACTAATATGTATACTTTCCTACTGTCTTGTCTCACTTCATACAGGTATCCCCACTTTCTGATGGTTCATTTTACTCACAGTAGCACAACAGCAGTCCAAAATATCTTTCTGGATACAGTACATAGTCTGACTGTTCAGCAGAAGTTAGGATTGGCTGTCAGAGAATAGTCTCAGCAGCTGATTTCAATTCTTTGGGTGGCTTGTTTGGGTTAAGATGGTCTTTCAGGTTTAATTCCATACACACATTTCTGGGAGTAAGCCCCATAAAACAGAATGGACTTCCTTCTGCGTAGACATACAGAGATTGGGCTATTGGGCCCAAGCCATTTGGAGCTTTACAGGTAACCATCAACACTTTATACCAAACTGAGAAGCGAAATGGTAACTAATGATATTGAAACTAAATTGGTAAAAAGTTGAAAATCATCAATATGCTGATCACCAAGTTTTCCCCAAAATTCTGGCAGTTGCTGTTTGTACCTGTTGAAACTTCTGAAGTGTCTTTAAAAACATCCCCAACATAGGGAACATTTCCATAATCTAACCTGGAGCTAAGAAGGGCATGTGTAATTCAGAACTGGTAAATCCAAAAAGCCTTCCTGTTTGCACTGCTGCTGTAGTGGAGACAAATACCTTGTTTAGGTGGCTTTAGTGATATAATTTTAAAAAGGGAAAGATCTGTCCTGCAATACATACACTGCAGGCAGCAAACTACTTTTGGCAAGTAGAGCATCTCTTAGGGGGTTGGACTAGATGACCTACTAGGTCCCTTCCAACTCTATGATTCTATGATTCATAGAGATCCCTACCTAGCCTGTAATAGGGCCTCCCAGCCGAGCACCAGCAGGTAGAGGTCTCCACAGCTGTCACCCACAACTTCTGTGGCCCTTTTGGGGGAATTCTGCAGCCAGCACTTGGGTGCAGGAATCCCGTGCTGACCCCCCCCCCCCACTACTTCTGTGGCTTTCTGGAGGCCCCCAGAAAGGCCACAAAAGCAGGAGTCCCCTTCCGCTTCCTCTGCTGTCTCCACTATTCTTCCCTACCTCCCTCTCCTCCTCTCTCTCTATCTATATCTATCTATCCCAACCTTCCTCCCTCCCTCCCTCCATCCCTGTCTATCTATCTATCTATCTATCTATCTATCTATCTATCTATCTATCTATCTATCTATCTATCTACCTACCTACCTACCTACCTACCTACTCACATGTCTGCCCCAATCAATCAATCTCACCCACCTTAGTTGTGCCACCCAACTACTAACCTTTCCCCCAGGTCCCCACCTATCCTTTCACTCCCACTTACTTTTCCCCTCTTTCATGGTTTCTATAGCTGCAAACTGCCTTGGTAGCATCTTGTGTGTCTGGATTGCAATCATGTATGTTAATACATGGGTTAATCATGTACGTTAATCATGTATGTTAATTCCATGGGTTCTGGTGATACACACTGCTCTGATAGCATCTTGCATGTCTCGATTGGAAACATGTATGTTAAAGGCATTTGCGTGAGTTCTGGTGCTGCAAGTGCCCTGGTAGCAACTTGCATGTCTGGATTTGAATCATGTATGTTAAAGTCACTTCCTTGGGTTCTGGTCTTGTAATGAGCTTTTCAATTTAAAAAGAAGTACTATAGTGTTGAAATTAAGTGCAGGAAAGCAATACAAGTAAACTTATTTTAACATGTCCTACATTCGTCCTATGTTTTTGGAGTGTCCTACAATTTTTTTAAGTGGGTAGAAATTTTGGCTTGAGAGGGTGGGAAAACTAGCCTTCAGGGTAAAAAAAACTGGCCTTAGGGTTTAGGAATTTGGCATTGGCATCAGGTCACCCTGTTCTGGAGAAACAATTTGAGAAATAGCTACATGATCATTACATACACCACTGATTCATCCCAGTATTTGTCATCTGATCTGCTTGTTACCTTTTTTTGTTTCATCCACTTTCATTTCATCATCTTAGGTGAAAGGAAATTGCCCATGTATTTCCCAGTAGGAAGTGCTGCTCCTGCAAATGGAGAAGAATTTTTTTTAAGATATATCTTCCCCAGCCCACCTAGATTTTCCTTCTAAGAACTTTGAGAGGATAGGTGGGGGATTCCAAATATATATTCCAAATATAGAGCTCCAAGCTCTATATTCCTGCTCCTTTAGGCACAAAGCAGGCAAATTTTGCTCCACAATATGTCTATATCACAGAGTAGATCCACAAAACGGGAAAGACATTTTTGAGTGATTTTCAAAACACACAAGAGTTACAGAGAACATTAAGGAACTGCTTACAACAAGATCCCCTGATTTCTCTTAAATTGGGACCAGAAGATAGATCCAAACAGATTCAAGCAGTGATCCAACAGATTCAAACTGCAAACCTCTAGCAATCACATGAACTGCCACATTCTTCATCAACTGCAATTTCCAGACCATCTTCAAGGGCAGCTCCACAAAGAGCATATTACAATAATTTGACCACTGTGGCCAGATGATCCATCTGATGTAGCCACAGCCAGTGCACCAGCTAAAGTTGTGGAAGGCATTCCTTGTAATAGCAGATTCCTGGACATCCAGTAGCAGCTGTGAATCCTGGATAATCTCAAACTGTGAATTTGTGCAACTGCAACCCCATTCAGACCAGATGATAATCCAGCAATGGCATCATGGATTTTTGTTCCAGAAGGATCTCTCTATATTATCTTGTTAGCCTCAGTCAGGCATGGGGTTTTGGACTCTAATTCATTCAGAGCCTAGACCACAAACAAATATTTGGGGCCTGATAATAATTTCTTTTTCCAAGCATTTTCCAAGCAAATTTACTCTCAGCATTCTCAGAATTTTTTCCCATAGCCCTTCTGTTCATCATGTGATATAATGGGTAATGCTACATACTCTGAAAGGTAGGATACACTAATGTCTGTGCTGGCCAATCTTTGAAGTTTAAAAAAAAGAAAAGTTCAAGGTGAAATCCAGTGTTCCCCCAAAGGAGATTTCTCTAGGAATATTACAGGGAAGTCAAATAAGTTTCTACACATAAAACGATTAGACTTCCTTCCAATTTGATTAATCACATCTTGTATTCTACACCATTAGGCTTACAGATAGAGATTTTGCTATGCAACAAGAAGGCTTCTGGTGAACTCCTCACTTTCATAAGGTGACACATGGCACTGGAGGAAACCTGCTACCACACCAATTGCTTTTGAGGCTATCACCTTTGCAAGGGAGAATTGGGGCTTTCTCTAAAGGTTTACATAACTCAGGTGAAGAGAAAGTGCAAACCTTTTGAAGATAAAAGAAGCCACCTTTCACTGTCTTTTTCTTAGAAGCCACTCCACCATTTATGGCCCACACAAAATAAAGTTTAGAAGCCCACTTCCTCCAGTGTCAGTGTTTTCACCTAGTAAATACAGATTTTATTCTCCAATCAGAGGTACATTCCTGGTTTCCTCCGAAAATCATATGCCCCAGTCCAAAGTTGAGAATTGTTTTGCATGTATGACATGTTTTGACCTTTTTCTGATTGCATTTGTATCTGACAAAGGAGAATGAAGTCTGATATTTGCAGCTGAGTATAAGGAAGAACCTCGGATGGAGGCTCCAAGCACATGTTGTTACCTTTGAAAGGAAGCAGTCTGTGGCTTAGTAATAAATTTCTTAATATTCAGTGTATATGCAATCTAATTATGTCACAAAAATTCAACAAGCTTCTCGATTATTCTTTCAAAAGTGGACAATGTAGAAGCTGGACTTCTTACTGTCCATGAAAGTGCAGATCTAGGTCAGTACTGATCAGAATTATATCAGTACTGGTGGCTTGCAAGCCTGAATGGATGCCTTACATGGATATGCCAATCTGGATCAATGATGTTTTCTTACATTCAGTTTACCAATATGTTGCTCTTTGGGCAACTCAGAAGGAGAGAAGAATGGAAGAAATTAGCCAGAGAACTGAAAGTTGCTATCATTGTGGTTTATCATGTCAGGAACCTACTTAAAGCTACCAACACTGGACAGGGAGTTAGAGTGGTTCCAATGGCAACTTGGAGCGAAGACACTCCTTCCATCTATAAACTCATGGGACAAAATACCTGTGAGGAGGTGAAATCCAGTGGAGAATTGTACAATAAGTTCCTACATTTGAACACTTCTGACTTCCGTCATCCCTCCCCATAACGATTCATCACGTGCTTCTGAATTAGCCACGGAAGGTTGGCTTTGAACATTAAACAGCAAAGAACACATTTTTGTGTTGGGCTGGACAAAGTTGGAGCAAAAGAATGTCAGGATCATTTTGTTAGAGCTGAGTGATATATTCCCATTTTACAAGTCGGGTTGTGGTGCTAAAATGTTTGGGAAACACAACTCATTTTATTTCATTTCATTACCTTTATTGGCACACAATACAAAAAGAAAATAATACATTACATAATACATACACTAGATTTAGGAGAAGAGTAATAAAAAGACTAGACTAAACTAAACATGGCAATAGAATGGAGAACAGTCAGGGAACAAGGAGTGCCGAAAAGGGGACGACACCTCAGTCATCAGATGTGGATGATTCTCTCTTCAAATTTGCTGCCACAATTTGAGCGATAAAGGTGGCAGTTTGAAGGACTATGGAGGAGTCAGTGGCGGATAGAAGAAATTGCATTCTGGAATTGTCACCAGGAAAAAGGTTCAGGCAAAATGAAAGGGCCGGACATTTACTCCTCGCTTCGCTGTGGAGAGGACAGTGGAACAAGAGATGAGCTAGGGATTCGATGACTCGCTGAGGGCAAAGACAGAGGCGGTTCGCAAGAGGAACACTGTTGAATCTGCCCCGGAGGACTGCTGAAGGGATGGAATTACAGCGAGCCAGGGAAAAAGAGCGTCTGAGACTAGGGCTTGTCAAAATGTGCAGGTAGGCAGGGGTAAAGCCAATTTTAAATGGGAGATTGAAGTATACTGGGGAGCACGTGGTGTTGATCACAGCAGAGATCTTGTCAGCATAGAGGTCCAGAATTCTCCATTTGATGAGGCGAAATGCCTCAACAAGTGAGAGGTGCCCTAGTAAGTCAGGCTCAAAGCCCAGTTGGATGATTTTTAGCACCCAGGGGTTGTCTTTGAGATTGGAGTCTTCTAGGAAATGGTATACAAGAGAGTTGGGGTTGGTGTTATAAAAAATTTTTAACCAGAACTTTGTAGCTCTGAGCCATGCAGTGGTTTCCAATTGAATTTGACCAGTCTCGATGCAAAGGACCTCGTAGGGTACACACCGAGGTAGACCTAAAATGCTCCTAAGGAAAACAGAATGTATCTGTTCAAGTGATTTGTTAAAGAACTGTATCCAGATTGGTACCCCATAAAGAATTTGGGGAGGGCATTTGGCGTTAAAGGCCTTGAGGGCTGCTGGAACAAATGACCCACCCTTGTTGTAGAAGAAACCAATAAGAGCTTGCGAGGAAGCTTTAGCCAAGGTGCTGGTCATTGAGCGGTGGGGAATCCAAGATAAGTTGTACGAAAAGAGAAGCCCCAGGTATTTAAAGGTTGTAACCTGTTCCAGTAAGTGTCCATTGAATCACCACATTCTGGGTTTCCGGAATCTTTCAAAGACGACAATTTTAGATTTTGAAAAATTGAGTTGCAGCATGTTAGAGGTGAAGTACTCAATGCACTTGTTGATAAGGTGTTTTAGCCCCACCCTGGATCGAGATAGGATGACTGCGTCATCCGCATACAGAAGGATTGGGACCGGCAGGTCCTTCAGCTTAGGAGGGTGGCCGTCGACAGCAGCGAGAAGAGGAGCCAGATCATTTAGGAAGAGATTGAATAGGGTGGGCGCCAGGACACAGCCTTGTTTAACACCTTTGTTGGTGGTGAATTCTTCCGTTAGATTATCCTTCTGGGGAACATCTAACTTGTGCGGAGGTGTTGGTGTTGGAATAGAGACCGCGGATGAGGAGATTCCTAGAAACGTTGTCGAATGCCCCCTTGAGATCAAGAAAAGTGACAAAGAGTTTGGACTTCTGATGAATAGAGTATTTCTGGGCTAGGTGGTGGAGAACAAGAACATGGTCAAGAGCGGACTTCCCTTGCGTAAAGCCAATCTGTTCCCAGCCCAGGATATTGAAATGTGAGGTCCATTGGGTAAGTCGATGAAGCAGTGTTTTGGCATACAGCTTGCCAATTATGGATATCAAGCTTATGGGTCTGTAATTGGCTGGAATGTTTGCATCGCCCTTCTTAAAGATGGGAATCACAAAGGCCTTGAGCCAGTCTTTGGGAAAAACTCCAGTTGCATTTATGGCAGAGAATAAGGGTGCCAAGATGGAGGACCAGAAAGCAGGGTCTTCCTTGAACAAGCTGGGAGGGATGGCGTCTGGCCCTGGAGCTTTTCCAGTTTTGAGAGCTGAAATTAGATCGAGGATTTTGTCTTCGGTCACATCTGGCCAAGGCTCGTAACTGGAGAAAGGAATCTCAGGGGATCTTTGGCTGGTGATAGTTGGATCAAAAAACTGGTCTAAAAAATGCTGGTGCCAAGAACAGATGGAGATGAGATTTGGCTTGCTCAAGCTCGTGCAAGAAGCTTCTGAAACAATGCTCCAGAAGAGTTTGTTGTTGTTATTAACTGTGGCTTGGATCAGAATATCCCAGGACGTTTTGATGAACTCAAGGTAGAAGGTCCTTCAGGGCAGAAAAGGCTGCAAAATAGGTTTTTAGGTCAGCCCTCCGATTGCTGGCTCTGAAGATCCCAAAACAGGACCTAGGTAGGGCCTTGGCACGTAGGCAGTCCTGGTCAAACCAACCAGGGCTTTTGGGGTTAGGCCTCGAGCTGGAACGCCCGTTGAGGATGCGAGGTTTGCAAAAATGTACTGTAGTAAGGAAGCATAGGCAGCCGGGATGGACTCTGGTGCTGGGCTTGACATGACTTGTTCCCTAAGGGACCTCCCAGTCGGAGAGTCCAAAAGTGAATGAACTTTGGAAAAGGTGGTGGCATTCCATCTAATTTTGACTAGGCTGGAGGAACAGGGCTGAGGGAAGGGAGCTGCATCAGGGCAAAGCACCCCAATGTTGAATGAGGCACAGAGGTGGAGGTGGTCGCTGAGTTTAAGGTCATCGATTTTGAAGCTGGAAACTACCGGCAGAAGTGAGGCTGAAATCAGAACATAATCGATGATGCTAGTGCCTACTGGAGAGACAAAGGTGAATTCCGAGGCTCCAGGAAAAACTCGTAGGCCATTGAGCCAAATCAGGTTGAAATGGAGGCTGAAATTGGCCAAGGAGAGACCGGCATCATTTTAGCATTTGTCTTTGGAGGTTCTCTGGAGAATGCCGTGAGTGGAGATGTACGGCTCACAGTCGTCAGCAGCTAGTTTGGAGAAAATCTCAACCCCATCCCCTACTCTGGCGTTGAGATCAGCGCCCAGGATTAATGAGGCATTAGGAAAAATGCTGCGTGCCGCGTTGCATAGGTCCGAAAGAAAGCACCAGACAAGTTCCCTTTGTGGCTTTTTTTGACAAGGGGTAGATAGGTGTTGATAATAAGATACGACCGCTGATGGATGGCTAGATGGACAATTAGTAGGTTGCAGGAGTTGTAAGACCCCTCCACTAGGGTTGCTGGAAAACACTGGTTAATAAGGATTGCCAACCTGCTTGTGCACGGCCGGTCTTGTTTAGTCTGCGGGCAGGAAGATGGAAGGTTTGGAAATTGGCATGGTGGATTGGAGCCGTAGACTAGGATCCTTGGAGAAGTATGATGTCAAAGGAGGATATAAAGGCAAGGAACTCCTTGTCGTACCTCTTATTATTCCAGCCTGCGATATTCCAAGAGACCAGCCTGAGGTGATTATGAGCATGCAGTATTGGTAACAGGGCACTCTGCGGAACAGAAGAGAGGGCAGTTGGAGTGGCTAGTCAAGTAGGGTGGTCCAGACTCACGGTGTTTAGACTGTTGTCTGTGAGTATGCAGCCGTTGAAAGATGCACTGGGAGTTTGGGCTTTGAGCGATTCACAGGAAGGTTCAGGCAGAGGGACCACGTCCTGGAGATTAATGACTTGCATAGGCATAGAGACAGCCCTGGAATGGTCCAGAAGGGCGTCATGGTGTGGTTTCTTATTGAAAGGCTGAACAAAATCAGGAGCTGAAGTTACTTGGGCTTGTGTGACTATAAGGTTGTTAGGACCAGATGGAAGAGTCACTAAAGGCTGTTGTGAAGTGGGGGAAACAGAGGAATTGACTGGCTGAAGCTCCCTAAACTCATTGGAGAGTGGGGCCTGGGCAATATGAGATTGGCACTTAGTGGTTGTACATGGGGAAACGTCCCTTGTTAGGATAGAAGGTGGAACTAGGGACTCCTTTGGAGCTGAATGGCAGTCAGCTCTAGACCTCAACAGATGGGATATGACAGGGTTTTTAAAGAGTCTCTGAAGGAAGATACCAAAATCTCTGAAAGTAGAAATGTGGGAAAATATCAGACCAGGGACAAAGCTTGAATTGAAATGCAAGATGACACGAGACTGTGATAGGGGAGAAGGCAATATGTCCACTTTGCGTAGGTCAATCCTGGATGAATCAATTTTCAATATGTTAGACAGGTGTTTTTTTGCTTGCCAAGTAGAAGCCCATCTAGGTGCATGTCGTTGATGGTGGGTAATGGAGAGAACGGCACTGTTGGGAGCGAGGGACAGCATGGGGAAAAGCCCCAACCGGGGAGAGATGGAGGTTTCCATCAGGGAGGAAAGGGCTTGGAACTTTCGGGGCTTACAAGGAACAGGTTGGTGGTTCAAAGAAGCTTGCTGGTGGAGATGGGCCAAGCAGTTGGTCGAGATCTTAAAGAAAGTTCCAATTTGATGGATTCTAAATGCTGGGAAATTAGTTTCAGGGCTCCTGCAACAAGACTGAATTACTGAGAGGAGAGAGCTGCAGAAACTGCAGCTAGCCCAGATGCTGTAGGAGTAGGAGAATCTTGAACTTGGTCTTGGTCATCAATCAAGGCCCTGATTAAGGATCTAGTGGATGGTGAAAGTCAAGAGAGATCAATGGACAAATGTTGTTGGGCAGCATCTTCAATGGGCAGCTGCTGATGGATAGCATCTTCGGCAGGGGTGGAGGGTGAAGCTAAGGCCTGGCTGATTCCTGGAGGAGGGACCGTTTCTCTTGCAATTGCGAAGAAATTGTTTAATTTGCTTTGTTTACTCTGTTTACTTAATTTGGGTGATCCAGAGTCAGAATTGTCTGAGGAAAGCCGGCGTTTGCAGTTCATTAGGTGGGGGGAGGGAAACAAACTTACTTTGAGATCAAACGGCTCTTGGAGAGGAGACTTGGCAACAATAAATCTTGCTAGCAGCAGTAGTCAGCCACCGAGGCACGATAGGGGCCAATTATAAAGAAAGAAGATTAAAAATTGAGGAAAATAATTATAAAAAGTTAAAACTGAACGCGGAGCTCTGACTACAGCAGCTGGGCTGGGCTCCTCCTCCACCAGGAAGAACAACTCTAAATCCAACAACATAGTTGTGCAATATTTTAACTGGTTTTATAGGGTTACTATTTCCATCTCCCAGTCCATTCAGACATGAATGTGTATGTCTCCCTAATTGTAGAAGTTAAGTTCAGATAGACATGACTGGCCATTACAGCCTATCAAACTCCAGCAGGGATTTGGAGCAACCCTCTCTCAGTCTGACATTTCAACCCCTATACATTATAATGTACTATAGCGAGAACTTTACGAGAAAGGCTGCACTGGAAGAATCACAAGCTGGAATTAAGATCGTTGGGAGAAATATCAATAACCCAATATATGCAGACTATACCACTCAAATGCACTTAGGCAATAACAACCAAAAACACAGGTAGAAAATGGGGGATACTTGGCTGGGCAGAACAACATGTATGCAGGATCTTGGAGTTGTCGTGGATCACAAGCTGAACATGAGTCAGCAGTGTGATGTGTCTGCAAAGAAGGCAAATACCATTTAAGGCTGCATTAAGAGGACTGTAGCTTCCAAGTCACAAGAAGTTCTTGTTCCTCTTCATTCTGCATTGGTGAGACGTCACCTTGAGTACTGTGTTCAGTTCTGGGCACCTCACTTGAAGAAAGATGCAGCCAAACTGGAGCAAGTCCAGAGGAGAGCAACAAGAATTGTCAGTGTGATGGAAGGGAAGCCCTATGAGGAAAGATTGGGGGAATGAGGAAAGTTTGGGGGATGTTCAGCCTGGAGAAGAGAAGGCTGAGAGGTGACATGATTGCCCTCTTAGATACCTGAAGGGCTGTCATATGGAGGAAGGGGCTCAAATGTTCTTAGCTGCAACTCTCTCTCTCTCTCTCTCTCTCTCTCTCTCTCTCTCTCTCATGACGTGAGCACATGGCTCTCCACCAGGCCCAAAACTCACATGCAAGCAGGGGCAGCTTTGAAGTCCCTGGGCCAGTCAAGTCATAGGAACTCTGATGATAATTAGATGCTGTAAATATGAGCATTCATGATCTGTAGGTAAACCTGTTCTAAAGTTTGATTCTGGTATCAGTCTTGATTTTTGCATGTGTCTAACAGCCAGGGTGGAGGGGAAGGCTTTTGAACCATAGAAGAGGATGCTCTGTGGTCATCACTGTGCTGAAATAATTCAGATTCCACTCCTAACTGACTGTGAGGAGCACGTGGAGCACATGGCAGGAGCACATGGCAAAATATGTTTGCCAACCACTTTGCAGATAAAATCACTCAGATTCATCACAGCTTGGATTCTACGTTAATAATGTAATGATGTCCCCATGGCACCTGTCAGTTTCAACTTAAGGGATTCTTTTCAGCTTGTAGAAACTGAGGATGCGGACAAGATTCTTGGGAGTATGAGACCTTCTGAATGCCCGCTGGACTCTTGCCCAGCATAGCTCATTAGATCAGCCCAGGAGGGACTGGCCATGTGGACAGAGAGGGCAATAAATTCGTATTTAAGGGAGGAGGTGCTGCCTTCTGCGTTAAAGCAAGCAGTGGTTCACTCTCTCCTGAAAAAGCCCTCTATATTCAACAATTATCTGCCAATCTCAACCCTCCTTTTTTTGGGCAAGTGATCAAGTGTGTGGTGGCATCTTGGTTCCAGAGGATCCTGGGAAGAAGCAGATTATTGAGATCCCTTTCAATCTGGCTTCAGGGCTGGCTGTGGAACAGAGACAGCTTTGTTCGCCTTGATGGATGACCTACAACACCGAGTTGTAGGGAGGGATGGAGGGAGTGCATCCCTGCTGGTCTTCTTGGACAAGCTTTTCACACCATCAACCTTTGACCCTAAATGGCCTGGGACAAGAGTATTTGAGAGACTTCTTCCATATATGTCAGCTCTCTGAGGTCATCAGAGGGAGCCCAGTTAGTTGTGCTGCCACTGAAAGAAGTGAGGGATGGCGGCCAAAAACAGGGCCTTCTCTGCAGTAGCATCCACTCTGTGGAACTCCCATCCCACAGAATTAAGGAAAGCCCTCTCAGTATTATCCTTCCTGTGATACCTTAAAACTCTTTTATATAAACAGGCATTTGATGGTTTTTAGAGGGTAATATTATTGTATTGTTGCCTGCATGTTATTAACCTGTGTTTTATTGATTTGATCTGCAGCACCAATTTCAGTGGTGCAGATCAAAGGAGCTGGAACTAGTACAAGCTGTCCAGAAATGGGGGTTGGATCCAGCACAAGTACTGGCTCCTAGGCCTGTCTCCTGCTCCCCGGCTACCTAACCACAGTCCCACCTGCCACCTGCCTTTCCACCACTCCAAACTCCTTGCTCTAACATTTTCTCCTTTAATGGTGAAGCAAATGTGCCTTATAGCTTGTTTGTGACACTTCTGGACTGGACTGTGTTTTGGGTTTGTTACATTCTCCTGGTGTATCCTGCCATGGTACATTACTATTCATCTTCCAGCAGATTGGAAGACTTCAGGGAGAATAGAGGTTGATTGGTTTGATGCTGATTGTGCTGCCATGTTCTGTTTTTTAAAAAGCAAAATTGTTTTAGTATTATTAAGGCTGAGTCTAAAGTTTTAGTTAAAAATAAAAATATGCCAGCAAAGTATTGCCAGAATTATGGAAATTATTTTAGGAGGCTTCTGCCTTTCACCGCAATGGGGTTGCTATAATTTCTTTGCACAAAACTGGGACAATATAAAACCACTGCAAACCATAACAAAAATGGGGCAGAGCCTTGGGGGTGGGGCACAAACCTGTGTATGTCTACTCAGAAGTAAGTCCCATTGTAGTGAATGGAGCTTACTTCCAGGAACAGTGTGCCTCTATGGGCACATCATTCCCTAGCCCCCTCTTACCTCGGGTGCCAACTGGGGCAATGCCTCTTGAGCTCACTCAGATCACCCACACATCATTCTCACACCTCACCACACCCACACCCACATCCCCTATCCTCTCTATGAATAGGTTCAACCCCAGGATTTTGACCTAGAATCATAGAATCATAGAATCCTAGAGTTGAAAGGGACCTAGTAGGTTATCTAGACTGCAACAGGAAATCCTCCTACATCATCCCCAACAGGTGCTCGTCAAGCCTCAGTGTGGGAGAGTCCACCACCTCCCTTGGCAATCTGTTCCACTGCCGAACCGCCCTCACTGTCAGGAATTTTTTCCGGATATCCAACCGGAATCTCCTCTCTTGCAGTTTGTACCCATTGGTTCTAGTTCTGCTTTCAGAAGCAGCTATGAAAAAATGAGCCCCTTCCTCCCTATGACAGCCCTTCAGGTATCTGAAGAGGGCAATCATGTCGCCTGTCTCCAGGCTCTGTCGCCTCTTCTCCAGGCTGAATATCCCAAGTTCCCCCAACCTTTCCTTGTATGACTTTCCTTTCATCCCACTGATCATTCTTGTCGCTCTCCTCTGGACCTAGCTGTATATGATGGAACTCTCAAAACCGGAAATGTCCTGGTTTTCCTATGCATATAGGAACCTCGCCACCATTGGACAGTATCTTTTTGTGGTGGTGGGATTGTGTGTTCCAGTGATACAAAGGTGTATGTTGGCGATAGCATAGCTGCTGCCAGGGACTCCCATGCCAGACAGGCCTTTGTTGAGGAGCCAGACTAAACCTGTCCAAAATCCCACTGAACATGGGTTGTCTGGAGAAGGAAAATTCCCATCACAAACCTCCACTACCTGTGGATATACCCATCTATGGGAAAGGCTTCTGGAGTCAACCTCGAGGCAAAATCCGGAGCCAGAGTCCTGGAAGCAGTTTGTGACTATGTATAATCATGTTCTGGTAACTCCTGTGACACAGCTGGAACCAAACATATTGCTTCTGCCATGGGACTATTTCAGTGACATGGAGTGGGGGGATTTGATGCTTTCGTAACAGTCTATCCTCCATATTAATCTACCCAGGCCATTGTGCTCTGGAGAGGACACTCAGATCATGATACCATAGTCTTTTAAGATTGAAGGTTGTCAATGCATGGCAACTGTACACCTCAAAGAAGAGGGGAGCTTTCCACAGCCCCTTGATGCTTATCAATATCACAGAGTGAAGAATCATCGTATAGATCCTGGACTGAAGATAAATTGGCATTTGTTTATCACAGAGCTGATGTATCCAAGCCAAACTCACTTTTGTTCATACTTTGGCACTGATGTTACTATCCCCTTGGAGTTGGGGTAGTCACCCCAGCTCCAAAATATCCATAATCTCCATTTATTTGTAGCTTGCCACAGATAATTACAATCTCTAGGTATTCAATTTTATTAATGTCCAGATGGTGTCCAAAACTGTTTAAGGCATAGGCAGTCATTCCATGCCTGGACCTACCACTGTTGTTCATTGCTAATGGTAGTAGAAAGCGAAACAAATAAATGTGAAATGAAAAATACAATTTCCCTCATTCAAGTTACAGTGGCGCCTCATGTAACAGAATTTATTCGTTCCGGAGGCAGTTTCTTTACGTGAAACTTTCTTTACATGAAGTGGATTTTCCTATAGGAAATAATGGAAATGCAGATGATTGGTTCCACAACCCCAAAAATATTAATATAAAAATATTAACTGGATGTAAAAATGATGACAGAACACTGGAATTGAATTCAAAACATGCATTCAATGTGCATGATCTTATGAAGTCTACTTAGGCTGCAGTCCTAAAGACACTTTCCTGAGAGAAATACCCATTTAACACAATGGGGCTTACTTCCGGGTAGACATGGTTAGGAGGCTGCAATCCAAGACACCTTCAAAGTGTCTCCCCACTTTCTCCTTCTCTCCATCCTGAGCCTCTCTCTTCCCTGCTCCCTTCTGCCTGGCCCTGAGCTTCTTCCCTCATCTCCACTGCTTTGCTCTCCCTCTGTCCAGTGCACACCTGGCCACAGGAGGAGCAGCACAGAAGTGTTGCTTTCACTATGGGCAGGTGCGCTAGGCAGCCCTGACGCTTTTTAAACAGGCTGCCGGCCAGTGCGTCTGCCCCAACTGCCAACGAATGTTTTCTTTACCTGAAGCACTTTCTTTACGTGGAGCAGAATCCTAGAGAAATTTTTGTTTGTTACATGAAACTTACTTTACCTGAGGCGTTCTTTACGTGAGGCACCACTGTACTTCCACTTGCTAGAAGAGTTGTCTGCAACATGGTTCGGCTAGATTAATTAGTTGATGTTTGTAACATCTCTTGAAACAGTGTTATAGATTAGAAAACATGGTTACAAGTGTTAAGTATTGTTATTCTAACAGACAGATAGAAAAGGTAAACAGTCAGATTGGTGAAGAGATACAGCAGGCAGATAAGGAGAATTATAATACTTCCAGGGCTTTGGATCTTCAAAGTGCTTTATGAGCATTAACTAATTAATAACATTAAGCAGGCAGATAATAGAAAGATAAAGTGGATAGGTAGAAAGGAACACTTGGTTGCCTCTGGATACACACTCACACATGAGCATACATATCTGCATGTGCATAAGTGTGCACGTACATACAAACACACACACAGAGGGCAGACGGTCATGCCCATTTGACTTTAGAAAGAACTGAATTGGAAATCTGGCTGTTTATTTGCTCATATCTGCACGTGATTTATATATGGTATATATTGTATTTTACTTAGGGTCAAATTCCAAATCACATTAAAATCAAACTAGTTTCTTTTTTTGCAAAAAAAGCAGCCACAGGTCACCTAATATGGATCAGGACCACGGTGAATAGGTGCTTACCATTTTGGTGCTTTGGTGCTTACTACTGCACAATTTCCTGCTGATAACTGCCTATCCAAATTACTGTATCTGTTTTTTTTTTGTTTTTGTTTTTTTTGGAGGGGGGGTAATTAAGTGCAATTTTCTATGGAGAAAATATGCTGAAGGAAAGTGTAAACCCATCTCTCCATGGATCATGGTCCTAATATACACTGGATTCCTTCTTGTGGAGAGACACTGAGAGGTGAAAAGCAGTATGTAATCTGACTCTTACTTTCTTTTCCAAGAGAGTCATGGCCCAATCCTATGGGATCATGGGTAGATCTCAACAGGACCAGCAATGCCAGGGTTGTCATGACTGAAATTCTGCCTGATCCTGGCTGAAGACCACCATTCCTCCACCAAAAATCCCAAGGTATCTCATTGTCTCCTTGAGATTCCAGATTTTAGGTTTCAAACCAGCCTATTAGGAACACAGTAAATGAGTCTGGTCTGCTTTGCATTCAAGTGAGAGTGAAGGAAAATCTGCTCCCTTATCCCAGCATAAGCATATCATCTGAAGACAGGGGGAAGGGGAGTAGTGGCCACAGACTTGGGTAAAAGACACCTGGAGTCCAGATCTCCCCTGGATCCCTCAAAAACTGCTGCATGACAATGCCTTCTCATTGTTGCACGAATGAGCTGGTCCTGGGCAGTACTGAGAGTCTATACCTGAGTCTGACTCACCCCCTTCGGTTCATTCAAATTTACATCAGCCAATGATTAGGCAAAGATTTTTGAGCAAGCCCCTTGGGAAGTAGGGAAAAGTTGGTAAGTGTAATATTCTCTGGAGGAGTGGGAAAAGGGCCAGTCAGAAAGACCTGGGTTTGCCTCAGCACCCTGATGAGACAGAGCCAGATGTCTTTCGTCTCCTTCCTGTGCGGGGCAGCCCTCCTTCCCCAGTCTGGCTCTGGCTCCCTTTGAGCAAGGCCACGTCTTGCTGTGCTCCATAGAGCACAGCTAGTCTCCTTGTCTTTTCTACCCTTTTGGCTTCTTTCAGCTTCTTTTCTGCCTGCCTGCCTTTATCCTGCCTCTGATCTTCTCTTTTCACCTTATGGGGTGGATTAGCCCAGGACAAGACACAACAGGACTACTGGGCCCTAGGAGGCCTACAGGAGAGGGTCTTTCTCCTTTCTTCTTCTATACACCTGCCTCCCTGTGCTTATCTCTCCATTCTTCCTTGTCTTTCCCTTTCTAACCAACACTTGGAACTTGGGCACCTGGACAGGCTTGCCCTTGCTGGCCTGGGACTACTACCTCCTCCATCTCACCTCACCTCCTCCACCTCACTCCCAGTTTTTCCTCACTCTGCCTGCTTGAAGGAACCAGGACTTCTTGACAGGCTTCTCTCCTCAGAGGCTTCTGTGGGACAGGGGACCTTCCTCCCCAACCTGAATCAGGCTGATAACAAGCAGACTAGCCTTTGCTCCTTTGCTCATCAGGCTTTGCCCCTTCACTCTGCCCACCTTACTCCTTCTCAGGAGATCAGGAGTACCAGTTGGCTTTGCCCTTTCTCCCTGCCTGCATCTCTTCACTCCCAGTGGCTGGATGGAGACTTCCTGGTGACGCTGCCTTCCCTCCAACCACTAGTGCTCCTCTCCACAATGCCCAACCCAGACATTAACCGCCCGCATCATCTTAGAGACCTGGGAGGCATGCCTGGGCGCAGCATGGCAAGAGCTGCTGCTGCAGCACCTGCGGCCAAGCACAACATCCCCCAACACCCTCAGCAAGCTCTTCCAAGGATTGGACGGGGACGAATACAAAGTGGCTGCCATTTTGGATTCTTCCCATGTTTTCTGCAGTGGTGGCCATTTTGACGGTCCAGAACAGTGATTTTTAAGCAAGGCCCACCTTGCTGGGGGAAAAATTGAAGGCAGAGGGGGAATAGATTCTTTAGCAAAGTTTTTTTTGTTGGGTATTCACTACTAAGTATGGCACAGGAACAGCGGGTGGATGCTGCCTTGGAGGGTGGCCTCGGGAGCTTGAACCAGATAGCACCAATGGTTTCTCAGACTTCTATTTCTCCACTTTTGCATGTGATGGACCCTGTTATCAGCTTTTTCAGAGAAGCCCTTGACAATGCTATGTCAGTTAGTATCCCAGCTTCATTCAAGTTGGCAGTAAAGGAAGCCACCATTGCCAAGGCTAATCCTAAGATCAAAAGGCCTTACACCCCCAGCCTAGCCACTTTTCCATCATCTTTTTCTGAGGATTCCATCCAGCTATCCCCTCACAAGAGGGTGCACAAAACCAAACATCTGGAGCATAATCCAAAATGCAAGCATTCTAGAGACTCTAAAAAGCATGCTTCTAGTTGTTTTTCAGATTCTTCATGCTTTTATTCTTTGGCATCTCCATCCTCCTCTAACCAGGAACTGTCTGGTTCAGATATTCAGGGGTCTGGACTCAAGAGTTCCAGGCTATTCCCAGATGAATTCCTAGATGAGATGGTAGACAAATCTTCCAATTGTCTCCAGCATTGCAGAAATATTGATCTGGTCTCTGAATCTGAACAGGGTAGGGCTGAAGCCTTCCCTAAACCTGAGTCTCACCTACTATCTTTCCTTTCCCTAAATCCTTCCAATAAGTTTTTTCCCAGTAGTGGAAGTCTCATTCCAAGGACACTGGTTCCAAAGTTGTGGATAGACTGTATAATCTAATAGACAATGTTGTTGATTAAGGTTCCAGCTGTGGATCCTCCAGTAGCTTCTTTATCATCATCTTCTATTCCTGTGGTGGGGATGTCTGGCTTAGGGATCCCACGGACTGACGGATGGAAAGCAGTTTGAGGCACAACTTTGAACTGTCATCTTTTTCCTTCAGGGCGGTGTCAGCAAACTCTGTTATGTCTCGGGCTGTATTTATCTGGGCTCAACAGGAGGCCAGAAACAAAAAGCTCCCCAAACTGGTGAAGGACATGTTAAACAAGATTGCCTTAGCCTCAGCTTTTGCAGTGGATGCCTCTCTATGCATTTCACTGGACACAATGCATTTCACTGCCCAACCCATGCTGTCTAATGTGGCGTTCTGTAGAGCCCTGTGGGTGTGTTCCTGGTCGGGAGAAGTAGGCTCACATTCCAAGCTTATAAACCTTCCCTGTGAAGGTCCCAAACTTTTTGGTAAAACCCTGGATCCAGTTCTAGTGGAAGGAAAAGACAAGAGCAAGATCCTTCCTCCTGGTATGAACGAGTCTACCAAAGCCAAACAATCTTCCTTTCGTCCCTCCAAGCAATGCTTTTAGGATTCCTCAAGATCCCAATTTAGGTCACATTGGACAAACACTAGCATGTTCCCACATTCCAAACCTATGACCAGCAGATCCACGTTTCAGTACAAAGATGGCAAAGACTCCAGACCCACCTCACACTGGCCCTCAGTGGGGCCTGGAGCTACTGGGGCATGCCTCCTTTGGTTCGCTCATGGTTGGCAGGAATCTAAAACAGATGCCTGGTTCTTAAAGACTGTTTCTCAAGGCTACAGCGTCAAGTTCTACAAATTTCCTCCTCGCCGCTTCTGGCAAGTGCCCATCTCCAGGGACTCGCAGAAGTATTCCCAGAAATTGATGGCCATTCAACTTCTGTTAGAAATCAGGATCGTCAAGGAGGTCCCAATAATTCAAAGGGGCAAAGGTGTTTATTCAGTCTTTTTCCTGGCCTGAAGAAGAACAGATACATGCACGCCATTTTAGATCTGAATGACGAACTCAGTACACCATCAAGAAAAAGTTCAAGATGGAAAGGTGGAGGACCATCATGCAAGCCCTGCATCATGGAGATTTCCTAGCCTCCATAGATCTTTCGGAGGCTTACCTCCATGTGCAAATTCTACAATCTCACAGGAAGTATCTGCGCTTCTCGTACAGGTTGAACCACTATCAATACAGGGCACTCCCCTTCAGTTTATCAGTGGCTCCACAAGTCCTCATGAAGCTTCAAGCTCCTGGCAGCAGTTGTGGCCAACCTCAGACTAAAGGGCATTTGCATCTTCCTGTACCTGGATGATATCGTAATTACAGCTTCTTCATTTGCTCAAGACTCAGAGGATCTCTGCAGGACCATGCTCACCTTGAGATAGCATGGTATTGTGATAAATCTTTCCAAGAGCTCTCTAATTCCCTGTCAGAAGACCTGGGCCTTCTCATGGAAACAAGCTCTTACCAAATTTTCTTGTCACCAGAATGCAGAATCAAACTACAGGAGGCTTTTCTCCTCATCAAGCAATCAGCTTTGTCAGGTATAATGTCTCTGATGTCTCTGATGGGCCTCATGGTTTTCGTGCCAAGATGTGATTCCATAGTCCAGTTTTCATCTGAGACCACTGCAGCATTTTCTTCTACCATACACACACCTGATAGAGGCAAAGACACCCATGTCACTGTCCCTCCCTCCCTCCCTCCATGAGATCCTCCCTGGACTGGTGGCTCAAACCTACTTGGTTGGAGCTGGGGATTCTTCCCCTAGACTCATCTGGGGACACTTCCCCTTGACCTGGATTCTTCCCCTCGACTCATCTTCACCAAGAATGCAAGTCTATGGGCGTGGGGGGGCTCAACTCCAGTCCGAAATAGGCCAGAGGATCTGGTCAGCAGCCTAACAGACCATTTCCATCAACAGACTGGAACTCAGAGCCCTCAGACTGGCTGTCCTTCACTTTGGAGCAGACCAGACCTTCTCCAACAGGGTCCTCTCCATCACCCCAAGCTAGACATGTTGCACCTGACAGCCTGGTTTTTGAATGGCAGAAACTAGGGAAGGAAGGTTATACAGAGAGAGTCTTGTCTACTCTGCTATCCTCCAGATAGGTGTCCACCAACAAAATTTATTCTCAGACTTGGAAGAAATTCATTTCTGGTGTGAAGGGAAAGAGATCCCTGTTCAAAAGGCTAAGATTAAATATTTTAGACTTTCTACCTGTTCAGGAGGAACAGAAGTGGCAAAAAGGGAGGCGGAGTAGCATTATATGTCAAGAACATATATATGTCAAGAATATATATATGTCAAGAACATATATCTAAAAAAGTGGTCCGGATATCCCTGTGGAGTGTGTTTGGGTAAAGGTTAGGGGGAAAAGCAAGAAACAAAACACTGTGGTGGGCATCTACTATAGACAGCCAGGCCAAGGAGAAGGAGTAGACAATGTCTTCTTGGAGCAACTGGCAGGTGTTGCAAGGAAATATGAGGTAGTCGTAATGGGGGACTTTAACTACCCAGACATTTGCTGGGAGACAAACTCAGCCAAACATGGAAACTCCAGTAGATTCCTGATGGGCCTGGAAGATAACTTCATGGTCCAGAAAGTGGAGGAAACGACGAGATGAGGGGCCATCCTTAACCTGATCTTAACAAATCGTGAAGAACTGGTTGATCAGGTCAACACAGTGGGAACTTTAGGGGAAAGCGATCATGAGCTGCTGGAATTTAGAATAATGTGGGAAATAAAAAGAGTGCAGAGTGAAACTTACATATTGGATTTCAGGAAAGCTGATTTCAACAGGCTTAGAGGAGTCATAGGTGGGATCCCATGGGTTGATGATCTAATGGGGAAAGGGGCCCAAGATAGGTGGGAGCTCCTTAAGAGGCAGTTTCTACAAGCACAGTCAGAAACAATTCCATTAAAAAAGAAAGGGGGAAAAGTGCTGAAAAAACCATGTTGGCTCCACAAGCAACTTGGGGATCAGCTGAAGTTAAAGAAAGAGAAGTATAGGGAATGGAAGACTGGAAAGATCACCAGGGAGAAGTACAGGCAGGTAGCCAGGTCCTGTAGGGAGAGGGTCAGAGATGCTAAAGCTCAGATGCTAAGGCTGGCCAGGGGAGTCAAGGATAACAAAAAGAGCTTCTTTAAATATGCCCAAAGGAACAAGAATACAGATGAGGGGGTTGAGCTGCTCCTGGACAAATATGGACAACAGGTGTCTGGAAACTAGGAGGAGCCAGAGCTGTTCAACTCCTACTTTGCATCTGTCTATTCACGAAAGGAGGGCTGTGCAAATGGGGGTGAGGGATCATTGACTGATGTGGAGATGTGCTTGCATCCCCTTAGAAGTAGTGAAAACATGGATGGTGCAGAACAGCAGATTAAGATTGAAAGAGAACTGATTCGAAACCATTTAACTGGCCTAAATGAATTCAAGTCATTTGGACCAGATGAGCTGCATCCTCCAGTTCTTAAGGAACTTGCAGATGTCCTTGCAGAGTCTGTCGATCATCTGTGAGAAATCCTTGAGGAGTGGAGAAGTGCCACTGGACTGGAAAAGGGCAAATGTAGTCCCAATCTTTAAGAAGGGGAAAAAGAAGGCCCAGGAAATTATAGACCAGTCAGTTTGACTTCAGTCCTGGGGAAGATATTAGAACAAATCATAAAACACAGAATTTGTGCACATCTAGACAAGTACTCTGTGATCAAAAGAACCCAGCATGGATTTACCAAGAATAAATCTTGCCAGACAAATCTGATCTTTTTTGATCAGGTTACGAGCTTAGTGGACAGTGGCAATGCAGTGGATGTCATTTATCTTGATTTCAGCAAAGCATTTGACAGAGTCCCACATGACATTTTAATTGGGAAGTTGGAAAAATATGGGCTAGACAAGGCAATTGTTAGGTGGATCTGCAGCTGGCTCGACGACCGCACTCAAAAGGTTTTAGTAAATGGTTCTGTGTCAACCTGGAGGTCAGTTTCTAGTGGGGTACCCCAAGGCTCTATCTTGGGCCTGGTTCTCTTTAACATTTTCTTTAACATTTAACATTGGAGGAAGGGATACGGGGGAGCCTGACCAAATTTGCAGATTACACCAAGCTGGGAGGAGTAGCAAACACTTCAGAAGATAGGAGAAACCTCCAGGAGGATCTGGAAAAACTAGAATTCTGGGCTCTAACAGAATGAACTTCAACAGGAAGAATTGAAAGGTTCTGCACTTAGGCAATAAAACCCAAAAATACAGGTATAAAATGAGGGATACTTGGCTTGTCAGCACAACATGTGAGTGGGATCTTGGAGTCGCCATAGATCATAAGCTGAACATGAGTCAGCAGTGTGACGTGTCTGTAAAGAAGGTAAATGCCATTTTAGGCTGAATTAAGAGGACTGTAGCTTCCAAGTCACGAGAAGTTATAGTTCCTCTTTATTCTGCATTGGTGAGATCTCACCTTGAATACTGTGTTCGGTTCTGGGCACCTCAGTTTAAGAAAGATGCAGCCAACCTGGAGCAAGTCCAGAGGAGAGTGACAAGAATGATCAGTGGGATGAAAGGCAAGCCCTATGAGGTAAGGTTGGGGGAACTTGGGATGTTCAGCTTGGAGAAGAGGAGGATGAGGGGAGACATGATTGCCCTCTTCAGATACCTGAAGGGCTGTCATATGGAGGAAGGGGCCAATTTGTTCTCAGCTGCTTCTGATAGCAGAACTAATACCAATGGGTACAAACTGCAAGAAAGGAGATTCCGATTGGAAATCCGGAAAAAATTCCTGATAGTGAGGGCGGTTCAGCAGTGGAACAGATTGCCAAGGGAGGTGGTGGATTGTCCCTCACTGGGGATCTTTAAGCAGAGGCTCGTCGAGCACCTGTCGGGGATGCTCTAGGGGGAATTCCTGCTGCAGGCAGGGGGTTGGACTGGATGACCTACTAGGTCCCTTTCTACTCTTTGATTCTATGATTCTAAGGTTTGAGTACTAATACAATCAAAAGACATGTTTCCACTATTAGTACCATTTTGGGGCCAAAACACTATGGTTCTGTGCCCAGTCACCCTGATATTAAACGTTTTCTCAGTTGACTAAAGCTTATTAATCCTCCCATCATTCACAGATTTCCAACATGGGACCTTCATCTGTTTCTTAAAGCCATTATTGGGGCCCCATTTGAACCCTTGGCATCGGTATCTATCAGGTTCTTGACTCTAAAGACCATCTCCCTAGTAGCAATTATGTCACCTAGGTGGGTTTTTGAAGTAGGGTCTCTTTCCATCAATCCAAATCTTTGTATTTTTCAGGAGGTTAGATTGGTCCTTCACTTGGACCCATCTTTCCTCCCCAAGGTCAATTCTATTTTTCATCTCTCACAGGAATTGGTTTTACCCACTTTGTGCCATAATCCAAAGTGTTCCCTAGAAACACCATGGCACTCACTCGATGTCAAGCAGGCACTTAGTTTTTATCTGAATCTTCAGAAAATCTGAGTCTGTTTTTGTGCTGTTCGGAGGCACTTTAAGGCGTAAAAAGGCCTCCGTGGCATCTCTATCCACTGGTTGGGATTGGCCTTGTTGGGATTGGCCTTCCTAGAAGCATAAAGGGCAGTTGGGAGGGAACATCCTAAGGGATTACAGCTCACTCAACAAGGGGGGCGGCTACCTCTGCTTTTTTCAAGGGATATATCTTCTTAGAGGCAATCTGTAGGGTGGCCGCTTCATTATCTGCAGATACCTTTATACGCCACTACAAGGTCGATCCGGCAGTGTCTGCAGAGGCTGTGTTCAGTTAAAGAGTCTTAGGAACGGTGGTGTCTAAATGAAGCTAACTGCATTTCTCCCACCCTGAGTGTGATGCTCTGTTACATCCCAGATCTTGATGAATGGCCCTTTTCTCACTCCTCCAGAGAAGACAGGAATTTATTACCTGTAAATGTCCTTTTCTTGTAGGAGAGGAAAAGGGCCATTCAGGGCCCCCTCAGCAGAGACACACTATAGTTTCACTTATACTTTTTTCTCCTGATGTCAAGAAGTTCTGGTCCCTGAGGCCCATTGAAAACTGTTCAGGGTCTCTTCTTATAGCATTGTGTGTTTGGTTTTATTTCTGTTTTTTCTCCCCAAGTTCCATTTTTGACAGTTGGTTTTGTTGGCCTGCGATTGTGGCAGTGATCCTCTCTTCAGGCTCTGATACTGGACTGGGGAAGGAGGGCTGCCCTGCATGAAAGACGAAAGATGTCCAGCCCTGTCTCATCAGGGGGAAGGGCAAACCCAGATCTTGCTGAATGGCCCTTTTTCTCTCCTTCAAGAAAAGGACATTTACAGATAAGAAATTTCTGCCTTTCTTCAACTCCTCTTGGCTATTGCCTGATCCCTGGCCAACCCATCACATGCAGTTGAGGGTGTGTCGATCTCTCTGTAGGCTCTGAGATAGACCAGGATAGGATTGGACTCTGAAACAGCCATGCTCAGAAAAAAATTATTTACTAAAGGTATACCCTGCCTTAAATACCGTCCAGGTGTTTCCCAACAGCCGCTGAATGACAACATAATAAATAAAAAACAGAAAAACCAACTTTAAATTGAGCTGTTAGCTGGACCATGGCTGGAATCATCTTTGAAGTGAGACTACAACTGCTCTCATCTGACAGTTCTCCCCTTCTGCTCAAGGAAAAAAGGTACCATTGCAGAAGGAAAATCAACAGCAGGCAGGATGCGAGCTCTCACTTGCTACTTCCCACTAGGGTTGCCATAGTTTTCTTCCACAGAATCAGGACAGGACATTCTGTCCCATTTGCTAGAAACACAATCCCAAAAAATCAGGATTCTCCCTGTTTTGCGAGACATATGGCAACCCTACTTCCCAATCTGAGTTCAAGCCTCTTGATCCTAATAAGGTTGGAACTGTATTTTCAAGTTTGAGAGTGTTTGCCTGGCAGCAAGCCAAGGCCAACCCAAAACATCGCAGCCCCTGAGGTGGTGTGCAGGATGCTGTCCATCACCTAAATCCCTGCAGCATTGTACCATCCACCACCCCTGCCTCTCCTCTTCCTCCCATGTCTGGAATTTGGAAAGTAAAAGAGAAGAGTATCACAGCCTCTCTAGCTCACCACTTTCCTGTCTTCCAGTCTCTTCAGCCTCTCTACTACTTCCATCACCTATCATCCACATGCAAGTTGGATGAGCAGAGGCAGATGCACCCATTACTTTAGGCAATTACCCCACTTTAGGCAATTACCTTAGGATGGCATCACGGGTAGGCCAACCCTGACTTCCACTAATAGGAATTCCCCCCATTTCCTTTTCTTAAAAAAAAATATCATGAGGATGGTATTTTATGCCTGATTGATGCATTTTTTGTACTTATCAGTTCAATGTTGAAAGCTGTTCAAAAGGTTAGTAAAGATTCATTTTTAAGCATATTTGCCTAAATTTCTAATTGCCTAATTTATTCCTAAAAATACAGAATAGAATTATCTAGAGTACATTGCAACTTAAGTCCAGGTAAGCATGTACAGGTGTGACTCATTATCTATTGGGTTCCATTACAGAACTTAGCATAGATTTAAAAAATGTGGATAAAAAAGAGTAGAAAAATAAATTTCAAGGAATTTAAATTTTAAAACACTTCCAGGTTTCCTGGTCCTCCATTGCTGCTAATGAAATAAAATTGTGCCTCAGCGGCAGAGGTTTGATTTTGGGACTTCCTGCTTATACATTAAAAGGTGTTAAATAAAAAGAGTTTTAAAAATGCCTTTAAAATAATTTAAAAACAGCTTTTCTTACTGTTGTAATGAGAGGCATTCAGCAATTATAAATGGAAAAGACCCCCTTCCTTTGCCTGTGATTTGCAGTGGCCATTCATGTTGAGTCAAATCCATATATAAAAAAATATGTGAATAACAAGGTTGGACTTATAAAAGCAGCTGTTCCCTAATTGTGAACAGTGGCTTCCTAGACAGCCACAGAGCCAGCTAGGTGAGGCTGGAATTCAAGGAACTTAAGGTAAATCCTAACCAACTTTCCATTATTGCCATATTAGTTCCAATGGGTCCTGCAGTTTGGAAGAGGAGGTGGCAGTCAGGGAAGCCTCTTTAAGGCAAGGCAATGAGTTGCATTCTCCTGAGTTGCACTGCTCTTACCTCAGAGCTGGAAATTTGTTTAGGATTGTGCCTTCAATGAATCAACTTCTAGACTGAACTCATTGGGCTTTACTTCCTGCACAGGATTGCACAGTAAGCTTTATTTTTTGCAATGGTAGGGAAAGTTTAAATAAATGTGCTAATTGCATTTGCAAGCCTTGACGCACGCTTGGAAAAGCAGAAATGGTTTGTTAGTTGATTCAGGTATGGATTATATCCATCATTCTTTTCTGTTGGATTGAGCAACTAAAGTTAAATATGAATGTTGACAAATGGTTGGTGTCCCTGAACTAATATGTAGGAAGGAAGGAAGGAGATGTTTGCAGCAAAGTGAGAAGGCAAATTCTACTTTCTTCCATCAGGATGACCCCTTTTTTTGAGGCTATGTTGGCTCACAGGGAAATAGCTGCTGTGTCTGTCAGGCCAATTTGCATGCAGAATCAAAGATGAGTTTAACTCCAGGGATGGAACACCAAACACTATAAGCCACACCACTTCTTCTTAGTCATGGGGTTTTGATCTCTTACTTCTGTGGCATGTGGCATGCTGAATGTATGATTTCCAGCTCCTACGAGGCATTTTCATTAAAGAGATTTAAATCAATTTCCCCCGCCAACAGCACACTTGCCACATGTCATGATTATGTGTTGCTTTTCAAAATTAAGCTTAATCCTATTTTAAGCAGCACTATATATGCCTAAGAATGGCTTTGTGTTCTTTATGTGCTTTGCAATCCATATTAAGATATCTGCCTGAAGGGACAATATAGGTTAATTAATCCTTCAGGTAACAAATACTTCATGTAATAGATTGTATATTGACCAGCTTATTTACCTCTTTCTCCTTGTCTATTTAGATAGTCACCTTGTTGAGGAAGAATACAAAAACCTGATCCATAGCTATAAAGCGTGTATTGTTTTGCTGACAGTTTTCATCCACAAGACTCAATGGAACACAATTGCCATATATATCCGAATGAATACACTGAGCTGGCTTGCTGTTTGCTGGATGACAATTGTAGGTCAGCTAAGGTACAGACCATAGTCTCTGGAATTTCATGTTCAATTTTGCCTTGCTTGAAATGGATGTAATTTGCCTTCCTTGTCTATAAACCTATACCTGCTCCATACCTGTTATAAAGGATGAAGCACTATAATGTCCTAAAGAATTGTGAATAAAGTCATGGAAGGGAGATTATTACTACACTGATATTTGGTCAGAGGGACTCCAAGCAGGTCACAACAAAATAAGAATACAAGAAAAACCTTACAATTCCACCACCATATATACTCGAATATAAACCGAGTTTTTTTATATACTCGAGTTTAAACCGAGTTTTTTGAGCCCAAAAAATTGCTCCCAAAAATCCTCCTTGATTTATACTCGGGTCAGGCAAATTTCTTTTAAAAATCACCTCTTTTTGAGCATCTCCTTGTGCAAAGATGTGCAAAGATTCAGACAAAACAGTTTAAAAGTTTCATTGCAATTTAAAAGCTCTGTGTCTCCATGTGTGTGTCTGTGTCTCCTTCTCCCTTCTCCTCCCTCCCCCGCTTGAGCTGCAGTAATTTTAACTCTCTCTGTTCAGGTTTCTCTGAGTCTGCAATTTTTCCTAATGGCCCTACCTGATTCCACTAGGAAAACCTCTCCCACTCCAAACCACCCAGCCCTGCCTGCACCCACCCGCCCCAGCCACCACCACCAGTCACTCCTAAATGCACTCCTCTCCCCAGAAACCCTCTATTTACTTATTTCCCCTCCCTCCAATATCCCCTACTAGCCACCCCTTCATGCACCCAATCCTGCAGCTGGTGCTGCTACGTGGCAGGCAGCAAGGAGGCTGCTGCAGCTGCCATACATGTCTACTCAGAAGTAAGTCCCCTTAGAGCCATGGGGCTTACTCTAAGGAAAGTGTACATAGCACTGCAGCTTCTCAGCTTGGTCCTAGGCAGGTCTACTCAGAAGTAAGTCCCCTTAGAGCAATGAAGCTTACTCCCCATCACTGGCTCCATACCTTGCACTTTAGTCTGGTTAGAGACAAGAGCTTGTATGAGAGTTAACTACGAGAGTCTGTAAAAGGATTGTATCCTTAGAGCTCAATCCTAGGCAGGTCTACTCAGAAGTAAATCCCCTTAGAGCAATGGGGCTTACTCCCAGGAAAGTGTGTAAAAGGATTGAAGCCTTAGAGCTCAACCCTAGGCATGTCTACTCAGAAGTAAGAACACTTAGACTAATGGGGTTTACTCCCAGGAAAGTGTGTAAAAAAACTGAATCCTTAAACCTTAGGCATGTCTCCTCAGAATTAAGAACCCTTTGACCAATGGGGCTTACTCCCAGGAAAGTGTAAAAGGATTATATCCTTAGAGCTCAATCCTAGGCATAACTACTAAGAAGTTAGTACCATTATAGTCTATGGGCTTACTCTTGGGAAAGTGTAGACAGGACCGCAGCCTCAGAGCCCACCTAGAAGCTGCTGTATTTCCCACCCTAGACTTATACTCAAGTCAATAAGTTTCCCAGTTTTTTTGTGATAAAATTAGGTGCCTTGGCTTATACTCAGGTAGCTTTATACTCGAGTATATACGGTAATTAAAACAGCAGTGAAAGTAGATATGGATAGAAAAAAACCAGGAGAAAAATAGCCAGGAGAAAATAACCAGGAGAAGGCAGAGCTGCTCAACACCTACTTTGCGTCCGTCTGTTCTCGGAAGGAGGGATGTGCAAATGGGGGTGCGGGATCATTGGCTAATGTGGGGATGTTCTTGCATCCCCAAAGAGGTAATGAAAAGATGGATGGTGCAGAACAGCAGATTAAGATTGACAGAGAACTGGTTCGAAAACACTTAACTGGCATAAATGAATTCAAGTCATTTGGAACGGATGAGCTGCATCCTCGAGTTCTTAAGGAACTGGCTGATGTCCTTGCACAGCCTCTGTCGATCATCTGTGAGAAATCCTTGACGAGTGGAGAAGTGCCACTGGACTGGAAGAGGGCTAATGTAATCCCAATCTTTAAGAAAGGGAGAAAAGAAGACCTGGGAAACTATAGACTAGTCAGCTTGACTTCAATCCCGGGCAAGATATTAGAGCAAATCATAAAACATAGAATTTGTGCACATCTAGACAAGTACTCTGTGATCAAAAGAACCCAGCATGGATTTACCAAGAATAAATCTTGCCAGACAAATCTGATCTTTTTTGATCAGGTTACAAGCTTAGTGGACAGTGGCAATGCTGTGGATGTCATTTATCTTGACTTCAGCAAAGCATTTGACAAGGTCCCACCTGACATCTTAATTGGGAAGTTGGAAAAATATGGGCTAGATGAAGCAATTGTTAGATGGATCTGCAACTGGCTCAACAACTGCACACAAAGGGTTTTAGTAAATGGTTCTGTGTAAACTGGAGGTTGGTTTCTTGTGGGGTACCCCAAGGCTCAGTCTTGGGCCCGGTTCTCTAACATTTTCATTAATGACTTGGAGGAAGGGATACGGGGGAGCCTGATCAAATATGCGGATGACACCAAGCTGGGAGGAGTTGAACAACAGAAGACAGGAGAAACCTCCAGGAGGATCTGGATAAACTAGAATACTGGGCTATAACATATAAAATGAATTTCAACAGGGAGAAGTGCAAGGTTCTGCACTTAGGAAATAAATACCAAAAATACAGGTATAAAAAGGGGGATACTTGGCTTGGCAGCAGAACATGTGAGCAGGATCTTAATGTCACCGTGGATCACAAGCTGAACATGAGTCAGCAGTGTAATGTATCTGCAAAGAAAGCAAATGCCATTTTAGGCTGCATTAAGAGGACTGTAGCTTCCAAGTTGCGAGAAGTTCTAGTTCCTCTTTATTCTGCATTGGTCAGACCTCACCGTGAGTATTGTGTTCAGTTTCGGGCACCTCACTTTAAGAAAGATGCAGCCAAACTGGAGCAAGTCCAGAGAATGACAAGAATGATCAGGGGGATGGAAGGGAAGCCCTACGTGGAAAGGTTGGGGGAACTTGGGATGTTCAGCCTGGAGAAGAGGAGGCTGAGAGGAGATATGATTGCTCTCTTCAGATTCCTGAAGGACTGTCATATGGAGGAAGGGGCTCATTTGTTCATAGCTGCTACTGAAAGCAGGACCAGAACCAATGGGTACAAACGGCAAGAGAGGAGATTCCGGTTGGATATCCGTAAAAAATTCCTGATGGTGAGGGTGGTTCGGCAGTGGAACAGATTGCCAAGGGAGGTGGTGGACTCACCATCACTGGGGATCTTCAAGCAGGAGCTCGACGAGCACCTGTTGGGGATTGTCTAGGGCAGTGGTTCTCAATCTTCCTAATGCTGTGACCCCTTTATAAGTTCCTCATGTTGTGGGGACCCGCAACCATAACATTATTTTCATTGCTACTGCTGCAGTGTTATGCACACTTTCCTGTGAGTAAACCTCACTGAATTCAATGGGAATGACTTTTGAGTATACATGCATAGAATTGGGCTCTAAGACTGCAATCCTAGCACTTTCCTGGGAGTAAGCCTTATTCACTATCATAGGACTGACTTCTGAGGAGACCTCCATAGGAGTCGGATCTCATGCAGCACAGCCAGGCACTGTTTCCTGTGAGTAAGTCCCATTCACTATCATGGGACTGACTTCTGAGGAGACCTCCATAGGATTGGGATTTCAGGCAGCACAGCCAGGCACTGTTTCCTGGGAGTAAGTCCCATTCACTATCATGGGACTGACTTCTGAGTAGACATGCATAGAACTGGACTCTAAGGCTGCAATCCTAGCACTTTCTTGGGAGTAAGTCCCATTCATCTATCATGAAGGGGGCTTACTTTTGAGTAGAGCACAGGAATTAAGGAACAACAGGCGATGCACAAGTGGGGCACCCACCAGACAGCCCATCCGCCAGAGCTCTGGCGCAACACTCACACCAGGCTCACACCTCAGCGCACCATGCTCATACCACACTCACTCTCAGCCCACAGGCACACTGAGGATCTGCGGGGAAGGAGGAGGCTGGCCCCCTGCACCAGGGGTCTTTAGGTGACCCCCAGGAAAGCTCCAGGCAACCCCCAAAATGACCATTTTGGGGTCCAAAATGACCCCCACTCGTCGAGAACCTGTCGGGGATGCTCTAGAGGGATTTCCTGCTGCAGGCAGGGGGTTGGACTAGATGACCTACTAGGTCCCTTCCAACTCTGTGATTCTATGATTCTAAAATTGTGGCAGATGGTTTCTGCAATCTTTCCTCCAGTGGCATCCCTGCTGTATCTGACTACCTGTGGCCTCAATAATGCATGTCTGCATAAGGGAAGCAGCTTGTTTCTCATTTCAGATAGGACATAGCATGCACTGGGGGAATTTGTTCATAGGGCAATTTCCCCGTCACATCCATAGCGTTGTTGGTTTCCCTGCCATTTCTGGATGCCATTTCTGGATACACAAAGTAATTAGTGTATGCGTTTGGTGGTGTGTTCTGTTTAATCCCAGGGAGAACTTTGGAGGAGTCTGAAGGCGCTTTATATGCATGCCAATCCCCATGGCTAATGCACACCTGCAGCACACCTTGCCCCTTGCATCATAATGCCATTCCTGCTGCAGTCCCAGCCCTTGTCCCACATGCATATCCTCAGGAGAATTGATTGTGAGGCCCCAATACTGATGCAGCAAATTCCTCCTCTTTGCATTTCACCTGCCAGTACATGTTGCTCAGCCTCCAGCCTCTTTCTCTAAGCATCCTTGTTAACTCCCAGAGTTAATATGTTATGTTGACTAACAAGAATCAAGAGTTGGAAACCCAAAGTACCTTTAAATCCAAGCTTTTGGTTGTAAGGCAGATCTGTCCAGCCACCAGTCCTTCAAATATCTGCATATCCAAACTAGCCCATAGGATCCCATTTTTTTTCTAACATGTCATCCCAGGACGGGTCAATTAGACCCGGCTGGAAGTTTTTACTGAATTTATTATTATTACTTGACAAGACTTTCTGAGATTTTTTACTGCTAATGAAACAGTTATAAATCCAAAAGAATAAAAGTTTTTGAATTTACAGTTTTTCTGTAAATTCCAATTTATACATATCATCCCAGGTCAGGTCCATTAGACCCATTTTGCTTATTTAATCCAATGGCAGGATAGGTTTCCCACATCAAACAAAAAGATTTAGAGGTTCTCAGCATGAAGATTCTCCATGACAAACAAAAGGATGGTCTCAGCATGGGGTTTTATTACCCTGCCAATAAAAGGCATTAAAAGGCAAAATGGGTCTAATGGACACGTCCTGGGATGATATATATAAATTGGAATTTACAGAAAAACCTGTAAATTCAAAAACTTTTCTGTTTTTGGATTTGTAACTGTTTCATTAGCAGTACAAAACTCAGAAAGTCTTGTCAAGTAATAATAAATTCAGTAAAAAACACAACACAAACTTCCAATTGGGTCGATTCGACCCAGTAGGAATCCTCAGGGCTAGAGGAAAATAGGGCAGAAGCACAAGTATAGTGGTGCCTCACTTAAAGAGCTTAATTCGTTCCAGAGGCATGCTCTTTAAGGAAAACTCTATTTAAGAGAAGCTGGTTTTCCCATAGGAAACAATGGAAACTCAGATGATTGGTTCCACAACCCTCAAAATATTCATATAAATATACCAATTGGATGTGAAAATGATGATAAAACTCTGGAATTGAATTCAAAACACTATAATATAATACAGATAACAATTACTGTAATAAAACACTGTAATATTCTGTACCGTAAAAAAGAAAAGAAAAACCTTTTATGGGCAAGGATGACTGATTTTCACTAAGAGTCACTGGTGTCTTTCTGAGCAACTTTCACAAGGAACCTCTCTCTGTGTGTGAGATCTATCTATGCAAACTAGATAGGCAGTCTGCAACAGCAAAGGGGCCAGATCCTATGCTGTTTACTCAAAATCAAGCCCCATTAAATCCACTGGGGCTTACTCATGGGAAAGTGTGTAGACTGCATTTTGCATGCACAGTCACATCAGAAGGGCAAGATTCTATGCTGTCCATCAGAATCAAGCCCCATTGAATACACTGGGGCTTACTCACAGGAAAGGAAAACTGCAGGCAGGGAAGGTAGAGGGGGCAGAGGGGTGGTTGTAATGGGGTCCAGGCAGGGGGGCTTTTTGAGGGGTCTGTTTGAGGGGGCTGCAGAGGGGATGCAGGAGAGTATTCGCTCCTACCTTATGGAGGCTGCATAGGCTGGGCAGATCAAGTTCTCTAGCTGCAGGAGAAGAGCAGCCATCTTTGTTACCCTGATGGAAATCTGTTCCATCTGAATCTGTTTCCCCTTGGAAATCTGTTCAACTGATAACCTGCCCTCACTATCAGGAATTTTTTCCGGATATCCAGCTGGAATCTCCTCTCTTGCAGTTTCTACCCGTTGGTTCTAGTCCTGCTTTCAGAAGCAGCTATGAACAAATGAGACCCTTCCTCCCTATGACAGCCCTTCAGGTATCTGAAGACAGCAATCATGTCTCCTCTCAGCCTCCTCTTATCCAGGCTGAACATCCCAAGATCCCCCAACCTTTCCACGTAGGGCTTCCCTTCCATCCCACTGATCATTCTTGTCACTATCCTCTAGACTTGCTCCAGTTTGGCTCCATCTTTCTGCATCTTTCTTTCTGCATTTCTGTGCACCTCAGCCCAGAACTGAACACAGTACTCAAGTTGAGGTCTGACCAATGCAGAATAAAGAGGAACTAGAACTTCTCGCGATTTGAAAGCAAGAGTCCTCCTAATGCTGCCTAAAATGGCATTTGCTTTCTTTGCAGATACATTACACTGCTGACTCATGTTCAGCTTGTGATCCACAGTGACTTTAAGATCCTGCTCACATGTTCTGCTGCCAAGCCAAGTATCCCCCTTTTTATACCTGTATTTTTGGTATTTATTTCCTAAGTGCAGAACCTTGCACTTCTCCCTGTTGAAATTCATTCTATATGTTATAGCCCAGTATTCTAGTTAATCCAGATCCTTCTGCAGGTTTCTCCTGTCTTCTGAAGTGTTTGCTACTCCTCCCAGTTTGGTGTCATCCGCAAATTTGATCAGGCTCCCCCGTATCCCTTCCTCCAAGTCATTAATGAAAATGTTAAAGAGAACCGGGCCCAAAACAGAGCCTTGGGGTACCCCACTTGAAACCGAACTCCATGTTGACACAGAACCATTTACTAAAACCCTTTGTGTGTGGTCGTTGAGCCAGTTGCAGATCCACCTAAGAATTGCCCGGTCTAGCCCATATTTTTCCAACTTCCCAATTAAGATGTCAGGTGGGACCTTGTCAAATGCTTTGCTGAAGTCAAGATAAATGACATCCATAGCATAGCCAATGTCCAGTAAGCTCGTAATCAATCAAAAAAGAAAATCAGATTTATCTGGCAAGATTTATTCTTGGTAAATCCATGCTGGGTTGTTTTGATCACAGAGTACTTGTCTAGATGTGCACAAATTCTGTGTTTTATGATTTGTTCTAATATCTTGCCCGGGATTGAAGACAAACTGACTGGTCTATAGTTTCCCAGATCTTCTCTTCTCCCTTTCTTAAAGATTGGGACTACATTAGCCCTCTTCCAGTCCAGTGGCACTTCTCCACTCCTCAAGGATTTCTCACAGATGATCGACAGAGGCTCTGCAAGGACATCAGCCAGTTCCTTAAGAACTCAAGGATGCAGCTCATCCATTCTAAATGACTTGAATTCATTTAGGACAGTTATGTGGTTTTGGACCAGTTCTCTGTCACTCTTAATCTGCTGTTCTGCACCATCCATCTTTTCATTACCTCTTTGGGGATGCAAGAACATCCCCACATCAGCAATGATCCCACATCCCCATTTGCACAGCCCTCCTTCTGGGAGTAGACAGACGCAAATTAGTAGTTGAGCAGCTCCGCCTTCAAGCCCCACCACCTTGCCTCTCCTCCTGTTCATTTGGGCATATCTAAAGAAGCTCTTTTTGTTATCCTTGACACTGCTGGCCAGCCTCAGCTCATACTGAGCTTTAGCATCCCTGACCCCCTCCCTACAAGACCGGGCTATCTGCCTGTACTCCTCCCTGGTGATCTTTCCAGTCTTCCATTCCCTATACTTCTCTTTCTTTAACTTCAGCTGATCCCCAAGTTGTTTGTGAAGCCAACCTAGTTTTTTCAGGTTTTTCCCCCTTTATTTTTCATGGGAATTGGTTGTGACTGTGCTTGTAGAAGCTGCCTCTTACAAAGCTCCCACCATCTTGGGCCTCTTTCCCCATCATCAACCCATGGGATTCTGCCTTTGACTCCTCTAAGTCTGTTGAAATCAGCTTTCCTGAAATCCACTGTATATGTTTCACTCTGCACACTTTTTATTTCCCCACATTATTCTAAATTCCAGCAGCTACTGATCACTTTCCTCTAAAGTTCCTGCCACATTGACCCGGCAGGCTGACCATATGTCCGGAATTGCCCAGACAGGTCCGTTAATTAGCCCTTGGTCCAGGCAGGGAGAAATTAAGAGGCTCCATCCGGAAAAATAGGCATTCAGGAGCCATTTTTGTAAAGCAGAACCTTTTTTCTTGGGTCTTGTTTCCCAGTGGGACTCTTATCAGGGACAGACCGGTGCAACACTTTTTAGGTTCCCCCATAGTTCCGCCTCTGCCCGCTCCGTATTGGTCGCTTTGTGCCTTCTTTTAATTGGCCTTTTCATCCGCAGCTCAGCCTGTGAATCTTCCAATACATAGCAGGCAGAAGCGGGACTACGGGGGATAAGGCTCTCCAGATCCCTGTCTCCATGTGTTCGGCAACTGGCTGCCCTGCTCTATCCAGGCTCTGCAACCTCACTCACCGCATGGCTCCACACGAAGCCCCCAGGCTCAATCCAAGCAATGTAGGGAAAGCATTGCAGCCCCAGAGCCCAATCCTAAACACTCCTACTCAAAAGTAAGTGCCATTGATATCCATGGGGTTTACTCCCAGGAAAGTTGGGAGCCTTTGCAGCCCCAGAGCCCAATCCTAAACACTCCTACTCGAATGTAAGTGCCATTGATATCCATGAGGTTTGTTCCCAGGAAAGTTGGGAGCCTTTGCAGCCCCAGAGCCAAATCCTCCTACTCAAATGTAAGTGTCATTGTTATCAATGTGGTTTACTCCCAGGAAAGTCGGGAGCCATTGAAGTCAGAGAACCCAATCCTAAACATTCCTCAACTCAGAGTATGTGTATGAGTGTGTGCATACTATATGCCTCTGTGTTTGTGTGAGTGTGTGTGATTATGTGCTTGTCAAAATTATATATGTAAAACTCACTAGCATGTGGCTTGTGTTTCTTTGAGGGCATCTTCCACGTCTGGGTCACAATCATGTATGTAGAACTCACTGGCATGTGGCTTGTGTTGCTTTGAGGGCATCATAAATGTCTGGGTCACATGAAGCAATCCCAGAAGATTCAGGTTCAAATCCTTTGTTGGTGGAGAAGCTTCTTTGATGTCCTTGGGCCAGCCATTCATACTCAACCTCACCTACCTTGCAGGCAGAAAACCCCCATCAAAACCCCTGGCCCTGCTTGGATCTCCCCTCTTTCCCCCATCCCACAGAAACCCCTAATACTCTCGCTGGCTTGCCTAGATTCATCCCTCCTCTTTCCCTCCACCCCACAGAAACCCCCTAATAGCCTCTTTGGCCTGCCTGGATTCCCCCTCTTTCCTCCCTCCCCACAGAAATCTCTAATACCTTCCCTGGCATGCCTGGTTCCTCCCTCTTTATTCCCACTCCATAGAAACCCCCCAGCAGTCCTGCCAGTACCCACCAACCCCCAGAAATCCCAACCGCCCTGCCTGTACCCAATATGCCTCAGAAAACCCCCCAAGGTTTTGCAGCCATGTGGTTTGCACCATGGGTGTTTTTTAGCTTTTTTAAACATGTCCTACATTTTGGACTTGGGGGGGGTAGGAATTTTTGCCTGGGGGTGGGAATTCTGGCCTTGGGGTTCAGGAATTTGGGGGTTTGGCATCTGGTCACCCTGTGACCCGGTCAATCAGTTCATCACAATTAGTTAAGATCAGGTGAAGGACGGCCCCTCCCCTTGTTGTTTCCTCCCCCTTCTGGACCATGAAGTTTTCTCCCAGGCCTATCAGGAATTTATTAGAGCTTCCATGTTCAGCTGAGTTTGTCTCCCAGCGAATGTCTGGATAGTTAAAGTCCCCCATTACTACTACCTCATATTTCCTTGCAACGCCTGCCAGTTGCACCAAGAAGACATCGTCTACTCCTTTTCCTTGGCCTGGTGGTCCATAGTAAATGCGCACCACAATGTTTTGTTTCTTGTTTTTCCCCCAACCTTTACCCAAACGTACTCCACAGGGACATCCAGACCAGTTTCCTGGTTCTCAGAGCAGGTATATATGTTCTTGACATATAATGCTACTCCGCATCCCCTTTTGTCACTTCTGTTCCTCCGGAACAGCTGATAGCCTTCCAATTGTGCGTTCCAGTCACAGGAGTCATCCCACCAAGTTTCAGTTATTCCTATCAATTCAAATTTCCCTTCACTTGCTAAAAGTTCCAGCTCATTTTGTTTATTTCCCACGCTCTGTGCATTTGTGTAAATGCAACGTAAGCCCTGGAGGTTGCAACTCAATGCATTTCCCCCTTTTTTTGTAAGGCCAGTGCAGTACAAGTTTCACTACATACAACAGTGAATTATATAATTCGATGGATTATGGACGATGGACGATGGATTTTTGTTATGATTTTTACTTAATTGCACTATTTTATACAAAAATGGGCTTATGTTACATTTTCTATTTCAACAGAGTAAACTGTTAAACGAAATACTGACCTATACTTATTATCAAAATATTTACCTGAATCTAACGCTCCATCAGGTCTAATGAACACCCCATTTTGGAGACTAAATTTTGCTGGGAAAAATGCATGTTATATTTGAGTAAAAATAATATTTATCCTCAGCAGCTGCTTTTCTGAAGTATATTGCCAGTTTGTGCAGTCACCAAGCAGCTCTCTTGACTAATTGATGTTGATGGACTTGACAGACTTATCCTCCATATCTAATTTTTCCTGTACATAAACTAGGAATAGTAGGAGGAAAGATACAATCCTCCACCTTTTAAACAAGGTAAGCCAATAGTAGCCATTGCGGGAACATTAGGAGGGTATGAGCTCAAACATTCACAAGTATTCTTGAATTAAATTAATGTGGCTGAGAATAAGCTAAGCAGCAGCATCTTAGCTAATCCTGTAAATTAACTGAAGCTCCCTCCCATTCATATGGTTCCAACTCTTTTGACAGCCTCTAAATCACCTGTCAATCACACTTCCTCTGCCCAAGGGTAGAGCAATTTTGGTATCTAAGCTCCTCCAATCCATCATTGCCCAGCCACCCTCTCTAGGGCAGATTAAGGAGTGGGTACCCAGCCACTACTTGGTTACAGTTACAATAATCTTCAACATTTCTGTGCAAAGTTATTTAGTCCAGCTAAGAGTCGCAGATTGGCAGAAGTCTTTCACTGAGATTCCAGGTCAGCATGATTCATATCACTGTTCAAAAGTGCCCCGTCCCCCCCCCCCAAAAAAAAATCCTCCCTCATACACCCTAAGTGGGTGCCACCAGCTCATAAATAAATTAGAAATTAGGATTCAAATACACAATATTATTTTCTCCAATGATGTGGCAGCAATCTCAAATTCAAGGCAGGTTACATAAATTCCTCAATTAAATTTTCACGTTGGCTTTGAAGTGCAATCACCATGGCACTGATTTAAATTTCTATAGTTTTTGCTGCCGTTAGATTTCAATCAATGCCCGCAACATTTTTACTTTTTTTTAGGGGGCAAGGGCATCCCCTCCTTTAACCAGCTGGATTACACTGGTGTTTACACTGATGTTCAGTGATCTCAACTTAAATCCAGGTTTAGGCTCAGAGACATCCTTTGGTCACTGCAGGGGAAGAAGCATCAGAAAAAAAGGATGTTACCACATAGGCAGCTCTGATTGCAATATAATCATGCATGGTTAGTGCAGTGATTTTCAATCTTTTTCATCTCATGACACATCAACCAGGTGCCAAAATTGTCAAGGTACGCCATCAACATTTGGGCATTTGACAAGGCAAACCATGCTGCTGGTGGGGGATCCAATTCCCCAATAACCCTATTAATAATTGATGTTTAAACAGACAGACAGACAGACAGACAGACAGACAGACAGACAGACAGACAGACAGATAGATAGATAGATAGATAGATAGATAGATAGATAGATAGATAGATAGATAGATAGATAATCAAAACTCCCATGGCGCACCAGTGGACAACTCACAGTGGACAACTCACATGTCAGTGTGCTATGGCACACTAGTAGAAAATCAGTGGTTTAATGTGTTCAAAGTTCTTTACACACATGATCTCCCTGTTTTCACCAGCCTTATAAGATAGGCCATTCTCCCCTTTATTGATGGTGCAGCCCTGAGTTTTCCTTACACTGAGGAGACAGGGAATTTATTTATCTTCTATTTAGCAGGAAAAGAATAACCATTCATCTTTCCCTAACCAATAAAGGACACAATTTCCATTTTTTTACTTAATTAAATTTGATTTTGTTATGGGAGGCGAGGCAACAAAATCTTCAACTTCAGATAGCAAATACAGTGATACCTTGTAAGACAAATGCTTTGTAAGTCGTATTCTCTGTCTTATTTTTAGGGAAGTGGGGTTTTTTTAAGTTGTAAAAAGGTCTGGGAAACCTATTTTGTTGTACCCCTATAATGTTGCATAGATAGAAGTTTGTGTGGTGAGCAATATGTGTCTTGGTTTCATTATAAATGTCTCTCTAACTTTACTTTTTTCTTATGTATGCCATCTTGCAAAAATCTCTGTTTGAACACCTATTTTAGCTATGCCACTAGCTGTCACAGCCCAGTCCTCTGTTTGTTTACATGTCTAACCAATGGTATTGTATAGTGCAGATCACATGTTCAGTTGAAACCAAGTTAGCTGTATTTTTCAGGCAGCACAGATGTTGGAAAAGTTTTAGCCCATAGCATCTCCCTGCTTATTTAACACCCTCTGTGTGTGTGTGTGTGTGTGTGTGTGTGTGTGTGTGTGTGTGTGTGGTTATTATTCAGTGCATACTGAATAATGTATGTAAGACATAAATTATTCAGACATACATTGACATACATTATTACATACATAGTATGTAAGACTATGTAAGACAAACTAAAATTTCTAAGGAGTCCTGCTTTGTAGGACAAACAGTGCCTTGTAAGAAAGAGTTTGACAAATAGTTTTACAAAGAAATTTGTTGTAAAATAAACAAATTCATTGATCTGCATTGGGGCAATAGCAGGTGGTTCTGGAGAAACTCTTATCTGTAGAGGAGGAGGAGAATAAAGAGGAGGAATATCTCACATCAAATCATATTAAGGACCTTTGTAGTCATTGGGAAATTGTGCAGGAAAGCACCACCCAAATAAGACTGTAGCAGTGCGAGTGATGAACCTGTTGAATGGCAATGCAATGTCACATTTTTGTAAAATCCTCAAAAGGAGACAAAAGCAGGTGTCATTAGAAAGTTCCTTGTGAAAGTTGATCAAAAAGACATCAGTGACACTTGGTGAAAATTAGTCACCCTTGGCCATAAAGGTTTTTCTTTTCTGTTTTACTGTAACATATATTAGTGTTTTTTTTATTATTACAGTAATTGTATTCTGTATTATATTACAGTGTTTTGAATTCAATTCCAGTGTTTTGTCATCATTTTTATGTACAGTCAATATTTTTATATGAATATTTTTGGGTTGTGGAACCAATTGTCTGAGTTTCCATTATTTCCTATGGGAAAATCTGCTTTGTAAGAAGAATGCTTTGTAAGACAAACATGTTTCCCGATTGAATTAAGTTTGTCTTATAAGGCACCACTATAGGTGCTTTAGTAATGCCACTAGCAGAGCAAATGGTGGTGAACTGGTGAGGCACAGGAGCCAGATTTTTCCTCAATTTCCTTTTCAAAAAATAACTAGGGATGATGTCACTTCTGGTTGTGACAACATTTTGAGCTTTGCTCTGGGCTACATGATCATTAGCTATAACACTGGGGGGAACAAATAAATCTAGTCAAGCCATAGCAGCATGACAAAGGTGTAGCACCCTCATTGAAAAACCAAAAGCAGGAACTAGTTCTCAATTTTCCTGGAAGAGTATTCCATAGTTGTGATGACACTACAGAGAAGGCTTTCTCTATCTCTATCTACACTACAGTATTTATACTGTAAAAATACTGCTTTTGAACTGAAAAATTCACAAAGCGGTTTACAGGAAAATGAAAAAATAATAGCTAATTATTAGCTATTAATAATTGTGAGCCCAAAACGGGTCACAATCTAAAATGCAAATGCAATCCAGAAGAAGCCACTATAACAGACAGTGCTGGGGTGTGTAGAGCCTGTTACTCTTCCCCTGCTAAATAAAAAAAGGAACACCCACTTGAAAGAGTATTTCATGCCCAGTTTGCAAGCTGCTAACTCCCAAGCTGCTACCCTTTCTCTTAGGGTGGAAGTCTTCTCAGATGACCTAACAGGATGGCCTCCTGCATGGAAGGAGGCAGATTTTCAGGCAGCCTGGGCCCAAATCATTGAATGTCTATAGGGTTACAACTTTCACCTGGATTTGTGATTGGAAGCAAAAAGGCAGCCAGGATAGCTGGTAAAGTAATAATCCAGCAGAATCATATCATATAGTCTCCATAACAAGCTGAGCTGCTGCAGTCTTCATTAATTGCGCTTTCTGAACTGTTTTAGCGAACCGTTGTATGATCTCAGGATACTAAGAAAATTCAACAATTATCTTTTGTGATTGTGAAAGAAGAAACACATAAGCTCATGATCTTTCCCAAGAGCTTGAAGATGACTGTGCAGGTTTTTCTGATCAACCTAGCAACTTGTGGCAGTTCCGGTCAGTCCTTCCTTATTGGGTCTTACCTTTCCCATCTTTTGAAGGGAAATATTCTGAGCATATCATACTGCCTCGTCCTGAACAATTACCACAGAAAGCAAAACTGAGGTCAGCACCTGGCATCCAATAGAATGAAAACAAGCTGTATTGGCAACAGACAGAATGGAGCACCATGTTCTGTCCAGTTAACTCCAGCCAAAAGCATCTTAAGCCACCAAAGTTCTGGAGATAATCATTCTGAATTTAATGGACCATGAAATACAAAGATTTAAACCACAGTTGAGTAGAAGAAGCTGTTCTGCAAACGAGCTTCATTACTCACACAATATTAATAAGGCAAAAATGTCCTTTTCCCATGCTTCCAAAGATTTACAGCATATTGTGAAATATAGTGTGAAATAAAAAGAAACAAGAGGGACATAGAGGGAACTGCCTGTTAACCTATGAATATATAGAAGTTTATATCTAGACCCCTGGTCCCAAAAGTGGTGCAAAAACACCAAAAGGGAATTTGATTTTTAAGGGGGGAAATTTGAGAATGAGTTATGAATAGTGAGTTTTTTGCCTTATTCAGAAAGCAAGGGATCCACAAAAAAGTGTCATACATTCTTTTGTATGTATGTACTTACAAATTTTTTTTAATTAATTATATTAATTTGTGTGTGTATTATACACTGGATTCAATAATTTGTTTCATTCATTCAAAGAAAGACTAAAGCTGACTAAATTAGTGCCTAATATAAAATCTCTCTGCAGCAAACAAGAGGCACAAGGATCTCACTAACTTTAGTCTAAAATTATATTTTGAAATTGTTAAGTATCTTAATTTTATTGTATAGTAATTAAAATGATCACAATATTACAGAAAAAGCTATCTAAAATTATTTTATATTTATGCATTTCAGTTCTCTATTACATGTTTTGAAACTTTATTTGCTATAGTCATGATTGCATTGATTTTTTTCATATCACTTCATAATATTATGATCATCACTTATTATTATTATTATTATTATTATTATTATTATTATTATTATTATTATTATTATCATCCTTTGTTCTTATTGGAACTTTTGATTTCCAAATCAATTTTAGTGGAGATTGAACCACCAAAGTCCTCTGGAAAATCAAATGGAAAACCAAAATGGAAAATCAGACTGGAATTGACGATCAAGAGTTTGCGATCAGATGCAAGTAACTTAAAGAACATGAAGGAGAAAACACTGAGGAATGACAAAATCAAGCAATACTTGGTCAAAAAGTACTGGCTGAACACAAGGAAGATTGAAGAAGCAAAGGAAATTGTGAGACAGCAGATAACAGCAACAGCCAGAAAAATTGAAAGTTATGAAGCCAGAATCTTCCAGTATAGACAAAATCAAATGTTCCAGTCAGATCAAAGGTGGTTCCACCAGGCACTGAATCAGAAAGCAGATATAAAAGTAATAAAGCCTGAGAAAAATGTGACTACTCAACTCTGGAAAAACTTATGGGGAACCGAAAAAGATTACAATAGAGGTGCTGGGTGGATAAACGAGTTTGAAGAACATTTTTCCAAGAACAAAATGGAGCAGATGGAAATAACAACTTAAATGATCAGACAGAGAGTGAAAAGAGTTAAAAACTGGATTTCACTGGGTAATGATCAGCTCCATGGGTTCTGGCTCAAGTACCTGACTAGCCTGCATGGAAAAATGGCTGAACTATTTAATGAAATGGTACGAACAGGTAACATCAGCAAGTGGTTGAAAACTGGAAGTACTCTACTAATACATAAGGATCCAGCAAAAGGGATAGCACCAGGAAACTTCAGGCCAATAATGTGTCTTCCTGCCGTGTTCAAGCTGCTGACAGGCATTATAGCTGACAGGATTCAGGATTACTTGGAAGTACAGTGGTACCTCACGTAACAGAATTAATTCATTCCGGAGGCAGTTCCTTTACGTGAAACTTTCTTTATGTAAAGCGGATTTTCCCATAGGAAATAATGGAAACGCAGATGATTGGTTCCACAAACCCAAAAATATTTATATAAAAATATTAACTGGATGTAAAAATGATGACAAAACACTGTAATTGAATTCAAAACATGCATTCAATGGGCATGATCCTATGAAGTCTACTTAGGCTGCAATCCTAAAGACACTTTCCTGGGAGTAGGACCCATTTAACACAATGAGGTAGACTTCTGGGAAGACATGGGTAGGAGGCTGCAATCAAAGACACTTTCTTCTGTAATCCAAGACACTTTCCAAGTGTCTCTCCACTTTCTCCTTCTCTTCATCCTGAGCCTCTCTCTCTCTCTCTCTGCTCCCTGCTGGCTGGCCCTGAGCTGCTTCCCTCTTCTCCACTGCTCTTCTCACCCTCTGCCCTGCAGATGTCTGGCCACAGGAGGAACAGCATGGAAGTGTTGCTTTCACTATGGGCAGGTGCACTAGGCAGCCCTGACACTTTTTAAACAGGTTGCTGGCCAGCGCGTCTGCCCTAACTGCCAACGAATGTTTTCTTTACATGAAGCACTTTCTTTAGGTGAAACAGAATCCTAGAGAAATTTTTTTTTGTTACGTGAAACTTACTTTACGTGAGGCGTTCTTTACGTGAGGCGTCACTGTAAATAACATCTTACCAGTGGAACAGAAAGGCAATAAACGGAGAAGCAGAGGCACAAAAGACCAGCTCCTGATTGATAAAATGATACTGGAGAACATTAAAAGCTGGAAAACCAATCTGCCCATGGCTTGGATTGACTATAGAAAAGCCTTTGATTAATTGCCACACAGCTGGGTCTTATAATGTATGGAGTCTATCGGGGTCAACAAAAATGTTAGAAATTTCATTGAAAATGCAATGAAACTCTGGAAGACAGAATTATTTGTAGCCAATGAAAGTTATGGACTTGTCAACTTTAGACAGGGAATCTTCCAGAGGGACTCCATTGCTGTTTGTTATTGCGATGATCCCATTGTCAATGATCCTACAGAAAGCAACTCTGGGTTACCAAACTGCCAAAAATTCACAGAAAATTTCACATCCATTGTACATGGATGATTTGAAGCTCTACGGAAAGTGAGAAGCAGAAATCCAATCACTCACCATTACAGTCTGAGTCTTTAGTACTGACATCAACATGGAGTTTGGCCTGGACAAATGTGCCACAGTGGCACTAAAGAAGGGGAAGATCACGGAAAGTAATTGAAATGCCCAATGGCCAAACCATTAAATGCCACCATCCTGAAGCCTACTAATCTCTGGGCATACTGCAGCTGGACAATATCAAGCACAGGCATATAAAAACTGTGGTCAGCAAAGAATACATACAATGGGTTAGAAAAATTTTGAAGAGCAAATTGAATGGTGGCAACATTATAAAGGCTATAAATACCTGGGCCATACCTGTAGTCAGGTATACTGTTGGCTTTGTGAACTGGACACAGAAGGAACTGGATGACTTGGACAAGAAAACAAGGAAATTAATGACCATTCACCATGCTTTACATCCACGTAGTGATGTTGACAGGCTGTACCTCCCTAGAAGATCAGGAGGCAGAGGACTTTTGCAAGTGAAGTAGTCAGTTGAAGAAGAAAAACATGCAGATTATATGCAAGAGAGCCAGGAATCTGCTCTGATTGAATTTATCAAGAGAAAGTTGTTGAAAGTGCAGCAGACCAACTATGAATATCGCAGTAGTGCAATTCAGGTTTGGACTGCCAGTTGGCAGAATGAAGTACTGTATGGCCAATTCCTTGCCAAGATTGAAGGAAAAGTGGATCAGGATAAGACCTGGTTGTGCCTCACGGGTGAAACACTGAAGAAGGAGATGGAAGGCCTGATACTTGCTGCCCAAGAACAGGCAATAAGGGCAAATGACCCAAAATGCCAGCTCTGCAAAGAAGCGGATGAAACCATCAATCACATTATAAGTTGCTGCAAGAAGATCGTGCAGACTGACTACAAACTGAGGCACAACTCTGTTGCTCAGATGATCCACTGGAATCTATCCCAAAAGTATCATCTGCCAGTGGCAAAAAACTGGTGGGTCCACAAGCCTGAAAAAAGTGGTTGCAAATGAGCAGGTCAAGCTTCTGTGGGACTTCAGGATACAGACTGATAAGGTCTTGGAACACAATACTCCAGATATCACCATCATAGAAAGCAGTAAGGTGAGGCTTGTTGACATTGCCATACCAGGTGACAGCAGAATTGAGGAGAAACAACTGGAAAAGATCTCCTTCTACCAAGACCTAAGAATCGAATTACAGCGTATCTGGTGTAAGCCAGTGCGGGTGGCTCCAGTGATAGTTGGCACACTGGGTGCAGTGCCCAAAGACCTTGGCAGGCACCTGAAAATTATTGGCATTGACAAACTATCACTCTGGCAACTGCAGAAAGCTGCTCTTCTGGGATTAGCATGAATTATATGCTACTACATCACACAGTCCTAATCTCTTGGGAAGGGTCCGACTGGTGAAGTTAATGAAACCAGCATGAAATTGTTTCCTGTGCATTTATGAATAATAATAATACTATTTTAACATTTTTTTAGTGATTTCTTCCTCGCTGCTTCAACTGTCCTTTATTCTTTTATTTTTCATTTTCATGCCATGTTTTTGGAAGCTTGTTTATATCAAGATAATGGCCTTTACCCTTCCAGCACCTCAATAGGGGTTCACTTTTTGAATAAGAATAATATGTCATGGGGGGTTTTGGAGATGCTTGAACAAAAAAAGGTTGTGAACCACTTTTTAAGAAGAGGAAAAAAGAAGACCAGGGAAATTATAGATCAGTCAGTTTGACTTCAATCCCGGGCAAGATATTAGAGCAAATCATAAAACACACAATTTGTGCACATCTAGACAAGTACTTGGTGATCAAAACAACCCAGCATGGATTTACCAAGAATAAATCTTGCCAGACAAATCTGATCTCCTTTTTTGATCGGGTTACGAGCTTACTGGACAGTGGCAATGCTGTGGATGTCATTTAACTTGACTTCAGCAAAGCATTTGACAAAGTCCCACATGACATTTTAATTAGGAGGTTGGAAAAATATGGGCTAGACAAGGCAATTGTTAGGTAGATCTGCAACTGGCTCGATGGCCGCACTCAAAGGGTTTTAGTAAATGGTTCTGTGTCAACCTGGAGGTCAGTTTCTAGTGGGGTAACCCAAGGCTCTGTCTTGGGAAAGGTTCTCTTTAACATTTTCATTAGTGACTTGGAGGAAGGGATACGGGGGAGCCTGATCAAATTTGCAGGTGACACCAAACTGGGAGGAGTAGCAAACACATCAGAAGATAGGAGAAACCTCCAGGAGGATCTGGATAAACTGGAATCATGGGCTGTAACAAACAGAATGAATTTCAACAGGGAGAAGTGCAAGGTTCTGCACTTAGGCAATAAAAACCAAAAACATAGGTATAAAATGGGGGATACTTGGCTTGGCAGCACAACATGTGAGCGGGATCTTGGAGTCGCCGTGGATCACAAGCTGAACATGAGTCAGCAGTGTGATGTGTCTGCAAAGAAGGCAAATGCCATTTTAGATTGCATTAAGAAGACTGTAGCTTCCAAGTCACGAGAAGTTATAGTTCCTCTTTATTCTGCATTGGTCAGACCTCACCTTGAGTACTGTGTTCAGTTCTGGGCACTTCACTTTAAGAAAGATGCAGCCAAACTGGAGCAAGTCCAGAGGAGAGTGACAAGAATGATCAGTGGGATGGAAGGGAAGCCCTATGAGGAAAGGTTGGGGGAACTTGGGATATTCAGCCTGGAGAAGAGGAGGCTGAGGGGAGACATGATTGCCCTCTTCAGATACCTGAAGGGCTATCATATGGAGGAAGGGGCCAATTTGTTCATAGCTGCTTCTGAAAGCAGAACTAGAACCATTGGGTACAAACTGCAAGAAAGGAGATTCCGGCTGGAAATCCGATAAAATTCCTGACGGTGAGGGCGGTTCGGCAGTGGAGCAGATTGCCAAGGGAGGTGGTGGACTCTCCCTCATTGGGGATCTTCAAGCAGAGGCTCGATGAGCACCTGTTGGAGATACTCTAGGGGGAATTCCTGCTGCAGGCAGGGGGTTGGACTGGATGACCTACTAGGTCCCTTCCAACTCTATGATTCTATGATCTTAAAAACAACAAGGACAATAACAACAACAATAACAACTTTGATTAACTTGTAAAGTAAAACCTTAGATTGAGTGTAATTTGGATTGGCAGTGTTTTGGATGACAAGCAAACATTTCTAATAAGTGTTAACTTGATATACCAGTGGTGTCTTGATAAAAACACAAAAAAAGTTCCTGCCAGAATACAGCTATCTATGCATGTCTATTCTGAAATAATCTTAATACAATCAAGGGGGTTCATGCCTATGTAACAGGGGCAATGGAAAGGAGCCTGACAGACCTAGCCTTGAATGTCTACCCTAATGTAAGCCCTATTATAATCAGCAGGGCTCACTTCTGTGTAAGGGAACAGCTTGCTGCCTGGAGACATGCTCTCTACCCAGGAATGACTCCCCCATCCTCTTTTGCTACCCTCCCTTCACCCCTCTGTAGCTCAGTGCTTAGCTGCTGTCGGCTGGTGGTCAGGACTATATTTGTTACATTGATTGGGCACCACAGAATTCCCCACCACTATTTACCCCGAAGTGGTGCTAACATGTCTTACAGGACATTTGGAATATCAAGTACTGGAACTTTAGTACAGATGCTAAGGCAGCATGAATGTGCCCATCATTTCATAAGACAAAATAAATCAAGTATGCAGATTGTACATCAAAGTTATGAAAGGAACTTCCAGCCAAATCCTATAGATATTTGTTCAGAAATATATCCCATTCTGTTCAATGGAGTTTATTCCCAGGTAAGTATGGACATTTTATCAGCGTTCCAGTGCAATACAGAGAAGGTATTAAAAACTGTGAACAAATGATGCCTATGGACTCTCTTTATGTTTTTTGTCCTTTTCTGATCTAGCAAGCTGTTTTCTGATTTATTTTTTATTTTTATTTATTTAGTGGTACATTAAACACATAGATTCAACTGTATGTCATTTGAGAAACTTTCAGCAGCTCCCTGTCACAGATGCATGAATCCCTCAGTAATGCTGTTTTACAGTATCACTGATCTTTCCTGAAGATAATATCTAAGTGTCTACTGGCTATAAAATTTGAAGCAAAAGTTAACAAAGAGATATTTTTGCTAAATGTACAGCCTCTTAAAAAATGTCACTCTTTCTTCTGATTTTGATAAGAGGATTCTGATAAGAGTATTTTGTCCATCAATCATAGGCAAATACATTGGGACCTATTGTGCTTTCCTGAGGCCATTCCTTGGATGCTGCCTCTGGTGCAGAGGCAGTTTCAAAGGAAACAATGCCAGGCTTTGACTTAAGGTGTTCAGCTGTTCAGCGTAGAGGGAACAGTGGTAGAAACAGAGACATAACACAGCATGCCAGAGCCAGTTCCATCTAGTGATGTTTGGCTTGATTTCTTTAGTTTGTTTAAAAGATTTATATCCTCATGCTGAAGCAATTGTCGAAGGCATTTGACCGTTAGATAAGGTAGATAAGATTTTGGAATCGCTAGTCATGCAGAGAATTGCTTTGTAAATTAAAATATTTTAACAGCCACACAAGCAGAGGTGGGCAGATACCGGTACGGGCCTACGCACCCGTACTGGGTCTTCCAACAGGGCGGACGACAGCAAACCGGCCAGACCCGTGGCTGCAAGAGCCGCAGGGACCGGTACGCCAGCGTCCGCCGGCGCCGGGTCTCCTGGGGCTCACCACCAGGAAGCTTAGTGCGTGTGCGTCCAGCTGGATGCACGCGCACAAAGCATCCCAGCGCCGAGCCCCAGGACTCTCAGTGCGCCTGCATCCATAGAAACGCAGCTCAGTGTGCCTGTGTCCAGCTCGACACAGGCGCTAAGCGTCCTAGCGCTGAGCCCTAGGACACTCAGTGCGCGTGCGTCCAGCTCGATGCACGCGCACTGAGCGTCCTGAGGTTAGGCGCCAGGACGCTCAGTGCGCCTGCGTCCAGCTGGACGCAGGCGCGCTAAGCATCTTGGCGCCGAGCTCCAGGACGCTCAGCGTGCCTGCGTCCAATTGGACGCAGGCGCACTGAGCGTCCTGGCATCCTGGCGCCAAGGACGCTTCAGGGGATGCATTGTGCATGCGCCAAGTCTGGTGCATGCGCAGTTCGGCCTGGTTAGGGCCCGGCCCGCCCCCTGACTCCGGCCCTGCCCCCTGACTCCGGCCCCGCCCCCTGACTTCCGGCATACCGGATTTTAAGGGAGGCTGGGCCCATCACTGCACACAAGGTGTGAAGTTAAAAGCCATCATCTAGTTCAGTGATTTCAAAGTGGGGCTCAGGACCAATACAAACTTTCCTGGGAGTGTCATTGAACACAGTGGAACTTACTTCTGAATAGACATGGAGGAACTCTGACATCACAGTAATGCCAATTTCAGTCATGGTATCACTTCCAACTTCTAGGAGGATCCTGGATAGATTATGATCTAAGTCTATCTGCATTCATTTCCAGCCCCATGCTCCATGGCACTTCACCAGATAATTTCTGGCAATGGCCCTAAAATCAGGTCAGAGCCAAAAAGAGTCTAGTATGCCTTGGGTTGCCATTTAATTTATCATCAAAACTGGGACATTTTTGAGATTAAAAGGACAGCACAAGATAAAATATATCTTTTTTTAGCCCATTACTAAGAACCTGAAAATTTCCCATTTGGCTAAGTAGGCATTCCATACAAAGCGTCAAAAATCTAGTTTTTATTAAAAATGTACTGGTGGGTCAATGAGTCAGAAGCAGAGAACAAGGCCACCAATCAGCCTAAGTTCTCAAAATTATGTGTAGCCTCATTAGCAGCCACTCAGGCCAACATATTCTTCTGCCTTTTCTGTAGCCTTTCCTCATATGGGAGAAGCTCCAGCCCAGAAATAATTTTGGTTGCTATCTTCTGCATCTTTTCCATTCCCACAATATTCTTGATGATTGTGTTGACCCAACACATGGTGGCAGTGAAGGTTGATTACATGCTTGGGATCATTAGAAAAGATACTGAGAATAAAATTAATTAAGATGGCTACTAATTAAGATGCCATTGTACAAATCAACGGTAAGGCCATTTAGGGAGTTTTGCATTCAGTTCTGATCACCACATCTCAAAAAGGATATAGAGGAAATGGAAATTTCCATTTGTGGTGATGGCATCCAGCTAGATCCCTTTAAGAGGGAACTGAAAAATTTCTGGAGGAAATGCCTATCATTGGTTACAAGCCATGATAGATATATGCAACTTCCTTATTTCAGAAGAGAATAAGGAGAACCTCCTTATTTTAGAACATCAAAATGCCAGATGGAGGAATGGACATCCATATGCAGGTCTCTTGTTGTCTTGTGTGATCCCTGAAGCATTTGGTTGGCTACTGGAACCTATAAGAAGCTAGACTAAATGGACCTTTGATCTAATCCACCAGGTTTTATTTGTTTGTTTTTGTTCATTTGTTTAATTAATTGATTCTCATGCCAAAGTAATTGTCCAAGGTGTTTTACATAGACTTTTTTCATTTTGTCTTCACAATGACCCTTTGAGGCTAAACAGAGAGCACTTTCTGATTTCAGACCTTCTGACCACATTCCTATGACTGTCATTTCTGCCAATCACAGTGGCTCTGAACCCTACTATAGGATCCCTGTGACAGTAAATCTCAACTCACACTTAGCTTCTGGGATAAATGTGCAACTCCAAGAATGCTGGAACTACAGGAATAATCTAGAACTGTTGAGACAGACTGAGACACATGCTCACCCTAGAATGACTGTTTCTTTTGTAAAGAAAATTATTTTATTAATATACTGGTTTTTAAAAATTCAGTATGTTATAGTTTTACTGGTTGGCACTGTTTTGCAAATGTTACTGAGCTATAAGGATTGAGCTAGAAGACCAAGGTTAAATCTCCAATCCTTTCCTGTTAACTTTTTCGTGTCTGAACATAGGCAGGCATTTTCAAGCATTTGGGTATTGGAAGTCAGCAACATCATAACAGTTTGTAGCCCTCCCACATTTGTTGCCATTTCTGCCATGCATTTCTACACATTTGGCTCCATCTGTGTTGACACCTCTGTAAAAAACTGAGAATCCTCAGATTCAAAGAGTGGTCTGAAAATCTGCAAAGGGTATATTTTTCTGCCTTACCTATTTCTTAGGACTGTTGTTAGGAGAAAAGCATCAGGAGGTAAAAATACCATATAACATGCTCTGAGCTTTTGAAAAGAGTGGAGTTATAAATGAAATGAAGTAAACAAAGATTGGGTGAAAGTTACTGTGAATTACAATGAAAACAAATAGAACTGTTGCTTCCCTTTCAGGATTGCTTTTAACAAGCCCCAGCCTGCTTTGCTGTTTCCCCATTTCATCACAGCTTGGAGGTATAGAAGAAACCCTTAGCCAATCCTCTGGCTTCCTTCAGCTTACTCATTTTATGGGAAGAAAAAACAGTGCTGGAGAATTGGCCTTGAAATGAATTCTGGCTAAGTGAGGCACACCCACTTTTGTTGGGATGCAACCGCAGAGTTGATGCGTTCACTTAAGGCTGCTTGATGTTGCTTCTGGTAGTGCACCTGACCAAAAAAAAACATTTGAAAAATTAAATAAAAATTAAAGGCTCCCAAAATGAAATATTCACCTGCAGGCATGATGCCAACTTCAGCCCCACACATGCATATACACCCACACACCCAGTCCCTGAAAAAACTCAGAAACAGTGCAACTTTTCTTCGCCACTTTGTCATCACACCAGTTCCTGTTTTATATTTGGTGTAGGCTGCTGCAGCCTCCTTAAAGATAATGGGGTCTCTTTGTTTTTCTTTGGGCATTGTTGTAAACAATTTGCTTCAGAGATGGAGGAGGTGGAGAGGCAAAAAGCATTCTTCCAAAGTATGGGAACTTCAGGAGGGTGTTGCCTCGCCATGGGCAACCTGTCACTGTGCCAGTGTGAGTGAGAATGTCACTTGGGCTGCACCCACTGAATTCTCCAGTAAAAGGAGGAGAAGAAAGAGATGCACACTCAGAATATGGAAGGAACATTCTAGTGAGGCTGATGAAATGAGCCCGGCATTCAGCTTCTGGACAAATGTCATGGAAGTTGAGCAGAGGAGTTCAGATGTGGGAATTATCTTGCTTGCTCACATGAAACTGTTCACAATCAATATTTTATTTTTCGTACAGCACAAGCATATACATATCTACTCAGAAGTAAGCCCTACTATATATCTCAGAAAAGTGCATATAGGATTGCATCCTTAGGGCTAGTATTACCAAAATTCTTTCCCACAAAACCAGGACAAGACCCCCTGTTAAACTTGCCAGTGCGTGAATGCAATCCCCCAAAATCAGAACAGTCATGGCAACCCCCCTTAGGGTGTGATACTGATGCGCGAGCCGGCTGGTAGAATTAGGCCCATCATTGAGATAGTGCTCTAACACAGTTTCATGGTGCCATAATGAACATGCGCCAGACTTCCCATGCCACCATGTGCCCCAGGAAGGATGACTTTGTAAACTCAGCTGGGTGCCAACCACTGCTGGGATCACTTTGGTTTTTTTCTGCCACAGCCTTTTGCAAATCTTTGTAGTTTATTTTCTTCTTGTTGTTATTCATCAAGAATAACACTTTTCACTTTTCAACTAAAAGCTTATAAAACAGTTTAAAGAGAAAGGCTGTAATCCAAATCACACATTCCTGGGAGTAAAAGCTGTTGAACACAATGGGGCTTACTTCTAAGTAGGTACAGTTAGGATTGTGCTCATAATGAAATAACTAATGGCTCCATGTCCTAAAGGCTCACATTGTAAAAAACCATGGAATAGGGGCTTCTGACTCAAGCACCAAACTGTCCTCAGTTAACCTTGTGTTGATCTTTCGTTACCAGCATCTGTTAGTAAGAGGCTGTCACTGGTTATGAAGGTTCTGTGCAGCAATTGTGATGGAAGCACAATTTTATTGGTAGATCATATATTTGTTCCACCCTGCTTTGCAGATATCTGAAGATCACTCTCTCTGTTACATTAAATGCTTCATTTGGATCTACTGGAATAATTAAAAACCACTATGAGGAAGAGGAAAGACCATAGCACATGGAGAAGGACATTTAAAAAGCCTCAGAAAGAGGCTAAAATCAGCTTCAAAGTTAGGCATTTTAACTGAGTAAATGAATTTATTTAGTAAAACAAACTTCATTTTTAGTGTTGTGTGTTTCCAGCCCACACACAGGTAAGAAAAATCCACCACACCTTTGCAACTGGTATGCAGCTGCATCCATCACCACAGCACAGGGCTAGGACTGCCAAAGTCCACATCAGTCTCCAGGTGACAATGGAAAGAAAGCCAGAAGATTTGCAAAGGCCTTCCAGGAATTTCCAACATTACATCATACTGGGGGAAAAGTATCCAGGAATCACTTCAGTCAGAGTTGGCAATACTATTTGTGATTAACTGAGAAGGCAACATTAGACAGGTCTCCACAAGAATGCAAGGAGCTACTTTATAGTGAGTCTAGGAAACAGCTCATTTCACCGTGTACATGGGTCTAGCAATGGAAGGGGGAACTTTTTCTCTGGGGGGCGGGAATTGGCCTTGGGCCTCATTTTCGCCTTGGGCACAACCTTCCAAGCTTCTCAAAAAGAATGAGGCCCCAATGTTCCCAGTATATTGGAAGAAAACTCTTGGCAACGACAGGGTTCCCCTTTCCTGCATGTTTTACTGAATAACTCTTGGCAGAAAGATATTCACAGCTGTGTGTCTACCTTCCCTTCTGGAGACAGAAATGTCTCCAGTCATTCTTGATATGCATTGAAGTCTGAACATTGCTGTTGATGGCCAATCCTGTGCTCATATATAACTCCACTGGTTTTAATGTTACTGACTCCCAGGTAAGTGTATATAGGGTTGCATTTGTAAGTGTATATAGGGTTGCATCTATAATATCAGGTTGCATTTGTAAGTGTATATAGGGTTGCATCCATAATATTAGGATGTCAGAAGCCTTGTTAAAATCCCCTGGATTGTTTTCAGTAGAATAATTATAATTGCTAGAACATTAGAATAGAAAAGAATAGAATTTTATTGTCATTATACACATTTACATATGTACAATGAAATTAAGTGCTTTCGCTTGGTAAAACAACACTACAATATACAGTACACTACAACAAAAACAAAACATAATATACTACCCATCAACATAACATTAAACCGCTATATTCAGGCCAACCTTGGAGAATTGGTAGCTTTATTAACCTTTATAGCTATAGGAAACCTCTATTAAATTAATTTTATCCTGAAGGCAACTTAAAACATTAAAAAATAGTAATTAGTAAAAACAATAAAAAAGCAGGCCTCCGTCAGTCTTGAAAGACTATGGTATCATGCTTGGCGCTGCATACGCTGCATGCGAAGCACGGAAGCCTGGGTTAGATTGTTATGGAGGATAGGCTGTTACCCAAGCAGCAAATCCCCCCTCTCCACACCACTGAATTAATCCAATGGAAAGGCAGAGCCAATACAATTGGATCCGTCTGGTGTTGCAGACCTGGGCTAAGGACAGGAGCTCACCCTGTCTTGTGGGTCCGACCCAGGAATTGAACCTTGGCCTGCTGGTTAACAGGCACAGCGTCTTTACCGCTTGCACCACCTACAGCCCTTTTAAAAAAACTATAAAACATTGAGAATAAAAGAAAAATAACATTTAAATAACATCAATAACATTTAAAATTATTAATATACTTGTGAGTCACAGCAGCTATTGAAAGGTATGCAGCTGGCAGTGACCCCAAACCCAAATTTCAGCAAGGTAATCTGGAGTTTTCTGGGTTTCAATAAGGATTCATCCTTAGAGGTCTCTAAGAAGCAATGGGTGTCCTGTACGGGAGTGGCACCTAGATACATCCAAGTCATTACAGGAGCAGCACCTAGATACATCCAAGTCATTACAGGATGCAGCTGGAAAGGGTGTGGAGGAAGGAAACTTACTAATTTATCAGACTATCTGGCTAGCTGACTTAAGCTGCAATCCTAAGCAGCTTTCCTGAGAGTAAGATCCACTAAAAATAATGGGGCTTTCTTCTGAATAGACATGTATAAGATTCCACACTTACTAGCTTGCTGACTGTGAGAGAGCCCAACAGACGGAGGAGGAGGAGCTAGCAGAGGACTTAATGTGGCTGGATATGGCCAGGGAGGAGGAATATGAGCCTCTCTGCAGGCATTGGCCATATAGAGTGACTTGATGAACCCCCCAGGAAAGAGAAGCTGCACCAGAGGAAGAACAAGAAAGAGAGGGGGAGGCAATAAGCCCTCTACCAGAGGAAGCACCAAGAATCCTACCAAGAAGGAAGAGGCCCCCAAAGTGGACCTGGTCAGAAAAGGAGGTCCCTAGACAGGGAAGTATCAGGAGACAAGAGTACTAAACAGGCATAGGTGGGCTGAAGCCGGTTCTCACTGGTTCTGTAGAACTGGTTGTTAATTTGGGGGAGGATGTTATCAAACTGGTTGTTAAAGAGGGGGCCATCATCTTTGAATTGCATGCAAGTGTGTTTGAATTTCTCTTAAAGGGTTTCTGGGTCTATCTTCCATGCCTTCCTCCCATTCTGAACCACCCTCCCCTTCTGAGGGGGGCTCTCTCTCTCCCCCCCTCCTTCCCCTCCCTAAGGGTATTTTTAAATTTTAAAATACAGTCTGTTCCCATGACCATCATTCAGACAAGGCATAGCAATCATTCCACAGCACACTCAGACACTGACTGCTGAGATGGGAGGGCTTTGATCACTATAAGCTCCATACTTTCAAGTCAGAGTGAGGAAATTCTTCATGCTCAAAACCTTTGAATGATGTCTTTGCTAAACATCTTATTTTGATTAAAATCCTTATTTTTAGCAAGTTTTCAGAAGTTATTTCCTTGTGCCGTTTGCAAAGCATGATGAGTTTCTCATATGCAAATGAGGCAGCCTCTCTGGGATGTGTTTTTTTTAATCAGGCTTTGGGCAGGAATAGAGAAGTCAGCATAGAAAGGTCTGGGAGCCTTAGGTGAGAAAAAGCATCTGAGTGTTGTGAGAATGAGATCCTCCAGGGCTTTTGGTGGGGACCATGCCTGCCTCCCCGGGTGCCTTTGCAGCCCAGTACTAGGCATGGAGAACTACTCATTACTACCCAGTACTACACAGGAGTAAGCCATACTGTATAGTGGAGAACTGAAGTCTGTGGCCACAATCCTAGCCACACTTTCCTGGGAGCAATTCCCATTGACTATCATGGAATCTCCTTCTGAGTAGCATAGGATTTGAGGCTACTTTCCCATCCAGACTTTCCTGAGAGTAAGCCCACTAACTATAATGGGACTTACTTCTGAGGAGATTGTCAGAGGCTTGCTTGGATCTTTCCCTCCAGGCCTGTTTCTCCAGCCCTGTCTACTTTCCTGAGAGTAAGCCCACTGTATATAATGGGACTTTCTTCTGAGTAGACATGATTAGGAATGGGATCTGAGGCTGCAATCATATCCACACCCACTGACTAGAATGAGACTTTCTTCTAAGTAAGCCTGCATAGGATTGGACTGTAAGGCTAAAATCCTGACCACACAGTTTTGGGACTAAGCCCCATTGACTTGAATGGTACTTCTGAGTAGACACAGTTAGGATTGGGCTCAGGCTGCAATCCTATCCACACTGTAGTCCTTCCCCCCCCCCCCCCGATCTCCCCACCTCATCCTGCCCCTATGAGAAACCTCTCCACCTGAGGTTTTGTGGAGGCAGTATGGGGGGCACCTGAAGAAATAGCCCCAGTTTCCATCCTGCCCCCCCCAGTCCACTGCCTACTCTGAAGTAAATCCTATTAAAGTCAGCAGGTTTTACTCCCTTGTGAGGATAGGAGTGTAGCCTCAAAGCCCAATCATCTGGCTACTCAGAAGTTCCATTATAATAGTGAAGCTTACTCCCTGGAAAGAAATGGTTTCTAAGAGCTTGTAATCCTATGCCTGACTACTCAAAAAATCCCATTTCAATCTATGAAGTTTACTCCCAGGAAAGTGTGCAGAGGAGTGCAGCATTAGAGCCCAAACCTATTCATGGCAACTCAGAAGTCCCATTAGAGTTTGTGGAGCGTACTCTCAGAAAAGTGAATAGGATTGGAGCCAGAGGCTGGTTACTAAGAGCTCAGTCCTTTGCTCAGAAGTCAGAACTCAGAAGTCCTATTATACTCAATGAAGTTTACTTACAGGAAAGTGTGGACAGGATTGTAGGCTTAAGTAGTGGCTTAGAGGCAAACTTCAAACTGCAGATGGACACCAAAGACTCTGGTCCTAAACTGTAGATGTGTTTCTCAACCAGTGGTATGAGCACCACCTGTGAACTTGTGGTGTGTCTGCTGATTTTGAGGTACCTGGATGCAAGTGTTATATTGCAGCAAGAGGTTGGGATTCTAAGAGTCCAAATCTTATGTTTCCTGGATTCAGGAAGGAGGGTATTCTTGACTTGTGGGTTGTTGCCCCCTGTCATTCAGGAGGCTGAACGAAGTCCAATCTCCTCCCTGGGGGCGGAACCACGATCCCAGTCTCGTCCAGCCTCACTGCAAGGTCGGACGAAGTCTGGGGGAGCTTCTTTCTTTTTCTCCCCTCTCTCTCCTCCTTCTTTACTTTGCTTCTCTTTCTAGCCTCTCTCTGCCTTCCCTGGCTCCTCGCTTTCCCCCACTGGGTAACAAACTGACCGGGGGACTCTCCATTGGGAGAGGATCCTCCCAGTCGTGCCTGCTAGGTGAGAGCCTTGCTAGGGAGAGGTGTCAGCGCACCCCACGAAGAAGAACGGGCACGCGAGGCTGCAGCCAGAAGCAGCTGCGTGTTGGGCAGCCCGCAGCAGGTGAGGCTGACCCGCGGCCTCACAGAGCCCTACGGAGCAGCACATAGGGTTGTGCGCATCCCAGGGACTGCCCTTGTGGGCAACTACACTGGCCCAGCGGTAGGGCCTGGGTGGTGCCAGGTGCTTCTCTGTGCCAGCGGCCATTTTGGACCTCCCTTTTTGGTGCGGAGGCGCCAAAATGTACAAAACTAGTACATTTTGTAAGTACATTGAAGTGACTGGGGGGCCATTTTATAATGGAGCCTAAAGGGCGCAAAGCAGGGGAAGTGGGGGGGAACCCCATACCCCCTCCAAGAACAGTACTGAGCCTGTTCTAACTATGTCCTTGCTCTCTCAACTTATGAGAGAAGAGGTAAAGGGGGCCCTCCAGGAGCAACTGGTGGATTTGATCCCTCCCCAGTTGCCGGTGTTCCATAGAAAGGCCCAGGCCAAAACGAGGCACATCGTGGAGGGGTCCAAGTCTGAATCTGAGCTATCTGACCCCCCGCCCAAGAGACGCAAGGGTTTTTCCAGGCTTGTGGACCAGGGTTCTTATCACAATTCCTTGTCATCTCCTTCCCATTTGGACAGGGAGGATGGTGAATTATCCGGTGAAGAGGGTCAGGAAGTGTCATCTCTCCCCAAGGTTGACCGACTTTGTCCTACCGAACTTTATACCAGGGTGCTCTCCAAATCAGCAAAAGTAATGGATTTGGACATGCCAGCTGACCCTAGTAAGCCTGACACACCGTCCCATAGGGCCAAACAATATCCTCGGGGACCATCCAAGACTCAGGTGGTTCCTTTTCCGGAGGCTTTGGATAGGGTTTTCACCGCTGAGTGGACTCATTTTAAACATTCTACCGTCCACGGCAAACTCATTGACAAACTCTATACCTTGCCGGACCCCGTGATGGCTAAGCTCAAGGTCCCCACTGTGGAAGTGCCTGTGGTGGCGGTGTCGTCAGCGACCACCCTCCCTTCTGAGGGGGAATCTGGATCTAAAGATCCTTGTGATAAAAAAGTTGAGGCTTCACTTAAGCGAGCATTCGAGAACAATGCTCAGAATTTTAGGGTTGAAGTAACCAGTTCTATTTTTTCTTGAGCTGCATATATTTTGGCCGAAGAGCTGGCAGCTGATAAGTCTCTTTCTAGCAGAGCTTGGTGCATGCTGAAAAAGATTGCCCTCGCCTCTGCAGCTGCAGCGGATTGCGCATACGACTCCCTCCAACTCTCAGCTAGAGCCATGGCTATGGGGGTCCTGGCCAGGAGACAGATCTGGCTTCGCCACTGGTACGGGGATTCGGCTTCTTCCTCGAGAGTTTTACATATGCCCTTCAAAGGTGAGAAACTTTTTGGGAAGGCGCTTGAACCTCTATGATTGAAAATAAGGAGAAGCAGAACATCTGCGATGCAGAGGCATTGCACTCCACCCCTACCTGGATGACATCCTCATTCGGTCGCCGTCCAGGGAGAGGGCAGAGGAGGACCTGTCTACTACTCTGACAGGCCTGAAGGAGCTGGGTTTCGTGGTCAACTTCCAAAAGAGTTCTTTGATCCCCACACAGTCGATTCAGCATTTGGGGGTGATTTTGGACACCAGGGCATTCACGATCTCTCTTTCTCCAGAGAGGCGAGATCATCTGCAGACCACCCTGAGAGGGATCATGGGTATGACACAAGCGGATCTATCTGAGCTCACATCCCTATTGGGGCTGATGGTATCGTGCCAGGACATTGTTCCTTGGTCATGGTTCCATCTCCGTCCCTAACAGAGTCTACTTCGACCTTACACCAAATTAGTAGAGCAGCACAAGACCTGTCTGGTCCCCTTGACCATTCTGGTGTTACAGAGACTTCCTTGGTGGCTAGAGGAGGGCAGGCTCAGCAGGGAGTGTCTATGCAACCTCCGCTACGAAAAGTCCTGACGACAGATTCCTCTCTGACAGGTTGGGGAGCACACCTCCACGACTTAATGGCATAGGGCAGTTGGTCTCGGTCGGAAGCCATTCACAGCATCAACTGGCTGGAGTTGAGGGTGGTCTGCCTGGTGATGGGTCACTTCCAACAACAATTGGAGGGGTCTCATCTCCTAGTCAGGACAGAAAATATGACAGCAAAAGCCTTCATAAACAAGCAGGGAGGCACTCGCTCCAAGAGCCTCATGACCGAGACAAACCTCCTGTTTGCCTGGGCAGAGAGTCATCTCCTGTCGGTGACTGCCGAACATTTGGCAGGCAAAAGCAACACCACAGCGGATTGGTTAAGCAGACAGGCAGTAAACGACACAGAGTGGCAGCTAAACCCTGCAGTGTTCCACATATTAGTGGACAGATGGGGACTCCCGACGGAAGACCTGTTTGCGAGACCTCTAAACAAACAGGTTCCTCAGTTCCTGTCAAGGTTCCAGTCAGAAGGGGCTTTGGGAATAGATGCTCTGCACCATCATTGGCCTCCGGGGTTACTTTATGCCTTTCCCCCAATCAAGCTCATCCCACTGGTCCTGAGGCGGATCAGGGATCTGAGGACAGAGGTAGTTCTTGTGGCCCCTTACTGGCCGAGGAGACCGTGGTTTCCGGACGTTCTCAAATTAGCCATAGAACCAGGATGGAGGTTGCCGATCAGAGTGGACCTCCTGACGCAGGGGCCCATTGTTCATCCTCAACCAGTGCTTCTCAACTTGACAGCGTGGAGGTTGAGCGGCAGGCCTTAGCCAGTAAGGGGTACCCAGACAAGATAGTTACTACCCTTTTGGCTTCCAGGGTTCCACCACTAGGGTGTATAACGCCACCTGGAAGAAATTCAAATCCTGGTGTGCTGTCAAAGGCGTATCTCCATTTAAATTGAGAGTTAAAACCGTTTTAGAGTTCCTTCAGGATGGTTTTGATATGGGACTCTGTGCCAGCACCTTGCGGCAGCATGTGGCTGCTTTGAGGAGCACCCTGGGAGATTCTTCGGCTAGGACCATCCTTTCACACCCACATATCATCCGGTTCCTCAAGGGAGTGAAGCAATTGTATCCTCCACAGATACACTACTTCCCTTCTTGGAATCTACCCCTTGTTTTGCAAGCCATGCAAAAGGCTCCTTTTGAGCCTCTTCACAGTAAAGAGCTAAAGCTTCTTACCTAGAAGACAATTTTTCTAGTTTCTGTGATTTCGGCCAGGAGAGTGTCTGAAATTGGGGCACTCTCTGTAAATTCCTATTTGTGCATCTTCCACAAAGACAAAGTTGTGCTAAGGTTGGACCCTACCTTTGTTCCGAAGGTCAATTCCTGGTATCATCGGGCACAGGAGTTGGTCATTCCTTCCTTTTGTTCAGAACCAAAATCTCCAAAGGAAGTGGGGTGGCACAAGGTAGATGCCAGGAGAGCAGTCAGCTATTATATAGATTGTACCAGAGCTTTCCGAAAGACTGACCATCTTTTTGTGCTTTTTCAGGGTCCGGCAATGGGCAACCAGCCCTCGAGGAGCACTCTGGCTAATTGGCTCAAGGGAGCTATAGCTTTAACCTATTTGTCCGTTGGAAGGGATCCTCCTGTCGGGATCACTGCTCATTCTATTCTGCTCATACGCGTCGGCCGCGTATGAAGGGGTGACGTCTCTGGATGCTATCTGTAAGGCAGCTACCTGGGCGTCACCGAACACCTTCATCAAACACTACAAGATAGACAAAGTGGCTTCAGTGGATGCAGCGTTTGGCAGGATGGTATTGCAAGGGGCGGCATCAACTTAGGCCCTCAGGGTCAGCCCCCCCTTCCTCTGGTCGGATATGGCTTTGCTATATCCCACAAGTCAAGAACACCCTCCTTCCTGAATCCAGGGAAAAGAAAGTTTCTTACCGCAGACTTCTTTTCTGGAATGAAGGAAGGAGGGTGTTCTACCCGCCTCTTACTGACCCTTGGGTCCTGGCGTTGATGTTTCTGATTGGTTGGCCGTTTTTTCAGCTTTGCCTTGTTGTTGGGTATTGTTGAGGGGCCAGGTTTCTTTTCAACTGTCCTCTGTTACTTTTACCTGTCACTATTTGAATTATGTTGGCAGGATCTGTTCTTCCTCTTCGGCTGACAGTTCCTGCTTTCATCAGTACTGCGATTTGGCTCTTCTTCGGTACTGCGACTTGGCTCAGCTTGGAGACAAGGATCATGGTGCCGCCCCCAGGGAGGAGATTGGACTTCTCCCTGGGGTTTCTTCGGTACTGCGGGGTTTCTTCGGTACTGCGACTTGGCTTGGCTTGGAGACAAGGATCATGGTGCCGCCCCCAGGGAGGAGATTGGACTTCGTCCAGCCTCCTGAACGACAGGGGGCGACAACCCACGAGTCAAGAACACCCTCCTTCCTTCATCCCAGAAAAGGTGTCTACGGTAAGAAACTTTCTTTTTTTTGCATTTTAGATTGTGACCGCTTTTGGGGCAGGGACCCATTAGTTATTAATTAGCTATTATTATTTTTCCATTTTCTTTGTAAACCGCTTTGTGAACTTGTTAGTTGAAAAGCGGTATATAAATACTGTAGATAGATAGATTATGTATGACCATTCAGAAGTACTGGTAAGTCCCATCACAGTTAATGGAGCTTACTTACAGGAAAGTGTAGACAGGATTGCAGCCTTAAGTAGTGGCTTAGAAGCAAATCTCAGCCTGCAGAGGGGACACCACAGACTCTGGTCCTAAACTGTAGATCAGTGTTTCTCAACCATTGGTATGAGCACCACCTGTGGAACTTGTGGTGTGTCTGCTGGTACTTAGGCACCTGGATGCAAGTGTCATATGTTCTCCCTGAGGCAGTTGGTGGACTGCTGTGTGATTCAGGAAGCTGGACTAGATGGGTCATTAGTGTGATCCAATGGAAGCTTTTCTTATGCTTTTAAGTTCTTATTTGTGGCACAAATTCCCCCTGAGAGCATAATAAAGTGTAATGCATAGGAATAAATTACACTGAACTCAGGGGCTTAATACTGATTGATGCGGTCACAAGTGATACAATTTTTTTGGTAACCTAAGGGTTAAGGTGACGTGCCCTCCCCCATCCCGCCCCCCAGACCCAGCCTGGCCCCGCCCACTTCCGAAGAACCGGTTGTTAGGGCAGGCTGGGCTGACCACTGTATACAGAGCAGGCCTGGTGACAAAACTTACCTCCTCCCCCGTTTAGTGGCAGCCAGGGATGGGGACGGGCATTTGGAAATAATAAAAGGAAGGGGAAAGGCAAGAAGAGGAGGAAGGTGAGGACTAAAGGAAGGAGAGAGGGAGAGAGAAAGGAAAAAGGAGGGAAAGAACAAGAGGAGAGAAGGAGAGGTGAAAGGGAAGAAAGAAAGCTGGTTGTGTGTTAATGTTAATGTTGAGAGGCTAATGCTTGGTGACATTAGACTTACCTGTTCTACTTACCTAGAATCATAGAGTTGGAAGGGACCTAGTAGGTCATCTAGTCCAAACCCCTGCCTGCAGCAGGAAATCCTCCTATAGCATTCCCGACAGGTGCTCATCGAGACTCTGCTTGAAGATCCCCAGTGAGGGAGGGTCCACCACCTCCCTTGGCACTCTGTTCCACTGCTGAACCGCCCTCACCGTCAGGAATTTTTTTCCTGTTCTGTTAAAAGAGAAACCTTAAAAGAAGCAACTGTTTTGTAACTAGTTTAATTAAGAGTCGAGCCTCCATGGACCATGGAAATCAATAAAGAAACTATGATTAATATTCCAATGTCCTCTCCGTGGCCTTACTTGAATGAAGCCCTCTCCCTGGGGCTTTTCCCTCCCCCCCCCCCCCCCGCAGACGCCTCTCTATCTCCACTTGTTCCCCCAGTTAACCCGCATGACACTTACCATCGAACTAATCAACAGGTTAATGACTACTAACTGACTTAATTGGTTGATGGACCAACAGACTGGCAGATAACAAAATGGTAGACCACCTAACTGATTAATAAAACAGAAACTGTTGAATAGTGAAGAGCATCTTGTCACCCTACTCTTGGTACTACTTTCTCCTATCTAAATATTTCTTCTAATGTCCATTTCTTTGGTCAATTAACCCCTCCCTTCATCAGAAACTGCAAACGGTGTGTGACAAAATGAATACAGATATCCTTGTCAGTGTAAAGATAAGATTTATTATTACACAAATGCTGCCTTGTAATTCCCCTTGTCCAGAGCACTCTTCCTTCTTCCAAAACTCCAGTTAAGCAGTGATAATTCCCAGCAACTCCAGAGTCTTTTGGGTATAGTCCTTCTCTTCCCAGTCAAATACTGATACCTTAGAATACTTGATCCCTTCCAACTCCATGATTCTATTAATAGCCTTCTCTAAACATAGCTCAATAACTCCAGGATCCCACTTTGGGGCTTTAATAGTTCCGGCATCATCTCATGTTTACATGTTTTATTTGTTTGTATCCTAATGATCAAAAACTTTGAGTACGTTGTACATGTCCTAATGCTGCACACCGGTAGGGTGGAACGTACCTAATAACAGTATGGATTTGGGTGAATGCATGAAATGTCTTGTTTATTATGGGGACCAGTAAAAAAATAAAACTTTATATATTAATGGTTATCACTTGTGATCTGCAGGGAATCTATTCTTGGGCCTTCTCTGGATATCTAATTGTGGATTATAAAATCCATAGGTGTGGGCAATCAAAGAACCTCCAGATGTGATCAGAAGCCCTTCCCAAATTTGAACAGATGCTGTGGCATCATGTTATGTATCACTGGAAAGGTAATTTAATACAGAATGCAATGAAACAAACTGCAGTGGAATATCTATAATACCATGGTACCTTGCTTAACAAGCACCTCGCTTAACAAGCATTTCACACAACAAGCAAAAATTTCCAAGAAATCTTGCTTCACATAACAAGTTCCGCTTCACTTAACAAGCAAGTGCTCTATGGGCATGCATGCCATGCAGCCCTGACGCTCTGCATGGAGGCTCTTTAAAAGGGCTGCCAGCAAGCGTTGCTGCCTCTAACTGTCCCCAACTTGGGGGCAGTTGGCTGGGGGTGCCAGAGGCAGCTGCCCCTAACTGCCGCCACTGGCCCCCACAGATCACCATGAACCTCCAGCAGCCCAGGTAAGCCTCCCAGGAAAGTGTCTTTGATTGCAATCTCCTAACTATGTCTACTCAGAAGTAAGCCCCATTGTGTTAAATAGGACTTACTCCCAGGAAAGTGTCTTTGATTGCAAACTCCTAACCACTCTCTTTCGGCGCTGCTGGACTCCCATATTTCCAGTGGAGACCTAGATTATTTTTATTTTCTGCTCTCTCTTCCTAATTATAAAAGAGTCTTCCTATCTTTTCGTTCTCCAATGCTACCTAGGAAGACTTTTCACGCAGCTCAGCAGTTGAGATTATTTGGTCTTCTTCCCTTTCGAGTGTTCAGAGACTTTTCTATCAGAACTTTGCTTAAGAAAAAGCCTGTCTCAACATCAACAGCACAGGATTTAAGGACTTATGACTTGCTTCCTAAATGCAGTCCGCAGGAGGGTGATCGAAACCCTCAACTAGATGACTTGCTAGCCCTGAAGAATAAATTATCTGATCTGCTGGCACAATTTAGATTTAACTCACCTGGGATTACACCTCCTCCTCTTTTAGTTTCTGAGAAATTATTAGACATTGATGCTTTCCTACAGCCCAATCTGCAAATCAATCCTAATGTGAATTCAACATTAACTGATTGTAATGATACTAACTTGGGGCCTAATATACCTGTTATTTCAAATTCAGAATCTCTGTCAACAGCTACCTCTGGAGCTTTCACTTTACCTAACACTCCTCGGAGGGAAAAACTAGAATTCGAACATATGAACCAAGAAATAGCTGCAATAGAGACTGAGGACTTACTTATTGACATCTCAAACCTTGACACCACCGTTCTGGAGGGAGGAAAGGATAGCTCCCCAGGGAAAGATAGAAATGACCTTAATGACCCCCTTAGGGAAGCCCAAGGTCCCACTTCAACTATTCCAGTCACAGGCCCTCATCCATGCACATCTTCATGTAAGGCAGTGGCCTCCTTGCCTCAAACCACCCTCTCGGGTCCCTGGACTTCTTTGATGAATAGTGAAGCTCTGGATCTTTGCCCAGGAGCAATCTTACTTAACGATCCACACTTTGACAGATTTACCAACTTTCTTCTGTCAGACACCACCGAGACTGCACTAGCAGATAACTTATGACATAACGAAGACCAGCACAATAAGGATCTTACCATCATTACTAGGAATGTGAATGGCTGGGCCAGTCTCACCTGGGACCCTCAGTTACAAGACTTCCTTTCCTCCAAAGACATTCTCTTATTACAGGAAACTTGGACGCCTTATAGCCCAACCTATAGTGGTTTCAAGACATATAGTTTAGAGGCAATACCAGGGGCTGGCCATGGAAGATACAAAGGTGGGGTTGGCGGTACTAATCTCAACTGCCCTTCGAGTAACTATAAGTTTGCTTCCTTCTTTTGATCAGCATGCACTTTCAGTCTTAATTCACTTTCCTCGATTCAACCTATTGATAGTCAACATATATGTGCCTCCATTGAGGAAAAGAGCTCAGATTACTAAAATATGGTCGGAATTGGAAGTTTATGTGTACCACCTCATGCAAGAACACTCTCATGCATGCCAAATCCTAGGGGGGGGGACGCTAATGCTAGGATGGCTATGGATAACCAGGGTTTATCCCATCAACATAAGACTCATCCACCAATAGGGGAAACAGATACCTCTTTTTCTTTGTGTAATTCTAGGGATCAAAAATCTAATCTCGCACGACTTCTAAATCAAATGGCCTTCAAGCTGGATCTACATGTCCTCAATGGAGCCTTTGGGAAAGATCAGCCAGCTGCCTTTACATACATCTCAGGATGAGTCATATTGACTATTTTCTGGTATTGACAAATGTAACCCATCTATTAAAGGACCTAGAAGTTGTTCCAAAGTTTTTTTAGTGATCATCTCCCTGTGTTACTGTCATTGAAGAATTTAGATTCACATATAAGAAGTGCTAGCTTTTATAGATCTGATCCATCCCCACAAGTAGATGTGTATTGCCGCGCCAGATGCAGATTTTTGAGCCTATCTAGCCTCTGCTGCTTTGCGGGGCATTGTAGATGTATTCCGCTCTAGACAAGCTCTTTGTCTAACAGACCCTTATTCTGACCTAATGCATGAGCTGAAAAAGATTTTGGAGCACAAACCACTAGCTACGCATGACCATCAATATCCAAGATCAAAAGACTGGTTCGATAAGGACTGTATTCTAGCAAAAAGAGCCTTACACCTGGCATATAAAAGATTTCAAATCAGTCCTGACCCTGGGTCTGCCCACAAACTTTGGAATAGGAAAAAAGAATAGAAGCGTCTACTTGCCCAAAAGAAAAGAGCTACTTTAATGGCTAGCTGGGGAAGGTTGATACAAGCTGCTAAGCTTAAGGATACTTCCCTATTTTGGCGCCTCATTCATTCATCCTCTAAAGGTGGGCTCCCTATTCCGGATTGTCATATTAATTCTCAACGTTGGGAAGAATTCTTTAAGACATTATATAAATCTGTAGACGATATTAATGTAGCACTGACTATTGACCTGTCAACAACTCCACCCTGGGCTCCTGTAACAGAACTAGAACTATATAATCTTGGTGATCAGCTGAAATGTGGTAAAGCTCCTGGAAAAGATCTAATACCCTCAGAGACTATCAAGTCTAATTTAAAATGGTGGGCTCCTATTCTTGCATCCTTGTTTACTTACATTGACCAGATTGGCCATATCCCAGAGGACTGGAACACTGCTATAATAGTGCCGATTTACAAAAAAGGCCCTAAAGATGATATTTGTTTATATTGATACAACACACACGGAACTTCTCCAGAGAGATGACACCAGTGGGGACCCCAGCAACGATGTCTCTTCGTGTAGACACGTGACAGTCAGGAGAAAAAAGGGCAGGAGCAGTCGAGAACCACTGGAGCTATACAACCGTTTCCAGAGTCTCTCAGATTCCACCATGCTGGCAGAAGTTCCTCTTGCTAGCACACCTACACCGGATCCTGGCATTGCCCATACTGGCATGCCTACAGATCCCCCTCATAGACAGCAGCCACAACCAGTTAGTGTGGGGGAAGCTAGACACAGAAGGAGAACACGGAGGAGGGTGGTGGTGATTGGAGATTCTCTCCTGAGGGGCATGGAAGCTGTCTGCCTACCAGACCCGTTTTCCCGTGAGGTGTGCTGCCTCCCTGGTGCTAGGATACGGGATATCACGGAGAGGCTACCGAGGATGATCACACCTGCTGATCATCACCCGTTCTTACTCATCCACATAGGAACAAACAATACAGCTCGGGAAACTTTCCAAAAGATAGTTGGGGATTATGAAGCTCTGGGGAGGAAGATTAAGGAACTGGGGGATACCCAGGTGGTATTCTCATCCATCATCCCAGTAATTGACAAAGGTCCTCAGAGAGATAGCAAGATTTTTCAGGTCAATAGCTGGCTTAGAAAATGGTGTCATCGGGAAGGATTTGGATTCTGGGATCACAGGATGAACTTCCTTGAGGAAGGACTCCTAGCAAAGGATGGACTACATCTTACGGGTTGGGGGAAGAGTGTCTTCAGACGGGAGATGCCAACCTTATCAGGAGGGCTTTAAACTAAATAAGAAGGGGGTGGGTTACATCCAAAGGGAACCTAGGAATAAGGAAAATGCTCTGGATGGAAATTGCCAGGGCACAGCTGTAACTCAAAAATCTTTAGAGGGGCCTGGCCTTACAAAAAAGGAGGGAAATGCATGGAGTTGCAACCTCCAGGGCTTAAGTTGCATTTACAGAAATGCACAGAGCCTGGGAAATAAACAAGATGAGCTGGAGCTTTTAGCAAGTGAAGGGAAATTTGATTTGATAGGAATAACTGAAACTTGGTGGGACTCCCATGACTGGAACACACAATTGGAAGGCTATCAGCTGTTCCGGAGGAACAGAAGTGGCAAAAGGGGAGGTGGAGTAGCATTATATGTCAAGAACATATATACTTGCTCTGAAATCCAGGAGAGTGGTCCGGATATCCCTGTAGAGTGTGTTTGGGTAAAAGTAAGGGGGGAAAATAAAAAACAAAACATTGTGGTGGGCGTCTACTATAGACCGCCAGGTCAAGGAGAAGGAGTAGACGATGTCTTCTTGGAGCAACTGGCAGGCATTGCAAGGAAATATGAGGTAGTAGTAATGGGGGACTTTAACTACCCAGACATTTGCTGGGAGACAAACTCAGCCAAACATGGAAGCTCCAGTAGATTCCTGATGGGCCTGGAAGATAACTTCATGGTCCAGAAAGTGGAGGAAACGACAAGGGGAGGGGCCATCCTTGACCTGATCTTAACAAATCGTGAAGAACTGGTTGATCAGGTCAACATAGTGGGAACTTTAAGGGAAAGCGATCATGAGCTGCTGGAATTTAGAATAATGTGGGAAATAAAAAGAGTGCAGAGTGAAACTTATATGTTGGATTTCAGGAAAGCTGATTTCAACAGGCTTAGAGGAGTCATAGGTGGGATCCCATAGGTTGATGATCTAATGGGGAAAGGGGCCCAAGATGGGTGGGAGCTCCTTAAGAGGCAGCTTCTACAAGCACAGTCAGAAACAATTCCAATAAAAAAGAAAGGGGGGAAAATGCTGAAAAAACAGGTTGGCTCCACAGGCAACTTGGGGATCAGCTGAAGTTAAAGAAAGAGAAGTATAGGGAGTGGAAGACTGGAAAGATCACCAGAGAGGAGTACAGGCAGGTAGCCCGGTCATGTAGGGAGGGGGTCAGGGACGCTAAAGCTCAGTATGAGCTGAGGCTGGCCAGGGGAGTCAAAGATAACAAAAAGAGCTTCTTTAGATATGCCCAGAGGAACAGGAGGAGAGACGAGGGGGTGGGGCTGCTCTTGGACAAGGATGGACAACAGGTGTCTGGAAACCAGCAGAAGGCGGAGCTGCTCAACTCCTACTTTGCATCCGTCTATTCACAGAAGGAGGGCTGTGCAAATGGGGGTGCGGGATCATTGACTGATTCAATGATCAGTAGCCCGGTCATGTAGGTAGCCCTACATGTCAGGTAGCCCTACCGGTCAGGTAGCCCGGTCATGTAGGGAGGGGGTCAGGGACGCTAAAGCTCAGTATGAGCTGAGGCTGGCCAGGGGAGTCAAAGATAACAAAAAGAGCTTCTTTAGATATGCCCAGAGGAACAGGAGGAGAGACGAGGGGGTGGGGCTGCTCTTGGACAAGGATGGACAACAGGTGTCTGGAAACCAGCAGAAGGCGGAGCTGCTCAACTCCTACTTTGCATCCGTCTATTCACAGAAGGAGGGCTGTGCAAATGGGGGTGCGGGATCATTGACTGATTCGGGGATGTGTTTACATCCCCAAAGAGGTAATGAAAACATGGATGGTGCAGAACAGCAGATTAAGATTGACAGAGAACTGGTTCGAAACCACTTAACTGGCCTAAATGAATTCAAGTCATTTGGACCGGATGAGCTGCATCCTAGAGTTCTGAAGGAACTGGCAGATGTCCTTGCAGAGCCTTTGTCGATCATCTTTGAGAAATCCTTGAGGAGTGGAGAAGTGCCACTGGACTGGAAGAGGGCAAATGTAGTCCCAATTTTTAAGAAGGGGAAAAAAGAAGACCCGGGAAATTATAGACCAGTCAGTTTGACTTCAATCCCGGGCAAGATATTAGAGCAAATCATAAAACACACAATTTGTGCACATCTAGACAAGTACTCCGTGATCAAAACAACCCAGCATGGATTCACCAAGAATAAATCTTGCCAGACAAATCTGATCTCCTTTTTTGATCGGGTTACGAGCTTACTGGACAGTGGCAATGCTGTGGATGTCATTTATCTTGACTTCAGCAAAGCATTTGACAAAGTCCCACATGACATTTTAATTAGGAAGTTGGAAAAATATGGGCTAGACAGGGCAATTGCTAGGTGGATCTGCAACTGGCTCGATGGCCGCACTCAAAGGGTTTTAGTAAATGGTTCTGTGTCAACCTGGAGGTCCGTTTCTAGTGGGGTACCCCAAGGCTCTGTCTTGGGACTGGTTCTCTTTAACATTTTCATCAATGACTTGGAGGAAGGGATACGGGGGAGCCTGATCAAATTTGCAGATGACACCAAACTGGGAGGAGTAGCAAACACATCAGAAGATAGGAGAAACCTCCAGGAGGATCTGGATAAACTGGAATCCTGGGCTGTAACAAACAGAATGAATTTCAACAGGGAGAAGTGCAAGGTTCTGCACTTAGGCAATAAAAACCAAAAACATAGGTATAAAATGGGGGATACTTGGCTTGGCAGCACAACATGTGAGCGGGATCTTAGAGTCGCCGTGGATAACAAGCTGAACATGAGTCAGCAGTGTGATGTGTCTGCAAAGAAGGCAAATTCCATTTTAGGTTACATTAAGAGGACTGTAGCTTCCAAGTCACGAGAAGTTATAGTTCCTCTTTATTCTGCATTGGTGAGACCTCACCTTGAGTACTGTGTTCAGTTCTGGGCACCTCACTTTAAGAAGGATGCAGCCAAACTGGAGCAAGTCCAGAGGAGAGCGACAAGAATGATCAGTGAGATGGAAGGGAAGCCCTACGAGGAAAGCTTGGGGGAACTTGGGATGTTCAGCCTGGAGAAGAGGAGGCTGAGGGGAGACATGATTGCCCTCTTCAGATACCTGAAGGGCTGTCATAGGGAGGAAGGGGCCAATTTGTTCATAGCTGCTTCTGAAAGCAGAACTAGAACCAATGGGTACAAACTGCAAGAGAGGAGATTCCGGCTGGAAATCCGGAAAAAATTCCTGACTGTGAGGGCGGTTCGGCAGTGGAACAGATTGCCAAGGGAGGTGGTGGACTCTCCCTCACTCGATGAGCTCGATGAGCACCTGTTGAAGATGCTCTAGGGGGAATTCCTGCTGCAGGCAGGGGGTTGGACTAGATGACCTACTAGGTCCCTTCCAACTCTATGATTCTATGATTCTATGATATTGTTATAGGCCGATTAGCCTTTGAAGCACTATTAGCAAGATCTATGCGAGACATCTGTATGATAAACTGGAACATTGGATGGATCAGGAGCAGGTCATAGCAGATGAGCAAGCAGGCTTCCGTCATGGCCACTCAACCATTGATCAGTGCCTGGTCTTAAAACATCTTGTTGGGAAGTACAAGAAATTGTATGTTGCTTTTGTTGACCTCAAGGCTGCATTTGACTCTGTTCCCAGGGGCAAACTTTGGGAGAAACTAATGGCCTCAAACATCGATAAGCGTCTGCTAGCCCTTATTATGGCCCTACATAAAAATACCTCATTGCAGGTATTTTTATACCTGCATTCCACAAGGCCACCTCTCAAACATAATTTCAACTCAGAGAGGGGTCAGGCAGGGCTGCATTCTGGCACCCCTCCTGTTCAACTTCTATATTAGTTCCTTGGTGGAACGCCTGACCCAAATAGAGTTTCATCCTCCAAAAATTGCTTATAGACATCTTTCCCTGTTACTATATGCAGATGATGCAGCTTTAATTTCCAGGACTCCTGTGGGTCTGAGGAGAGCCCTACAGGCCTTGGCAACTTGCTGCAGAGACAACCAGTTAAAAATTAATTACAGCAAAACTAAGGTAGTGGCTTTTGGGGAAAGAACCAAGACCTTTGTTTGGAAAATAAATGAGCACCGGATTGAACAAGTCACTCAATTTAAACATTTGGAGGTGATATTCCAAAATTACAACTCTAGAACTGCTCATGGCTCTTACCTTGCCCTAAATGCACCAAGAAGTGCTTCAGCCATAATTCAATATATTAACAAAAGGCAGTAATTCTGTCCCAGCCGCGCTTAAGTTATTCCACTCTAAAGTTCTCGCCCAGCTATTATATGGCTCACAGCTGGGACCTTTTCCTAACATAAAAGTGCTGGAACGTGTACAATCTAAATTTCTGAGGGCAATTTTAGGTGCCCCTAGAGAAGTCTCCAACGCTAGGATGCGGCCGGAGACGGGGCAAGTCAGAGTCGAAGCAATGATTTGGACAAACATATTTTCATTTTGGCTCAGGCTGTTATTTAACTCAGAGGGCATTGTTACTCTAACTTTAAGGGATGGTATGCACCATGGCTGGCTAAAGAGCATTGAAAAGAAATTAGCTCAGTTGGGGCTCTCAATTATTGATTTGCCCCTCTTGGGCCTTGAGCAGGCAAGGACAGTTATAAAGCAATGTATACTTGATATCGAAAGACAGAATGACTTGGCAAATGTTGTAGATCCCCTTGAAAAACTAGATCTTAGACCTCAGACTATGGCATTGTATTTGTCCCACCTAGAAATATATAAGCACAGGAGGGCCTTCATGCTAGCTCGTTTCAATGCCCTATCCTCTGCTGTTGTAGAGGGGCGTTACAAAAAAATCTCTTATCATGGACAGTTTTGTCCCTGTGGTCTAGACGAGATTGAGACTTCAGAACATGCTTTATTGCATTGTACTTTTTATAAAGATCTGCGAATCTCGCTTATATACCCACTGCTGTCCAACTCGCCTGGGAGATCTAGCCAACAACTCTTATATGTGCTTTTGGCCGATGGAAACTCAGCCTCTGTGTATGCTGTTGCAAAATTCTTTGCTGCTGCCATGAGAATTAGAAACACCATTATGAATGTCACAGAATAAGCACTGTCTAATATCTGTTGCATTGCTTTTTATTACCTAAATTTGGCCTATCTTAGAATTTTAATCTATTATTTGTTGCATTGCATTTTATTACCTAAATTTGGCCCTTTTTAGAATTTTAATCGATATTTTAATCATGGTTAATGATTTTAGGGCATACTATGTCCTTTTGCACTTTTATAGTTGCTATATTTATATTCTTATTTTATACTTTTATCTTTGGATGCATTTGTAATTACTGTTTACTTTGTGCTGGTCAAAGACCATAATCTGTCTTCCACTCAGAAGTAAGCCCCATTGTGTTAAATGGAGCTTACTCCCAGGAAAGTGTCGTTAGGATTGCAGCCTAAAGCCTATGTAGACTTCATAGGATCATGCACATTGAATGCATGTTTTGAATTCAATTCCAGTGTTTTGTCATTCTTTTTACATCCAGTTAATATTTTTATATGAATATTTTAGGGGTTGTGGAATTAATCGTCTGAGTTTCCATTATTTCCTATGGAAAAATCTGCTTCACTTAAAAAGTGTTTCACTTAAAGAGCATGCCTCCGGAACAAATTAAGCTCTTTATGTGAGGCACCACTGTATATCAAAAGCTATAGCTCATCAACCAGAAAAAAGAATACACTAACTAATTGTGGAACAAAAAAGTAAGTTTTTCCTTACCGTGAACTTCTTTTCCGGGATGATAGGAAGGAGGGTGTTCTGCACCAGTGGGTAGTCGCCCCTCCTTCACTTGGAGGCTGGAATCGTACAGTTCTCCTCTCTGAGGGGCGGCCCCACTGCCCCAGTCTCGAAGAAGAGCCGAGCAGCAGCAGCCTATCCCAAGATAGCAAAGCGCCCCAGGGCTAAACAGCCAGCGAGCGTGTGCAAGCCCTGGAACAGACAATCTACTAGCAACAAAGAAAGGTTAGAGAAAGGAAACCCCCAACCTTTCCCTCCAAGGTCCAGACCATGTCTCATAATTAACTAGTCAACCAGGAACCGAGGGCCAGAGAGAGGTGGGTAGAACACCCTCCTTCCTATCATCCCGGAAAAGAAGTTCACGGTAAGGAAAAACTTACTTTTCCCTGGATTCAGGAAGGAGGGTGTTCTGCACCAGTGGGATATAGCAAAGCAGTATCCGTCCAGAGGAAGGGAGGGCTGGCCCGAAAGCCTAAAATGTAACTACCCTTTGCAATACTCTCCTGCTGAAAGCTGCATCCAAAGCAGCTGCCTTATCTATCTTGTAGTGCCTGATAAACATAGTGGGGGAAATCCATGTTGCAGCCCTGCATATGGATTTTATAGACATCACCCCTTCAAAGGCTGCCGAAGCAGCTGCACTACGAGTAGAATGGGCAGTTATGCCGGCAGGAGGGTCCCTTCCCAGGGACGAATAAGCTAATGCTATGGTCCCTTTAATCCAGTTCGCCAGCGTACTTTTAGATGGACGCTTGCCAACTGCCGAGCCCCTGAAGAAGACGAAAAGTGCATCCGTCTTACAGATGGCTCTCGTTCTGTCAATATAGTAATTGAGGGCACGTTTCGCATCAATTTTGTGCCAACCTTTTTCCCTGTCTGTCTTGGGATGGGGGCAAAAGGAAGGGACCACTACTTCCTGTGCTCTATGGAACCACGAGTTGATTTTAGGGACAAAGGTAGGATCTAGCCTCAAGACTACCCTGTCCTCTTGAACTATACAGAGATTGGGGTTCACTGAGAGAGCACCCAATTCCGAGACACGTCGAGCAGACGTGATGGCAATCAAAAATAGTATTTTAAAAGTGAGGAACTTTAGGTCAACACTGTGAAGTGGTTCGAAAGGAGGCTTTTCCAATGCCTTTAGCACCAGGGGGAGATCCCAGGAGGGGAAATGATGCACCTGTGGAGGACAAAGGTGCTTTGCCCCTTTCAAGAATTTAGCTATGTGAGGGTGATTCAATGTTTTCCCTCCCGATGACGACCCCAGGGTGCTTCTCAAAGCCGCCACTTGCCTGCGGAGGGTACTGACTAATAGTCCTTTATCCAGTCCTTCCTGGAGGAAACCCAGAAGGACCTTAAGTTTGACTTTAAAGGGGGAAAAACCCTGATTTCCGCACCAGGCGCTGAATTTACGCCATGTGCAGTTATACACCTTTGTAGTGGACGATTTTTTGGCTGCCAAAAGTGTATCAAGGACCCTGTCTGAGTACCCCTTAGTTACTAGGACTTTCCGCTCAACCTCCAGGCTGTCAAGCTGAAGATCGCCGGTTGTGGGCGCACTATGGGTCCCTGTGTCAGCATGTCCACCCTGAGTGGAAGGATCCATCCCGGTTCCAAGGCCAGAGATAGGATGTCTGGGAACCAAGGACGTCTCGGCCAACGCGGGGCCACCAGGATCACTTCCGCTTCCTCCCTTCTTATTCTTCATAAAAGGAATGGAATTAATTTCAGAGGAGGAAAGGCATATAGAAGACCTTTCGGCCACTCCAATTGAAGAGCATCCACTCCCTGGGCCCCTTCATTTGGAAACGAGAAAAGAACTTCAGGAGTTGGTTGTTTTTGTTCGATGCAAACAGGTCTATGTCTGGGTTGCCCCACCTTAGTATTATCTGATGGAAAATTTGTGGATGTAGCATCCACTCTGTATCGTTGACCTGTTGCCTGCTCAACTAGTCTGCAGTTACATTCAGGGTGCTTGCCAAATGCTCCACTCTCAGCGAGCTCAGGTTGGCCTCTGCCCAAGTAAAGAGAAGATGGGCCTCCTTCATCAACAGCTTTGATCTGGTCCCCCCTGCTTGTTCACGAAGGCTTTGGCAGTCATATTGTCCGTCCGGACAAGTATGTGCGCACCCTGTAATATGTGACAGAAGTGAACCAGAGCCAGTCTGATTGCCCTGAGTTCCAATAGATTGATGCTCAATTCTGCTTCTGTCTGAGACCAGAAGCCCTGAACCATGTCGCCCCTTAGGTGAGCGCCCCATCCTGCCAGAGATGCGTCCGTTGTCAAGACCTCCCTGGTTGGTGGAGTGAAAGATGCCCCTTGAGACAGTCTGCCCGGGGAAAGCCACCAAGGAATGCTGTGTAAGAATTCCTTGGAGAGTTGAACCTGCAAGGATATCCCTTGTTCTGTCTTTCGGGCGTAGGGACGCAGAAGCCCCTGCAGGGGTTGAAGGTGAAACCGAGACCAGGTGATGATGTCTTGGCAGGACACCATCAACCCCAGTAGGGATGCTAGATTCCACAGGTCTGACAAGGTATGGTGTTGTATGCTCAGGAGAGCTTCCATCACCCGATCTTGTCTCTCCTGCGAGAGCGAGACTGAACCTGATTGGGTGTCTAAAATCAGTCCCAGGTGTTGCAGACACACTGTGTAGGGGTCAGGGTACTCTTTGAGAGGTTGACCACGAATCCCAAGTTTGCAAGTCCCCGCAAGGTGGTCGCCAAGTCCTCCTCCGCTTTTTCCCTGGAAGGTGATCTTATCAGGATATTGTCCAGGTAGGGGTGCAAGGCAATCCCCTTGCACCTTAGATGTGCCACCAGAGCCACCAACAATTTGGTGAACACTCTGGGTGCCGCCGTGAGTCCGAATGGCAGGGTCCTGTATTGGTACTGACGCTTCCCGTAGGAGAACCTCAGGTACCTCCTGTGTTTTTCCCGGATGGGGACATGGAGATAAGCCTCTGTGAGGTCCACTGAAGTCATGAAGTCTCCCTGTTGAAGGGACGCAACAATGGACCTCCATGTCTCCATCCTGAACTTCCTCTTTTTGAGGAAGCTATTTAGCCACTTCAAATCCAGAATGGCTCTCCAATCGCCATTCTTCTTGGGCACTAGGAAAAACACAGAGTAAACCCCCCTGCCCCTCTGACTCACAGGGACCGGCTTTATGGCGCCGATCGACAGGAGGTGGGCTATGGCTTCCAGCTTGAGGTGATGCTTGACAGGGTCCCGAGAGATCAGAATTTGCCAAAACCGATCCCTGGGGAGCCTGAGGAACTCCAAGGAGTATCCTCTGCCAACTGTTTGCAAGACCCAGGAGTCGGTTGTGACAGACTTCCAGGCCTCTGCAAAGTTGAGGAGACGAGCCCCCACAGGGATCGTCTCCTCTGTGGTATTCATGTCAGGCTGACTGGGAATCCTTGGCGGACTTCCTGGATGTAGTGGGCGTCTGGGGGGCGCGTTTCTTAAACTGCGCCTTACTTTTATCCCATTTTGGGTTACCAAAAAGTGGGTTGGTAACCTTTCGCCCTGTAATTCTGACCTGACTGACGAAAGGAGTGAGACCTTTTGGCCTGCTCCTTCTTGGTGGTGGGGAGTACTTTTTGTTTATCCTTGTTCTCGATAAGGAGTGGTTCCAGGGCCTCGCCGAAGAGTTTCTCACCTTTGAACGGTATGTTGAGAATTCTCGAAGTGGACCCAGTATCTCCTTCCCACTGGCGTAACCAGATGTGCCTTCTGGCTAAGACTCCCATAGCCATCGACCTCGTGGACAGCTGCAGCGAGTCATACGCACAATCTGCCGCTGCCGCGGAAGCCATCGCTATCTTTTTCAAGGTGCAACGGGCTTTCCGAGACAATGACTTGTCCTGTTGAGCCAGCTCTTCTGCCCAAATATACGCTGCCCTAGAAAATATCGAGTTAGTGACAGCAACTGTGAAGGATTGAGCGTCAAATTTGAACCCCCTTTTTAATGCGTTCTCTACCCTTTTGTCACAGGGGTCCTTCGGACCGGACTCACCCTCCGAAGGCAGGGTGGTAGATGCTGACACGGCAACCACTGGAGCATCCACCGTGGGGACCTTCAGCTTGGCCATAATTGGCTCTGGTAGGGTGTATAGTTTGTCCATGAGCCTACCATGCTGTTTAGAGTGGGTGAAATGACTCCATTCCGAGTCGAACACCCTTCCCAAGGCTTCAGGGAATGGGACCACCTGTGGCTTGGCTGGACCCTGAGGGTAGGTCTTGGCCCTGTGAGCGGGAGTATTAGGTTTGGCTGGATCAGCAGGCATAGTGAGATCCATTGCGGTGGCGGATTTGGAAAGCACCCTGGTATAGATATCTGGGGGACAGAGTCTATCCACCTTAGGGGGGGCAGAGATGTCATGCTCGTTGCCACCTGACTTCCCCTTCTTCCCTGTCAGAATGCGAGGGAGAAGACAGGGAGTCCTCCTGAGACTGAACTTCAGACATGTTATAGAAGCCTTTTTGTTTCTTAGGCCTGACATCCATGTCCTCAGACTCAGAGTCTGAAGCCACGTAACTGTGTTTGGTTTTAGTGGTGGCTTTCTTAAATTGAGGTGCATGCATGGGCAAGAGTTCTTCAATTTGTTCCTGTAGGATGCCCTTGACCACATCTCTCAATTACTGAGAGAGTGAAGGAGATAAGTTTAATGGGCAATACTGATCTCTAACAGGGTCCTGGACGACCACCCCCTGCTCCAAGGACTCATCTCCAGAGGCCATGCTTCACACTATACTCAAGATGGCGCCACGTGCCAAAAATGTGCACCTCAAAATGGCCACTGGCCAGCAACTCACTGTGAAACCAAGCGGTTCCCGCCAAGCCGCCTGTGGCCGATCCGGAGCCCTCCCGCAGTGCCACCGACCTGGGGACGCTAGCCTGGGTGGTCTCCTGAAGCGGGCCAGCAATGCGCTGTGCGTGTTGCCCGCTGCAGACTCCTGGTTGCCAATCAAGCGCCGCTCGCGCTCCGTGATGCCCGCTCCTCCCTGACGCTCCGTTCCTGGCTGCGAGGCTGAGCAACCTCGCTAGGGCGAGGAGAGGCTGTACCAGCTATAGCAGCTAGCTCCCTTAGTGCCCCGAACGGCCACTAGCCAGGACCAAGGAGGGAAGAGGAGAGAGAGAGAGAGTAAGAAAGAGTAAGAGAGGAGAAAGAAGAGAATAAGAAAAAAGATAGGGAGAAGGAGAGCTCCCAATCTGAGACCTGCCTGTCTGCGAGGCTGGACGAAACTGGGGCAGTGGGGCCGCCCCTCAGGAAGGAGAACTGTACAAGTCCAGCCTCCAAGTGAAGGAGGGGCGACAACCCACTGGTGCAGAACACCCTCCTTCCTGAATCCAGGGAAAGTGGATTTTCTTAACTCAAAACTGACCTTTGAGACTTTACTGCGAGAGCAAATTAAATTTGATTTTGTTTTTGTGAGGTTACAAAATCTTCTTGGACCCACCGATAGCAGATATTTTATGCAACAATCTAAGGGGAAGTAGAATAATAGAATCATGGAATCATAGAGTTGGAAGGGACCTAGTAGGTCATCTAGTCCAACCCCCTGCCTGCAGCAGGAAATCCCCCCAAAAGGTGCTTGTCGAGCCTCTGCTTGAAGATCCCCAGTGAGGGAGAGTCCACCACCTCCCTTGGCAATCTGTTCCACTGCCGAACCGCCCGAACCGTCAGGAATTTTTACCGGATATCCAACCGGAATCTCCTCTCTTGCAGTTTCTACCCGTTGGTTCTAGTTCTGCTTTCAGAAGCATCTATGAACAAATGAGCCCCTTCCTCCCTATGACAGCCCTTCAGGTATCTGAAGAGGGCAACCATGTCTCCTCTCAGCCTCCTCTTCACCAAGCTGAACATCCCAAGTTCCCCCAACCTTTCCTCATAGGGTTTCCCTTCCATCCCACTGATCATTCTTGTTGCTCTCCTGTGGACGTGTTCCAGCTTGGCTGCATCTTTCTTAAAGTGAGGTGCCCAGAACTGAACACAGTACTCAAGGTGAGTTCTGACCAATGCTGAATAAAGAGAAACTAGAACTTCTCGCAACTTGGAAGCTACAGACCTCTTAATGCAGCCTAAAATGGCATTTGCCTTCTTTGCAGACACATCACACTGCAGACTCATGTTCAGCTTGTGATCCACGGCGACTCCAAGATCCCACTCACATGTTGTGCTGCCAAGCCAAGTATCCCCCTTTTTATATGTGTATTTCAGGTTTTTATTTCCTAAGTGCAGAACCTTGCACTTCTCCCTATTGAAATTCATTCTATTCGTTACAGCCCAGAATTCTAGTTTATCCAGATCCTCCTGGAGGTTTCTCCTGTCTTCTGTTGTGTTTGCTACTCCTAGCTTGGTGTCATCCGCAAATTTGATCAGGCTCCCCTGTATTCCTTCCTCTAAGACATTAATGAAAATGTTAAAGAAAACCGGTCCCAAAACAGGGCCTTGGGGTACCCTACTTGAAACCGACCTCCAGGTTGACACAGAACCATTTACTAAAACCCTTTGGGTGCGGTCGTCAAGCCAGTTGCGGATCCACCTAACGATTGCCCCGTCTAGCCCATATTTTTCCAACTTCCCAATTAAAATGTCATGTGGGACCTTGTCAAACGCTTTGCTGAAGTCAAGATAAATGACATCCACTGCATTGCCACTGTCCAGTAAGCTCGTAACCCGATCAAAAAAGCAGATCAGATTTGTCTGACAAGATTTATTCTTGGTAAATCCATGCTGGGTTGTTTTGATCACTGAATACTTGTCTAGATGTGCACAAATTGTGTGTTTTATGATTTGTTCTAATATCTTGCACGGGACTGAAGTCAAACTGACTGATCTATAATTTCCCGGGTCTTCTTTTTTCCCCGTCTTAAAGATTGGGACCACATTTGCCCTCTTCCAGTCCAATGGCACTTCTCCTCTACGCAAGGATTTCTCAAAGATGATTGACAGAGGCTCTGCAAGGACATCTGCCAGTTCCTTCAGAACTCGAGGATGCAGCTCATCTGGTCCAAATGACTTGAATTCATTTAGGCCACTTAAGTGGTTTCGAACCAGTTCTCTGTCAATCTTAATCTGCTCTTCTGCACCATCCATGTTTTCATTACCTCTTAGGGGATGCAAGCACATCCCCGGATCAGCCAATGATCCCACACCCCAATTTACACAGCCCTCTTTCCGAGAATAGACGGACGCAAAGTAGGAGTTGAGCAGCTCTGCCTTCTTCTGGTTTCCAGACACCTGCTGAACAGCCCCACCCCCTCATCTCTCCTCCTGTTCCTTTGGGCATACCTAAAGAAACTCTTTTTGTTATCCTTGACTCCCCTGGCCAACCTCAGCTCATACTGAGCTTTAGCATTCCTGACCCCTCCCTACAGGACCGGGCTATCTGCCTGTACTCCTCCCTGGTGATCTTTCCAGTCTTCCACTCCCTATACTTCTCTTTCTTTAACTTCAGCTGATCCCCAAGTTGCTTGTGGAGCCAACCTGTTTTTTTCAGGTTTTTCCCCCCTTTCTTTTTCATGGGAATTGTTTCTGACTGTGCTTGTAGAAGCTGCTTCTTAAGGGGCTCCCACCCATCTTGGGCCCCTTTCCCCATTAGATCATCTCCCCATGGGATTCCACCTATGACTCCTCTAAGCCTGTTGAAATCAGCTTTCCTGAAATCCAATGTATAAGTTTCACTCTGCACTCTTTTTATTTCCCACATTATTCTAAATTCCAGCAGCTCATGATCACTTTCCCCTAAAGTTCCTGCCACGTTGACCTGGTCTATTAGTTCATCACAATTAGTTAAGATCAGGTCAAGGATGGCCCCTGCCCTTGTTGCTTCCTCCACCTTTTGGACCATGAAGTTATCTTCCAGGCCCATCAGGAATCTTCTGGAGCTTCCATGTTTGGCTGAGTTTGTCTCCCAGCAAATGTCTGGATAATTAAACTCCCCCATTACTACTACCTCATATTTCCTTGCAATGCCTGCCAGTTGCTCCAAGAAGACATCGTCTACTCCTTCTCCTTGGCCTAGCGATCTATAGTAGACGCCCACCCCAATGTTTTGTTTCTTGTTTTTCCCCCTAACCTTTACCCAAACGCACTCCACAGGGATATCCGGACCAGTTTCCTGGATTTCAGAGCATGTATATATGTTCATGACATACAATGCTACTCCACCTCCCCTTTTGCCACTTCTGTTCCTCCGGGACAGCTGATAGCCTTCCAATTGTGCGTTCCAGTCATGGGAGTCATCCCACCAAGTTTCAGTTATTCCTATCAAATCAAATTTCCCTTCACTTGCTAAAAGTTCCAGCTCATCTTGTTTATTTCCCAGGCTCTGTGCATTTGTGTAAATGCAACTTAAGTCCTGAAGGTTGCAACTCAATGCATTTCCCTCCTTTTTTGTAAGGCCAGGCCCCTCTAAAGATTTTTGAGTTACAGCTGTGCCCTGGAAATTTCCATCCAGAGCATTTTCCTTATTGCTAGGTTCCCTTTGGATGTAACCTCACCCCCTTCTTATTTAGTTTAAAGCCCTCCTGATAAGGTTGGCCATCTCCCGTCTGAAAACACTCTTCCCCCAACCTGTAAGATGTAGTCCATCCTTTGCTAGGAGTCCTTCCTCAAGGAAGTTCATCCTGTGATCCCAGAATCCAAATCCTTCTTGATGACACCATTTTCAAAGCCAGCTATTGACCTGAAAAATCTTGCTGTCTCTCTGAGGACCTTTGCCAATTACTGGGAGGATGGATGAGAATACCACCTGGGTATCCCCCAGGTCCGTAATCTTCCTCCCCAGAGCTTCATAATCCCCAACTATCTTTTGGAAAGTTTCCTGAGCAGTATCGTTTGTTCCTACGTGGATGAGTAAGAACGGGTGACGATCAGCAGGTGTGATCATCCTCGGTAGCCTCTCCGTGATATCCCGTATCCTAGCACCAGGGAGGCAGCACGCCTCACGGGAAAACGGGTCTGGTCGGCATACAGCTTCCATGCCCCTCAGGAGAGAGTCTCCAATCACCACCACCCTCTTCCGTGTTCTCCTTCTGTGTCTAGCTTCCCCCACACTAACTGGTTGTGGCTGCTGTCTATGAGGGGGATCTGTAGGCATGCCAGTATGGGCAATGCCAGGCTCCGGTGTAGGTGTGCTAGCAAGAGGAACTTCTGCCAGCATGGTGGAATCTGAGAGACTCTGGAAACGGTTGTATAGCTCCAGTGGTTCTCGACTGCTCCTGCCCTTTTTTCTCCTGACTGTCACGTGTCTCCATGAAGAAACATCGTTGGTGGGGTTCCCGCTGGTGTCATCCCTCTGGAGAAGTTCCATGTGCGTTGCATATGTAGTTGCATAAGTAGTAGCACAAATGGGTGGTGAGCTAGTGTGGGGGAGGATGAGATAGTTCCTCATCTTCATGATGTCACATCATGGGCAATATTTTGAGCTTTGCACCTGGCTGCATGATTATTAGCTATGTCACTGACCATAAGTGTCTTTCAGTTACACCCAGTGAATCAGGTAGAGCCATCCAGTGTGGGTCCACTCCTCATGCTGTCAAATCCAAACTCACAGATAAAATGACCCCACCTTTACTAAGTCTGTTGAAGGCCTTCTGTTATTATGAAGATATAGTGATAGGTCCAGCTTTGGTTGCTTTCAAAGGGGATTAGACAAATTCAAGGAGGAAACACTCATCAACAGCCTTTAGTCATGGATGCTAACTCAAATGATCATATTTAGAAGCAGTATATTAATCACTAATAATCACTAGCAAAAACCAACAAGAATGGTAGGTTTTTTTGTTTTTATGCCCTTCTTTTGGGCATCCACCAAAGAATCAAGATGTTGCCTGTAGTTGGATAAAGGGTCCTGGAGAAGTTAAATCGACAGTCTGATTCTGCTGGGCTTTTCATAGATTCTTACATTAACAGAGGTTTGTTTTGTTAACCATCTCTTGCCATAATCCTTCAGTATCCTAAGTGTGCATGTGCTTCCACAGTGCTTCCTCACATTCAGAAGGAATACTTGGAGATGCATTCCACACCTGGTGTTTATAACCCCAGCCTGCACAAGTCCAGCATTGAAAGATCTACAGACTCCAGGCAGTTGAAGGAAGCTCTTTAAAGATGAATCATTTTCATAATTGAGTGCAGAGAGAGGTCAGGACAGGGGACACTGAAGGTTACATATGTGGCAGAGATAAGACCCCATTCATCCTCCTCTTGCTGTCAGGTTGTGATGGGCGAGCATTGCCTTAAGCTCCCTTAAAACATGTTTGCAGAAAACTTGCAGGTGGTTCATAAAAAGGAAGAAAGGAGGTCCAAACTGTTACTACAAAATTTATCTCCCCAATGGCTCGATCTGTTTATAATAAGAGAAATGGAGAACTTTGGAGAGAAATTCCACATTGCTGACTTTTGTGCCCATAGATCTCTCCTTCTCAATACTTGCAATAAAAACATCAAGTTATTTGTACTGATGACATGTTGACAAACCGCTGAACAAGACTTTTTTAAAAAAGGAGTCAATGTTGGAGGAGAGTGCTACAGGGAAAACTGAAAAGAAGGTTACTGCTGGCAGTTTATAAACCCAGCCTACATCTTCCTTGGGTTGAGAAGTAGTTTTTAGAGAATTATATACAGGTAATTCAATCTGTGCTTTATTATTCTCAAAGAGCACAAGATGTGCTTTTTTTTGGTTGTGCTTCTCTTGGCAAAATATGATGTGAGTCTGTTAGAAAATCTGTCTGGTTTTAAAAAGGTTTTTTAAAAGAAATTTCCAAAATAAAGTTTTTTTTTAAAAAAAAGAAATAAAAATCCATCTTTAATTTCCACTAAAGTCACTAGCAATACATTTCTGCTTATGTTTATTTGGATAGAAGGTACATCTTCAAAAGGCCACATCGGATCGCAATATTGATCATTTATTTTTATGCTACAAGACTCTGTTACCACATGCAGGCAAGTGTAAGTTACATAGAGGTGGCTCCCAGAACAGCAGGAAAATGGAAAGGGGAGTTAACTCTTTCTAGATCAGGGATCTCCAAAACCAGGCCTGGGGGCCAGATGCAGCCCTCGGCAAGCCTCAATGTGGCTCCTGGCAAGACCCCTCTAACTGGCCCTTGGGCAAGCCTTGAAATCCACTCCAGCACATTTGTTTATGGAAATTTATTCAAATTTGAAATCTAAATTAGTTTTTTGGACCCTGACACCATGTCAGAGAGAAAATTTGTACCTCCTGCCAAAAGATTTGCAGACCCTTGATCTAGATTATGATGATATGGTTTATTTATTTAAAAAGTGTCTTCATTGCTTTCTTGTTGCTGGTACCAAAGAAGTATAGCAAATTCTGGTAACACTTAAATACTAAAACTTAACATCAAAACTGATAAAGAAAAATCACAAAGATAGGCTCATTTCTGAAAGAAGAATGAAATAAAATTGTCTTTAAGAGAGAGGGAGCCAAACAAGCAGCTTTCCAGAGTTCTCGGGTAGCAACTGAAAAGTCTTCCCACATCTTCTGCAGATCCAATCTGGTCTCCAGATGTGATGAAGACTGAAGGATGCATCAGCAGATCTTTCTACTTCTGGGAGGTATGTAAAAGGAGAAGGTGGTCCTGCCCACATAGTATTATGCCAACCAGAAAACAAAAGATCTTGCTCTGAATCTAACTTGGTTTTTCAGCATTCAGTGGTTATTGGCTCATGAGATATAAGAAGGCCACCAACAGCTACTATTGATGCAACCCTTGCCCAGGCTATAGGACTTGCTGCTGCACAGCACACCTAACAATGGTGGAAGAAAAAGAAATTGCAGTTGGCCACTGCAGAGGGAAAAGGATGAAAATTCTCAGAAGAACATGATGACTTCATCAGCACTGTAAATAACAACATTCCAGCCTTGGCTCCCACTTTGATTAAATGTGCTACAGCCTGTGCTTTGCCTTTATACAATTGGCCATCATGTCTTCCACCTCTGATCCATCTATGTCTGCATCTGAAGCAAACTCCTAGGAATTGACTCCCAAATGCTGAGAGCTGAATCCCCACATACAGCAGAATGAAATGGGAATGTAATGAAAGAAGGCAGGGTCTACTGAATCCAGTTCACCAAGCTGATCAACATACGTCTGGCACTATCAAGCCCCTCTACATACTGGTATCTACTGTTATCCACCAGGGTTCTGTTCCAAAACTTCCTGTGGATAAAAAAAATCAGTGTATAAAGAGAACATAGAAAAATTGGTTTAAAGACCCAATTCCAAGTTTCTTGCTATTCTACTGTATTTAACTGAATAAAGTAGTGCCTTATTATCTGCAGGAGTTAGATTCTGGGACTGAAAAACTAAATGATTTGCATGACTGCCTCTCTACAAGAGTAGAAAAGCAGTTTTTTAAAAACATGATTTGCAATGGCCACTTGAGTTGAGTCAAATCAATGTACAACGGTGTCTCAATTCAAAAAAATTAATTCAAAAAAAGCTTAATTCGTTCCGGAGGCATGCTCTTTAAGCAAAACGCTATTTAAGTGAAGCAGATTTTCCCATAGGAAACAATGGAAACTCAGATGATTGGTTCCACAACCACGAAAATATTCATATAAAAATATTAACTGGATGTAAAAATGATGATAAAACACTGGAATTGAATTCAAAACACTATAGTATAATATATTATAATATATTATATTATATATAATACATAATAAAATATAATACAGACCACAATTACTGTAATAAAACACTGTAATATTCTGGACCGTAAAAAAGAAAAGAAAAACCTTTTATGGGCAAGGATGACTGATTTTCACTAAGAGTCACTGGTGTCTTTCTGAGCAACTTTCACAAGGAACCTCTCTCTGTGTGTATCTATCTATGCAAACTAGATAGGCAGTCTGCAACAGCAAAGGGGCCAGATCCTATGCTGTTTACTCAAAATCAAGCCCCATTAAATCCACTGGGGCTTACTCATGGGAAAGTGTGTAGGCTGCATTTTGCATGCACAGCCACATCAGAAGGGCAGGATTCTATGCTGTCCATTCAGAATTAAGCCCCATTGAATACACTGGGGCTTACTCACAGGAAAGGATAAGTGCAGGCAGGGAAGGTAGTGGGGGGCAGAGGATGGTTGTAATGGGGTCCAGGCAGGCGGGCTTCCTTGGGAGTAAGTGGTCTGTTTGAGGGGGCTGCAGAGGGGATGCATGAGAGTATTCCCTCCTACCTTATGGAGGCTGCATAGGCTGGGCTGACCAAGTTCTCTGACTGCAGGCGAAGAGCAGCCATCTTTGTTCCCCTGATGAAGAGGCTTTTCTGCTCTTCTGCCCCCTCTGCTGGTCTTTTCCATGTACTGCAGGGGGGAGAAAGTCCCACCTCACTCCCTCAGCCCAGCCAATGCTGGGGACAGACAGGGAGAAGGACAGGGAGCCCAGCCAATTATGCGAAAATATGCTCTTTAAGCAAAGTGAAACCACACAAAATTTTTGTTCTTTATGTAAAAAATGCTCTTTAAGCAAAGTGAAACCACACAGAAATTTTTGCTCTTTAAGTGGAACTCTCTCTATGCAAGGCACTCTTTAAGCAAGGTACCACTGTATTAAAAAATCTGTGCATAACAAGCTTAGACCTATATACAGTAATGATCCTCTCCTTCCAAACAACATTGGATCATGCAGGGTTCTCAAGTCTGGGCTTGATTATTCATAGTAATAATGAAATAATAATAATAATAATAATAATAATAATAATAATAATAATAATAATAATAATAATTCATATTATTACAGTAATTCATAGTAAACAGGGGTTCTCTTGCACTTCCAGTATAAGCATCCAGAGGTCCCTGTCAGGCCATCCCACCTGTACACTCCATTGTAACAAGTGGAATGGAATGCACTGTGGAAGCTTAAGGACAAGATGGCCATTGGATGTCTGCAGGTGTAAGGAAGGAAAGGAAGTGCCTGCAACAAACAAGCACATGCATTGCAACATACACAGTGTGTTGTCTGGTAAATCTTGATGACTAAAGCTGGGTTCTACAAAGATGTTAACAACTTGATTGATTTAGTTATAAGTTTTTTGTATAGCCACTGTGGTGAATTTACTTGGGAGGACTATCAGAGATACAATAGTGATAAGAGGTCCAGACTGACCAGGGAGAATAGAGCACCTCACAGTCACCATAGGCACAGCTCTGCCTCAGAACCATTTGGAACGATTGGGGACATACATGGGGGAGAGTCTCTATGTGAGTTGCCACCCCAAGTACCCCCCCTTCACACGGACCTCTTCCCAGACACTGTGGAGGTCTGGTCAATGAAGGACATAGTGGAGTTACAGTACAGGGGACGAGAAAACTTGTAGGATGAGGGGGATCACTGTGGGTCCTTCCCCTAGACGGTATGCCAGGGGAGGAGTGTGCATCCTCCCACGAAGAATGCCCGGCTATTGGGGGAGGGCTGACAAGGCGGGAGATTCGAGCAGAGATGAGGAGCAGGAAGGGCAGTTGGAGGTACTGCCTTGGAAGGAGAGGCAGCAAGACTCCGAGGCTGCTCAGCTGCAGGTGGCAGCAGCAAGAGCATCTGAGCTGGAGGATTTTGAACATGACTCCCAGCCTAGAGAAACCTAAAAGAAAGAGAGACAGATAAAGGACTTGATTGCAGTTACTTGCAGAGTTCCAGAGTTTTAGACTTACCTGTTTGCCTTATCTGTTTTAAGAGCCTGCGTGCTCAATTGCACTGTTTATACCTGTAACCAAGAAAAGACTTGTGAGTAAGTCTTATGCTTGAGAACCCCCTCTGGAAATAAAAAGAATCCTTTGTTCCATTACTTCTCTGTGTGTGCTTCCTCTTTGGGGATTGAAGATTATGCTCCGGATGGAGGATGATGATGAGGACACAGAGGTATCCTTCCCTAACAGTATCCCTAATAATAAGAGGTCCAGACTGACCAGGGAGAATAGAGTGCCTCACAGCCACCATAGGCACAGCTCTGCCTCAGATTTCCTCTTAGTGAAGAGAAAAGAAGGAAGATGTAGACTGGATTGTTCTTAAAGCAACAGCTCACAGTTATTTTGCCAAAATGGAATAGAACACACTAAGCATAACATAGTATCCCCATCCATAAGGGTAACAGGATGGGTCTCTAAAGATTTTCACAACAATACTGCAAGTGGACTAGTAATGTTCTCTTTATTACAAAAATGTGAGCTAATAGATTGCGAGTTGCCTAAAATCAGGCTTTCTAATAGATATACAATTTTCAATATACAATAGATATACAAATTGCATAGCTCTCAATGTTTACCACTACAGTAACCACCTTTTTGAAGTAATCTAGACATCTGAACTTCTCTGAATTGAAAGTACTGAACCAGCACTGCCAATCCTCAAATTACAAACTTTTTTTTTTAATTCAGAGCAATTTATGTGGAACAGCATAAAATGCCAAGTAACTGCTATTTATTGGTAAATAAATTCTGGGTGATTATAGAGTAATGACATGTTCCTCTAGACTACTGAGTAATTGCATTTATCAGATCTAAATGAAATTTCTCTATAATCTGCGCTGAGAACTGGAAAGAAGAGATAATTAGGTCTCTACTCTTTGCAACTGTATAGGTTGGTTGCTTTTTATGTTTTTTAAAGATGTCTATAGCAAATGGTTATTACTAAGCCTGAATTGTGTCTTTTGTGTGGAAAAAAATGTGAGAGAATAGCAGGCTAAAAAGAGAGCAAGTTTTTCATTTCATGGTTCTGGAAAAGTCAAAACTTTGAGCCCTAGCAAAGTTTCCAATTAAGAAAAGGAGGACAATGAAGTTTTGTTTTTCAGGACACAAGGCTAAAAAATAGGACATGTCATGGAGAAAGATATATGGTCATCCTGCATGGGGGATTACACACCTACCTGCTGCAGTTTCAAGCTATTTTAGGACCCCACATACAGTGGTGCCACACATAAAGTGGTGCCTCACCTTCCACAGGCATGCTCATTAAGTGAAATGCTCTTTAAATGAAGCTGATTTCTCCATAGGAAATAATGGAAACTCAGATGATTGGTTCCACAACCCCAAAATTCATATTAAAAATATTAACTGGATGTAAAAATAATGGCAAAACACTGAAATTGAATTCAAAACATGCGTTCAATGTGTATGTTCCTATGAAGTCTTCTTAGGCTGCCATCCTAAAGACATTTTCCTGGGAGTAAGCTCCATTTAACACAATGGGGCTTACTTCTAGGTAGACATGCGTAAGAGGCTACAATCAAAGACACTTTCCTGGGAGTAAACCACATTTAACACAATGGGGCTTACTTCTGAGTAGACATAGTTAGGAGATTGCAATCAAAGACACTTTCCTGGGAGGCTTACCTGGGCTGCTGCTGCTGGAGGTTCAAGGTGGTCTGTGGGGGCCAGTGAGGGCAGTTAGGGGCAGCTGCCTTTGACACCTCCATGCAACTGCCCCCAAGTTGAGGGCAGTTAGAGGCAGCAGCACTGGTTGGCAACCCTTTTAAACAGCCTCCATGCGGAGCGTCAGGGCTGCATGGCTTGCATGCCCATAGCACGCTTGCTTGCTAAGTGAAGCAGAACTTGTTATGTGAAGCAAGATTTCTTGGAAATTTTGCTTAAGTGAGGTAACACTGTTCTGATTAAAAATAGAAACCCAAACCCACACTTCTGCCTTCATTGCAACATGGAGTGCCCTCAAGCCCCCAAGCACTTGTAATTGTTCTTTGAGAATCTTTAGGAGCTTATTAGTTCCATATCAGCTGAGAGACTGAGGTAAAACAGACACACTACAACTGACACATACCAATTGTAAAGACAAAATGACAAAGGAGTGAAGATAGACATCAAAAACTAATCATACCAGGTGCTTCATGCACATTTCATTGAGTTTGGTGGGTTTACTCCCAGGAAAGTGAGTTTAGGTTCTTTTTTGATGCCTGATGTTGCATGGAAAAACACAAGTAGGAGATTGAAGACTTTCTGAGCCATCTATTTTGCCTTTTGTCATATTTATAACATTTATGTGCATTTATAATTTGCTTACAAAGAAAAAATGTACAAACATTAAAATAAAGTTGCAAACCCGTTCTGATGATATCAAAAGGACAAGACAGACACCATCCAATGAAGCTTGCATAAAAATATATTAAAAATATATTGGTTTGTGTCTTTGATATAACATATTTGAAAGTGGCATAGGAGAATTCTTATGACATCAACTCTCACTTTATCTTTAAGCTTTGATGACCCTATGTCAGTGTCAAGGACTAAGAAAAAGTGAAGGAAATTGCATTTCATGTTACTTTGAATTAACCAACAGTTCTTGCTGGGTGTTGAGGTAACAGAAGGAACACCCTCCCTGAATTTCATGCCTTGAGTTCTGGGGTTGGGGCAGAGCATCCCCCAGTTAAGGATTCTTCATTGTATAGGAAGGAAAATACGTTGCGCCCCTCTTCACCCCCTTAAGCTTGGAATTTCCTAAAACCAGTTCTTAGTGGGTGCCTCCATCATAGAACGAACTCCCTCCCCAAATTTTCACACTGTTAGGCCCAGTGGTTTTGGCTGGGCATTGAGTGCGTGAGTGAGTGAGTGAGTGAGTGAGTGAGTGAGTCAGTCAGTCAGTCAGCCAGCCAGCCAGCCAGCCAGCCAGCCAGCCAGCCAGCCAATGACTTTTCAATTATACATAGATTAGAAAAGTCTTTTCTGTGAGGTTGACTGCAGGGGCAGATGTCACCTTCTACCCTCTCAACCCCATTGATCAGCCTTGCACACCTGAATTTGTAAGAGGAAGAGGAGAGTTCAGGGCTGAAATGGTGCTGGAAAATCTTGGCTGTTCCTGGTACTGGAACAAACACAGAAGGGGACCGCCAAAAGGGATGGGAAAAACTCCCTTACAAATGGCTAAAACATTAGGGGATTTTCAGTTCAGTTGGAAAAAAGACAAGTGATATGGGATCATAATAGATACTTTAAGATTATGAAGCACAATGGAACATGGAGGGGAAAAAAATAACATTGTGCTTCAACTATTTGGTCACTGGTTCTTGGATTCATGCAGAGAAACTGATGGGCAAATGATCTAGGCCAGTCTTCAATAAGATTCCAGTACCACTTTACACTTGCTCACTAGCAATTACCAATTCGTTGCCAGAAGCCATGGTGAGGGTTTCTAGCTTAGATGTTTTGAAAGAAAGATTAAGCAAATTCATTAGAGTTCATGAATTCATCTATCAACAGCTATGCAAGATTTAATAGAGCCACCAAGTTCGGCATATGATTCCTCTGAATGCCAGATGCTACTGAGAAACAATGTAGGATGGTGGGATGCTATTTCCTTCATAGCAACTAAGTGGTTGGAAACAATTTAATTAATTTGGTGGATTTTTAGTTTGGTCTCAAGGTTGGCTCTGAGGAATGGAGGGTTGGCTCTCATCCAGGGAGAAGGAAGGGTTAGAGGTGTGATGCGGCAGACAAAAAGAGGAAGTTCGCAATGAGGTGGCACCAGGTTGGGAGGTGCTATATCTGATGATCCTGCCTCTGGTGTCAAGGATCTTGGGCCACTGCTTGTGCAAATATGGTTAGAGAACAAGCCCATGAAACAAGGGGGAAAAGTGTATGTGTGCACACAACCATGTTCCTGTGGCTGAGCAGTTTATTTGCATGCAGGAGTCCAAAGATCAATACCTGGCATTTCCAGGAAAGGCAAGGAAAGATTGCTGTTGATTCCAAACAGTTATAGATAGCAGTGAATAAGTTGAATGGAGCAATGGTGTACACTCACTCTGTGAGTGAGGAATAGTGCAATTCTATCCCTTGGTTAGGCCAGCATAATTCCCTGCACAAGTCCTGTGTTGACCTGGGGATGTTGCAGAAGTATCACAAGGCAGACATGCACAGATATGCACTAGGCCTCTCCTCATGCCACCACTGGAACAGAGAGATAAGTGAGTTGTGCTTGCCTCATTGGTTAGGATTGCACACGAGTGAGTAAGTGGCAGTGCAATCCTAAATTTGCCTGTATGGTATCGTGCACTTCATTGGGGCTGTTGCCATGCTGCCTGGATAGCACCACCTATCTGGTTATTATTCAGTTCTATGCTGCCAGTATTATTCATTTCTATGCTGCCTAGGGAGACAGTGCAGGACAAGGCAGACACAAGTAGCTAAAAGCTGCTCTGAGCCACTCAAGAACTGGCATTGGGATTCAGCATACAGGCAGCATAAATCTGAGAAGCTCAGAACTGCCCCAGAACTGGCCCAGGCTGCCCAGGAATGGGGTTAAAATCCAGCACAAGTACTAGATCCTGGCCCTTCGTCCTGCTCCTTCTCTCCTTTCCCCCAGGAACACCTGCTGCACACTTCCCTCAACTCTGGGACACCTACCTCCCAATGGAAGTGGTGCAGATCCAAGTAGATTCATTAAAAACTTGGCATCCATCAGTCTTGACAGACTATGGTATTGTGCTTCATACTGATGCTGCATGTGAAGCATGAAGGCCTGGGTAGATTGAGGCCTGGGTTGAAGAACAATTGAAGCATGAAGGCCTGGGTAGATTACCGAAGCAGCAAATCCCCCCTCTCCACACCAGTGAAATAGTCCAATGGAACGGCAGAGCCAATACAATTGGTTCCAGCTGTGTCGCAGAGCTGGGCTAAGAACAGGAGCTCACCCTGTCTGGTGGGGACCAAGGTCACAAACCCTGGCCTGCTGGATAACAGGCACAGTGTCTTAACCATTTAACCCTAAGTAGATCCATTGGGACTGCAGTATTGGTATAAAAGAAAAAATTTTCCCTTGCTTTGGAACAAGACACCATCTTTCTGAAAAGTGCCTGAAATTAATTCCCTTCCTTCTGGGATGGGAGAGGGTAGGTTGGAAGAGCTTCTGATATAGTACTGGCACTCCATCCCTTCCCATTTCCAAAACTTAGCACAGAGTTCAGAAGAAAGCTAACCAGCTTGAAGTAACTGAGTATATCATCTGCATCCTTCAAACTCTGTGGTAAGAAGTTGTCATTGTTTCCAACAGATTTGTGCTGCAGGGCCCTGATCCTTAAACATCCCTCAAATTAACCACAAGGAAAAGAAGGAAGCTCTGTGAAAAAACACCCCACCAGATTCCCACCTCCCGCCCTGCCTTTCCCACCCCTCCCCTTTATCCCTGCTTTCCAGGTCCTTGGTGTTCTCTACAGGTGATTTTGTTTCCATCTGAAATGATGTAACATTAATTAATTTTAATTGCTCAATTAATTTAATTGAAACACTGGAGAGAAAAAAATTAAATAGCACTATTAAGAGGTGTAATTAATGTCAGTGCCTCCACGCAAACCAGCCAGAGCGAAATAAAAAAGCTGCACACCTTGTACCTCTGAGTCATTATAGCAAAGCTTCTTTACTCCCTGCTACCTCGCCCTCCACCATTTGATGTTTCAGTGCACTAAACCTTAAAGAGGTGTGTAGGAGGAACTGTGCTTGCACAACAGAGTGCTGAGTAGTAGGGAGAAAGGGATGCTGAAATGTGTGCTGGTGAGTGTGATGTTTGTGTCATGCCTTGGCTTTCCTAAGGGTTTGATATCTTCACAGTATTTTAAAGGAAAGGATCTTGTATTTTTGGTCAATACAACTGTGTCTGCTTTGCAGAATTTAGTCTACAATCCTAATCCCCAGTCAGGTCAAGATAAGTCCCAACTCCTGACACAAGACCTCTTTTTTAGCCTCCTAGATTTGTGTTCTGCAAAGGGCCTTCATTATCCTCCATTTTGGCTTCATTTTGGAACTTTGAGATGGTGTGCAATACCCCTGTGTCATTGGATTCAAATCAAACAGCAGAATCCAATGCAAAAAAATTAGTTTTGAAATATCTCCTTCCTATCAAAAATTATGGCCAAAAAACTAAAAATATAAAATGCATTGAGCCACTATGCAACTTTTATGGGACTCTATGGGAAAGTGAAAGTTCCAAATATCACAGCTTTACTCACGAGTAGGCAAATGTGCCAGTGTCCATCAGAAAGATCAGGTTGAGAGGAATCCAAGACCTTGTTCTCCTCTTGAAGTTTGGGCATCTAGTCACCTTGGGCATTAGGTGCTTCTGCACCACTTTTGGGGGAGTTAAGTGCCAGCCTCCCCATGTGGCAGCCTCCCCACACCATCACTGGAATGGGGAGTGGATGAGTTGTGCCAGCCTAAATTGGTAAGGATTGTGACCTGAGTCAGATCACTTGGACTCAAGTTGTAGAAATGTGCTTTGAGTCAAGGCTCCACTGTCTCAGCTCTTGTATTTGAGTCAGACAAAAGGTGGCAAAAGACAAAGGTGACAAAAGACACAGACAAAGATGACAAAAGACATTATGCCACCTCCATCTTGCCTGCTAAAATATTTTCAAACAATCATTTTGGCATGTGCAGGCTACCAGCTGCAAGAACAGCAGAGTACACTTAGAGAAGTGCTGAGGTGGAGCAAAAGGGTTAACTTTTTGATTTGTGCTCCAAAAATTTGCTAGTTTCTTGTGATGAACCAGTACCTGTTGAAGATTCTGCAAAATGTATCGATTTTCTCTTTAATTCTCATAGAACCCAGATAGCAAAGAGCCTCCACTGGCCCTTGCTGTATCCATTGGCCTGAGGTTGTTACATGAAACTTTTTTATGTGAAGTGGATTTTCCCATATGAAATAATGTATACTCAGACGATTGGTTCCAGAACCCCCCAAAAAATTCATATGAAAATATTAACTGGATATAAAAATGATGACACAATGCTGGAATTGAAGTCTACTTAAGCTGCAGTCCTAAAGACACTTTCCGGGGAGTGAGACCCTTTTAACACAATGGGGCTTACTTCTGGGTAGACATGGTTAGGAGGCTGCAATCAAAGACACTTTCCTGGAGGCTTACCTGGGCTGTTGCTGGAAGTTCATGATGGCCAGAGGGGGCAGTGAGGGGCAGCTGCCTCTGGCACCCCCAGGCAACTACCCCCAACTTGGGAGCAGTTAGAGGCAGCAGCACAGCTGGCAGCCCTTTTAAAGAGCCTCCATGTGGAGCATTAGGGCTGCATACATGCCCATTAGGCACCAGAAGGGTTTACTTGTTACGTGAAGCAGATTTGTTTGTGATGCAGGATTCCTTGGAAATTTTGACTTGTTATGATGAACATACTTTATGTGAGATGCTTGTTACGTTATGTGCCACTGGGGACATCATTTTGTTTTGATTTCAACAGTAGCTAATTGGACAGCCCTTATAGAAGGCATTGAAAGTATTGGCAGTTCCCAACATAAAAGTTAAGAAGTATCATGTTTCAGAACTTGGAGATTCGTTTGTTCTTCTCTAAGATGTGTTTGTGTTATTCAGTGCCGTGGGCAAGACCAACCTGAACCACACAAGCACCATTTTGCAGAAATGGCTGATCAAATACCCACATGGTTTACTTTTGGCAGTAAACCATGTTTAGATGTATGAAAAGTAAGAATGATACACTGCCAGGATGGCTTTCAGCCATCAAGCTGAAAGCCATCAAACTGAAAGCCATCATTGACAATGATGTACTGTGGATCAAGATAGGAATATCATGCTCTTAGAAATGCACCAAACAATAATATTGACAATGAGTGGTGCAACTTTGCCAACAAATACCAACTTTGATAAATACAACAGGAGTTGCCTATTCATGTCTGGACTCAATTTAAAGTAGCAATTGATCTTTAAAGCATTAATGGCCTCTCTTTTGACCACTTCTCATTGCTTACTCTCTCCTAGTATCTACTTAAGTTCCAATATTATGAGTATTTAGCGCCGGCTCTGTGGCATCTACCACCACAGTAGGACAGTGTTTCTAACAATCCTACAGGAGAATGGGGGAGTGGTATTCCACCTCCCCATATTTCCTGCCAGCCTGTGCATGGTTTTTGGGTCCCTTGGGGACATCTGCAGATGGCTTTACAGACCACCACTACCCCGATGACTCAGTTCAAGGCTTTACCAACTGGTTCTATGGAGTAGGTGCGAAGCTGCTGGAGCCCACCACTGCATCCAACCCAAGATGTCAAGTGCCTGAAAAGTAGTGTCATGTACCCAACTGCAGATATACATGGGGGTGCAGAGTTCTGCTCTTCTCACTCCCTATAATGGAAAAGGAAGAGGAGGATAGAGAGGAAAAAAAAGAAGTGTAGAAGACAGGGGAGTAGTGGTCTGTAAAGACTCCAGCATCTAAACCAATGCCAGCTTCAGTCCATGAAAACCTTGATGCAATTAGCCTTCTATTCTGGAAGAAACCACAAGGATTTAGGTTGTTTTACCCCACTGCACTAAGGTAGCTGCTTCCCAGGAATTTGATGTTTGTTGTGCCACTTCTATATGAGTGCATTCCTTGAAGTGGGGTTTGTACGGGACTGCTTTCCAAAGGATTGTGCCCAGGCTGTTCAAGTTGGAATCCACATTGTTTTGAAGATCTGAGTCATGATAGCTGCACAGTTCAAAGTTGGCCGCACTGAGAGTTCTGAGTCACCTTGGCTGCCTGAAAGGCTCAGCCCTCCCACTTCTCAATGCATTAATTGCCAGACAATTATATTAATCAAAATAATTGCCATGGCCCTGCAGATAATAATAAGGTTCTAATGGTGCCCTTGGTGCTAAACAGATTCCACATCCTTGCCCTACATCCGAGTATAGTTCCATCTCCCCCTTCCCTTTTTCATAATGCAACCCGGTCAATGCTTGTGCCAAAACTTGTATACCCTAGCTCCAGGGCTTCTTAGGAGAGAAGGGAAGCATCAGTTCATTTATTTCAACCAATCATTCTACTAACTGCATATTATTTAAATGGCAAGGTGCCAGCGCTGCAGCACACCATCCATTTTCACAGCCACCTCTGTGCTCTCAGCCTCATAATATGTAGATGCATGCTTGGTAAGCTCACCAAATTTATTTTATATGCTATGTTACTTGTGGCTTAGTTCTGGGCTAACCCCAGGCTTAACAGGACACTTGTTTCATACTTTTGCTTTCTAGGATGTAAGATTGGTTGAAATGCACAGAGTAGGCCCTTTTCCATGGTTGCACCCATATCTCTGGAATTTACATCTGGACAGATGCTGTAAGCCATTTCTGGTCCTTTCCACTATTGGAGACAAATATTCCTAGAGCTTTGCCTGCCTGTTCAGTGACTGAGAAACAATTGGTTAAAATGCACACTTCCATTTGAGGCCATTAGTTACTGTGTAAAACTGGTTTTGTGTTGCAGAATTCTCAATTGCAGCCAAGATAATGGAAGATGCATGATAATTTTACATGTATGGGGGCAGCATTGCTTTTGTCCACTCCCACCTCCAGTCAAACAGTTTTTACAGGTTGTTGAAGCATGATAGATAGGAAAGGACTCCAGTCACATGCTATAGGGCTTCCAAGCATTGTAAAAAAATCAGGAGAACCAAGAATGAAAGTTTGAAGCCAAAGTGCTTGATTTACCAAACTTAATGATGCATTGTATTTCCCAACTTCTCCACATTTGGGCACTCAAGCTGTAAACTGCATTATTTCTTATATGGAATATAAGTTTCTTATATGGAATAAAAATCAGCCTCTGATTTTCTTGCATGTCCATTAAAGGAAAACATTTTGTTGATTTGCTGAAAGTTCAGGTGCAGGAGTCGAAGAGATGAAAATGTGAATGAATGCTGTGATAATTTTAGGAAGTATTTAACAATGTAAGCACCATCCACCCAAAAATCATAGAATCATAGAATCATAGAGTTGGAAGGGACCTAGTAGGTCATCTAGTCCAACCCCCTGCCTACAGCAGGAATTCCCCCAGAGCATCCCCAACAGGTGCTCGTCGAGCCTCTGCTTAAAGATCCCCAATGAGGGAGAATCCACCTCCTCTCTTGGCCATTTGTTCCATTGCTGAACCGCCCTCACTGTCAAGAATTTTTTTCCGGATTTCCAACTGGAATCTCCTTTCTTGCAGTTTATACCCATTGGTTCTAGTTCTCCTTTCAGAAGCAGCTAAGAACAAATAGGCCCCTTCCTCCATATGACAGCCCTTCAGGTATCTGAAGAGGGCAATCAAAAGATTAATGCGCAAAAGAGTAAGAACAAGTTACTCTGGATTGCAATATGAATTTCCCATAAGTTTTCACTAGGTGGTGCAGTAACTACGGGGGCACTTAATGTCTGTTATGTGCTGCCATAGTTACTCTGGATTGTGCTCTATGTCACTTTGTTGATCCTGATAAAAGTATTTCCAGTTCCAGCATTTGGCTGTTGTCGCATAAAACAGCATGGCTACCTACAATGCTTGTGTGTGAAATACTGAACCACCCAGCAGAGTATCTGGAAATTGAAGGAAAATTACATTCTCCCACTCAAAGATGAGAATTTACTATTGTGAGAGAGGAAAGTTATATACCCTCCAACAACTAGGCACTACTAGTTTGGCTTCTGTTGACTTTAAACTAGTGCAACACCTAAAATTCACTACGCAATACTGAAGCAAAGTGAGGAGGTGATCTTCCAGCCTTACCTTCAGGCAGGGTAAGGAGTGTTCCTCTGAGTAATAATTTGGCCAGTCTATTTCTTCAGCCTAATTTCTCAACTATAAACTGCCTTTACACAGTGTTAGTGCCTCCTCTGCCTAAAGATAGGGACAGAAATTGCCCTTCCCAGTTGATAGTCATGCCAGAGCCACTGGCAGCTGCTGTGCTCAACTGGTTTGCACTGCAAGTGCTGAATTCAGGCAAGAAGACTGAGAAAGGTTTGAGAGGTCATTTACCCAGCACAGGGGGCAACCAGTTGATTTTGTACCACTCACACTACTAGTCAAACAGGGTTTGCAATGTTGTTAAAACAAATATTCTGGAGCAAAACACATCAGGAATTCAAGTTTTTGGCAAAAGTTCATTCAATTAAAGATTAAATATTAATTAATTACTTGCATACTTTGTAACCATAATATAATTTATAATTAATTTTAGACTATATTAATACCATTTATTGTCATGTATTTGGTTGCCAGAATTGGTCAACACTGATCAGGATGGTGGGGTGCAAATATTCACTGTTTAAATGAGGTCTATCAATGGCATAGCTAGAGAGTGGTGAGGGGGCGGTCCTCCCGAGGTACCAACCATAAGGATGTGAAACTTCAGTGGATGTCCAACATCATAACAACATGAAGGAATAGAGCAACCTCATCATGTTATATACCAATGGATTTGTATTGAAGAGCAGAATCCAAAGGAAACTGTTTTTGAATATCTCATTCCTATCAAAAATGGCCAAAAAACTGAAAATAAAAAATATGCATTGAGTTCCATGGGAAAATCAAAGTGCCTCACATCAGAGTTTTACCATAAGTCATTTTACCATAAGTCTATAGCCCATTGGAAAGGACAAGCTGAGAGGAATCCAAGGACGCAAAAATGGTCCTGATTCAATTAACACAGCCCCTAAAAGCACCCCCAAAAATGTCCCTTTTAATTGCATTGACCCTATATAAATTTAAATGGAGCCATACCTTGTGAGTAGGCCAAGTTGCCTTAGATCAGGCTAAAACAAATCAGGTCCCAATGAATGCAGTCCCACTATTCATCCCGGAAGGAAGTCCCTGCACTGAGCTCTATGGAAAGTGGAAGTAAACTGCACAGCTGTGTTTATATGCAAATAAGCAAGAGTGCCTGGCCTCCAGTTCTGGACAGGCTCAGAGAAATGCAAATCCCTCAAGATGATCCTGATTCAGAAAAAGTGCAGCTCAGCCAATACTCCATGGTAGTCTCACCTCTGCCCCTCCCCCCAAAAAACGGCTTGAGTGATGATGGGAGGGCTGAAAAGCTTGTTTTTTTGTTTTTTTGTTTTTGTATTTGTAGGAGATTTTGTTGTTGTAAGACAGAATTCATTTGGTGGAGGGTGACCACATGTCCTTTTTGTCCAGAACCATCCAGGGGAGAGTACTGACATTCCCCAATGCTTGTGAGGAAATATTCACTGCATATATTTTCTGGCCATTATTATTTTAAATTTCATGTCTATCATTACTATCTCTCAGCCTCACCTACCTCACAGGGTTGTTGTAAGGACAAAAAAGGGGAGGAACTACATACATCACCCTGAGTAGCGGTATAAAAGTGTATAAAAATATCAAAATATTAATATTTTATCAAGTAATTGATACTGATAATAATTAATTAAATAATTTTGTTGTGTGGGGGTGCTGATTTGAGCACATGGTGGGATCAAGGAAGTAAGTTCTGGGCCTTGTTCCCTGATGGTTGCTAGGGACTGGGGACTTCTCTGTGTTGTCTCTGATCTCAGAAAGAGAGGCTGTCTGGGATTCATGGTGCTGGTGTTCCTCTTTTTTTGTTTCTCTCTCTCTCTCTCTCTCTCTTGATTGGGGAAGGTCCCTGTTGTACCTAGAGTTTCCCTCCTGTGAGGGAGGAGGGGCCCTCTGGGATTCATGGTGCTGGTTTTCCTCTTTTTTCCCTTTCTCTTTTGAGTGGGGGAAGGTCCCTGTTGTGCCTAGAGTTTCCTTCCTGTGACAGAGGAGGGGCCCTCTGGGATTCATAGTGCTGATGTTCTTCTTTCTCTCTCTCTCTTTCTCTTGATTGGGGGGAAGGTCCCTATTTTCCTTCCTGTGAGAGAGGAGGGGCTCTCTGGGATTCATAGTGCTGCTGTTCCTCTTTCTCTCCCTCTCATTTGAGTGGGGAAGGTCCCTGTCGTGTCTTGAGTCTTCTTCCTGTGAGAGAGGAGGGGCTCTCTGGGATTCATGGTGCTGGTGTTCCTCTTTCCCTCCCTCTCACTTTCTCTTTGAGTGGGGGAAGTCCCTGTTGTGCCTAGAGTTTCCTTCCTGTGAGGGAGGAGGGGCTCTCTGGGATTCATGGTGCATGTGTTCCTCTTTTTCTCTTTCTCTCTCTCTCTCTTTCAGTGGGGGAGGTCCCTGTTGTACCAAGAGTTTCCTTCCTGTGAGAGAGGAGGGGCTCTCTGGGATTCGTGGTGCATGTGTTCATCTCTCTCTCTCTCTCTCTCTCTCTCTCTCTCTCTCTCTCTCTCTCTCTGTTGTGCCTAGAATTTCCTTCCTGTTGTGCCTAGAATTTCCTTCCTGTGAGAGGCAAGGGGCTCTCTGGGATTCATGGTGCTGGTTTTCCTCTTTCTTTTCCCTTTCTCTTTTGAGCGGGGGGAGGTCCCCATTGTGTCTCGAGTTTCCTTCCTGTGAGAGAAGAGGAGCTCTCTGGAATTCACGGTGCAGTTCTTCCTCTTTTTTTCTCTTTTGAGTGGTGGGGAGGTCCCTTTTATGCTTCAATTTTTGCAGCCTATTTCTGGAAGGAGGAAGGTCAATCTAGGTCTCACCCTGCTGGTAGTACTGGAGGGAGCTCTGTATTGCCTCTGGTAGTGGAGCATGAGACTGAGTGTGACGTGATGGTGAATCAGAGGGTGAATCACGTGGGTGTGCAAATCATGTGAACGAGTCCTTGTCGAACCTACCTAGGAAAAGGAAAACACCTACTAAACCTCTGTTGCCTTGTGGCTATACACATTTATGGGAAAGGCTTCAGGAGTAAACCTCAAGGAAAAATCCGGAGCCGTAGTCCCAAAAGCAGTAAGTGACTGTGTTATGGTCATGTTCTGGTAACTCCTGCGATGCAGCTGGAACCAATCGTATTGGCTCTGTCTTTCCATTGGACTATTTCAGTGGCGTAGAGAGGGGGGATTCTCTGCTTGGGTAACAGCCTATCCCCCAAAATAACCTAGCCAGGCCTTTGTGCTCTGGAGAGGAACTCCAGCCTCACATACAGCGTGGAAACAACACGGGAAGTGGCAGTTACCGGTTATAAGTCGTTGCTCGATTGGTAAAGAGCATGACGCCAGGGGGTATTTCCGATGGTGGGAGAGGTCATCGTGCCTCATTGGGCAGCTATCGCCCGCCTTAAGCTGGACAGCCCCCAACCAGTAAGATGCTGCCTCACCATGGTCTGTTAACCTCACTAGGTGCGTGGGGTTTAGGGTGAAAACCGACAAGCAGATTGACAACTCAGCACCATGCAACAAACATAAGAAAACTTCAGCCCTTAAGTTGGGCACCTGGAACATTTGGACAATGAGCCATGGCTTTTCTGACAATTTGCAAGAATTGGATGATGTACGTAAGACAGCTGTCATTGATATGGAGCTGAGCAGACTGCAGATGGACTTCGTTGCCCTTCAAGAGACAAGGCTGTCAGACTCAGGATCTATTAAGGAGAGAAATTTCTCATTCTTCTGGCAGGGAAAGCCATCAAGTGAGACTAGGGAATATGGAGCTGGCTTTGCAGTTAGAAACACCCTACTTGGATTCATTATTCCATCTATAGGAGGAAGTGAAAGAATTCTGTCTCTGCAGCTACAGTCATCAGTAGGGTTAGTCACTCTTATTTAGTGCATTTGCACCAACACTATCATCTTCAGCAGAATCGAAAGAAAAATTCTATGATGATCTGGCTGCTACTATCAAGAAAATCCCTGAGAAAGAACCATTGTTTATTCTTGGTGATTTTAATGCAAGAGTTGGATCTTACCACAGTTGTTTGCCCGCTTGTCTAGGTCGTTTTGGCATTGGGAAGATGAATGAAAATGGCCAATACTTGCTGGAGTTTTGCTGCTATTATGATTTTTGTGTTAGCAATACATTCTTTAACACAAAGCCTCAACACAGAGTGTCTTGGTGACACCCAAGATCGAAGCACTGGCATCAGCTTAACTTTATCCTCATCAGACGCTCCAGCCTTCTCAGCATTAAGATCACATGTAGCTATCAGAGCGCTGATTGTGATACAGACCATTCCTTGGTGTGCAGCAGAGTAAAACTACAAGCAAAGAGGGTGCATCACTCAAAGAAGGAAGAAAGACCACGAATCAATATCAGCAAGATCCGCATTCTGGAAAAAGTGATGGAATTTGACCAAGCACTCGAGGAAATTCTCTGGGGCCCAGCTGAGGCAAACGCTTCTGAATGATGGGAACATTTCAAGAATGCTGTTTATACTACCGCCATGTCAGTTTTTGGTAAGCAGGTTAGAAAGACAGCAGATTGGTTTGAAGCCCACTCAGAGGAGCTGACACCAGCCCTTGAGGAAAAGAGGAGAGCTTTAATTGAATATAAAGCCTGTTCTAGTGAGTGCAACCTTCAAGTCCTGCGAGTCGCTCGTAGCAAGGTCCAACAGATTGCCAGGAGATGTGCTAACAATTATTTGCTGCAGCTTTTCTCTCAGATCCAGGTAGCAGCTAACACAGGCAACATCAAGGGGATGTACAATGGCATCAAGCAGGCCTTAGGTCCAACAGTGAGGAAATCTGCCCCGCTTAAGTCCGCTACAGGTGAGGTCATCCAGGACCAAGCACAGCAAATGGCACAGTACTGTAGTGCTGGGTGCAGCACCACTCTGACCTATACTCCAGAGAAAATGCAGTAACTGAAGAAGCATTAAAAAACATTGAGTGCCTGCCTGTCTTGGAGGAACTTGACAGTGAACCAACTTTAGAAGAACTAAACGAAGCCCTGGATTCCCTTGCTCCTGGCAAGGCACCCAGGAAAGATAACATCCCTGCTGAAGTTCTGAGGTGCTGTAGAGGGACTATTTCCACTGAACTGTACAAGATATTCTGCCTTTGTAGGAGGGAAGATGGAGTACCACAGGACATGAAGGATGCTAATATCGTCACACTGTACAAGAACAAAAGCGACAGGGGTGACTGTCACAACTACCATGGCATCTCTCTTCTTAGTGTTGTAGGGAAGCTGCTTGTCCGAGTCATACTGAAGAGGCTTCAGGTGCTTGCAGAGAGAATCTATCCTGAATCACAGTGTGGATTTCGAGCCAACAGGTCCACCACTGATATGGTATTTTCCCTTCAAGAGAAATGTAGGGAACAAAGACAGCCACTCTTTGTAGCCTTCACAGATCTTACAAAGCCTTTTGATTTCGTTAGTAGGGATGGCCTTTTTAAAATCCTCCCCAAGATTGGATGCCCACCTAAGCACCTCAACATCATCAGGTCTTTTCACGAGGACATGAAGGGCACTGTAGTTTTTGATGGCTTAACGTCAGACTCCTTTCACAGTGTCAGAGTGAAGCAGGGCTGCATCCTCACACCAACTTTATTTGGGATCTTTTTTGCAGTCATGCTGAAGCTTGCTTTTGGAAGTGCAACAGAGGGAATCTATCTCCGGACCAGATCAGATGGAAAACTCTTCCAGATGGAACACTGGAAAACTGGACCAGATCAGAAGCAAAACTCTTCTAGACTTTTAACAATGTCCAAAGACCAGCTGAAATGCTTGTAGGAGTTCCTCTTCGCCAATGATGCTGCTGTTACTGCTCATTCTGCCGAAGACCAACAACTTATGGACCGTTTTAGCAAAGCCTGCCAAGACTTTGGACTAACTATCAGCTTGAAGAAAACACAAGTTATGGGTCAGGGTGTGGATCCACCTCCCTTTATTACAATCTCTGAACATGAACTGGAGATGGTCCATGACTTTGTTTACCTTGGCTCAACTATCTCTGACACTCTCTCCTTAGATACTGAGTTGAATAAACATATTGGTAAAGCGGCTACCACATTCTCCAAGCTTACAAAGAGAGTATGGCTTAATAAGAAGCTGATGGAACATACAAAGATCCAGGTCTATAGAGCTTGCGTCCTGAGCATACTCTTGTACTGCAGCAAGTCTTGGACACTTTATGCATGGCAGGAGAGAAAGCTGAACACCTTCCACATGCGCTGTCTCCGACATATTCTTGACATCACCTGGCATGACAAAGTCTCAAATGATGCAGTCTTGGAACATGCTGGAATCACTAGCATGTTAGCAATTCTGAAACAGCGGCATCTTCACTGGCTTGGGCACGTCACTTTAAGAAAGATGCAGCCAAACTGGAGCAAGTCCAGAGGAGAGCAACAAGAATGATCAGTGGGATGGAAGGGAAGCCCTACAAGGAAAGGTTGGGGGAACTTGGGATGTTCAGCCTGGAGAAGAGTAGGCTGAGGGGAGACATGATTGCCCTCTTCAGATACCTGAAGGGCTGTCATATGGAGGAAAGGGCCAATTTGTTCATAGCTGCTTCTGAAAGCAGAACTAGAACCAATGGGTACAAACTGCAAGAAAGGAGATTCTGGCTGGAAATCCGGAAAAAATTCCTAACGGTGAGGGCGGTTCGGCAGTGGAAGAGATTGCCAAGGGAGGTGGTGGACTCTCCCTCACTGGGGATCTTCAAGCAGAGGCTCGATGAGCACCTGTTGGAGATGCTCTAGGGGGAATTCCTGCTGCAGGCAGGGGGTTGGACTAGATGACCTACTAGGTCCCTTCCAACTCTATGATTCTATGATTCTATGTCGTGAGAATGGCTGATGGTCCGATTCCAAAAGATCTCTTATAAGGAGAATTAGTGCTGGGGACTGAATTTATTTGTCCTCAGTGTGCTTGTTAAGTGAAGCAGAACTTGTTATATGAAGCAAGATTTCTTGGAAGATTTCAAGATTTCTATACATACACACATAAACACACACACACACACACACACACACACACACAAATATGGGTAGCTGGGCAGCTGGGTAGTGTAGTGGTTAAGAGCACTGCCTCTGGTGTGGAAAAGCCAGAGAGCTGAAGGATCAGTGTTCAAATCCCCATACAGCCACTTGGGTTCAACCCTGATCTAGAATTCTACTACTCCAGTACGGGGTCCTTTGGCAAGACCCCCTAATGCCTTAACAGCCTACCTCAAAAATAACATGAGAGTAAAATGAACAAAGAGAGTCATGCCGGCTCAGACGTCGCCCGAATTAACAAGGTCCACATCAAATGCTGAAGGACCAGGACAATCTGATGACAAATGGGCTACTGGAACAAACCATAAATGGATGAGAAAAGAGAACCTGAAATTAATGGAATGTTACTACAACAGCAGGACTAATGAAAGGGGATACATGGAACGTATGGAAAGACTATGGGTGGAGAGAAGACCTACATCCACACTAACCAAGAAACAACTAGGTTCACAGCACTATAATATAGAAAAGAGAAAGCTACTGCCAAACCTTGAGATTGAACAACTACTCCTAACATCACGGATACAAAGAAATAGCCCAGAAGAGCACTTGGGCATACAACAACTAGGGGAAACACTGGAAATACAGACAACTTCTGAAGCCAGAACATCATCTCCACACAGCCGATTACAGAATCCATCAGCGGATATGAGAAATAAGATCATGTCCAAACTAGCCACAATTGACACTCGGGTTAGATTACCAAGACTTAGCAAAGAATTACCATCAGACAGTATGCTGAAGGATGCCAATAAGGCTCTTATGACAATCCCCACCCCCTTTCATAGACCCCATCTTTGCCCTGTTGAGCGATAACTTACCAGAAATTACTATTGCTGTTGCCAGTTTTTTAAATCAAATCATTAAATTATCTTTTTCTTCTTAGTCTCCTTCCTCCCCCTCCTTTCTTCCTTTATCCCCTTCTTTTATCCTCCTTCTGAATCAATTTCTTTATTTTATTTTCTTTCTCTCTGCTCTCTCCATCCACACCCCAACTCCTTTCACTTGATATTGCTCTTTTGCCTTTTTGTTTTTTGGTTGTAACTTTTAATGCCAATAAATGTATTCGTAATCATAATCATCGACAATCCCCACCACTAACATAACCCAAATCAACAAAGTAATATATGCAACAGCCGTTGTAATACTAGAAATGCTTGGCTATTCAATTAAACAGGGAAACAACATCAGCACATATCCCCCTTGGAAAATGAGGCTAGAAGCTAACATCAAGACATCTAGAAGAGAAGTCATCCAATTGGTGGAACAACAGAAGGGGTTGAAGTTCAAAAATAAGTCTTGGATATATAGAAAATAAGTCTTGGCTGCCACATTAAAGAGTTAACAGCCTTGGTTCACAGCCTTGGCTACCAGATTAAAGAGATATAGCAGAGAAGCAGAGGCTAGAAGGATAAACGCCCTGTTCTCCAAAGAACCATCTAAGATATACTTTCAACTGCAGTGAAACAACAAAGTAAGAACAGAACCCCCAGTAGCAGAAACTGAACAGTACTGGAAGAACATATGGGAAAATGAAATAACACATAACACCAGCACAAAATGGCTAAAGGAACTAAAAACAAGCCATAGCAATCTCCCAGAATAAGAGCCAGTCACCATCACAACTGAAAATGTCCAGCAACAAATCAGGAATATGAAGAGTTGGACACCACCAGGAACAGACATGATCCAAACTTACTGGCTAAAGAATTTAACAGCACTGCATGAATGACTAGCAGCGCATGAATGACTAGCAGCAGGCTCCCACCCAGGCCGGCTCACACAACGGAGGACAGTACTGACTCAGAAAGACCCCCCAAAAAGGAACAACTCAATCCAATTATTGGCCTCTAACCGGCCTCTCTACAACATGGAAAGTCCTATCAGGCATCATAGCCAGTGGTGGGCACAGCCTGGCCCAAGAACTGGTTCTCTGGAAGTGGGCGGGGCCAGGGGGCGGGGCCAGGGTCAAGGGGCAGGGCTGGGGTGGTTTTTAATTTAAGAATTAAAATTTTTAAAAAAATTACTTACTTCAGAGTAGACCTGCATAGGATGGTGCTCTGAGGCTGCAATCCTCTCCACAGTTTTCTGGGAGTAAGCCCCATTGACTACACTGGGACTTACTCCTGAGTAGACCTGCATAGGATGGGGCTCTGAGGCTGCTCTGGCAGCCAAACTGGAGCAAGTCCAGAGGAGAGCGACAAGAATGATCAGTGGGATGGAAGGGAAGCCCTATGAGGAAAGGTTGAGGAAACTTGGGGTGTTCAGCCTGGAGAAGAGAAGGCTGAGTAGAGACATGATTGCCCCTCTTCAGATACCTGAAGGGCTGTCATATGGAGGAAGGGGATCATTTGTTCTTGTCTGTCTCTGAAACCAGAATTAGAACCAAAGGATATAAACTGCAAGAAAGGAGAGTCTGGTTGGATATCCGTAAAATATTCCTGCAGAGAATGGTGGTTCAGCAGTGTGGTTCGACAGTGTAACATATTGCCAAGGGCAGTGGTAGACTCTACCTCACTGAGGATCTTCCAGAGGCTTGACAAGCACCTGTTGGAGATTTCCTGCGATAGGCAGGGGTTGGAGTAGGCAGGGTTTGGGTCCCTTCCAACTCTAGGATTCTATGATTCTATGCTATCAGGCAGGCAGGCAGGCAGGAAGGAAGGAAGGAAGGAAGGAAGGAATCTAATGAGACACTGCCTCACACATCCTAAACATGTCCAGATGGAAAGATCTGTACTTTTTAATTGGTTTATTTGTACTGCATTATATTACATTTCATTATTTATAAAGAATCTTCTGAATTCAATAAAAAATATCTTGCAACTCAATTTTATCTATGCACTGGGCATCCATGCAGGTCGACCTCATAGTTCACCATTCTATCACATGGGTTACCATTGTAGCCACCTTGATGGCTATTGCTCCTAACTAGCAGTGGCAGGCCTTATACTAGTGGCAGGCCTTATAGCTTTCAGCACAGGCAGGTTGGCAGTGGGGGAGAATCACAGTGGGGATTTGGCCAGGCCAGTGGCAAGTTGGGGGCAATGGAGGGATGCATTTCCAGAATAACTCCTCTCCTGGACCTGACATGGCCCTAACAGATCTAAGCCAGGAAAATAGATCTGAGGAGAACAAGGACTAGGGAGTGGTGAGGAAGGTAAGTAAAAGATTAATTTACTTACATTTTCCAACCAACCTGGTCCACAATGGGCACATAGGATCAGCAGAGACTGTACAGGTATCCCCTGCTTTCAGGTGATTCATTTTGTAATGATCCACTCTTTTAACACCTTCCAATTATACCCAGAACTCATTCATTCAATGCATGCTCCGCTCTCCGCTCTCTCTCTCTCTCTCTCTCTGCTGTTCTAAAAACCAAAATTGCCCTCCCCCATATTGTAGCAACTGGTCTAATCCCATCCCCCAAGGAGTTAATGAGAATCCATTTGCAAATTTTTTTGTGTGGCAGCAGGAATTTGCAAGATAAAAGGGGCATTTGCAATTAGCTAGCTAAAAAGCATTAGAAGCAACATTTATAAATAAAAAAGATTGGGTTCTACTTTTCAACAGTTTTCACTTTTGGATATTGCTCTGGACCAGTGGTTCTCAATCTTCCTAATGCCGTGAACCATTTATAAGTTCCTCATGTTGTGGGGACCCCCAACCATAAAATTATTTTCATTGCTACTTTATAACTGTAATTTTGCTACTGCTATGAATTGTAATGTAACTATCCGATATACAGAATGTATTTTCATTGTTACAAATGAAATGTGTGCTCTATGCACACATTGAACACCATGAGATTTATTTCAGAGTAGGCATGCATAGGACTGGGCCCTGTCAATCAGTCCCAGTGTGCGCGCAGCCACAGTAGGCGGTCTGGCAAGCCTGACCTGGCCCCATGCACCGGGGTCTTTAGGCGACCCCCAAAGGTGTCCCGACCCCCACTTTGAGAAACCCTGCCCATGATCCTAACCTGTCCAATAAGCCTGTATAAGCATTCTTGCACCATGCAGGCCAGCTCTGGATGAGATTGCACCAAAAACCATTAAATATTGTTTGATATTCCATGTCAGTCATTTTCTGACTATGGGTAAGAACAGGGAAGTGAAAATATGAGAAGTTACTGCAACTGCTTCATTGAAGAGGGGAGTTGAGGAACACTGCTATAGAGTACAGTGCAAAATGATGGTTCTAGGTGGAATCCATGACCATACGAAATGCTCTACCTTTGTTATCTTGAAAAAAAGAGAAGATAAAGTAATAGAAGAGGGAGATTTCTATCATATTTATTTGTTGTTGTGGCTATATGAAGACCCCCACATTCAAAGACTGTGTGACACTGAATAATATCCATTATGAGGGAGTTACTGGGTAGATGGGCTCTGGTTTTTGTGTCCAGACAGAAGTCTTCTAAGAAGCATCAAATTCGTCACTATGGGAAAGAGTACACTGGACCTACATGGACCTTTAGACTGATCCACTGGGCAATTGTACTTTGAATCATCACCACCACCACCATTGCATTTTTCCCCAGCCCCCACAATGTGCACCCCTTGCTTATAAACTAGAATACTTAATGTCTTCACACTGAAGTAGAGGTGAAAAAGAGATGGAAGAATTTACAAAAGTATCCTATCCCAGTACTTTGTTGAGCTGAAACCAAATTGTTGATTGACTGATCTTGACCATCCATTCTCAACTGGGGGAGAAGGGGTTAAGGACCCTTCCTGCTCTCCCTATTTCACAGCCCCATTGGACACACACATACACAGGTTCCAGTACCCTCTCATTAAACAAGGACAGGCTGACTAGATGACTGGAAATGCCCCTTTTTCCCCCAGGAAAAAAGGGGGGGTAACTGAAAAGAGATTCCTCTCTGGAATCCCAGGAGACATTTCATGGCCATCTGGCCCTTTAAATTTTTTTCTGGGAAAGCCAGAAGGCCAGAGCGGAAAAACCAAGAGGTGGGACCAGGAGGAGTTCCCACCGCCACTTCCCAGTTGGCCAGGAGGCCACCAGCCTGGTGTGAGAGGGCCCCCACCTCTCCATTCCCTAGTGCTTTTTCAGCCCCCTTGCCACCCCCTACAGTCGAGCACTGGCAGCTGGAGGGCACCAGAGGCCCTCCCACTGCCTTTGCAGCCTTCCATGGGGCCTCCAGAGCCCAGCGCTGGCTGCTGGATGCCCTGCATGGCCTCCCCACTGCCCCCTGCCAGTACCCATCACCCTCTGGCGATGCCACACCAGGTAAGTACCACCTACCTACTTTTCCTCTCTTCCCTCCTTATCTCTGCCACCCCATCTCCTTCCCTATTTACCTCTCCCACCCCCTTACTCCTTCCCTACTTATCTCTCACACCTCCCTACCTACCTCTCACACCTCCCTTCCCCTTGCATGTGTTCTGTTGCTGCAAACTGCTTTTAGGGCATCTTGCATATGTGTGTCAGAATCATGCTTATTGAATTCACTTCCATGGGTTGTGTTGCTGCAAACTTTTTTAAGGGCATCTTACATGCCTAGGTCAGAATCATACATGTTGAATTCACTTAAATATGTTGTGTTGCTGCAAACTGCTTTGAGGGCCTCTAACATGTCTGGGTCAGAAACATGCATGCTAAAAGGTTTTCAGTTTTTAAAGTGTAGAAATTAAGTACAGAAATCCAATACTAGTATTTTTGCTTTATTTTAACATGTCCTACATTTGTCCTACATTTTTGGGGTGTTCTACATTTTTTTAAGCAGATAGGAATTTTTGCTTGGGGGCGGGAATTTTGAAGAGCTTGGGGAGGAATTTTGGATTTGGCATCTGGTCACCCTGAACAAGGGTTTCAGTTCCCCTCCATTCTGTTTATCTCTCCTTTATGTAAGCATAAAATTATGTTTATTGGACACCATGCCAGTAGCTGTTGTTAAATGGACCAAAGCTCCCCAGGGGGCCTCCTGTTGAAAATTGTTTAGATAACATATACCACAGATTTTAGTTCTCAGTGTGGGGAAGAATGTCCTTTTAATATTCTTGTTCAGGAATATTGTTGATAACACAACTATTTTTTTAAATATGGCAGGTGTGCCAATTGGAAAATACTCCTCACACATGGGTTTGCCATAATTCTCTTCCACAAAACTGGGACAGGACCCCCGTCAAACTTACCAGGATGTGAATACACTCCCCCAAAACTGGAGACAGATCCAGTTTTCCGGGACATATGGACAACCCTATTCACACAGCAGCAGTTTCCAACAACTACCCAGTTTCTCAAATTTCCTGTTCTTCACATTTCACAGCCCTATTGGACACACATGTGTGTGCATACACAAACATACACACAGAGCACAGCCAATTCTTCTGAAGCACCTTCCTGACATTTCCAGACTTATTAGCCAGTTTTCACACTGACTTCAATCAACCTCTTTAATCCTCCGAGGAAAGAGCATTTTAATTCACTGATTGGCTGATAAGCTTGAAGCCAAAAAAATGATTTACACGTAGATGAATTGTGCTTACAAGATGGAACTCCAAGCAATAGAAGCAGATCTGAATTTCCTATCTGTCATTTTATTTGCTGCATTCATTTTTGCTCTGCCATTACCCTTCCTGATTAGGATCTTTCAGCGCTATTGGGCCCCTGCTTCCACAGTATTTAATCTGCCTTTAATCCCATAGATTTTAAATATTCCCCGGCACCGAGAGACTGGAGGCAATTAACTGCCCTTCTGATGCTCTCCTTATCAGTTGCCTCCTTGTATCTCTCAGAAGCAGCCTCAAGACACTGCTTGACAAATAGTACCTATATTTCGCATGAAGCAGCCGCAGCAAAGGAAAGTCCAGCTTGCACAGTCAAGAAATACACTTTTTTCAACTGGCCACACCACATGACTGGCTACATGACAAGCTTTTCTATAGCAAAACAAAATAGATGTATTTTAAACATTTCTATCCTTTTCAAAATAACATATTTTAATATTCATTTTAAACATTTCTTTTTATATAATTAAATCAATGCTATCAATTTTAGAACAGCTCAAAAATGGCATTATTAAAGAGCAGTAGATACAGATATAAGAGCTAAACACCAGTAATTGCCTGCAGTGATGGGATTCAAATAAATCAACAACCGGTTCTATGCCCATCTGGCAGCCACTTTATTTTTAAACTTTATATGTTCTATCTTTCATTAACAACCGATTCTATAAACCTGCTGGATCCCACCACTGATTGCCTGGTGCTTACAAATACCCAGATTTTGCCTCAGGAGCATAAGCAGGGGGGCATTGGAAACCATGAAAGAAATAATGTGCATAACCACCCAACTTGCTCCAGGATGTGAGGATGCCCAAAGTCTGCCCTCTTATAATAGACATGGATTCATGTGGTGTGGCCAGTCTTCAAATACACAGGTCCAAAACAGCTAAGAACAAATTCTTAGCTGTATTATAGGACACTTATAGTATTATGTATTGTGTCTTGTATTGTGTATTCTATACTGCACCCATTCTAGTACTATATTCTCTTTTTCCCCCAGAATACACAATTCTGTTGAAGCTCTTTGTTGGCCAAGACTCTGAATGTCCCAATTAACAAGCTTTCAGCTCTGTTATGGAGCCTCACAATCTATTGGGTTTATCTAAATCTATCTCAAAGATTTAAAGGGGAATGTCTAAAGGTAAGTTTAAAAGGGGAAATAGCATATATATCATACTGGTCTCTTGGAGGAAGGGTGTGATAATAATCAAACAAAATCAAAAGCCTTTTAAAAAAAGTCTTTTTATGTGATTTCTGGATGAGACATGTAAGTAAAACTGAAACAATTCTCTCTACATTTTTGTAGGGCTGTAATGTACTCCAAAGGGGACCATCATCTAATGCAGGGGTGTCCAAACATATAACTTCAGGGCTCTTAGACCTTTAACAATTGTATAGAGGTGGGAATTTCAGCAGGTGTAGACTTTAAGCTCACTGATCACAAGCTGCACCCAATAAAATTCTCTCTTTTACACTATTTTCAAAGGTCCAAGAGCCCTACAGTTAAAAGGTTGGATACCCCTGATTTAATGAATGCCATTTCCTCCACTAAATCAGTGTTCCCACAATGAGAAAGTGAGGCTTCCTGCCTGCAAATGAGACCTAATAGTCAAAATGTATGTATGCACTATTTTTTCAACCTGCAACCCAATGTCAAATTGTGCTGAACAGGCATGTCTTGCTGGGTGGAAACAACACAAATAAAAGAGCATCTTGGCCCATGTGAGTGTGCACAATTTCAGCTTCAACACTGTTGGTGGATAATTTGGCAAGTAAGACTCAAGCAAGACACTTAAACTGATGCTTGGCACTTGTATAACACATTTTAGGATTCAGTGGTACACATGTGATACACATGTTTTATCTTGACCTTATCTTTATATCCATTCTGAGTCAATTTTATCTTCAGTTTTATCATCCTGTGTTGCTTGGAGACTGGGGAACAGCTAGTCTGCAGCCACCAGCTGTGTTCCAAGGCAGAGGAGGGATTTGAAATGGGGACTTCTTGATTTGTAGCCCAGTTCATTTAAAAGATTTGTAATGTTTCGAGCAATACTTAGGGATAAAGTAATGTGAAATATGTGTGAAATATGTGTGAATATAATTCTGAAGAGTAAAAATCTGTGGAGGACCTCCTTCACATGGATCTCCTGTGCCATCATGGCTGCAATCCTAAAAATACTTTCCTAGGAGCAAGGCCCATTGAACACTGTGGTGATATTGCCTGGGAAGGTTACCAGAGATACAATACGGAGCCAATAGGTGAAAGCCTGTATGTGAACAGACACCCCAGGTGCCCTTCCTTGGACCTTGATCTCTTCCCGGACTCTGTGGAAGTATGGTCTATAAAGGACTTGGTAGAGTTGCGCAGCTGGGAAGGGGAGGCGGCAGGCGAAGGAGGGGGATCATGGTGGGTCCTTCTGCACATTGGTATGCTAAAGGAGGGGTTAAGATTCTCCCACGCTTAAAGCCAGGATATTGGGGGAGGGCTGATGAGGCAGGAGATTTGAGTGGTGAGGAGCAGTTGGACCCTTTGCCTTGGAAGGGGGAGGACGCAGATGGAGAAGCTGCAGAGGGAGATGAAGTCCAGAGGCTGGAAGGACTGTTGTTGGCTGTGGAGAATCCTGAAAGGGGAAGGGAAGAATGCTAAAGACCTGCTAATCCCTTCCTAGGGAGAGAGTGAAAAGACTTTTGTTATTCATTGTACTTACCTGTTGATTCGCTTATTTAACCTTGTTGGTCCTGGAGAGCCTGTGTGCTCCACTTGAAATTTTTACACCTGCAACCAAGAAGTGCCTTAACTGATAAGCTTTTGAACCTCAATCAGCAGTAAAGTAATCTTATGTTTATGACTTAGCTGTGAAAGACTCTTCCTTCATATCTTCATGATGAGGAGTATGGATGATGATGATCCATACTCTTGCTGTTGGATGATGATGATCCATACTCTTGCTGTTGAAGCAAGACATCTTGCTTCAACAGGGTTGGGACAATGAATTTACCACAGAGGCATTTCACAGTATTGTTTACAAATGGACAAGAAAACATCAGACTTTTTAAAATCTATCAGAGACAAACAGCCGGAGTAATCCTGGAAATCTGTAAAATTCACAAAGTCTAAAACTGGATTCTGAACAGTACCATCTTTTGCATGTTCTCTCCAGTTCTCTCCAGTTCTCTGCCCCTAATCAACATTATTAGACATGGAAAAAATGATCTTTGTAAAAAAAATCCAACTTATGGTCTCTCTCTTTCATGTCTGTGCCCTCCCTCCCACACACACACACACACTCACACACACACACACACAAACCAGCATATCCTTTCACAACCTACTTGTCATTCCTCAATAACTTCTTTTCACCAGCATCACTGCTATTTAGGAACCAAAGTAGACATGGAGCACAGTCCTAACCATGTCTACTCAAACATGAGCCCCTTTGTGTTTGTCACACTCTCTGTTACTTTGGGGCAACCTCATCCTTTCCTCCACGCTAGGGACTCCATTGGGAAACGATACTTCAGTGTCATCATCATCAGTGATGGGCTTCAGAGAAATTAAGAACCGGTTCTCTGCCCATCTGGCAGCCACTTTTAAATGGCTATTTTTAAACTTTATATGTCCTATCTCTTGTTAACAACCGGTTCTATAGAGTAGGTTCGAACCTGCTGGTGCCCACCACTGGACAGGAGCCCACCCTGTCTTGTGGGGACCCGGGTCTTGAACAGGCACAGTATCTTAACCACTTGCGCCATCCACAGCCATTATGGATATTACCCCATCTCTATTTGTCAGGACGTGCTTATGAACTGATTTGAATTCATTTATTCATGTTAAGTTCCATCTCGAAAATATTCATTTATGTACATTTATTCAAATTTGAAATGTAATTTTTGCAGCCCTTGGCACAATTTCAGAGAGATGATGTCGCCCTCCTCCCAAAAAGTTCTGCACACCCCTGGTTTAACAAATCCAGTTGAGGAGGCACATTTTCATCCACTTATCCAGATGGATGGGCAACTACACAGGCAAATCAATATCCTCTTTGATCAAGCAGCTGTGAAGCTTAACATTTATTTGGTATCAGAAGGGCTGGATTCCTGAAACCCACATATAGTACACCTTCCATATTAAACAGCTAGACCAGGAAAGTTCAAATTTCTGGCAAGAGGGCCATATCATCTCTCTGACACTTTAAGGGCCCAAAAGGAAATATATATATATATATATATATATATATATATATATATATATATATATATATATATATATATATATATATATATATATCTCAAATATGAATACCTTTATATAAATGAATCTATTACATTATGAACTTATGAATAAATGAATTCAAATCAGTTCCTAACCTGTTGTTAATTTATTTGAATCCCACCACTGATTACAGGACCAATGGAGGAGGCTTGTCGCAGGCTGCATGGACTCTCGCCGGAGGCAAGCTACATCTGGCCCCTGTGCCAGGGTATGAACACCCCTGAGCTAGACCATCAGATTTTGTTACCTTTATGTGCAGACCCATCTGCTCTCAGTCTGCATCTTTGGATTGGGAAATTTAGGACCAAACTAGGTCAAAATTTTCTAACAGATACTTTCTAAATCTTTTCCTTTTTCAGAAAGGGGAGGGAGGAAGTAAGATGTAGATTGGAGTTATGGTGCTGCAGGTGCCAAATCTGTTTCCCTCTGCCCTGCAACCCTAATCAAGCAAGACATATAGAGGACTACACAACTTTTTTATTAAAAGGTCAGCATCAGGAATTCTGACCACAGTACTACCATGCCAGGTGTAGCTGACTCATAAGAAAGTAAGTACAAAATTGCATCCAAGAATGCAGGCTCAGTCTCTCTAACTGAAATAACAGGGATTCTTAAAAGTGTTTCATTTTGGCTGCATTAAAAAAATCTTGTGGATTTTTTTTCCTCTTCCATTTCTTTTTACAATTTATCCTGTACTCACTTTTTTATGTAAAAGTTTTTTTGTTTATAAAAAATAATGTTATGGGCCTTAACAATGATTTGCTAACAACACACTGCATCATAGGCTTTGCACTCTCACTGATCTGTAAGTAACAGTTCTTTGGGTGCAATCCTAACCTAAGCCAGCAGAACTCATTGGTCTTCTATTCCCATTGTGATGTACTGATTAACAATTCCATTCCATCCAGAGATTTATATTAAAAAAAACTATCTTACATTTGCTTTTTAATAAGAATGATCACTATCTCAAATTGAGTCCCAGCAAATTTTAATAAAGGCCCAAGGTTGAGAAGGATTTTAATAAAGGCCCAAGGTTGAGTAGGGAGGCAAGTACTTGTCTGTGCACTGACCTAACCCTCCCCTAGAGGTGGCGCAGAAGTGCCTTATGGCACTTTTGTGATATCCCCAGGTTAACACAGGATTTATGCCAGAGTTTAGGCCAGCCTAAATGGAGATTAGGATTCAGCCCAAGCCTCTGACTTATAAACTTTCATAGCATTCCTTACAATAGGTGCTTAGTAGAGATGAACACATGTGGCCCTTGATCACCCATATTAATAATCCAGGAAAGTTAAGGAAGACCTAACCAAAAACAAGAATAAAATGATAATGGATAGACCCTGTGAATATTTATAGTAGAATGCTCTCGCTACTGCCCCTTTACAGAACTGTGCCATCGTGTCTGACAAAGAGACTGAGAAAGCTTCTGGAAGGTCAAATCACTGGCTGTAGGAGTGGTATGTTCCCAACAATCTGGGGTGCTCAGCTAATTAAGTGCAGCGTTGCTGGATCTCCAGCTTAAACATGCCTCACCCCAAATAGCCGAATGTGGCAAGGCCCAAAGCCACACTGATTATGTAACCCAGAGGGAGAGCTAGGGTAAATGTTCTTGGGCTACACTGTTTGCTGTGATTTCCAGCTTTGCTTAAGCATTTAAAGACTTATGGATCTTTATTTTTTTCCCTATTTCCTTCTGAGCTGCAAGCTCTAGCCTAGGAATTATGGTAATATGCCAGTTCTGAGCCCTTGGCAGGATTTGCAACAGAGAAATCACATCAGTCTATACTGATTAACAATTCCATTCCATCCAGAGATTTATATAAAAAAAAACTATCTTACATTGGCTTTTTAATAAGAATGATCACTATCTCAAATTGAGTCCCAGCAAATTTTAATAAAGGCCCAAGGTTGAGTAGGATTTTGCATGCTGATTTAGTTGTGATTGCTGGCTTTTGATGAGAACCAGGCAGTCATATATTGCTTTCCTCATAGCATTTTTTCCCTTTATTTTTTTAAGACCAATACTAAGGAAAAAGGGATAAAAATAAAAACTTCCAACTGAAATTCAAATTTTCTACAATTCAAATTTCTGAAATTCAAATTTTCTACAATTAATTACTGAATAAATATCTCCTCACACTTCCACTTTCAGCCCACATGCCACAACCCCCTACAGCAAAACAGCAGTTTGGAGTGGCCTTTCCAATACTCCTCTGTCCCAACTAATGCTCAGCCAAAGGTGCTTCATGCAAATTTTCACCAGGACTGCACAACACTACTGCCTTGGGACAATTTTTTGACTATAGCTTCTGAAGTGTTCATGGAATATTCACCATACTCTGAAAAAAACTTTCTCCTTCATTATGTCACCATATAACTTAATGAAATCAGCTGCATAGCATAATAACCTCATTTTCTTTAATCTGTGATTTCACAATGCCCTTGATCACCCATATTAATAATCCAGGAAAGTTAAGGAAGACCTAACCAAAAACAAGAATAAAATGATAATGAAATATCATTAGAAATATGTATATTTCTAATATGCATTAGGTGGCCTAATCATATCATTAGAAATATGCATATAGGATTGGAATCCTGACATCTGAAATCATTGGGGGGAGAGAATATATGTCAGGTGTTAATTCTGACCTGATTAGTGAAACATGTGAAATATAGTACTCATCACAGTGTGTTTCAGTTTGAAGGTTCTCATCTATTTATCCCATGTCTTCTTGGCAATTCATACATTGAACCAAGACTGGACAAAAACATTATGAGTTATAAGTTTCCACCAAAATTAGTACCTTCATATTGTTTACCCTTTTGAGTAATGAGTTTCCATTCCATCCACCTACTACTGGCAGCCAATGATACAGAATATGAGCTTTCTTAGTGTGAGGAGATCATCATTTCTTCAGTTTCTCGATATCAGTAATGTAGATACCAAGATTTTAAACCACAGAACAAATAACACTCTGTTGGGACCCAACTAGATTTACCAGACTTTTAAAATAGGGAGATGTAGAAATAAATGAATAATATTTATTTATAATAATAACTGAAAAAGACCTTCAAAGATTTTCCAGTACCTATGTATATTAACACATGCTATGTTATCTATATATATAAAAGAGAAAAGTCACTGACTGACTCACTGACTGACTCACTGACTGACTGACTGTGAGGTGTTTTCCAGAAGCCAGAGCCAAGTCGTGTGCCACTGGAACCACCTGATCACCTTTGCTGTCCTGATGGACATTTCAAAACGCAAAGTAAGTGTGCCCATCAAGACGTTTTGCTTGCTAAGGTTGTGAAATAAAAAAAGTTTATACATGCAATGGGATGAATGCAGTGGATTTTATCTTTTAAATGAATGCACTGGTTTTATCTTTACTGTGAAATATGAAACCCAGGGTAGTGTCTCACTAATGCACCAATCCTGTGTACATTTCAGAGATATTTGAATCATGTTTTGTAGGCTGAGTGACTCTAATTCCCACTTTCTTACAATGCATGAACTTAGTTTGGGAAATAAACTCCTTGACTAAGAAACTGCTTGCATTGAAAAAGAGAGAGAGATAACTTGATGAATGAAATAATAATCTATATATATAAAAGAGAAAAGTCACTCGACTGACTCACTGACTGACTGACTGACTCATCACCGCCATACCAAAACCGCTGGGCCTAGAAGTGTGAAATTTGGGGTGGGTGTTCCTTCTGTGATGGAGGGGTGCACTAAGAACCGATTTTTGGAAATTCCAACCAGAAGGGGGTGAAAAGGGGCACAACGCGTTTTCCTCCCTATACTTTGCATTGGAGTATTACTGACTCATCAACATTCCGCCCCAACTGCTGGGCCTAGAAGCATGGAATCATAGAATCATAGAATTGGAAGGGACCTAGTAGGTCATCTAGTCCAACCCCCTGCCTGCAGCAGGAATTCCCCCTAGAGCATCTCCAACAGGTGCTCATCGAGCCTCTGCTTGAAGATCCCCAGTGAGGGAGAGTCCACCACCTCCCTTGGCAATCTGTTCCACTGCCGAACCGCCCTCACAGTCAGGAATTTTTTCCGGATTTCCAGCCGGAAACTCCTCTCTTGCAGTTTGTACCCATTGGTTCTAGTTCTGCTTTCAGAAGCAGCTATGAACAAATTGGCCCCTTCCTCTCTATGACAGCCCTTCAGGTATCTGAAGAGGGCAATCATGTCTCCCCTCAGCCTCCTCTTCTCCAGGCTGAACATCCCAAGTTCCCCCAACCTTTCCTCGTAGGGCTTCCCTTCCATCCCACTGATCATTCTTGTCGCTCTCCTCTGGACTTGCTCCAGTTTGGCTGCATCCTTCTTAAAGTGAGGTGCCCAGAACTGAACACAGTACTCAAGGTGAGGTCTCACCAATGCTGAATAAAGAGGAACTATAACTTCTCGTGACTTGGAAGCTACAGTCCTCTTAATGTAACCTAAAATGGAATTTGCCTTCTTTGCAGACACATCACACTGCTGACTCATGTTCAGCTTGTTATCCACGGCGACTCCAAGATCCCGCTCACATGTTGTGCTGCCAAGCCAAGTATCCCCCATTTTATACCTATGTTTTTGGTTTTTATTGCCTAAGTGCAGAACCTTGCACTTCTCCCTGTTGAAATTCATTCTGTTTGTTACAGCCCAGGATTCCAGTTTATCCAGATCCTCCTGGAGGTTTCTCCTATCTTCTGATGTGTTTGCTACTCCTCCCAGTTTGGTGTCATCTGCAAATTTGATCAGGCTCCCCCGTATCCCTTCCTCCAAGTCATTGATGAAAATGTTAAAGAGAACCGGTCCCAAGACAGAGCCTTGGGGTACCCCACTAGAAACTGACCTCCAGGTTGACACAGAACCATTTACTAAAACCCTTTGAGTGCGGCCATCGAGCCAGTTGCAGATCCACCTAACGATTGCCCTGTCTAGCCCATATTTTTCCAACTTCCTAATTAAAATGTCATGTGGGACTTTGTCAAATGCTTTGCTGAAGTCAAGATAAATGACATCCACAGCATTGGCACTGTCCAGTAAGCTCGTAACCCGATCAAAAAAGGAGATCAGATTTGTCTGGCAAGATTTATTCTTGGTAAATCCATGCTGGGTTGTTTTGATCACGGAGTACTTGTCTAGATGTGCACAAATTGTGTGTTTTATGATTTGCTCTAATATCTTGCCCGGGATTGAAGTCAAACTGACTGGTCAATAATTTCCCGGGTCTTCTTTTTTCCCCTTCTTAAAAATTGGGACTACATTTGCCCTCTTCCAGTCCAGTGGCACTTCTCCACTCCTCAAGGATTTCTCAAAGATGATCGACAAAGGCTCTGCAAGGACATCTGCCAGTTCCTTCAGAACTCTAGGATGCAGCTCATCCGGTCCAAATGACTTGAATTCATTTAGGCCAGTTAAGTGGTTTCGAACCAGTTCTCTGTCAATCTTAATCTGCTGTTCTGCACCATCCATGTTTTCATTACCTCTTTGGGGATGTAAACACATCCCCGAATCAGTCAATGATCCCGCACCCCCATTTGCACAGCCCTCCTTCTGTGAATAGACGGATGCAAAGTAGGAGTTGAGCAGCTCCGCCTTCTGCTGGTTTCCAGACACATGTTGTCCATCCTTGTCCAAGAGCAGCCCCACCCCCTCGTCTCTCCTCCTGTTCCTCTGGGCATATCTAAAGAAGCTCTTTTTGTTATCTTTGACTCCCCTGGCCAGCCTCAGCTCATATTGAGCTTTAGCATCCCTGACCCCCTCCCTACATGACCGGGCTACCTGCCTGTACTCCTCTCTGGTGATCTTTCCAGTCTTCCACTCCCTATACTTCTCTTTCTTTAACTTCAGCTGATCCCCAAGTTGCCTGTGGAGCCAACCTGGTTTTTTCAGCATTTTCCCCCCTTTCTTTTTTATTGGAATTGTTTCTGACTGTGCTTGTAGAAGCTGCCTCTTAAGGAGCTCCCACCCATCTTGGGCCCCTTTCCCCATTAGATCATCAACCCATGGGGTCCCACCTATGACTCCTCTAAGCCTGTTGAAATCAGCTTTCCTGAAATCCAACATATAAGTTTCACTCTGCACTCTTTTTATTTCCCACATTATTCTAAATTCCAGCAGCTCATGATCGCTTTCCCCTAAAGTTCCGACTATGTTGACCTGATCAACCAGTTCTTCACGATTTGTTAAGATCAGGTCAAGTATGGCCCCTCCCCTTGTCGTTTCCTCCACTTTCTGGACCATGAAGTTATCTTCCAGGCCCATCAGGAATCTACTGTAGCTTGGAATTCTGGGAGGGAGTGCCTTCTGTCACCTGAACACCCACCAAGAACCCATGTGGAGAAATTGAACTCTTCAGGGGCTGAAAAGGGGTCAAAGTGTTGTCCTATAGTGAACATGGGAGACTGACCAACCTCCAGCCTATTAGGTGCTTGGTGCCTGGTGCACTGGGGGGTGTTGTTCGGAGGAAGAGGTTGCGCTGGAGAGGATGCTGTACTTGGGGGGAAGTTGCGCATGGGGGATGATGGGCATGGAGGACAGTTGCGCATGGGAGGAAGTTGCGCTTGGGAGGAAGTTGTGCATGGGGGAATTGCGCATAAGGGAAAGTGGCGCATGGGGTGAGTTGTGCATGGGGAAAGTAGCGCATGGGGAAAAGTTGCGCATGGGAGAAGTTGCTCATGGGGGAAGTTGCGCATGGGGATGATGCGCATGGAGGAACGTTGCGCATGGGGGAAGTTGCACATGGGGGATGATGCGCATGGAGGAACGTTGCGCATGGAGGTAAGTTGTGCATCATGCGCATGGGGGAAGTTGCGCATGGGGGTTGATGCACATGGGGGATGATGCACATGGGCGAACATTGCACATGGGGAAAGTTGAGCATGGGGAGATGATCCGCATGGGGGTAAGTTTCGCATGGGGGATGATGCGCATGGAGGAACGTTGCGCATGGAGGTAAGTTGCGCATCATGTGCATGGGGAAGTTGTGCATGGGGTGATGCGCATGGGGGAACTTGCACATGGGCAAACATTGCACATGGGGAAAGTTGAGCATGGGAAGATGATGCGCATGTGTAAGTTGCGCATGGAGGAAAGTTGTGCATGCGGGAAAGTTGCACATGGGGGAAAGTTATGCATCGGGGTTGATGCGCATGGGGGGATGATGCAAATCGGGGTAACTTGCGCATGGGGAAGTTGCGCATGGGGGATGATGCACATGGAGGAAAGTTGCGCATGCGGGAAAGTTGTGCATGTGGGAAAGTTGTGCATGGGATTGATGCGCATGGGCGATGCACATGGGGAAAGTTGCACATGGGGAGATGATGCGCATGGGGTAAGTTGCGCATGAGGGGAATTTACACATGAGGGGAAGTTGCACATGGGGGATGATGTGCATGGGGGATGATAAGCATGGAGGAAAGTTACGCATGGGGGAAGTTGCTCAGGGGGAAGTTGCACATGGAGGGATGAGGCACATGGGGGATGATGCGCATGGGGAAGTTGTGCATGGGGTGTTGATGTGGATGGGGTGTTGATACACCATGGGGGGATGATGGCAGGCTGACCATATGTACTCAATTGCCCAGACAGGTCCGGTAATTAGCCCTTGGTCCGGACAGGAGGAAATTAAGAGGCTCCATCTGGAAAAATAGGCATTCGGTAGCCATTTTGTAGAGCGGAACCTTTTTTCTTGTGTCTTGTTTCCCATGGGGGCCCTTATCAGGGTCAGACAAGTGCATCGCTTTTTAGATTCCCCCATAGTCCTGCTTCTGCCCACACGGTATTGGTGGTTTCCTGCCTTCTTCTGATTGGCCCTTTCCTCTGCAGCTCAGCCTGTGGATCTTCCAATACGGAGCAGGCGGAGGTGGGACTATGGGGGATAGTCCTGGACAAGTTCTCCACAGCACTCCATGTGGCCAGTGACTGGCTAGCCTGAGCCTCTGCAACCTCTCCTCACCAAATGGCTCCACACACACCTCACTCCAAGCAATGTAGAGAAAGCAGCCAGAGAACCCAATCCTAAGCATTCCTACTCAGAAGTAAGTGCCAGTGTTTTCAAGGAGGGTTACTCCCAGGAAAGTGTATTAGGTTTGCAGCCAAGCTTCCCTACTCAGAAGTAAGCCCTTAGCCTGCAATTGGACCTACTCCCAGGAAAGTGTATTAGGTTTGCAGCCATGCCTCACTACTCAGAAGTAGGTCCTTAGCCTGCTATGGGACCAACTCCCAGGAAAGTTTATTAGGTTTACAGCCAAGCCCTACACCCCCCAGAAACTCCCCCACTACCCTGCCAGTATCCACCATCCCCCAGAATCCCCTCACAAGTGTTTTTAGCCTATTTTAAAATGTCCAACATTCTGTCCTACATTTCGGCTTTGCGGAGTAGGAATTTTGGCGTTGGGGTAGGAATTTTGGCGTTGGGGTTCAGGGAATTCTGGTTTTGGCATTTGGTCACACTGGATGATGGGCATGGAGGAAAGTTGCGCATGGGGGAAGTTGCGCATGGGAGGAAGTTGTGCATGGGGGAAGTTGCGCATGGGGGATGATGCACATGGGGGAAAGTTGCACATGGGGGAAGTTGCGCATGGAGGAAAGTTGTAAAAGGAGGAAAGTTGTGCATGGGGGATGATGCGCATAGGGGATGATGCGCATAGGGGATGATGCGCATGGGGTGAACGTTGAGCATGGGGGATGATGCTCATGAGGGGAAGTTATGCATGGGGTTAAGTTGTGCATGGGAGATGATATGCATGGAGGAAAGTTACGTATGGGGAAAGTTACGCATGCGCATGGGTGTTGATGCGCATGGGGGGATGATGCACATGGGGAAAGTTGCGCATGGGGGATGATGTGCATGGGGAAAGTTGCACATGGGGATAAGTTGAGCATGAGGGTAAGTTGCGCATGGGGTAGTTGCGCATGAAGGGAATTTACACATGAGGGGAAGTTGTGCATGGAGGATGATACGCATGGAGGAAAGTTACGCATAGGGGGAAGTTGCTCATGGGGAAGTTGCGCATTGGGGGTGATGTGCATGGGGGATGATGCGCATGGGGGATGATGCACATGGGGAAGTTGCACATGGGGGAAGTTGCATATGGGGGAAGTTGCGCATGGGGTGTTGATGCGCCATGGGGGATGTTGTATGGGGAAATGTTACTCCCGCAATGCGGGTACAATTTTTGTTAGTCTACTATATTTAAACAGCTTGCAAACTGCTGGAGCTCCTTGCAGGGCAGTTAGCAAGTACTACAGTATCTGATTTGTCTTTAGGCTTGAGGTAAGGGCTGTCATATGGAGGAAGGGTCTCATTTGTTCTTGGCTACCTCTGAAGGCAGAACTAAAACCAGTGGGTAAAAACTGCAAGAAAGGAGATTCCAGTTGGATATCCAGAAAAAATTCCTGATGGTGAGGGTGGTTCGGCAGCGAAGCAGATTGCCAAGGGAGGTGGTGGACTCTCCCTCGCTGGGGATCTTCAAGCAGAGGCTTGATGAGCACCTGTCCAAGATACTGTAGGAGGATTTCCTGCTACAGACAGGGGGTTGGACAAGATGACCCACTGGGTCCCTTCCAACTCTATGATTCTATAAAAGTTTATCAGTTTATTAAATCCTTTTGTTTATAGAATTATGGGACAAGGAGAAAAAAGGCCCAAAAAGGGCCTGAGCAAAGAGCAAGGCAGACCAACCTCTGATGCTTTTTATGATCCAATGGTGCATCACATATAGAGTATAATTCGTTCCAGAGGCATGCCCTTTAAGTGAAATGCTCTTTAAGTGAAACAGATTTTCCCATAGGAAATAATGGAAACTCAGACGATTGGTTCCACAACCCAAAAAATATTCATACAAAAATATTAACTGGATGTAAAAATGATGACAAAACACTGGAATTGAATTCAAAACATGCATTCAGTGTGCATGGTCCTATGATGTCTACTTAGGCTGCAATCCTAAAGTCATTTTCCTGGGAGTCAGCCCCATTTAACACCATGGGACTTACTTCTGGGTAAACATAGTTAGGAGGCCGCAATTAAAGACTCTTTCCAGGGAGTACCCAATGGAAGATAAGAAGGTCCGCAGGAAAAGAACTCTCCCTCCTAGTCTCACCGAGGGAGTGGCTCAGAAGAAATCCAGGCAACTTAAGATAGAAAAGTTTCTCACCTGTTAATGACCCTGTGAGTAAAAATAATTATCGTTTATCTGCTCTGGCTCATGCAGAAACCTCTTTAAATTCTGCATCTGCCTTGTACCCTGCTGTTTCCCCAAAGAATGGATTGGTGCTGTCTTGCTCCCCAACTGGGGATGAATCAGAACAGCTGGGGAAGGATTCCCTCATGCTTCACCACCTTTTGGACATGTGTTGCATATCTGCAGAAAGTTTAATCGTTCTCCTTAGTTGTATTTACAAGATTGAATCGCAGCTACAGATTATTTCAAAAACATTAACTTCATCTGAAGTACGCTTTCTGCCTAGCCATTACTACTCTCTGCCTCTTTAAAAAATCTCTGGAAAGCTCTACCAAGTTGTAAGAATAGAAAGTATCCAGATCCTATCAAGCTTATCAATTTGTTTTGAAGATCCCCTTTGTTGATGCTCTGCGTTGGCGCAATATGGGAAGAATTCTGGACTCTCTTTTGGCACTGCTGGACTCCCACCTCTCAAGTGCAGAGCTAGAATATTTTTACTTTCTGCCCTCCATTACTAATTATAAAAGAGTTTTCTTATCTTTTCATTCCCTGATGCTACTGAGGAAGATTTTTCATGCAGCTCAGCATTTCAGATCATTTGGTCTTCTTCCTGCCTGAGTCTCCCAGAGACTTTTCTGTCAGAACTCTGCTTAAGGAAAAGTCTGCCTCATCATCAACAGCACAGAATTAAGGACTCTCAATTAGCTTTCTAAATGCAGTTTGCAGGAGGATGATCAAAACTCTCAACAAGATGACTTGCTGACCCTGAAGAATAAATTATCTGATCTGTTGGTACCATTTAGAGTCATTTCGCCTGGGACTACACCTCCTCCTCTTTTGGCTTCTGAGAAATTATTAGACACAGATGCTTTCCTACAGCCCATTCTGCAAATCAACCCTAATGTGAATTCAACATTAACTTATTGTTATAACCTTAACTTGGGGCCTAATATACCTGTTATCCTGAGTTCAGAGTCCCTGTCAAGGGATATCTCTGGAGCTTTCACTTTATCTAACACTCCTCAGCCTTTCTCCGCTCCTTGTTTGGCACTTTACCAATCTCAGCCCCTCAATGCTGTCGTTCTGCAAACCTCAGAGGGATGAGCTGGAATTCAAACATATGAACCAAGAAGTAGCTCCAACAGAGACTGAGGATTTTCTTATTGATACCTCTAGCCTTGAGGCTACCTTGCTGGAGGGAGGAAAAGACTGCTCCCCAGGGAAAGATAGAAATGACTTTAATGATCCCCATAGGGAAGCCCATGGTCCCACTTCAGTTATACCAATCACAGACCCTTTTCAATGTAAATCTCCATGCAAGGTAGCGGTGTCTTCATTTCAAACCTCCCTCTTGGGTCTCCAGTCTTCCTTGATGAATAGTGAAGCCCCGGATCTCCGCCTGGGAGCAATCTTACTTAACAATCCACACTTCGACAGATTAACCAACTTTCTTCTGTCAGACATCACCAAAACTGCTTCCCAACAAAAACCAGGGAAAAATCTATGAAGGTATTTCTGACATTTTTAAAAAATCTATTCTAATAGATCACAGTGGAGAAAAAGGAATTACCAATCTGTCCAGCCTCTTTTGGATGCTTTTTATGATCATAAAGAATCAAAGGCAGTCATGTATCCAACTTTTGTGTGTATTTATAATCAATGATTTCTAAGCATTTTCTCAGTTCTGCCTGGATTTGTGTGCTAAACGTTTGTGTGCCAAAAGTGCCAAACATTTCCTTGCCAGCCAAATACTCCTTGCAGTGAAAGAAGGCTGGTCTCAGGAGCCTGACTTTTTAATTTATACATCCAGAGTGTGCTTTCCTCCATGGTCAACACACCCATTGATTCCGACAAGAATTGTATGCCATAAAGCAAAGCACCAATCAGGTAATGGGAAAAAGGGAAATAACGAAAGGAGATAAAATGCATCTTGCATGGTGAATATTAATTTGAATGGTTTCTTCCATTCAGCAGAATGGATCAAGTGACTTGGCATGAAAATTTGGTTGATATACATACTTTTAAAAAATAACAGTTCTTGACATTCTGGTTGCAGTCCTAATCCCGGTTAGGCCAGCATAAGTCCTATGCTGGCCTGGTGATATTGAAATAGTGCAAATGTAATTACTTCTGCCCCACTCCTGGAAGGGTTAGACAACAGACATGTGCTGGCCTCCCCATACCACCATGGGTTTGGGGAAATAGGAGTTGGAGTTGGGTGATTTCTGCTTGCCTAAATTGGTTAGTATTGTGCACATTAGTCTGATCCAAAAAGAGAACTGAGTCAGGCCAGAAACAGGCATAATTCCTATTTGCTTACAGTACATAGTGTCATCCGTAAGCATACAATTTTAACCCTTAGATGACATCTAAAAATAGCCTAATTTGCATAAATTATAATTGCCGGTCAATAAATCTGATTGCTCATCTAAGGGTTATGCAATATAATGCCGCAATTGTAAAGACACTGGGAGTAAGACCCATGGAATACAATGGGGCTTACTTTTGAGTAGACATGGTTAGGATTGTGCTCTTCTGTTCTCTGCCCTTAGGGGCTCATGGTCTAAAGGAGAGAGGCAGATAGGGAAGGGTTGGAGAAATAGGAAAGAAAATGTGATTCTTATGTTTAGATAGAATTAAATTCTCAGTTTTACCAGGCCAATAGAGAGGGTGTCTCTCCTTTCCATATGCCCAATTCTTGAATGAGCAGAGCTCAGTGCAGCAGGTCCTTGCCAGGTTAATAGCAGGCTCCCCCCTCTTAATCAACGAATTGGTTTAGGGCACAATCCAGAAGGGCAATTGGATTACCCTATCTATCATTGAGCTGACCCAACTGCAAGATGGTGAACCCTAGTTATTCTATAAAAGGCTTGGGGCAGTCTAAGGCAACATAGTCAGTCCCAACATAGTTTGCAGCTGAGGCAGTTCAGGAGAGGCATGTTGAGGGCATGTTCAGCATTGTCTAGGGCACATCAGTTATTCTGTATCCAGAGCCTGTTTCCCAGGTATAACTCTTCCAGCTCCTCAGAGTTATACCACCTCAGAAGCAGGTATAGTAATGAGTAGACCTATAGGGATCCATGATAAGGCAAATTAAGAATGCAGTGTTGACCAAAAATCTGAGTTCTTGGCCAGTCTAGCTGCAACCCCTGCCACTCTTCTTCAGGATACAGAACAACTACAGCAGTCCACTACGACAGGCCACTGCAAGCAATCCTCTTGTATCCATCCTCCACTAGAGGTATTGCTATACTGGAGACTCAAGCTGCAGCTGTTACTGATTGTCAGAAGCTTCTGGGCTTCCTTATAAGGCAGGCACCACAGCTGTTCCTTGTTCAGTGTGATTTGAGATGTTCTTCTTGGGAGCAAGCCTTCCCCAGGTGTCACTGACATGGTGCCTAATGAGCATGCTCTGGAATAGCTAGTTCAGCCCAGGCTTCCTGACTCTGGATGAAGCATAACTTTCTGCTCTCATAACTTTGCTGCAACACTTTGCTGCACACAATTGCTGCAACACTTTCTGCTGTAATGCTTTCTCTTTCTCAAGATGTCCTTATTGATTTATGACATCTCATTCATTACATATTGTATATGTTCTCAAACTCCAGAATTCAAATCTGGTATATAACTTTCAGAAACAGTATTTCAAATTTTAACAAATCCATATTCTAGATATTGTTCTAGCATTTCAGGCTCCAGTCCAAAAGATTAGCAAAACCTATTTAATTATTTAAAATAGTTATATACCTCTTTTCCTATAATTAAGGAGGTGCACAACATCAGAATGAAAACCAAACAAACAGAAACATAATAAACCATTTAAACAGCTAAAAACATTGGAATTGAAAGTGAATTTTTTTAAGTATTAAAATTCGGACAGTTTGTGAATCCCAGAATTTTTTCAGAATTTGCAACAAATGGCATGGCAACACTGTTTCTCTATTTTCAAACATGTTTATTGTATAGTGTTTTTTATAATCTCAGTAAAATGTGTTCTATATATTTAGAAATTAATTGTTCTTTTATTTATTTATTTAGGGTGCCAAATGTAGTCTGGCACAACTCATCTGCTCTGCATTCCTGTGGTGGTTCAGGGAGGCTGGCGCATGTCTGTGCACTTGCTCTCCCCACCCTCCAGAATGGTTCAGAGTTGCTTGACACCACTTCTGTGACATCCCCAGATCAGCAAGAGACTTGTGCCAAGACTTATGCTTGCCTAAGTGCAGATTAGGATTACAGCCTTAATGTATTGATTATTTGCATTTATATCACACTCTTCACTGCATGGGTCCAGGGCAACTCTACAATATTATAAAATATATTGAAAGTAATAAAAAGCAAATCTATTTGTAAGGAGCAGCCTGATTGTTACAATGTCTGATGTAACAAGTGAGTTTTCAGCAGATTTTTTTTAAAGTGGGCAGATTTGCATCTCTCTTGGTAAGACATTCCAAGCTTAGGTTAGCACCATAGAGGGTGGTCCTTTCCCACCAGTCACATCTCTTAGGTGTGAGAGCACATTGTCATTAAGGTATTCAGAGCCAATCTATGGATGGCTTTCAAGTTCCATCCAAGATCTAGATCCATTCCAAAATACATGGGCAGTTAGTATAACTCATGCAAAGAAGATGTCAAAGGGTCTCACCACATGACTCTCGTTAGCAATCCTGCAGTACCATTTTGCGCACATTAAGATTTCTGGGGACCCAAATCATGGTGCAGATCTATTGTTAAAAGGGCTGAAGATTCTCTGTTAGAGATTAAAAGAGTGGATATTAGACCAGTTCAAGTCTGTGATATAGATGTGACCCTTATTTTTTACATAAATTTCCATACTCCTTGAATACCTTGTTGAGGTGCTTGTGAAATCTGGCTCTTCCCTAGCAAGTGGATTAGGCTGAAACTTGGCACGTTGTCAGCAACCAGCAACCTGGCTCACAAAATGCCATTGCTCTCATTATAAAATGATGAAATCTCCTCATGAATGTGTACTTATGTGTTTGTCAATCCCTGCTAACTGGGCAAAAGGCACTCTTTTAAGTGGTTGTTCCTCTTTAATTTCGCGGTTCCTCGAATAACTGGCCCTCCTCACCCCAGCAGTGTCTGTTATAATGGCTTCTGCGGATGTTCTTTTGTATCTTTTTTTATTGTGAGACCTTTTAAGACAGGGACCCATTAGCTTTTAATTTTTTTTTCATTTTCTTTGTAAACTTTGTGAACTTTGTAAACTTTGTGAACTTTTTAACTGAAAGCAGTATATGAATACTTTAGATAGAAACTTTATTTACCTGAATGAACAACATCTTGTTCTGTCCATTTCTTTATCCAGGATTTTAGTTGTCGATGCTAATAAACGACACTTAAATGTTAATTTTTCTTATTTTTTATGGGGCATGAAACTGAAGGACATAGTATTGCTGAAGTGTAATCAGTTGTGCATAAGGTTAAATACAATCCATACAAAATTAAAATATCAGTCCATTTGCTGCATCGTTATTGCAAACTGTCTTGATTATTTCCATTGAAAGGTGCTGTGTGCACATGATTGCCTTTCTTTTTCCAGTTGAAGCAACTGGCTGAGTTGTTCTTCTGGAAATTAATTTTGCAGTAATGCTTAAAAGGTATTTTTAATGTCATTGGTTTCAATAGGGAAATTTACACACATCTGAAATTGACCCCATTGAAATCAGCATGACCTAAAAAGCTTAATTGAGGATAGTGATATAGGATTAGGTTTTAACTCTTAACATCAGAACTCTTGTAGAATGATGAGAAAGGATGGAAAATCGAGTCATGTGACTTGGATTCGAGTTGTGAAAATGTTCATTTTTTGTTGATTTATGGACTCATGAACTGCATCCATCAAAGACTCAGGAAAACTTTTAAGCCAAGGGCCCTTTACTCATTATGTATCTCCTTAATTATCATCTCTCCATGTCGACTTACTGTCGACTTAATTATGTCTGTATCTGGGAGTGCTTTACTTTATGGTAAAGTAAAATCACTGATAGGAATGAAGGAATTGATGAACCTTGGACAAATGTTGGGTTTCTGATATCTGACATTTTTTGGCTGTGCAGTAGGAGTCAAAGGAGTTCTTGCATTACAATTGGCTGCAGAAACCCAGGAATGGCATGGGAAGTGGGAAAGATCTACTGAGCCTACCCATGAAAGAATCAATGGTAATTGGACAAAGGATGGGGTCAGGAACCGTATATACTTGCATATAAGCTGACCCGCATATAAGCCGAGGCACCTAATTTTACCACAAAAACTGGGAAAACTTATTGACCTGCATATAAGCCGAGGGTGGGAAATGCAGCAGCTACTGGTACATTTCAAAATAACATAAAAATAGATATCAATAAAATAACATTTACTGAGGCATCAGTAGGTTACCGGTAAATGTAAAGATATTTTCCCAGGACACAAGAGTTAAAAGAGGACCTGTCCTGGGAAAAGAGGACATATGGTCAGTCACTGCTTTCCTTGGAGTTAGTCCTTTGACCATGATGGCTCAATGCTGCCAGCTCACAAGAAGGGCAATGTATTTTTCCCCCATCAGCATACAATGCTAAAAAAGAGGACCTGTCCTGGGAAAAGAGGACATATGGACACAGTACTTCCTGGGAGTCAGTCCATTGATTATGATGGTTCAATGCTGCAAACTCACAATGAAAAGAAGGGCAATGTACTATTTTTCCCCCATCAGCGTACAATGCTAAAAAAGAGGACCTGTCCAGGGAAAACAGGACATATGGTCACAGTACTTCCTGGGAGTCAGATCATGATGGTTCAATGCTGCAGAGGACATATGGTCACTCAGTACTTGCTTCTGAGTAAGCATGCAAAGGATTGGGCTCTGATGATGCTATCCTATCCACCCCTACCTGGGAGTAAGCTCCATTGACTAGGATGGCACTTGCTTCTGAGAAGGCATTCAAAGGAGTGGGCTCTGATGCTGCCATCCTATCCATCCCTACAAGGGAGAAAGCTCCATTGACTAGGATGGGATTGCTTTTGAGGAAGCATGGAGCTTCCTTCCCAGTGAATGGAGAGAGAAGAGCAGCCACTCAAAGTTCTTCCCTCCTTCCCTCAGGAATTTTTAGTAGAGCAGATAGAGGATTGGAGGAAAAAGGAGGGTCATTTGCATAACAGCCTTTGGAAAAACAAGGAAATACTTCTTCAAAACTTGCTAGAAATAAGGTTTTTAAGCAAAATCAGATGTTTAGCAGAGAGGGGCTTCTTTCCAGGCAGAAATTGTTTCTTACTCTCACTGTAAAGAATGCTGTTGTTTTAGACAACCACTTACTTAGGCAGGGGGAATTTAGGTTCTTAATAGGAGCCTGCCTGAATGATGGCCTTTACAGTGCTTAGCAAAGTGATTAGTAGAAAAGGAGGGGGAGGGATGGAGGAGGCTCCCAGGAGGTGGGGGAGAAGAAGGTAGACTCTACATTGTAGAGAAACCTGTGCTTGGCAGGGAACTCTTGACTGCTTGACCCGCATATATCGAGCATGATATCATAGTCTTTCAAGACTGATGGATGCCAATGCAATGCACTTCCCTACTGTTCTCACCCATGTGTGAACAGGGCCAGAGGGGTAGGATGGACAGCATGAGAGTGGAAATAAGGGTGCCAAGATGAGGAGGGTCATATATATCAGTTGTGAAGCTTACCAGGGTGACCTAATCCTTCAGTGTAATTCCACTGCAGCCAATCAATTAACCTGTTACAGTCATGCAAAGATCTTCTCCAGGATGGCTAGAAACACTCCCCTCCTGCCTTCTTCCCTCATTCATCCAGGGAACTTCTCTCCCCATCCCTAGGCTTCTGAAGTCAATCATAAATTTGACTTACTAGTTTACTGGTTAACAGGCACAGTGTCTTAATCACTTGCACCATAATTAATGGTGCATAATTAAGAACGTCTTTGGCACACCCAATTCCCTCTTTCCATTAAAGAAAATACCTGTCAAAACTCATATACTGTATTGGCCAACTGTGCAAGGATATTATAAGAATCATTCAGATAATGCACAAGAAATGGATCAGGCTGCAAGCCTATGCACACTTACCTAGAAGGAAACACCACTGAACTCAACAGGGCTTGCTTCTGAGTCGAAACAAGCATGTGGTGTCAAACTCTTAAAAGACATTTTAAAAATATTATGCATGATTGATTGAGGGTTGCTATGCTATTCCAGGTGCAGTATGTATGAAGGAGAAAAACCAGAAAAATTGTAACAAGCATTTGATTTTCCTTTTGGTTTCCTTGCCATTAATCCTCTTAATTGAGTACTGGTCTATTTCTTTCTATTAAAGTGCAGATGTTCCAACCACAAATTGGCAGGGAACATGGCATTTTCACAGCCTAAATTGGCAAGAAACATGGCATTTTCACAGCCTTACCTGTCCAGTGCAAACTCAGTCACATTGCCAATGATGTGGGCTTGCTGCATCCACGGACAATGTGGTTGGTGTCATATTATGATACTATTGGGGGTTAAGAAATAACATGCTTATAAAGTTAAACCAATAGCACTGCTTAAATTTATAATTTTATTTAATTTTATTTAATCAATTTATATCCTGCCTTTCCTCCCCCGCAAGGGGGAGCCAAAGGCGGCTAACAACAGGGAATAAAACATCATTAAAATAACTCATAAGTAAATATTAAAACACCATTAAAATATAATTAAAATACAATTAAATTGAGTAAAAAGTATGCAGATTAAAAAATTTGTTAAAAACAGTAAAAACAATTAAAAACAACAACAACCACAATAAAAACAACAACAACTGTCCCCCCACCTCTGCCCCATTTAAAATGCTTTTTTAAAATAGAAGGTTTTGAGGCTCCGCCTGAAGCTCTGTATTGAGGGAGCTTTTCTCAGTTCTAAGGGGAGGGAGTTCCAAAGCTGGGGTGCCACCACTGAGAAGGCCCTATCTCTGGCTGCCACACCTCTCACATCTCTAAGTGGCGGCACAGTCAGTAGGGTCTCCTCAGATGACCTTAGGTGACAGGTCAGATTGTACAGAAGAAGGCGGTCCCTCAGGTACCCTGGACCCGAGCCATTTAGGGCTTTAAAGGTCAGGACCAGCACTTTGAATTCAGCCCGGGCAGCCAGTGTAGTCGCTGAAGCAGTGGCCCAACAGAGTCGAACCGACGAGCCCCAGAAACCACATGGGCCGCCGCATTCTGGACTAATTGCAGCTTCCGAACCATCTTCGAGGCAGCCCCACGTAGAGCGCGTTGCAATAATCTAGTCTTGATGTCACTAGGGCATGGGTCACCGTGGCCAGATCTGAGCGACTCAAGTAAGGTTGCAGCTGGCGGATCAGCCGAAGCTGAGCAAAGGCTCCCCTGGCCACAGTCGCCACCTGGGACTCCGGGAGCAGCTGCAAATCCAGGAGAATCCCCAAGCTGTGAACCTACTCCTTCAGAGGGAGTGCAACCCCTTCCAGAACAGGATGATATTCCAATACCCGAGTCAAGGCCTTCAGGACCAGGAGAACCTGTCTTATCAGGATTTAATCTCAGTTTGTTCACCCTCATAAAGTCCCCCACTGCCTCCTGACAACGATTCAGGACTTCAACTGCCTCCTTGGACTCAGGAAGAAAGGAGAGATAGAGCTGGGTGTCATCGGCGTACTGATGACACCTCACTCCAAACCTCCGGATGACCTCTCTCAGCAGCTTCATGTAGATGTTAAATAGCATGGGGGATAGAATGGAGCCTTGTGGCACCCCGCACCGAAGAGGCCAGGGTGCCAAACAAGCATCCCCCAGCACCACCTTCTGGGACCAATCAGCCAGGAAGGAGCAGAACCACTGCAAAACAGTGCCTCCAATCCCCAACCCGGCCAGTCACCCCAGAAGGACACCAGTGTGTTTCCCCTCAACAAGAGTAGGGGCAGATACTCTTTGAGACAGGCCCATGGTTGCCATGGAGGCCATGAAATCCTGAGCTGCAGATGTTTGGGGTGCCTCGGCATGGACATTGAAGTCCCCCAGCACTAGGAGGCGAGGGCACTCCAATGCCACGCTCGAGATCACGCCGGTCAGCTCAGGCAGGGAGACTGTTGGGCAGCACAGCGGGCGGTACACCAACAGAATCCCTATTCTGTCTCGCCCCTCCAGCACAACACGGAGGCACTCAAACCCTGTGAACTGCTGGACAGGGGACCTGGTGAGAGGGATAGAATCAAGATAGACTATCGCAACCCCACCTCCCCGCCCCTGAAGTCTTGACTGCTGCAGCACCCGGAAACCTGGCGGACAGATCTGAGAGAGGCCCACACCTCCGGCCTCATCCAGCCAGATCTCCATAATGCAAGCCAGGTCAGCTTTCTGGTCCAGGATCAGGTCTATACTATAGTTATAGTTATAGTTATAGTTATAGTTATAGTTACAGTTATAGTTATAGTTATAGTTATAGTTATAGTGCATACTATAGTTAAGCAATGCATAGCAAACTTGTACTCTCTGGAATCATTGTCATCTGCTGTGGCATATCTGTCACAGGTAGGTGCTGTTTTGAATCATAGAATCATAGAGTTGGAAGGGACTTAGTAGGTCATCTAGTCCAACCCCCTGCCTGCAGCAGGAATTCCCCCTAGAGCATCTCCAACAGGTGCTCATCGAGCCTCTGCTTGAAGATCCCCTGTGAGGGAGAGTCCACCACCTTCCTTGGCAATCTGTTCCACTGCCGAACCGCCCTCACCGTCAGGAATTTTTACCGGATTTCCAGCCGGAATCTCTTATGAGGCTAACTGCCAAAGGAAGCTCAAATTTCTCTAGCTTTTATTAACTCTACATATGTTTCTAACCACACCATTCCTCAGCACAGATAGAGCAGTAGCTCTCTTGACTTTCTTGATGGCCTGGGAGGCAATGCTTATTAACTGAAATGAAAACTGTTTGTCTTGGATGTTGCTTTGTCAGGTTTACTGAATCATATCATAGAATCCTAGAGTTGGAACGGATCCAGTAGGTCATTTAGTCCAACCCCCTAACTATAGCAGGAAATCCTCCTAGACCATCTCCAACAGGTGCTCGTTGAGCCTCTGCTTGAAGATCCCCAGTGAGGGAGAGTCCACCACTTCCCTTGGCAATCTGTTCCACTGCTGAACTGCCCTCCCTGTCAGGAATTTTTCCGTATATCCAACCAGAATTTTTTCTCTGTAGGAGGGAGGAAGCGTGCTCAAAACCGATTGGATTGTGCCCCTCCCCCATGCAGGCAGGCCAGACATGAAATCTTCTCCCTCCAGGGGAGGGCACCCAGGATCCCAGTTTCATCCGACCTCAAGCACAGTAGGACATGTCTCTGGAGCACTCTGCTCCATTCTTTCTCTTTTTCTCTTTCTTTTCTCTCCCTTCTCCTCTTCCTCCATCCCCACTCCTGGCTTCAATGATAGCCTGAGGAGGAGGCTTGTGCCAGCCTGGCAGACCAGGAGTTACCAGCACCTCCAGCCCTGAGGCCTCCCAATTGGGAGGGCAGCTCTGAGAAGAATGTGCAAGGTAGCGCTGATGGCCAGTCTGGCCGAAGGGCAGTGGAGAAGGAAGCACCAGGGCAGCAGAGGACCAGAGGAGCACAGCCTACCTAGCAGTTGCCCCTGGCCCTGCTTGAGAAGCACCTAATGGGCACAGAGGAGGTGCAGATGAGCGCATCCTACTGAGGAGCACCACCATGCCTGCCTGCAGAGCAGTGCTGGCCCACTTCAGGCTCCAGGCCCAACCTTTCCTGGGCTTCCTCTCCAAGGTGGAGCCTTGCGGTACTGCTCTTGGAAAGCTGCAAGCAATCGGCTGCAGCAATTTGGCGCTCGTGGGAAGCAGCACAGCAGGGACTTCCCATCTGGATGCCATTTTGAGGAACTCTGCCCAGCGGCCATTTTCTGCACGTATGGCTGGATCAGAACTTGCAAGGGGGGTTCTCAAAGTGTTGGGGGCAATGTTTAAGGAGGCGGTGGAAGAGGTGCTCCATGACATGCAGGGGTCTTTTCAGGCCCAGCAATTCCTTGTTGATCCTTTGCCTCTCCTCAGGTAAGGAGGATTATGAGTACCCTTAGGCATGTATCCTCAGGCTAGGAAGGACTCCTAGCAAAGAATGGACTACATCTTACAGGTTGGTGGAAGAGTGTCTTCAGATGGGAGATGGCCAACCTGATCAGGAGGGCTTTAAACTAAATAAGAACGGGGTGGGTTACGTCCCAAGGGAACCTAGGAATAAGGAAAATGCTCTGGATGGAAATTGCCAGGGCATGGCCATAACTCAAAAATCTTTAGAGGGGCCTGGCCTTACAAAAAGGGGGGGGGGGAAATGCATTGAGCTGCAACCTGCAGGGCTTACGTTGCATTTACACAAATGCACAGAGCCAGGGAAATAAACAGGATGAGTTGGAGCTTTTAGCAAGTGAAGGGAAATTTGATTTGATAGGAATAACCGAAACTTGGTGGGATGACTCCCATGACTGGAACGCACAATTGGAAGGCTATCAGCTGTCCGGAGGAACAGAAGTGGCAAAAGGGGAGGCGGAGTAGCATTATATGTCAAGAACATATATACCTGCTCTGAAATCCAGGAAACTGGTCCGGATATCCCTGTGGAGTGCGTTTGGGTAAAGGTTGGGGGGAAAAACAAGAAACAAAACATTGTTGTGGGTGTCTACTATAGACCCCCAGGCCAAGGAGAATGAGTAGACAATGTCTTCTTGGAGCAACTGGCAGGTGTTGCAAGGAAATATGAGGTAGTAGTAATGGGGGACTTTAACTATCTAGACATTTGCTGGGAGACACACTCAGCCAAACATGGAAACTCCAATAAATTCCTGATGGGCCTGGAAGATAACTTCATGATCCAGAAAGTGAAGGAAACAAGAAACAAAACACTGTGGTGGGTGTCTACTATAGATCACCAGGCCAAGGAGAAGGAAATATGAGGTAGTAGTAATGGGGGACTTTAACTACCCAGACATTTGCTGGGAGACAAAGTCAGCCAAACATGGAAGCTCCAAAAAATTCCTGATGGGTCTGGAAGGTAACTTCATGTTCCAGAAAGAGTAGGAAACAACAAGGGGAGCGGCCATCCTTCACCTGATCTTAACTAATCGTGAAGAACTGATTGACGTGACTGGAACTTTAGGGGAAAGCGATCATGAGCTGCTGGAATTTAGAATAATGTGGGAAATAAAAAGAGTGCAGAGTGAAACTAATACATTGGATTTCAGGAAAGCTGATTTCAACAGGCTTAGAGGAGTCATAGGTGGGATCCCATGGGTTAATGATCTAATGGGGAAAGGGGCCCAAGATGGGTGGGAGCTCCTTAACAGGCAGCTTCTACAAGCACAGTCAGAAACAATTCCCATGAAAAAATCCTGAATTTCAGGAAAAAATCCTGAAAAAACCAGGTTGGCTCCACAAGCAACTTAGGGATCAGCTGAAGTTAAAGAAAGAGAAGTATAGGGAATGGAAGACTGGTAAGATCACCAGGGAGGAATACAGGCAGGTAGCCCAGTCCTGTAGGGAGGGGGTCAGGGATGCTAAAGCTCAGTATGAGCTGAGGTTGGTCAGGGGAGTCAAGGATAACAAAAAGAGCTTCTTTAGATACGCCCAAAGGAACAGAAAGAGAGATGAGGGGTGGGGCTGCTCCTGGACAAAGATGGACAGCAAGTGTCTGGAAACTAGGGGAAGGCAGAACTGCTCAACTCCTACTTTTTGTCCATTTATTCTGGGACGGAGGGCTGTGCAAATGGGGTGTGGGATCATTCACTGATGCGCAGATGTGCTTGCATCCCCTAAGAGGTAATGAAAACAAGGATGGTGGAGAACAGCAGATTAAGATTGACAGAGAACTGATTCGAAACCACTTAATGAATTCACTTAATGAATGGCCTAAATGAATTCAATCATTTGGACCAGATGAGCTGCATCCTCAAGTTCGTAAGGAACTCGCTGATGTCCTTGCAGAGCCTCTGTCAATCATCTTTGAGAAATCCTTGAGGAATGGAGAAATGCCACTGGACTGAAAGAGAGCGAATGTAATCCCAGTCTTTAAGAAGGGGAAAAAAGAAGACCCAGGAAATTACAGACCAGTCAGTTTGACTTCAATCTCGGGAAAGATATTAGAACAAATCATAAAACACACAATTTGTGCACATCTAGACAAGCACTTGGTGATCAAAAGAACCCAGCATGGAATTACCAAGAATCTTTCCAGACAAATCTGATCTTCTTTTTTGATTGGGTTACGAGCTTACTGGACAGTTTCAATGCTATGGATGTCATTTATCTTGACTTCAGCAAAGCTTCTGACAAGGTCCCACATGACATTTTAATTGGGAAGTTGTAAAAATATGGGCTAGACCTGGCAATTGTAAGGTGGATCTACAACTGGCTCAACGACCGCACACAAATGGTTTTACTAAATGGTTCTGTGTTAACCTGGAGGTTGGTTTCACCTGGGGTATCCCAAGGCTCTGTCTTGGGACATGTTCTCTTTAAAATTCTCATTAATGACTTAGAGGAAGGGATACGGGGGAGCCTGACCAAATTTGCAGATGACACCAATCTGGGAGGAGTAGCAAACACAACAGAAGATCGGAGAAACCTCCAGGAGGATCTGAATAAACTAGAATCCTGGGCTGTAACAAATAGAATGAATTTCAACAGGGAGAAGTGCAAGGTTCTACACATAGGAAATAAAAACCATAAATACAAGTATATAATGGGGGATACTTGGCTTGGCAGCACAACATGTGAGCGGGATCTTGGAGTCGCCGTGGATCACAAGCTGAACATGTCAGCACTGTGATGTGTCTGCAAAGAAAGCAAATGCCATTTTAGGCTGCAATAAGAGGACTGTAGCTTCCAAGTTGCAAGAAGTTCTGGTTCCTCTTTATTCAGCATTGGTGAGACCTCACCTTGAGTACTGTGTTCAGTTCTGGGCACCTCACTTTAAGAAAGATGCAGCCAAACTGGAGCAAGTCCAGAGGTGGGAGACAAGAATAATCAGTGGAATGGAAGGGAAGCCCTACCAGGAAAGGTTGGGGGAACTTGGAATGTTCACCCTGGAGAAGAGGAGGCTGAGAGGAGACATGATTGCACTCTTCAGATACCTGAAGGTATCTAATCGTGATTAGATAGGAAGGGGCTCATTTGTTCATAGCTGCTTCTGAAAGACTTCTGAAAGACAACTAGTACAAACTTCAAGAGAGGAGATTCCAGTTGGATAACCGGAAAAAGTTCCTGATGGTGAGGGTGGTTCGGCAGTGGAACAGATTGCCAAGGGAGGTGGTGGACTCTCCCTCACTCGAGATCTTCAAGCTGAGGCTTGACGAGCACCTGTCAGGGATGCTCTAGGAGGATTTTCTGCTGCAAGCAGGGGGTTGGACTAGATGACCTACTTGGTACCTTCCAACTCTGTGATTCTATGATTATATGCTTCTATATCTATCTTAATAACTAGTATACTTTTAAAGCTATTATAATTTCTAATTATATTGTAAATTTCAAATAAATACATGACACAGCTTCCTAAACGTATAACTTTGGGGGGGGGAGGGAAATCAGCAAAAAAAGTTATCTCCCATCTCTACCAATAAGAAATTTTAAAAGTCCTCACAATTAGCTAACAAATGAAGATCACAATCCTAACCATGTCTACTCAAAAGTAAGCCCCGTTGTATTCAAGGAAAGTGTCGTTTGGGTTGCAGGACACCCAGGACTTCCAGGAAAGTGTCTTTAGGATTGCAGCCAAAGTCACAGCAAAAGAATCAAACAGAATTTCAGCAAATGGCAGCAGCAAACAAGGTAAAACTTAATTTTGGCACCACCAGTATGTTTGGGAAGGGTGCTATTTAAAGAGGGTATTACCACTGAATAGCCCCTTGTAACAATTTTCACTTATCCACCCAATAGTTTTAGTAACCAGAAGTGATCCTTATTGACTGATCTTGTGAAACAGGAAAGCTCAGAAACGAGACAGCAGTCCTCTTGGTATTCTGGCACTGATAGCACCAGACCAAAAATATTGTGGGGATTGAAGTACATGGGGGAGAGGTTTTTTCATATATTATTGAGATAAATCACTTATAGTCCGGTCCTAAACTTAAATGGAAATGAGACCACAGGGAACTGTTCTTTGTTATTTCTGTTGCTTTATATCAATTGAAAGATATATTTATCTCCAATCATTTTATCCAGAGGATAACATCAAATGACTGGGATGGTGTCAGGGGCTGGAGAAATATATAGATTAACTATTAAATTTAAATAAATACTTTAGAAACAGAACTTATGTTGTTATGGAAATATGAGTGGTAATATCAGGAAGAACACGGAAGAGGCTTATACAAGCAAAAGACTTCTTTATTGGAGCTCCGGACTAGAGTCGGACAGAGTTTCTGTCTCACAAAAAGACTGAGTCCCTTTGCATATTTGCACAGATATTTTATAGCTTAACTGTCACGTAGGCAAACTTTACATAAAGAGATTATTCTGGTTATGACAAGAGAAATTCATACAGAAAAGATTTTATCTCTAGAGGTTTCCTGGGTAGTGAAAAGGAACAGAATGTGGTAGGAAGCATGATTACACAATTCACAATGGAGGACATTCACTGTTATCTAGCACGTATAGGTTTTTGCATTCGTTGATCCATCCGGGCTTCCATTCACACAAGGAGAAAGAATTAAATTTTTATTTTAATTTCTATAATCCTTGGGCATCAGATAAGTCCTTCCGTGTTGCCTGACAATAAATATCCCCATTTCATTGTTTTCCCTTCCTTCCGTGTAGCCGTTTCTATTCTATTTTTATATCAGCGCTCTTTACTAGCATTCCAGGATCAGCCGAGGACAAAGGCAGGGGATCCCCCTTGTGTTTCCATCTTAGATAAGCAGGCTTTACAAGTCTCAAGTAGGCTAATTATTGTTAACCGCAAAACTCCTGGGAATCAGTAGCAGGACATTGTGACGTCATAATCTCTTCTCCGGTGGAGGCTAAGGCTTGAGTGGGCTAATCAGTGCTAAACCACAACAATCGCTTGACTGACAGCTGTCAATAGGATAGTGAATTATGATGTCACAATCCCTTCTTCAGGGAGCTAGTGAAAGTTTATTGAAGTCATTTACTGAAAACCACATCAAAAGCCTGGGAGCTGAGGAAATGCATTGTGATGTCATAATCCTATCTCCAGGGAGTCTGTGAAAGTTGATTGAAGGTTTCTGTCTGCCTGCGAACTGCCTGGGTTTACTAGAGAGCCTACAGAATGATTTCAGAGCTATCAAAATAATTCTAAAATTCTAATAAATTCTAATAAAATCTGACAGCTGGTTTTTTGTCTGCTATAATGTAAATGAATATAATGTAAATGAATAATGAATACATGAGCTCAGATTTCCAGGATTTCACCAACCACCAAAACACATCACACACAAAAATGGACTGCCCCACCCCAAAGGCAGCTTAATTTCATGTACAGGGGTAAATAACTCAGAATGAGCAGATGACAGAGCATGATCCTCAACATTCAGAAAGATTTCAGAAGCCCAAAAAGTCACTTCTGGTTTTTCTGAAAAAAGATGTTTATCTTTCTGAAAGATGTTTATAAAGTTTCCAAGGAAAAGGAGGCCGAAGTGGAGTATTGGGGGCAGGAGGCAGGAGGCATACTCACCACAGATGGCAGCCTTCTTCCCCCCTACAGATCCTCAGTGTGCCTGCATGGGCTGGGAGTATTAAGCAAGCTGAGGTTGAGCACGCTGAGGTGTGAGCATTGTGCCAGAACTCTGGTGGATGGGCTGTCTGGTGGGTGCCCTACTCATTGTGGTCTACTTGGAAGTAAGCCCCCTCAATTTTGTAGTTGTTGTTGTTCATTATAGTTGAATGAATCTACTCACAGGAAAGTACTAAGATTGCACCTTTAGAGCCCAATCCTATGGAGGTCTCCTCAGAAGTCAGTCCCAGATTGTGAATGTGGCAACTCAAAAGGAAAGAGCTAGGATTACAGCCTGAAATATCTATGCATGTCTCCTTAGAATTCAGACCCATGATAGTGAATGGCGCTTACTCCCAGGAAAATGATAGGATTGTAGACTTAGAGCCCCAATCCTATGCATGTCTCCTCAGAAGTCAGTCCCATGATAGTGAAAGGGTTACTCCCAGGAAAGTGCTAGGATTGCAGCAATAGAGCCCACTCCTATGGAGGTCTCCTCAGAAGTCAGTCCCATGGTAGAGAATGGGGCTACTCTAAGGAAAGTGCTAGAATTGCAGTCTTAGAGCTGAATCCCATGGTGGTCTCCTCATAAGTCAGTCCCATGATAGAGAATGGGGCTATTCTTAGGAAAGTGTGGCTGGGTCTGCTGCCTTAGAGCCCAGTCATGTGGAGGTCTCCTCAGAAGTCAGTCCCATGATAGTGAATGGGGCTTACTAACAGGAAAGTGCAAGAAGTCGATTTATTCTCAGAAGGAGGGCTGTTTAAATATGGGTGCGGGATCATTGGCTGATGTGGGGATGTACTTGCATCCCCTAAGAGGTAATAAAAACATGGATGGTGCAGAACAGCAGATTAAGATTGACAGAGAACTGGTTTGTAACCATTTAACTGGCCTAAATGAATTCAAGTCATTTGGAACGGATGAGCTGCATCCCAAAGTTCTTAAGAAACTCGCAGATGTCCTTGCACAGTCTCTGTCAATCATCTTTGAGAATACAAAGAGGAGTGGAGAAATGCCACTGGACTGGAAGAGGGCTAATGTAGTCCCAACCTTTAAGAAGGGGAAAAAAGAAGACCCGGGAAATTATAGACCAGTCAGTTTGACTTCAATCCCTTGCAAGATATTGGAACAAATCATATAACACACAATTTATCCACATCTAGACAAGTACTCAGTGATCAAAACAACCCAGCAAGCAATTACCAAGAATAAATTTTGCCAGACCCATCTGACCTTCTTTTAGATCGGGTTACAAGCTTACTGGACAGTGGCAATGCAATGGATGTCATTTACCTTGACTTCAGCAAAGCATTTGACAAGGTCCCACATGACATCTTAATTGGGAAGTTGGAAAAATATGGGCTAAATGAGGAAACTGTCAGGTGGATCTGCAATTGGCTGAATGGACGCACTCAAAGAGGTTTAGTAAATGGTTCAGCGTCAACATGGAGATCGGTTTCAAGTGGGGTGCTCCAGGGCTTTGTCCTGGGACCGGTTCTCTTTAACATTTTCATTAATCACTTGGAGGAAGGGATACTGGGGAGACTGATCAAATTTGCGGATGACACCAAGCTGGGAGGAGTTGAACAACAGAAGACTGGAGAAACCTCCAGGATGATCTGGATAAACTACAATGCTGGGCTGTAACAAATAGAATGAACTTCAACAGAGAGAAGTGCAAGGTTCTGCACTTGGGCAATAAAAACCAAAACACAGGTATAAAATGGGGGATACTTGAATTGGCAGCACAACATGTGAGCAGGACCTTGGAGTAGCCATGGATCACAAGCTGAACACAAGTCAGCCGTGTAATGTGTCTGCAAGGAAGGCAAATGCCATTTTAGGCTGCAATAAGAGGACTGTAGCTTCCAAGTCTCGAGAGGTTCTAGTTCTTTATTCTGCATTGGATAGACCTCACCTTGAGTACTGTGTTCAGTTCTGGGCACCTCACTTTAAGAAAGATGCAGCCAAACTAGAGCAATTCCAGAGAAGAGGAACAAGAATGATCCGTCGGATGGAAGGGAAGTCTTATGAGGAAAGGTTGGGGGAACTTGGAATGTTCAGCCTGGAGAAGAAGAGACTGAGGGGAGACATGATTGCCCTCTTCAGATACTGGAAGGGCTGTCATTGGGAGGAAGGGGCTCATTTGTTCTTTGCTGCTTCTGAAAGCAGAACTAGAACTAATCGATATAAACTGCAAGAAAGGAGATTCCGGTTGTATACACGGAAAAGATTCCTGACAGTGAGTGCGGTTTGGCAGTGGAACAGATTGCCAAGGGAGGTGGTGGACTCTCCCTCACTGAGAGTATTCAAGGAGGGGCTCGCCGAGCACCTGTCGAGCATGCTTTAGGAGGATTTCCTTCTGCAAGCAGGGGATTGAAATATATGACCTTCTAAGTCCCTTTCAACTCTGGGATTCCATGATTCTAATTGCAGGAAATTGTGCATAGCACTTCAGCAGTAGAGCCCAATCCTATGCAAGTCTATTCAGAAGTAATTCCCATTTAATTCATTGGGATTTACTTCCAGGAAAGTATTCATAGCACTGCAGCCTCTGGAGCTCAATCCTATGGATGTCTACTCAGAAGTAATTCCCATTGAGTTCAGTGTGGTTTAATCCCAGGAAAGTGTGCATAGCACTGCAGCAGTAGAGACCAATCCTTTGCATGTTTACTCTGGAAGAGTTGGAAAAGGGCCACTCAGTAGACATGGGATGTATCAGAGCCGCACACTCAGCGTGGGAGAAACGCAGCATTCTTCATTTGGATACCACTGATTGCAAAAACCAGCAACCAAACGCAGCCTCTGTGGATGCCGGTTGGTCCACCTTGTAATGCCGGATGAACGTGTCCACCGAGGACCAGGTAGCCGCCTGGCAGATTGCTTTGAGCGATGCAACCTCTTCAAACACCGCCGAAGTAGCTGCTCTCTTCATGGAGTGGGCTGTTATTCCCTCAGGGTCGTCCCTCCCCACAGCTTTATAAGCCTCTATGATAGCAAATCTAAACCACTGTGACAGAGAGGACACTGAGGCCTGCTTTCCCTTAGAGACCCCCCCCCCCCGAACAGAACAAAAAGGGCCTCAGATCTTCAGAATTCCCTAGTTCTCTCTAAATAATAACTTACGGCCCTCTTTACATCAAGAGAATGCCAGGTTCTCTCCCTTGATGAAGTGGGATTAGGGCACAATGTTGGTAAGATTAACTCCTGGCTCCTGTGGAACATGGAGTTGACTTTTGGCAAGAAAGGAGCAAAGAATCCAGCCAAAGGACCACTATGTCATCCTGAAAAATACAGAGATTGGTGTTATTGGATAATGAACCCAAGTCTGATACTCTCCAGGCCGATGTAATGGCCACTAAGAAAACTACCTTCAGGGTTAGGAACCTGACAGGGACTGATGCCAAAGTCTCAAAGGGAGCATCCATTAAAGCCTTCAGCATCAAGTGAAAGTCCCAGGTAGGGAAGTGATTACTGGGGGTTGATAAGCTTTAATCCTCTTAGAAACCGTTTAAGGTCAGGATGGCTTGACAAAGGACCGAATTTTCTTGGCCCCAAGATGGAAATGACCATAGCCAACTGTCTCTTAATGGTGTTTGTACTCAGGCCCTTGTCCACCCCATCCTGTAAGAATTCCAATTCATGCCGAACCCTGGGATTCCTTATGGAAATTGACTTAGAAGAGCACCATAGAACAAATCTCCTCCAGGTTCTGGTGTAGATGCGATTGGTAGAAGGTCATCTAGATGCCAAAAGGGTGCTCAATATTCTGTCCCTTGAATAAGCCTGGGTGCTCAATATTCTGTCCCTTGAATAAGAGTGAAGAAGTGGGCCTTGTCTCATGATGTTGGAACATGGAGGTAATCTGACCGAAGGTGCCACTGAGAGGTTGACTAGAGTTGGATACTAGGGCCGGCATGGCCAATTTGGAGTTATCATAACCAACACGGCACAAAACTTCTTTAATCTCTGAAGATTAAAGTATCAGCAGAAAAGGCAGGAATGCTTATAAAGGAACTGAGGGCCAAGGGTAAACTACAGCATTGTCCCCCAAGGCTAGAGGATGTGGAGCCCTGGAGATGAACGCTGGTAACTGGTTGTTCAGATGAGAGGCAACTAGATCTATTTCCGGTTTCCCCAGAACGCCACTGATAAGAGAGAACACTTGGGGGTGAAGGCTCCATTCGCCCTCGTCCACAGTCTTTCTGCTTAACCAGTCTGCCTCCAGGTTCAGGGTACCCAGGAGACGTTCCATGCATACAGAGAGGAGATTGGCTTCTGCCCAGTGAAAGAGGAGGTTTGCTTCCTTCATAATACCTCTGGATCTTGTCCCACCTTAACGGTTCACAAACGCCTTTGCGGAGACGTTGTCTGTCTGAACCAACACATGAGATCTGACCAGTAGGTTCTGAAAATTCTGCAGAGCTAGCCTGATGGTTCTGAGTTCCAGCTTGTTGATTGACCACCATTGTTCTGGAGGAGTCCAAGTCCCTTATGCCATGTAGGATCTGAATCTGGCCCCCCAACTGCCAAGGCTGGCATCTGCAGTGATCACCTGCTGATCCAGAAGATCCAAACCAATCCCCAAGTCCAACTGAGATAGGAACAACCACCAGTTGATGGATTGTTGCACCAATGGTGGAATGGTCACCATCCTGAATTTCCTGTTCTCTATCTGGTGAGCAAAGGGACTCAGTAGTAACTGTAGAGGTCTGAGGTGGAATCTGGACCAGGGCATTGTGTCCTGACAGGAGTCCGTGAGGCTCAGAAGGGACGCCAGGGTCAACAAAGGAGCAGCTGACATTTCCCTGATCTGTGCTCTGCGCTCTGCAGAAAGAATCACTTGAAAGGAGTCTGTCTGTATCAGAAGTCTCAAATGGACCAGCCTTTGGGTTGGAATCAGCACACTCTTGGCTGTATTGATCACAAAGCCATGATCAAGGTAGTCATGACTACCAAGCCAACTCCAAGGTAGTCACAACTTTGTGAAGATCCTCTGAGTCTTGAGCAAACGAAGAAGTGGAATCAGGATGTTGTCTAGGTACGGGAAGATGAGTATCCCCTGCAACCTGAGATTGGCAATCAATGTGACTAGAAGCTTTGTGAAGACTCTAGGGGCAACAGAGAGTCCGAAAGGGAGCACCCGGTACTGGTAATGGTGGGACCCATATGCAAAGCGGAGAAACCTCCTGTGAGAGGATCAAATCGGTACATGCAGGTATGACTACGAGAGATCGATAGATACCAGGAAATCCCCCTGGTCCAGTGCCACAGTGATGGATTGCAAGGTCTCCATCTTGAATTTCTTTTTCAAAGTGAATTGATTGAGCCACTTCAGGTCAAGAATGGTCCGCATCTCCCCGTTCTTCTTCAGTACAAGGAAGATGATTGAGTAAACCGCCTGCCCATTTGCGAGAGAGGGACACGCTATATTGCCTGAATGTCCAGAAGATGTTGGATGGCCATGACCTTCTGCAGATGTTTTTCTGGATGTTTGGAAGCTGGAACCGGCCAGAAGCGTTTGGGAGGACAACGCCGAAACTCGACGGTGTAGTCTTTTGTGACTGTGTTGAGAACCCAGGCATTGGAGGTAGATCCCTGTCAGCAGGGAGCAAAATACAGGAGATGCGCTCCAATAGCACTGGGTTCTGGTCCAGGCCTGGTGTCAGGTGGATCAGAAATTCTTTCCTCCCTTGAAGGAATATTGTCCCTTGTTGGAGTTTTTGGTGATGTTGGGCCTGGAGTGAGGGAGGACGCTCGCGTTGGTCCAAGAAGATCGAAATTGAGTCCCTGAGGAGTCCCAAAATCGAGGTTTGAAGGGACGAAATGAAAACTGTTGGAGGATCCTTCTTCCCAGGTGGAAGGATCTTCCTCTTGTCCTTTGCCTCTACTAAGACCTGGAGGCTGTGAAGGCTTCTTCGTGTGGCAGCCGCCATTTTGGAGACCTCAGTTTTCCCGCCAGTGCCTTGCCGAACAGCTTACGTCCTTCAAAGGGCAAGTTAATAAGCTTAGAATGAGACCCTGCCTCCCCTGACCAGGCCCGTAGCCATAGGGCCCTGTGGGTAGAGATGTTGGAAGACATAGCATGTGCAGAGAATCTCATGGCAGCCAATGAAGAATCCGCCGCAAAGGCCGATGCCAGGGCAATGTCCTTCAATGTGCTTCTGAAAGCCTTTGACAACTTTTTGTTCCTGGCAGCCTTCTGAGCCCAAATAAAGGCAGCCCGGGCCATAACCGAGTTCACCGAGGGAGCTCTGAAGGTGAATGAGGAGAACTCAAAGTTACGCTTGAGCAGAGTCTCCATACAACAATCTTTTGGATTCTTGGGTAGGAGTAGGTGGTTCCACAGGCTCCATCTTGTTTGTTTGGAGCACCTAGCTTTCTTAGCTCCTCACAAAATGATTCTCTCCCTGGCTTACTCCCCAGGTGTCTTATAGCAATTTTAGATACCTGAATGCCATTTAGAATTTGTATTTGGTTCCAATCATGAGACAAAGTCTTCTGACCCACCCACACAATTGGGCTCAGCTGTGTGGCTTTCCTGAATGTTCTGGGTAGCTCCACAACTGCCTTTGTTTTAGAATGATATAACCCAGCTGACCTCAGTTTACAACTGAAGGCACTAAAACTTTACCAACCGTCCCTGGGAGATCTGGCAAGCACTTTTGATCTCATCTCCTTCCCAGAGAGCGATTCACACCTTGCCATTCCCCAGATAGTTCTCAGAGACTGATGGACGCCTCACAGATAGCTTCACTACAAGGTTATAAATTTAAAGATGGAGTCACCCTGGTTCATGCACTGCAGCGGTAGAGTTAATCCTATGCGTGTGCACTCAGAAGTCAATTGAATTTGATGGGACTTCCTCCAAGTAAAGTGCATAAGGTTGCAGCCTTAGAGCCCAATCCTATGCATGCCTACTCTGAAATAAATCCCATTATAGTCAGTGTGGCCTTTACTCCCATGTAAATGTGGATAGGATTGCAGCTTCAAGGCCCAATCCTATGCATGCCTACTCAGAAGTAAGTCCCATTATACTCAGTGGTGCTTACTCCCATGTAAATGTGGATAGGATTGCATCCTCAGGGCCAGGGGTGGGCCCGGACCAGTTCAGGGCGGTTCCGCAGAACCGGATGTTCTAATTTGACAGTGGGGGCGATAACAAGGCAGAGGGGGCAATAACCGGGCAGACCGGTTCAACCGCTGGAGCAGCAGTTACAGAGGGCACCCAGCCGGATACTTTTAAATTTGCCGCTCCAAGCTGCAGCCCAACAAGGCACCCCACAAGCCCCAGTAGCCGGGGAAAGGACGCGCCAGCGCTGGAGCTTGTGGAGCGCCTCGCTGGGCTGGCTGCCACTTGGAGCAGCAAATTTAAAAGTTTGCTGGCCGCTCCAACAGCCAGCAGGACAGTGTGACAGGAACTGCAGCCTGAGAGCCCAATCCTAGCATGACTACTCAGAAGTAAGTCCCATGACAGTAAATGGGACTTACTCCCAGGAAAGTGTGGCTGGGTCTGCAGCCTGAGAGCTCAATCCTATCCATGACTACTCTGAAGTAAGTCCCATGATAGTCAGTGGGACTTACTCCCAGGAAGGTGTGGCTGGGGCTGCAGCCTGAGATCCCAATCCTATGCTGACTACTCAGAAGTAAGTCCCATGACAGTCAAAGGGACTTACTCCCAGGAAAATGTGGCTGGGATGGCAGCCTGAGAACCCAATCCTATCTATGACTACTCTGAAGTAAGTCAATGGGGCTTACTCCCAGGAAAGTGTGGTTAAGGTTGCTGAGGGGGGCACTAACAAAAACTTAGATTTTTTTTAAAAAAAATTAATTTTAAAAAATTTTTATTAAAAAAAAATTTCCCTTTAAATTCTCCCGGCCCAGCCCCCTGACCTGACCCCACACCCTGACCCGGCCAGGTCCCACCCACTTCCAGGGAACTGGTTGTTGGGCCAGGCTGGACCCATCACTGCTTAGGGCCCAATCCTATCCATGCCTACTCAGAAGTAAGTCCCATTGTGTTCAATGCATGCATATAATTATATTTTATATAATTAACTATGTTGAATTTGTAACGATGAAAATACATCCTGCATACCAGATATTTACATTACGATTCATAACAGAAGCAAAATTACAGTTATAAAGTAGCAACAAAAATAATTTTATGGTTGGGGGTCCCCACAACATGAGGAACTGTATTAAGGGGTCACGGTATTAGGAAGGTTGAGAACCACTGGTCCCAAACAAAAGGGTTGGGAAATAATTGCATGGGTTTAACTTTACTATAACAGAACGTTATTTCTGGTTTGTTTGAGCTTCAGCATTTCTCCTCCAAAAAACAAGACATTGCCCTTAACCACTCTTTTATTCTGAGATCCTGATGTCAGATGACAGGATATAACAGAATACTTTTTTGGCACAGATTATTTTTCTTGATGTCAGTGAATTCATTTTGTATGTCTCTTCCAATTTAAATCTCCTGGCAGAAAAGTTTCAGCCATTTGTTAGACAAAGGATAGTTTCACTTTGTTTTCTATTGCATCATCTAGGTACATGTTTCCTTTTTGCATTTCTGTGGTCTGTTTTGCAGACCGGTTGGGGTTTGGGTTGGGGGCTAAGAGAGCCATGCAACAGATGCTAGCGAAATGAAAGATGGGATTGTTTGACAGTCAAGCCACCTGGCTACTGTGATTCCTCTGAGTGGCCATAGATAATGGGACATCACAATGAGATATGTCCCCTTTACTCCCAGGGGTCATATGATGGAAAACAAAAAGACAGGAAATGTGACCTTCAAGAAATGCCTCTTTCATCAGGAAATATCTGTGCAGTGTCTCGTTAAAGGCTCCATCAACTATTAATGCACCTCGCTAACCTACCCATCTCTGAAACTGCCTGATAAAAGTCTCATTCTTTGAGGTAGTGTGGTATACTAACTATAGTACAGTCCAATTTAGATTTGGAAAACTCAGGTAAATATGTCCCCTCACTCACAAAACTTTTTCAGTACTGTTGAAAGATAGTTTACATGGAGCCTATCAATATTTTGCAACCTAATCTACTTAACAAGGTTGTTCCAGTGCTTAAATCAATTCAGTTCAACAACCATTGGCATAGAGTAGAAAGTTTAAAAAGACATAATACATAATACAAGTGCTTTATTGGGGTGGTGGTGGTGAAAATGCTTTCCTCTCCAACTGCCAAAAATTGCGGGAAAAGCACCAATCTCTTGCAGCCATTCAAAGGGACTATCAGAAAATATTTTTATGCATCTCAAGTAGCACTTTTGTTGCATGGAGACAGGATGGGCACCATGTATACCCTCCATACCTACTTAGAAAAAGGTTGGAAAAAATGCAATGGAGGCTGTCAATGTCTCTTTTTTCAGGGTTTTTCAGTTTGTCAAGTTGGAAGTCTTCTGACTTCACCAAATGAAGAAATTCTTCAGAGAAAATTCATATATTTCATTGGTGCTGTCTTTGCTACACTGGAAAACTGCAGTAGTTTCTAAGATCCATGACCTGTCAAAATATAATATGGAAAACGAATCCTTGTTACCATTATCTTAGTTTACTCTCTTCTTCCTTTTACCCTCAGTTTTTGCCCTCATTGAAACTTAGGCTGCAATGCAAAAGACACTTTCCTGGGTGTAAGACCCACTGAACACAATGGGGCTTACTTTTGAGTACACATGGTTAGGATTGTGCTCTTAGGGTGCAATCTTAACCAATTTAGGCCAGCAAAGCTCACCCATCTCCTAATTACTGTAGTGGTGCAGGGAAGTCAATGCTTTGTACACTAGCCTCAACTCTCCCAGAGTGTCACAGAAGTGCCTTATGACACTTCTGCAACACGTTCAGGCCAGTAAAGAACTCATACCAGGATTTGTGCTGGCCTAACCAAAGGTTAGGATTGAGCTGTTAGACTACATTCTTTGAGGCTTAGATTTTGTTTAAAGGACAGATATTAATGGTGGGCTGATCTTTCCACAGTGAACAGATATGAATGTAATATGAATTATTACAGTGAACTGATATGAATATAATCTTCCTGGTCAGAGTCTACCTACTTCTAGGGATGAATTACAGTGGTGATGAATAAGAAAATGCTAGATGCAGGGCCTCATGGCCCGCAAAAGTCAGAGCTTAAAGTCTTATGCCAAGTTTTGTCCCCTCCTTCTTTGGTGTTATGCCAACCTCTGCCTCTTCACTTTTCAGCCTGGAAATGGAAGAGGAGACAGAGTGGAAGAAGAGCTGTGGAGGAGAGAAGAGTGGTGGGCTAGAGTGGGAGGAGGACCAATGAAAGCAAAAGAGCACGTGGGGATGGGTGGATTCATGCCAATGTACTCCCAAAGGTGCATTCCTCTGACCGTTATGGTTAGGTTACTCTGGCTGGACAAGGAGGCCACATGTAAACCGGTTTCACCTATATGGTGATTTCCATAATGAAAAGTTTGTTGCATTTTGTATATGTTCTTTTGACTTACCCTACACAGGTGTTGCTATGAACAAACGGCCTAAAGGAATTGAGTTAGTAGTGGCATTCATTTGGGAGAAATCCCACCTTGTAGTCTAGACTCTCCTCTCTATTATTGGTAACACTGTAGTTTCCTATTGTTTGTCTGTACAAGTGAATGAAATCTGCAACACTGTCAGGCCTTAGAAAGGCATCTATGTATTCCTAAGTATAAGGTAGGGTTGCCAGCTTGGCTCAGATTACATGTTGAGGACAATTGCCATGCCTTTCCTTTTTTTAACTACTGAGCTTACTATTTGCTTTACTACTACCCTGTTACTAAGCGTCTCCACCAAGTTTTTCAGGGTTGAAAGTCTTGTGACTTCAACAAGCAATACATGCTTCAGAAGCTGGCGACCTTCATGCAAGATTAAAAGTGTGATCCAACCAGGTCCCGTTCTGGTGGGAGCAAGTGGACCAAGGACCCAGAGATAGGAGCACAGTCAGAGCAATACCAAGTTGGAATCAGTCAACATTGGTAAAGGTCAGGCACAGCACTAGGAAGCTACTATAACAAAAGCAAATTCCTCTGATGAATGAGCCAGGTCTGGGACCAAGTCTTCAGATGCCTTGATGAGGCAGCTTCTTAGGTCTTAGGGCAGGCTTCTTAGGTCTTGTGATTCTTAGATTCAGAAGACTGATTAGGTTAGCCGACAATCATCAAAGCCTATGGGAAACCCTTGAACCATTGATTTTGTTCAGGCAAGAGAAAAGGTGCTGGGTCCTCACAGTGAAGTGTCCTGGCTTGCAAACAAGCAATGTGTTTGACTGCCAACCATTCAAGGCTGCAATCCTAAACACACTTTCCTGGGAGTAATTTTCATTGAACACAATGAAATTTACTTATGAGTAGACATGAATAAGATTATCTACTATGGATCACAATTTGGGATCTGATTTGTGATCAAGACTGTGTAGCTGCTGTTCCACATGGAATGATTAAAAATGCAGGGGTACAATGTGTTCACCATCTCCTCTCCTTTGTAGTGCAAAACTGAACGACCAAAAAGTCCCCTTTTTGTTCCAATGCTTATAGCATTGCAGTTTCTTTTCTTTCAGGCTTTTGCTTTATATGGTTAATCAGAGACAAATGGCAAGAGAATGAAAGGTGTGTTGTATTTTTGTACTTGGCACCCGCAGTCTACCTCTTTGCAAGCAGTTAACTGGCTCCTCATTTTACAAGACATTGCACAAGACACCTTGGGGAAGAGCAATTAATTGAGATTAAGGCCTTAACCTGCAAAGGGAGAAACTAAAATGAATTATTTACGTGGCCACAAAACTCAAACTGTGTTCTTTCACACTTACAGATTTCTGAACACCACCCTGAGATGAATGCAATTAAAAAGTTGCTTAAGCTAATCTTCTATCACAAAATACACTGGCCTATTTACTAGTCAGAGCAGATAGCGTAGTTCTGCTGCAATAGCCAACTACAAAAATGTAGCAAGGACCCAAAATCTGTACTGCATTCCATTTTGGACTGTGAATGTCATGGAAAGCTCATAAACTTACCAATTTCCTGGTAAATAAACCTCCAAAAATGTTTGAAATTCAGTTTCGGAGGGAAATTTGGCTAGTGTAGCAGTGAGGACCAGAGACCAAGGTGGTAGAGATGAGTAGGCATAGTCAGTCCAAAGGAAAGAGAAAAGAATGCTGACTGGCAGTGTCAGCAAAGACAAAAAGAAAAAATAACGGAGAAAAACTGAAATTCAGAGAGAGAAGCTGGGAGAGCGTGACAGCGCCGCGCAGGCGCTGAGGCCCCTCTCAGCCTCCCCAGAAATGGCGGCCGCCCTGTGCAAACCGGTCCCTGCAATCTCAGCACCTGCCGCTGCTTCTGGCTCACCAACGGCGGCCAATTAGTAAGATCCAGTTCGGGTGAGTAGGCCCGAACCGGCCTCTGCCCATGTGTGTGAGGGCAGATCAGCAGTGGAACAGATTACCAAGGGAGGTGGTGGACTCTCCTTCACTGGGGATCTTCAAGCAGAGGCTCGACAAGCACCTGTCAGAATTGCTATAGGAGAGGGGTCTCAAATCTTTCAGCTTCCCTGGGCCACATTGAAAAAAGATGGGTTGGTTTGGACCGCAGATACAATATGTGATGGGCCGCACATAACGATAGCTAATAGTTTTCTATGCCTTAGAAAACCACAGAAAAAGCCATAGAAAACATAGGCATGCATAGGATTGGTCCCTCAGACTGGAATCATAGCCAACTTTACTTGGAAGTAAGCCCCACAGACTTGAATGGGGCTTACTTCTGATTAGGCATGCTGCATAGGATGGGCTGTGATTGACTCCAAGCTTAACCTTGGAGTAAGTCTCATTGATTATAATGGGGTTTTCTTCTGAGTAGCCATGCATAGGGTCTTACACTACTTTCCTTAGTTTTACTTCTGCTCCTCTTTATGTGGAGGTCAGTGGAGGAGAAGTTCAAGGAGGCTGTGGGTGGGCGGCTGATGGGTGGGTGATGGATGGCTTGCGGGACCCACAGCAGTCAGGAAGACAGCTAGCACTGTAGCACAAGAGGCCTGTGAGGAGTGTGCTCCTGAAGGGTGTTGTTTTTAGACTGTCTGGGAGTGCTCTGAGTGGCTGCAAAGTGGGGAGGGAGAGGAGTTTCCTTCTCTCCTGCCTCACTCTTGTCCCGCCCAGGCCCAGATCCAGGAAAAAAAGCAGCACACACAGCAGCGCACAAAATTTGAATTTGGAAGCTGCCACAAAGCTGGTTTTTCCAGTGGTGGCCAGCATTTGCAGGAGGGCCACATTAATTTGCATCCTGGACTGCATACGGCCCCCGGGACGCATATTGGACTAGCCAGCTCTAGGATTTCCTGCTTCAGGCATGGGGTGGACTAGATGACCTACTAGGTCACTTCCAACTCCCTGATTCTATGATTCTTTGATCTCATGTCTGAAGGTTTTAAGTCACACCTGGCAAAAAAAATATTTTGCTGCCATTTAACCAGGCTAAGTGGAGATACTCGCAGCATATTTATTGTTGCATCCAAGCTACTACCACACAATTTATGTAAGACATTATTTCTACTTTTCACATTGGCAACATCATCAAATGTTGTCTATAGGAAAGTAAACTTATTTAAGTGATTCTTAAATATTGCAGCTCTCAAAAATCTCTCTTGAGGCTCTCAAATATCTGAAGTTTATGGTACGTGGCTCTTAAATTAATCAAGTTTGGCAATCCCTTCTGAGTATGCCATGTATTTCACACATGTATTTCACATGTATTTCATCTTGCTGGAATCCTTGCAAAATTCATGTAAAGAAAGTGCATATTATTATCCTGATGTTGCAGTTGAAACCAATTGACTTGCTTAAGGCTAGCTAGTGAAACCATTGCAGAGATGAATTTCAAACCTTAAGTGAAATTTTCACAGTAAGAGTTTGACAGCCTAATACTATGGACACATTCCTTTGGCAGAATAAATTTTCTGTCACAGAAAGGCTCACTCTGTTGGCACACGGCGACATATGCCAAAGGGGTTAACTTGTGAACTATAGGAATGCCTAGCCAGGAATTAACTTGGTGCTGAAGGGGGTTGTGTGTGGGGAGGGGGAGAATCAGGAAGGGGGATTGGGAACACCATAAAAGGTGTTGGAGGAAGACATGGGGCATTTATCTGTGGCAATGGTACTGCAGATTGCCTATGTTCCCTGCACAGTTCAAGGTGGACCTATTGGGCACCACAGCAAGATGGAGTGGGTAAGTAAGAATTTTGTTATCTTTTCATTGCACCATGATCTCTGGCCAATCCACAAAATGTAAAGCAAGTTGGAGTGCTGCACACTACAGGCCAGCTGAGGGTAGAATTGAACTGTCAGGCTGCAATGCTAACCACACTTTTATTAAATGTAAGCATCATGGAACACAACACACTTACTTCTTAGTAAACATACATAGGATTGCGCTGTCAATCTCTTAGCAACTGTGTTACACCATATGTAGTTGTAGTTGCTATCAGGAAATATCTGCTATTAGTGGAACGAAGACTGTCAAATTCTTGGCTTCCAGCACTAACATCCACCAATACCACTATGTTTATCTGCACCATTTTTCTTCTGTCGTATAATCTGTAGTTGAACCAATAGCAAAGTGAACATGTCAGTTTTATTCCCATTCAACCACTTTGGCTTTCCCTAAGAATCCTGGGAACTGAAGTTTGGTAAGGTGCTGAGTGTTTGAATCAGAGATCCATACAAATTCCACATTTGCTGAACCCTCTAACATTCATAAGCACATAAACAGCAGATACAAAACTGGCATAGATCTTAAAAATGCTTTTTGTGAAAGGAAATGTAGTTCTCCCTTCCCACCCCCACTTCAGCATCTCGTGCTGTCATTGGAATAAGACTGGATATTATCTACTTTGTGGCATTTGCAAGAATTGTTCCTGGAAACCATTGCATTCACTGGTGGAATTAATGCTGTTTACACTGATGCATTGTCAGAGTAATATATATTCTGGCAAGGACCCGGTGCGCATTAATGCAGTGTGTTGGCTGACATAAGGTAAATACTAATGCTCAATATTATTGCTTAGTCATTCCTTAAATATTGATATTCTAGGCTTAAAATTTCAATCTGGATTCAGGGAATTCAGCATGTACAATTTCAGGCAGAATTTTTGTTTTCTTTGCTTATTAAAACCCAGCTAATAATATCACTGGCATCCTTCAGTCTCAAAAGACTATGGTATCGTTCTCTGATTGGAGGTCCTGAAACATCTAGTGTCGCTAAAAAGGCCAATTCAAGAGTGGCAAACCCTTCCACAGTGAGGACAAATAAATTCCGCTACCTGCCCAGGCCCCAGGTTTCGCTGCTTTCGGGTCTGTTTCTTTGCTTCAGCCTGCGGAACAAGTGTCTATTCCAGTTGGAGAAGGCCATGCTGGGTCTTTTGCCTCCATGCTGAACGATTGGAGGTCAAGCTTTTCCAGCTGTTGATGTCCATTCCCAAGGCCTTTAGATCCCTCCTGCAGATGTCTTTGTATCGCAGCTGTGGTCTCCCTCTAGGGCAATTTCCCTGCACTAATTCTCCATATAGGAGATCTTTTGGAATCCGACCATCAACCATTCTCACGACATGCCCAAGCCAGCGTAGACACCGCTGTTTCAGAAGTGTGAACATGCTAGAGATTCCAGCACATTCCAAGACTGCGTCATTTGAAACTTTGTCACGCCAGGTGATGCCAAGTATATGTCAGAGACAGCGCATATGGAAGGTGTTCAGTTTTCTCTCCTGCCATGCATAAAGGGTCCAAGACTTGCTGCAGTACAAGAGTGTGCTCAGGACGCAAGCTCTATAGACCTGGATCTTTGTATGTTCCATCAGCTTCTTATTAAGCCATACTCTCTTTGTAAGCTTGGAGAACGTGGTAGCTGCTTTACCAATACGTTTATTCAGCTCAGTATCTAAGGAGAGAGTGTCAGAGATAGTTGAGCCAAGGTAAACAAAGTCAAGGACAACCTCCAGTTCATGTTCAGAAATTGTGATACAGGTACAGATCTACACCCTGACCCAAGTCTTGTGTTTTCTTCAAGCTGATTGTTAGTCCAAAGTCTTGGCAGGCTTTGCTAAAACAGTCGATAAGTTGTTGAGGGTCTTCAGCGAGGTGAGCAGTAACAGCAGCGTCATCGGCGAAGAGGAACTCCCGCAAGCTTTTCAGCTGGACTGTGGACTTTGCTCTTCGTCTGGAAGGATTGTAGAGTTTTCCATCTGATCTGGTCTGAAGATAGATTCCCTCTGTTGCATTTCCAAAAGCATGCTTCAGCTTGACTGCAAAAAATATCCCAAATAAAGTTGGTGCAAGGACGCAGCCCTGCTTCACTTCGGATGTGAAAGGTGTCTGATGTTAAGCCATCAAAAACTACAGTGCCCTTCATGTGCTTGTGAAAGGACCTGATGATGTTGAGGAGCTTAGGTGGGCATCCAATCTTGGGGAGGATTTTAAAATGGCCATCCCTACTAACCAAATCAAAAGATCAATTTGTAAGATCAAATTTGTAAGATCTTTGAAGGCTACAAGGGGTGGCTGTCTTTGTTCCCTACATTTCTCTTGCAACTGTCGAAGGGAAAATACCATATCAATATTGGACTCGAAATCCACACTGTGATTCAGGATAGATCCTCTCTGCAAGCACCTGAAGCCTCTTCAGTATGACTCAGGCAAGCAGCTTCCCTACAACACTAAGAAGAGCGATGCCACGGTGGTGGTTGCAGTCACCCCTGTCGCCTTTGTTCTTGTACAGCGTGACGATATTAGCATCTTTCATGTCCTGTGGTACTCCACCTTCCCTCCAACAAAGGCAGAATATCTCATACAGTTCAGTGGAAATGGTCCCTCTACAGCACCTCAGAACTTCAGCAGGGATGTTATCTTTCCTGGGTGCCTTGCCAGGAGCAAGGGACTCCAGGGCTTCGTTTAGTTCTTCTAAAGTTGGTTCACTGTTAAGCTCCTCCAAGACAGGCAGGCACTCAATGTTGTTTAATGCTTCTTCAGTTACTGCATTTTCTCTGGAGAATAGCTCAGGGTAGTACTGCACCCAGCGTGCCATCTGCTGTGCTCGGTCTTGGATGACCTCACCTGTAGCAGACTTAAGCGGGGCAGATTTCCTCCCTGTTGGACCTAAGGCCTGCTTGATGCCATTGTACATCGCCTTGATGTTGCCTGTGTCAGCTGCTACCTGGATCTGAGAGCAAAGCTGCAGCCAATAATTGTTAGCACATCTCCTGGCAATCTGTTGGACCTTGCTATGGGCGGCTCGCAGGGCTTGAAGGTTGCACTCACTAGAACATGCTTTATATGCAGTTAGAGCTCTCCTCTTTTCCTCAAGGGCTGGTGTCAGCTCCTCTGAGTGGGCTTCAAACCAATCTGCTGTCTTTCTAACCTGCTTACCAAAAACTGACAAGGCAGTAGTATAAACAGCATTCTTGATATGTTCCCATCATTCAGAAGCATTTGTCTCAGCCGGGCCAGGGAGAATTTCATTGAGAGCTTGGTCAAATTCCAACACTTTTTCCAGACTGCGGGTCATGCTGATATTGATTCATGGTCTTTCTTCCTTCTTTGAGTGATGCAGCCTCTTTGCTTGTAATTTTACTCTACTGCATACCAATGAGTGGTCAGTATCGCAATCAGCACTCTGATAGCTACCTTAATGCTGGGAAGGCTGGAGTGCCTGGTGAGGATCAAGTCAAGCTGATGCCAATGCTTTGATCTTGGGTGTCGCCAAGACACTCTGTGTTGAGTCTTTGTGTTAAAGAATGTATTGCTAATGCAAAAATCATAATAGCAGAAAACTCTAGCAAGCGTTGGCCATTTTCATTCATCTTCCCAATGCCAAAATGACCTAGACAAGTGGGCCAAGAACTATGGTCAGATCCAACTCTTGCATTAAAATCACCAAGAATAAACAATGGTTCTTTCTCAGGGATTTTCTTGATAGTGGCAGCCAGATCATCATAGAATTTGTCTTTGGATTCTGCTGAAGCTGATAGTGTTGGTACATATGCACTAATAAGAGTGAATAACCCCACAGATGACTGTAGCTGCAGAGACAGAATTCTTTCACTTCCTCCAGTAGGTGGAATAATGAGTCCAAGTAGGGTGTTTCTAACTGCAAAGCCAACTCTATATTCCCTAGTCTCACTTGATGGCTCACTTGATGAGAAATTTCTCTCCTTAATAGATCATGAGTCTGACAGCCTTGTCTCTTGAAGGGCAACTATGTCCATCTCCAGTCTGCTCAGCTCCATATCAGTGACAGCTGGCTTACGTACGTCATCCAGTTCTCGCAAATCATCAGAAAAGCCGGGGGTCATTGTCCGAACTTTCCAGGTGCCCACCTTAAGGGCTGAAGTTTTCTTATGTTTGTTGCATGGTGCTGAGTCGTCGATCTGCTTGTTGGTTTTTACCCTAAACCCCACGCACCCAGTGAGGTTAACAGACCGTGGTGAGGCAGCATCTTACTGGCTGGGGGCTGTCCTGCTTGAGGTGGGTGATAGCTGCCCAATGAGGCACGATGACCTCTCCCACTGTCGGAAGTAGCCCCTGGCATGTTCGCCAATCGATCAACGACTTATAACCGGTATCTGCCACTTCCCATGTTGTTTCCACTCTGTACACGAGGCTGGAGTTCCTCTCCAGAGCACTATCTCCTGGGTAGATTACTATGGGGGGACAGGCTGTTATCCAAGCAGAGAATCCTCCCTCTCCACACCACTGAAATAGTCCAATAGAAAGGCAGAGCCAATACGATTTTTTCCAGCTGCGTTGCAGGAGTTACCAGAACATGACTGTAACACAGTCACAAACTGCTTTCGGGACTCCGGTTCCGGATTTTTCCTCGAGGTTTACTCCTGAAGCCTTTCGCATAAATGGGTATAGCCACAAGGCAGCGGAGGTTTAGTGGGAGTTTTCCTTCTCCCAGGTAGATTCAACAAGGACTCACTCATATGATATGCAGAGTCACATGGTTCACCGTCACATCACACTCAGGCTCATGCTCCATTACCATAGGCAATACAGAGCCCCCCTCATGTACAAACAACCTGCAGGGTAAGACCCAGACTAGCCTTCCTCCTTCCAAACACAAGCTGCAAACATTGGGGCATAACAGGTACCTCCCCCACTCTAAAGAGAAAAAAGGAAAAAAAAGAGGAAAAAAACCAGCACCATGAATCCCAGACAGCCCCTCCTCTCTCTCAGAAAGGAAACTCTAGGCACAACATGGACCTCCCCCCACTCAAAAGAGAAAGGAAAAAGGGGGAAAAAACCAGCACCATGAATCCCAGAGAGCCCCTCCTCTCTCACAGAAGGGAAACTCTAGGCACAACATGGACCTCCCCCCACTCCATAACCAATAACCAATATAGTTTGGCATAACTCACCTCTCTCCTGTTCCTCTACTGATGCGAAGAGGCTGGTGCATGTTTATACAATAGCCTAAACCTCCCAAGAATGGGACTTGTGCCAGGATTTATGCTGGCCTAACTGGGAGTTAGGATTGCAGCCCAAGGAAGTTATTGTTTTATCTATGCTCTTCTATGGAGCTCAGATTCAAAACTGTACTTTTTCTTGAAAAAAATTAGGCAGAGAAAATAATGACTTGCTTCTGTAAGATTCAAAGACATCACTGGGCAGAGATGGTAGCTCTGTAGGGGAGCATGTGTCTTGCATCCATAAGGTCCCAGAAGCCATCACCAACCTCCTATTTAAAGGTTCTCTGGCACCAGTGGTAAAACAGACCCTGGAGAACTGCTGCCAGTTGAAAGAAGACAATAGGAGACTCAGGCTGCAATGACACTTTCCTGGGAGTAAAACCCACTGAACACAATGAGGCTTACTTTTGAGGTGACATGGTTTGGATTGTGTGCTAGATGTTTTTATGGTTGTACTTTCCTAAGGGAAGCTTCATATCAATCTACTTCACTGAACAAGATGTCTAGAGGTTGGCCCCATGGTGAAAAGACTGGAATCAGATTTCTCCACGTAAAAGAATCAGGTAAGATGTCGGTCAAGACCCTGGAGAGCTGTTGCCTCTCAGACAAGGTTCTAAGCCTACCCAGAGGCAGAACAAGATGGTTTTATATGTTGATATGATGAACAGAGTTTTCAAAGAGGATCTGAACAACATTCCAGGTCAGCATTTATCCAATGCTTTGATGTCAGGGCCCTCTTCTGAGCTTTCTCTACATTTTAGTTCAACTGGCATATCTCTTTCCCGTGGTGCAGGGAGGTCAGTGTATGCCTGTGTACTGGCCTAACCATACCCTTCCCCTAGGAATGGGGCAAAAGTGCCTTTAACTTTAGCATGCCCATTCAGAAAATTTTCTAAAATTGGTCGGTTTTTCTTTTTTTCCTAATGGAAATTATGCTTATAATTTGACAAGATCTGGTGACTTTGTTCCTTATACCTAGACAGTTTTAAATCCGAAATCATGAATTGTTTGCATTTTTATTTTTCCTGTAAAATCAAACTTTTACAGTTGGTACCAGATGGAAAAATTTCAAACAGTGAAGTTACATTGAAATTGTATCTGTATGTTGATTTGACTTTATGGCAAGGCATCAGTGAAGATGGATTAGTGGTGGCCACATGCTGATCTGCACCGATTAGCATTTCTGAGGACATTAAAATTACCAGTATGTGTAAACAAATGGTGTAGTTGAAAGTCTTTGAAATTCGTTTAGAACTGCTTCCTAAATTCATTTAGAACTACTTGCTAAATTCCAGGCCGCATCTTTTGTAAAAGAGATCTTTGTAAAAGAGAACTAATTTGTGCTCTTTTGTTTTCTATCTGATTTGTGCTTCTGGTTTAGCACGCCTGAAGCAGGCCTAAATATTCCTCCCATTATTGCACATTATTGTGCAGAAAGCCAAAACCAGAGATGGTTCATTTCTGCTATTCAATAGCCATCAGAAATGTTTGTCTTCACATACAATTATCAGCTATCATCATGTGCTTTATTATTTTGCTATATAATATTACTTTTGCTATATAATATTCTGGCTATATAATATTCTAACTCCTTGCTAGGCCAACAGCTCCTGTGACAGCTTCACCTGTTCTCCTGTGCTGCTGCTTGCCCTGCATTACAGGACTGCACTATGAACTATGAACTATACACTTTATGTCAGATATATTTTAAATCAATGTTTTGCAAGGTGTAATATATCAAAATTTTTGTTCCACAATCCTTCCTAATAAAAAAACAACGTTATGCTGAAACTTGAAGCAACATTTATTCATCATATTCATTATATGTGCCATACATCAGTATTGAGGAAATAAATCCAAAAAGAATTGGGTGATAATGAAAAAAATGGGCATGAGGGGCTTATGCCAGCCTAATTGGAAGTTAAGATTACAGCCTAATTCTACACCAGCAGTAGAAGAAGACATATTTGGCCATCTCAAAACCAAACACTGCGAAATATCTTTTGAAATACCAAAGCAATATCATCTACAAAGCAGAGTGAGAGATGAGACAAATTGAGGAACTAATATAAATTCAATCAAAAAATACTATTGTTTGAATAGAGACCATTCAGCCCAACATTGTCTTTGCTGATAGAAAAGGAAGAGGAACTATTGCTCCGAGTTAGAAAAACTGAGTTATGGATAGACAGCAAGTGTTCGTGGCTTATCTGCAAGCCAGAGGTTTGGTAGGCCTGCCTATTAGGTAGGAATGAGGCATCCATTTCCAATATTTTCCTCTGTCACATTGTATTTTGGCTTACTTCTGACTATAGTGACTTGGGAGCCTTAGCCGTAGAAGTTCATAGGAAAAGAAAAGTTCATGCAAAAGAAAATAGCCGTGACACTTCTTTTTGTGTGGCAATAGCTTTTGTGGACTAGAACTCAATTTATAAAAGATTGCTCTTCATATTTGGTAGTGTAAACAGTGATCTGAAAAGCCATAAAAAGCTTTTATACTTTATGACAATGGCAGAGGTAATGATCATGTAGCCTGGTGCAAAGCTCAAAATGTTGCCCAGAAAGTGATGTCACAACCAGAAGTGATGTCATCTTGGGGTTTTTTAAAAAGAAAATTAGAGTAAACCTGCCTCCTCCTACTCCAGATCAGCTCACCACCCATATGCTGTGTTGTCTCCCGTTAGCTGGTGGCATATCTAAAGCACATGTCTGCTATCTGTAGATGAAGAAGAATTTACAGCACTTTGTGCTAACAACAAAATCACTTTTAAATAAGTAAATAAATAAAATGTGTGACCTTTATTGATTAGAGCAGGCACATTGAAATCCCAGTCCAGGGGGCTGATGCAGCCCCAGTGTCCTTCAGACTGGTCTCCTAAGAAATATCCAGTTCCCATTAACTTTGGCTCTCAGAGACTTATTGGGATTCTTGACAGCCCGATGGGACTACTGCTGGGATTTTAAAACTGTCCTACAGTGCTCTCCTCTTCCTCATCTGCAGAGTCTGCAAGAGTGAGAATGCTGCGTGCCTACCCCATGTGGAGTGTGCTGCCTTGGGGGTCTAGGCAGGCTCCTAAACAGGCAGAGAGGCTGTGTTGTATTGGGGAGGGGCTGGGGCTGGGAAGATCCTGGGTCTTTGGAACTGGAGGAAAGGCAGAGGAACATGCAGGGGATTTTTGATCCCTGCCAAAGTGAGGAGTGTGCTTTGGGTGGGTTGGGAGAAAGTGAGGCCAGGAGATCAGGGGTTTCTTAGCTGTGCTTTGGGTGGGTGGGTTGGGGGATATGGAGCAAATGGGAGAAGATCATTTTGTCTTCTGGGAAACTTCAGTGACTCCTTATCCTTGTGAGTGGGTAGCACATAGCCAGCTTGTATTTTATAAATTATATACTAACTTACCATATATAATTTACCATATATTAATTTACCATATATATTTACCATAATTTACCCTATATATTAATTTACCATATATACTAGCATATAAGCCTAGTTTTTTGGGCCCAAAAAATGAGCCCCAAAACCTACCTTGGCTTATATGTGTGTCAGTAAAAAAATTAAGAAAAATGGTGGGCCTGACCTCCAGCGCGTGCCCTCAGAGGCTCAGCAGCCTCTCCAGCCACTTACGCTGGCTCTTCAGGCTGCGGAGGAGGTGCGCGGCAGCACAACATGGCAGGTGCGACCTCCCGCGTGTGCCCTCAGAGGCTCTGCACCCTCTCCAGCTGCTGGCGCTGGCTCTCCAGGCAGCAGAGGAGGCATACAGTCACAAGACATGGAGCCCACTGCAGCCAAGCCCCTCCTCAGACTCAGGTACTTCTTTGTGGGCCTTTCTTCTGAGTAGATGTGGTGCACAGAGGCCTACACCTGAGGAGGAGTTGGCCAAAGATCACATGTGGCTGGATTTCTCCTATCAGGAAGGGGACCCTGAGTGCCACTTTGGAGGGGCTACCTGACATCAGGTGACACTCACGCCACCCCAGGAGAAAGAGGCACGAGCAGGAAGTGGAGACGGTGCTGACGGAGACGATGGACCCAGGAGAGGAGAGGAGAATGTGGGAGAGGGAGTGGCTGGAGGAGCAAGAGCATAAGCAGGAGGTGGCAGACTACTGGAGGGAGAGGAAAGCACGTGCACCATGAGAACCTGAGGAGGGAGCCCAGGGGGTTCAGCTTGAGGAGGCCAGGATTGGACCGATGACCTGCCTGGTGGAGCAGAATCCCTCCTCCACTTCGTCCTGAGTAGTGGAAGCCACCTCGGGGGAGGGGACTCTGCCTGGGGATAAATGGAGGAAAAGAGCGGGAACCAGGCAGAAGGGGGAAGGACTAGTGAGGAGAAGACAGGACCTGTGTAATGCTTGTGGCATATACTTACCTGTTATGAGACTTTGTTGAAAGACTTACCTGTTAAAGTGTTTGGGAATCCAGCCGTTAATGGACATGTTGTGAGTGTCCCCTGGGGGGAGTATCCAGATGGATTCAGAGGGCCGAGTAAGGATACTTACCTGGGCGTCTACCTGAGGTTGTGAGTTGTGTACATTTAAGGTTTGAACCTCCAATATGGAAGAAAGTAAAAGTGTCGTTCTTGAAATACCACCAGTGTCTCCATCGACTTATTTTACTGAAGATATGGTTGCGCAAGGGAGAGAAACCGCGGGGGAGTTGGCCCTATCCACATCCGTAACCTCTGTCGGGGACCCGCATTACAGTAGATATGCCCAGAATTGGGCACTGAGGCTACAAGGCCAGCCACACTTTCCTGTTGTTCTGCATTTCCCATCCTCGGTCAATACGTTTTCCCACTATTTGTTGTAAAATTTGATGCCTCGGTTTATACGCGGGTCGGCTTATACACAAAATGGTAATAGTAAGTCACATTAAGCATATGAAAGCAACATATATGAGCTTTGTTGGCTATGTCCTACATTTTTCTTGAGGGGGGATCTTGTCCTCTTTTTTGGTTGTGCTACTTGGTAACGTAGGGTATAGGTGCAAAGGAGAGAAAATCCTGTGAGCTGGGTTGACCATGTGCCATAACCAGAGGAAGAGGACAGGGTCGTCTAAAATGTGGGACCCAAGAAAATTGTAGGACCCAACAATATAAAGGCTAAAAACACTCATGCATAATGCTTGTTACTCTATTACTTGCTATTAAATTTAAAACTATTACAAATAATCTATATCTACCGTGTTTCCCCGAAATAAGACCTACCCCAATAATAAGACCTACCCAGAATTTTGTGGTGGGGTCTAAAATAAGACCACCCCTGAAAAGACCTACTAAAACCCCCATTGGTCTCAGGAGGAGTCTAAAATCCCCATTGCTGAGGAGTCTACTCAGAAGTAAGCCCAATTAGCATTAATGGGGCTTACTCCCAGGAAAGGTGATAGGATTCTTGCATTGCAAAGCTTGATTCTTGCATCGGTACTGCTCCTTGTGGATGTGTTGCCTCCTTATCAGGAGCAGTCTACTGAGGAGTCTGCTACAGAGTCTACTCAGAAGTCAGCCCAATTAGCGTCAATTACTCCCAGGAAAGGTGGTTAGGATTGCAGCCTTAAAGCCCAACTCCATGTATGGCAGTGAGCAACAGTTGTGTTCTTCCCGCTCTGCTCTGTCTCCATTGCCACACCAGCCCGGCCAGCCACCACCTCTGCAGTCTCCTCCCATCAGAGCAGCCTCCTCTTTTCACAGCAGCCTCCTCTGTTTAGAGCAGCCTTCCAGCCCCTGCAGAGACCATAGGCTGCATAATGGTTGTGCACCCTCCATCAGGAGCAGTCTACTGAAGAGTCTGCTGAGGAGTCTACTCAGAAGTAAGCCCAAGGTGGATAGGATTGCAGCCTCAAAGCCCAAAATCATGCAAGTCTACTCAGAAATAAGCCCCATTATAATCATTGGGGCTTACTCACAGGAAAGTGTGGATGGGATAGCAGCCTCAAGGTCCAAACCTTCTGTGCAGACACAGACAGAATAGGATCTTTCAACCAGACATTCTGGGAGTAAGACCTTTGAATGTAGTGGGGAAGGATGGGACTTACGTCTGCACCGAAGGTGACCATATGACCATATTGTCTCGATTTTTAGCCTCCTGTCCAGGTATCCTACATTTTTGCGACATTGTTCTACATTTTGTTGTTAATGTTAATTAGAATAAGGCCTACCATGAAATTAAGACCTATGGTGTTTTATTGACAAAAAATATGACAGTGTCTTATTTTTGGGGAAACATGTTATATCTATGTATAAAAAGAGAAATGTTACTGACTGACTGACTGACTGACAGACTCACTGACTCACTCACTCACTCACTCACTCACTCACTCATCAATGCACTGCCAAAAGCACCAGGCATAGAAGCGTGAAATTTGGGGTTGGTATTCTTTCTGTGATGGGAGTCACTAAGAACCAGTTTTCAGAAATTCCTACCAGAAATGGGGCACAAAGAGTTTTCCTCTCTATACTTTTAATTGAAGAATCAGTGTCTGAGAGATGCTCTGCCCCAATCCGCAGACCTAGAAGCATGAAATTAGGGGAAAATATTCCTTCTGTCACATGAACACCCACTAAGAATTGATGTGGAAAAATTTAACCCTTAAGAAGCTGAAAAGGTACAATATGTTTTTGTCCTATACTTAACATGGAAGACTGACCAACTCCTGCCAAATTGGTGCTTGGTGCCCAGTACAGTGGGGCTGGGGATATTGTTCAGAGTGAGGCTTTGCTCTAGGGAGGATGCTCCAGATGGGGTATTGAATATGGGGGGGTCATGCATGGGGGGTGTTTTTCCTGGGGAGATGATGCACATAAGGTGTTGATGCACTTTGAGGGGTTGATGCTCATGGGGGAGATGATGCACATGGAGGTTGTTGTGCATGTGGGTTTGATGCGCATGGGGGGTTGAGGTGCATGGAGCATGTTGCACATGGGGGATGTTTGCATGGGGGATGTAGCGCATGGAGTGTTTATATGCATTGGGTTGTGATGCGCATGGGGGATTTTGTGCATGCGGCTTCTTGTGCATGGGGGGTTCATGCGTATGGGGGGTTCTTGCACATAGGAGATGCACATAAAGAGATGATGCGCATAGGGAGAAGATGCACATAGGGAGATTATGCGCATGGGGGTCTTATGTGCATGGGGAACTGATGTGCATGGGGGAAGTTGCTCATGGGGGGATGTTACACATGGGGTGATGTGCATGTGCTCTCTCTCTCTCTCTCTCTCTCTCGCTCGATAGATAGAGTGATTGATTGATTGATTGATTGATTGATTGTGGGTGGTGCAAGTGGTTAGGACACTGTGTCTGTTAACCTGTAGGACAGGATTCGAGACCCAGGTCCCCACAAGACAGGGTGAGATCCTATCCTTAGCCCAGCTCTGTGATGCACCTTGAACCAATCATATCGGCTCTGCCATTCCATTGGACTATTTCAGTGGCGTGGAGAGATGGGATTTGCTGCTATGGGAACAGCCTATCCACCATATAGAATCAAAGAATCATAGAATCATAGAGTTGGAAGGGACCTAGTAGGTCATCCAGTCCAACCCCCTGCCTGCAGCAGGAATTCCCCCTAGAGCATCCCCAACAGGTGCTCATCGAGCCTCTGCTTGAAGATCCCCAGTGAGGGAAAGTCCACCACCTCCCTTGGCAATTTGTTCCACTACCGAACCGCCGTCACTATCAGGAATTTTTTCGGATTTCCAGCCGGAATCTCCTTTCTTGCAGTTTGTACCCAATGATTCTAGTTCTGCTTTCAGAAGCAGCTATGAACAAATTGACCCCTTACTCCATATGACAGTCCTTCAGGTATCTGAAGAGGACAATCATATCTCCTCTCAGCCTCCTCTTCTCCAGGCTGAACATCCCAAGTTCCCCCAACCTTTCCTCATAGGGCTTCCCTTCCATCCAACTGATCATTCTTGTCACTCTCCTCTGGACTTGCTCCAGTTTGGCTGCATCTTTCTTAAAGTGAGGTGCCCAGAACTGAACACAGTACTCAAGGTGAGGTCTGACCAATGCAGAATAAAGAGGAACTATAACTTCTCATGACTTGGAAGCTACAGTCCTCTTAATGCAACCTAAAATGGCATTTGCCTTCTTTGCAGACACGTCACACTGCTGACTCATGTTCAGCTTGTGATCCACGGTGACTCCAAGATCCCGTTCAAATGTTGTGCTGCCAAGGCAAGTATCTTCTCCCTGTTGAAATTCATTCTGTTTGTTACAGCCCAGGATTGCACTTTATCCAGATCCTCCTGGAGGTTTCTCCTGTCTTCTGTTGTGTTTGCTAATCCTCCCAGCTTGGTGTCATCTGCAAATTTGATCAGGCTCCCCCGTATCCCTTCCTCCAAGTCACTGATGAAAATGTTAAAGAGAACCGGTCCCAAGACAGAGCCTTGGAGGACCCCACTAGAAACTGACCTCCAGGTTGACAGAAACATTTAATAAAACCCTTTGAGTGCAGCCATTGATCCTGTTGCAGATCCACCTAACAATTACCCTGTCTAGCCCATATTTTTCCAACTTCCTAACTAAAATGTCATGTGGGACTTTGTCAAATGCTTTGCTGAAGTCAAGATAAATGACATCCACAGCATTGCCACTGTCCAGTAAGCTCGTAACCCGATCAAAAAAGGAGATCAGATTTGTCTGGCAAGATTTATTCTTGGTAAATCCATGCTGGGTTGTTTTGATCACTGAGTACTTGTCTAGATGTGCACGAACTTTGTGTTTTATGATTTGTTCTAATATCTTCCCTGGGATTGAAGTCAAACTGACTGGTCTATAATTTCCTGGGTCTTCTTTTTTCTCCTTCTTAAAGATTGGGACTACATTCGTCCTCTTCCAGTCCAGTGGCACTTCTCCACTCCTCAGGGATTTCTCAAAGATGATTGACAGAGGCTCTGCAAGGACATCTGCTGGTTCCTTAAGAACTCGAGGATGCAGCTCATCTGGTCAAATTACTTGAATTCATTTAGGCCAATTAAGTGGTTTTGAACCAGTTCTCTGTCAATCTGCTGTTCTGCACCATCCATGTTTTCATTACCTCTTAGGGGATGTAAACACATCCCCGAATCAGTCAATGATCCCGCACCCCCATTTGCACAGCCCTCCTTCCATGAATAGACAGATGCAAGTAGGAGTTGAGCAGCTCCGCCTTCTGCTGGTTTCCAGACACCTGTTGTCCATCCTTGTCCAAGAGCAGCCCCACCCCCTCGTCTCTCCTCCTGTTCCTCTGGGCATATCTAAAGAAGCTCTTTTTGTTATCCTTGACTCCCCGGCCAGCCTCAGCTCATACTGAGCTTTAGCATCCTTGACCCCCTCCCTACAGGACCGGGCTACCTGCCTGTACTCCTCCTTGGTGATCTTTCCATTCTTCCACTCCCTATACTTCTCTTTCTTTAACTTCAGCTGATCCTGAAGTTGCTTGTAGAGCCAACCTGGTTTTTTCAGCATTTCCCCCCCCTTTCTTTTTCATGGGAATTGTTTCTGACTGTGCTTGTAGAAGCTGCTTCTTAAGGAGCTCCCACCCATCTTGGGCCTCTTTCCCCATTAGATCATCTACCCATGGGATTCCACCTATGACTCCTCTAAGCCTGTTGAAATCAGCTTTCCTGAAATCCAATGTATAAGTTTCATTCTGCACTCTTTTTATTTCCCACATTATTCTAAATTCTAGCAGCTCATGATCGCTTTCCCCTAAAGTTCCCACTGTGTTGACCTGATCAACCAGTGCTTCACAATTTGTTAAGATCAGGTCAAGGATGGCCCCTCTCCTTGTCGTTTCCTCCACTTTCTGCACCATGAAGTTATCTTCCAGGCCCATCAGGAATCTACTGGAGCTTCCATGTTTGGCTGAGTTTGTCTCCCAGCAAATGTATGGGTAAAGTCCCCCATTACTCTACCTCATATTTCCTTGCAATGCCTGCCAGTTGCTCCAAGAAGACATCGCCTACTCCTTCTCCTTGGCCTGGTGGTCTATAGTAGATATATCTATCTACCCAAGCCTTCATGCTTCACATGCAGCATCAAGCATGATATCATAGGCTTTCAAGACTGATGGATGCCAAGTAAGTAAATTTCATTCATATAAACTCAGTCTCTAATGCATTAATTTATGTAAAATTTATGTAGACTTATTCAAATTAGAAATGCAAATTAATTCATTGCTCCCCAAGCCCTAACACAGTGTCAGAGAAATGATATGGCCAAAAACTTCATAGGCTCCTAGGTTACAGAAACTGTGCTGGGGCAAAGAGGAATGGTTAATCTTTCCTTGCTAAATATAAGTGACTCTTATATTCACTCTTAGAAGTTCACTCTTAGAAGTTACTCTTAACCCAATTATCATGGATAACTGTGTTATAATATAGGAATTTGACTCTTTAATTGTAGGCTCAAACTGGGCCATAAATCATAATATTTTTGCCTATATTATTTTGCAACAACATATAATGCAGTAGGAACATAGACAGTGCTTGATAAGAAGAGTGTTGCACTTTCTATGGTTGGGGGGTCATAAATGAGGCATATGTGACATTTTTATCACCCATTTGGTTGGTTCCATATTCATAAAGTGAAGGTTCTTAATGTTGCTTTTGGGCATTTGAAAACACCTGTTGGTTTCTTTGGAACTTCCCTAGCACTGTCATTTGTGTGGGTGCAAAGAACAAAAGAATGAATGAGAGAGAGAGAGAGAGAAGATGCTGGTACAGTGGTTTTTCAGAATCCAGTGTGAGTCAGATTGTGCCCAAAATGTCACAGAGACAATGTGGCTTTCCTACCAAAATGTTTGCCTACCCTGTTCTAGTACATAATCTAGTACAAAGCCTGTGAAGGCCCACAAGTGGCCAAAAAAGCAGGTTTTGGTGGTCAAAAAAGCCACGCTGCAACCCCCCTTCCCGCCACTTCAGAAACCTTATGGTGTCCCTGCCATGCAATCCCAAATTCTTTGGAAAAGGAGAAGCTGGAATGCCACAAGTTTTGGCAAGTGTATTTTACCAGACATGATAAATTTTTATTTTTTTATGTACGTGTTTGGATTCAGTGTTTCTAACTGGATTGTGTATTTCCATGTCCTTTATAGAAATTTAAAAAATTGAAAAAATTAAATCCATTTTTGTCTGGACACAGGCAAAACACTTCCAAAACACTGTCCAAAACACTGGGCACACTTCCTTCAGGAAGTGATCGGAAACATGAAATGTGTTTGTTCAGATAGTGTGGTTTTAAAGACTCCATATGTGCATTATTACCAAATGCCTGATTCATTAACACTTTTCTCAGTGTTGAAAAACAGAAAAGAGAAATAAGGGGTAATAAGTTTATGGAACATGACATGGACTCATTACAGTGCCAATGAAAGTTTTTGATTTTTGGTATATGAGTCCATGCACATGAACATGTCCATTTTCTTGCTTGGGCCTCTTAGCAAAAGAAAAGAAAGCTCATAATTTTAAAAAGATGGATATTTTTATGGATGTGAAAAGGTTCCCCTTTTCCTCCTCAATGTATACATTTGTTGTGTAACAAACATCACAACCACAGGCTTGAGTAGCAAAGTTAATTTGCTACTGTTTGTTATGGTGCAGTTTACTTACAGAAAAGTGTGGATAGGATTGTTTGGATATATGGGACATTTTTGAGGAAAAATTTATATAAGGTATCTTTTACATTAATTTTTCCTCCAAAATGTCCCATATATCTGCACCTATGCGTTGTTTGTTTTTCCTTTTCTCTTCTTTAACATGTAATCTGCAGACGATTCTAAACATTGAGCATTAGCACAATCCTAACCATGTCTATTCAAATGTAAGTCCCATTGGGTTCAGTGGGCCTTTCTCCCAGAAAGTGTCTTTAGGATTGCAGCCAAACTCTCCCAACTCTGGCCATTTTGTGGCCATTAGTAAAGAAACACTTCTGTAAAAAGCTTCTCTACATATACCAAATATCTTCTTCCAGGGTGGACAGGAGGGGATAAAGCCAGTGGTGGGCCCAGCCTTCCCTAACAACCAGTTCTCCGGAAGTGGGCGGGGCCAGGCTGGGTCAGGGGGCGGGGCCAGGGTCAGGGGCAGGGGAGGGCATGGCACCTTAACCCTTAGTTTACCAAAAAAATTGTATCACTTGTGATGGCATCAATCAATATTAAGCCCCTGGGTTCTGTGTAATTTCACTTTGTTATGCTCTCAGGGGGAATGTGTGCCACAATTAAGAACATAAAAGCATAAGAAAAGCCTCCACTGGACCCATCTAGTCCAGCTTCCTGAATCACACACCAGCCCACCAGCTGCCTCAGGGAGCACATATAACGCATCCAGGTGCCTAAGTACCAGCAGACACTACTACAAGTTTCACTGGTACTCATACCACTGGTTGAGAAACACTGATCTACAGTTTAGGACCAGAGTCTGTGGTGTCCCCTCTGCAGGCTGAAATTTGTCTCTAAGCCACTACTTAAGGCTACAATCCTATCCACACTTTCCTGTAAGTAAGCTCCATTAACTGTGATGGGATTTACCAGTACTTCTGAATGGTCATACATAAGATTTGGGCTCTTAGAATCCCAGCCTCTTGCTGCAATATAACACTTGCATCCAGTTGCCTCAGTACCAGCAGACACTACCGCAACTTCCACAGGTGGTGCTCATACCACTGGTTGAGAAACACTGATCTACAGTTTAGGACCAGAGTCTGTGGTGTCCCCTTTGCAGGCTGAGGTTTGCTTCTAAGCCACTACTTAAGGCTACAATCCTGTCCACACTTTCCTGTAAGTAAGCTTCATTGAATATAATAGGACTTCTGAGTAGTCAAGCAAAGGACTGAGCTCTTAGTAACCAGCCTTTGGCTCCAATCTTATTCACTTTCCTGAGAGTAAGCTCCACACACTCTAATGGGACTTACTTCTGAGTAGCCAAGAATAAGATTGGGCTCTAATGCTGCACTCATCTGCACACTTTCCTGGGAGTAAGCTTCATGGATTGAAATGGGATTAACTTTTGAGTAGTCAGGCACAGGATTACAAGCTCTTAGAAACCAGCTTCTTTCCAGGGATTAAGCTTCACTTACTGGAACTTACTTCTGAGTAGTCAGTGATTGGGCTTTGAGGCTACACTCCTATCCTCACAGGGGAGTAAAACCTAATGACTCTAATAGGATTTACTTCAGAGTAGGCAGTGGACTGGGCTTCTGGGGGTGCAGGATGGGAACTGCATGCTGCCTGCTTATAAGGAAAAGGAGGACAATGAAGATTTTTTCCCAGGCAGAAGAGTGAAAAGAGGACCTGTCCCGGGAAAAAATAAAATTTATGAGAAGGCTGCATGCTGCCTGCTTATGAGGAAAAGGAGGACAATGAAGATTTTTTTTCCCAGGCAGAAGAGCGAAAAAAGGACCTGTCCTGGGAAAAAATAAAATTTATGAGAAGGCTGCATGCTGCCTGCTTATACGGAAAAGGAGGACAATGAAGATTTATTGTGGTCCTAGAAAAAAGTATAAATAATAAAAAGACTCCATGTTGCCTTCTCATAAGGAAAAGGAGGAGTAAAAAGAGGACCTGTCCTGGGAGAGGAGGACATATGGTCACTCAGTACTTGCTTCTGAGCAGGCATACAGAGTATTGGGCTCTGATGCTGCCATCCTATCCACCCCTACCTGCGAGTAAGTTTCATTGACTAGGATGGGACTTGCTTCTGAGGAGGCATGCAAAGAATTGGGCTTTGATGCTGCCATCCTATCCACCAATATGTGGGAGTAGGCTCCATTGACTAAGATGGGACTTGCTTCTGAGGAGTTCATGCAAAGGATTGGGATTTGATGCTGCTATCCTATCTATCATGCCTGGGAGTAAGCTACATTAACTAGGATGGGACTTGCTTCTGAGGAGGCATGCAAAAGGATTGGGCTCTGATGCTGCCATCCTATCCACACCTACCTGGGAGTAAGCTCCATTGACTAGGATGGGACTTGTCCTGAGAAAGGAGGATATATGGTCTCAGTACTTGCTTCTGAGCAACCATGCAGAGTATTGGGCTCTCATGCTGCCGTTCTATCCACCCCTACCTGGGAGTAAGCTCCATTGACTAGGATGGGACTTGCTTCTGAGGAGGCATGCAAAGAATTGGGCTCTGATTCTGCCATCCTATCCACACCTACCTGAGAGTAAGTTCCATTGACTAGGATGGGACTTGTCCTGGGAAAGGAGGACATATGGTCACTCAGTACTTGCTTCTGAGCAGGCATCAGAGTATTGGGCTCTGATGCTGCTGTCCTATCCACCTCTACCTGAGAATAAGCTCCATTGACTAGGATGGGACTTGCTTCTGAGGAGGCATGCAAAGAATTGGGCTCTGATGCTGCCATCCTATCCACACCTACCTGGGAGTAAGCTCCATTGACTAGGATGGGACTAGGATAAGATTTACTTCAGAGTAGGCAGTGGACTGGGCTCCTGGGGGGGCAGGATGGGAACTGAGGCTATTTCTTCAGGTACCCCCCATACTTCCTGCCCTCAATCTCAAGTGGAGAGATTTCTCAGAGGGGCAGGATGAGGTGGGGAGATCTCTTGGGGGGAGCAAAAGGTCTACCGTGTGGATAGGATTGCATCCTGAGCCCAATCCTAACAGTGTCTACTCAGAAGTAAGTACCATTCAAGTCAATGGAGCTTACTCCCAAAACTGTGTGGTCAGGATTTTAGCCTTACAGTCCAATCCTATGCAGGCTTACTTAGAAGTAATTCTCATTCTGGTCAGTGGGGCTTACACCCATGTAAGTGTGGATAGGATTGCAGCCTCAGAGCCCAGTCGTAATCAAGTCTACTCAGTAGAAAGTCCCATTATAGACAGTGAGCTCACTCTCAGGAAAGTAGACTGGGCTGGAGGAACAGGGCTGGAGGGAGAGATACAATCCTCTGCCAATCTCCTCAGAAGTAAGTCCCATTATAGTCAGTGGGCTTACTCTCAGGAAAATAGACAGGGCTGGAGGAACAGGGCTGGAGGGAGAGATCCAATCCTTTGCCAATCTCCTCAGAAGTAAATCCCATTATAGTCAGTGGGCTTACTCTCAGGAAAGTCTGGATGGGAAAGTAGCCTCAAATCCTATGCTACTCAGAAGGAAATCCCATGATATTCAATGGGAATTGCTCCCAGGAATGTGTGGCTAGGATTGCGGCCACAGGCTGCAGTCCTCTACTATACAGTGTGGCTTATTCCTGAGTAGTACTGAGAAGTTCTCCATGCCTAGTACTGGGCTGCAAAGGCACCCGGGGAAGCAGGCAGGCAGGCATGTCCCCCACCAAAAGCCCTGGAGGACTCATCCTCACAACACTCAGATGCTCAGTTACAGACCTTTCTCAATCGCTCTGGCTTCTGTATTCCCGCCGAAGGAGCCCTTTGTAAAGCTGTCCCTCATGTGCCTTATTTAAAAAAATGAGGCAGAGAGGCTGCCTCATTTGCATGTGAGAACCCATCATGCTTTGCAAACTGCACAAGGAAATAACTTCTGAAAACTTGCTGAAAATAAGGTTTTTAATCAAAATAAGATATTTAGCAAAGACAGGATTCCTGAATAGCATCAATCAAAGCTTTGGGGCATGAAGAATTTCCTAACCCTGACTTTAAAGCATGGAGCTAATAGAGATGCAAACACCCTCCATTTCAGCAGTCAGAGTCTGAATGTGCTGTGATGGTCATGGGAACAGACTGTTTGTATTTTAAAATTAAAAAATAACCTTAGGGAGGGGAAGGAGGAAGGAGAGAGAGAAGGGGAGGGAGGCTCAGAAGGGGAGGGAGGGATGAGGAGGGAGTAGAGCTTCTCCTCTGGGAAGACAGACCCAGAGGTCCTTTAAGAGAAATTCAAACACACTTGCATGCAATTCAAAGATGATGGCCCCCAATTAACAACCGGTTCGCTAACGTCAGCCCCTAATTAACAACATGTTCTACATATTTGGTGCAAACCGGCCTCAGCCCACCTGTGGATATAGCTCAATGGTATATATGCCCTAGTAGGGCCCACCCCAGATGCCTTAGGCCCTGAGCTCTAGTTTTCTTGCAGCTGTATTGTGGGGGGAAATGGTGGTTGTCAGCTGTCAGCCACTAGCAGGTGTGAAATAAGCCTGCCTTCTCTACAGCTCTTGGCTAGATATGTTCCCCAAACCTTCAGGCCAATACCCATGAAGGAAAAGGTTCACTGCAGGGATCCTTGTTCAAGGTTTCCCTCAAACTTGGAGCTGAGCCTGTTTTAGATTCTATGACATGAGGTTCATGGAATGACATTGCAAAACATGCAGTGCTGAGATATGTGTGATCTTGGCTCCATCAGTTTTCCAAATCACTCATTGGTTGGCTATCTATGCCTGGTTTGATTTAAGTTTTATTTTCCATTTCCCTGATGAAGTCAGAATCATAGAGATGAAGCCGAGGAAGTCGATAAATTAAAGGCAATCAAAGAAAAGATAGAAACATGTGGTAATTGAATTAACGTTGTTTGTGTCTTTCATCTTATTCTTATTGCTGATTATATTATTAAATTATGAACACCATGGAAAAATGATAAGTCACATTTTTTCCCTCACTCTACATGCTATTTGTTTCAGTTTGGCCTTCCAACTGGTAAGAAAGGTTGACTGAAAGGAGATTGCTTGTTTTAGGCTCCCACAAGCTGTTCTAGGCCTTTCTAAAGGACATTTTAGATTCACACTTTTATTATTGTGATGAGAATTAAGCTGTGAGAAATTTTTAAAAAAAATTCTCCCAGCATATGATGATAATGACATCATATGCTTTTCCAAATTAATAGCTCTATATTGCTATTAAAATGCTTGTTCTTATCTGAAGTTCCGTGTATGAATCATCGGTTATCAAGGCAAACAACAACTATTTAGGTACAATCCACAGGGGAGTTGGTAATCATTCTGTTCTCACACAGGGAAAAAAGAGCTAACTAGAGTCAATAATTCCTCTGAGACATGCCAAAGTCCACTAACCACAGTTACCATATCTGAGTAGCAGACCTGCAATATATTTTGCTTAAGTAATGATTTATTTAATTAAGGCTGCAATCCTACACACACACAAACACACACACACACACACACACACTTTGATTCCCAGCATATTTCCTCTAGTAGTAGTTCCAACAGTTGTTCCATTCAGCTGTAAAGGAGTTGCAAATCAGGGGTGAGAGTTTATCAATTGAGTAAGAGCAGGCTGAGCATTAATAACTAATCTTGCCACTTTATCTCATCCAGCTTGGGCTCCTGAAATGTCCTCTAATTAGAGTGCCTTTGAAGATTGTTTGGAAACCTCAGGTGGGACAAAATGCAAACTCTGAACTGGAGCCGAAAAAGCAGCACATATTCTTCCTCCATGGAATTGTCCACATCAGAGGCGTACCTAGGCAAAATGGCACCCATAGCAATGACTGAAATTTTGCCCCTGTCAAAATACCTGAAACCCACCTTTTAGCTAATGTTACAACTCAATAATATCAAACTACTATAAGATCAAATAATATCAAACTGTAAGTCAAGCCTTTTAACGTTTCAGTAACTTTGGTGAATTTGCACAAACTATTTACAGTTCTTTTTCTGCCCCTTGGAGGTATCAACCCTTCCAGGGCCGCAACCAAGTAAGCCCCATGCTGATCAATGGGCTTTATCTTCAAGCTAACCTGAAGTTACACATCCACACATATAGGATCTGACAATTTCAAACCTGAAGTTATACAGACATCTGCCCCCAACTCTAATTGCCCTTAATCAGGGTGACTATATGTTCACTTTTTCTCAGACATGTTCTCTTTTTTAGCCTTATGTCCTAGAATAAATCTCCATTGTCTTCCTTTTCCTTTTCACTGTGCAGCATGTAGTCTTCTTGTAATTAATAAATATGTGTAATCTATATATACTGTATATAAAATTGAAAAGTTACTGACTGATTCATTCACAGACTGACTGACTCATCAAAGCCCCACCAAAACCACCACACTTAGAAGCAAGAAATTTGGGGAGGGTGTTCCTTCCATAATGGATGCACCCACTGAGAACCAGTTTTCAGAAATTCAAACTGGGAGGGGGTGAAAAGAGGCACAATGCATTTTCATCCCTATAATTTACATAGATTGATCAAGGCCTACCCGAACCTCCAAACTTAGAAGCATGAAATATGGGGTAGGTGTTCCTTATGTGACGTGAGCACCCACCTAGAAACAATTTTAAGAAATCTAACCCTTAAAGGGGTGAAAAGGGGTCAACATATTTTTGTCCTAAACTTAACACTGTAGATGAGGAAGAGTGTTTTGCATGAGAGTTGTTGCACATGGGGGGATATGTGCATGGGGAGGTGATGTGCATGGAGGGGTAATGCAAATGGGGGATGATGTTCATAGAGGGGTGTTGTGCATGAGCAAAGTGGGGAAGGCATATGGTTTGTCTTTTTGATTTATGACATGGGGTCACCCTGCTATTATGGAACTAGAATCATAGAGTCATAGAGTTGGAAGGGACCTAGTAGGTCATCTAGTCCAACCCCTCGCCTGCAGCAGGAAATTCTCCTAGAGCATCCCTGACAGGTGCTCGTCTAGCCTCTGCTTGAAGATCCCTAGGGAAAGAGAGTCCACCACCTCCCTTGGCAATCTGTTCCACTGCCGAACCGTCCTCACCATCAGGAATTTTTTCGGATATCCAACCAGAATCTCCTTTCTTGCAGTTTGTACCCATTGGTTCTAGTTCTGCTTTCAGAAGCAGCTATGAAAAAATGAGCCCCTTCCTCCATATGACAGCCCTTCAGATATCTGAAGAGGGCAATCATGTCTCCTCTCAGGTTCCTCTTCCCCAGGCTGAACATCCCAAGTTCCCCCAATCTTTCCTCATAGGGCTTCCCTTCCATCCCACTGATCATTTTTGTTGCTCTCCTCTGGACTTGCTCCAGTTTGGCTGCATCCTTTCTAACGTGAGGTGCTCAGAATTGAACACAGTACTCAAGGGAAGGTCTGACCAATGCTGAATAAAGGGGAACTAGAACTTCTCATGACTTGGAAGATACAGTCCTCTTAATGCAGCCTAAAATGGCATTTGCTTTCTTTGCAGACACATCACACCGCTGACTCATGTTCAGCTTGTGATCCACAGCAACTCCCAAATCCTACTCCCATGTTGTGCTGCCAAGCCAAATATCCCCCATTTTATACCTAATAATAAACCTTTATTATGGTCTTAGACCAGCACAACATTTTATACCTGTATTTTTGGTTTTTATTTCCTAAGTGCAGAACCTTGCACTTCTCCCTGTTGAAATTCATTCTATTTGTTACAACCCAGAATTCTAATTTATCCAGATACTCCAAGAGGTTTCTCCTATCTTCTGTTATGTTTGCTACTCCTCCCAGATTGGTATCATCTGCAAATTTGATCAGACTCCCCTGTATCCCTGCCTCCAAGTCATTGATAAAAATGTTAAAGAGAACTGGGCCCAAGACAGAGCCTGGGGTCCCCACTTGAAACCGACCTCCAGGTTGACACAGAACCATTTAATAAAACCCTTTGAGTGTGGCCATCGAGCCAGTTGTAGATCCACCTTACAATTGCCCTGTCTAGCCCATATTTTTCCAACTTCCTAATTAAAATGTCATGTGGGACTTTGTCAAATGCTTTGATGAAGTCAAGATAAATGACATCCACAGCATTGCCACTGTCCAGTAAGCTCGTAACCCAATCAAAAAAGGAGATCAGATTTGTCTGGCAAGATTTATTCTTGGTAAATCCATGCTGGGTTGTTTTGATCACCGAGTACTTGTCTAGAAGTGCACAAATTGTGTGTTTTATGATTTGCTCTAATATCTTGCCCGGGATTGAAGTCAAACTGACTGGTCTATAATTTCCCGGGTCTTCTTTTTTCCCCTTCTTAAAGATTGGGACCAAATTAGCCTTCTTCCAGTCCAGTGGCACTTCTCCACTCCTCAGGGATTTCTCAAAGATGATTGACAGAGGCTCTGAAAGGAAATCTGCAAGTTCCTTAAGAACTCGAGGATGTGGCTCATCTGGTCAAATGACTTGAATTCGTTTAGGCCAGTTAAGTGGTATTTTTGGTACTTGTGAGTACTACTTGTGAGTAGGGTTTGGAAGTCTGGGCTGTGTGATGCTCCAGTTCCATTCACTTTTATCTGGGAGTAAGACTATAATGGGACGAATTGTGGGTAGATGTCACGTACAGCCATGCCTGGGCCAGCACTAAGGTGTTAACTTAGAATCATTTCCTTGTATAACTGGGCCCTGAGGAGCACAAAGGAATGGGAGGAGCTAGCTTCACTGAGGAGGAATTAGCCTAGGGAATTCTGGGAAGAAGAAGGTGACCAAGGCCCAACATTGTGGAGTGAAGTGGTAGTACCAGGTGCTCTCAAAATGAAACTAAGGTCTAGAGGGCTAGTGGCTACTAGAACCCTAACCAAGGACTTGAATTGGCTTGTATGCTGTCCTAGAACATGAAGTATTATGAAGTAACAAAGAACTAGTGCAGGAGGTAGCTTTTATTGTGTTATTTTTGTGAGGATTATATTCTGGATGTGAAGGCTTAATTGGAATACAAATTTAGTGCTGCAAAATAAACGATTGTTCTTAAACCCTGTTAAAGTGTGGTGGTCACTATCTCAAGTACCCAAGCAAGAACCAGTAGTGCCAAACACCCAGGTGTTGGTTCGAGGCACTATAGCAAGGTTTCTGCGGGACCTAAAATCCCATGGAATTAGGTATAGAGGCAACCCGGTTCTGGCTCGAAAGCTGACCAGAACAGAACAGTACAGCAATAGAAGGCTGGGCAGTGTGATGCTGGAGTTGTGTAGAAGCAAATGCAAACTGAGTCTGGAAAGGCTGCAGTCCCTTTTCAAGCCATTTGGGGTAATAAAAAGAAAGAACTTCTGGAGATGTTGTGTTTAAGCTAACTAGACTTACCTGAATATGGACTCCTTTTGTAGGGACAATGAGGCTCTCTCCTGGGATGCTGTTCATTGCAATGGGAAGTGAAATTCAATAGCCCATCATAGCCCTCCCGTTGAACTGCAACCAAAGAGGATGCCTGTGGGAGGCTGGCCTTCTTTGAAGTGCACTGCGAGGGTGGGCAGGGGCAAAGTGCCTTTGGCTTTGGGTGCCTTTCCATGGGCAGAGCCCATGCAAAAAGCATCCCTTGCTACATCCGAGATATGCCTCTGATCTACATTGACTATCAATTTATTTCTGGGACAAATGCAAGATGTTGGTTCTTACCTTGAAAAACCCAAATGGCTGTGGGATCAATATCTCTTCAAGAATTAACTTCTCCCAAATTTATCTACCTTTGGACTACACTGATCACTCCCCTATGTCCTTCATGGTTTGAGGTCTTGGTGACAGGCATGGAAGATTGGGTCCTTTTGGAAGAACCTCAGCTTTCAGTTGAGGCTCAAATCTCAAATTTCTCTTTTAAGATGTGCTTTTGGAGTTGTTGTGGTATAATTGTTGGACTGTTTTAGTATCAGACTTTTTTCACCTGAAACTTGTATTTTAGGGTTCAAGGCGATGTATTTTTAATCATGATTAGTTAATTTTATATTTTAAATTATTGTTTTATTAATTATTGTATACCTTTCCCAATAAATAAACTGAAAAGAAAGAGATCTCTGAAATAGACCTATGGAGTTTTAATTGACCAGGGGACAGTTTTAAGTTATATCCTCATTTTGCAATTTTCCCTCATGCAAATCTGCTCTATTTTGCATTTTCATAGAATCATAGAGTTGGAAGGGACCTAGTTGGTCATCTAGTCCAACACCCTGCCTGCAGCAGGAACTCCCCCTAGATCATCCCCGACAGGTGCTCATCAAGCCTCTGCTTAAAGATCTTCAGTGAGGGAGAATCCACCACCTCCCTTGGCAATTTGTTCCACTGCCGAACCACCCCCACCATGAAGAATTTTTTTCCAGATTTCCAACCGGAATCTCCTTGATTGCAGTTTGTACCAATTGGTTCTAGTTCTGCTTTCAGAAGCAGCTATGAACAAATGAGCCCCTTCCTCCATATGACAGCCCTTCAGGTATCTGAACAGGGCAATCATGTCTCCCCTCAGCCACCTCTTATCCAAGTTGCACATCCCAAGTTCCCCCAACCTTACCTCATAGGGCTTGCCTTCCATCCCACTGATCATGTCACTCTCCTCTGGACTTGCTCCAGTTTGGCTGCATCTGTCTTAAAGTGAGCTGCCGAGAACTGAACACAGTACTCAAGGTGAGGTCTCACCAATGCAGAGGAACTAGAACTTCTCATGACTTGGAAGCTACAGTCCTCTTAATGCAGCCTAAAATGGCATTTGCCTTTTTTGCAGACACATCACACTGCTGACTCATGTTCAGCTTGTGATCCATGGCTCCTCCAAGATTCTTTGATTTTAAGGTTTGATTTTTAGAATCCTTTGATCATACTCCAAGATTTCATTTGCGCTCTAAAATGTTGAGGACTATAAACTTACCATTTAAAAAGTAAATAGGGTTCTAATGGCTCAAGCTTGGTTGTATGCTTCCCATGTCTTTTGTATATGTTTTCTCTTTTAAAGGCACCACATTTAAGCTTGTGATCCAAAACCTGGTTAAGGCAACATACTGGGTTTTATTATGGTTGGTACCATTTATTTCAAAGGGATTAAACAAGTTAGTATCCAAGTACTTTTGTCCCCATTTAAATGTTGATTGGGCTGTAAGAAACACTCAGTATTCTTTACAAACTCTGGTGAAGGTATGTTGAATAAACTCTTTACAAGGTATGCCGAATAAACTCTTTGTAAATTCTTTACAAACTCTGGTGAAGGTATGCCGAATAAAACTGTTTATGTAAATGTTCAAAGCTAAGGAAGTTTGACTCTCTTACAATACAATTAAATATGTATTTTTGTGATAAGTGAATCAGAAATAAACACAAAGCAAATAGGGGAGGGGGAGGGGTGGTGATTGCTCATGTGCTCTGAATTAATTTAGCTAGATATGATGCATGATGTTGGGAAACACAGAGCATCTATGCTGCATTAAGGCATGAGCACCTTGGCCAGGTAAAGCCTCTGGAGCAAAGAAAGTCTTTGACCCATGTTGAAGGGGGACAAGGATTCATGTCATTAATGTGCAGTGGTCCAAAGGCAAATTATTTACGTGTCTGTTTCCTTTTTTGTTCTTGGTTTTTATTTCTAAACTTAGCGTGTTACCCACAAAGAGTTAGTTTAAGAGGAATTAGTGATTGATCTTTCTTTCACTTGGGATTTGTTGTTGTTTTTAAATTCCTTTGCTTCTCTTCTCCACACTCCCCCTCCCCAATTTCCATGTATGCTGAATGCTGAATTCTTCCAGAAGCTTAACAACTTTGTCTGGGAGTTACAGAAGCTGCACAAAGATACTTTGGTAGGTCAGGAGGAGCCAATTTTTGCATACTCAAGGTGGATACTCTTTGTCTCTAGACATTGAGCCAGTGCCTAAAAGTACACTTCTTAGAGCAATCTTCTTTGAAAACTAGTAAAACGCTTAACAGGGTCTTTTTTTAAAGGGGACCGAACTAGAGAATGAGGCCTTGAACTAGTGAAATAAATACAGTATTGTATACCTTTACCAAATGGATCCTGTTTACTAGGACATCAGATGTTGTGGAATGTGATGTTTCTGGAATGTGACCCTGATGTTCAGATATTCTGGAACATGACCCTTGTCAACCACTCTTTTGTCTCATAGAATCATTGGAAGGGATTTAATAGATCATCTAGTCCAGTGGTTCTCAATTTTCCTAATGCCGTGATCCCTTTATAAGTTCCTCAAGTTGTAGGAACCCCCAACCATAAAATTATTTTCGTTGCTGCAGTGCTATGCACACTTTCCTGGGAGTAAACCTCACTGGATTCAATGGGAATGACTTCTGAGTACACATCCATAGAATTGGGCTCTAAGGCTGCAAGCCTAGCACTTTCCTGGGAGTAAGTCCCATTCACTATCATGGGACTGATGTCTGAGGAGACCACCATAGGATTGGGATCTCAGGCAGCAGAGCCAGCCACTGTTTCCTGGAAATAAATCCCATTCACTATCATGGGACTGACTTCTGAGTAGACATGCAAAGAACTGGACTCTAAGGCTGCAATCCTAGCACTTTCCTGGGAGTAAGTCCCATTCACTTATGAACAACAACAACATTGAGGGGGCTTACTTTTGAGTAGAGCACAAGGAGCAGGGCACTATGGTCAGTGCACAAGCAGGGTGCCCACCAGATAGCCTACCTGCCAGAGCTCTGGCGCCACGCTCATACCTCAGTGCGCTTAACACTTTCAGCCCACAGATGCACTGAGAATGCACTGGGGAGGAGAAGGAGGCTGCTGTCCGTGGTGAGTGTGTTGAGCATCTCCCCACCACCAAGGCTCCACATCTGTCTCACACCAGCTTAGAGGCTCCTTCAGAGCCACTTCTCAGCAGCTTCTTCCAGCCACAGAGGCTCCAGTGTTTCTGCCAAGTCTTTCCCTGGCCCCCTACACCAGGGGTCTCTAGGTGACCTCCAGGAAAGCTCCAGGTGACCCCCAAAGGGTTCCCAACCCCCACGTTGAGAAACACTGATCTAGTCCAACCTCTTGCTTTTGCAAGAAATCTTTGTAGAGCAGGGGTCTCCAAAACTTGGCCCTGGGGCCAGATGTGGCCCTCAACAAGCCTTAAGATCCCTCTAACTGGTGCCTGGGCAAGCGTTGTAATCCAGGCATGTCAAATTGGAGAACCAACAGTTGCATGATGCCCTTTGCCGGCACTCATGTGGCACTTGAACATTTGCTCTCCCCACCCCCAGAAGCAGCTCGGTAGTGGTGCTGATTTTGAGCCAGAGAAAGAGCCCAGAAGGAATGAAGGCTCATGGAAGCAGCGGCAGTTTCCCAGGGTGGGAGAAATAGCCTAGGAGAAAGGAAGGTACTTCTGAGAAGACATGCAAAAAAATTGGATTGCAACCCTCGAGAGACACCATTAATGCAATTGTGACCCTCGGGAGACACCATTAATGCTAATACAGCCCTCTGTATGAAATGAGCTTGACTCTCTTGCTATAATCGACTCCAGTACATTCTTATATGTAAACTAGTGAAAGTAAACTAGTGAAACTAGTGAAAGTTACACCTGCATTGCAGGAGTAAAACTCCACCATACTTTATCTTCCCACTGTGCCTCAATCCCCCATGCACAACAATCCCACACGAGCATCCAACCCCATGGGCAAAATCCCCCATGAGCATTCAACCCGTGTGCATCATCCTCCCATGCACATCATCCCCCATGTACATTGTCCACCTATGCCCATCATCCCCTATGCGCATCCAACCCCATGCACATCAACCGCATGCACATCAACCCATGCGCGTCATTCCCCAATGTGCAACATCCCTCTTGAACAACAACAACCCCCATGCACGATAACCCCCATGCACAAAAATCTCCATTTGCATCCAACCCCACACACATCCGGCCTATGTGCATCCAACCCCATGCACATTGTCTCCCCATGTGCATCAACCCCCCATGCGCATGAACCCGCATGCGCATCAACACCATGCACATCTCCTCCCCAATGTGCATCACTTATCCATGCACATCATCTCCTCTGCGTGACCCCCCCACGTGCAGCATCCTCCCCAGTGCAATCCCCCCCTCTCAAAAACATCCTCCACTGTACCAGGCCCTGAGCACCAAATTTTCATCCCTTTTCAGCCCCCTAAGGGTTAAATTTATCCACATTGGTTCTTGGTGGGTGTTCATGAGACAGAAGGAACACCCTCCCTGAATTTCACACTTTTAGGTCTAGGCATTGGGGTAGAGCAGTGGTTCTCAATCTTCCTAATGCCATGACCCCTTTATAAGTTCCTCATGTTGTGGGGACCCCAACCATAAAATTATTTTCATTGATACTTTATAACTGTAATTTTGCTACATTATGAATCATAATGTAAATATCCGATATGCAGGATGTATTTCATTGTTACACATGAAATGTGTGTTCTATGCACACATTGAACACAATGGGATTTATTTCAGAGTGGGCATGCATAGGAATGGGATGAGGCTGCAATCCTATCCACATTTACATGAGAGTAAAGGCCCCCTGGCTATAATGGGATTTATTTCAGAGTAAGCATGCATAGGATTGGACCCTGAGGCTGTTAGTCAGCCCCAGTGCACGCGCAGCTACAGCCAGAGGTCTGGCAAGCCTGACCTGGCCCCCTGCACCAGAAGTCTATCGGCAACCCCCAGGAAAGCTCTAGGCGACCCCAGAACAGGTCCTGACCCCCACTTTAAGAAACACTGGGGTAGAGCATCCCTCAGTGAGTGATTCTTCATTGGAAAGTATTGGGAAGAAATCTCATTGCGCCCCATTTCACCCCTTTCCAGTTGGTATTTCAAAAAACCAGTTCTTAGTGGATCCCTCCATCACAGAAGGAACAACCACCCCAAATTTCACACTTCTAGGCCCAATGGTTTTGGCTAGATGTTGATGAGTGAGTCAGTGAGTGAGTCAGTGAGGGACTATTCAGTTTTATATACTCTAAAGTGGTGCCTCACGTAACAAGTGCCTCACAAAAAGTAAGTTCCACATAACAAACAAACATTTCTCTAGGATTCTGCTTCACATAACTGTGCTTCATGTAACAAACACAATCATTGGCAGTTGGGGCAGTCACCTGGCCAGCAGCTCTTTTAAAAAGCATCGGGGCTGTTTAGCGCACCTGCCCACAGTGAATAAAACACTTCCACGCTGTTCCTCCTGTGGCCGTCCATCCGCTGAGCAGAGAGAGAACAGCAGTGGAGAACAGGGAAGCAGCTCATGGCTAGCCAAAAGGGAGCAGGGGGAAGCGAGGATGAAGAGAAGGAGAAAGTTGGGAGCTTTGAAAGTGTCTTTGATTAAAGAAGAGAGAAGCAGCCTCCTAACCATGTCTACCCAGAAGTAAGCCCCATTGTGTTACATGGGACTTACTCCCAGGAAAGTGTCTTTGATTGCAGCCTCCTAACCATGTCAACCCAGGAGTAAGCCACATTGTGTGAAATGAGACGTACTTCCAGGAAAGTGTCTTTAGGATTGCAGCCTAAGTAGACGTCATGTTTTGAATTCAATTCCAGTGTTTTGTCATCATTTTTACATACAATTAATATTTTTATATGAATATTTTATGGGTTGTGGAACAAATCATCTGAGTTTCAATTATTTCCTATAAGAAAATCCTCTTAATGTAAAGAATGTTTCACGTAACAAATATGCCTCGGGAATGAATTAAATTTGTTACATGAGGTGCCACTTTATATAGATTTATGTAAATTTATTCAAATTTAAATTATAATGTAGTTTTTTTGCCCCTGACACAGTGTAAGAGAGATGACAGCCAAATGGATTTTGAGCCAAATATTTATACAGATGTTCCTCATTATCCACTAGGTTATTAGCCACAATGGATCTGTACTATTTCAAATAGCACCATATGTTGAGGTACTGTGGCATGTATGTGGACTGTGGGTGGCGCAAGTGGCTAAGACACTGTGCCTGTTAACCAGCAGGCCAGAGTTTGAGACCCGGGTTGGCCCCACAAGACAGGGTGAGCTCCTGTCCTTAGCCCAGCTCTGCGAAACCAGCTGGATCCAATCGTATCAGCTCAGCCTTTCCATTGGACTAATTCAGTGGCGTGGAGAGGGGGGATTCGCTGCTTGGGTAACAGCCTATCCTCCATAACAATCTAACCCAGGCTTCGCATCCAGCGTATGCAGCACCAAGCACAATACCATTGTCTTTCAAGACTGACTGAGGCCTGCGTAATAAATATGTTGAGGAACAACAACGGGCAATAATTGTGGTATGCAGGCTGAACACATACAACACTGGAATTCCTAGAGTGGACACTGGACACTGTTTGGAAACAGAGCAATCCTCTGCACACTTTCCAGAGAGTCAGCCCCATTGAAGACATAATAGTATACTAGTATTAGACTGTGTTCTCAATCTCATAACCAGCAGTACACAAAGTGCAATCCACAGCTCCAAGGGAATTCCCCTCATTTGTGTATAGGACCACAGCCTTATGTTCATATCTTCCACTTAAAATAGGTCATAAAAAAGAGATCATTGACCTGACTGGCAAAATGTTATCTTCATACAGCCTGAATTCTCAAAATTCATTTAATTCTTGCATTCTGGACAAACCTGCTTTACTTTCTGGAAAAGAACAACCTTCAGGATCATAGTCTGTATTTTATGGAAACCTGTTCCTCTGCTCTTAGTTCAGATATCATAAAAAAATCTAAGGAAAGAAAGGGGAGAGGTTATTCCACATGGCATGACACTTCTGTTTTTCTTGCCTTAGGAAATATTATTCTAGGGAGCAAAAATATGAAATATTTTGCTTCTTTTGTCATGCAACTCTCTAGAGTTCACAAGAGCAAGGTGAGTGCAAAAGGCAAAATGTCAGTGGGTGGAGTCACAAGAAGACAGATGGGCAGAGATAGGCCTAAGCAGTACTATTTTTCTGGAAAAATAGGTGCAGGTATTCACCTGCTGGTTCTCATAGGTACTTAGCTGTGTACAAGCTATGTAGATGTATATCTGTGTATGAGTGCTGGTACTCACCCACAAAGGTGCCAGTACTCACACAGAGGTGTTGGTACCCTGTACAGGTGTGTACACCCTCAAAAAGACCCCTGAGTATAGTGCTTGTCTGATTTGGCATGCTGCCTGGTGAGGGTTTATTGGGTCAAAAGGTTTTGGCACATCAGGTAGCATAGACCAGATCAAGGAGGGCAGACAACACATTCTATTTCCAAATCCCAAGTACCGTAACTGATTTATTCAACAAAATGTTAAATAGTAGAAATCCAATTGGCAGGTTTAAACAGACACACCACACACAGACATACACACACACACACACACACACACACACAAAATGAGAGAGAGAGAGAGAGAGAGAGAGAGATCATCCAATGCAAATTTGGTACTGCTGCCAGGATATTGTGGGGCAAGGGGAATCTTTATCCCTTTCTCTGCATTGGGCTGCTAGAGTCTTAAAGGGCCTATTTGATTCTGCAGACAACAAAGTAGACATGAACTTCACTGCATGGATTGCATATCTCATGAGAGATATCTCATATCTCTTGCATATTGCCAGATCACAGTCTTGCCTCCCGCTTCTCACGAGACCTTGGGTTTGTGCCCATATAATCACACCCTGGCATCTGACAAACTATCATGTGCATCTCATTTGGGCATCTGATTGGTCCCACTTTGAAACAGAAAATTGTACTAGACTGACTGGAATGAAACCATGTTATTCTAATGTTATTGAAAATGGTTGTTTTTATATTAAATGTTATTAAAAAGAGATTCCCCTTCCCTGCAACCCAGTGAAAGATGGACCACATCCCTACAGGAAAGCTGGGAACTAACAGAACAAAGTTGCAAAGAGGAACTAAATGCTGACACTGGTGGTTTGTCAGAGACAGAGAAAATGAAGAAGTAATTTTAATAAACTTTTAAGCATAGCTTTAAATATCAGAAAAGCTTAAGCTGCTGCAGACAAAGGCAAGTTCCTTTTGAAAGAGTTCCAGAAAACCATGAAATGCTGTTGATAAGACTGTGCCAATTTGTGAAGCTGGCCACCATTTCTGCTTCGTGTTTCCTGCCTCCTTCCCTTCCTCCCCGCTCTCTCCATCTCCCTCTCCCTCTCCCATGGATTTTAATTTTCATCTCTTGCTTTCCTCCCATTGGTAAAACCTTACTATCGTGTTTGGAGTCAGAAAGTCCACAATTGCAGCAATTATTTCTGATGCTGGAGCATCTCTCCTCTACAAAAAAGAACATGGAGCATCTGGGTGGAATTTGCTTGGTGGAAATGGTGCCTCACTGACTCAGGGTATAAAGCATTGAGAGGTCCCTCTCTGGAGGCAAATCTAACCAGCACAATGATGGTCATCAGCTCTTATGAAGCAATTTATTCACCCATACTGATAGAGTAGCCAGAAACCATTACTTCACTAATATTATCTACCTGGAAGGGCTGCAGCATTGCTTGTGCATGCATGTGTATGCCTAAATAAGTACTTCCATGCACACATAAAAGCTAAAATAAGCTAAAATAATGGTTACCAAGTTCATGTACTTGTGGTAAAAGTAGTAGTTTGGCAGTAGTCATTTAACTCTGTTGTACTAAAAACTATTTATTGATTGATAAATTAGTGAAATTTACCCATCACTGGGGGATTAAAATTTCAAGAATATTTGTGGGCCCTGGGCACTGCTGGGTACGGATGCACGCCACTGGGGATTGGGCACTGGAACCAGGTGGGGGGTACTGGCAGGTAAAGGGCACCTTTGAGCAACAAAAGACAGTGGGCATTTGAAGGTGTCAGGGGGCAGTGGCAGGCAACAATGGACACTGGGCATCCTTGCAAGACACCAGGCATCATCAGACAATGGGGACCACCAGACACTACCTGAATGGCAGCAGGTATAAACTGCCACTAGGCAGCTGGCATCACTGGGCATTACCGGAAACCAGTTGGCAGCAGGCACGAGCAAGTGGCCGGGACCACTGGGCACCACCATGCACTGGACATTCTGAATTCACTACAGGATGACACATATAGAATGGAGGACAGAGTGCCATTACCACTAACTATTGCATAGAAGATGGAATTTATGCAGGTGTTTGGTTAAAGGTAGAGGCACTATGTCCTCCATTCTATATGGTCACCCAGAGACATCACCCGCCAACCATTTACAACTCCAGGGAACAAATACAGGTCTGTGAACATGGCAGTATGGTAACAAATGCTATTCAGGAAAAATCAGGAAAAAACTCCTGACAGTGTGGGCACTTCGGCAGTGGAACAGATTGCCGAGGGAGGTGGTGGACTCTCCCTTACTGGGGTTCTTCAAGCAGCTGCTCTAGGACATAGGTAGGGGAACAGGGGTACTTCTGAGTAAACTTGAATAGATTGGGCCCTCTTCCCCACTCCAGAGGAATCCTGCACTTGTTTCAATCATTTGCAGGATCTTGCCCTCTTTTTTATTATGGTCACCCTGACCCCCACATTTCTCCAATATGCAGTGACCATATGTCATAACCACTAAAAGAGGACCCCCCCCCCCCAACACACAAATATAAGACATCCAAGAAAAATGGAGGACATTTTTAAAAGCTAAAAACCCTCATATATATTGTTTTCATGTGGTTAATTTAAATACCATATTAGGTATTAGTACTGTATGTTTAAACTATTACATATTATATATAATTTATGAATTCCAAGGACACTACATTCTGCCTGCGCACAAGGAAAAAGAGGACAATGAAGATTTTTTTCCAGGACACAAGGCTAAAACCAAGAAAATGTCCTGGGAAATCAGACCATATGGTCATCCTGTCAACACTATTTCATCACGTACTTCAAACTTTTCTTCCAGCTCCCCAGCAGCCACATATTTTAATTCAAATAATTAATAATATATTTTTCCTTCCTTTCAAATCAAGGGGATAATGGGCACATACCTAAATATATTTTGGGGTAAAAGGTAAAAAAGTTCCCCGACCCCTGCTCTAGGAGGATTTCCTGCCATAGGCAGGGGTTGGACAAGATGACCTACAAGGTCCCTTCCAACTCCAGGATTCTATGATTCTAAGTCTGAACCACATGCATGACCAGACAACCATGAACAATTTTAAATGGTTTGCAATTATTATTATGTGAAGATTTTATGATTGTATTTTAAAAATTAATCTTAAATATTGAAAAAATTATATTGAATGCATTTTGGAGCATCTTGAGTCACCAGACTCAAGCCCCTGTATACTTCAAGACCTTCTCATTTCCATTCGCATTTTTTGGCTTTTATCATTAATTTGGTGTTTTCTAAAGTTGGAAACATTGTAATTATAAATCATAATTGCTTTAAATGTATGGTAAGTAGATGAAACATAGTTGTCTAGTATCAAGAGCAGCAACAGTCATTAATCATGCACCTTCCCCATTCAATAAAAGTAAAAACCAAATAAAATAGTTTTATTTTTTCATATTTTTTGTTTTTTGTTTGTTTTTACAGAAATTGAGAAGAAAATGATTAAATATTTTTATTTTGTAACCACCTTTTACTCCACCTCTAATGGCATTTATCATACCCTTAATGGTGAGGATACACCTATGGATCAGTCACTTTGTGCACATTCTGCAAATCCTCCAGTCTACCTGCTATTTCTCAGCAAGAGCACTATTTTTCTCAGTATCCATCCCTAGTAAATCTCTGTTCCTTTGTTTTCTTCAGGAGATGCATTATTATAGTGGAAGTTTTTTAACATAATTATAGTTAAATTGTATAGTTTTTTAACATAATTATAGTTAAATTGTATAGCAGATAAATCTCTGTGAGTGTGAATAGATTCATCTAATCTCTTGCATATATGTGAGTAAATCCACACATGAAGACTAATGACTGACTCCTGTCCTGGGTCAGCACTGGTTTCCTGTGTGCTGCCTGCTAGATGGTCAGAAGGCATGTTGTGACAGCCAACAAGGAAGCCAGCACTGGTGGGCATTGGGCATCAGCTCCAGTCAGATGACTATCTGGTGTCAGCAGTGACAAATTTCCTGCCAAGCAATAGGGGGGTGTTCCAGGGTGGAGACGAGAGCAGGGCTGAAGGTGGAGAAGGGATGAAACTGGGCAGGGAAGCAGTTTGTACCAGGAAGGGGTTGTGGGACAACTGCAGAGGCTGCTGCAGATACTGTCCCCCCTTCTGTACCTTGAAGCTCTATCTCAGGCACAGAACTGAGTTGATTCATAGTGGCTGCCACCGGGAAAAGGAAACAGTATTTATTTATACTGAGAAGACCTATACCTCTCTCCCCGGCCTTGCTGTTTCAAGGCCACTGTACTGCATGACAGGCAGCCCAGTTAGCCCACCACCAGGCTAACTTCTTTACATAGTGCAGTTTGATTTGTGGGACTGTAGTTTTTCCCCAAGTGTAACTTTAGTCAAAAACAAAGCACCTTCATGGCTCGTAAATCAATGGCAGACAGGTAATTTCAGAGTTAATGGATGTATACTAAAGCAATAGAATGGGAAGAGCCTTCAGTGATACATACATCCCCACTTATTGGATGGGTTAGAGATCGGAGCATAGTCCAAAAATGAAAACCATTAAAAAGTGTAGCCCAGTTTTTTTAGTTTGCAAATGCAAATTGGCCACCAGAAAAGTAATCAATATAACTGCAAAAGCCTAAATAGCAGATATTTATTAACAGATGGCCAAAATGCATAACAAATTACAGTAAAGTGAACAAAGGCATGTGTGGGCAATGGATATTTTATATATTTGAATGGTGGTTATTTACTGAGGAAAGTCATAAAGAAATGCCAAAAACAGTTTGATCACTATGTCACATAAAAATCAACATCAGGGAAGACAATTTTAGCCTTTAGACCAGCAGAGAGGGTTTGAAAGAGTGGAGCAAGTGTTACCTCTGCTAAATGGGCAAGAGGCACTCTTTCAAGTGGGTGTTCCTCTTTTATTTAGTAGGGGAGAGTAACTGACCCTCCACACCCCAACAAATGTCTGTTCTAGTGGCTTCTGCTGATATTCTTTTTGCATTTTAGATTGTGAGCCCTTTTGGGACAGGGACCCATTAGCTATTAATTAGCTATTAATTTTTTCATTTCCTTTGTAAACTGCTTTGAGAACTTTTTAGTTGAAAAGTGGTATATAAATATTGCAGATAGATAGAATGAATGAGATCTGGGTATAACTGAAAGGTGTTGAAAAAATGGAACAATCAGAAAACAAAACCAATCAGAAAGTGGAGGATACCTGTAATAGGATAAGAGTGAAACTCCTTGAGAGTCACAAGGGATGTCCTTGTTTTTATTGGTGAAATGCCACATAATGGTTCATCCCAGTTCGTAAAATAAAATAAGAAAATTGTGACTGGCTCTCAGAGGTCTTTGCATGTAACTGGAGGAGAAGTGTTGGTTATGTGTGGGCCCTTTCCAGCCTTCTTACATGGTTCTATATGTTACTGAAGCTGCCACTTAGTCAGTGACCTTTTCCTTTCACCCTGAAAATCTCACTCAACCATTTTTTCCTTCAGGACTATAATTGTGAACTGTCTTTCCCCAGACAATGGAGCTAAATTTGAAGGAGAAAAAAAGAAACTGACCAAGGTGATGAAGTGGGAGGGGAGAAAAGAACATTCCACCCAGACTGTCTTGGTGGTGTTGCAGCTTAAGACATTGGGTGTGGAACCTGATGCCAGAATTCAGAAATAATTCAATTTACCTGTTTAATGTGGGGGAAGAGAAAGGGAGGTGGATAGCTGCTAGTCAGTTTTGCTGTGTCAGTTGCAATGGAGTTACATTGGCTATTTGATATTCATGAGACAAATGAACATTTAAGAACAGAAAAGGCGCTCTGAAGTTGGGGGAGGGAAGCTGGGGGGCATTGGCTTTCCAATGTAAACACCATTGTCATTTGAAAATCAATTAGCTCCTTGCAGGGAGAGAAAGCTTGGCCTTAAAAGGCCCCTCTGAACTGGCTATTCTGAGCCAAGGCTATTTAGAATCATAAAATCATGTAATCATAGAGTTGGAAGGGACCTAGTAGGTCATCTAGTCCTTCCTCCATATGACAGCCCTTCAGGTATCTGAACAGGGCAATCATGTCTCCCCTCAGCCTCCTCTTCTCCAGGCTGAACATCCCAAGTTCCCCCAACCTTTCCTCGTAGGGCTTCCCTTCCATCCCACTGATCATTCTTGTCGCTCTCCTCTGGACTTGCTCCAATTTGGCTGCATCTTTCTTAAAGTCAGGTGCCCAGAACTCAACACAGTACTCAAGGTGAGGTCTGACCAATGCAGAATAAAGAGGAACTATAACTTCTCATGACTTGGAAGCTACAGTCCTCTTAATGCAACCTAAAATGGCATTTGCCTTCTTTGCAGACACATCACACTGCTGACTCATGTTCAGCTTGTGATCCATGGCGACTCCAAGATCCCGTTCACATGTTGTGCTGCCAAGCCAAGTATCCCCCATTTTATACCTATGTTTTTGGTTTTTATTGCCTAAGTGCAGAACCTTGCACTTCTCCCTGTTGAAATTCATTCTGTTCGTTACAGCCCAGGATTCCAGTTTATCCAGATCCACCTGGAGGTTTCTCCTATCTTCTGATGTGTTTGCTACTCCTCCCAGTTTGGTGCCATCTGCAAATTTGATCAGGCTCCCCCGTATCCCTTCCTCCAAGTCACTGATGAAAATGTTAAAGAGAACCGGTCCCAAGACAGAGCCTTCGGGGACCCCACTAGAAACTGACCTCCAGGTTGACACAGAACCATTTACTAAAACCCTTTGAGTGCGGCCATCGAGCCAGTTGCAGATCCACCTAACGATTGCCCTGTCTAGCCCATATTTTTCCAACTTCCTAATTAAAATGTCATGTGGGACTTTGTCAAATGCTTTGATGAAGTCAAGATAAATGACATCCACAGCATTGCCACTGTCCAGTAAGCTCGAAACCTGATCAAAAAAGGAGATCAGATTTGTCTTGCAAGATTTATTCTTGGTAAATCCATGCTGGGTTGTTTTGATCACCAAGTACTTGTCTAGATGTGCACAAATTGTGTGTTTTATGATTTTCTCTAATATCTTGCCCGGGATTGAAGTCAAACTGACTGGTCTATAATTTCCCGGGTCTTCTTTTTTCCCCTTCTTAAAAATTGGGACTACATTTGCCCTCTTCCAGTCCAGTGGCACCTCTCCACTCCTCAAGGATTTCTCAAAGATGATCAACAGAGGCTCTGCAAGGACATCTGCCAGTTCCTTCAGAACTCTAGGATGCAGCTCATCCGGTCCAAATGACTTGAATTCATTTAGGCCAGTTAAGTGGTTTCGAACCAGTTCTCAGTCTTAATCTGCTGTTCTGCACCATCCATGTTTTCATTAACTCTTAGGGGATGTAAACACATCCCCGAATCAGTCAATGATCCCACACCCCCATTAGCACAGCCCTCCTTCTGTGAATAGACGGATGCAAAGTAGGAGTTGAGCAGCTCCGCCTTCTGCTGGTTTCCAGATACCTGTTGCCCATCCTTGTCCAAGAGCAGCCCCACCCCCTAGTCTCTCCTCCTGTTCCTCTGGGCATATCTAAAGAAGCTCTTTTTGTTATCTTTGACTCCTCTGGCCAGCCTCAGCTCATACTGAGCTTTAGCATCCCTGACCCCCTCCCTACAGGACAGGGCTACCTGCCTGTACTCCTCTCTGGTGATCTTTCCAGTCTTCCACTCCCTATACTTCTCTTTCTTTAACTTCAGCTGATCCCCAAGTTGCCTGTGGAGCCAACCTGGTTTTTTCAGCATTTTCCCCCCTTTCTTTTTTATTGGAATTGTTTCTGACTGTGCTTGTAGAAGCTGCCTCTTAAGAAGCTCCCCCCCATCTTGGGCCCCTTTCCCCATTAGATCATCAACCCATGGGATCCCACCTATGACTCCTCTAAGCCTGTTGAAATCAGCTTTCCTGAAATCCAACATATAAGTTTCACTCTGCACTCTTTTTATTTCCCACATTATTCTAAATTCCAGCAGCTCATGATCGCTTTCCCCTAAAGTTCCCACTATGTTGACCTGATCAACCAGTTCTTCATGATTTGTTAAGATCAGGTCATGGATGGCCCCTCCCCTTGTCGTTTCCTCCACCTTCTGGACCATGAAGTTATCTTCCAAGCCCATCAGGAATCTACTGGAGCTTCCATGTTTGGCTGAGTTTGTCTCCCAGCAAATGTATGGGTAGTTAAAGTCCCCCATTACTACTACCTCATATTTCCTTGCAATGCCTACCAGTTGCTCCAAGAAGACATCGTCTACTCCTTCTCCTTGGCCTGGCGGTCTATAGTAGACGCCCACCACAATGTTTTGTTTCTTATTTTCCCCCCTTACTTTTACCCAAACACACTCCACAGGGATATCCGGACCACTCTCCTGGATTTCAGAGCAAGTATATATGTTCTTGACATATAATGCTACTCCACCTCCCCTTTTGCCACTTCTGTTCCTCCTGGACAGCTGATAGTCTTCCAATTGTGTGTTCCAGTCATGGGAGTCGTCCCACCAAGTTTCAGTTATTCCTATCAAATCAAATTTCCCTTCACTTGCTAAAAGCTCCAGTTTATTTCCCAGGCTCTGTGCATTTGTGTAAATGCAACTTAAGTCCTGGAGGTTGCAACTCAATGCATTTCCCTCCTTTTTTGTAAGGCTAGGCCCCTCTAAAGATTTTTGAGTTACAGCTGTGCCCTGGCAATTTCCATCCGGAGAATTTTCCTTATTCCTAGGTTCCCTTTGGACGTAACCCACCCCCTTCTTATTTAGTTTAAAGCCCTCCTGATAAGGTTGGCCATCTCCCATCTGAAGACACTCTTCCCCCAACCCGTAAGATGTAGTCCATCCTTTGCTTTCTTCCTTCCTCAAGGAAGTTCATCCTGTGATCCCAGAATCCAAATCCTTCCCGATGACACCATTTACTTTAATTAAGAGGAGACAGAGTGGATTATTGTCTCAAACACAAGTTTTGGAAGAATCAGCCAATTATCCTCTACCTCACTGAACAACGAAAGATAAGAAAGATGCAGGCTCCAACCAATGCAGAGTTCTTGAAGAGGATTCTTAACTATCTCTCCTTCCAAACAAGGTAATAGTTAACAATAAATGGGGAGGATTTAAGATTCCTCTGGCTTGGATTATGGTGATTGACTGCAGTGGGACAGTGGTTGCCCCCCATCAGAAGCTCTGATGCAAGGTCAAAAGGGGTTGTTTTTATGCTGAGCCATGAAAAGGTATGGAATTTGAGGACCAAGCGTGGACTTGGATTTGAGATGTGAGAGGTGTTTCACTCATTCATTGCTGCAAAATGAAAACAGGCACACAAAGAACATAAAGATTGCCTGACTGGATCAGTCTAGTCCAGCATGTTGTTTCCATATGGGATCAAGAAGAAGCCTTTGGAGTTTCACAAGCTGATTTCAACAGGCTTAGAGGAGGCATAGGTGGGATCCCATGGGTTGATGATCTAATGGGGAAAGGGGCCCAAGATGGGTGGGAGCTCCTTAAGAGGCAGCTTCTACAAGCACAGTCAGAAACAATTCCAATAAAAAAGAAAGGGGGGAAAATGCTGAAAAAACCAGGTTGGCTCCACAGGCAACTTGGGGATCAGCTGAAGTTAAAGAAAGAGAAGTATAGGGAGTGGAAGACTGGAAAGATCACCAGAGAGGAGTACAGGCAGGTAGCCCTGTCCTGTAGGGAGGGGGTCAGGGATGCTAAAGCTCAGTATGAGCTGAGGCTGGCCAGGGGAGTCAAAGATAACAAAAAGAGCTTCTTTGGATATGCCCAAAGGAACAGGAGGCGAGATGAGGGGGTGGGGCTGCTCTTGGACAAGGATGGACAACAGGTGTCTGGAAACCAGCAGAAGGCGGAGCTGCTCAACTCCTACTTTGCATCCGTCTATTCACAGAAGGAGGGCTATGCTAATGGGGGTGCGGGATCATTGACTGATTCGGGGATGTGTTTACATCCCCTAAGAGGTAATGAAAACATGGATGGTGCAGAACAGCAGATTAAGATTGACAGAGAACTGGTTCGAAACCACTTAACTGGCCTAAATGAATTCAAATCATTTGGACCAGATGAGCTGCATCCTAGAGTTCTGAAGGAACTGGCAGATGTCCTTGCAGAGCCTCTGTCGATCATCTTTGAGAAATCCTTGAGGAGTGGAGAGGTGCCACTGGACTGGAAGAGGGCAAATGTAGTCCCAATTTTTAAGAAGGGGAAAAAAGAAGACCCGGGAAATTATAGACCAATCAGTTTGACTTCAATCCCGGGCAAGATATTAGAACAAATCATAAAACACACAGTTTGTGCACATCTAGACAAGTACTCGGTGATGAAAACAACCCAGCATGGATTTACCAAGAATAAATCTTGCAAGACAAATCTGATCTCCTTTTTTGATCAGGTTACGAGCTTACTGGACAGTGGCAATGCTGTGGATGTCATTTATCTTGACTTCATCAAAGCATTTGACAAAGTCCCACATGACATTTTAATTAGGAAGTTGGAAAAATATGGGCTAGACAGGGCAATCGTTAGGTGGATCTGCAACTGGCTTGATGGCCGCACTCAAAAGGTTTTAGTAAATGGTTCTGTGTCAACCTGGAGGTCAGTTTCTAGTGGGGTCCCCGAAGGCTCTGTCTTGGGACCGGTTCTCTTTAACATTTTCATCAATGACTTGGAGGAAGGGATACAGGGGAGCCTGATCAAATTTGCAGATGACACCAAACTGGGAGGAGTAGCAAACACATCAGAAGATCGGAGAAACCTCCAGGAGGATCTGGATAAACTGGAATCCTGGGCTGTAACGAACAGAATGAATTTCAACAGGGAGAAGTGCATGGTTCTGCACTTAGGCAATAAAAACCAAAAACATAGGTATAAAATGGGGGATACTTGGCTTGGCAGCACAACATGTGAACGGGATCTTGGAGTCGCCGTGGATCACAAGCTGAACATGAGTCTGCAGTGTGATGTGTCTGCAAAGAAGGCAAATGCCATTTTAGGTTGCATTAAGAGGACTGTAGCTTCCAAGTCACGAGAAGTTATAATTCCTCTTTATTCTGCATTGGTCAGACCTCACCTTGAGTACTGTGTTGAGTTCTGGGCACCTGACTTTAAGAAAGATGCAGCCAAACTGGAGCAAGTCCAGAGGAGAGCGACAAGAATGATCAGTGGGATGGAAGGGAAGCCCTACGAGGAAAGGTTGGGGGAACTTGGGATGTTCAGCCTGGAGAAGAGGAGGCTGAGGGGAGACATGATTGCCCTGTTCAGATACCTGAAGGGCTGTCATATGGAGGAAAGGGCCAATTTGTTCATAGCTGCTTCTGAAAGCAGAACTAGAACCAATGGGTACAAACTGCAAGAAAGGAGATTCTGGCTGGAAATCCGGAAAAAATTCCTAACGGTGAGGGCGGTTCGGCAGTGGAACAGATTGCCAAGGGAGGTGGTGGACTTTCCCTCACTGGGGATCTTCAAGCAGAGTCTCGATGAGCACCTGTTGGAGATGCTCTAGGGGGAATTCCTGCTGCAGGCAGGGGGTTGGACTAGATGACCTACTAGGTCCCTTCCAACTCTATGATTACATGATTCTATGATTCTATGATTCTAAGTAGATCATGAAGCTGATGACATCTCTTTGATGTCTGACCACAGCAACTGATATTCAGAGTTATACTGTTTTCATGGCAGTTCTGTTTGACTCCACCTTGCATCTTCATAGGTAACCAGGGATACATAATTTAAAATAAGCACACGTCACTATTTATAAGTACATACGCACATTACTGTTTGATATATGTAAAGAAGTGGTTCATAACAGCTTTTGCTTAGCACTCTACTTTCCACGTTGGAAATCAAGTGTCTCTGGGAAGTCCATAAGAAGGGAGTGAAGATACTACAAGATATCTGCTGTTGTTACATCCTGGCAAGTCCATGGCAAATCACGTCTAGATGTGGAAGTTCCATTTTGTCATTGTTAGGTCAATCACACATGAATCTTTGTGTTCCTCCCAAAACCTCCTAATTGCCTCCATGTAGCATGCAACCCAGCCCATTTTGGCATGTCTGTTTATAATGTTTGTATATTTTGTGTATTTGGACCTTACTACAGTGCTTTACAACTTTTTTGATCACCTAGTAGTGGTGTACAAATGTAGCCAAAGGGCCAAGCAGTAGGGAGGGGGTGGGTGACAGAGGCGACAACCCAATTTTTAAAATCTTGTTTTTTTTAAAAAAAAAAATGTTTGTTTTGAATACAAATAAATTTTTAAAATCTTGGTGTTTTTAAACATTTTAATACATTTTTAATATATATTACATTTATATATGATGCATAATTTCATGTAGCATGCACCCGTCAGGAAGGTGCTACACTGTGTTATCAAAATAGCTAAATAGCTATAACTGTGTGATCAAAATAGCTAAAATACTGAGAGTGATACTGTGTGCGTGATCAAAAGAACTAAAATAGCTAAAACCATTCAGAATAATCCCATCCTCATCAAGTCATATACCATTGCGTGTGTATTTTCCAGCAGAATCCAATGCAAAAACAGCTTTGAAATATCGTCTTCCTATCAAAGATTATAACTATCAAATTTAAAAAATTGCATGGAAAGTGGAAATTGAGCCATATCATTCCTTTACTCATGAGTAGGCAAACATGCCCTAATCCATTGGAAAAGGCAAATGGAAATGAATCCAACAACTCCACAATAGTCTTGATCCAATGAATGCAGCTGCTCACAAATCAACCCAGAAGGAAGTTCCTGATATTTGCATTGAGCGCTATGGAAAGTGGAAGTGAGCTAAACAGCTGAGTAAGCAAAGTTGCCTTGGCTCATGTTCATGTCAGGCATAAAGGAATGCAAGGCCATGAGAATGGTCCCAATCCAGTGAAAGTGGTGCCCAACAAGTGCTTCAGAAGGCAGAACAAAACAGAAGTTTTATTGGATTTTCAAATATGAGAATGTTAATTAACATTTTCTAATTTATTATGTAATTAATTAATTACTATTCATAATTAATCAAATAATTTTGTATATGGGGTATAAAAAATTTGTAGGCCCTGGGTGCCAAAAGATGTAGGTACACCACTGCCACTCTGCATGCATTCCTGGCAGAGTGACAGCATTTGTTTAATTCTCCACAGTGTTCTTGGTGTGAGATTTTGCCCAACGAACCCCTTTGGGAACTGGATCTCTTGGGCTGGTGGTGGCAGATTAGATCATCCAGTGCAGTGTTTGGAAGCATTCAATTTTAATGATGAAAATTGAATGCTGTAGGTCAGGGGTCCTCAAACTTTTTAAACAGGGGGCCGGTTCACTGTCCCTCAGATACTGTTGGGGGCAGAACCTTTGGATGACATTGTCCTACATTTTGCAGTACATTTTGCCCTACATTTTAAAAACACTCTCTGGGGCTTACATTTGGGGTCTGACCTTTGGGGTGTGACCTTTGGGGTCTGTTGGGGCCTATGATGACTCTAAACACCCCCACCCGACAGGGGGGAAGCTGCAGAGGCACGGAGAACCAGCACGGGTGGCTTTAAACCCCCCCCCCCCGGCCAAACGGGGAAAGGCTGCTGCTGCGTGGTGGTGCTGCGGGAGCTCCTCTCAGCCCCCCCCCACACACTCCATGCATTCTTACACACACACACACACACACACCATGCATTATTACGCACACACTATGCATTCTTAACATAGAATCATAGAATCATAGAGTTGGAAGGGACCTAGTAGGTCATCTAGTCCAAATCCCCCTAAAGCATCCCTGACAAATGCTCGTCAACCCTATGTTTGAAGATCCCCAGTATGGGAGAGTCCACCACCTCCCTTGGCAATATGTTCCACTGCCGAACTGCCTGAACTGTCAGGAATTTTTTCCGAATATCCAAACGGAATCTCCTCTCTTGCAGTTTGTACCCATTGGTTCTAGTCCTGCTTTCAGAGGCAGCTAAGAACAAATGAGACCCTTCCTCCATATAACAGTCCTTCAGGTATCTGAAGAGGGCAATCATATCTCCTCTCAGCCTTCTCTTCTCCAGGCTGAACATCCCAAGTTCCCCCAAACTTTCCTCATAGGGCTTCCCTTCCATCCCACTGATCATTCTTTTCGCTCTCCTCTAGACTTGCTCCAGTTTGGCTGCATCTTTCTTAAAATGAGGTGCCCAGAACTGAACACAGTACTCAAGGTGAGGTCTGACCAATGCTGAATAAAAAGGAACTAGAACTTCTTGCGACTTGGAAGCTTCAATCCTCTTAATGCAGCCTAAAATGGCATTTGCTTTCTTTGCAAAAACATCACACTGCTGACTCATGTTCAGCTTGTGATCCACGGTGACTCCAAGATGCTGCTCACATGTTGTGCTGCCAAGCCAAGTATCCCCCATTTTATACCTGTATTTTTGATTTTTATTTCCTAAGTGCAGAACCTTGCACTTCTCCCTGTTGAAATTCATTCTATTTGCTACAGCCCAGTATTTCAGTTTATCCAGATCCTCCTGGAGGTTTCCCATGTCTTCTGTTGTGTTTGCTGCTCCTCCCAGCTTGGTGTCATCTGCAAATTTGATCAGGCTCCCCCACATCCCTTCCTCCAAGTCATTGATGAACATGTTAAAGAGAACCGGGCCCAAGACAGAGTCTTGGGGTACCCCACTTGAAACTGATCGCCTAAAACCCTTTGTGTATGCTCATTGAGCCAGTTGCAGATCCACCTTACAATTGCCCTGTCTAGCCCATATTTTTACAACTTCCCAATTAAAATGTCATGTGGGACGTTGTCAAATGCTTTGCTGAAGTCAAGATAAATGACATCCACAGCATTGCCACTGTCCAGTAAGCTCGTAACCCGATGAAAAAAGATCAGATTTATTCTTGGTAAATCCATGCTGGGTTGTGTTGATCACCAAGTACTTGTCTAGATGTGCACAAATTCTGTGTTTTATGATTTGTTCTAATATCTTGCCCGGGATTGAAGTCAAATTGGCTGGTCTATAATTTCCTGGGTCTTCTTTTTCCCCTTCTTAAAGACTGGGACTACATTCGCCCTCTTCCAGTCCAGTGGCACTTCTCCACTCCTCAAGGATTTCTCAAAGATGATCGACAGAGGCTCTGCAAGGACATCTGCCAGTTCCTTCAGAACTCGAGGATGCAGCTCATCTGGTCAAATGACTTGAATTCATTTAGGCCACTTAAGTGGTTTCGAACCAGTTCTCTGTCAATCTGCTGTTCTGCACCATCCATGTTTTCATTACCTCTTTGGGGATGCAAGCACATTCCCCGCATCAACAAATTATCCCACACCCCTATCTGCACAGCCCTCCTTCTGAGAATAGTCAGACGCAAAGTAGGAGTTGAGCAGCTCTGCCTTCTCCTGGTTTCCAGACACCTGTTGTCCATCTTTGTCCAGGAGCAGTCCTAGCTCCTCATCTCTCCTCCTGTTCCTTTGGACATTAGATAAGAAGCTCTTTTTGTTATCCTTGACTCCCCCGGCCAGCCTCATCTCATACTGAGCTTTATCATTCCTGACCCTCTCCCTATAAGACCGGGCTATCTGTACTCCTCCCTGGTGATATTTCCAGTCTTCCACTCCCTATACGTCTCTTTCTTTAACTTCAGCTGATCCCCAAGTTGCTTGTGGAGCCAACCTGGTTTTTTCAGGTTTTTTCCCCCTTTCTTTTTCATGTGCCTGTAGAAGCTGCCTCTTAAAGAGCTCCCACCCATTTGGGCCCCTTTCCCCATTAGATCATCAATCCATGGGATCCCACCTATGACTCCTCTAAGCCTGTTGAAATCAGCTTTCCTGAAATCTAATGTATAAGTTTCACTCTGCATTCTTTTTGTTTCCCACATTATTCTAAATTCCAGCAGCTCATGATCGCTTTCCCCTAAAGTTCCCGCCACGTTGATCCGGTCAATCCATTCATCACGATTAGTTAAGATCAGGTCAAGGATTGCCCCTCACCTTGTTGTTTCCTCCACCTTCTGGACCATGACGTTATCTTCCAGGCCTATCAGGAATTTATTGGAGCTTCCATGTTTGGCTGAGTTTGTCTCCCAGCAAATGTCTGGATAGTTAATGTTCCCCTTTTCTGCTACCTCATATTTCCTTGCAATGCCTGCCAGTTCCTCCAAGAAGACATCGTCAACTCCTTCTCCTTGGCCTGGCAGTCTATAGTAAACTCCCACCACAATGTTTTGTTTCTTTTTTTCCCCCTAACCTTTACCCAAACGCACTCCACAGGGATATCCAGACCTGTTTCCTGGATTTCAGAGCAGGTATATATGTTCTTGACATATAATGCTACTCCGCCTCCCCTTTTGCCACTTCTCCTACTCCGGAGCAAATGATAGCCTTCCAATTGTGCATTCCAGTAATGGGAGTTATCCCACCAAGTTTCAGTTATTCCTATCAAATCAAATTCCCCTTCACTTGCTAAAAGTTCTTCTTGTTTATTTCCCAGGCTCTGTGCATCTCTGTACATGCAGCGTAAGCCCTGGAGTTTGCAACTCAATTTATTTCCCCTGTTTTTTGTAAGGCCAGGCCCCTCTAAAGATTTTTGACTTACAGCCATGCCCTGGCAATTTCCATCCAGAGCATTTTCCTTATTCTTAGGTTCCCTTTGGACGTAACCCACCCCCTTCTTATTTAGTTTAAAGCCTCCTGATCAGGTTGGCCATCTCCTGTCTGAAGACACTCTTCCCCCAACCCATAAGATGTAATCTATCCTTTGCTAGGAGTCCTTCACAAACACACAATGAACACACACACCCCCCATGCGTTCTTGTAAACACTCATACCACTTGCATTCTTAAAGCAGGCCTCCGTCAGTCTTGAAAGATTATGGTATTGTGCTTGGTGCTGCACAAACTGCATGCGAAGCACGAAAACCTGGGTTGGATTTTTATGGAGGATAGGCTGTTACCCAAGCAGCAAATCCCCCTTCTCCATGCCACTGAATTAGCCCAATGGAAAGGCAGAGCCAATATGATTGGATCCAGCTGGCGTCACAGAGCTGTGTTAAGGACAGGAGCTCACCCTGTCTTGTGGGGCTGACCCAGGAATCGAACCCTGTCCTGCTGTTTAACAGGCACAGCATCTTTACCGCTTGTGCCACCCACAGTGCTCCATGCATTCTTACACACACACAAAAACACACACACATGCACAGCAGCTCACCTGCAGAGGCGCTGCCATAAGCGCTGGGCAGGGAGACCGTGGTGCCACAGGCAAGCGTCTGGAGGCGCACACACCGGCCAGAGCTCCCCTGAGCCCCCTGGCCAGCTGAGGAGAGGCTGCTTCCTCCCCGGTATTTATGGGGGAGGCAGTTGAAGGCTGCAGCAGCGAAGATCCGCCAGCCACAGGCAGCAATTTCTGAAGGGATGACTGTGTGCATGCGTGCATAGTCTCCCTATTTGAGCTCCGCCAGAGAGCTGCAGGGCTTCTCCACGGGTGGAACTGACTATCCTCAACTGACCCTAGGAAGTCACTTTCACTTCCTCAGGTCAGCCAAAGATAGTCATCTCCACCCACGAAGAGTCCCTGCATCGTCTCCCAAGTGGAGCTCAAATAGGGAGACTGTGCATGCATTTGCACATGCCAAAGCACCTCCCAAATCCCCCCAAAAGGCTGGCAGGCCAGATTGAGGCCCCTGGTTTGAAGACCTAGTTTGAGGACCCCTGCTGTAGGTCATTGGAAGTCTTCTCCCTTTTCATGGTGGGGAGGGTGCCAAAATTTATTTAGCCAGGTGCCAAATGAGCTTTATACACCACTGTTCATGGCACACTGAGAATGTGCTAAAATGATCAAGGCACATCATCAATTTTTCTTTCTTTCTTTCTTTCTTTCTTTCTTTCTTTCTTTCTTTCTTTCTTTCTTTCTTTCTTTCTTTCTACAATTGAGAGGACTTACCACATTGCAGGCAGAGGGTTCATCTTGCCATTGGCCCTCCTCATTAATGGCCAAAAATGGCTCACCTCCTGACACCCAATCTCCCATGGCACACTTGCAGCCCATTTGTGGCACACTGGTTGAAAATATTTTCCAGAGGATGAATGGGTTAACGCAGTCAAGCGTGGCCATTCCTGGAGGAGTTGCTGCCGTTTACTTGGTAAATAATAATAATTTATTAAACCACTTTTGTGGATGGTTTCTGGGAACATAAATTTGCATTGTGAACAGTGATGGGCCCAGCCTGGGCCAAGAACTGGTTCTCCGGAAGTGGGCGGGGTCAGGGGAGGGTTCATGGTCAAGGGGCGGGGCCGGGGTCAGGGGGTGTGGCCAGGGAGGTTTTTAATTTTAAAATTAAAAAATAATAAATAAATAAATAAAATTACTTACTTTAGAGTAGACCTGCATAGGATGGGGCTCTGAGGCTGCCGTCCTCTCCACACTGGCCTGGGAGTAAGTCCCATTGACTATACTGGGACTAACTTCAGAGTAGACCTGCATAGGATGGGGCTCTGACTGAGGCTGCAGTCCTTTCCACTCTGGCTTGGGAGTAAGTCCCATTGACTATACTGGGACTAACTTCAGAATAGACCTGCATAGGATGGGGCTCTGAAGCTGCTCTGAGGCTCTCTCCACACTGGCCTGGGAGTCAGTCCCATTGGCTATATTGGGACTTACTTCAGAGTAGACCTGCATAGGATGGGGCTCTGAAGCTGCTCTGAGGCTCTCTCCACACTGGCCTGGGAGTAAGTCCCATTGGCTATATTGGGACTTACTTCTGAGTAGACCTGCATAGGATGGGGCTCTCAGCCCCCCCCCCCACTGGGAGAGGCTGGGAGAGCGCGATGGGGCTGCTCTCCTCCTTCTCAGCCCACCTGCCAGCAGGAGAGGCTTGGAGAGCACGATGAGGTTGCTCTCTTCCTTCTCAGCCCCCACCCCCTCACCGGGAGAGGAGAGCATACCAGTCATCATTGTTCTGGGGACCTCCTGCTGCTGCCTACTCGCTAAGGACAGGATTTTTGGAAGATCCCCCCCCCCCCCCCCCGCAGAGTAGGGGCACGTAGGCTCCTGCCCACCTGTGATTGTGAAACATTTCTCAGTATTTTTCAAGATGGTGCTTGCTGATCTTCATGTCCTTCTTCTTTGAACTGGGGTGTTATGTTCTGCCTGGATTGTCTTGAATCAGTTGAAATTCTGTTTAGCTCCATCTCCTGACTATGAAAACAAGTGACAGTGTAGATAAATGTATGCTATATCTATCTTTGCTGTCTTTTTCAGTGATGCATTCAATGCCATAACCTGTGCTCTCCCACCACAACTGGCTTCTTGTGCATGAAGCTGTCTCACCTTCAGGCAACCCTTTCTCACCAGGTGCTGTGCCTGCCACTTTTCCTCCTCCCTGTTTTAGAAAAGAAAGTGGAGAAGTCCTTTACACTTCGTCTTGTTCTTCTGCTGATCTTGGTTTTGCTTCTGCAAACCATAGACAAGATCTTAATTCATTAAATTACTTTTCAGATTAAACGTAATTATTTTTCAGATTAACTTAACTAACAGGGTTGTTGTATCTTGTGAAAAAAGGAAATACCACAGGTAATGTATTCAGCTGCTGTCAGGATGGTTGAGATAAAGACCATTTGCTTTCACCCAGGGACTGCTTTCTCCTTGTACAGTTTTCAGCAGGGCCTATAAACATTGTTATGGACAAAAGCTTTTTAATCATTTTGGAGATTGGGGGGAAAGGTGCTGTCTTTAGTATTGTTTTTAGCTTGTTTTTATTGTAAATTTTTGGGAGGGATGATGTTTAATGATTTGTTTAATCTGTATTTTAATTGTGTTTTAATCTGTATTTATTATTATCCACTTTTAATCGTGTTTTATTATTGTTTCTAAATGTTGTTAGCTGCCTTGGGTTCCCTTTTATTACAAAAGAAAAGCAGGAAATAAATAAAATAAAATAAATAATAAATAATAATAATGTAGGGTTGCAAGAGCATAACTGTGCACTGGCCGAACCCCCTGCCCCCAAATGAGGAAGAAGTGTAAAGTCTTACATAATTTTCTGATATCCCCCTGCAGGTTGTGAATTTTGTGATAAAGGGCCCCCTGCAGGTTGACTGCCAGTCATTTCTGAGTATAGGGTTTGGTACTCATCCCCCATTTACAAACCTTTAGAGCAGTGATGGGCCCAGCCTGCCATAATAACCGGTTCTCCGGAAGTGGGCAGGGCCAGGCCAGGTCAGGGGACAGGGCCAGGGAGGGAGCAGGTTTGGAGCATTAAGAATCTGCCCACCCTAACTTTAAAGAATTCAGTTTATAATGATTCAAATAACCTCCATCACAAGAGTGTAGTGTCTGTGGAGTGAATGCTATGCCCCCTCTGAATGAGGGTAATGAGAACAGTCTATTTGTATTTTAAAATTAAAAATGCCCTTAGGGAGGGGAAGGAGGGGGGAGAGAAGGGGAGGGAGGGAAAACAGACTCAGAGGCCCTTTAAGAGAAATTCAGACACACTTGCATGCAATACAAAGGTGATGGCCCCCAATTAACAACTGATTCGCTAACGTCAGCCCTTAATTAACAACCGGTTCTACAGATCCGGTGAGAACTGGCCTCAGCCCACCTGTACGTTAGAGGCAGCATTGTCCAAAGACACTTCCATGGTTTGGGGGCCAGCATTACTACAGGCAGAGGCACATGGAACACTATTACCTTTCCCTCAAAAGTGGTTCCTATTTATCTACTTGCATTTACACACTTGTATTTACATGCTTTCGAACTAGGTTGGCAGGAGCTGGGCTAAGGACAGGAGCTCACCCTATCTTGTGAAGACCCGCATCTACAACCCTGGCTTGCTGGTTAACAGGCAGTGTCTTAACCACTTGTGCCACCACTGCCCACCATATCCCCTGGCAGGGGCAATCTGCCCCTGCGTGTCACCCAGTGTGGGGTGCAGCACATCACCCCTGGGATGTGTGCACTTCCTGGGACGCTGTGTGTGCACCCCAGGATGCTGTGCATGCGCCACAGTTGGCGCATGTGCAGTGTTGCATCTGAAGCCAACCGGCTTCAGAAGAGCACTGGACACTTGCCAACTTTGGCACATGCACAGTCTCCTCTGAAGTTGGTTGGCTTCAGAGGAGACTACCGCCTCTCCAAAGAGGAGCCATCCCTCCTCCCCTGCTCCCAGGCTCCCCTCAGGGTAGGGTCTCCCTCCTGGGCCCTCTTAGTATCATCACCTTCCCACAGTTCCTCTACTCTTGGCCCCTCCTCAGCAGCCCATATCCCGGCCTCTATTTTTGGAGCAGCTTCTGCCCTCTTCAGTAGTCTTGGAAAGTCTGGAAAGTCCCGTCTTAAGATGGCCAGATATCTCAGCTTGGGTGCCGTTCCCACCTTTGCCCTGTTCACTTTCCCCTCTATCTCAATGTCCAGTTCCATCCTCTCATAGGGCTGCACATCTCCATGTATGCACCTTATCCAAGCTACATCGTCCTGTGGCCCAGGCGGGGGCTACCTCCTCACCAGGGTTTGTGCACACCCTGAGTCTAATAATGCCTCCCCTTCTTCTCCCACGACCTTCAATCTGATCATCGGGGCAGCCAGGGCCTTTACCTGGAGGGTCCCATAAGCCACTGTGTGAGGTCCTCGTTTTCCCGTACAGTCCCTCCGGATGTGCCTGGCCCCGCCACACGAAAAACACTGTCAGCCTTTCCCCGTCCTCTCTCGTCCTCTCCTTAGATCGCGCTCCTCTCTCCGCCGCTGGGTCACTGGCTCCCTTGCTGGCCGTGGTGCTGAGCGCACTCTCCAGCCGTCTCTGTGAGCTCAAGTGTCCATCTGCTGTTCTGGAGGCCCCGCCCTGGATGAACCCACATGTGCTGTACACGCCCTCCTTCGCACTGCCTCCTGTGGCCTCTCATCCCTCCTTCTCCGCCGCCCAGAACACCTCTAAGGCCCAGGTGGCCCCCTCGAGATCAGCTGGTTCTTGACACATTATCCAGGCGCACACCTTGGGAGGTAGGGCTTGCAGGAACTGCTCTACCAGAATCAGCTCAACCACTTCCTCCTTCGTTCGTTCTTTAGGCTTCAACTACCTCATCCTGCTAATCTTGATCAAGTTGGTCAGAGCCCGGGATGTCATCTTGGGCTCCCATTTTATTTCTCACAATTGGTGTCTGTAGACTTCTCCAGTCATGTTCAAAGTGCCCAGTACTGTTCGCTTGATCTCTGTATAGTCTGAGGTTTCCTCCGGGGTTAGGGCATCGACTGCTTTCTGTGACGGTCCTGTCAGGTAGGTTGTGAGGATGGCTGTCCACTTGTCTCGCGGCCATCCAGTCACCTCTGCTACCCTTTCAAAAGTTCTGAGGTATGCCTCTGGGTCATACTCTGCTGTCATTTGTGTTATCTTCATCCTCGGCATCCCTCCATTCTGCCAACCAGCCAGCCTCTCTAACATGGCCATCTGCTGCCCAATCATCGTGGTCATTATTCTACTTTGCTCTTCCACCCACCACGCATCCACCCCAGAGGCTGCTCGTTGTTATGTTGCCCCCTGCTTCCTTTCCCATACGGGCCACCATTGTGGTGCGGGTATGTGGGGGTTATGTGGGTAGACCCCAAGAAGCTCCCTCCAATAATGGCATCCTCGCTGTAATAATGCCAAGGCGATACAGGAGGAATGTCTAGCACAACACTTTTACTCTCTTCCACGTGGGAGGCACCATCCATAGTTACAAAACAACTGTTATATCAATATAACTGCTAACAGTCTTTAACTCTCACCAACTACAAGGGAAGTAAAACCCCTTCTCCATGGCCTCTTCAACTCTGGGAAAAACATCCCCTTTCCAGGATACAGGTAAGTACAAACTGCTCACCAAGCACCAACATCTCCTCTTCTGTCACCAACCAACCACCCAACAAGCTCTGCTCTTCCTGCTCTTTTTATTTATCCTACTTCCAAGGTCCCTGCCCCCTTCGCAGCTTCCACCCCTCCTGTCTAGGCAGGGGTGGGACATTGCTCCACCAGGTGGGCCCATGATCCAGCCTTGGCCTCCTTAGACTGAACCCTCCAGGACTCCCCCCGCCTGATTCCCTGTAGGCCCGAGCCCTCCTGTCTCTCCAGTAGGCAGCCACTCTTCCCTTTCTCTCCTCCTCCTCCTGCTCTTCCCGTGCTGCCATACTCTGGGCTTTCTCAGGTGTAAGGGTCTCGACCAGCACAGCCTCCACCTCCCACTCATGCCGTTCTCGTTCTTGGGGAGGAGTGCGCAGGGTGGAATAATGTGTGGCTGCCCCACAGTGGCACTCTGGGTCTCCATCTTCTCTGGAAAAGTCCAGCCACATCATGTCCTCCTCCAGCTCTTCTTGGGTGGGGGGTTCAGCCAAGATGACCAACGCCATTTTCAGCGGGAAAATGTGGCATCCAAGATGGCGACTGCAAGGAAAACGAGAGCCCTCACAACCTCCAGAGATCCTCTGTGGCCGGAGGAAGGAGGCTAGCTGACTGGAATGGAGCCCTGCGGTCCCAGGCGAGCCGCAGTATGCCACATGGCTGGGAATTGAACCCTCGATTAGTGCACAGGCTGGGATGAGCACGTCTTTGTGTGCATGTGCACAGGCAGTGCTGGCCGGATCGGCTGGGGGCAGGTTAAGCTGCAGCTGCCTCCACCCGGCCTTGGCATTGGTGGAGTGCTGCGGAGCAAAGGGGCTGAGCCTGTGGGCGGCCTCGACCAATGCGCACTCCACAGGATGCAAGGGCTAAGCCTGAGGGCTTAGCTAAATGAAAGGGCTAAGCCTGAGGGCGGCCCGATCCTTTGCCTAACAGCCACGAAAGCAGCAATGCAGGTGAAGGGGGGCTGGAAAAGACCCCTCTGCCCAGAGGACACCCCTCAGGATCGGCAGGTCCAAAAAGGGGGGGTCCCGTCCACCAGTCCTGGTCCCAATCCGGGAGGAATGAGGGAGAGAGAGAGACAGAGCTCAGGAAAAGGAGGAGGGAAGGAGACTACCTATGCTCTTTGGAGCATAGCAAGACCATGACCCTACTCTTAGGGACTCGGAGCCAGATGGGGGAAGGGATGCCCTGCACCGGAAGGAGATGAAAGACTTCATCTGGCCCTGAACAGGGGGCAGGGCAAACTCATGTCTACTGAGTAGCCCTTTTCCGACTCCTCCAGAGAACACTTATTAAGCAAGGCACTTGTTAAGTGAGATACTATTGTACTTGATTCTGAACTGGCTCTTGAGTTGGTGTAGAATCAAATAATCCCATATGTAGTTGCAAGGCTTGACTCATGCCCCAGGACCTAGTGGAGGTGTGCTCTGCCAGTTCTCCCCCCTCCCTTCCTGCTCCCTGTCTGCTTGTCACCTGCCCTGCCAGTACCCTGAAATGCCTCCCACTAGCCTTTTACTCACCTCTTTTTTAAGATATGAAAAACTTAATTAATATTAATTGTATTAATTAATACTGGTAATAGAGTAATTTTGCCATATGGGAATGTCAAAAATTTGTTAGTCCAATGCAGGCCTCTGTCAGTCTTGAAAGTCTATGGTATCGTGCTTGGAGCTGCACACACTGCATGCAAAGCATGAAAGCCTAGGTTGGATTGTTATGGAGGATAGGCTGTTACCCAAGCAGCAAATCCCCCCTCTCCACACCACTGAATTAGTCCAATGGAAAGGCAGAGCCAATACGATTGGATCCAGCTGGCGTCGCAGAGCTGGGCTAAGAACAGGAGCTCACCCTGTCTTGTGGGGCCGACCCGGGGCTTGAACCCTGCCCTGCTGGTTAACAGGCACAGCGTCTTAACCACTTGTGCCACCCACAGCCCACAAATGCCTGAATTGGCAATAAATCATTGGTGAGAACTGCACATGAGAGAAAGTGACGCCAGCCACAGCCAGTGACCTATGACCCAGCTATGCCAGTGTTGTGGATAAATAGGAGGCAGAAAGGGAGGGGAAAACAACCCATCGGGAAAACTGGTGCATCAGAGTTAACAATACAAAATGTTTGAAATTTTTTTCACAAGAAATATCCCAAATGTCTATATGATTTCCCCCACCCCCAAATACAATATTACTGTGTGAGACATGCTTTAAATGAAAGTCAGAGTAACTAAGGTTGTGCAGGTACCTTGCCTCCCAATTTGGTAGGTTGTTTCCATCCTAGTGTTTCCATCCTGGACAAATGTGTCCTGGCAAGACCGGGTTTTATGAGTTCCATCACAGATGGAAGATGAAACCAACTGAAATAAAGTAAGTAATAAATAAATAGTGACAACTGTGACATGAACTCTGATTCTCAGAAACTGATGTAAATGGTTGAAAGAATCTCATGATAAGTCTTCTTGGGAATTGTGCTACTCCAGAACGCAGGTGTTGGGTAAATCATATGACCTCCCAAACATGCTTGGTTTGTACAGGAAAGGATGTGGGATAGCATACAACCCAGTTGTGAGCCTTTCAGTGGTACCTGGTTGACCACTATGCCTAACAATGGCTAGATTGTTCCACCTGGATCTAATCTGGTGGCTGCGTTCTTTGTTATGGTCTCAACACAAGTACCTTCCCTCTCTCCTGCTTTTTCTTCATATTTTGGAAAAAGTGTGGCTCTGTAAGCATATTGTGTGAGCTGAAAGAAAGAAAAAAAGTCTAGAAACAAAGCTGATACTGAAAGTGCCAGAAAAGCTATACTCACAGCTTCTATTTTTAGCACCTCTGTGGCCAAAATGAATGAAACCCAAACTGCTGCTTCTACCTGCTGTTCCCAACTGAACTTCTTACCACAGCGGATAACACTGTCTGTGAGCTCTCTTTGTAGTTTCAACTGACAGAAAAGGGATGGAGTTAACTGTTCTCTCCAACCCACAGAGAGACCATCAGCTCAATTTTAACCTTAAATATGACTTAAGTATGCAGGTAAGGAAATGAACAGCTACACAATCAAATAACACCCATCACAGCATCTCTCCCAGGGAAAACAGCTGCTCTGGGTAAAGGGAAGAAATTTTCATCAGGAAGAAGGTATGGGATAGGCTCAATTTCACCCCCAATTGTCAGTCCTGATCCGGAGCAGACTCTCCACAAAATGACTTAAAACAAGAAAAATACCAGTCAGCAACACTGCTATTGTATTTGGAACCACCTAAGACTTCCCAGACATTTCCACACTGCAGTCTTTTGCAGTGTCTTGAGACTTATAAGACTGAGAAGTGGAAGTGGGGTTCTGTATGGGGTTACAGACGGTCTGTAAATTCACAGTCTCATTTGCTGTGTGAATTTCACTGAGATAGGCTAGCATGAAAGCAATTGTTTAATTGCATTTTACTTTAGGTGTGTGTTTATTTAATATACTACTATTAAACTGATCCAGTGATCCTTGACAGAGCTACTACAACATGCTAAACAAATGTCACTGGAGAAATTTCAATATATTTTATTTCATCCAATGGATGGAGAAGACTTGTATTCTTTGAAAGTGGAACGATATTTCCCCAAAACATCAATATAGATGGTGTTGTCGGATGACCTCATTGTGTGGAGACATTCCAGCTGCTGAGAGTATACCCTCACTTTTCTAACACTCCATTAAGGAGTGAGTCGGGGCCAGAGGCTATCAGATATTTACCTTTATGTGTTAGCGACAACTTCTGCCAAAGTTTTGACTGTTATACGAGTATTTAGGTTCCAATGTTAATTTTATCCTCATCCTTCCTACTCCCACTTTTCTGTTTCATTCACTTCTTTTCTCCTAATTCCTCTGGCTCTCCACCAGTGATGGGCCCAGCCTCCCTGAAGATCCGGTTCGCCGGAAGTCAGGGGGAGGGGCCAGGGTCAGGGGGCGGGGCGGGGCGGCCCTAACCTCGGCTCCAGGGCGCCAGGACGCTTGGTGCACCTGCATCCAGCTGGACAGAGGTGCACTAAGCGTCTTGGGGCTCAGCGCTAGGACGCTTAGTGCGCCTACGCCCAGCTGAACGCACGCGCACTGAGCGTCCTGGCGCCAAGCCTCAGGACGCTCAGTGCACGTGCGTCCAGCTGGACACAGGTGCACTAAGCTTCCTGGCGGTGAGCCCCAGGAGACTCGGTGCCGGTGGACGCTGGCGAACCGGTCCCCGCGGCTCTTGCAACCGTGGCTGTGACCGGATCGCCAACATCTGCCCAGGGGGAAGATCCGGTTCAGGCGAGTAGACCCGAACCGGCATCTGCCCACCTGTGCTCTCCACCCATCCCAACACTACACAGTCCCGTCACAAGACCGGTCCCATCATCTGCTCACCAGAGGGGCAGAATTTTTCTATGCACAGGCCTCACAAGCAATCCCTTGGCAGCTTCCCAAGGAGCTCTGCCTGGAATACTGGAAAACTGCTACCAGTCATTGTGGACAATCCTGGGCTACAGAGACGAATAATTTGACTTAGTCTCTGGTAGCTTTTGGCTTGTTTTTGCAGAGGATAACCCTCTGTTATCCTCAGTTTCTGTTATCCCTCCGTTTCACAGCCAAGGAGAAAGCGGGTGAGAGGAAGACAACACATGTTCTCCAAAGGAGTGTCATTATATTTGTACACACACACACACACACACACACACACACACACACACAAACAGCAAGAGAGAAAGAGAATGAGTGAGCCAGTGAGACTACTATATTGCAATGGCTGACAAAGATAAAGATACATATTTGGCTTCCTCATCTTCTTCAAAGTGTGATGTAGTCATTCATTTTTGGTTTTGTTAACTCCTTCCTTTGTGTTAAGCCCAGAGCCAACCACAAACTGAAGAAGATGGAGGTGCATGGTTTGTTTTCTGGAGCTTTGTTTTCTGGAGTTATTGTTTCAAGCCCACTAACCTCAACAGTGTGTATATATTACAGAATTATATAGTATATAGTAGCAGAACTATTTCTGAGAAAGTTGCAGTCAGCCTCCCTGCTACTGCCCCAATTGATCCTCACACTCTGATTGGCTTCCAGGGCTCAGCAATATTTAATTCCCAGAACCTAGTTTCAATCCCAAGAGTTCTGGAAGATATAATAAACAAAACCACCAAAGCATGAGTCTCCCTTTCAGGATAATCCTTCCATTTAAGCTGTAGACTTCTTTTAGATATACAGTGGTGCCTTCACGTAACAAACATAACAAACACCTCACCTAAAGTTTGTTTCACATAACAAACAAAAATTTATCTAGGATTCTGCTTCATGTAACTAACTGTGCTTCACGTAACAAACTCACTTGTTGGCAGTTGAATTCAATTCCAGTGTTTTGTCATCATTTTTTACATCCAGTTAATATTTTTATATGAATACTTTTGGGAACCAATCGTCTGAGTTAGTTCCATTATTTCCGATGGGAAAATCCGCTTCACACAAAGTATGTTTCATGTAACAAACATCCACTGGAACAAATTAAGTTTGATAAGTGAAGCGCCAATGTATTAATGAAACTCTAAACAGAAGCAACTGGGCACCAGTTTTCTTCAAGCTTTCAGTATTACCCTCTCCAAAGTCTGCCTCCCATTTCTACTCTGAGGAGGCCATTTTCTGAATCCCTTCCCTTTCTGAAGTGTAGTGGGGGACATACAAAACTGAAGCTCAACGGAACCTTGAGGAATTTATCTATAATTATAAAAGAGAAAAGTCACTCGCTCACTCACTCACTCACTGACTCACTGACTCACTCTCACTCACTCACTGACTCATCCACACCTTGCCAAAACCACCGGCCCTAGAAGCGTGAAATTTGAGGAGGGTGTTCCTTCCATGATGGAGGGGTGCACAAAGAACTGGTTTTTGGAAGTTCCAACCAGAAGGGGTGAGAAGGGGCAGAACATGTTTTCCTCCATATACTTTGCATTGGAGAATTGATGACTCATCAACATTCTGCCCCAAGTGCTGGGCCTAGAAGTATGGAATTCTGGGAGGGAGTTCCTTCTGTCACCTGAACACCCACCAAGAACCCAAGTGGAGAAATTTAACTCTTAAGGGGTTAAAAGGGGGCAACGTGTTTTTGCCCTATACTTAACATGGAAGACTGAACAACATCCAGCCAATTTGATGCTCTTTGCCTGGTGCACTGGGGGGTGTTGTTCAGAGGAAGAGGTTGCACTGGCGAGGATGCTGCGCACGGGGGGATGTTGCACTTGGGGAAAGTTGCACATGTGGTCAAGTTGCACATACGGGGAAGTTGCACTTGGAGGAAAGTTACGCATGGGGGAAGTTGTGCATGGAGGGATTATGCGCATGGAGGAAAGTTGCACATGGGGGAAGTTGTGCATGGGGAAAGTTGCGCATGGGGGATGATGCGCATGGGGGAAGTTGTGCATGGGGAAGTTGCGAATGGGGGACTGATGCAGATGGGTGATGTTGCATATGAGGAGTTCAGGTACATGGGAGATGATGCACATGGGGGAAGTTGCACATGGGGATTGATGCACAGGGGGGATGATGTGCATGGGGGAAGTTGCGCATGGAAAAGGAAGTTGTGCTTGGAAGGAAGTTGCGCATGGGGGTTGATGCACATGGGGAAAGTTGCACATGGGGGAAGTTGCCCATGGGGGGAAGTTGCCCATGGGGATGATGTGCATGGGGGAAGTTGCGCATGGAGGAAGTTGTGCATGGGGGACTGATGCAGAAGGGTGATGTTGCATATGAGGAGTTCAGGCACATGGGGGATGATGCACATTGGGGAAGTTAGAATCATAGAATCATAGAGTTGGAAGGGACCTAGTAGGTCATCTAGTCCAACCCCCTGCCTGCAGCAGGAAATCCCTCTAGAGCATCCCCGACAGGTGCTCGTCGAGCCTCTGCTTTAAAGATCCCTAGTGAGGAATCCTAGTGAGTCCACCACCTCCCTTGGCAATCTGTTCCACTGCCGAACCGCCCTAACCGTCAGGAATTTTTTCCGGATATCCAACTGGAATCTCCTCTCTTGCAGTTTGTACCCATTGGTTCTAGTTCTGCTTTCAGAAGCAGCTATGAACAAATGAGCCCCTTCCTCCCTCTGACAGCCCTTCAGGTATCTGAAGAGGGCAATCATGACTCCTCTCAGCCTCCTCTTCTCCAGGCTGAATATCCCAAGTTGCCCCAACCTTTCCTCATAGGGCTTCCCTTCCATCCCACTGATCATTCTTGTTGCTCTCCTCTGGACTCTCTCCAGTTTGGCTGCATCTTTCTTAAAGTGAGGTGCCCAGAACTGAACATAGTACTCAAGGTGAGGTCTGACCAATGCAGAATAAAGAGGAACTATAACTTCTCATGACTTGGAAGCTACAGTCCTCTTAATGCAGCCTAAAATGGCATTTGCTTTCTTTGCAGACACATCAAGTTGCGCATGGGGGACTGATGCGCATGGGGGGTGATGCACATGGCGGGTGATGCGCATGGAGTTGCGCATGGTGAAAAGTTGCACATTGGAAGAAGTTGCGCATGGGGGATGTTGCGCATGGGGGATGTTGCACGTGGGGGATGTTGCACATGGGGGATGTTGCGCATAGGGGATGTTGTACATGGGGGGAGTTATGCATGAGGCGTTGATGCACATGGGGTGTTGATGCGCCTTTGGGGGATGCCGCTACTTTGGGGGAAATGTTACTCCCACAACGCGGGTAAGCTTTTTGCTAGTAAAAAGCTTTATAATTTATATTTATAAATTTGTAATTCATATACTAATTTATAGTTCACGCCAGTAATTCATAGTTCACTTCTAAGTGATAAGGCTTAATAACACAACACCTCAGCAAACCTGCTTGCTCAGTTAATGTGAATATGTGGAAACTCTGAAAGGGGGGAATAGGAGAAAAGGAGGAGCTTAGTATGCAATACAATACAAGAAGGTGCTGTCTACTATGATGATCTACACCTGCCTCAATTCTCTCTTCTATCCAATACTTCAAGGTACTGGTACTCTAGGAAAGCAGGCATTTCAATATGGTGACTTCCAGTGTCAAATTCCAATATGATGGAACCCATCTTTGTGCAATTCTTTGGGGTTCCAACTCATACTTTGAGAATCACTGTCTTAGGGAAACTTGCCTGTGCCACTAAATAATTGTTTCTGAAAAAGTGCCCTTAACCCTCCATTAGTCAAAGATGGGATTTGAATTCCACCTGATTTTGTTTTTGCTCCCTCTCTGTCCCATGATGGCCAAGAGGCCTGCCCCTCTGAGTACCTTCCTAGTTCTAGGTGCTGTTTAAAACCCCCAAGTCATTTTAGCCAATTCTTTTGCGGAGAGCAGTTGTAACCCCTCTCGAAAATTTTTACCACCTTTGACCATCCTAAGCTGACTTTTGGAAATTTCTTACTTCCTTTTAGCCTACATTTTACTGACCATTTCCTCTTCACACCTTTGATTGCTATCTATTCACATGCTAAAGAACAAGTAGTCCTCTTTGCCTTGAGGTAGGATTTTCATGGGTTCCTGACCCTGTCCTAACCTTGTTGATGCATATGCAAATATGATCTGGCAACCTTACACCTCACTGTGCCAAACCATCTCTACTGCTGAACTTCCCAACAGAGTGAGAAGACTCTATATTTCCATATATATTGCCTATATTTCCTGTTCCGCTCATAATTAATGCTCATATGTCTTTCTTTTTCATGAAAACATAAGGCAATGTGGAGGCGTGTATTAATTTTCAGTGATTTTAGTTTTACTTGCTGTATGATAAATAAATGAGGATTTTTGCATCAGATTTTGAATACTGTCTCTTTGTACATCCTAAAGAATGTCACTTAACACTTTAAAAGTGTTACAATTGAGTTAAGTAGGTGCTTATGACAGTTTTCTAAAAGGGGAATTTTATGTGCACTTCGACCAACCGGGAGAGTCAAACAGCTTCGACGGACGGAGGTTTAACTTCACTTGGCACCATCAAAAGGAGTTTTCAGGATGTGGTGGAGCTTCATATCTCTCTCTCTCTCTCTCTCTCTCTCTCTCTCTCTCTCTCTCTCTCTCTCTCTCACACACACACACACACACACACACACAAACACACACACACACATACACACACACACACTCAATCACATTTATAGCTTATGCTGACTTAGGAAAGGGACACACTCAAGTCACTGACAGAATTATGACACTGGTTGACTATGGATAGCTTGGCTCAAATAATTTCACAAAGTTCTTGCAATTAAAAGAACAAGTAGCATAATCCTAACTTGCACTGGAACAAGCAGGCTGCCATAACCAGTGCAGTATTCAGTGCAAGTATTGGGACTGCTGCTTTATTGCAAGTATTGGGACTTTAGGCTCTAGTCCTAAAGATACTTTCCTGGGAGTAAGACCCTTTGAACACAGTGGGGCTTACTTTTGATTAAACATGGTTAGGATTGTGCTCAGAGGCTAGGATCTGGCATAACTGCTGGACCAGTCCAAGCTCTGCTTAACACCTACACATGGTCCTGCTCTCTGTCTAACCATCCTCTGCCCAAGAATGCCCTTGCTTCCCTCCTCCCTGCAACACTTGAGGGCCAGTAAAGTGATTTGTGTCAGCCAAGGGGGTGCTCTGGATTTTGTGGATGGAGGGGAGAGTTAACGCTGTCCATTCTACTGGGATTCCCATTTCCAAACAGGGTTTCTGGAGACACTTTTTCCTTTTAATTATAAGTAGAAGCCTGCCATTCATTCCTATGTAAAAAGGAGGTGGCATCTAGCTCTCCTATTCCTGAACCACGGTGGTAGCTTTGCCAACCACCACTCTGAAATTTAAAGTAGGAGAATAAGGCTGCAATCCTAACCTCAATTTCCTAAGAGTAAATACCAATGAACACAATGGTATTTGCTTCTAAGTAGACACGCTTAGGATTGCATTGTAAGTGCATTTCAAGGTCCACCAACACACTTGGGTCTGCTATACCATCTTTGCAGTACACCAGTGTTTCTGATTATTTGTTCCCCATCATACTACTTCATGTAAAGTACAATCCTAACCATGTATACTCAAAAGTAAGCCCCATTGTGTTCAATGTATCTTACTCCTAGGAAAGTGTCTTTTGGATGGCAGCCCTAGGCTGCTATCCTAAGAGCACTTTCCTGGGAGTAAGCCTCAATGGAACATCAAAGAGCACTTTCCTGGGAGTAAGCCTCAATGGAACTTACTTTTGAGTAGACAAATTTGAATTGGAAGGACAGGTGCAACATGAAAAATACCAGTAAGAGACTCAGGGTGGACAGTAGTGCTTTCTAAGCATTCAAAAAGTACAGCCTGGAGCTCTGCCCACCAAGCCAAATATCTTACTGCTGTTTGTTGAGCTGCATTGCTGGTCTAATTGAAAGGTGACAAATCCCATGCTTACCACCAGATACAAGTACAATCACAAGTGCTACTGGTGATACAAATACTACTGGCTGAGAAACACTGCAGTAGACTGAATCATTCTTCTTTATCTCTCCAACTCCACATGATGAAAATTTCTGCAAGCTGAGCTGACAGACAAAAACTTAAAAAAAAA